>JAKSZU010000010.1:6875555-8160555 GCA_026018925.1 Tupaia tana
CTCACTTTGGGAATAGGAATCTTGTTTGAACTAGCCATCTAGGGGACCTAACAGTACAGATTTGTAAGGATAGTGATGTCCAGTAAGGTTTTTGCCATAGAGCTTCTAAAGACAGTAAGAGTATTGAGATTGTCTGCACTGACACTGTGGAATGAGAATTACATACAGTTTACTGTAAACTTTAGCATAATTATATATCACACACTGCAGATACACTGTGAGATCTTGATATTAATTTCCAATCGCTCCTCCCCAAGGATTGGTGAAAGCCACACTCAGCCAAGTGTGGTTAAGGAAGTGTCTCTGATTTCACCTGGTTTGTATTATTAGTTTATGTATTGCTGTTTTTTTTTAACACTGAAGAGAGAGACAGAGACAGAGGGAAAGTGAGAAATCACTCTCCAGAGGGGATGGGTTTGCCACAATCCCTTCTCCTCCATTTTCCTCCCAGATCTTGGGCATGCATGCATACATGCCTGGTGTGATTTTCAAGCCATTGGGTCCAGGGCTTGAACCACAGTTGGCCATATGGGAGTCCAGTGCCTTAACCATCACACCATTTGCAGGTCCCCGTGTTGCTGGTTCTTACAGCCCACCTTCCAGGCTGTTCTTGCCCCACACTGGTCACTACGAGGAACTTCAGTTCCTCATATCAGGATTTCTCTGTCAGGATTTGTGTGTACTTACAGAGACTTCTCAGGTTCTGTTTGCAACCAAACACAATTCACAGTTTAAACAAAAAAGGTGAAAATGGAACAATTCGGATGAAGGTTCACAGACTGTATGAGTTAGAAGAGATAGTAAACATTACTGAACGCAGGGACGGCAGATAGTTTTCTCTCTGAGGTGCCAACACCCATAGGAGTTCTGTCTAGACATTGCCTGAAAGAACATGGCCATCACTTCGTGGTGCTGGCTATGAGCGAGAGCTGAGGAGTGGCATGGCTTATCATACATATTTGTCCCCCTGGCAGAAAGGCAGGGCTGTCACTTGGTCTTGAACGGAAGGCAGGATTTAAGATGAAAAATAGCACTGACTGTTTAGGAGCACAGAAACCCAATGGTAGAAATAGTGTTTCTTTTACTCAACATAAATTAATATTCAAAATCACTTTTAAACCAACAGGCTAGTAGAAAATTGAAAAATAGGAGTAAGAGGGCCAGCAGGTGGCATGGTGGTTAAGGTGCTGGATTCCCACATGGCTGACTGTAGTTCAAGTCCCAGGCCTGGCAGCTTGAAAAATCACACCGGGTGCATGTGCATGTGTACCAAAATCCTGAGAGGAGAGTGGGGGACAAGAGATTGGGGCGTGGCCTTTCCCAAGGGGGTGATTTCTTACTTTCCTTCTCTCTGTTTTTCTGCCACTCTCTCTGTCTCTGGCAAACACATACACTAAATAAATAAATAAATAAATAAATAAATAAATAAATAAATAAAGACAGAGAATGCCTGGCTATAACATGACTGGTATGCAGCAAAGCAGGTCTATATCCCAAAGTGGGAAAATAGTCAACTGTGACTCAAGCCGATTTCCATCTTGTGAGTGTCAGCAGAAGTTACAGGGAGGTGATAAAGCTCCTGACCCCCCTCCCTTGGACCAGGCGCAGTGAACTTCATGGGCCGTGTTACAAGAATCAAGGCTCTAAATAGATTTCTGCAAAACCTCCCTCAACTTCTACACAAGTGAGTTGCCCTTCCAAGAGGACAAATCAAAACGGACTCTAGGAGACAAAATGTTGGAGATGTTCTGCAATTATAATTTAAAGAAAAACTATAGTTTAAAGAAAAGGAGATAACACTGCGATGCAACATAAATAAACACACATATATAGAGATTACAGAGAATTATAAGGTAAATAATTTCTCACAAACCAGAATAAACTAGTGGGATAAAAGAGAGAGTGCAATTGTAAATTGCCTGGACCGCGGAAATTTGAAATTAAAAGTAAATTTGCAACTGAAAGTAATACACAAATTCCTAATTTTTGCAAAACTTTGTTTATTTTCATAAGAGAGAGAAAGAGAAAGACTCTCACAGCATCTCATGCCACGGTCCTCTCCCTATCCTCCCCAGCAAGGGTCACAGACATGCACACGCCTGTCACGCACAGGTTGACCTGGGAACCGAACCGCTGTCTTCCATATGTCTCCACACAGAGCATTTGCTACTGCTGAGCCACCACGTGTGGGCTAACATTTCTAATTTACAGCCAGCTGTGGCGTGATGGTTAGATTCCACATGGCTGGCCCAATGGTTTGAGTCCTGGACCCAGCAGCTTCAGAAACATTCGAGGTGCATATGTGTGCATTCCCAAAGTCCCGAAAGGAGGGTGAGGTGGAGAAGAGACTGTGGCATGACCCTCCTCCGCTCGGGGTGCGTTCTGCTTTTTCACTTTCCCTCTCACTTTGTCTCTCTGGCAAGTGCACACACCCTCTGACAAAACTTTAGCAAAAATTACAATTAAAAAATTTTAAATCTAAAGTTAAAATGTCCAATGATATGGACTCCTTAAGTAAATGAAAGTTTACATATTCCTAGTGGCTGTTAAGTATAGTTAAATATTATCATGTCTTTTAGGTTTTTGCCACAGAGCACGTGTGCTGATTGGAGAGAGACAGAGACAGACGGTGAGAGGGAAAGTGAGAAGTCACCCCCCAGGGGGATGGCCACGCCGTAATCCCTTCTCCTCCATTCTCCTCCTGGGATTTTAGGCACTCAGACACACATGCCAAGTGTGACTTTCAAGCTACCAGGTCCGGGACTTGAACTGAGATTGGCCATGTGGGAGGCCAGCGCCTTAATCACCACACCACCTGCTGGCACCAACTATTGTAATTATTATCAATTTAACAACAGAAGGAAGTGCTTGTTATGATGTTAAGTGATACCCTAGTATTATGAACACAGAATAAACGAAACAAGGCAGAAAAAAATGTTCCAGTAGAAAAAAACACCGTTCTCCTTTCTGGGGTAAGGAAAGGTAAGTGTTATGTATTATTGTAGTTATATCATTCCACTTTTTTCAGTATTTTTATTTATCTATCAGGCATCAAAATACTAACAATATTTGTGTTCAAGAGTTATAACCATAGGTGATTTTTTTCCTTTGTTGGTTTTTATTGTATCATTCTTTCTTGTTTATTGTAGCAATATTGGAAAGGAGATAAACCAATGTAAAATAAAACAGCATTCATAATTCCACCCTGTAGAGATAACATTTTGACATTTTCTTCCCAGACATTTTAATGTAGTCATGCTAGTACAGACAGACATGTAAGTACACTTTCTTTTTTTTATTTTCTTTTTTTGGAGAGGTTTTTGCTATAGGGCACATGTGCTCACCAGAAAGACAGAGAGAGACAGAGAGACAGAAAGTGACAAATCACCCCCTGGTGGGGGGGGGGGCGGCCATGCCGCAATTCCTTCTCCTCCATTCTCCTCTCGGGATCTTGGGCATGCACGCACACGCGCCCAGAGTGAGTTTAAGCCACTGGGTCCGGGACTCGAACCGCGGTCAACTACATGGGAGTCCAGCGACATAGCCATTATGCTAACTGCTGGTCCCCACTTTCTTTTTTTTTTTGAGAGATTTTTGCTATAGGGTGTGTGTGCTGGTTGGAGAGACAGAGACAGAAAGCAAGAAATCACACCCCTTCCATCCCCCGGGGAGGATGGCCATGCCACTGTTCCTTCTCCTCCATTCTCCTCTCGGGATTTTGGACATGCACGCACATGTGCCCGGCATGAGTTTTAAGCTGCTGGGTCTGGGACTTGAACTGTGGTCGACTATGTGGCAGTCCAGTGACAAAACCTTTACGCCATCTGCTGGTCCCAAGTACACTTATTTTATGAAACTGAGATCCCTGTATCTGGTGAACATTTGTCACCATTGACCATGCACCTGCTGGTGCCGTCCTGGTCCTGGGGGGGCCACCCTCTCCTGTGCATGGAGGTTCCGGGCAGCCAGATCAGGTAGACTGTAATACAGCCATTGTTCCCTGTGTTGCCTCTAGGAGATATTAAGCATAAGAGCAAGGTAATGAATAAGTTCTTCTCTTCATTTCTGCAAAGGCAGGCCCCTTCCTCAGGAATCTAATGAGCTCTTGGCTTTTGTCCTAGAGACAAAGAGTGAAGGGCAGGATGGCTGTCAAAGCTCTTGCCCTTGCCAAATGGTGTGTGGACCGCAAAATGTCAAGTGGTCCTGCTGGAAGCACTTGACCGGGAACAGGCCCTTATCTTCCAAGCATCCTCGGGCAGAGGGGTGGGTGCCAGCCAGGCTCTCGGCCTCCTGCACGACACAGGCACACTCCCATGTCGCTCTCTCCTGTCTGAGCTCTCCAATGCAGCTGTGGCATGAACAGGAAAGACAATGAAGAGAAAAGACAGGGGAGGTCTCTTTCCTTTCAACCAGCTGCAGAGCATATGAAAGATCTCCAGCACCCAGGGGATCTGCAGCAGAGAGGCCTTGAATCCATTTCCTTAGAGCTGTGAAGTAACACAAACTGGGTGATTTAAAACAAGCCAAATGTGTTCTTTCACAGTTCTGGAGGCCACAAGCCCAACATCCCGGTGTTAGCAGTGCCATGCTCCCTCTGAAACCTCTAGGAGAAGATCTTCCTTGTCTCTTCCAGCTTCTGGTAGCCCCAGGAATCCTGGACTCGCCAGCCCTACCCAAATCTCCACCTCTCCCTTTGTAAGGCCGTCTTCTCCCTGTGTCTGTCTCTTACCAGTTGTGTTGGGTTAGAGTCCACCCTTATAACTTCCTCTTATCTTGATTATATGTGCAAAGACCCTGTTCCCCAATAAGGTCACAAGAACCAGAGGTTAAACTTTCACTATCTTTTTGCAGGACACCATTCAGCCCATAACAAGCCCTAAGGGGGCCAACAGAATTGATCCTCTTTCCCTATTTCAGATCTATCTGGAGGGAGTGACCAAATAGGACAGACCCACACCCCTACAAATCTGCTTCCCTAACACACTTCTGTAATCCAATGATAGCTTTGGGAAAGCTCACGGAACTTTTCTCACTTATGAAATAGGCTGAAGCTCTTTCAAGGTGTTGGCCTTGACACCTTGGTGGGAACTTAAGTGCCATTCTGATTCATACTGATTTGACCCAAGAATGCCACTCTTTCCCCCAGCTCCTATGGCTGGGCCACATGCGTGCCACAGGCTTTCATACAATTAAAGCCTACTTGCCAAGATGAATTTGGTATTCATAAACTAAAATTAGTGTTCCCAGAGTTTACTGAGGACTCAAATTTGTTATTCTACACTATACTTTACCCAAGCAGAATTTCTCTGATTTTTGGAAGGAAGTTTCTGGGTGGCTCTTCAGCAGTTGTTTTGAGCGGTTGTGGTTTTCAATTGCTGTTATTCATACTTTTATTTATAAATTACTATTGGTTTTTGCCCTCATTACCCATTCAGTTTGATGAGAATTTTTGGTTTGTCCTAGAATGAGTCATAATAAGTATTTACTTCAGGAAAATTTTTGGCCAATAAATTTGTCTAATATCTAGACATTTTATGTAATTGAATTGCAGTTCAATAACTAACCATAAACCCTTTTTGTGAAAGAAGATACAGACATAATCCCGTTACTTTTTGTATGCTAGAGTGACCAGTTGTCCCAGTGTTCCTAAGACTGAAGGATTTGCCAGGATATAAAACATTCAGAGCTAACACTGGGAAAATGCTGAGCACACTGGCATGCTTGGCCACCCTTTCATATTAGGGTATTTCATGGAGGCTTGCTTGCCAGGGAGTCAAAGTATTTTAATGACATGTATTTCACAATCAAGGTCAGTATAATAAAACGAGTGGGGTTATTTTGGAGATCATAGGGGGAATTCATCTATACCAAAAAATCAAGTGTGTAAAGGCAGGTTTTTTTTCTTCTAACATTTCTAGAAGTGAGTGTTTATATCGCAAGTGTGATGACCTTAGTGTAGCACACTCATTTGGTTCCTCTCTGTTCTTGCCAACTTCCTCTAACGCCAGACTCAGGAGAGAAGTGAAATAGATGGGCTATTGATGTTCTTTGGCCCCACTCAAGTGGATATAGTAAAAAAAGTTCAGAAATTTTCTGAACATTTTCTTTTTTTTTTTTTTTTTTGAGAGGTTTTTGCTATAGGGCGCGTGCGCTCGCCAGACAAACAGAGAGAGACATAGAGACAGAAAGCGAGAAATCACCCCCCAGGGGGGATGGTCACGCTGCAATCCCTTCTCCTCTTGGGATCTTGGGCATGCACGCACACGTGCCCGGCGTGAGTTTTAAGCCACCGGGTCCGGGACGCGAACCGCAGTCGACTACGTGGGAGTCCAGTGACATAGCCATTACGCTAACTGCTGGTTCCCCAGAAATTTTCTGAACATTTTCTGAGTCCCAGTTAAAGGACTCAGAAGTGCCCCCACCCCTCCACCTCTGCAGCCTCTGGTTGAGACCTGCCTTGACCTAGCTTAGAGTCTAAGCAAACACAGAGTAAGAGCTGGCCTCCAGGACAGCCCTGCAGGGCTTTACTGCGAATCGCTTCAAGGGAAGATGAGTCTCCCTACCTTAGGGAGGTCTCAGTATGGCCTCCTGTGGAATGTGCACTGTGGATTCCCTTATTTGGCTCCATAGTTTTACAGAAAAGGGGGAGAGGAGGAAAAAGAGCTGCTACCTACCGACAGTTTTATGTTCAGCACATCAGGGCTTTTGGATGATTTAACTCAGTCCTCAACACAACACTAGCCAGCATGGTGTGGCCACACCTCCTTTGTAGGTGTGGAAACTGAGTCAACATTCAGAGCCCAGGTCTCCCCATCAGGCTTCACCAACCCTGAGATCCAAAGAACCCAGGACTCCACTCACCTGAACAGAGGTCACTTTAAAACTGAATGGGACAGAAGCCTTAAAAAGTGAAACAAACAAACAAGAGATTGACAATTCAAAAATAAAACCAATGCAAACTCAGTCTGGAATGGAAGCTGCTGGTGAGTCCCTCCTTCGAATTCATTGCCCCTAACTTACCCCAAATCCTGGGCTGCCTCCTCACCCCAACTCCAGGCTGCCCTCAGGACTCCTGGAGCATCGGGGCCACCCTGAAAGGAGGCAGCTCTCCCCCACGTACCATCTCCGCTTTCCAACTTCAGTGTTCTTTCTGACATAGAATGTTTCTGCTTTCTGTTCCCATATGAGGAGTTGTCCTTAACAATGGGTGGGTGGCCGTGGTCTGACCGGATTCCTGCTCAGCCATGAGCTTTTTCTGTCCCTGGGCAGGAGACACACACCCAGCATTCCAGACGGGGTTAGCGGTGGACTGCTATTCATTTAACCGCTAATCCCACTTATGTGAAATTAATTTACTCTACTATTCTAACTCACCTTGCTTCCTGTGCCGCTGGGCTCCTATAATTTACACCTGACTGCTCCATTGTGCTCTGCTTCCTGGGCTCAGGGGCTGTGGTTGAAGGCTGAGTCTAGGGATGACTCACATTTGGAGGCTGTTCTATGTGGGAGAAAGGTTTTTTCATTATAGACTGGGGAGGGTTATTATAAAAATAACATTTGTTTCTTAAAATCCTAATAATTGTTCTTCTTTAGGCTCTCCCTTTCAAGGAAGTTAGTGTGGTACTATTATTAAAATTCTTCCCAACGCCAAGTCTGGGCTGCTCCAGTTTCCACGGCAGGCAAGTGTGTCTCTGGCTTTGCTAGTTGAAACCCAAGCCCCAGGTTTCCATCTGGCCTGAACCCTGAGGAATGCAGGTCACTGCACAGACCCCAGCAGACACTCATGGAAGTGGTAGTACTCACGGAGAGTTACATACGTCTCTAACAGAGCAGGGCTTTGCCTTGGCAGAGGTGAGCAAGGAGCCATTTGCACTGAGGCTCTGTCATCAGACTGGTTCACAGTGATGACGGTGAGCCATGCTGCCTCCTAGTGACACCCTGACAGAGCTCCTGGCCTGGACAGACAGGGGCTGTGATAGACCAAAGATGTGGTTCTAGCCTCCTGGTGACAAGCTCCCATTTCTAACTCCTTTCCGTTTCGGACTAGCCCATTTGGGTGGGTCCTTGAGAGGCAGGAAGTTCGCCTTGGGCAGCACTGCCAATACTGCGACTGTGGCCACTGAAACAAGGTAACAGACTGGACCCTCTCTGCTATGTGTAAAATGCCCAAGGTCTTTTCCAGCAAACTCCATGTTGGCTAGAGGATGAAGCCCACCGTAAGCTAGGCATTAGGATTCTCAGAAGCTTCACCCTCAGGGACCAGCGGATGGCATAATGGTTACATCATTGGACTCCCACGTAGTAGAACGCCATTCGAGTCCTGGATCGTGTGGCTTAAACTTAACACCGGTGTATGTGCGTGTGTGTGTGCATGTGCCCCAAATCTGAAGAGGAGAATGGAGGAGAAGTTATTGTTATGTGTCCATCTCCCCCAGGGGGTGATTTGTCTCTTGCTGTCTCTGTCTCTCTTTGTCTCTCTGGTAAGAACGCATGCCCTATACCAAAATTCTCTAAAGAAAAAAAAAAAGAAGAAGAAGCTTCACCCTCGTGTCTGGCCGTATTTCCATCATTGCGCTCCATAAATCCTCTTCCATCCGACTGTGTGCCCCTCAGCTCTCTGCCCATCCCCACTTCCCTGACTTTGTCTCAGAGGGCATGGACGATCTTGAATGCCCTCATCTTCCTTTCACTCCAAAGTCTGATCCAGCCTAGATCTGACTCTCGTTTAAGTACTTTCTGCTGTAAGAAACACTTCCTGACCCTGTCAGTTCATAGGCATTGAAGCCACCGGTGTGCTCGGGCAGCGTCGAGTGGCCTGGAGTTGTCCCTACCCTTACGTGAATGCTCTGCCTTCCGTCTTCCCCCACTGAGCTGGAGATGCTTTTTATTTAAAAATGTTTCACATTCACGTCCAGCCCTACACACACGACAGTCCACAGTCAGTGGAAAAGCCCACGTGGCTGGTCACGGCAGCAGCCTCCAGCCGACATATGTACTCAGTCCTACAATCTCAGGGAACTAGATGCTACCAATGAACACATGAGTGGGGACATGGCTGCTTCCCCAGGTGAACCTCCAGATGAGAACACGGCCTGGTGAGACCCTCGGCAGGGGCTTCACCTTGCTGTGCCTGAAGACTTGAACTACGGAAACTGTGAGGTAAAAAATGTATGTCATTCGAAGTCATTGTTTGTGGTGATTTTTTTTTTTTTTTTTTGCATAGCAATAGTAATTAATATAAGGAAAAAAGCCACACAGCCATGCCCATGATGGGTACAAAATATGTCTGATGGTATAAATTGTGTCCTTAGATTACAAAATATCCCCATATATAATGACCCTGTGAACTGGCCTTTGCTCCTGTGGTGGCTGGCTGTTTGTCCCCCAGTGGGCTATGCCTGAAGTCAGTCTTCTCTAAGATCAAATCAGATGTACCTGGGTTGGGGACCAGCAGTTAGTGTAATGGCTATGTTGCTGGACTCCCACGCAGTCGACCGCGGTTCGAGTCCCGGACCCGGTGGCTTAAACTCACACCGGGCGCGTGTGCATGCATGCCCAAGATCCCAAGAGGAGAATGGAGGAGAAGGGATTGTGGCATGGCCATCCCCCCGGCGGGTGATTTCTCGCTTTCTGTCTCTCTGTCTCTCTCTGACTGGCGAGCACACGTGCCTTATAGCAAAAACCTCTCAAAAAAAAAAAAAAAAAAAAAAAGATGTACCTGGGTTTATATCTTGGTTCTACTACTATTGACTTTAGACTCTTCTGAGTCTCAGTTTCCTATGTGACTGAAGAGTATAGTGATATTTGCTTGGCACAAGACATACAACCAAGACTAGTCATCCTCCTTTCTGACAAAATGACATGTTACTACACTCAGAAACAGAGGGATCAGCCAGAGCGAGAGGCATTCTGGAACATTCTACACCCACCTGAAGCAGTAAAATACAATTAAAGTCACCACCACAAAGAGAAATAGAGCAAGAGCCCCTTCAGTTAAAGGCATCGAACATCCCTCAGTGAAAGGCCTTAAGCTGGGAGTTTCCATCCTGAAAGCATGCACTCACTCCCCTCTACAATAAACTATACCAACTCACACACAGATCAATACACCAGGGCGAGAGGAATGGAAGCAGGCAGGCAGCTTGCCAAAGGCTGAAATCTGTGTGTGGGCTGTTGAGCTGTATTTTTGGTCCAATAAATCAATCTGCCTTGAAAGGGCTCCTCCAACTTCATGACTGTAATTGGAGCTACCTTCCTCAGGGGCCGTTTGTTACGTTCAAGGTCAGGTGACAAGCACTGGTTTCAGAGACATGCACAGTCACTCTTCACCTGCCTTTGGAAGAGCTCTACAATAACTGGAGAATCAACTAAAAATTAGCCTGTCTGCAGGCTGTTGAAAAGTTGGGAGAAATGGGATTAGATTAGCCTCTGATTTCTCTTTGTTGGATTTCCAAAACTCACATCAGCGTCCTCTCTAGGATGCCTCCCCTAAAACCAGTATCTCCATTAATTTCCTCGTTGTTGAGTCTTGCTATAGCAGAGGCTTCCCCACCCAAAAGGAACCAGATGATAATGACTGGTGTTTAGTGAGTTCGGGTTCTGTGCCAGGCATTGCAGCAACCAAGCATTTCATATGCGTTATTTCACTTAAATCCATGAAAAACCCCTGAGCCAATTATGAGTCTCTGATTCTAAAAATGAGGAAACAAGCACAATAGGTTGCTAAGGGTGAGGTTGACTAGTGCGCCTCAGGTCACAGAGCTGGTCGTTGACATAGTAGAGACAGTAGAAGAGACAGAGTAGACATAGTAGAGACAGAGTAGAACTGAAATTTTTCTGACTTTGAAAGTCACGTTCTAGGGCCAGACAGTGGTGCAGTGGTAAATGTGGTGTGCTGTGAGGTGATCTCGCATGGGAGGTTCCCAGCTTGCATCCGGAGACCTCCCTGAGCACACCAGGCACACGCTTGCCCATGACCCAGGGCCTGGAATAGCTCATGGCATCCACACCCTGTGAAGGGTGCACTCTCTTTCTCTTTCTCTGTGTGTCTCCTGCTCATGGAAGAAATAAACAAACTGAAGAAAAAAAAATAGTCATGTTCTAAACAAGAAGCTACAACCTGGAGATGATAGGCTGTACGTCACCTAGTCCCACTGACTGCGGACTGCCATGTGTGTAGGGCTGGACGTGATGAATGTGAAGCTTTTTTTTTTTTTTTTTTTTTTGGAGAGGTTTTCGCTATAGGGGCATGTGCGCTCGCCAGACAGACAGAGAGAGACAGAGAGATAGAAAGCAGGAAATCACCCCCCAGGGGGGATGGCCACGCCGCAATCCCTTCTCCTCCATTCTCCTCTCGGGATCCTGGGCACGCACGCACACGCGCCCGGCGTGAGTCCAAGCCGCCGGGTCCGGGACTCGAACCGCGGTCGACTACGTGGGAGTCCAGCGACGTAGCCATTACGCTAACTGCTGGTCCCTCCATGTGAAGCATTTTTAAATAAAAAGCATCTCCAGCTCAGTGGGGGAAGACGGAAGACAGAGCATTCACGTAAGGGTAGGGACAACTCCAGGCCACTCGACGCTGCCCGAGCACACCGGTGGCTTCAATGCCTATGAACTGACAGGGTCAGGAAGTGTTTCTTACAGCAGAAAGTACTTAAACGAGAGTCAGATCTAGGCTGGATCAGACTTTGGAGTGAAAGGAAGATGAGGGCATTCAAGATCGTCCATGCCCTCTGAGACAAAGTCAGGGAAGTGGGGATGGGCAGAGAGCTGAGGGGCACACAGTCGGATGGAAGAGGATTTATGGAGCGCAATGATGGAAATACGGCCAGACAAGAGCTTCTGTGTGTGTCTTTCTGTTTGTTTGTTTGTTTTTGGAGAGGTTTTTGCTCTAGGGTAGGTGCGCTCGCCAGAAAGACAGAGGGAGACAGAGACACAGCAAGTGAGAAATTGCCCCCCCACAGGGGATGGCCACACCACAATCCCTTCTCCTCCATTCTCCTCTCGGGATTTTGGGCGCGCACACACACCCGGTGTGAGTTTTAAGCCACCAAGTCCGGGACTCAAACCACAGTCGACTACATGGGAGTCCAGCGACATAGCCATTATGCCAACTGCTGGTCCCCTGTATGTGTCTTCTGGTGAACACAGGAAGCATTCGTGTTGGAGTAGCACTGCTGAGCCATTCCATGTGCATATTTTGATGAGCTATATTTATTTATGTTAGGAGGATCTTCAAAGGTTCATGGAAAATGTCTGTTATGAAAAAACTATGCATTTAAAAAAACTATGCATTTCAAATTTGTTCAGTGCCAAAATAAACTTGTTCTTTAACTCCATTTTTTCCTATGAACTTTTTGAAGTCCCCTCGTAAATGACCCTCAAGTTCTCTCTGTGAAGAAGGCATCACCATCCCCTGCGTACAGAATGACTCTTTGAGCCAGACCTACGCTTTCTCCGTGGGGCCTGAAAGATAAACAGGAAGAAAAACCAACTGGTACAGCAGAGAAAGCATAGTTCCAGCTCACATACCTTTTCACCTTTGGCAACCCTCTTCATTATTTTATTACTTTTCTTAAGAGACACATTGTTTTGGAAGATTTTTGCGTACAAAGCAGATGGCCTTTGCTCAGTATCATTTAATTCATCTTCCAAGTCTCTTATTAGTCAAAGACATATCTAACCTGCTGCAAACTTGCTGATCCAACAACCTGCATTACAGAGCGGACATAATTGCAGATAAAACCAGAGAAAGCCTGGGTGGGTTCACGTCTGTGGCCTTTCTACAAGAACACAGGATTTCTGTCAGGCTGCTGAGACACTGAAAACCTACTAGCCTTCCCCTTTGTGGTGGTGCAGAAACTCAAGGTGGCTGAGGGTCTCACATCTCCGCTGAGGAACTCTGACTCGATGCCTGAAATTCTCTGATTTACAACCAGTGAATATATGTCAACGCATGAGGAACTCACCAATTATTTTGGACCAGGCCCAGATAATTTTAAACGAAGTTTCTAAGCCTCACACACACTTTCTTTGGGTTGTTCTTAAATTAAATGATGTTACATGAGGGGACATTGTTCAAACTACCACCAAGTGCTCAGAAAGACGTCAGGCTATTGCTGACCTTGGGCTGTACTTTGTTCCTTCCAACTGCCTGTTGCTGTCCTCCATCTCTGTGTCTCTTTCTGCTTTTATGTCCCTGTAGATGTATGTGTGTATATGTGTAAGTATATATGTATGTTTTACAAATATAAATTACATATAGGAAGAGGCTTTGAAAAGTTCATACACGGACCAGCAGTTGGCATGATGTCTACGTCACTGGACCCCCATGTAGTCAACCGCGGTTCGAGTGCTGGACCCAGTGGCTTAAACTCATGCCAGGTATGTGTGCGTGCCCAAGATCCTGAGAGGAGAATGGAGGAGAAGGGATTGCAGTGTGGCCATCCTCCCCAGAGGAGTGATTTCTCACCTTCTGTCTCTCTATCTCTGTCTTTCTGGCGGGTGCATATGCCCTATAGCAAAAACCTCTAAAAAAAAAAAAAAAAAAAGAAAAGAAAGAAAGAAAAAGAAAAAGTTCATGCAAAATATGCATTTAAAAAATTATATGGGGTGGCCAGCAGGTGGCATAGTGGTTAAGGTGCTGGATTCATAGAGGCTTGAAACTCATGCTGGGCTTGTGTGCATGTGTGCCCACAATCCTGAGAGGAGAATGTATGAAAAGGCATTGCGGCGTGGTCAGCCCCCTGTGGGGGTGATTTCTCACTTTCTCTCTTCTTGTCTCTTGCTGTCTCTCCATTGAGTGCATGCACTCTATAGCAAAAATCTCTCTTAAAAATAAATACATAAATATAAAAACAAAATAAAAAGTAGCCATTATGCAGGGACCGGCCGAAAGTGCAGTGGTTAAATGCTGCACATTGAGAGCCGGATCCCATCTGGCCAGCTGCATTTTGAGTCACTCCCAGTGACTTGGAAAACACTCTGGGTGCATGTGCACGTGTTCCCCAAAACATGATGGGATGGAGAAATGGGGGATGAAGGCTTGTAACCATGCCTCATTAAAGGGTGTTTTCTCTGTCTCCCTCTCTGAAAAGCATAAAGCACCCTCTGGCAATAAAAATAAAGTTTTTTTTAAAAAAAAAAACGTTGAATGGGGACCAGCAGTTAGCGTAATGGCTATGTCGCTGGACTCCCATGTAGTCGACCGCGGTTTGCGTCCCGGACCTGGTGGCTTAAAACTCACGCCGGGCGCGTGTGCGTGCGTGCCCAAGATCCCGAGAGGAGAATGGAGGAGAAGGGATTGCGGCATGACCATCCCCCCTGGGGGGTGATTTCTCGCTTTCTGTCTCTCTGTCTCTCTCTGTCTGTCTGGCGAGCGCACATGCCCCTATAGCGAAAACCTCTCCAAAAAAAAAAAAAAGTTGAATGGATTTCAAAAATGTTTGCACCAAGGCCTTTGGAACCTTTCTTTCGCTGTCCGTTCAGGCCCACTCCTACCTCTCAGGAGCGTACTTTCATTTTTACTTAATAAACTTCCTTTTCCTTACCCTATTGGCATGTTTCATTCAATTCTTTTTTTTTTTTTTTTTTTTTTTTTTTTTTGAGAGGTTTTTGTTATAGGGCACGTGCGCTCGCCAGACAGACAGAGAGAGACTGAGAGATAGAAAGCGAAAAATCACCCCCAGGGGGGATGGCCACGCTGCAATCCCTTCTCCTCCATTCTCCTCTCGGGCTCTTGGGCATGTGCACACACGTGCCCAGCGTGAGTTTTAAGCCACCAGGTATGGGACGCAAACCACAGTCGACTACATGGGAGTCCAGCGACATAGCCATTACACTAACTGCTGTTCCCTTTTCATTCAATTCTTTATCTGAAACACCAAGAAGCTGGCCATCACCACAGAAGCCATCCTGCGGCATATATTGTGGCAAGCCAGCCTGAGTCTGGCTTACTTGGAGTCGCTTACTCCAATCCACAACGAAGACTCAGCTGCCCCTGTTGGAAAACTTGAAGAAACTGGCACACACGAACTCTTTAACTTCGCGGAGTATCGTTCCCCGACGGCATAGGTGTTAAGGTGTCAATGGACCATTTCACCATTCCGTTCAGCAACTACTTGGAATAACAATATATATAAATTTTTCAAAGAACAACTGAGAAACCACCACAGACCAAAGACTAACAGGGAGACACGACAACTAAATGAAATGTGCTCCCCGAATGGAATCTTGGAACAAGAAAAGGACATTAATTAAAACTGGTGAAACTCAAAGACTGGACTGTAGCTAATCATGTACCAATGTTGGTTTCGAAAATGTAGCATGGTGGTACCAGGAGTTAAAGATCGGAAAAGCTGGTCATTCGTTTGGTAGACTGTCATAACAAAATATCACAGAACAGCAGGCCTAAGCAACAGGAATTTACTTTATCACCATTCTGGAGGCTTCAAGTCTAAGATCAAGTTGTCAGAAGGTTTGATTTCTTTGAGGCCTTACTCATCACCTTCAGATGGTTGACTTCTCACTGTGTCTCTGAATAGTCAGTGTCTAAGTGTCTGTGTCTTAATCCCTTTTTTTTTTTTTTGGAGAGGTTTTTGCTATAGGGTGCATGCACTCGCCAGAAAGACAGAGACAGAAAGCGAGAAATCACCCCCCAGGGGGATGGACACGCCGCAATCCCTTCCCCTCCATTCTCCTCTTGGGATCTTGGGCATGCATGCTCACACGCCCGGCATGAGTTTAAGCCACCAGGTCTGGGACTTCAACCACAGTTGACTACGTGGGAGTCCAGTCACATAGCCATTATGCTAACTTCTGGTCCCTTAATCCCTTCTTAAAAGGACACTAGTCATATTGGGTCAGGGCCCATCTACATGACCTTATTTTATTTTAATCGCCTATTTAAAGGACCTATCTTCAAATACAGTCATATTCTGTGGTACTGAAGGTTAATTCAACACAGGGATTTGTGGGAGACACAATTCAGCCCACAAGATGGAATGAAATATATATTGGAATTCCATGTGCAATCTTTGCAATTTTTAAATAAATATTAAAATTATTTTAAAATTTTTTTAAAATTTTGCACCAAAATGAATTTGTATTTTAATTACATTCTCCATGAACTTTTCAAGTGCTCTTGTATATGAGAGACAGATCTTTGTCTTCATCTATCATCTATCAACAAAATTGAGATCTCACTATATTATATTTTTATTAGCATTTTTCAATGTGATTAGAGAAAAGAACTTTCAAAGACATATTTTTAAAACTTACTGTTGGATATTCTGTCACATGCAGTCACCATGATTAATTTAATTCCCTGTTGAGGGACATTTAGGCGGTTTCCAATATTTTGTCATCACAAATAACATTGCAAAGCTAAATCCTCGGGGCTGTCTCTGATATTTTCCTTAGGCTGAGTGGCAAGATGTGGCATAACCCATTCAAGCACATGAATGTTGTCTTTTGAGTCCCATTATCAAATATAAACTTATTCTCCTGCCAACAGCACACATAAAATATAATCTCTTTGTCCCCCTGAGGGCACATGTGTTCACTGGAGAGAGACAGAGCGAGAGGGAAAGCAGGAAAGCACTTCCCACGGGGAATGAGCACATGGTAATCCCTTCTCTCCCTCCTTTAGGGTTTTGGGCATTCACCCGCACGTGCCCAGTGTGTTTCTCAGGCCATTGGACTTGAACCACATAGTCAGCCGTGTGTTTACCAGCTACCTTAACCACCACGTCATGGAGCTGGCCCAGTTCTATTTTAATTGTGTTTAATTGATTCCTGGTGCAGGAAATACTTTTTTTAGTCCATTTGCATATCTCTTTATTTGGCATTTTCTGCTCCTTCTTTCAATTTCCTCATTCTCCGTGCCTGCTGCCTGCCAGCCTTCACCACGGGAGCGATAGCGACATCCCACAGAAGAGCTGCTTTGCAGAGAGCGTGTGTCAGAAAGCTCCACCGTCGCAAGGCCTGCAGCTGGCCTGGTCAGCCACATCTGGCATTCCTCTAACAAGATGGCCGACTTCCTCTCAGAGCTGTAAACCTCACATCTCGCTGAGACTCTGGACATCCTCACCCGGGGGTATCAGAAGAGGAGGGCTGGCCAAATGATCTGACGACTTAAGCAGGTGAGGTCCCAGCCTGGGTCGTTTCAAGACTGGGCCTCAAGGAAGTGTTCCCTACTGCTTTGGGGGAAAAGGCAGTTGTAAATCAGGTATCAACATGACTTGACTTATTTATCTTTGTAAGAGTTTTATGTAACTGAGTCAACAAGGGACCCATTTGCCCAATTCATGGCCAATTTGCAGAGTCATCACTTTGGGTAAGATTAACCTCCCTTGCTCTGCAGGGCGGCATGTTAGGGGTTGGGGGGCAGGGAGGTGGGAGGTTGGGAGGATTTGTAGGAGCAGAGGCACCCCATGGTGCTGAGTTCTGAGCTTGTCTCTGGTCTGGACCAAATGTTACCTTTCAGAAGCATGGGACTCACCAAACAGTGGGAAGTTCTTCCTCTCAGTGCTAAAATTGTCCCCCTTCTCCTCCGAGTTCCTCCCTCTGCAGAGGGAGAGCCTGCCTGCACAGCAGCCGCACCACTGCAACCAAAGACAATGGGCAGTAGGTAGGAGTTCAGACCACGAAGGAGGAGCTGTCGGGCCTTTGGCTGGTGCTAATTAGCAATCAAGGCCAAGACTAGCCTCGCTGTCCTGTAAGAATGAAGATATGTCTTTATAAGAAAATATTAGGCAGCTATTAAAAATAATATTTTTGAAGAATTTTTATGACGCTGAAAAATGAGTGTGGCATTGAAACAACAGGAGAAAGAAGGATGAAAAGCTGTGTATAGGATGTGGAATACAATCCCAGCGGTGTGACAGGCCAGGGGAAAATAAAGCATGATGACGACAATGACCCCTGCAGATAGGGTTATGTGTAAGTTCTATGTTTCTTTCTTAACATTATAATTTTTTCTTAAATTAAGCATTTGTGAGTGAGAAATCACCCCCCTGGGGTGAATGCCCACACCACAATCCCTCTTCCTCCACTCTCCTCTTGCAATTTTAGGTACCCAAGCACAGGCATGCAGTAAGGTTCAAGCTGTTGGGTCTGAGACTTGAACTGTGGTCAGCCATGTGGGATCCAGTGCCTTAACTGCCATGCCATTTGCTGGCTCTTCTACCATTAGTATTTTAAAGGCCGGGTCTGTACTGATCTGCCCTAGGCCTCTTGTCTGTGTCTCTCTCTCTCTTAGGTCAGGGATGATCTGTCGAGGACAAGGATGGTACTAACCAGGCACCTGCCTGCCCCGACGTGAAGACCCTTCTGCCCCAGGATTTAGCCTGGACCTCTCAGCCACGTACGTTTTCCTCCCTCTCTGCCTTCTTTCTTGCCCAAGCTCCCTCCCACCCCCACTACCCTTTGGGCCCTGGAAAGTCTTTTTTTTTTTTTTTTTTTTTTTTGAGAGGTTTTTTCGCTATAGGGCGCGTGCGCTCGCCAGACAGACAGAGAGAGACATAGAGACAGAAAGCGAGAAATCACCCCCCAGGGGGGATGGTCACGCCGCAATCCCTTCTCCTCCATTCTCCTCTCGGGATCTTGGGCACGCACGCACACGCGCCCGGCGTGAGTTGTAAGCCACCGGGTCCGAGACGCGAACCGCGGTCGACTACGTGGGAGTCCAGCAACATAGCCATTACGCTAACTGCTGGTTCCCGGAAAGTCTTTTGAGAAAAGTGTATCTCTAATAACTGACAATGCTGACCAAACTCCAAATTTTGACAAGCTTAAAGAGTCAGTCATACCAAGGCCCAAGGTGGGTGAGGAGGTCTCAGTTTGGAAAAAGCTGGGTGGGCCCAAGGATTGCTCGGCACTGATCTAATCACAGAGCTTCCAGTGGGCTAGCTTCAATTCTGGGTGCCAGGTTTTTTTAAAAGAAGCATAGTGAGAAGTCTGCCTTCTGTAGAACACAAAAGCGACATCTTCACCAGCGACAGCAGCAGCCACACCCCATCAGGAACTGAATGCTCATGCCACGCCTGGCAGTGCGCTGGAACATCATCTGTCATCCTCTGGATCTTTCAGACTGCTCTTACACAGAGGAGGCACGTGAGTGTACCACACTCAGTAACGAGTGGCCATCTCCACGTCTGCACGCACCGGCCTAGGGAACGGAGACAGGCGGGCGGAGCAGCTGCTGCCTCCTCCGCAGACACGACTGGGCCGTGGCCGCAGCCACTGAAGTGGAGGAGCTGGCTGGGAGAGCTGTGTTGGTGCAGGCACATTCTGCCACCTTTCTGACCCAGAGTGACGACCAAACTCAGTTTAGAATTACACAGGTTTATTTGGAAGGGTTTTAGCGATGGGACGACTTTGCTTTTGGGACACAGGAGGCCGGTGGCTCCAGGTGGCCTCTGTGGCCCGGCACGCATCTCTGACTGCTGATTGCCTGACTGGAGGCTTTGCTGGCTTGAGATGCCAAGTGTGGTTCACACCCATGGCCCCCGTGGGCGACTTTGTGAGTCACTGGGAAACTGGGTCCATTCTCACCATTTGCCAGGAATGTGACAGTAGCTGATAGGGCCCCAGGGCAGTCCTCCAATCAGCTGGCTGTGGCTGTGGGGGCCCAGCCAATGAGAGGGAGGTGCATGGTCAGACTTTTCCACTGGCCAAATGGACTGTTTCGAGCTGCGGTGATGAGAAGGTGGGTGCTATCCCAGGAAGTCTGTCCCACCTATTATTAGACAGTCTTACTAATACACAGAGAAAAACACAAGCAAGTGATCCAAGTAAAACATTATTTTTAAAAAAATGAAGCCAGTTTATTTCTGCACGGGCTCAAGGTTAATGTGTATTAACTGTAACTTCTATGTTCTTGTAAGATAACGACTCAAGCCTTGAGGGCCTGGCTGCTCCAGTGCCACCCTCGGGAGCAGAGCTTCCTGGGACGCCGACCCAAGCAGAGGCTTAGACACTCGGGAGTGAATTCTTCCTGGTCACGGCTGGTTCCGAGTCACAAGCTCCTGAGGTCCCCGAAGACCACGTGGGCTGCATTTCTTCCAGCAGCTCCCATGACACCTCCTCCTGGAAGGCAATTTCAGGAACCCAACTCTGCTGGAAACTCCACGAGGGAGGAGCAGCGAGGGCGTCAGAGCTCCTCCCACAGCACAGCAGAGGGCTGCTCAAAGGCTGCCCCAGGGCTGCGTGGCAATCGCTGGGACAACTGTAAGACCGGCTCTGGGCTCCCTCGGGCTCCCCGTGTCAAAGCGCTGGGGAGGGGCCAGGTCTGCAGTCCAGACGAGCCGTCCCTCCCCGAGCCCGCAGCATGTGCTAAATGGTGACACGCTTAGCACAAGGAATTCAGACTTAGAAGGAGAGTGGGGCAGCAGTGTGGACATGCAGACCCCCTCTGGGGGGCTGAGACCCGCAGAGCCCAGAGAAAGTGCCCATGAGAAACGCAGCCTCCGCGAGATCAGCTGGCCTTGGGACAGCGCGGGAAGGAACCTTGACGTTGCGAACTTCGTGAGCCTGACGTTCTAAACTACGGATGGGGAATTTAGGGACGGGGCCTCCCATTCTGAATGGGGGACGGCTTGTGGCAGGGGGCTCCGCAGCCCTTCCCTCATTGTTCATCTTCTCGGTCTGCAAGCCTCTAACTATGTCAATCCCGGCGGCCCACAGGGAGGGAGGACCAGGGGCCACTCACCAGGGTGGGCCCCACTTCCGCACAGATACAGGCCCGGGAGCGGGCAGCGGTAGCCGGAGTGCAGGGGCACGGGGCGGGCGAAGTAGAGCTGGTCCAGGGACATGGCGCAGTGGAAGATGTTCTGTGGGAGGCAGGGCCGCAGTCGTTAACACAGGAGTGCAGCAGGCTTGCCCGCCCTGCCCGGGCTTCTTCCCCTCCCCTCTTCTCCAAGGAAGGTTCTATTCCTTCCAGGATATTTCCTTTCCTTTTCCTTTGTTTTAAAGTTTATTTATTTATCTCCTCCATGAGTGAGAGAGGGAGGGAGGCAGACATGCACTCTTCGCAGGGTCCTCACTGCGCTCCACCCCAGCCTCAGGCGGCCCCAGATCACACGCATGCCCGGAGTGTGCAGGGAGCTGTCCAGATGTGAACCCAGAACCTTCCCGGCAGGCGGGCCCCGCAGTGCTGTCACTGCTGCATCCCTGTGGGGCCCTTCCTGAACATTTCCTTGGGCTCTTAAAATGCAGGTAGAGGGACCAGCAGTTAGCGTAATGGCTATGTCGCTGGACTCTCATGTAGTCGACCACTGTTCGAGTCCCAGACCCGGTGGCTTAAACTCATGCCGGGTGTGTGTGCGTGCGTGCCCGAGATCCCGAGAGGAGAATTCAGGAGAAGGGATTGCGGAGTGGCCATCCCCCTGGGGGCTGATTTCTCACTTTCTGTCTCTCTGTCTCTTTCTAGCGAGCGCACGTGCCCTATAGCAAAAACCTCTTAAAAAAATGCAGGTAGAGAGGGGTTGAGAGAGAGTGAGTGTGTCTCCAGGCTGTGGGCGACATTTTCAGTGACACTTTCAGGAAGGAGCACATCAGAGTGTGAGGAGACTGAGTGGGAATGGGAAGGAGGGCTGGGAGGGCTTTGCTGGGGCGGCAATCCCCCTGGCTCTGTCTGCACACGGAGCTTGTCTCCTCTGGCCGCCGGCACGCACTCCACTGGGACGTGTTCCTGGGCGAGGTGTCCCCCTCAGCTTGGCCTTGGGGGGAGAGCCCCGGCAGGAAGGCCAGAAAGGGGCTCTGGCTCCGGGGCGTGGTTTGCTGCTGCCCTAGGCCGCGATGGGGCCGTGGGACAAGGAGCAGGCCAGGGCTGACCAGGGAGCCAGCCTCTGTGGGGGTGTCCTTCCGCTGCTCCCCTCAGTGTGAGCCTCCGAGCCCACCGCTCCCCCCACGGCTGCCCCTTCCTGTTTCTCCGGCCCCAGTGGACCCCACCTCCGCTCCCAACCTCTGGCCAGATCCCCGCACACACACGGTTACCCAGACTTCTCCGTTCTCCCTGCCCTGCCTCCCGCCCAGCCGGCTCCTTCCCTTCCTGAGCCTTCCCAGCTCCGTGCCTGTGACCGCCCTGCCAGACCATCTGTCCCTGAGCCACACATGCAGCACTGCGTTCCTGGTTGCCATATTTAAAATGCAGAAACAACTGGTGAAATTAGTGTTAACAGTGTATTTAAAAATCCAAAATAAATAAATAAACCAATGTATTTAGCCCACTATATCTAAACTATTATTTCAGCATAGAATTGGCATAAGGAATCCTTTTTTATCTTGAAGAAGAAGAAGGACTTTTGCTCTAGGGTGCATGTGTTTGCCGGAGACACACAGAAAGAAAAAGAGAAAGTGAGAAATTGTTCCCCAGGGGGATGGCCACACCATTTTGGGTACACATATACACGCACCTGGTGTGAGTTTCAAGCTACCGGATCTGGGATTGGAACCACAGCCGACTACCTGGGGGTCCAGCACTTTAACCACTATGCCACCTGCAGGTCCTCTTAGGAATTCTTAATGGCGCAGTTCACATTCCCCACCCTAACTCCTGCAGTCTGATGTGCCTTGCTCGCTGGCAGCCCACCTCACTGAGCCCAGCCACAGAGGCTGGCCGCTGCCCTGCTGGCCTCCCCCGGGCCTCCCCGCCTCCATGCTCAATAAATTCGACCAATTGAAGAGAAGTCTGAGGACACGCTGCCTTAAGGATCAGAGCTCTCTCTGGAGAACGTCAGATGGGAGAGGCCAGAATGCGTGTCGGGGCAGAAGGGCCCCCATTCTGTGACCGTCTCAGGTGGTGCCATCAGACTTGTGTCTCTGTTCCCACTCTCTCACCATCCCCTGGATCTGACCCCTGCTCTGTCCCCTCTCAGCTCTGGTCTCCACCTCTGTCCTCACTCCCAGTAAAAGCTGGATCTGGAGGGACTCGATGCTGAGCGGGCACAGCCGGAAAGGGGGTGTGGAGCAAAGGACGTGATGAGGGGCCCGGGCTTAGACTCACCCCTCCAGGAAGCCCAAAGATCCTCTCCAGGTCGGGGGGCGTGAGGATGTCTCTGCCCACCACAGAGCGCTTGAAGCCTGGGGCGTAGGCCTCGATGCAGTCAAACACTGGGGTGCCCAGGAGCAGGAACACGGGGAGGCACGGGGGAGAAGATGCGGTTAGGGCCGATGACTTGGTGACCTTGCTAAAACTCATGAAAGTAGGCACTTCAAAGAGCTTATTTACCATATGCAGATGATACCTTCGTAAGTAAAAAACAGTCCCTAGGCAAATAAATAATTCATCACAAAGGTCTGGGATAGGGACCAGCAGTTAGCGTAAGGGCTATGTCGCTGGACTCCCATGTAGTCGACCGCGGTTCGAATCCCAGACCCGGTGGCTAAAAACTCACACTTGGCGCATTTGCGTGTGTGCCCAAGATCCCAAGAGGAGAATGGAGGAGAAGGGATTGTGGTGTGGCCATCCCCCTGGGGGGTGATTTCTCGCTTTCTCTCTCTCTGTCTCTGTCTCTTCAGCGAGTACATGCCCTATAGCAAAAATCTCTCTTAAAAAACGAAAATGGTCTGAGATCTTGGGCCAGCCTGGTTCTCTACTCTTTCCCATCTCTTCAGCCCAACCCTAAACACAAAGTCACTGTCTCCTATTGACTATGAAAAGCCTTTTTCACCTCATTGTTTTGCTCAAGTTGTTTCTTTTGCTTGGAAGGTCCTTTGCTGCCTGGAAAACTCCTACTCATCCTTTAAAACCCAGTCCTTTTTGGGAAGCCTCCCTCATGTCACTTGTTCACGGCTTTCTCCTTGTGCTCAGTACAGTATGTCGCACTATCACGGTTGGCTTTTAACTAGCCTCCTTCATTAGCCTGTGAGGACCCACGGGCAGGAGCTGTATCTGACTTTCCCAGCCCAGTGCCTGGGCCCCGCAGACGTCACTGTGGGCCCGAAGCTTCCTCAGGACCGCACCCGCAGGTGTTCATCCTGCAGGGAGGGGTCCCGTTGGTCCCTCTGAAGACAGACGCGGTCGCTCTCTTTACCGTTGTCCGCGTAAGCGTTTCTCTCCTGCTCGTCCCAGACCTTGCCTCCAGCCAGGGTATAGGGCGTGTACTGAGTGAAGAGGGAGATGACGTGGCAGCCGGGGGGAGCCAGGGTGGGGTCCAGAGAGGACGGGATGCAGAGCTCGATCAGAGGCCTGTCACGGGAGGGGAGCCAGCTCTGAAGAGCAGCAGCTGCACTCGGGGCAGCGCTGGGGCCCCCGAGATGGCCAGGGACACCCCGAGAAGGCACTCTGGGCCGACTGCCGCTGGACGGCCACAGAGCTTCCTCCTGGACACTCGCACAGTGCCGCCATTCCGAGGCGCTCCTCCACGCCAGCCCCAGCCCCTGCCGGCGTCCAGGCCCCAGGGCCTCTGGTCTGGCTCAGCCATCTGCCGGGCCTGCCCGTGCCCCCTTCCCCAGACACCAGGTGCCCGGCCCCAGCAGACATCAGTGGGCTCCCGAATGCAGTATTTTGAAGGTAAAAGTTGCTGTTGGACAGGAAACGAGGGGTGAGTGACAAAGAGGAGCAATCGGCGGATGACATTTGGGTTTCTTGAGAAGAGAAGGGCTGTGGGGGCAGGTTTTGGCGGACACCAGATGCTCAAGTGTTGTCACCAGAACTCTCAGACGCGAATGGCTCCAGGGAACAGACTCACAAAGGCGCAGAGGGGCCAGGCCTGAGACAGCAGGTGCCCTGGTGGCCGGATTCCACCATGCTGTCCCTGCGGTCACCGTTTCTGAACAGGCCAAACTGAGCGGAGCTGCCAGGGCACCCAAAGCCCGACAGGCGGTGACCGTCCCTGCCCCGCCTGGGTCTGGAGCCCGTTTCCCAGTCCCCTGTGACCTCCAGCCGTGAGCAGCCTCTAGGATCACGTGATATACCCATCCCCCCGCACCCCTGGGTTCACTGTTCTCCCTGAAACGAGTCTAGGAGACATCTCCAGCCAAACACGTCTGAACCCCAGTGCCTGGTCCTACCAAACCAGCTCCTCCCCAGTCGCCCCAACCCTTTTCTGTAAATGCAAATGTCACCTGCCAATCCCCCACTTCCTGTCCGACAGCAAAGTTTTTCTGTTTTATCTTCAAAATACACCCAGTACCCAGCCACGTCTCAGCCTTTCCACCGCCACCCCTGTGGTCTACGCCACGGTCCTCTCTCCCGTGCATTCTGCAGCAGGGTCAATGCACCCGAAGCCTCACTGTCTCCACTCAGTGGCCACAGAGCTCTTTCTAAAGCGTAACTCGGGCCCTGCACAAACTTCCCTAGAGTAAAAGCCAGGAGCAGTTGACATGATCCACGGGACCTAGCAGCTGCGGTCCTCGGACCCCTCACTCAGTTTCCCCTTCTCTAGCCACTCTGGCCTCATCCTGATACGGCCAACACGGCAGCACACTGCTGCCCCGGACCTTTGCACCTGGCCTTCCCTGCCTGGATGCTCCTCCCCAGTGCCCACGAGATCTGCATTCTCACTTCCTTCAGGGCCCTGCTCAAATGTCACTCATCAGAGAGGACTGCCCTGGCCTCCCCATATGGAACAGCAACCTGTCCCTTCCCCTGCCTTCTTGTTCTACACAGTGCATGCCTGCTGATGGCTTAGTCTCCTACATCAGAAGGTCAGCGATCTGTGATCCCTGGCCTCCTCCCTGGCCTCCCTGCCTCCGGGCTTGGTAGGTTCAATCAGCTGAAGAGAAGTCTGAGGACATGCTGCCGTTCTCCTCCATTGTCCTCTTATTGACTTGGCTCGCTGCTCTGTGCCCAGGCCCTGAGCCAAGATGCACAAGTAGGGACCCAGAGCATTTATAAATAGGTGAACTTTGCTCTTCTCTCTGGCCTCATCCTTACCTCACACTGTAAACGCCTGTGTGCTTGTCACGGAATACACTCTGTGTCTGCTTCAGTCACCCGCCTGACCCCCAGCCCTGCAGCCTGGACCTAGAGCAGGGCCTGGCCCAGACCACGCTTTCGACAAGTGTGAGTCGGAGTCGGACAGGGTGGAGAGTCGCCCATCCCACAGCATCCCCACCTGCTCCGGAAGGGTGGACACAGCTGCGGCGGGAGGCAGGGAAGCCTTCGGAAGCTGCATGAAGGCAGTTCATCAGAAACAGGGCGCGGAGCGGGGGCTCCGGAGGGTGTGCCGTCTGGCAGGCTGCTGAAGCAGAGAACCCTCTTCTCTCCCAGGAAGCCCTTCCTTCTCCCCAAACACCCGCGTCATCCTCGGCAGTACTCTGCCCTCCCTGCTAACCTGTCCCCAACATGTCCCGTCTTCGCCCCGACCCACCCTGGTCTGCAGACTTCTCCCCTGGAGAGCACGTCCGGTCCTTACGGCTCACGTCTGCATTTGGCCGACTGTGTTGCTGACAGTTTAACCGGGTAAAGAGGCTGTGTCTGGACAGCCACCACCGACCCTGGCCAGTGTGTGAGGGTGTCCCAGGCCTCACCCACCTGCGGGAAGGCAGGCCACCCATGGCATCTTCGAAGGCCTGGTGGAGCAGGAGCGTGTCCTCACAGTTCAGGTGGATAGAGCACTGGTGATGAGGCAGTGGCTGGCCGCCGGGAGGGTTCGGGGCCGCCAGGAAGTCGGGCAGCCTGTCTACGGCCACTGAGGGACCAAAGCAGAGAGTCAAGTGCCAGCCCCTCGGGGTTCCCTCTTGTCATCACCCTGGAGGGTTTCACCCTCCAGTTGCGGGGCAGGCTGGAGGCCAGCGGGTGGAGACCATGATTAGGTCAGCTGTTCCCAGACGTGGAACCTGTCACTCAGATCTGCCATCTGCTGTGCCTCTTACCGTTGATCTTGGTAACAGGAGACTGGCTGTCCAGCTGGGAGACTCTCTCCACGAAGGCCTCAGGAAGCCACTCCTAGGAGGAGAAGGCTCTGTGCAAGGCCCCAGCGAGGCTGCCTTCTTCCTTTGCCTCCAGAGTTCTCATCACCCATCAGACTCAGCCAGAACCATCCCTTCTGTGAGGTCTTCCTGGATCACTTCCTGCTCAGCGCTAACCATTGCTCCTCTGAGCCCTGCCAGGAGTCCTGACCATAACGTAGCCCACACTACTTCCTGTCTGGGGCAGGGCCAGTGGTGAGCAGGCCTCTTTTCTCTCCTGTCCTGTGAGCACTAGAAGTCTTGATTCTCTCAGAATTTCCCTAAGAAGATGCTTTGTGCTGACGCTTGTTGGACTTTATGAGCGGACTCTCTCAGAAAGGGCGGTGCTTTGCCTCCAAGAATAGCCCCAACAGTGGTGGGGAGTTCCACGCTCATGTCTTTGGGGGATGGTATGGGGGAAGGGGGAAATTGTCCCAGTTTCTCACCGCTGCCTGTAGGCATTCCCTGTTGCCTGCCATTTTGGGAATGACCCCCTACTCCGACTGGTCCGGCTGGGACCTGCCTTGCTCACGAAGGTGACGTAAGCTTGCATGACTGCGTGTGTGTGTGTCCTTTCGCCCTCTGCCGCTCCCTGAGGACATGCCCGGGCTTCTGTGCTCCGGGCAATACCCGTGACGTGGAGCTGAGCCACCAGCACTCCAGGAGGGCCTGTCTCTGCCACAGCCAGTCAGCTCCCAGGTGTGGACGCGTCCAGCCAAGACCAGCAGAGCCGACTACTTGACCCGCAGCCGACCCCACATGCGCGAGCAAGCCCAGACCAGGTGACTTCAGCACAGCCACCTGAGTTCTCCGGATCTGGGCACCGGCTTTCCTTGTTACAGCACGCCCAGAGTTTTGTGGGGTTCATTACGCAGCGTTAATATGGCAATAGATGAGTGACACAGACGGTGGGGTTAGAGTTGGCGAGAGGGGAGAAATCAGGATGGCAGGGAAGTTGCAGAAAGAACCCAGCCGAAAGTCAGAGCTGGGTTCTGGTTTGACCCTGCCAGTGGCCAGCCCCATGGCCTCCGGGCCCTTCTCACCTGTGAGCCCTCTCCCTGCTTGCTGCCTGCCTGTCACCTCTCTACTGCCCACACACAGGGCTGGCCCTTGTGTCTCCTGCCCTGGCGGTTTGGCTCCTGGGACCTCCCCGTTTCCAGGCCCCTCCAGGCAGACACCTCACCTCTGCACCGGCTCACCTGCGGCGTCAGCTTCAGGAAGGTGACCTGGGGCGATGCGCTGCACAGCACGGCCTTGCTCCTCACCTCCGTGCCGTCCTGCAGCACCACCCCCTGGGCGCGGCCTTCGCTGCTCACCCGCACCTTCGCCACCGCCTAGAGCCCAGACAGTCCAGGTTGGGGCCTGTGGGAACTCCACCGTCTGCTGCTTCTTGGCACTCACTTCCTCACCCCAAGTTTGGCTAACCCAGCTCCTGAATGAAGCCTTAGCACGCCCCCTCATGGAGGCTCAGCCCCAATGCCACTGAGTGACCCGTGCGCTCACAGGAGGGGGTCGGGAGAACTGGGGCCTCCCTGGTAACTGCCCGACCACAACAGCTGCAAACCCTTAGTCCCTGGGTTCTGAGCCCACCTCGTTCATCCCTAAGAGGGAATTTCTTTCTCTTTTCTTTTTTCTTTTTTTTTTAAAGGTTTTTGCCATAGGGCACATGCACTCACCAGAGAGACAGTGAGAGGGAAAGTGAGAAATCACTCCCCATGGGGGACAGCCATGCCACAATCCCTTCTCCACTCTCTTGGGATTTGGGGCATGCATGCTCACACACCAGGTCCTGAACCACAGTCAGCTGTGTGGGAGTCCAGCACCTTAACCACCCTGCCTGGGCTCCATCCCACATGTCCAGTTACCCACATCCTCAGCTGGATGCTTTGGGCAGACATCTTAAATCCCTCACTTTCCCCCCCAGTCCCAAGACTGTTTCTCCTTCACGCTTCATTTTCAAGCTGCCAGATCCAGGACTCGAACCGTGGTCAGCCATGTGGGAGTCCAACATCTTAACCACCATGCCACCTCCTGGCCCCAGAGGAAGGAGTTTCTAAATGCAAGGCTTTGTGCAACCCTCAGACCCTCGCCAATAACCGGGTGGGAGTAAAGGGCTGCTCACCTTTTCGGTGAAGATAGTCGCTCCATGAGCGGTGGCTGAGCTGGCGATGGCATCAGAGAGGGCCCCCATGCCACCCTGGACGTAGCCCCAGGCTCCCTGCATCCCCTCCAGGCCCCCCATGACGTGATGGAGCAGCACATACCTGAGGACAGACCATCAGAGTCAGGGGCTGGAGGCGGTGTTCATCTCCTGGGTTTAGGTGCAACTACCCCTTCCCTCGCACGCCCTCAGCCCCTCCCGCCCCCATCCAGGCCTTCTCTGTCAGCCTTTCGGTGAGCTCGAGGCTCTCGCGGGAGCCCTCTGTTCTACTCTCTGTCCCCGTGCACATGCGCCTACGTGCAGCGCTGTCACCAACCACACGGCCACCCCGCACAAACCTGCAGCTCCGCGCTCTCCTGAGCTCGGTCCCGCAGGCCCAGTGACCCACAACATCAACATCCTCCATGGAGGCCTCGGGCAGACATCGGAAATCCATTACCTTTCCCTGTCCTCAGCCCCTTCTCCCTCTCTTCTCCATCCCAAGTGAATAGGCCATCAGTTTCCAGTAGAAACTCAGGTGTCAGAACCAGCAGTTAGCGTAATGGCTATGTCGCTGGACTCCCACATAGTCGACGGCAGTTTGAGTCCCAGACCCGGTGGCTGAAACTCGTATGTGCCCAAGATCCCGAGAAGAAAATGGAGGAGAAGGGATTGCGGTGTGGCCACCCCCCTGGGGGGTGATTTCTCATTTTCTGTCTCTCTGTCTCTCTCTGTCTTTCTGGTGAGCGTACACGCCCTATAGCAAAAACCTCTCAGAAGAAAGAAAGAAAGAAACTCAGGTGTCCCGCCGCCAGTCCCTCACACTCCATGTCCGGTCAGGCGCTGTCAGCTCTGCTTTCTAGAGGGCTTTCAGATAAAGCCCTTCCCTGTGGCCGTTCTCCTTCCTTCCTTCGGCTGCTGCAGTGCCCCTGACTGTCTCCCACACTCTCCCCACACAGATCCTGGAGCCCTCTCTAAACTCCCAGCTGTGCTCCTGCCGCTCTTCTTCCAAGGCCTCGCCAGCGTATTGCTGCGGTCGCTCTGCCCACATATTCTCAGCACCCGGCACAGGCCAGTTGCGGCAATATTTGTTGGAGGAATTAGTGAAGAAACAAATTACTTGAAGCCGCATTCACAACATGAGCAGTAACTAAGCCTCCCGGAGACCCGAAGAGAGGAGGACAGGAGGCCCAGCTGGAAGATCCGGGTTGGATGGCTGATCACAGCACTCGGCCAAGGTGAGGCGACTGCTGCCAGCCACCCGTTTCCAGGGCCCGGGGGTGGGAGCTGGTGTAACGTGTGTTGAAAAGACACTGCCAAGGGGTGCTCTCCTCCCTCAAGAGAAAAGCCACTTTGATAGCTTCTAGCTGCATTTTCTGGTGCCCTGGAAATGGCCCAGGACTTGGCAGCATCCCCCATCCCAGCATGCACCCCCCCCACACACACCCCTCCATTCCTGCTCCGACGAGAGGTTCACTCCGTCTGCAAAGTGAGTCAGATGGCCTTCGCCACATCTGTGTGTGACTGCCACCTCTCGGGCTGGGCGGTAAGCACACACCCACGCACCATGGGAAAGGCAGCTTCGTGTGTGTGCAAAGGGGTCTGAGTGTGTCCTGGAGCCCAGGACAGGAGTGATGGAGGGGAGGGACATCAGGGTTTTGGAGTAGGAGGGTGAGGGGGTGCTAAGGAGAAGGAGAGGAGAGGAGAAAGCAAGGGAGGGGAGGGGAGAAGGGAGGAGAAGTCTTGATGTGGAGATGTGGTGGGGCGGGGGAGAGGCTTTTCCTAGTGAAGCAGTAGAGAATCGGAAAGGAGGAGGATTTGGGGTGGTCCGCCAACCTGCGGCCGAGATCAGCTTTGTGACTCTGAGCAAGGCCCTTCCCCTCTGAGCCACAGTTCTCCAGCGCTGCTCTGGGGCAAACGAACCCCTGTGACCTGCTCGTGCCCGGCCTACCGGACGAGCTCAGTGAGACACAGTCATTGCTGCTGCGGCCGCCCTTGCAGCTCGATCCCCACTGGGGCGTTTGCTCGCCCTGCCCTGCCGGCCACCCTGCCCCGCCCCGCGCTCACCCGCTCCCTGGAGAACGGGGACTTGTCATGGCTCCAATCACGGCATCCGTCGCTAGAGTGGCTTTTAGAGGCTCAGACTCGAACCACTGATCCAGCACCTGGACGGCAAGAGAGCAGCGAGAAGGGTTTGGGGCTTCAGTGGGAGAAGGCGTCCCCGGGACTGCCTGGCTGGGGAGCTGCCCACCTTGCTGATTGGAGCTGTGAGGACCTGGTAATACTGGGGCAGCTGGGCTCCCAGGATCCGGCCTGAAAGAGAAGAGCCACAGGGAACCTGAGACAGCAGGAAACACTCCATCTGGTCCCGGGGTAAAAAGTGGGTGGGCCAGCAAGTGGCAAAGTGGTTATGGCACTGGACTCCCACATGGCTGGCCATGGTTCAAGTCCCATATCTGGTGGCTTGAAGATAACAACGGATGCGTGTGCGTGCGTGCCCAAAATCCCAAGAAGAGAATGGAGGAGAAGGGACTGTGGTGTGGCTATCCCCCTGGGAGGTCATTTCTCACTTCCCCTCTCATTGTCTCTCTTCAGGGAGTACACACGCCCTACCTGCAAAAACCTTAAAAAAAAGAATGGGTGGAGGCCGAGGCGTTCTGTGGGGGGCAGTAGAGCATTGAACTCCAACTGTGAATTCAGTTTAGGTCCTGGGGTGGGTCCTGGTCACACCACTTCTTAGCTGTATGCCCTGGGCATACTTTATTTTATTTTATTTTATTTCTATTTATTATTTTTATTATTATTATTATTATTATTATTATTATTATTATTATTTTACATTTTGACCAGAGAGAGAGAAGAAAAGTGAGAAAGCAAGCCACCAGGTCTGGGACTCAAACTGCAATTGGCCATAGGGAGTCCAGCGCCTCAACCACCAGGCCACCTGCCTGGGCCACTTTTAACATCTCTGAACCTGGCCCCGTACCTGTCAAATGGGAGTCATGTTTCATACCCCAAGGGCTACCGTGAGGATTAGATGAGAACTTCAGGGCATCTGGAAGTTCGCAGGCACGTAACACAGTTTAGCTGCTGGCCTTACGTTTGGACAGGTTACCTTGTGCCCTATTCCCTTCCTTTGAACCCTGCGAGGCCCATACACTGGGAGGTAGCCAGCTTGGCTTACCCACTTCTCGGACGTTGGTTCAGACCATTTCAGGGAGTAATGGGGCATGCAGGCCTGGAGGGCAGCGGCCACAGCTCCAGCCACGGAAGCCCTGCGTCTAGCTTAGTGACTGGTCACGGCAGTGGCTCGGTAAAGGTTTATTCCATCAGTGCTCGTTGCATGAAGCTCCTCGGACTTGTTACCGGAGAGATAAGGTTTTCTTTTGATGTTTGTGGTAAATTCCACTGGCTCCAACTTTTCGCCCCTCCCCGGTTACACTCTTTGCCGTGTAGCTCTGTGGAGCCCCACCCCACACCAGAGCGGGGTTGACACACTCACCCATCCGAGTGGCCTGCATACCTGATGGAAGGTTTGCAGATGTGAATAAGCTGAGGCTCGAAACAGGCCTGTCCAGCAGGGCGTGCCTCGGTACCATTCCCACTGGGGCAGGAAGCCCGTGCCAGACCAGCACGCTGCTCCCCACCTAGACCAGAGCAGCCTCCCCGACGCCCTCACCACACACACGCCGAGACCAGGCCAGATCAGCCGAGCCAGCTGGGACCAGATGCACCGCACTGACGTGGAAAATAAATCTTTACTTTTGTGGGCTACTGGAGTTTCACGGAGTTTTGGGGTTTTTAAATTTTTCTGTATATGACTATAAATGACGAAATCAGTATCTTCCTAGGACATAGAAACTAAACTGGTCTGTTCCCCTCCAGAAGCAGTAAAAACCATTAACACGCTTGGTGAGTCTCCCATTCTCATTCCAAGGCAGGCATCACTAACTGATCACGGAACTCTGCTGAACCAGATTTGATGAGCATCCCTCTTGTTCAGGGCAGTTCTTGAAGGCCTCTTGGCCTCCAGACCTTACGCCAGCCATGGCTGTGCTCCACACAGGCTTCGATCAGCTCCGTACAGGACAGCTGCGACAGTATCTCACTTCAACCTGATGAATGTGCCTCCTCATTTCTTCCCTGGGGCTTCTCTGGTACCGTGTCAAGACCCTCATGGGCACCTCCGTGGTACCCAGAGTGTGGGAGTTAACACCCCATGGGGCAGCCCTTGACCAATGGGGGACAGAACTGGAGGATAAATGCTTCCCTTTCCTTCTCCCAGAAACCGTCCTCGAGGACGTCGTAAGGTTACGGGGGGCCCGCCAGGGTTGGCACCTCTTTGCCCACAGTGGTGGCCAGCACGGCGACACTCCTGGTACTGGCACTCCCTCTGCCCAGTTGCACGCCTCCTCTCCCCGCTTTGTGCCCTGGGATCTCCCTTCTAAATAAACTTGTGCACGGGCTGTTGTCTCGGTTCTACGTGGGGCGTGCCAGGTGAGGTGCCTTCTCGGCGAGTGCTCCAGCGCCCGAGGCTGATCACAGCCTGTTCGCTGATTACAGGTGGAAGGGGCATGGGCGGGCAGGCCTGCGTCCTGGTGCTGAGACAACGGCTCCTCTCGGTGACACTCACTCACTGGGCCCAGCGCATGCACTTCGGACTCACCCGCCTTCAGCAGGGGCTTCAGGGTGGAGAGCGACCGGAGTCTTTGCCGCAAGGAGCCATGCTGGAAGGCCGCCACGTCCACAGGGGCTGCGTCCAGCAGAGGGTCGACAGCTAAGGCCAAGCGACCCATGAACTCCTCGTACCTGGGAAAGGCCTGGAACAGAGCTCTGAGTAAGGCCACGCCATCTGGAGCCCCATGGGGCCACCATCCCTGTGTCCTCCCTGGGATGTCTGCACTGGGCAGGATTTGGAGCAGAGCAGGCAGCTCTCTAGCCACTGCACAAATCCTTGCAAAGTGCTTTAAGAAAGCTTAACCCGGGACCAGCAGTTAGCGTAATGGCTATGTCGCTGGACTCCCATGTAATCAACCACGGTTCGCGTCCCGGACCCGGTGGCTTAAACTCATGCCAGGCACATGTGTGTGCGTGTCCAAGATCCCGAGAGGAGAATGGAGGAGAAGGGATTGCAGCGTGGCCATCCCCCCTGGGGGTGATTTCTCGCTTTCTGTCTCTCTGTCTCTCTCTGTCTTTCTGGCGAGTGCATACACTCTATAGCAAAAACCTGTCCAAAAAAAGCTCAGCTTTGGGCACCAGCACAGTTGAAGTCCTGAACCCAGTGGCTTGGGGAAAAAAAAATGCCAGGCATGTGCGTGTGCACCCAAAATCCCCAAAGGAGAAATGGAGAAGTGGTGTGGCCATTCCCCACTGGGGGTGCTTTCTCACTCTCTCTCTACAGTGCTCTCTCTCTCTCTCTCTCTGTGAGTGCACACACCCTCTAGCAAAATTTAGGAGAAAAAAAAAAAAAGCAAGCAAGCAAGCTAAGCTCCCCAAGTGATTCTCATCACCAGAAACTGTTGTTTTGGAAAGGTCTGGGAACTGCTGGTTAAAGAGATAAGTTTGAGTCTGTGGTTCTCTAGCTTTGGCCTGGCAGTAGATTAACACAGCGCAAGTGATGTGCATGGCTTGTATGACCTCTGGTTTTCTTTCTTTCTTTTTTTTTTTTTTTTGTGGAGAGGTTTTTGCTATAGGGCGCGTGCGCTTGCCAGACAGACAGAGAGAGACAGAGAGACAGAAAGTGAGAAATTACCCCCCAGGGGGGATGGTCACGCCACAATCCCTTCTCCTCCATTCTCCTCTCGGGATCTTGGGCATGCACGTACACGCACCTGGTGTGAGTTTTAAGCCACCAGGTCCAGGACACGAACTGCGGTTGACTACGTGGGAGTCCAGTGACATAGCCATTACCCTAACTGCTGGTCCCTGAACTCAGGTTCTTAGAAAAGCGTCTCCTCTGAGATCTGATTTAATGCCTGTATCTAGGCCTGGTATAGAAACAGCCATTCGAAGAATCTTCCTTTCCCTGCAGAACCAGTCACGCCAGGTCCGCTCCGTCTTTCAGGGGCTCATCTAGACAAAGCCGCCTGTCAGGTCCCCAGACTGCAGTCCCAAGAAGACAACGTGCCCTTTCCAGCAGGGTGTGGCCTTCCTCCCACCAGACCTGCACAGCCTCATGGACGCCGCAGCCATGGGCTGCCAGGGAACTGGTGCCATGTTGAATGGGTATTTATCACAACCCCCTGTCCTGTGTTCCTGATCCAGCTCGACCTATTCTTAATTGGCTCAGATGGTCCCTCCCTGGTCCTTCTTGGCTTTACTGTATTTCATACGGATAACCACTGGAGCTCTGTCTGTAAGCAGGGAGGGCAGTGGCGAGCACACGCTATGTGAGCACACGCTATGTGAGCACACAATGCAAGCACATGCTATGTTAGCACATGCTATGTGAGCACACACTATGTGAGCACACACTATGTGAGCACACACTATGCAAGCACACGCTATGTGAGCACACGCTATGTGAGCACATGCTATGTGAGCACACGATGCGAGCACATGCTATGTTAGCACATGCTATGTGAGCACACGATGCGAGGACACGCTATGTGAGCACACGCTATGTGAGCACACACTATGCAAGCACACACTATGTGAGCACATGCTGTGGGTCCCTGTTGGGTTCAGAATGGGGAGACCGCCCGGACAGTGCCTCACACTGAACACACCCAGGTCTGATGGCTCCCGCGTCCTGGTCTTGACCTCTGTCGTCCTTCCCCAAAGGCTAGCAGACTGGGGGCTCCTGGAAAGGAGGGGTAGCCTGTCCAAGGCCTTGTGGCCTTGACACCCATGACAATGTGTCCTAGGACACGTCCTGCCAGGCCTGTGGGCTGGCGAGGGAGAGGTGTTGCTAGGCTGTCGCCGGGTGCGTCCCTACCTGGGCATCCTTCCGTGAGAACTGGGCGATCTGCCTCTGGTTTTCCGCCGTGTCTGTGCCCAGCAGAAGGGACCTGGGGCCCTTGCGCCCTGCGCCCTCTTCCAGCATGGGGGTGAAGGAGTAGGGGTTTCGAAGATGGAGCCGCAGCCCGTGTTTCTGCAGGACACAAACAGCACAGGCTACGTGTTAGAGGACCTGTGGTCTCCGCTGTTCGTGCAACGTCTAGGTGTCCGAGCGCACACCAGCTCTGTGGGCCTGGCCTATTTTTTAATAATTTTATAAAAATCCATCTTGCCCAGGGACCAGTAATAGATCATACTGGTTCAGTGCCACACCACACCATACATGCAGTCCCACGCCACGCCATACCACGTCATGCCATACCACACCACGCCACACCACATCACACCATGCTTACCCCACACCAGGGCCTGGTCTGCGGTTTACAGTGGTTCCTTGCAACAGCTCTGTAAGAATCATCACCCTTTTTGTACCAGTGTAACAATGGAGGCTCGGGGAGTTCAATAACTTGTCCCAAGTCACTTCGGGAGGTGGGGCTGGGTTTCAAAGCCACTTCATTGTGACTCCCAAGCCCTGGCCCTCAGCACCAGTCTATAACTGCCCCACTTCAGAAATAAATAATTAAAGCTCAGAAAGACCCAATAAAGTAACGGTTATGTGAAAATCCATACTTACAAGGTAGATAAATTATTCACATCAAAAAAATTGTATTTACTTTACAGACTCATTTACTCCAGAGTCAGTTTAAATGGAAGTCCCCTTGACACATTTAAAATATGATGTGATTTACAAATATTTGGCCAGAACACAGAACTTCCCAAGAGCACATCTACTTCTTTAAAGGAGGCACAGAGAAGGACCAGCAGATGGCATAATGGTTATGTCATTGGACTCCCACATAGTTGACTGTGGTTCGAGTCCCGGACCCAGCAGCTTAAAACTCATGCCAGGCATGTGTGCGTGTGCGCCTAAAATCCCGAGAAGAGAATGGAGGATAAGGGATTGCGGCGTGGCCATCCCTCCTCAGAGGTGACTTCTCGCTTTCTGTCTCTCTGCCTCTCTCTGCCTCTCTGTCGATCTGTTGAGCACACACACCCTTTAGCAAAATCTCTCTCTCAAAAAAAAAGGGGGGGGCACAGCGAAACTGGTGGTCTGCGCTACTTCCACGAGGCAGTACGGGGCCAGACGTGGAGCAGACTTACTGCCCCACTGTCTAGGGACATCTGATGTCCCCCATCAGCAGAGAGACCACCCCAGCACTGCCTTTCTCCAAACCCTGTTTCGTTTTCCTCCAAAACACGTATCCCCACATGGCTAATTAGATACTCAGAATGTAGACCCTCTGAGGTCAAGGTCCATGTTGCCCAATGCTGACCCACAGTGCGATCAGTAAGTCTTCTGTGGATGAACAAAGGATTGCTACGTCACAGACAAGGCGTGGCCCCGGAGGACTGAATCGATGAGCGGAACTTTCAGGGAAGCACAATGACACTGATATCAGACGACTACGTCGGAAGCATTCAGGTGGGCGGGACCCTGCAGCCGTGAGTGTCCCGTGGAGGCAACTCCAGCCTCAGCAGGGGCTTGGGCTAGTGGCCGGCCAGGGTCCTTTCACAACTGAGATGGAGAAATCTCTGACTCTGCGTGGGAGGCACCTCCAACATGGTCCTCTGCATACGGGGAGCTCTGGCCGCCCGCGGGCTTCCTAGCTCTCTCCGGCCCTTACCCTGGCTCCCACCCACTGCAGCTCATGGCAGCTCACGCTGCAGAAGGCGGCCACTTCCCTCCATGTCCGCTGCCCCTCAGCCTGAGCCGCCACCACCCACACAGGCCAGCAGGCAGACTGATCTTTAGAAATGTCGTGAATCTCATCCCTCTGCCTCCTGATTGATCGCAACGCGCTTCCCACTCCATGGGGATAAAGTGCAGCTCCTTCCTCAGGCCTGCCAGGCCCTCCCATCCCCTCTGCTGCTCCTTGCCCCTGCACGGGCCCACAGACCTTCCTCTGCTCGTGCCCCCGTGGCCTGTCCACCGCCTCTTCCCTCGGGTGGAACCCTCTCTGCGCTGGCTAGTGACACCTTCCCATTCAAATGTCAGCTCGTCTAGGAGGACTTCCTGGTACCGCCTAGGCTGGCACCTCCACTCTATCACAGTGCTTTTATGTTTTCTTCCTTTTCTTTCTTTCTTTCTTTCCTTTCTTTCTCTTTCTTACTTTCTTTTTTTCTTTTTCTTTTTTCTTTTTTGGAGAGGTTTTTGCTATAGGGGTGTGTGCGCTCGCCAGAAAGACAGAGACAGAAAGCGAGAAATCACCCCCTGAGGGGGATGGCCACACCGCAATCCCTTCTCCTCCATTCTCCTCTCGGGATCTTGGGCACACACGCACATGCGCCCGGCATGAGTTTAAGCCACTGGGTCTAGGACTGGAACCGCAGTCGACTACACGGGAGTCCAGCAATATAGCCATTACGCCATCTGCTGGTCCCGATTTTCTTCCTTTCTTTCTTTCAAGTATATTTATTTCTTTCATGAGTGAAAGGGACAGAGACAGAAAGACAGCACACCCAAGAGGGCTTGAAGCCACGATCCACCCCCCAGCTCCAGCCCCAACGAGCCCTGGATCATGGGCACGTGTCTACCTGGCCTCGTCAGGGAGGTCTCTGCACACACACCCAGGCCCTTCCCGTGGAGGTCTCTGCACACACACCCAGCCCTTCCCGTGGGGCCAGCTCAGAGCCACTGTGTCTGAGCGCCGGCCACGTCTGGCCCTAGACTGCTTCGTTTTCCTTCTTAGCATCGACCTCTACCCAAAGTTCTCTTGCTAAGAGCAGAACCCTGGCCTCCCCGTCTCCCCCAGGGCTTCTCCCAGAGCTGGCACGGAGCAAGTGCACGGAAACAGTTCCTGAGTGAATGGATCAATAGTCCCCGAACAAGGAACCCGAGAGGAACTCGGAGTTATTTCAAGTTTCACTAATTGAACATGAATAATTTTTTGTCTAATTCCAGGACTTCCTGTGATAAACGCAGCCTTTGTCATCCTTGATGATTTCAATTATGAGGAGTCAGACTAAGAAGAAGAATGCTAAATAACCACGGGATTAGATCCAGGAGACTCGCGGGTCCAGCAGGTCTCCTCCTAAGACACAAACAAAACGAAGCCCTCCCCGAGCTGCCCAGGAGCTTTCTCAGCTCGCACAGGGTCGGGCTGGAATCGTGGAGAAGGATGAGAGAGGAGAGGTTGGAGGGGCATGGTTCTCAAAGCGGGGCTCCGGGGGACTCCCGTGTCAGGACGACCTGAGAATGCTGTGGAAAGGACGATCCTCCCCTGCCTGAGTCGGAGCCCTGCGCAGGAACCCTGGCGCACGCTCCACCTTCTTACCAGTTCCCCAGGTTATCCCATGGACCTGCAGGTGGAGAGCCCCACCTTAGAGATTTCTAGAAGCAAAGCCAAGCAAAAGAATACAGCTGAGACCCTGAGGCTAGTGAGGGAGGGGAGGGAGCACAGGCGGTGCCTCCGGCTCTGAGTCAAGGTTCAGAGGAGGGGGCTGCCAGAGGATGGGGAACAAAGGACTCCACAGCTGCGAGCTCCGCCCTCCACACCCAGATCCACCACTTCACATGGAGCCACTGTGGAGGCCAACTCGCCACCCGGGCAGCCAGGACAGAGCTGGTCCAGTCCAGCCATTGCTTTGCTAGCGTAACGGAGACCCGGATGGGCTGGCAGGCCCAGTGAGGCCCTGCAGGGGGTGGGGTGCTCTCTGGCTCAAGGTGAGGTAGAGGGCACGGGCCACAGGTCCCTGGTAGGCTGCCTCATCTTTCTGCAGTCTGTTTTCTCAGCTGCCAAGTGGGGTTAACATGAATGGCTGACGATTTCTGAGCACTCCCTGGGCACTGGGTTCTGTGCTAATGACTCAGTCTCGCGCATAGGCACGGCCGTGTACGAGGTTCGGCTCACAGGATAAGGCTCTGGGAGAAAAACGGTGAATGGTGGAGCAGGGATTGGAACCAGCCAGTCCAGGGCTGTAACTGTTGTCCCCCGGTGTCCCTGGGTTAGAGCCGGGGGCTGGAGGGGTCTAGTCTATGACCATGTCTACTGCGAGCTGCAAACGGCTGCAGGTCAGTGAGCCCTGAGAGTATCCGGGCACAGTGCCCGAGCAGCCCGCCAGAGCGCAAGAGCAGGGAGCACTCAGACCTTGGTTCGAATTCTCCCTCACTTTCTAGCCACATGAGCCCAGCTCCCCGGACCTCCGTTCCCTGGTGGTAGGATGGGGACGAGTGTAACTGTTGTCATCTCACAGGTGAGGCTCATCTGAGACAGTGCATTAAAGCTCGGAGCCCGAGACAAGACACTGGCAAAACAAGCCCCTTCATCGTCAGTTTTGGAAACAACATAGTCCAGGAAAAGCTTTGCGCTCCAGGTGGATGAGTCCAGACCGGCAATGTCCTGTAAACTCAAGGCTCTTCTCCAGGTAGGGCTAGTCCCACGCATCACACAGCAGCGCTGTTTTCTCCCTTAATCTAAGAGCCATTCTCCTATTAACAAGGCCCCAGGTCAGAGGGTAAAGCATACTCTCACTTTACCTGGGAGATCCTAGTTAAGGAACACCTTAAATACCATCTACAAATGAGTATTTTTTTTTAAATAAGGAGAATGACCATGCAGAAATCTTTATTCTGTGATCCTGAGTTATCATAAGTAAGAGTCGTCAAAAGAAGGGTCAGCTTCCCTCTGCTCCCCAGCACTTGCTCCGAATAACTGGTGCATTTACAAACCGCCTTCCGCTACAGTGTGCCAAGGACGGAAGCCAGGGACACGCTCCAGGCCTTGGCGAGACTTCGTCCCACCCTGGTACCAGCACATGCTCTCCCTTGTTCTCTCAGGGGCTCCGTGAATTCTTTCTTCACTGCACTTCTGCAGAAGGGACCTCGTTCTCAGAACTCGTCTCTATAAGCCAACTCGAGCAGCCAAAGAGCTGTGAGCAGGGTCTGAACGGCCTATTTCAAATACGAATCAGGATCAGAGGGGTGCCAAGGTGCGCGGCAGTGGCTTGCATGAATGACACTGAGATCCTTTGTCTGCACGGCAGGTGACAGGGACACCAAGCAGGCGGAAGCTAAGTCAGCCTCCGGGACATGGTGAAGGAGGCGTGATGACAAAGGCAGGGGTGTGGGACCCCGGGAGGGTGGCAGAGCTGGTAGGCCTTGACCAAAGGCTCCCAGGCTAAAAGCAGTAAACAAGGGGCTGAGGAGAGTCCTTGGGGTTCCCTCAGAACAGCCCGGGAGCCTGAAGAGGTGAAAGTCTGAACCCAACCTCCTGCTCGAGCTGCCAAGAATGACAACAGGTTCAAAGTCAACTGAGGGCAGCGGCAGGGCTCGGGCCCCAAGGCAGGAAGCTAAGACTTCAGGTGGGGATCCTACAAGAGCCAAAAAAAAAAAAAAAGTCACCAGGAAGTGACAGGGACAGAGTTGGGAGCTCCTGGCCCTGCCAAGGCACCAGCCAAGTACTGCCATGTAGAATGTTGACAGAACTCATTCTCCAAAAGAGGTCCAGTTTTTATGTGAAATTTCCCAATTTTGAATACCCAGTCCATGTGTGGGAATGTACTGGGTTGTCAGAAAAGTCATGATGCATTTTTGCATAGAAAAACATGAGAAAATACATCACGCTTTTCCGACCACCCAGTAACGGCGAGACCACGTGGAACAGATGAGCCCTGAGACAGGAGAGAGAGACCTCAGGTGGGAGATGGAACTGGCCCTCCCTCCACCCACCGTCCTGCCACGGGGGGTCTACCTTCAGCTCCAAGTCGGTGTAAATCTGTGGCCGAAGCAGGCTGAGGAGGTAGGACGCTCTGGAGAACTTAAACCCTGGAACGGAATCGGATGAAGACCGTCAGCAGCGGGCTCCTCCCCTGCTCCCCACACCACGGCGGGGCTCACCTGGGACGATCTCCTCTGTGACAGCGGCACCTCCGATCACATGGCGCCTCTCGAAGACCACCGTGTTCACCCCCAGTCTCTGCAGGTACGCGGCCTGGCGGCAGGTAGGGGACACGGGCGCTCCCTTTATCCAGGGTCACGTCTTCACGCTGCGTGCCACCGGTGGCCCCTGCTGCTCCTGCCTCCGGGAATGCTATTCCCTCTGCTTCTCACTGCCACTCCCGCCTTGCCCAGGTGTCTTCTCAGACCCAACATGCCTGCTCCTGCCCCTCTGCTTCCCAGCTAAGCGGACCGTCCCTCCTGGAGGCCCGGGAGCTCACTGCACCCTGCCCACGCTGCCCGCGTCTTCATCCCCCTCAGGACACCGAGAGACAGCACTGGGGCTGCTCGTGGGCCTGCGGAGCTGCTCCGGCTCCCCTCCTCGCCCTCCCTCTGCAGCCTCAGTTCCTGCTCCATCCGGCCTCGGTTTCCTCACATGCAAAAACGCGGCTGATGTTCATAGGGGCGCTGCTGTGAGATTAACTGAGCTGGTCCCCAAAGGGGCTAAAGGGTGCCTGGCACGTGGAGGTGCATGACAAACGCAGCTGCAGTCATAGCAGAGCTTTATTTCAGGGAGCAGATGATGTAGGGGTTCTATTAATTTTTTTGCAGACCTGGTGGGAACCCAATCAACATTGTTTTGAATGGAATGGTCACGAGTCTATAGATCCAAAATGCTGGCCTTTCCCTGCCATGGATGGTCACGAGTCTATAGATCTAAAATGCTGGCCACTCCCCGCCATGGACACCCAGAGATGGTGTCGTTCAGAAGCCAGACTTTGTACAAAGTTCACCTGGCAACTACTGTGTGCCAGACACAGTGGGTGCATCGTCTCATTCAATCCACCCCACCCACGAGCCTAAATTCTTCCCATTTACAGATGAGAAAACCGAGGCTCCGTGAGGTTAACGGCTTGCCTCAGGCTCACAGAGCTGATGAACAGAGGTGTTGGGAATGGAACCCAGGCAGCCTGGACCCAGGCTCTACCCTCCCGTGGAAGAGAAACAGCAGGCCCTGACTGTGGGAGCTGGGCTGGCATGCAGAGGTAAGCCTCGCTGTTTTCCTATGAGACATAAACTATGTCACAGTGACAACCTCCGACACGGTTACCCTGAGACCATGATAAAATGAGGTAGAACAAGCACAATTCGGTCCAAGCAAGGTCTCAGTGCCACCCACAAAAACCCAAACCCCGTCTCCCACGGCCAGGCGAGTGGCTGCTACCTCTTGATCGGTTACGGCCGTGCTCACGCGCAGCCTCTCTGAGACGGGGTCGTCGCTGCTTTCTGACAGTACCTGAGCGGAGCAGCCCCCTCCTTGTGAGGCCTCCCCAGGGCCTCCGACTAAGGACGATGGCTCACACCCTACCGTAGGTTCTGTCCAACACTTCTTACGGAGACAGGTCGAGACTCCCCGTGTCATGTTCTCCCTCACTGCCAGGGCAAGAAACCCAGCTCGATCAGGCCCAGGGGTGTTTCTCGTAGTCTCTGGCTGAAGGGCCGTCCTTGGGCTGGACACCTCTGTCCCAGGAGCCAGCCGTGGAAGTCCGCATGTGCCGCATGCTGGCGGGAAGCGTGTTACCTCCCGTCAGCCCTGTGAGGGTGGCACTCTTATGCCTGTCTTACTGTGTTTCTGGGAGGCCGTGACTCGCCTTTACCTTTATGGAAAGTGGCTGAGCTGGGAGATGAACCCGTGTTTACACTAATACAAATAAATATTTTAAATTGCTCATCGGTCGAGTTCCCGAAGGTCCCCTGAAAGTGGTCCGAGTGGAACCGGTTCATCGGGTCAGTATCAAGGCTCAGCGTGAGCCCTCAGCGCCCGTGGTCTCCCACTAAGGCTTAGCGTGAGCCCTCAGCGCCCGTGGTCTCCCATTAAGGCCTAGCGTGAGCCCTCAGCGCCCGTGGTCTCCCATTAAGGCTTAGCGTGAGCCCTCAGCGCCCGTGGTCTCCCATTAAGGCTTAGCGTGAGCCCTCAGCGCCCGTGGTCTCCCATTAAGGCCTAGCGTGAGCCCTCAGCGCCCGTGGTCTCCCATTAAGGCTTAGCGTGAGCCCTCAGCGCCCGTGGTCTCCCATTAAGACTTAGCGTGAGCCCTCAGCGCCCGTGGTCTCCCATTAAGGCTTAGCGTGAGCCCTCAGCGCCCGTGGTCTCCCATTAAGGCCTAGCGTGAGCCCTCAGCGCCCGTGGTCTCCCATTAAGGCCTAGCGTGAGCCCTCAGCGCCCGTGGTCTCCCATTAAGGCCTAGCGTGAGCCCTCAGCGCCCGTGGTCTCCCATTAAGGCTTAGCGTGAGCCCTCAGCGCCCGTGGTCGCCCATTAAGGCTTAGCGTGAGCCCTCAGCGCCCATGGTCTCCCTAGGCCTCCCGCTGATGCTCAGGAGCTGCCCGGCTTCAGGAGGATGTGCCACGTTTGTTCTGTGGCCTCGCCTTCCCTCCATGGCCTGGCCTGCTAGAAGTTCATGGCAGTCAGAGGTGGCCCTGCCCACCTTAACGTGGATGAGGGTGCAGCTCTGTGCTCCAGGGAGGGACGTGGCCAGCCCCCAGCTGGGGCCCACGGGAATGTGCACCAGGACCAGCCGTAAGCTCAAGTCCGAGGGCCCCGGCAGCCCCACATGCCTGGCCCCAGCTCCCACCCGCACCCAGGCCGTGCCGGGGATCTGTTCCTGCCTTGTCGTCACGTCCCTACGACGCTGCTTCTGAAAGCCCCCTGACTCCCGGAGGCCCAGGCATGCTAAGCAAGGGCGGGAAGGGGCCGTGCTGTCCTCCGTAGCTGACTGCGGATGTCACGCTCCCCACCTGCTGGTCTGGACGAGGCTGCTTGCCCGGGTCCTGATCCCTCCCGCTCCTCGGCTCCTCCCCACACCTAAGAACCACACACCCAGAGCCGGTGAGGCGGGCCGCAGGGGGGTACTCACAGCCACCAACCCATTGTGTCCTGCAAGAGACGGGGGAGGGAGGAGAACGTCACTGGTCAGCGCAGACAGCACAGTCCTCCAGGAGCGTGGCACCCACCCCGTCCCCAAGCCCAGTAAGGTCCTGGGGGACTACCTCGCACACACCTGCCCTCAGACGCTGGAACAGCATCTAGGGAGGAGCCAGGAAACTGGTTTTTGCCCTGGCTTCACAAAAGCCCTGTCCCCCTGGCCAGGTCAGTGACTCCAAGGTGGAGGGAGAGGAAAGGACAAGTCCATGGTCATCTGTGGGTGGAACCATCACTGGGGTCCCCATCACTTGGGGAGAAACAGAAGGCCGGGTCCGAGGCAGCCTCCCAGTCTCCCTGGCAGGCAGGGAGTGAGGCCTGGTCGGCACCTGGTCTGGGTGCCGTGAGTCCCTGGTCTGGCCCGGAATAACCGGCCACAGGAGGGTGCTGCTCATGGCACGGCTGCTGTCACGAGGTGCTCGTGCTTCGTGACGGGCACATGTGTCTGTGAAGGTTTTAGTCATAGAGGGCTGTCCCCGTTCGCCCCCAGTGTTCCAAAACAAAATACGAACAGTTCAAAACCAAGTCATTAAACACACACAGGCGTCCCTTGTGCTGAGGAAACGGGGAGTGCGTCAGCACCAGCCGATCGGGCGAACTGATCTTACGTGGCATGTTCTTCCCAGCCATCGGGAGGGCGCCCGGGCTGGGGGAACTTCGCTTTGGCATCCCCTGTTCCGCAGCACGTGCGTGGGTGGCAAGTGCCTCTCCAACTTTGATGAACTCTGGATCTTTGGGAAGTCGTGTCCATGTCGATTCTCAGACAGGCTACTCAGCAGGGCGGACATGGGACCTGGACCTGGAGTCCTCACAGCATGCATAATTCTGCCGTAGGTGGTCTCAGATCCACACTGGGCGCATGGGTCCCGGGCCAGCCCTCTCCTCTCCTGACTCTCAGGAGAAATGCAGCAGGTGCTGGAGAATTCCTGCTGGCCTGCTCTTCTCTCTGGCAGTAGAGTCACTGTGTGTCCTCGAAGGTGGCCGTCGATGTCCGGGTTGTCTGAGCTCCAACCTGGGCCCGGTGTGGACTCTTAACAAAATGCTCAGCTCTTCGTTTGACAAACACCCACAGTGGAGCAGCAATGACCGACAGGATGCATTTCTTCAGGGCTGAGGTGATTTTAAGTTTCTCACGTGGAAAAGCCCAGAATTTTAGAGGTCACTGAGCCAGCTTCCCATCCACTACAGGAATCTTTAAAAACTGTTCTTCAAACTCCTTAGACCCTGATCCACAGGAAGAAACCCATTGTATACCATGACCTGGCCTACCCACATGTCTAAGTACATGCACTTCCCGGAAATGGAAGTTTTCTTCATTAATTTACACCCTTGCCACGTGATACGCAGGTGGTAATCTATTTGGTTATATTTCATTTTAAAAGTGCTGGTTGACATACTATCTACTTTTATGTTCTTTCGAGAATTTTCCTAAGAAAATTTAAAAAAAACCTGTGCCATTTGGGACTTATGAATGGCCTGAGCCTGCAGTTTGAAAAGCCCTTCTCGCTCAGATGTGTACGAATTTCAGGCAGATGGTCCTGGGCTCAGCCTGGCTTCTGCTATTCACCAAGCCAGGGGCTGCGGGGAGTCATTTAGCTGCCACGAGCCTCGAGCTTCTTTACATGTGAAGCAGAGAGGGCGCTCCGGAGGGTAAGTACTAACACACGCACAGCACCAGGCCCAGCGCAGGCCGCACGGACGGTAGCTATTTCCTCTTAATTGGTGCTGATCATCAACCTCGGAAGACAAACCCAGCATTCCAGGCATGGAGTCCAGTTTAGTGAGAAAGTGTCTTCACGAACAGGCCTCGGGTGAGGAGGACCTACCCTCCCCAGGTCCTGGTGACCTGTGGCTTCTGGTGACCTCCCTTGTCCCACCGAATGGGCCTTAAGCTGTGAGCTCAGCTGCGGCCCAGGCCTGCCCCAGGGGCCCCTGTAATGGGTACGCTGGGCCCTGAGTGTGGCCTCTGTAGCCGCCTACATCAGACTCACTCCCAGAGCTGGTTGGGTCGATGTGCTCGCTGCCAGAGTCGCCTCCCAGCCTCCCAGCTGCGGGATCTTGGAGTTCCAGGCAGAAGGCCCAGGAACCTGCATTTTAAGAAATTCTTGGGTCATTCTTAGGCACATTTAGTGACTCCGTCAGGGTCATCTTCAGTTTGGCAAACATGACCAGTGTGACTTCAAGGACTCAGAGAGAACCTACTCAGGCCTGGAACGCCCTTGAACCAGGCTTGATGGGTGCTGGGCAGTCAGAGACTGTGTAATGGAAGGGCTGCAAGCTGAGACCACTCACACTGGCAGGTGCCTAGCTTCGACCTTCCTCCTTAGAGGGCAGCAGGGGTAGCTGTGACCAAGGGTAGGACACAAGGAGGCTCCTCTGAGGCGGAGGCCTGGGGCACTTCATCTCCTGAGCCCAGTCAGTGGGAGGGGCAAGCTGGATCCCACCAGCACAGAAGTTTGTGGGCAGGTTGTCAAATATGATCTTGTTAATAAAAAAACAGTTATAAAAGTTCACAAATAATTATTCAAACACAATAGGTACTCAAAACTCGCCACTTCCTGGTGATTTCGCTACATTTGACTGTCACCTCTGCTCTTAGTCACTGGCCTCTGTGCCTGGACAGTGGACAGTCCACGCAAGGATGTGCCCCTGCCCTGGAGGCTCTCCTCCCGCTGGTGCTGAGCAAGGCCGTGGTGGGAGCGTGCAGGAAAGTCAGCAAACGTTATACACAGCGGGGCTTGACCCGTTCCATTGATCGCTGCGCTCAGTGAAACGATGGGGAAATACTAAGAATGCAGACTAAGTTTCGTTGGGAAATTTGGTGTGGTGGTTATATGGCTGGATCCCCACATGGCCAACCACGGTTTGAGTCCCAGACCTGGTGACTTGAAAATCACACTGGGCATGTGTGTGTGCATGCCAAAGATCCCATGAGGAGAATGGAGAAGGGATTGCAGCATGGTCACCCACCAGGGGGTGATTTCTCACTTTCTCTCTCACTATCTCAACTTCTCTGTCTCCAGCGAGCACACACACTCTATGGCAAAAACCTCTGGGGGAAAAAAAAAGGAAAATTTAGTTAGGAAAATACTATCAGATCACACCAAGTCATTCCTGTCAGTGCACAGAGGAAGTTGGGACATAAATCCTCGTGTGTCGCTCGTTTCACTTCCATCCTGCTCACAACTGCTCTCAGGTCATGCAAAATGAAGACGTGCGTGGAGACGCGGCCGTCCAGAGAGTGACGAGCGTTTCTTCGGTCTCTTTGTCCGCCATATAAAGGGGCGGTGGGGAATAATGCACTCAGGGCCTGCTGTGAGCTGATGGAAGGCCCCAAAGAACCTGGCCCCGAGCCACCCTGCCCAGCCACCCAGCTGGGTTTGATACCCTGAGCCTGGGGTCAGTCAAGTGCCTCAGCGTCACTGCAGCAGACCCCCAAATGTCCGAGGCGCAAGGCCCGGGCAACTGCCATCCCCTGAAGACATGCAGTCAGATCTCTGGGATTCGGTTCTGTTCTTCCTGAAATGATTCGGGTTCCCCTTGGAGACGGGTGCTTCAGCAGTGAGGTGGTGGCAGAACGGTGCCTGGGCTGGCTGGATTTCACTTGTCTGCTGCCCCAGGTCCACTCTTTCCAGCCCTTGGATACCATACTTTCTGAGAAGTGGTAGGAGCCAGCCAATTTTGCAAGAAAAACAAGGAACCCCTCACCCAGTCCTCTTTTGCCATTCTAGATGGGAAAGTTCCAAGAGTTCGGAGAGGGCGACAGTTTGCCCAGATAACACAGCGAGTCAGTGACAGAGCCAGCACCAGAACCCCAGGCACCCGACTTCTAGACGGAAGGCTGCACCCCCCACTTCAGCCCGTACTCCTGACCAGCTTGTGCCCAGAGCAGAGGGCGGGGCTTGGAGAGGGCCCCTCCGGGCGGGCCTCCGAGCAGAGCTGCTCCCCACCTCACCTGCGGGCCCACTTTACCTGCTCCTATCACCACCGCATCATACTCAGGCTTCAGGCGGCCCCTGGCTTCCAAGTGAGTTTGTCTCCAAGCAGGACGGCGAGAGGCACCCAGAGCCCTGCTGAGACCTCGGCCACTTGCAGCCATTTCTGCCCTTGGCTGGGCAGGACTAGGCCAGGAATGTGCTTATGATCAGCTTTTCATGCCGCTGCAGGCCAGGGGAGAGGCGGGAGAAGGCAGGCAGAAAGGAGGAGCTGCGGCCAGCTGCTCAGTCTTGGCCTCGAGCCAGGGCCAAACAGGACGCCGCACTCCGGAGTCTGCGCCGGGCAGCACGGGGTGGCTGGTTGCCGATTAACCAGGCGGAAGTCAGAGCCAGGACCCGGAGCTCAGAGCGATGTCCCAGCTGCACACTCACTAGGGCTCCTGCACCAGGCACCATGCTGGCACTGCCGGGCAGCGTTCACAGGGCAGGGCCCGGGACTCCGGGAGGGTCGGGTGGGGGTGCTGGGGTCAGAACAGGCTCTAAGGGGCCTCCTCGCCTCTCGCCGGCATCACTTTTCATCAAGGAATGCAACGTCTGGAACGTGCTGGGACGGGGATCCTGACAAGGAGGAGAGACACACTCAAGCCAGACTTTGCTCTGACCCCATGTGCTCCTGGCTCGGGGCTGGGGGTGGTGTCAGACACAGTCCCAGGGAGTGAGTGCTCCATGCCACGGCAGGCTCGGGGAGCCCCGGGCTGAGGCCTCCAGAGTAGCCATTTAACATCACCGTGACCAGGGCCTTCAGCAAAGCTGCAGAGAGGGCCGCACCTGCCTCTCCTGAGTGTGCAGACACCTTCCACGTGACAGGCTGCCACAGTCTCGCAGGGGCCTACGCGCACAGTCGCCATCTGTAATTCTTGGGGTTCACCTTTTTCTTTCTTTTATGGCTTTTGGCACCTTTCCCATTTTCCGAGAATCCCTCAGGGCTTAAGACCACATCTGCAAATATCTTCGACTCAAGTGCTTTCCTAATATCCTTCTGGCCTGTCTTGAATTGGGGGCCCCTTTGTCCTTGCCCACTACTCGGCAGAGTGCCCTTGTTGGAAGAAAGCCCCCAGTTGAGTCTACAGCCCTGACCCCTCCTGGGTCGGAAACCTGCTCTTGGACGTGCCTCTCCAAATCGAGAGAGGACGGGAAGGCGGCGCTGAGTAAGGGCTTTCCAAGGGGCGCTTCTACGTCACCTCAGCCGTCCCCACACTCACAGGGTGTGCGGGTGTAAAAACCCGGTTCAGGAGGTTCAGCCAGTCATTTATAATATGGAAAAATCGGGGGGGGGGTGGTGTTGGTTAAACTAGACACATCACATCACACGGGGGCGAAGACCTCAGGGAAATTAAGTGGCCAGAGTGGGCACCCTGCCGTGGAGGGCTGGTCCAGAGTGGGCACCCTGCCGTGGTGGGCTTGTCAGAGTGTGTACCCTGTGGTGGGCTCGTCGGGGCAGGAGCGCACCCCGGGGTGGTGGGCTCATCAGGGCAGGAGCGCACCCGGGGTGGTGGGCTCGTGGGCGCAGGTCTGTACTCGGTGCTCTTTTGCACTTCCCACACTCGGTGTTTCCGACTCCTGTCCCTAAACCCACGATGCTGAGGAACCCCAATCGTCACCTCCAGCACACTGTGCCTTACGGCCACCTGCTAAGACCTTAGCCCGAAGGTGTTGCTCGCTCCCTCCGTGCCGCGGTTCTCCCTGAAGCCATTCCCAGCGGGGAAAGGCCAGACTTCTCTACATGAATTTCAGCTCAGTACAGAAGGCCCAGGTGGCCTGGCTCCTGCACATTCACTGACGCGTGCGTGCCCTTGCTGTGGGGGATGCTTGTTTCCCACGATGTCACTTCTCTCCATTCTGGCACTGGCCTCCTCCCAGGAGCATACTCCCAGCTCTAGTGCCCCCCCCCCCCCCCAGCCCCAGCGCCCCGGGGCCTCTTGTCCAGTGTCTGGAATAGAACTGGTCAGCAGGGAGGGCTGTGCCCTCAGGTGGTGGCTCTCAATCTGACAGGGAGAGCCTGGGAAGCTCTGAAACGTGGAGAAGCCTGGGCTTCATGTGGCCCCTGGTCTGATCTCTGGGTGGGGCACAGCCTGGCTGCAGCCCCAGGCAGGCATGGGATGGGCGTGAGGGCTGGGACCCAGCAAGGGCTTCTGGGCACCGTCAGATCGCGAGGCACGGGGAGGCTGGGATGAAATGACAGCGTTAACATTTATTGAGCACCAACTTGACTTCCTCGCAACCACCCGGAGAGGTAGGGGGTACCTCTTTAAATTCGGGGAAATGGGTTCTGCCCATGCCTCAGACAGGAAGTGGCAGGGCTGGAACTTGAACCCAGCCGAGGCAGTGCTTCTGTCTAGGCAGGACACAGCTTCCCCGGCAAGCTTCCTCCACCCAGAGAGCAGAAGGGGTGTCTTCAGGCAGCCTTGGCTCAGGGACTTCCTCCCTGTCTGTCGGGGACAGAGGGAGAGGCAGCTCTGAAAGAGAAGCCAGTGCCCTCTCCAACCTCTGATTTATTTTATTTTACTTTTCAAAATTTTTGTATTGTTTGTTTGTTTGGTTTTTGTTTTTCGCCATAGGGTGTGTGGGCCTGCTGGAGAGAGACAGAAAGCAAGAAATCACTCCCCAGGGGGGATGGCCACAATTCCTTCTCCTCCATTCTCCTGGGATCTTGGGCATGCACATACACACATCTGCCATAATTTTTAAGCCGCTGGGCCTGGGACTCAAACTGTAGTCGGCCATGTGGGAGTCCAGCACCTTAATCACACCACTACAGGCCCCACCGCTGATCTTTTAAGGAGACAAACAGAACCCGTGGCCTCCCTCTTCCTCCAGAGGTCAGGGTTGGGGCTTGCTTATTTCTCTGCATGGAGTGTACTCAGGTGGTCTAAGAAACCCCGCCTTCGGGATGGCCACTCTGGACAGGAGGAGGCTCTTGCTGTGGGAGCACATGCGAGTATGAGTGGGCGGGAGAGCGGAGTGGACCCTGGCCTAGAGCAGGGGGATATGTGAGGCCTCCCAGAGGCGCCGGGCCAGCTGGCCAGCCTGCTGCACCAGCACATCTGTGGGGATGACCGACAGGTGCAGGGCCAGCAGCTCGTAGCACCGGACAGCCTCGGCCGGGTGGCCCTTGCTGTAGTAGCGCAGGAGCTTCCTGGGGGAGGAAATGTAAGGACCAGGTCAGGACGAGGCCACCGCACCCTCTCATCCTCCTGGTCACCTCCTGAGCCCCCACCTCCTGGGCTGACGCCTTCTGCTCCTGAGCTAAGCTCCAAGGCTCAGCCCCTGACCATGGTCCCTTCCTCTGGGCTGTCACCCACATCTGGGGCCAAGAGAACAGCGGTCTCTGAGCCAAGAGGTGCCAGCAGGGCAGTCCTAGGGCCCAAGCACAGGGGTCACCCCACCCTGCCCAGACTGCGCCACAGTAAGATGGGCGGGACGCCAAAGTGCTCTTCCTGAATGCCGGCCCCCCGAAGAGCTCCTGCGTGGGCCCCAGCTTCTCAGGCCAGGCCTTCCTGAGCTGCTCCCCACAGGGCTGACGCCCGCCCCCCAACACCGGGGGCTCTGCTGTTCCTGACGGCCTTCCAGTCAGCGTCACCTGTAGTAGTCTCCTCCCAGCATGCCGATGGGGACCGCGTCGTCGGAAAGGACGGGCACCTCAATGATCTGCAGTTTGTACCCCTAAGGAAGGAGGAGGAGGGTCTTGAGAACAGGGAGGTGAGGGGTGTGCTGGGAGGAACACAGACTAGAGGGAGATACCCCAGGTGGAGGCCGGCTCAGGCTGGCCGTGTACTTGGTGCGTGGAAAAAGGCGTGGGCCTCTTTGTCCCTCCTGGGGAATGGAACGAGAAGAGCCACCTTAGAGCTGTAGTGGTGACACACACAGCCGGCCCCGTAGCACTGGACAGCCTCGGCTGGGTGGCCCTTGCTGTAGTAGTGCAGGAGCTTCCTGGGGGAGGAAATGCAAGGCCCCGGAACAACCTGAGTTTGGGTGGCGTGGGTCCACTGTCACAGGGACCTTTCTCAATCCATATCTTGGAAAATACAGTGCGGTGGGGCAGAGGTATTTCCTCTTGCTCACAGTCTTCTTCTCCCTAGCTGACTTTACTGTAAGAGTACCGTGCAGGACACACAACACACAGAACACGGGTCACCCTCTGTGACAGAGAGGGCGGGGCAGGAGCTGGGGAGGGGACAGGAGTACAGGGACCCAGAGAGGAAGGGCTGTGAGGGCAGCAGGCATGACGCTTAGAGGGCTGGAACAATGGCTGAAGGTGACATGGGAGAAAAGAACGGGAGACAGAGAGAAAGCCAAAGACGGGTGGAGCTGCCGCGAGTTCCCGTGACCTGAGCTTCTCCTGCAGGGAGGTGCGGTCCAGAGAAGCAGCACAGGGCCGAGCACCCGGAGCCTGAGCCCCACTTCTGCACACCGCGGGCGGGTTGGGTAATCGTTTTGAACCTCGATTTATCCGCCCATACAACGGGGATGACCACGTGCCATGTTTCATTCTGGACGCTGATGAGGTCGACGTGCCGATGACAAAGTGCACGACCCCAGCGGCCTTCTCAAAGTGGAGCGTGTGCCCGTCGGGTTCCACACGCACCCGGACACTGCCTGAACCATGGCGCGAGCTCGTCAGCCAGCCAGGAAGGGGGATCGGAAAGCTGGTGTGAAAATGGGACCCTGAGTTCTGGGCACCAGCCTGCTGTGCTCACCTGTCATCCCACCAGGGAAGGGAGTGCGGAGGAGCAGACAGACCGAGCATAGAGCAGAAGGAAGAGGTCCGAGAGTTACAGGAGCGGAAAGCTTTCCGAACCATCCTGCCCGGGGAGCTGGCCACACCCACCATGTCGTTCTCGAACCACAGGAAGTAGGAGCAGTAGAAGTCCCCCTCCTGGAACAGCAGCGTGGTGTAGCCCTTCTGCAGGTACCTGCGTGCCAGCCGGATCAGAGACCAGACCTGGGGAAGGAGGAGAGTGCTGTCCCTCCACCATGGCCCTGCTCACCTCTGTGAGGGACAAGTACCAGGCCCGGGGCTCCCCGTAGTGCTCGGGGCCCTCGGCTCATAGCAGGAGCTCGGTAAATCACTACCAGATGGGAGGGTGGACGGACTACTCCTCCAGTCACCGTGTGAGGAAACACACATTAGAGTACTTTACAGAGGCCATAAATCAGGAAACTGATCATTCAGGCCAGGAAACAGCCAGTCAGGGACACTGTTAAATAACAGGAGAGACTCAAGTGTGGCGCCCGGACGGCCTTCCTCTGCCTAGGGCCACGGTCCCCTTCAGGGCTGGGTAAGGTGCTGAGCAACCTACAGAGCGGCCTGAGCCAGCCCATCCTGCGCCCCAGCAGAAGTCCAGACCAGAGCTCACCAAGGCGTCAGCAGGACACGGGACTGCGGGACTGTGTGCCTTAGGTCCCCTCAGCAATGCTGGCCTGCCCGATGGAGGGACTGTCGCCTGTGCTGCCTGCACTCTGCCCAAGCCCAGCTCTCTCCTCGGGGAGGAGAAAGACCCGGTCAGTGCTCTCGCCGAAGGCCTCAGTGGAAGGGATGTGAGTCACGCCAGCCCTGACCCCAGTGTACTACCTAATTAAATCTGCACACAGACATGTGGGCTGGCTCTACCTTTAGGAAAGCAATGCTACAACATGCATCAATAACCTTACAAACATTCCTCCCATCTGACTGAGTAATTCCATTTCGGGGAATCCGTACTGAGGAGATAATCAGAGCCGAGGACACAGATGTACACCAAGGTGTGCACCGCGGAACAACCCACACGTTCAAACACGGGGAGTGATAAAGTGAATTATGTTACACTCGCATGCCAACTGTTATGGAGCTGCTCCAAGTCGTGTTTATAGAGAATAGTGGCATAAAGCAATGCATCTGATAGAACGTGCAGTGAGAACGTGGCGAGCACAGCTGCCCATCCAGAATGATCTCCACGGCGACCAACCGCACAGAGTGACGCCGGAAAGAAGCTTCCCAACAGCCCAGCCGTCTCCGGACAGGGATGGCGTGAAGGTGGGGACTCCGGTCCCAGGGAATGCCCAGTGAACCGTCTATCCCCGTGCCCCGTGCTGTGCTATGTACGGCACACGCAGCGGCTCACGTAATTTTGACTATATTCGAGGGTGTGAATAGTGTCACCCCTTTTACAGATGAGGAACTGACGTACACTAAGTGGTGCCCCAGGCCACACAGCCAGTGAGAAGCAGAACTGGCAGAACTGGGCCTGCACTCGGGCCTTCAGTCCCCACCTCATTTTAACCACTATGATATACTTTCTCTGGATGAAAAAATTAAAGTCTGTCTACCTATCTCCTTCTATTGCTTCTGTCTCTTTAGAAACTGGTTACCTATCAGTCTCTTTTCAGAGAATGGCGTCTATCGGGCTATCAGAAAAGTCATGACGCATTTTCACATGGAAAAACATACCATAGAAAAAAAATGTCATGAGTTTTTAATAACCCAATATCTATTATCTATTATCTATCTCTGCCTTTTTAGAAAACAGCTACCTACCCATCAACCCATCTACCTACCTCTCTCTTTAAAAAGTGTCAGAGGTTCCCTTCTCCCCACAAAAAACCAAACCAGCTTGCCACGAAGGAGAGTCAGTAAATTAGCACAGGGACTCCTGCAGAATGTTCTCTTAGTAGGAATCATCTGTTTTTATGTTCTGATGCTCAAACTGATTTACTGTGCAGTTTTCTTTCTATTTTATTAGTTAATTCGACGAATACCGTGTGGAGCACTTTGTATGCCAGACACCGAGCTGGCTGCTGGGAACACCTTGCCAACCCAGGGGCCCTGGGCAGAACGCCCCAGGAGGTGCTGTCCAACACGGACTGGGCCCACCTGCTGGGACCAGGCGTAGGTGAGGACGACAGGTGCTGGGGTTAAGCAGCTGCTGTGCAAGTGGGACCGAGGGGTTCTTTCACCAGGGTGGGGTTCAGGCCTCAGCACATCCCACCCAGGGGTGGCCGGGCGGTTACCTTGGTTTTGACGAAAGCAGCCAGGGGCCCCTTGCCCAACTCCGATGAAGTCTTCTCACTGCTGCTGAGGGAAGGCGCAACCATCTGCCCCGTGGTGCGGTCCACGTAGATGAAATGCACCAGGCCTGGGAAGTCTTCCAGGTAGGTGAAGGTCCGAGTTAAGGTGCTGAAAAGCCAGGGCCCGGGGGGGTGCTTCTCTGTCCTCTCCTTGGCACCCAACTCTGCTGAGCAGGGGGTCAAACGCCAGGCGGACCCTGATCGCAGGCTCCATTTCAGCCAGGCCCCCTCTGAGCCCTGCTTCCCCAGAGCGGCCTCCACTTCCCAGCTCCCCAGCCTTGAGAAGTGCCAAGAGCCCTGACACGCGCACACTTGACACGGGCACTTCTGGGCCCCATGGAGACACGGGGTGCTCCGAGTTCATCACTTTCACGGTAATGAGGTGAGGCCGCATCTACCATGAGGCTGGCGTGGGAGTAGAGCATGCAGCTGGCCAGTGGGCCCAGCTGATCGCCCGCCTCACTGTGACCCTGTTCATCTCCACGCGCCATCTCGAGAGGCTGGAAGGCGTCCCCCAGGGGGGATGGGGGAACAGACGCCATGGATCGGCAATGCCTGGTAGCTAATGAGGCCCTCTGGCATCTTTTCCAGTCTCAGGGGACTAGGTCTGACAATTCCGAGATTTTAATATCAGAAAAGCTGCTTTATACAGCGTTCCACGGAAAATCAGTACTCAATAAAAGCCAGTGTTCCATAATGAAAGGGTCATCTAAGGCTTGCAAATGGATTTTCAAACAGAACACTGACTACAGGCCTTCGCGGAGTCCACGTGCCTCTGTGCACTGTGGGGACCTAAGGAAGGACATGGCCCCCCCGAGCTAGCCAGACCAAGGAGCCCTGCCCCGCCTCGGTCCCCGCGGGGTATCTGTGGTCACTGGCAGCTGGGCAACACGGAACAAAGGGCCTGGAGGCTCTCGTGAACCAGCTATGTGAGAGCAGGACGTCTGAGCCCTCGCCCTGTGCCCTCCCATCGCTTAGGCACGTGGGACATGCTCTTCTGTTACTTTTCAGAGGAAAGGGGCTCGGTGACGGCAGATGGCCTCCCTCCCCAGAGCCTGTGGTACGTCCATGAGCAGGGAGGAGACACGAGGGCTGCGGTCAGGATATGACACCATAGTGACGTTCCGCCTGCTCTTCACCAACAGGAAGTCCTTCCAGTCCGCGAGCTTCTCCCTGCGGGGAATAGCAGGGACGCACAGGCTGCAGTCAGGTGGCCCTGGGCACCCAGGTGCTCAGGGCCCACCCACACTTACTGCAGGAGCGTCTGGACCTGGGTCTGCAGGTGCTGGGGCAGGTATGGGCACGCCCCGCCTGGCACTGTGGCCAGGAAGCTGAGCCGGTAGAGGGCGCAGAGCTGCCGCTTCATCTTCCCACATGCCTGGAGCAGCCTGGATAGGGGGAGGTCAGAGCATCACAGCAGGAGACAGAGGAGGGCGTCTCCCCTGCAGGGTCATCTCTGCACCTGCCACTGGCTGTACCCACCACAGGCAGGCTTGGTGAGCCCCCAACTGTGTGCCACTACCTCGCACCCCCACAAACGGCCCAGGCAAGCTCTGCCCTGCGTGGCCACAGCTGATCAAGCCTCTGGGAAGCAGCCTCTCAGCTCTGTGTGCTCCACACACGTGGGAAAAAACCTCCTCTCGTGAGACCACTTTGCTAAGAAAGGAGGGGCTGCCATCGCCTGAGGATGCTCCAAGTGAGTAAGGGGCTGCAGGGCTCAGCTTTCGTGTGCCCCCAGGGTCTCCACCGTTCCTCTTCCAGCCTGCTCCCCAACCTCCCTGCAGCCTCCTCAGGCCCTCCTGGGCTTCCTCCTGCAATCCCTCCTACTTGGCCCCGAGGCTTTGGGAAAGAGCCCCTGGCGTTCAGAGACTCACCCCTGTCCTTGGGGCCCCCACTTACTCCCAGGGCGATCCTGGTTCACTTCTGGAGAAGGCCTTGGTCTTGAACTCCAGCCAGGTGCTCTGGAAGGAGGAGAGGGGCCAGTCGCTTCCTGACCTTGTTCCCGAGGAGACCCTTTGTGATGCTGGGCTCTGAGGGGTGCCAGGCCACAGACCCTCTGTGCTGACATGGCCAGCTTCTCTGCAGCCCCTGCACCACACCGTCCATGCAGAAGGGGACCATTTGCAGAACAGCGTCCCCTGGCTGCATGTGGCTCATCACCTAGCGGGCACACACACACCAAGGCCTCCTAGTGATGAGCTCAGCCTGGGGCTGGGGTGCAGGAGGAGCAGCTGCTGCAGGCCACCTGGACATGGTAGTGGGTGGCCTCAGGAGGTGGCCCTGGGCAGGTCCTCCTTAAAGGGAGAGAACCCAGCATTCTGACAGGATGCTCGTTCCCGGGCCACAGACCCTGCAAGATGCCATTCTGCACCTGACTGTGCAGGCCTGGGCCTGGGGCTTGGGTGGCTGCCTCCCCAGTCCTGCAGGCTCTCAGACCAGCACATGCCCCAGCCACAATGACCCAGGAGCCTGCATGGCCCCAGCTGCTGAAACCTGTGGCCTCCCTGGTCCTTCTGCACCTCCTCCTTGCCTCCGGCTTGGATTGCGCTGGGTGCGCTGTGACCACCCATTTTCTTTCCTTTCTTTTTTTTTTTTCTTGAGAGGTTTTCACTACAGGGCGCGTGCGCTCGCCAGACAGACAGAGAGAGACAGAGAGACAGAAAGCGAGAAATCACCCCCCAGGGGGGATGGCCACACTGCAATCCCTTCTCCTCCATTCTCCTCTCGGGATCTTGGGCACACACGCACACGCACCCAGCGTGAGTTTTAAGCCACCGGTTCCGGGACGCGAACCGCTGTTGACTACGTGGGAGTCCAGCGACATAGCCATTATGCTAACTGCTGGTCCCATGACCGCCCATTTTCTGTGTCCAGGTTTCTGGACAGTTCCCAAGCAGGGGTGAGGCAGCGGGGCTGTCTCCTGAACTTCATGTTGCCCTGGGCAGTGGCACCCAGGTGTGTAGGCCACTCTGAGAATACTGTGATGGGCAGGCCACTGGCCTTACGTGAATCGCTGCATCCCAGCTCTGGCTCCAGCATGCACAGCTTGGCATGTTGCGATAACCCAAGCCTCAGTGTCCCCATCCAAAGAACAGGGATTAGAACCCTTGGTCTGCCAAACTCACACGACAAGCTTCCGAAAACGAAGTGCTGCTAATTACTGTCATTTTGCTGTGGTTTCTGAGGCTCATAGACCTCAGTGGAGCAGGGCAGAGACCCAGAGCTGGGGGCCTCTGTGGAAGGAACAGGCCCTGTGGCCGGCTGCGCCCCTCCAAGGTCAGCGTGGGCTCACCTGGATCTCCTGTCCCCCTCGATTCTTGACAAACTTGTCCATCCTCTGGCGCAGGTCTCCCATGAGGGGCAGGGACCGCAGGGCACTTCCGGCCTCCTGCCCCTCCTTCAGCTTCTTCTCCAGGAGGGAGAAGCCATCCAGCAGCTGGTACAGGGCCAGGGCCAGGGCAGTACTGGGGCCCTGAGGGAAGGAACAGAGGGCGCGGACAGTGACAGCTGGTGGAGCAGCCATCGGGGAGAGCCCCGAGTATCCTGGGCAGAGTCCCGAGTGTATCCGCGCAGAGCCCTGAGCGTCCCGGACAGGCCGAGGCACCCACCTTGGTCAGGAGCACCAGGCTGATGCCCGGCCACAGGGGCAGGCAGTACATGGTGTGGGGCACCATGGGGCAGTAGCCGTCTTTCACGCTGGCATCCAGGAAGATCCTTCTGGGCCCCGAACGCACTGAGGAAGGAGCTCTCAGTGTGTGGAGGATGTCCTCGGCTAGCTACGGAGGGAGGAGGGGGAAGAGCCCACGGTGAGGGCAGGGTAGGGAAGGAAGAGGCCTGGCTCTGCTCCCACAGGCCCTGGCTGCCCATTCGCTGTCCTCCCTGGGAACCATGAGGAATAAACGTCTTAGCTTCCGCAGTCCCTGCACTGTGGGGCCTGCCCTGGCAGCCCCGGGCTGTTGTCTATCTCTCAGCTTCCTCTGGCCTTTCTGCCCATCAGGGCTGGGTACCAAGCGGGGCAGTTAGCAAGGGCACAGGGCTAGGCCAGGAGGGGCCATGAAAACAGGAAGGCCTCACCTGGGGAGACGGAGGAAGAGGCTCCCTCCCAGGCCTTCAGTGAGATGAAGGCCTTTACGGATGTCATTTCCCCTTCTAACTTCCTGCCAGTCGCTCAAACTGGGGAAACTAAGGCCTAAAATGGCCAAGTGAGCAAGACTCCAGCTTTGGGGAGGGCTGAGCAGGAAGGCTTTCAGTGGGAAAATTAGAGAAGGAAAGAAATCATGCAGATGCCACAGACATTTCTCTACAAGGATGTCACTTCACTGTTCATGTAACAGCATTAGGTTGTTCAGGGGATTGCTAAATAAATAACATGCATGAGATGGCCTTTGGAACAGCTGTTAAAAACGCTACTGTTCAGGACCAGCATGGCCAAAGTAATCCAAGTCCCGGACCTGGAGGCTTGGAGATCATGCTGGGTCATGCCAGGCACATGTGTGTGCTTGCCTAAAAGCCCAGGAGGAGAAGGGACTGCACTGTGGCCACCCTCCTTGGGGGCTGATTTCTCACTTTCCCTCTCACTGTCTCCTTTTGTCTCTCTCCTCGCCTCTCTGGAGAACTCATGTGCTCTATGGCAAAACCAATTAAAACAAAACAAAACAAACAAAACAAAACAAAACAAAATAAAAAAAACAACCCTACTGTCGAAGAGTACTTAGTAAACAGAAAAACTCTTAAATAAAAAAAGTATAATAAGGGCCGCCAGGTGGCACGGTGGTTAAAGTAGCTGGTTCTCACATGGTCAGCTGTGCGGCTCAAATCCTGGACTCAGAGGCTTGAAAATCACACCACGTCAGGTGTGTGCTTGTGTGCCCAGAGTTCCAAAAGAAGAAACGGAGAAGAGACTGCAGCGTGGGCATTGCAGGTGGTTTTGCACTTCCCCTCGGATTCTCTCCAGCAAGCATATGTGCCCTCTAGCAAAACTGTGAAAAAGTATAATGAAGTACGTACATTTGGATCCAAATTTGATAAAAGAAACAAAGATATACCTGAGTACCTACATGTGCAACCCATGTGCATGTGTGAAATCAGAGGGAAAATACTAGAAGGAAACACTAAAAAACGCTCATCTCACTCTGAGGATGTGACTGAGAGTGACTTGTCCCATACTTCACTGTTGCTTCAGTGTTGTATTCCCAATTTTTTATGACAAATATACTTGTTTTTTTTTTTTTTTTGGTCGTAGGGTGTGTACACTCACCAGAAAGAGGGAAAGTGAGAAAAAGTGAGAAATCACCCCCAGGGAGGAGGCCATGCAGCAACCCCTTCTCCATTCCCCTCCTGGGATTGAGAGCATGCATGCACATGCTCCCGGTGTGACTGTCAACCACTGGGTCCAGGGCTCAAACCATGGCTTGCCGTGTGGGAGTCCAGTGCCTTAATCACCATGCTACCTACTGGCCCATTTACATTCTTATTTTTCAAAACCATCTATTAAATTGGACTTTCACTCCTAAGAATGGTGCAGTGGGATGGGGACCTACGGGGGTGGAGACCCCACGTGTGGGTAAAGGGGGACAGATGAGTTCCAGCCCAGGGCCAGGCCTCTGCACTACCCAGCCCTGGGGGGCAGGAGGAAGGCCAGTGTTGGTGGGGTTAACGTGTGGGCGATGCCTCGGAGGCCACAGCACTCACCGCATCAGCTGGTGTCTAAGCAGACCTGGGGAGACTCACCTGAGCAGCTTCAGTGGGTGGGGTGCCCCCCTCCAGCCAGATGGTGCTACCTGCAGGTCACAGGGAGTAACAACTTGTAAATAACGGTTCATTGGCACAGAGCACAGAGGGGTGTGGGGCGGGGGCAGGCAGGGGCGAAGCACGGGGATGCAATGGGGCAGCAAGCCCCCTCCTCTGCAGGCCGAACTCCGCAGGGCAGGCCTCACATGGCCTGGGTGTGGGTGGGAGAAGCTCCCCCGGAGCCCGCTGCTGGGAGTTAAGCTCCCGAAGGTGCACAGGCAGTGCAGGGGCATTTTCCTCAGTCCCTCTCTTGGCCTCCTGAATCCCCTCCCTGTTTCTGCTCTCTTCCTCCAGACCCCTCCCTACAAGTCAGCACGGTCTACACTGCCCTAGTCACTGATTCAATGGGCAGGTTTCACTGAGCACCTAGTACAAGCTGGGAACGGAATCGCCTTCCTAGTGTAGCTCACAAACACTGAACACCTGACGTTTGAAATATTTCACATTCGTAATAATGTTGCTACCGCTATATTTCATTGCAAATAACCCTCATTTAGTCATGTTTCTCTCAGGGAAGCAGGCTGGTACGTTTCAAACACCTGGTTCACAGATGGATGTGCGCGGCGCGAGCCGTTTGTAAGTTGTGAGTTCTGCGCATGGTGGAATGGCATTATTCACAGTCCTTGAGGCATTAAAAACCAACCCCCGAGAAAAGGGGGCCCGGCCAGGGATCAAGATGAACGAGGAAGGAGGTGTTAAAACGGAACCTCCGAATCACCCAAATATGGACTCGCAGTGCACCTGGAGCTCAGGGAGAGCATAGGGAATTGCGTGATGGCTATGGACCCATTCCCTCCAAATATATAAACACATGTGAGCTGGCACCTGACCTCAGGGGCACTAGGGCTTCCCAAAGCTGGTTCCAGGCCAGAAAGACCAGAACAGCTTGGCTGCACGTAAAAATCATTTGGGGACCTTTAAAAAATCTCACACCCAGCCATAATTAAGACCACTTAAATCAGACTCTGGGTGCAGGCCCAGCTATAGGAGTTAAGGACCCCCAGGTAAGTCTGATATGCAGCCACCTATCTGTGCCTGGTGGGTGTGCCTGTGGACTCACCTGGAGGAATGTTCTGGAAGTATTTACACTTGGCCTCAGGGACTGGCCTGTGATTTAACTGAGCTGGCTGGGGACGCCCTGTGATTCCCATGTGTAGCCAGGGTTGGGGGGCCGCAGGCCTAAGGAAGCCAGTAAATCCCTCTCAGACTCAGTCCTCTGGAAGGTTCTCCTGAAACCCTTTCTTCTATCAGATGATGTGAGCTGCGGGGCCCTCCTTTTTCATGAAGAAACTCGGAGATAAGTGCGATCCTCATCCCCAGTGACAACCACAGTCTGGAATTCGGTTTCTCTACTTCTCTAAGCAACGTCTATTTTTTAATAACATTCTGAGTATTTATAGTTTATTTCTTTTATTTATCCCACCCACGTTGGAAAGACAGGTACGTATGCATACACAGTAGAAATTAAATATTTATGCTTTTACATGTACTTAAAACCAAATAAATATGACTTAATTTTACTTATTACTTAATTATTAATAACAGAAAAGAAAGATGAGGCAGCAAGGGCACACTAAATGGATTTTTAAATGCAATCCACTTGTGAAATGCCCTGGGGCTCCCTGCAGAGGTCTTTTCAGTCCTTGAATTCAAGCTGGAGCTGCCAGGCCAGCTGGTCAGACTGAGGGGAGCTGCCCACGGCCTGCCTGGCCTCCAGAACGCGGGTGTCTGTGCTGGGCCTAACAGGGCCAGGGACCCACCAGCTCTAACCATTGGTCCCAGACCTCACCTGAGCTCTGCTCACCAGGGGAGGGAGCTGGGGTGAAGTACTCCTCGTGGAGGGAGAAGCTGTCTGTCTCCTGGGAGAGAGGAAAGGCGGCTCAGGTCTGGGGCACACAGGCTCTGCCCCCTGCACAAGCCTAGCTCTGGAAAGCCTGGCCGATGGCTGAGGCAGACACCCACCCCACCCCCTCGCGCTGCAGCACACACCGTGGTTGCAGATCGCCCCCTGGTCGGGGCTGCGGAGTCAGGGCTCCAGGACTGCTGCACAGGGATGTTCTGGCTGCTCCGGGGCCTCCGTGGGGAAGGCTGCGACAGGACAGGGAAGACCAGGTTAGTGCGTGTGTGCGTCAGACCTGCTCCCACCAGAGCCCTCGGCCTCGGCACTGCAGAGAAGCCCTCCACCTCTCCCTCCGCGCCCCCTCGCAGAGCCCTGGCTGTGTGGGCCACAGACTTTCAGGGATGTCTCAATTCGACATGGTCTATTCTCCAGAACCACGGAACTCCAGGAATTCCGACACCGTGTATCCAAACCATCATTCCCACCCCCACTGCCCGTGATGATGTCAGGGCAGCGGCTCCACAGGAACTGTCTCCTTTTCCTCTAACAATGACGCGGTTGCTACCCATTGCACAGATAAGGACTCGAGCTCAGAGCGTGAGTTCCTGCCCGACTCACACAGCTAAGCGGCAGCGCTGGCTTCAAACCAGCACTGACTCCAGAAATCGGCACTCTTAACCCCCAGACCTGCTGCATTCCAGAATTCTCGTTATATCATGAAGTGGCAGGAAAACAATCAGGCCGCATGCCCAGAACTGTGCCTTAAACCAGAGCCTCCCCGAAGAGCCTGGCCTCCACTCTTCTGGCGAGTTCTCTGAGTCGCCTCCTGATGGCCTCCCTCTGCTCTCAGAGCTGCCCACACCTGAGCGTCGTCGTCCTCTGCTGTGCTCTCGCTGGGGTAGAGGTCCTGAACCAGCAGGATGAGGGCCAGGAGATCAGCAGGGCGCAGAGAGCCCGCACTGTGGCTGTGGAGGCAGGAGAGGCCGTGAGCGTGTGCCCAGCAGGTGGCAGTGGGCTGGGCAGGCAGGTGAGGGGAGTCGGGGCCTGCCCTCTGCCCTCAGAGTCTGCAAATGTGCTGATTTCAACCTTTTAAAAGATTCAGAAAGTATAAGTAAAGCTCTTTAACTAATTTTTCTTTGTCTCTATAAGAGAGGGAGATGAGAGAGGCAGAGATGGAGAGAGAGGACAACAGGGTCTTCAGACCACAAGCCTCCCCCAGCCCAGCCAGGAAGGATTCCAAGTGCACGTGCCTGGCATAGACAAGGAGCCCCAGGATTTGAACCTGGGACCCTCCCACAGGGCCTCAGCACAGCAGTGTTGTGTCACCCCTCACTCACCACCACAGCTGGGCCAAATTCACCAATTAAAAAGTAAAACTTGGTTGGTTGTTTTAAAAAAGAAAAATGTTGGGGGGCCTCCAGATGGCATGGTGGTTAAGGTGCTGGACTCCCACATGGCCGACCATGGTTCGAATCCTGGACCTGGTGGCCTGCTTTCTTGCTTTCCCTTTCTCTCTCTGTCTTTCTGGTCAAAATTAAGAAAATTAAGAACAACAAATAAAATAGTTAAAAAAATAAAAATGTCAGTAGGACAGCACCAGCACTAGGGACCAATAACAGCATAAAAGGAAGTTTTCCTAAATTCGGATTCTAAGACAGTGTCCCAGAAGATGTCATTTGAAAAGTGAGTGAACTGGGAGAGCCTGAAGAATGAAGAATCTGGGTTGGCTTCTTGGAAGAGATGGGTCTTGAAGGTTTTCTCTGGCAGGGGGTTGGTACTTGTCAGGCAGAGGCAATAAGAAGCGGTGAGCGTGGGAGGCAGGGGGACGCCACACCGTCACGCCTGGGCATGGGGGCGCACCTGGAGTAGAAAGCCAGCAGCTTGGAGTGCACGAGCAGGAAGGCGTGCAGGGCCTCCTCGCCGCCCCGCTCGGGGCTGGAGTTCACAGCCTGGATGACGTGCCGCTCCAGCGCCTCGATGCACAGTTCACAGAGCTGGGGGTGGATCAGCCGCTCCACAGCCTGCCAGGGTGGGCGAGGACAGGAAGCCCGTGACCAACCATCCTCCCCCATCCCTGCCCTCAGCTAGAGGGTTTGCTCACTCAGTCCACACGGAGTCCAGATTATGCATTGGATACTTGGGCGCAGTGAGGATAGGACCAGCAAGGTCCCAACCCTCCTAGGGCATCCAGTTTGGTCACTGGAATCCAGTAGGTGAGCCAGACAACACACAAGGAAACAGACAAAGTAGCTGCAGTAAGCCGACTGCGGTAACTGCTGACTAGGAAATACACGGGCTACAGAAGAACAGCTGAGACCTACCTGGGGAGGGAGTCCCGAGAAAAGGCCCTGACATGACCTTTAAACTGTGATCTAAAGAACTGGAAAACCTGCCGACAGAGAGGGAGAGGGAGGACACAGCAGGCTGAGGAAGCTGCATATGCAAAGGTCTTGCGGTGGGGACGGACCATGGAGCAGGGTTGTCCAATCGAAGTATAAGGCAAAGCCTATAAGTAATTTAAATTTTTCTAGTAATTGCATTAGAAAGGTAAGAGGAAACAAAGTTAATTTTAATATTATACTTTAGTTTACCCATTATACCTAACATTACCAGCAGATAAAAGTATTATTACTGGGACACTTCACATTCTTCTTGTGCTAAATTATCAAAATCTGGAATCCATTTTCCATGTAGAGCATAACTCAGTTTGGACTAGCTACATTTCAAGAGTTCCACAGCCACTCTTAGTGGTAGCTAATGACTACTGCTCTGCACAGAGGTAATAAAGAACATTCCTGACATTGAAAGAAGGCCCATGAGACAAGTGCCTAGTGCAAGAGGACTAGAGGGGCACAAGATGAGGCTGGGGTGAAACCGCCAGTGACAGATCAGACAGGCAGGTGGGCTTGAGAAAGAGTTTGGGTTTTATCTTAACTGCACTAGGTCACCTCCTACAGGAAGTCTTTCCTGATGCCTGAGAAAGAGTTGGCCACTCCATTCTTTCAGCTTGGATCCATGGCTTTGGATGAGAGATCTAAAATGGCATCCAAGATATGTTATTATGCTTTTCAGTGTATATTAAGTTATCTGGAAAGTCATGATGTATTTTTGTATGTTTTTCTAGGCAAAAATGTGTCATGACTTTTCCAGCGAACCAATATATATGGTGAGTTTTTCCCCAAGACAGGGTTTGTATCTTTATGTATATCTGAATTCCTAGGACTCTGAGACATGCCTAAAAATACAGAAGTACTAAATGTTTACTAGAACAGTGAATGAGTGGAGGATGTGAGAATAAATTTTAATTCCTTCAGATCTATTTTTCAGTTCACTAATTCTCTCTCTAGCTATGTCTCATAAGATACTGAACAAATTCCTTGATTTTTTCACTTGTACAATTGTTTCCATTTCTAGAATATCTATATGCATTGTTTTTCTAATTGGCCTGGTCACTTTTTTATATTTGTAATCCTATCTTTTATGTTTTTAAGTATTTTATAGTTATTTTTATTCTATACTTAATAACTCCAATATATCAAGCTCCTTGGGACGTAAATCTGTTGGTGATTGATTTCCCTGACTCTCACTCAGGGTAGCTTGTTTTCTTGTACATCTATCCTTCTTATCTGTGAGCTCTTGTTTGATCCTAATCTGTCCTCTAAAGCAGTGGTTTTCAAAGCATGGTTCTTGGACTAGCATAATTCATCAGTGTCACCTGGGAACTTGTTAGACATGCAAATTCCAGAGCCCCAGTCCAAGACTTACTAAATGAGAAATATGAGGGTGAGGTCTAGCAGCCTGTATGTAACAAGACCTACAGATGATTGTGATACACACTGGAGTGTGAGAACCACTGCTCTAGAGAGAATTTGCTTTTGCCTCGATAGAGAGCCAGAGATTACTACTGACTAACACCCACCTGAACTTCTCAGGTCTGGGTTTAGCTTAGGAGCTATAGGTTCAGCGGCCCCCATGCTGCTGCTGGCCTAGGGCTTTTTTTCTGGTTACAGTGTTAGTACTGTTTGCATGCAGGACAACCTTGCCTTTAGTGCTGCCTTCTTCCCTCTGCACTCCCACTGCTTTTAACTCTAGTTTCAGTTTAATATATATATATATATATATTAGTGGGGTCACAGGGTTACAGGGGTTATCTTTGGAGATTTCTATAACTTAAAAAAAAAGTACATAAAAAATTGGTTTTATTCAGGATCTGGCTGCTTTATTATGGGAAAGCCCAGTGGAGTACCTAAACTGCCACAGGGCCAGAAAAAACAATTATCTGTAAATACATGTTATTTCAGGGTCTATGTGTACCTTCCCTCATTAGGGTGAAAATCCGGACTTAAAGCCAGGTGTCCCCTCTGACCTGCTAGCTCCAAAGCTCGAGGACACCCACGCCCAGTAGTCACCTCCACCGCGAAGCACTGCTCCTGCTCCCGTAGGCGGCTGTAGGTCCACAGCAGGCTCTGGAACTGCTCCCACACCTGGACACGCTGCTCCAGGTCTGGGGGCCGCAACCTGGGGGCAGAGCCGGAGAGAGCAGAAGGGACCATGAGAAAGTGGTCATGCCCAACAGTACCCAGGGATCACAGTCCTAGATCAGTGTCAGAGCCGGTAAGCTCATGTGACACAATCACATCACCAGGAGAGCCCACAAAGCCATGTTTCAGCTGTGGCCTCATGGTGGGGTGGCGTGGGCATGAAACTAGGAGTGTCTAAGAAAAGCACTTTACTCTCCAGAGACATATCATACCAAGCCAGCTAGAGAGCCAGGAAGGTACTGAATGGTCTATGCCTCTCTCAGCCACAAAGGGGAAAGAGAACAGGTCATAGACAGGGTTGCCGCCATCTTGAATGCTGACTAGACCTGTGCTGGAAACTGTATTTGTGTAACAGGCATTCACTCCCTGCAGCATTTGCCCCTGAAACTATGATCTACCCGGCCAAGAATGACTCAGGACATGTCTGCAAATTTGGTAAGCGCCTCAGTATGGGTACTTGCTCACATTACTTCAGAACTCAAAAGTTTCAAACCCTGGGTCTACAACTTCCCAATTCAAGTTGGAGAATCAGGGAAGAAGGCTTCATTGTGAACCTCTCAAGGGGACCACATTTCAACCATGCTCCTGGGGTCCTTCTCACAGCAGTGTATATCTAAACCATCATTCTCTTTTGCTGAGTTCCTTATACTAGGCCCGGAGATGGGTATTGGGTCTGATCCCTCCAGAAAATGTTCACAGATTGTAAGTGTGTACACGCACATGCATTTTTTCTTTTCTTTCCTTTTTCTTTTTTGAGAGATTTTTACTATACGGCATGTGCACTCACTGGAGAAATAGAGACACAGAGACAGAAAGCAAGTTATCATCCCCTGGGGGGGTGGCCATGCTGCAATCCCTTCTCCTCTATTCCCCTTCTCAGGATTTTGGGCATGTACATACAAGCACTGGTGTGAGTTTTAAGCTGCTGGTTCTGGGACTTGAACTGCAGTCAACTATGTGGGGGTCCAGTGACATAACCATTATGCCATATGCTGGCCCCCATACATGCATTTTTGTAGAGTCTGAAGCCTCTCTGAGAAGCCACAGAGAACCAGCTCAGATCAGGTTTGTAATGACATGACTGATACCTGGGGGACGAAAACAATACTGGACTGAGAGTCCTCTGACTAGGTTTCTAGGCTGGATGCTGCAGTCAGCCAGATGGAGGCCCCTGGCAAGGCTTTTTAAAGTTCTGTGCCCTCAGTTTCCCACACGGTTGTACCAGATGGTCTCAAAGGCTCTCTTGAGCTCTACTTCTCTGACTCAGGGACCCAGGTGGAGACAGAGCATGGAATGGCAGCTTCAGAGAGGCTGGGCACACTCTGTAGGCCCCGGATAAGTGCTCAGCAAGCAATGCATGGGGACTAGCTTCAAGGACTCACTCCCTTCGGATGAGCTGGCTGTCCACTGTCACCAGCCCGAAGTGCACCTCGAACAGGTACTTCAGCACACACAGCTTCCGCCGAAGGTCCGCCTCGCACTCGGTCTGGTCTCCGTTGATGGCGATGAACAAGCATTCTCCAAACTGTAGGCACAGCCAGGCCAGTGTCAGCCAGCCCTTGGGGAACTGACGTAGCCTGTCCTGATGTCTATGGACAGGTGAGGGAAAGTGCAGGTCCCAGGGGCCTCTGTGAGAGAATGCAGTTGCTGCCTTCTCAAGAAATCTAAAGTTCAAGATAGGCAAGAGGCAGGTGGACTCCCCATGGAGCTGAGGGAAGAGAAACATGGGCCCCAGTACCATATACCTACCAGGTGAAGGACGTACAGCTGGTTGTCATTTTCTGTAGAGAAGCAGGTGTACGTGTCTGAGAGTTTCTCCAGCATGGTCATGGAGGAGATGATGACTGGGGCCAGGAGGGTGCTGAGCTGGTCTTCCAGAGCAGGGAGCTGTGAGGGAAGGAAGGACGCTGTCAAAGGGCTTATCCCGGGACCCTGAGCAGTGGTTAGGAAGGCTGGGGAGGGGCAGCCAAGCTAAATTGTGCTGTTCAGGCTCTGAATCCAGAAGGAGATGGTAAGGAATTAGGCCACGCTTATGCTTCCAAAATGAAATGCCTCAGGAATTCAACTGAGAACAGGTTAACTCTAAGGAAACTTGCTACATATACCAAAGCCCATGCCGTTTGTTGCAAGAGGTCTACTTTGGGAGAATTTATCCTTAAAAAAGTGATCAGAGATGAGAATAAGATACATGCACGAAGACATTTACTACAGCATAATCTGTAATTGCAAACTGGAAAAAATGTGTCTATGCTACTTAGGCAAATGTTTAAGTAAATGGCAGTACATCAAAATAAAGTACTTAAAATATTAGTGTTTCAATGATCTGAAAAATTCTTCTGATATGTTACATTTTAAAAAATGATGTGAATGTTTTGTACTCAAAAAATGCAAGGAAAACCAAAATATTGGAAAAAAATGAACAAAGTCAACATTGTTAGTTGTTATGTTTGGATAGGATTATGAATAATTTTTTTCTTTACTTTTTATGTCTCCTTACTTTCCTTATTTTTTTATATCAAGCCCATATTTTCTTTGATGAGTTCTTTCCCCATTCTTTTTTACTACCTTCCAAAAGAAGGAACAAAATTTAAACGGACTGAACAAATCTATTGACAATCTGAATAAAAATGGGATAAAGTCAATGGAATGGTTACAACTCAAATTCTCAATACTGGAATGAAAAGAAAGGAGGAAAACAGCTGATCTTCCCCCAAGAAATCTACAGGGAGCTGTGTAAAACCCTGCCTTGAAAAGAAAAACAGGCAACTGGCCAGAGGTAATGTGCAGCATTTAAAATAGGAGTGGGACACAACACCATGGCATGTATTTTCTTTCCAACGTTCTTCACATTTGGGAACCAAGCTGCGTGTCAAGTTCCTGTAGAGTCTGTTGGTCAGGCTTTCCTGGGGTTCCAATTCCAGCTCAGATGTCTCCTTCCTGACCACCCTTAGGCCACCCCACCTCACCCAGGGCACCTCCATCCCACACCTTGTTTAATCTCTTCAGATCATCTGACACTCCCTGAACTCACGATCTTATCTGCTGTCCAGGTCTTTGTCTCTCATCCCTCTTCAGGGATCACATTCACATTTAATCCCCAGAAGCCAGCACATACTTGGTTCTCAACCACTATTTGCTGGATGAATATCACCACACACAGGCAAAAACACAGGTTTGTTGAATTATTCACATACCACAATTTTCTTGAACTGTCACAAACAAATTACACTAAAAGTCACTTAAAAATCTAGGTTGCATATAGCAACTCATCTTAAAAACAGTAGCTTTTTCAGCAGGTGTAATGTTACAGTTTCAATATGGTTTGTACCCCAAAGGTTCACGTGCTGGAAGCTTGGTCCCCAATGCAATGGTGTTGAGATGTGACGGATCTTTGGGAGAACAGATTAGTGCCATCTTGCAGGAAAAAGTGAGTTCTTGCTCTGGAGAGAATGGATTTCTTCCTGAAAGTGGGTTGTCATAAAGTAAGATGGTTGCTTGTAGTTCATTTTTATCTGTACAAGTACCCACTGACCTTCCTGCTTGTCATCCATGTCGTGACCTAGGAGAAGCCAGCCAGATGCTGGCTCCATGTCTTAGCCTATTACTGTATTGCTTACATAAATTTCTGAGCTTGAGTGACTTATAAAGGATAAAAGTATATTAGACTCATGATTCCAGTGGCTGGAAAGTTCCCAAGTAAGAGGCTAGCATCAGGCCAGTCACAACATAGCCAATGGACGCACAGAGATGTGGGGGCAGCCATCTTCCTTCCCTAACAACCCTCCTTCACAAGAATGAGCCCCTTTTAGTGAGAGCTGGGACTGACTAGGTCTCAAGGGCTATCATTAATCCATTCATCCATTCATGGCTCCATGATCCAGTCACTTTCCCCTATATTCCACCTTTTTTTTAGATTTTGCTATAGGACACATGCACTTGCCAGAGAGAGTCAGAGGGAAAATTCCTCCCTTCCATTTCCCTTTTGGGATGTTGGTCATGTGCGCACACATGCTCAGCGTGATTCTCAGGACTTGAACTGCGCTTGGCTATGTGGGAGTCCAGCACCTTAACCATCACACCATCTGCTGGCTCAGTCTTACTTTTTAAACTGCATTATACTGAGGACCAAATCCCAAACATGAACCCAGGGGACAAACCATTAAAAACCAAAGCACTAGCCACCAGAATTGTGAGCCAAAAAATTTTTACTCTCTTTCTGTCTTTTTAAAAGATTTTTGTCACAGGGTACATGTGCTCACTGGAGAGAGACAGAGAGACAGAGAGAGGAAGTGAGAAATCATCCCCTGGGGGATGGCCACACTGTAATCCCTTCTCCTCCATTCTCCTCAGAGGATTTTAGGCATGCATGCACACGTGTCCAGCGTGATTTTCAATCCACTAGGTCTGGGGCTGGAACGACATTTGGCCATGTGGGACTCCAGTGCCTTAACACCCCACCTATTGGCCCCTAAACCTTTACTCTTATACATCACCCAGTCTCAGGTATTTCTGTTTAGTAACGTAGTAACAAACTAAGACAGGTAGCAGGAATTCTCTTCTTGGTGGGGGGGGGAGATGAAAACTTTTGGTGTATATAGGGTGTAAAAGGGCACTGTCCTGTACAACTTGATGGAATTATACAGTGGTACAGTACCTTTGAGTGGCTTTTGACTCAACATTTCTATTTTTAGAAATTTACCTTACTGAAATACCAGATGTGGGATAAAATTTAAGCACAAATGTTGTCTACAGCAAAAGAGCTAACAAACTATTGAGTCATCGGAAAAGTCATGATGCATTTTTGCATAGAAAATTATAGAAAATTACGTCATGACTTTTCCAATGACCCAAAAGAAGCAATATATATGTTCAATATTAGCGAAATGGTTAAATAAGTGATGTGTTTATTAATGCACTGGGATACAATTCTTCCATTAAGAATTATTCTTTTGAGGCTATTTAACAAGACAGAAGAAAGATCTTGATACAATGACAAGTGAAAAAAGTAGGAAATAAAAATGTAAATGTGATATGATCTCAACTACAGGAAAAAGAAAAAGACCCAAAGACTTTTAGATTTTTAAAGACTCATTAAAGAGCTAACAGTTCCAGGTGGTGAAACTATGGGTTAGGTAAAAGCTATTTCCCTGTATTTCCAAGTCTCCTACTCATGTTTCTTTATGTGACCAGAAAAAAGTAAGTGCTGCATACATAAAAATTAAAATTTAAAGACTTTTTCCCCTTTACACTAGTCATTTAGAAACTGAAAAATCAGGAGTTGGTTTCCTTACCAGGTTTTCAATAAAGAACAAGCAAAAGGCTGCCAAATACTTTGCTTCTTAAATTGACTTATTTGAACCCGTAGTTTAAGAGTGGAAATACTTACAAATTCTTAATTTAAAAATTCTATGTATTAGTTGTCAAAAAGTAAGAATCAGGTCAGTCAGTGGCATGGTGATTAAGATGGCTGGATCCAACATAGCTAACTGTGCAGTTCGAGTCCCAGACCTGGTGGCCTGAAAAGCACACTCTGTGTGTGTGTGTGTGTGTGTGTGTGTGTGTCTCCAAAATCCAGAGGAGAGAATGGAGAAGGGATTGTGGCGTGGCCATCCCACTGCAGTCTCACAGATAGACCTGTTTCTAAGCTTAAATAAAACCACTTGAACGTCTATGATCATTGAAATCTTATCTCCTTTTAAAGGCTGGCAAGATATTGGTGATGCTGATGGGGATCTGACGTGCCGAAGTCAGTGGGTTAATGCATCCGTTGGATGGTCAAGCCTTTACAGCAGGAAAGGCACTGAGACAACCCACCCAAATGACCTGATCACACCCAAAAGCCCCACCCTGGGATGCCAGAAAGGATAGTGCTTCCGCCTAACACCTTTATAATAAACACAACTAAGTCCCAACACATGAATTGGGGGAGAGGGCGTCCAACGATGGCAGACTCCCACCCCGCACTCACCGCCTCCTCCTCATTGTCTGGCTGTGCAAACTTCAGCCGGAGACTGTCTTCAAACTCCTCGTCAGTCCAGTAGAAGAGGACTTCCGCACCCTCCGTGGCCACCAGGACGCACTTCATCTACCAGGGAGAAGCAAGGCCAGGGTGCCCCGGCCCCAAGTCTATGCTCAGCCTGAGCAACAGAGATTCCTAACCCCAGGCACCACCACTAGGGCCTTCCTGGTGTTGACTCACTGCACCCTCACAGCTCAATAAAGCCGGCACCTCAGTGACCCCTATTTTACAGAGCAGGACACGGGCACAGACTGATGTGGCAGAGCTGGGATCTGAACCCCAGCATTTCGATGTCAAGGCTGGGGCCCTCCCCCTTTTTCCTTCGGCCCCTCTCACCATCACATTAGATCCACCATGGGGTCTGCCGGCACCAACATAAGGTGAGGACCTGGTTCTTGGTCTAGACATGGAGCCGACCGCATGGGGCCCTCACCTGTGGCAGACAGTCGGTGCCTGGCCTGCAGCGGAGGGCAGCTGGTGCACCTCTGTCCCTGAGCAGCCCAGGAAGGTCTTTCCCTCAGACAGAGGACAGCTGCAGAAGAGGCGCTTCACAGCCTGAGGGGTATTTCAGCGATTCAAAAGCTCTTCTGCCCTCGGTGCAAACAGAGGCTGCCTTAGGGCCCTGCCCAAGGTTCCTTGTCATACCAACTCAGCTGCCACCATATCCACAAATGTCTTTTTTTTTTTTTTTTTTTTTTTTGCTATAGGGCACGTGAGCTCACCAGAAAGACAGAGAGAGACAGACAGAAACTGAGAAATCACCCCCCAGGGGGGATGGCCACACCACAATCCCTTCTCCTCCATTCTCTCGGGATCCTGGGCATGCACGCACACGCACCCAGTGTGAGTTGAAGCCATCGGGTCCGGGACTCGAACCATGGTTGACTACATGGGAGCCCAGCGACCTAGCCATTACGCCAACTGCTGGTCCTCACAAATGTCTTTAGCCCTTCTGATCCTCCTGCCCTACCACCCCACTCTCCTGCCCCACTCCCTACCCCCTCCTGCCTACTGCTGACACAAACCCTCTGTGCAACACATTTTAATGCTCGATCATATAAAACGTGTTTTATTATTCACCAACTGGTAGATTCTCAATGTGGAGCTCCCCACACTATACACTGGCCCCTCCGGGTGCAAGGCATTGAACCTCTCAGCCCGCTGGGGAGCCTGACCACAGCTGGCAAGGCCAGAGCTCCAGGCTGGCTGGCTGCAGTGACAGGGCACAGGCGGACGGCCAGTGCTCTGGAGCACCCGGGTGCCACGCAGACGTGGTTGTGTTGTGTGTGCTGAGCCATGACAATGATGTCTGCCCTGACCTAGCTGTCTACAGGCCACCGCGGGGAGACAAAACAGCACAGAGAACTAACAAGAGTGCAGCCTATCCCCGTGGAATTGCTAAACATGAAGGCAGAGACTGGGCGAGCCACACAGGTGAAGAAGAGACTGGGGGATGGCTCTGGGTGACAGAGTTGAGGGTTTATGGGGTCGGCCCAGTCAGAAGCAAGCATGCAGACTGAGGCATGGTGGGCTACAGCAGGGGGACCCTGTAGGCTGAGGAGCAGAGAAGTGACAGGCTGGCTGAGATGGGCCAGGTCAAGGTTGTGGACACCAGTGATCTCAGTGTGGGGTACAGAGCCCGCTCCCTAGTGGAGGCTGGCACGTGGAGAGGACGGGTAGTTTCGAGAGGTCTAGTTAGGGACCTAGCAGGTCGAGGTGACTGCCTGGACGCAAGGGTTAAAGGTGGCCAGGCAGAGGGGCATCAGGACGCAGAGCGGGAGGAGAGGTTGGGGAATGCTCCGTGCAGACACCGTGGCCAGGCAGAGGGGCATCAGGATGCAGAGCGGGAGGAGAGGTGGGAGGAGTGCTCCGTGCTGTCACCACCTGCTTCTGGCTGGCCGCCCAGAGCCCCAGGCGGCCCCAGGTGGTGCAGGAGCTTCCCCGTCTGCCCGGCTGGGCAGGACCATCTACCTTGGCAAGGAGCACAGCGGAGCTCTGGAGGCGGCTAGAGGTTCAGGGAGGGCCGCAGCAGACACCCCCAATGACCAGCTCACAGAAGAGCAGCACATGCAGCATCCTCGGGCCTGGGGACATTTCAAATAGAGGGGACGTGAGGGAAGCAGAGGCTCAGGTCCCAACCGCTGGCTGTCCTGGGGCCGACGCGCTGCAGAAGGACCGAGCGTGCCAAGCACCCTCTCAGGGAGCTGCGTGCCCAGGCTCCAGCTTTGGCTTTGGCAAGTCACTGCACCCCCTCCAAGCCTCACACGCCCGCTGTGGGATGGAGGAACAGCCTGCTCTACTTCCCCCGGGGTTACAGAGAGCATCTGCGGAGGACCCAGGCTGGCTTCTGCCATCTTACAAACTCCGCTTGATGTACACCTGTGAGCGGTCATTATTCTTATTTCCCAGCTTCCCTTCCTCAACAGGATAAACTAAACGGATTCCCAAATCATTCACATTTTGATAAAAGTCAGGAGCAATAGAAAACTTATTCAGGAAACAAAACGGTGTAAGAGACAGAGGGCAAGGGCTGTTAGGGCTCAGCCGCTCCCCCCCCCCCCCAGGTTTTTGCTATAGGGTGCGTGCGCTTGCCAGACAGAGACAGAAAGCGAGAAATCCCCCCCCCCCCCCCCAGGAGGGATGGTCACGACGCAATCCCTTCTCCTCTCGGGATCTTGGGCACACACGCACATGCGCCCGGCGTGAGTTTTAAGCCACCAAGTCCAGGACGCGAACTGCGGTTGACTACGTGGGAGTCCAGCGACATAGCCATTACGCTGAAGGCTCAGCAGCTTTTGCAAATAACCCTGAGGCAGGCTGCCTCCCCTGCGAGGCCGGCCCTAATGCCACGTTCCCTGAGACCCCGGCATGCTTCTCTGCATGTTAGGCTCTTCCCGCCCCTGCCCCTAGACTGCTGGAAAGAGAACCTTGCAGGGGTCATTTTGTGACGTCCCTGTTTCGTTATCCCGCTCTGAGAGTGAGCCCCAGATGGCTCTGGGCCAAGTTGAGGACGCCCCAGCTGATCTGGTCCCGGGCCCTTCCCCCCCCCAGCCCCCAAGTGCCCCCTTAGTGCTGTCTCCCCGCAGAGCCGTCTAGGGCCCACCCCCGGAAGTCCCCGCCTGGCTGGCCCTGCGCCCAGAGGGTCTCCGCCGCTGGGCTCCGCCTTCAGGGGCAGTTCCCGTTTGCCCTGCTCCCCGCGGCTTATGCAGCAGTTTCACCCCAATACCCGCTGCCGCTACTCCCCCTCGAACTTCCCTACAACTCTGGGAAGGAGCTTGCCCTGTGGCGTCCGCCCCACTTCGCGGCTGGAGAACCTCTGGCTTGGAGAGCCGCAGAGACCCGTCCCGGCCACCCGCCCAGGCAGGGAGGCTGAGGGTGGGGAGGGCCCGGGAGCCCGCGGCCTCTCGGCCGGGTCAGGACGCAGCCCCGCGGCCCCCGTGGGGCAGCCAGGTGCAGCGCTCCGAGCCCCACATACCAGGTCGCGGCCGACACACCGTGGGGTCAGCCCTGAGTGCCCTGATGCTTCCGGGTAGAAGCACGTGACCGCGCCGCGTGACCGCCGGCTCCCGGAGGGGCAGGACTTGCCTTCCAGTTCTGCGGGTTCGAGCTCCGCCCCTGCCTGGCACAGCCCCTGCTCTCCAGGCCGTCAGCTTCTGCTCAGCACCACCGCAGGAGCGCTGCAAATCCTGGGGCCTGTGTCCATGGCTCCTGTCATTAAGGAGGGCACGAGGCCCAGAGTGCTGGGGGACGGTCCACAGCGGTCAGAGGCACCTGCTAAGTGCCCTGTAGTGCCTGGCCCCTCTGCTGGCTTCAGCTCCTCGTTCCCTGCCAAGGTACGGGGACCCTTCCCATTTGGCCCCATTTTACAGAAAGGGAAATGAAGCTCAGAGAGAAGACATAAGTTACTGATCAGAACCCAGGTTTCCTGGCTCCCGGGCTGGGCTCCTCCCCGCCTTTGGCTTTCCTTGCAGAACCCGGTTCTGGGCCAAGAGCTGTGCCTCTGTGCCTGCTTCCCCTGACCTCCTGGGGAGACGGGTGGGTTGCTCCCGGAGGGGCAACGCTGGGATTTATAAGGGTTCCCAGTCCGTTTGGGAGTGGGGAGCACGTTAAGGCTTTTGTCTTGAACCAGTATCTGCAAAACGTATTTAAATTGTATGTGTATTGGGATGGCTGAGGGGGGGTCCTGAGGTGGATCACGGTAGGGCCCCATCTCACCCACCCCTCTCCTTGGTTACTCCGTGCCACCTGGAAGGTTTGCGCCAGGTCCAGCAGCGGAGGGGGCGCAGGACTGGCTGGGAGTGCAGCAGAATGAGCATCCTTTGGGGAACAAGGCAGGGGCCAAAGATCCATGCCTCTGTCCCCTCCAGATCTGGAATAATCAAGGCGATCATCGCCCCTTCCCACCCCTCCCAGCCCGCCTTGGGGAGCCATCCTCCAACCCGGGCTACAACACACCCCTCCCTTGTGGGGCGCTGTCGGCAGCCACCACGATGGTGGGTCCGTCCATCTGACTGCTCTGCGCACGCTCGCGGCTCTCTGGTGTCAAACTCTTCATAAGCCTGAGTTCTGTGGTTGAATAAATTGCAACAAATGGATGTGCTGCTGTTTATTCATCCCCCATTTCCCACCAGTGATGTCAGAAGGTTCCGATTCATCCACATCCTTGCCAATACTTGTTATTGTCCATTTAAAAAATTGTTGTTCGAGGCACCCTAGGGGGTGTGGAGTGGAGCCCCTCGTATCGATTTGCGTTTCCCTAATGTCTAATGCTGTTCTGCATCTTCTCATGTGCTGTTTGCCTCTTTGTATGTCTTCCTTGGAGAAATGTGCACTCAAATCCTTTACCCATTAAAAAAATCATTTGTCTTTATGTTATTGGGCTGTGAGAGTTTTTTCTTTATGTTCTAGACATAACTCCCTTATCAGCTACATGATTTGCAGTTTTTCCCTATTATGTGGGGAAAATTTACTGTTTATCGTTTTCCTTGCTTCCAGAAAACAAGTTTTCTTTCTTTAAAAAATTGTGGGTTTTTTTTTTCATTTTCTTAATGGTATCTTTTGTAGCATTCATTTTAAATTTTGAAATGATTCAATTTAATCTTGCTTTAGTTAATGTATAGGTTTTTGTGTCAATGTAAGATTTTTCAAATTTTTTTAAGTTATAAAATACACATACAACTTACCACCTTACCCATTTCCAGTGCACAGCCTGCTGGTACTACGTAAATTCACAGTGTGAGACCATCACCATTATGGACCTTTTCATCTTGTGAAATTGAAACTCTGGACCTTACACAGTAAGGCTTGTTTCATCTCCCACCCCGGCCCCCGAAACCCTTTTGCTTTCTGTTTCTGTGACGCTGACCACCCTAAGTACCTCCTATCAGTGCAATCACATGGTATCTGTTTTTTATGGACTGGCTTATTTCACACAGCATAATGTCCTCGAGGTTCCCCTGTGCTGTAGCAGGTGTCACAATTTCCCGTGTAATCCGGAATAACACTCTATTGTATGCACATACCACGTTTTGCTTACCCATTCATCCGCTTCCATTTTTGGCGATAATATGACCGTGAATTCAGGTAGACAAACGTCTCTTTGCAATCCTGCTTTCCACCTTTCGATATAGACTCAGAAGTGAAATTGCTGGATCACCTGGTAATTCTATTTTTTAATTTAATTTTTATTTATTTAATTTGTTACAGGGCGCATGCACTCACCAGAGAGAGTCAGAGAGACAGATAGAGAAAGAAAGTGAGAAAGCAAGTCACCAAGTCCAGGACTCGAACCGCAGTTGGCCACAGGAGAGGAATCCAGTGCCTCAATGACCATGACACCTGCCAACCCAGCTAATTCTATTTTGAAATTTTGAGGAAACTCCCATACTGTTTCCTATCGTGGCTGTACCATTTTACATTCTCAGCGGCTGTGCAGATTTGAATTTCTCCACATCCTCACCAACACTTTCTGTTTTATTTTTGGATAGTAGCCACCCTAATGGATGTGAGGTGGTCCTTCTAAGTTTTTATTTCACTTGGGTAAATCCCTAGGAGTGAAATGGCTGGACTGTGTGGTAGGTCTATGTCTAAATTTCTATTAGACTACTGAACCCTTTTCCAAAGTCTATGTATCATTTTCTATTGCCCACCCCACTCAGCTTCTTAGTAAGCCTTAGTTCTTCAGTTGTCCTGTTTAAACTTTGGCCAGCAGGTGGCATGGTGGTTAAGGTGCTGGACTCCCACATGGCCATGGCCAACTGTAGTTTGAGTGCCAGACCGATGGCTTGAAAATCACGCCAGGTGCATGTGTGTGCGTGCCCAAAAATCCTAAGAGGAGAATGGAGGAGAGGGGATTGTGGTGTGGCCATCCCTCCTGGGGGGAAACTTCTCACTTTCCCTTGTATCTCACCACGGTCTACATGTCCATATTCCTAATGACTGTGGCTGCCGAACTTCTTTTCATGTGCTCATAAACTGTATCTCTTCTCTAGTAAAATGTTTAAATCTTTTGCCCTTTTAAAAACTGGATTGCTGGGACCAGCAGAAAGCATAGTGGCTATGTCGCTGGAATCCCCCATAATCAATTACGGTTCGAGTCTCAGACCCGGTGGCTAAAAACTCATGCCAGGCACATGTGCATGTGTGCCCAAGATCCAGAGAGGAGAATAGAGGAGAACGGATTGTATTGTGGACGTCCCCCCCGGGGTGTGATTTCTGGCTTTTTGTCTCTGTGTCTCTCTGGTGAGCACACGTGTCCTATAGCAAAAATCTCTAAAAAAAAAAAAAAATCGGATTGCTTTTCTTTTACTTTCTCAGTTTCTTTATATACTTGGAGACAAGGCCTTTGTCAGATAGCTATTTTCTTTCTTTCTTTTTTGGGGGGTGGGGGACAGTCTGTGGCTTCATCTTTTCACTTTCTTAACTGAGTTTTTTTTTGGTTTTTTTGGTTTTTTTTGAGAGGTTTTCGCTATAGGGCACGTGCGCTCGCCAGACAGACAGAGAGAGACATAGAGACAGAAAGCGAGAATTAACCCCCCAGAGGGGATGGTCATGCCGCAATCCCTTCTCCTCCATTCTCCTCCCGGGATCTTGGGCACGCACGCACACGCTCCCGGCGTGAGTTTTAAGCCACCCGGTCCGGGACGCGAACCTTGGTCGACTACATGGGAGTCCAGCAACATAGCCATTATGCTAACTGCCGGTTCCCTTAACTGAGTTTTGAAGAGGAGAAATCTTTTTCTTTGTGCGTCCTACCTAAAAGGTCTTAAACTCCTGCTGCCGTTCCCTTTCTCCTCTCCTGGGTCCTGAACACCAGTTGCTTCCTCGACAGCCCAATACAGTGGGTGCTTTCTGCGGGATCTTTTTGTTGTGAGCTGGGGGAATTCCTTCAGGGGAAAGCCAAGTAAATGTGTGTCTTACCCATGATTCTCTTCCTTTGAGCACCTTCCCCTGAAGTTCCTCCCTCTTCAGCTGCCCTCCATTTCTTTCAAAGAGTTGTTTTTAAAAATTTTGCCCTTGGTTTATAATTGCTCTTGGCAAAAGGGTCAGTCTGATATAATGCCATCATTACCAGAAGTTGGACGTTCTTCCTGCACGTTTTTATCAAGTTTTTTTTTTTTTTAATTTATTCCACAAGCAAGAGAGACAGAGACAGTACTCCTGATAGGGTCGCGGTGCTGTGGTTCGCTCCCAAGCCCAGCCAGCCTGGACCGTGGACATCTGTGTGCCAGCATGTGCAGGGAGAGCTCCAGACTTGAACCAGCAACCTTCCCATGTGGATCTGCCTCACGGAGCATCTGCCACCTTCTGGCCCCTTCTTCCTACACATTTTGATATCTAATATTTTTAACTTAGCTTAAAATATTTTCTACTTTTTATTATGGTTTCTACCCCCCCACACACACACTTCATGGATTGTTTCAAAGAGGGTTTATTAATTTTTAAACACAGGGGGATTTTCTAGTTAGATATATTTAAAAATTTCCGTGGTGTTCCATTGCTGTTAGAAATACATTGTATGTTATCATTCTTTTGTATTTTTTTTGAAACTTTATGTCACAACATACAGTCAAGTTTTGTAAATGTTTTCACGGGGCATTGAAAAAGGACTATGTATTCATTCGTTGTCTGTGACATCCTGTAATACATCACTTAGGTGACATGCATTAATTGTAGTGTTTAAAGCTTTTCTATTCTTTTTTACTTTGGGCTGCATTTTCTCTCATTTTCTGAGAAAAGTGTGTTTAAAAAATCTCTTGTTCTAATAGTGAATTTGTCTGTTTCTTCTTCTTCTTCTTCTTTTTTTTTTTTTTTTTTTTTTTTTTTGTGAGGTTTTGCTTTACTTATAGGATCTGTGATTAGGTCCATGCAAATTTAGAATTATATCTTTCACTGTCAAATCAAAACTTCCATCTTTATGAAATGTCTCTCTCAATAATGATGCTTTTTGTTTTCCCAAAGCATGTATTGTCTAGTATCAACATCAGTACATCTGCCCCTTTTTTTGCATGGCATATCATTTTCTTTTCTTTCTTTTAATTTGCTAGAGGGTATATGCACCCTCTGGAGACAGAGAGAGAAAGTGAGAAAGCACCCCCCCGGCCCCCGTCCCGTCAGGGGGTTGGCCACACCGTGATCCCTTCTAATCCATTTCTCCTGTCAGGATTTTTGGCATGCGTGCACATGTGCCTGGTGTGTTTTTCAAGCCATCTAGTTCAGGACTTGAACTGCACGGTTGGGATTCAGCTGCCTTAACCAGCATGCCACTGGCTGGCCTCATTATCTTTTCCTTAATCCTTTTACCTTCTTAAATTTTAATGTTTTCTGAAACTTTTAGTTGGACTTTTTTTTTCTCTCTGATCATCTTTGTCTTGTTCTTTATTTATTGCCAGCGGGAGAGAGAGAGAGAGTAAGGGAGGGGGGAGAGAGAGAGAAGGAGGGAAGGAGGGGGGGGAGAGAGAGAATACACTGATGGTGTGTGGTCACACTGCAATCCTTTTCCCTCCATTCGTCCATCCATCAGGATCTGGGGCACACATGTGAGGTGCCCATGTATATTTTAAGCTGCTGGGGCTGGGATTCAAACCTGGTGAGTCATGTGGCTCTCAATGACACCACTGCTGCATTAAGGGTCTGGCTCAGTCTTTGTTTATTGTGGTGTTTATTCCATTTACTTTTTGTAATTATCTGGTTTTAAATTTATCTTACTATTTACATTTTATCTGCCTCACCTAGGCTTTGTTATATTTCTCTTCTTTTAGATAAAAAATTTTGTGTTATAATTTGAGTCCTCATCTCATTCACTTAATATACTCTTTTAATATTCTTTTAGTGGTTTCCACTGGGATGAAAACATGTATCCTTGGTTTACAAAAGTTGAGTATATATCGGCACGTTTACCTCTTCCTTACAAATGGAAGGATGTCGGAATACTTTTCATTTACTTGCTTTCAATATACATGCTATTATTGTGATGTGTTTTTAATTCAACATATATATTTGACTCTCATGAGACATTATTGCTTTATATATGTTTAAATTTCTTCACATTTTTACTCTTTTATACTGCTCCTCAGTCTCCCCTGCATCTTGCTCAGCATTATTTTGGATGGTTCGTTCTTTTTCTCTCTGTCTCTCTCTGTCTTCCCTTTCACTGTCTCTCCAGGTTCCTCCTGGCTCCCTCTCCTAGCCTCCTAATAAGGTGACTATACCTTGGGGCATGTTTAGTGCACATTAAATTTGCACTAAATCACTGCTTGGAAGAAATTTGGATGGCAAGAGTCAGGTAATGAACTCAAAGAAAAAAAAAAAAAACGACCTTATCCCTGGTTGGCGGGGTGTTTGTGTGTGTGTCTTCAAAACGTGTTATTTGCATCAAATTTCACATGCATTCTGAAAGGCATACTATATTCATGTAGAAATAAGGACAGCGATTGACAGCTAACTTTGAAATGTGTCAAAAGGGTGTATCTAATATGTAAGTTGACATGAGAAAATAGAAAGAGAGTGGCAGCTGAACAGGACCCCATCTGACATAGAATGGGACAACTGGACGTTTTGGGGACTTTAGAGTTTACTTAGTACAAAGTATTCATTTCACAGATGAGGACACTGAGATCCAGAGAGGCTGAGCGACTCGTCTTCTGAGGTGCACAGAACTGGGGGCCCCGTTGTTATGCTCTGTCGCTGTGGGTGCTCATGAGGTCTAGAGCTGTGGGCTCTGTAATTCTCCACTCACCTGTAACCCACTCTGCTCTTTGAGTTTTGAATCCTATTTTCGGCATGTCCAGGAGGGGGCGCAGGACCTAGTGTCCTATGGAACGCAACTGCATAGCAGTGGAGCAACACAGAGATTGTTTTCTGATAAAACATCAGCCAAGTACTAGGAGAAGCAGGACTTGAGGGTGGGAGAGGTAGAGAAGAATGCTCCCATGGGTCATTATGGAGCCTGCAAAGAAGTCCTTCGGGATTTAGGTATCACCACACACATTCTGTAGCATTCACTGATGACAAATCAACCGAAGGGACCTCACATCCTTGACTCATTCTCTGGCCTCCTACCATCCATCAGAGCTTTGTGTTCCTTTTTCACAAAACATGGCTGCCCAACGAGGGACCTCACCTCCAGCGTTTAGGTGGAACTACACGGCTGCCTTCTGTGCCAGCTCCAGGCGGGGCCCTGGGCACCCCATGCCACCCTGGTGCTCTCTCCTTGTCTGCCAGCTGCATGCTGATGCCTGTGGCAACCTTGTGGGAAGGGCCGAAGATGGCAGAGGGGCCACACTAGTCCAGATCCCTAGATAACCTCGAGGAGCAGAACCACCACTCTCTTCCCTGCCACACAAGTTGAGCTGTCCCAGAGCGATGAGAAAGAAACTTCAATAGCATGAAGCCATTGAGGGTCTTGGGTTTACCTCTTACTGTGGTTAACGGTTACTTTAACTATACAACAACGTCTAACTTGAATGATAAAATTTAATTTCTACTTAGAGTAGTCAAAGCACAGTGTAGGCAGGAAGGGAAAACAACGCAGCACAGACTCAAAGATCCCCAGCACGCGGCTGCTCATCACACGCCCGGTGAAGGTCGAGCTGTAGTGTGGCGACAGTTACCTCCCTCTCTGCACAGAATGTCTGGAAACGCAAAGTTAGTCACATTTTATAACTTACAAAACATTACCCCAAAATAGAAACTGCCTCATGGACCCAAACTCTCTGCAATCACCAGGCTCATGTAAACCATAGTAGCATCTGTTTTCTGGAAGAAAATATTAACACCTGGTAAAGTTCCCTGCACAGAAGAAACGTTTCCTGGGAGGTGTTCCTGTGTTCATTTTGCCAGTTTCCAGATGGATAAAGCTAAGGTTTCCTTTCACTTCTTCCAGAAATATAATTTATTACATAGCATTTACAACTTGAAAAGGGATCCTAGAATAGGTTCACGAGTAACATTCAGAAGCGTAAGACCCGTGACATGGCTGTGGGAGGTGCCATTTTTTGGCTAGGGCTGTGGGATTTATTCCTGAGCCCATCGTCATGTGGAACCTGGGCTGCTCCTCCCAGATGCTCCCTGCAGAGCAACCCCAGGGGCTGCTCTATGTTTGGGAGGAAGTGATGCCAAAGCTCTTGCTTTGCTGTATTTTTTTTTTTTTTTAAGGTTTTTACCACAGGGCACATGCAATTGCTGGAGAGGGAAAATGAGAAATCACACCCCTGGGGGATAGCCATGCCACAATCCCTTCTTCTCCATTCTCCTTTTGGGATTTTGGGCACACATGCATACATGCCCAGCGTGAGTTTCAATCTACCAGGTCCGGGACTTGAACTGCCATTGGCCATGTGGGGGTTCAACGCCTTAACCACCACACCACTTTCTGGCCTCACTTTGCTGTATTTTGACTTTCTTGTTCTAGAGTGGTATTTGCAAACACCACGCCCATGCCAATAGTTGATGGGTTTGTTTGGTCTGGAAAGATGGAGACTTCTAAACCTCAGAGCGGTGGGGGAGCAAGCAGTACCTGAGGCAGCATGTGTGTGTGGGTGCTGACTGGCTCGGCCTCCCAGGACTTAGAAATACCAAGAAGCATCACCTATGGTTATTGTTGGTGGTGGGAGTGGTCCTTAAACTGATCTGCAGAAAAACAGAGGAGCAGACCAGGAGGGCCCCTGGTGGGTCACAGTGAGCCTGGGCTCCACGTTCTACAGCCAAGGCTGGTCACAGCCCCACTCACCACTCGTCAGAGCTGCTGGTTAGCCTCCCCAAACCAGAGACCAGCTGTTCTGGGGGGCGCTGTGGAGGGTCTCTGTAGGACACAGCAGAGATCAGCTATTCTGGGGGGGCGCTGTGGAGGGTCTCTGTAGGACACAGCAGAGATCAGCTATTCTGGGGGGCGCTGTGGAGGGTCTCTGTAGGACACAGAGACCAGCTGTTCTGGGGGGCGCTGTGGAGGGTCTCTGTAGGACACAGCAGAGACCAGCTGTTCTGGGGGGCGCTGTGGAGGGTCTCTGTAGGACACAGAGACCAGCTGTTCTGGGGGGCGCTGTGGAGGGTCTCTGTAGGACACAGAGACCAGTTGTTCTGGGAGGCACTGTGGAGGGTCTCTGTAGGACGCAGAGAACAGTTGTTCTTGAGGGCGCTATGGAGGGTCTCTGTAGGACACAGAGACCAGCTGTTCTGGGGGGCTCTGTGGAGGGTCTCTGTAGGACACACTTGGGGTGCTAAGAAAGCCAGCTGTGGGCAACACTGCAATGAGAACAAGGCAGCTCTAGTCGGTCAGATGAGAGGGAGCACAGTGTAATGAGACAGGCTTTGGAATCCTCAGACCTGGGTTCAAATCCCAGTTCTGCCTCTCTGGTTTTCCAGATGGCCTTGGACAAGTTCCTTCTCTAATACCCCGAACCCCCATCTGTAAATCAGTTGAAATACCACACCACCCAGGACTGCTTTGAGGATTGAGATTAGCTGTCTGATAAGAAGGAGGCATTCAGTCAAGGTAGGGCGGCTACAGAGCCTTTGCCTACACTCAGGGGAGGCGTCTGCGTCTGCGTGCTCCAGCTGGGTGGGCCTTATGACACTGTAGGCTCTGGGGTTCGCCCTTTTTCTCTTGTCCTGTCCGGGAAGCCTCAATAGCCCTGGGACCTGGCTGGCTGCATTTCTCTCACAAGCTCGAGCCCCTCCAAGGGTTCTGAGCATACCCAGACTCTGACAGAGGTGTTTAGGTTTTGCCCAAAACACTAAAAGAAACTGGCCCCAGTTCAGCCAAATTCTGGAAACTCATATACACTCCGTACCCTGGCAAACAGCATGTGTCCTCGCGTGGACACGCCTAGGGAGGGCACTTTCTCTCACCGACTCGAACATACGCTGCAGCTCCCTCTGGAAGTTCCCCTAATCGGTGCTTTGGACTGACCCCCAGTAGTGACTGCTTCTCCAGTGTCCCCACCAGTCTTATCTCGGGACCATTCTTTTGCAGGAATTCCCCTGCCACCGCTTTTGAGGCGACTCTAGCTGTGGGGTCAGTGGGATGAGAAAGCCACAACGTTCTTATTTTAGCACTCTTTTTGGAGTTCTATCCTCTTTACGGTTCTCACACATCCTTAGGAAGGATGACAAGCTGTTCTAAAATTGGAATTTAAGTCCACCTCGGTACAGCTGAGTCCCCTGAGCTCCTGGCTGGGGACAGGGGGGTGACGGGGATGCTGGAGAGTGAGACGGTGGGAACGAGCACTCAGCGGAGGCCGGACTGGGCAGGTGCTGAGCCTGGAGGGAGGAGAATGTGGAGGGAGCCACGCGGGACACGTGTTGGTGCCCCTCAAAGCTCAGGCTCTATTCTTTTTGGTCACTCTACTGCTATTTCCTTCCTGTCCCAGTGCTTTTTTGGTTTTTAGGTTTTTGCCATAGGGTACGTGTGCTTGCTGGAGAGGGACAGAGAGGGGAAGCAAGAAATCACCCCCCGGGGGGATGGCCACACCACAATCCCTTCTCCTCCAATCTCCTCTTAGGATTTTGGGCACACACGCACACGTGCCAGGTGTGAGTTTCAAGCTGCCGGGTACAGGAATTGAACTGCAGTTGGCCATGTGGGAGTCCTATGACTTAATTACCATGTGTCCCAGCACTTTTATTGTCAGAGGGATCCACCTGGTTCACCTTTGCTCCGCAGAGATTAAACACTGCCCTTTCAATATTGTCAGGCATGCGGCCACTCGGCATGGACGTCCACTCTGCGGCTTCGCCCCTCCCGCACTGGGGCCATGAGAGCATGCCCAGCACCCTGCAGGCCTCCCTGTGAGTCCTCACTCCCCAGGGGCTGCTGAGGGCCGGCCAGCCTCTCAGGATCCTCCAGCAATCTCTGTCCTCAGAGTTCCCAGTGGGCTTTCGGAGGTGAGGTTCTGGGAGTCCCAGGCCTTGGTCTCACTGTAGCCCAGTTCTGGCACTTTCAAGCTTTTCTCTAGCCCCCGATAAAGCTAATCCTGCAGTTGCAGAGGTTCCCCCCTCCCCAGGACATTAGAATTGGGACTTTCTCTCCAAATAACAATGAGAATTTGTTCTGAGCTTTCGTGATAAGAAATGAGAAAGAAAATCATTCCTAGAGGCAGGAAAAGCAGAAAAACCATCTAAAAAAAAAGGCCCAGGTTTCTCATTATGCATTGTTACTGTTTCCAGTAAGCTTTTCTGAAGCCCATTCTTTGGTTTAAAATAACGCGGCTGTTAAGGTGCAGATCATGGAGGCCATGTCTTACCTGAGGAGGGGAGAAGCTGCTCGGGGAAGCGGGTGGGTGAGGCTTTCGCTCCTTTCCCAATTCCAGCCTGTCCAGCTGCTCCCTTGGTATGGACTGCCATGCTGAGTTAGGGCAGGCTGGCTTTCAGGAGGAGTGTGTGAAGGAGTGTGAGGGGGCATCGCTCCCCGCATGCCCCTAAGGGAAGGATCAGGACAGAGGCCCTGTGCTAAAATTTCCATGGACCACGATGTGCCAGTTTCTCAGGGCCCTTTGAACAAAGCAGAAACTTCTTCCACGAGACTAGCAAAGTTAGGATTGCAGAACGCAAAAGGTACATTTCAGAGACTCCCTCTTCTTTTTCATGAACTAAAAAATAAACAAAACTTAAACCTCTTGAGAGCAGCATTTAATACACAGAGAAAAACAAAAGAAGCAGGAATTCCACAAGCCTTAGTAAAGAATCAAAACGTATTTACAGAAAGTGTTTGAATGGAGCTCCGGAAGTCCTGGCTGTACCGAGTGAGCAGAATCTACGAGGAGGTGAAAGGGGGAGTCCACGACTTGGCTAGCCACTAAGTTTGGTGGTTAAGTGGGCTGGTCCAGGACAATTCCATACTCAGCAACTCACTCCCCTGAGTGACCCTGAGCAAGCTATAATCCCTCTTCCTGGCCCAGGAATAGGGTCACACTGGTAGCTCCATCCGGGCAATGGTGTGTGCGGAACCGATCAGAGGGCCCGGCCCTGAGGGACGTCTAGTTACGGCGCTGCGGCTGACCTGTATACAGAAGCGACTTTTCCAAGTTTGAGGCAGGCAGAGCTCAGCTGTTGTGCTCCGGGCAGAGGGGGCTCACCATTCGAATCCCAGCCTCGAGGCTGAAAAACATGGCGGGCACACGTGCACCTGCCCAGGATTCTGCTGGGGCAGAGTACTGGAGGAAGAGGACTGTGTGACCCGGCCTCGTTGAGGGGCGCTTCCTCTCTCTCTCATGTGTCTCAAGCATGTGCATGTGGGCACACACACCCTCTGGCCAAAAGACCGTTTAGAATAACCTTTTTGTCTCGTTTCTTTTCCTCTCTCTTCCCCACTTTGGCCTGTCCATCTGTCCTTTCTTTTCTCTCCTCCCTACCTCCAGTCTTGGCGTCTTTCTCTGCCTGCTCAGAGCTGATGCTTCAGCAGGAGGTGCCTGCTCTCAGAGAAGAGAGGCCCCTTGGGTAGCCTCAGGGCTGTCTCAGGGCTCACTCCTCTCTCTAGCTGCGTCTATGCTAGGCAGTCACTGACGGGTCCTTCTCAGGCCTCCGTCCCCGGGTTTGTTTGCTGCAGCTCTACGTCCTGGGTGCTGGTCCTGCACTTGTAAATGAGCACGTCCAAAACCTCGTCTGCTCTCTTCCTTATGCACAGAAGTAAGGTCGCTCCCACTCCCAGATCCCAGTTCTCCAGCTGGGAACCCTCTGCTTCCTCTCGCTCATCGTCTCGTCTCACTGTGCAGACCTGGCCCGAATCCTTAATTCCTCGGGCATCTTAGGCGGTCTCCTTGGGCTGCCTTTAGCAAACCTGCCTCTCCCTCTGCCCCATTTCTATCCTTCCAAACAGCAGACGTTGTGTCACCGTCTTAGCTGGAACCCAGGACAGTGTCAAATGTCTCCTCCTTTTAAGAAAAACATGTTCGAGCCATTTATCCTGAGGAAGGAAATCACATCTGTGGAAAATCACTTCATTTGCAGTTTGTTCGTCAAGACCCACACGTCCCTTGAATTGTACAGAGGGCCCTCGGCATGAACTTCAGCTCACTCCACTCCCCAACCCGGAGCTTCCCTCCTGCCATCCCAGTTTTGCCATCAGATCTGTCTCTGGCTTCTCCACTCTTCCCCCAGATGGCTAACCGGAAGCTTGTTCTACATGCAAATAAGCTGGCCTAGCATAGGGTGGACCAGTCATCTTTAATGCCGGGTTGGGTTTCTGCCTAGGAAGTGCCACTGGGGGAGTACCTGCTGCTTGGGAAGAGGCTGGAAGTTAGATTTGGTTGTAGCTCAGGATGGTGACCTTTGAGTCACATCTTCTTTTAAAATTGATTTTGGCAGCCCAAGAATTATGGGCTTATCCTATCAAGCCCTTACTATTCTCTCGACGTGGGGGCAGGTCTAATTTGTTTCATTCAGTTGGTGCACGCATTTGATGTCTCAAGTGCTTTCTCTTTGTACTAAAACTCTCTCTCACAGCCACATGAAGGATGATGATTGCTTTCGGTGTACCTAATACGCTGCATTCCTCTCAGAATACTGTTACCCGACTCCCGTTCCAACCCTGGGGGAAACTGGACCCACCGAGGAACAGAGCCCTCTCCCAGAGCCTCTGTGTGATGGTAATTTTACTTTTGAAGCGCCCGCTTCCCAAAGGGGCAGCCGGTGATGGATGGCACTGTCAGAAGCCCAGGCGCACACCCTCATACATCAGCCGGGAAATTACACAAACAGCTCACCCAGCAGGCCGGAGCTCGTTCACCTGTTTGCTCCCCTATGGGAAGAGAGCTGGCGGGAAACCCAGGGCAGCAACAGGAAACAGACAAAGGAGAGGGAGTTAGAAGAGAGAGTTCTTGCAGATCCACCCTGTTTTGTCCTTGCCCATCTTCTGTTGAGGACAGCAGTCGGGGGCTGAGGCTGGGGTTGGAACTGACACTGCAATGTGGCCCTGACCACAGGGAGTTGTCTGGGAGGCACCGTCAGCTCGTCTTCCTGGAGCACGCAGATAGGTACAGCGCCGCACACATCCCCCGCCCTTACACAGGTACAGATGACGGCTACATTTCCCTCTGGGGTGGCGTGACCTACCTAAGCTAAGCCCATACTAGGACATTTAGTCTCTTTGGAGATCAAGTCTATGCTGATTCCAGCTGGATGGGGGTGGCGAAGGCTGGTTGCTAAGAAGATGTCGGAAAAATAAGGATACTATTAGGGTGGGAGAATGGGGAGCAGTCCAGCAGGCCCACTGGTGCTTGTGAGTGTGAGGGTGGTTTATCGGTAGCGGCAAGCCAAAGCGTTGACGTTCTTGACCACATAAAAGCCCATGGTGACTGGAGGGATGACCAATGTCCGGCCAGCCCTCAGTGGGCGGGGCTTCAGTTCTGGAAGGGTCCCGTCGTCCACCATCACTAAGGGCTGGCCATTCAGCTGCACCGACCTACAGCAAGGAGAGACGGTAGGAGGCTGGTTACTGCATGGTCGGGGAGCCATCACAGCAAAGCCCAGGCTGCCCAGAGTGGTGGCTACACACAGAACTCACACCTGTTGCCCCAGGGGCTTTACTTCAATGACTCATCAAATATCCCAACCTCTGAGGTGGGAACTATCGTTGTCCCCATTCTATCTAGAGTGGCTAAGTGACATGCCCAAGGTCATGTAGATTATTTAGACAAGCGAAGTCGCTGGAAATGTTTCATTTTCATTGCAGCAGTAGCTCAGTTTGACTTTTCTACCTGAAGAATTTTTCCCTGTGGAATTAATTAGATGGGATTCCGATGATTTCAGAAATCTATTTAACTCCTACCTTTCATTACTTTCTTTGACAGATTAGAGAACAGGTGTCATGGCGCTTGTCTAGGATTTTACTGAAAGGGCACAGAGACGTACCTGGCAACTCTACTTTTTCTAATCTAAGAACGAGTTTTCATTCTGGATGTTTAACAGATGCCTTGATTTTAACAACACAATGAAGGAGGTGATAGAATAGGTCTTCGTGCATCTTGCCTGCTTTCAGTGTTTCTGTGCAGCCAGCCATTTTCGCCCTGAGAAGAACTACATGCACAGCAAAGCTGGAAGGGAGAGACCGTTTATCTAGGCTGGATGGAGGGAAGTGGCCTTCACTGGCCTGTGGTAGGGAATCCGGACAACTTCCCAGCTGTTCCTGACCGCCATGTACCCAAGTAGGAGCTCAGTTTTATGGGTCAGTTAGAAGAAGCCAGAGCCAGACCACCAGCTGGAAATAAGGGTGTGAGTCACCCTCAGAGGATCAACATTGCATAGTGATGACTGCTTCTGGGCCTTGCCCAACCTCCAGTGTGATAACATTGCAGTGATATCATCTGAGCTGTAAAGAGAATAAAATGTTATAAATTGATATAGAGGTCTTTGTTTAGTGTTCCTTCTGTGTTCTGAATGACAGACAGGTTTAGAGAGAGATAATCAGACCCATGCCCCACAGAGCAGTGAATTCCCAGAGATAAGTGTGTTGTAAATTGCTCCCCACGGAGAGCCACGCAGAGAAGAGCTCCAAGCCTGGCCCCACGTGGATGAGCTTGGACTGAGTCCAGATCTGACAGCCCAGAGGGAGCAGCCCCACTCCTGTTGTTGGAAGGGCTGAGGACTGAGTAAGCGAGCAGGGGATTCCAGGATACAGAGCTAGACTGGCCTCTGGAAGGTGTGGGTGGAGAACTGAGATCTGAAGGTCAGTGTCGAACTCATCAAATATGTAAGGAGCTTCTTCTTCCACCTGTGGGGGGGGGGGGGCTCTCTAATGAAGAGAGCCTACACACTGGAGGGGGAGGCAAGGTGAGGAGAGAGATTCAGTTGCAAAGAAAGCTACATAGGTCTCATAGTATATTTTCATCATTTTGTTCAGATGATGTGAATACTCAACAAGAGAGATGCACAGGGACCAGCAGTTAGCGTAATAGCTATGTCACTGGACTCCCATGTAGTTGACTGTGGTTCGAGTCCCGGACCCGGTGGCTTAAAACTCACGCCGGGCACGTCACGTTTGTGTGTGTGTCCAAGATTCTGAGAGGAGAATGGAGGAGAAGGGATTGCGGTGTGGCCAGCCCCCCTGGGGGGTGATTTCTCGCTTTCTATCTCTCTGTCTCTGTCTGTCTGGCGAGCGCACATGCCCTATAGCAAAAACCTCTTAAAAAAAAAGAGAGAGAGAGAGAGAGAGATGCACAGTTAAATGCAAGTTCAATAATACTTATTAGTTCTTCCAAAACACACTCAGCTTAAAAACTGTCAATGGTCTCTTGTATAAACAGAATTAGGTGTGAGCCCCCCTCCTGAGGAACTAGGTGATAAGCACCCTGTTAGATTCAGATGATGCCAGAGTTCTGGGCTCTGGGAAGGGCCCAAGTATAATAAGCAAACCTTTAAAAATGTGTACTTGGAGAGAGTACTTACTCTGGAGCGGACCCCACTGTGAGTTCCTTGCTGGGTGGATAAAGAGCTACCGTGGGTGTGGTGGATCCGGGAGCACGGTTAAGACTCTGGACTGGAATCTCTTGATTCCAGGAGCCAGGTCACTAACTTACGAGATGGCTTTGGCAAACCCCTTAACCTCAGGTTGCCCCGTAGCTTTTGCATCTATGAGAATGTGACACAGGCTGTCGTATGAGTGAAATGAAATGCTCTGAGAGCATAACAGCCATGTAAATCGGAGATGGTTGCTACTTTTTCCATCCTCACGAGGACAGACAGGCGTTGTGGTCCTTATTCTACCTGCCTGCTCTGTGGCCCCCATCTGGAAGCTGTCCCTTGGTGCCCATATCTCTTTCTAGGTCTTCCTCCTTCATTTCCAGATGTTGTTTTCTTTTGAGAAAGAACTGTGCCCCTTCTGTGATGCTGGGATGTCTAGCGCTTTGTTCTTGGACTCGTCTTTTCCCATACTACTCTGTTCAAAAAATTCGTGGAAAATGTTTACTATTAAAAAAAAAATACTATTCATGGACTTTTAAAAATTTTGCACCAAAATAAATTAATAGTTTAATTCCATTTAAAAATTTTTAAAAATTATATATATATATATATATATGTATGTGTATATATATATATATATATATATATATATATATATGTATATATATAGTTTAATATTGCCAGAGGGTGGGTGCACTTGCCAGAGAGATAGAGAGATGGAGAGAGGCAGAGGTGGAAGCCCCAGTGGGGCGTAGTCACGCTGCATTCCTTTTCTTCCAGCTCTGTCCTGTTGGGGATGATTCCCCACTTCCTGTCTCTGTCTCACATATGCCCTATAACGAAAATCTCTCTCTCAAAAAAAAAAAAATACACAAGTTCATTGAAACCTAGGTAAATATTTTTCAAATGTAAATGCTGGTTGATACTGTTGGGATTGATAAAACACACATTTCTTAAACAGTTCTAAATTCTTAATTTGGGGGGGAGGGATATGTATGTTTGTCAAGAAAGATTTTAAAAGGAAGATTACTGTCCTGTGCAAAGACCTTGGCATTTGTTTACATTTAAAAGGAGCCCTTCGGGACCAGCAGTTGGCGTAATGGTTATGTCGCTGGACTCCCACGTAGTCGATGATAGTTCAAGTTCTGGACCCGGTGGCTTAAACTCACGCTGGGCACGTGTGCGTGCGTGCCCAAGATCCCAAGAGGAGATGGAGGAGAAGGGATTGAGGCATGGCCATCCCCCCGGGGGGGGGGGGGTTGTGATTTCTTGCTTTCTGTCTCCCTGTCTCTCTCTGTCTTTCTGGTGAGTGCACGTGCCCTATAGCAAAAAAAAAAAAAAAAAAAAAAAAAAAAAAAAAAAAAAAAAAAAAAAGCCTCTCCAAAAATAAACAAATAAATAAAATGAGTTCTCATACTCGAAGAGGTCAGACACTCCCCCCTCCCCCAACCATAGTAAATGACTTGCAGTTTTGTTCGGGGTTGTGTATATGGCGCCCCTCCACCTAGAACACAGTGCCCCTCAGCCTGACCTGCAGAGGATCTCGGCGTAGCCTGCTCTGGGGCACTTCCTCTGGAGACCCTCTCTGACTCCTGGGCTAGGGCAGGGTTGCCACCTCTGGTTCTCTCAGCACGCACAACGTCTCGTCCCGTAACCCTGCCCCTGCCTCACTGAACTGCGGGGTCTTCACTCCATCTCTCGCTGGGCTGTGAGTGCTCAGTGCCTAAAGAGGTGCTTGGACAGAGTAGGGACAGAATAGCTTCTAAACACATGAGTGGATTTGGGAGGCTCCTTTGCATTATTTCCGGGTCGCATTTCTCTCCTCCCTGGAGGTTCTCAGAGTCTCTTCAGAGACTTTATTAACGCACCAATAACTCTTGCTCTCCGGCTCCTGGAGATGTTAGATAAGATCCGAATTACCAGGGATTCTCAGTCACTCATTAGATACCTTATCCCAACCTGACAAGAGGCCATCGATCACTGCTAGTGCTCTTCTTCCTTAAAAACATCTCTCTGACCATCTCTTGGCTAAGCCAACATGAGTTAATTTTGTGGGTAAGGCTTGGTGAGCCCTTGAACCCTCCGCTGTCCTTATCTACAGAGTCCCTTCATTATAAAGATGGACGATGTGCTTTGTCACCTTCTATTCCACCTGCTTATGTTTTTCTTTTAATTCTTATCTCATTACCCAGTGAAGTCATAGCACGCTAAATATAACAATAACCTCTCACTTCTATACATTGAACAGTTTGTAAGTTTGCAAATATAATCACATGAATGATACAAATCATTGATTAGAGACCATTATTGATGGAGAAGTCACTTTGCCATGATTTACTCTATCTCATTTAGTCTGTACAGCAGTTAATTGAGGCAGGTGTTAGAATCCCTGAATTACAAACACATACATCAAAGCTTAGAGGGGTCTAAAACTCATCTAAGTCACCCAGCCAGTAAGTGACAGAGTTAAGTTTGGCACCGAAGCCCTTCATCACAGCCCCTGCCACCTGTGATTGCTACCCTGGAGTCCATGGGGCAGTGTGATATTATTGTTGTAACCTTACTATTGAGACGAGGTCAGAGAGGTCAGGCGGCCTGGGCGAGGTCATGCAGCTAGTAAGTGGCTGGGCAGGCCTCAGATTCTGGTGTCCTGGCTACCTCTTTCTCCTGCTTCATGCTGTTTCTCCAATCCCAGGAGGTGCTCACCAGGCTCATGTTTTTTTCTTTGAAAACCTTTATCATATTTTCATCACATTCTGGGACCTCCTTACTGGCCCATGACTTTTCAAACCAAATGCAAAATGATCCTGCCTAGGTTGAATTAGTTCAATTAATTCCCTAGCTTGCCTGAACTGCTGAGGGCATGGAAATTATCCAAATATTAGGACAAGTGCATTTTATCACCATCTGTTTTTACAAAGTCTGAGTTACTTTCAAACTTCTAAACTTGTTTTCTTAATTTTGCGTGTTATTTGAAATGGGATTTAACATGTCAATCTGGCGTCAGGCTCTCTTCTCCCCAGGTCTCTGTGGGAGCCCCTTGGCCTGGTCACTCACTCTTTGCCCCAATCCCCAGGGCCTGCCTGTAATCTCTGGTCTTTAGTCTTATCATGGTTTTTGATAGCCGTGGATATGTAAGCAAGGTTTCCAACTGTTCTGAGATCTCAGGGAACGAAGTCTAATGAGGACAGCCTTTCCCAGTCACAGCCTTTCCCAGTCTTTTTTTTTGGAGAGATTTTGCTATAGGGCGCGTGTGCTCGCCAAACAGAGAGAGACAGAGAGACAGAAAGCGAGAAATCACCCCCCAGGGAGGATGGCCACGCCGCAATCCCTTCTCCTCTGTTCTCCTCTCGGGATCTTGGGCACGCACGCACATGCGCCCGGCGTGAGTTTTAAGCCACCGGGTTAGGGATGCGAACCGCAGTCGACTATGTGGGAGTCTGGCGACATAGCTATTATGCTAACTGCTGGTCCCAGCCTTTCCCAGTCTTGACAATAATTTGCTGGACTCTGGTCTGGCCCAGGCAGAACGTTTGTGGAAACACGTATATTTTATCAGGAGCAGCCTTTGTAGCTGGTGTCTGGTTCAGGCTGGCATATTTTGGGACCTGGAATAGGAGGTAAAGCAACAGAGAGAAAACCAGTTTCTTTCTCTGTAAGATGAAAAATGGTAGACCAGATGAACCTGCTTTTCAGGTGGGCTGCCCATGCCAGATGGCTGGCCTGAAGCAGTCACGTGCACTGTACAAACACATCTGACCGTGACACACACCTGTCCGATGCTCTGAGCCCTCAGGAGCAGGCTTTTTACCCCCCCTCCAGCCACCTGGAGGGCAGCTCCCGCCCCTGCCCGGTCCATCCGCCCCTGCCAGTCCCCTTTCCCTCCGCGCTGCAATTCTCCAGTCACGGTCTCTCCAGTCTCAGAGTGCTGCATATTGTTCTCTCCACTCGGCACCCTCTCCACACTCCCTGCCCCACTCCCGGCCTCTTTCTCTTACCCCTTCCTATCCTTCAGGTCAGGGCAGTGCACCTCCGAAGTGCTCCCACGTACCTGGGACTGCCCCGTCTCATGCCCATCACCTGGCATCGTGGCTTGACTGCTTGCCAGTGTACCCTCCAGACAGGAAACCCACTGCCTGTCTACGCATCCTCCACTCTCCTGTCCACTCTCACACAATGGGCTGTTGATAAAGACAGATGTGGGGTGCCGGGTGGTACCCAGTGGTGACACAACCGGGCCCACATGGGAAAGCTCCTGGTTCTGGTCTGGCGGACCTCCCTGGGCACGCCAGGCAAGGGCACGTGTGCGGGCATGCCCATGGCTTCAGAGGGCAAGCCCAGGCATGGAGGCCCTGCTGGTGGTGCCTTGGTCTTTCACTGTCTCTTTCGCATGGTGATATAAATGAATCAACTTTGAAAAAGGCATATTGGATAGAAATATGTGGATATAAAAACTATAACCTAGAAGGAAAAGACACTGGACTGTAAGGCTAGAAATTTGAGTGTTAGTCTGCTCTGGGACACTCACTGTTCAGGTAAGGAGATGTTGCTAGTCCCTTCTACTCTCAGTGTCTGGGTTGTTAAAAGGTGAGCGGGGTGGGGGAGGCGGGAGCAGGAGTAAGAGAAAGAGACTGAGTAAGACTCTGAATGTGTGTCCCCTCCGGGCAGGTGGATAGGTACAAGCCCCTGCTCCTCAATACCCCCCACCCCAGTTCCCACTCCAGTTCCAATGTGCTTTTCCGTGTGCCACTAGAGGTCACTATTGTCCTACATAACGGTGTGGGGACAGCCTGGCTCACGGTGGCTCCCAGGAAGCCAGGACGCATCTGCTGCCTAAGGCAGGCTCTCCAGTCCGGCCTGGAGATGTGCCCTGCGCTTGGCCTCTAGGAGGAAATCACGGCATCAATCAAATCCCTACCAAAACTTTGTGGCGGTGCACTTAGCAGGGAGCCCCCCTGGAATGTGGCCTAATATTAAGGAAACGTGGGAAGTCCGGCTGCAATTCCTGCTGGGGTGCCGGCTTCCCAGTCAGTGCGCAGGAAAGGGGGAGGGTCCCCCGCGCAGGTGCGGGTCGGCGGTGGCCGCGGGACTGGGCGCCCGGCTGTCGGCTCTCCCGGGGTCTCTGTCCCCCGCCGCCCCGCCAGCCTGCACCTGCTTGTGCTTGGCAGGCAGCGCACGCAGAGGGAGGCCTGAGCTGCCGCCTCGGCCCCGGCTGACACAGAAGCTGGCACACACAGGCAGCTCTCGCCCTGCTCCAGGTCAGGGGCAGGTTAGGACCCGGAGGGGGCCAGCCAGGATGGAGGACAGAGGGGCTTTGCTCCCCTCTTGCGCCCTGGGAGCGGCGGTGCATCTGGGGCAGCTTAGAAAGGCAGTGTGTTTGAAATGGCCCTGAGCGATGGCCCCCAAGCTGAGCAGGGCCTGGTCCCACCACAGGCCTGAGAAGGGCTCTGTCTGGGCTCAGGACCTCCCTGGGCACTCCCGCTCCTCAGGGCTCACAGGGAGAATGACTTCCTTCCTCGGCTGTCTGGAAGCCTTTCTCCTGTGTGCTGCTCGCTCTCCCTGATCTGGTAGACTCTGTCAGGAAGCCAGATTTCCCTCCTTGCTCCTCCGCAGGCATCATCGGAGCCAGAGGGAAGAGGGTGCCGGGAGAGGGGCGCATTCTCTGCACCTCCCTGGAGCACACACGTGCTGGCCTCATGGATCTGGGTGCTGGAGTAACCTGCCAGACGGACACGTTTTTACTTCTTCCATCTCAGTGGTACATGGATCAGGGCCTTCTTCCCCACGGCAGTAGTTTAATTCATACTTGTTCGGTTCCATTCAGCCTCTCCAGGAGTTCGGTGTGGCTGGCTGGACATCCTGATCTCTTAGAAGAGGTGATCAGAAGGAGGGAAAAATGGGGAGGAAGCTCTAGGTACCCTTTACTTCTCCAATACACCACACCCTCTTTGAAGTTCCTGGCTACCAAGACATTTGGAGGCTGCGAAGGCCACTTGCCCTGTGAGGACTATCCTGAAATGATGAGGCGTGCTCACTGAGCTCCCGCCTCACTGACCACAGAGAACACGTGGGCTCCTCGTACACACAGCACCGGGTGTGTGTGTGTGTGAAAGGCGCAGGTCTGCCCTGTACTAGTGAGGTTGGGGGCACGCGACTCTTCTCTGTGTTCACCCCCAGTCTTTGCAGTAAGGGTCAAACTGGCACGGCATTCTATTCCACCCTGTGCTTCTGAGGGCTCCAAGTAACCGAGCCCCTCGGCAGACAAGATGAGGGCCTGGCTAAGGAGCCCGGATGTGTGCAGATATGGTTCATTCCCAGCAGAAGAAAGGATCGGGGCGGGGGTGGGCGGAGTTGGGGAAGAAAATCTAATTCTGCAACCATCTCAAGCCTGCATGTTACGGGCATATCACACTCAAACCACAGGACACGATGGGAACCAGCTACACAAACCGCGGAGACTTTAGTGTGTGGTTAACGATGTCCCCTTTCCATTGTAAAGGACGGGCGCTGGGATCGCAGGCGGTCCCGTGTGGTGTTTAAGAGGCATTACTCATGTCCCCACCGTTCTCTGTGTGGTACAAATTCAATTATAACAGACTTAGTCCTTGCCGCTAAAACAGAACACACGGAAACATGCAAATGTGTGGCCAGACACACCGCAATAAACACATTATGCAAAGAGCAGGAATAGATGGAAAACCAAACCGAGCCTGGATTTCAAGGCCTTCCGCAGTCTGGCCTTAATAAGTCCTGTGGCCATCCCTCTCAGCCCAAGGCCTCCTATATTCCAGCCACATGAGATGGTTTGCCGCCTCCCGAACAAAATGGGCCTTGAACTTCTGTGCTTCCAGACCCCTAGGAAGTGCATCCTGTTGCCTGGAACTGCCCTCCCTGCAGCATTTCCTAGAGGCACCGTGCAGCCTTCCGGCTCTGGCCAGTGGCCCTCCACCCAGGGCTTCCCGGTTTCCAAGTCAGAATTCGTCTCTCCCTTCCTCTCGCTCTCAGCCTGTGTTTACCCTGCTTCATCTTCCAGTTCACATATCCTCTGAACAGCGGGCTCATGGCTCCCCTGCTCTAATGCGTGGTGCGGGAAGAGGCAGTCTGGGGGTGAGAAGTAATCCCTTCATGGGCAGTCTATAGGTAGGGTGGAGAGAGCCAGGTCAGGAGGCAGGTGTGCGCATGCGTGTGTGCACACGTGTACACAGACAGGCTTTCCACGTGTAACAGTGTGCAACAGAGTCCATAAGCCACACCCCAGATGAGTTCCATTTCTACTCGGCCACAGCTTCCTGGATACCTACTCAAATGTGTTAAATAAACAAGATAAATATCTCAGCATTATCAACTTTGCAACAAAGTGTTCCCTTTAACCTCAGGTGTGCTGCTGTACTCTCAAAAGGGAAAAATAAGGCTCCATTCCTGGGTCTGTGGTCAAAGGGCAAGATGTGTGGCGACTCTTATTCTCATAAAGACAAGCGGACTACCCCTTGGGCAAAGTATTTGCAAAGTATTTGCAGTGGATCACAGTTTGCTGCTCCAGGCCCTTTGTCTGGAATGAGCCACTTCATGCCCTGAGCTTCCAGATGCTGAGCAGTCACAGAAACAAGGCCCGGGCCTTGCTACAGGATGAGCAAGATTGGAACGGCTCAGTTCCTTAGGCTTACGTGTGTCCACTACCGACCCACAGCCTCTGGAACACATGAAGGCCACAGCCATTTTTCCCCACCCACCGGACCTGCCCACATATTCTGCTTCCCGGCCCCTCGGTTTAGCATCGGCTGTCAGAAACATGTGAACCAGACCGCGTTTCGTTTGGGTCATCTGGGACAGAATGGAAATCCTGCCTGCAATGAGGGTCCCCAAGTGAGGGGGGACAGGGAGGGGACAGCAGCTCTGCCGGACAGTTATGAGGAGAGTTCCCAGCTGCTGGAGTGAGATGGAAGAAAGTGTGTTCCAGAGCTCAGAACAAGGGTGAAAACCCTGGATTCCTAAACATCTCGGCTTAAAGTGTCAAGTTGCTATAAAATACAAGAGCTTTTTATAATCCTCTAATCTGCACCGTGATCTGCATATTACTAATCTGGGAGTTCAAACAAAACAGACAATAAGATCTTCGGGGAGCCAGCACTCACCCTTCTACTGGGTCATAGAGAATCCCCAGGGGCTTGTGGCATGTTCACACCTTTGGCAAAATGGCTTGGTGCCTGAAGGAGGAATATAATCTGGGAAAAAAATCAAAGACAAAAGTCTTCTGGGATCTTGTTCCAGAGGTTTATAGTGGGACAGTGGTTCTCAACCTTGGCCACATATTTGAATCACCTTGGGAGCTTTAAAAAATACTGGTGCCTGGGTTCCAGCCCAGAGGTGTTGGTTTAATTGGCCTGGGGTGCAGTTTGGGCACTGAGGTTTTTAAAGCTCCCCAGGTGGTTCCAAGTGCAGCCAAGGTCGAGCACCAGGGGTAGAAGAAGGGGTGGGAATATGTTTGCAGCTGGGAGTGGAAGGGAATCAAATAATCTTTCCAGCCATTACATTCTGAATTTATTCTGAATAAAAGGGTTTTTAAACTTTTTTGGGGGGAGTACCCTGGGAAGCGGCCATGTATGTCAACGTAAAGGGAAGATGTGAACTTTTCAAAGGCAAGTTTTTTGTTTTTTGACTAGACAGAAGTGAGCATTTTCTGTAGTTCAACAGAATTGCTTCACTTAATGCTGTCCCCCTGCGGCTTGCGGCTGGTGAGATAAACAGTCCTTCTTGTGTACCAGGGCTGTCTGTGCACAGCGCTTCACAGGCTGAGTTAGAACCAAGTCAGAGGAAGCGTGAGCCCCAAGAACCAACTCTGCATTTCATCACCACCGAAAAGAAAAACTTATTTTTTTTTTCCTCGAAAGGCAAATTCTATAAATCCATTTCGATTCCTCCCAAGTCCTGGACTATGTCACAGAGTATTCCAGATAGACAGAGTGGTTCAAGTTCCCTTGAGGCCAGAGGAACCAAGGGAATGAGGAATACATCCGTGCGTCCCCTCACTATGGTTTGTAGGTGTGTGTGTAATTATTAACTTAGCAAACACTATTGGTATAGCTACTGTCTCTTAATGAGCCCCAAAAGAGCCCCAAATAAGTACAAGAGTGAAAAGAATCCAAACTCCTCTAAGTTGCAGTAAATGAGCTTGCATTAATGGAAGATTTGCGAGGCTCATTTCTCTATGTATTTGCTTCTCTTTCCTTTTTTCCTTCAGGCTGCCTCAGAACCTTAAATCAAAGTATCTTTTAAAATACATATGCTCACATATATTTATATTCTTGGTTTTTACAGTGTCTATCTCAGGCTTTCTGAACTGGAACACTGGCTCGAGTGTTAGTGTTTGGAGTAAGTACCACTTTCCTGTTCTCCCCCAGCCAGCTCGTAAATCTCTGCAGGCCTCGGCACCTTCCCTGCCATTGGGTGCTCCCGGCCTCTGCAGCTCGTCTTTCCTCCTGAGAGGCTCCAGTGGCCTTTCAAAAGAGCTGTGCTGACGTGGCTGCCTCTGCCCAGCAGGGCCCTTCCTCCAGCTGAAGAGGTCTTCCTTCTAACCCTTGCTTTTTAAAACAGGATCCTTTATTTTCCTTGATATTTTAAAGCAAGGAACAGAAGCCCTGCAGAGGTTACTAGGTTTCCTCAGACACTCTTGGCGCGAATGGCACTACCACTGGGCTCTTCACTTCCTACCAAACAGCAGAGCAAATTCCAAATGGGTTAAATATGAATAGACAACATAAATCTAGAAAAATACAAAGATGCCTATTTGTCTGACTTCAGGAAGAGAAATATTCTATATGGAATATTCTTCTATTCCATATAAGTGAAATAGAAGAAAGCCCAAGGTAAAAGACAGATTTAACTATAAAAAGGAAACATTTATGTCGGTTGAGATAATGCCCTAAAAATTAAATAGTCAAGAAAACATTGGAGAAAATATTTAAGTACATGATAGGAAGCAAAGGGGGAAACTGCCTTATATTAGAGCAAACAAATCATTAATAAAACTAGCACCTCCATAGAAAAATAAGCAAAAGACAGAAAGTTCATAAAAGGAATATAATACTAACAGACATGAACAATATTCCAGTCTTACTAATTCTCAAAAAATTAAAATTGGAATATGATTTTACGTTATAAAGTTGGCAAAGATGTAAAAGTATTACGGTACCATGCTGGTGAGGTCAGTTGTAATGACTAGACATTAACATTTGCTACTCCTCAACTAAGCTTAGCTGGGGTGGAAGAGCTGACGTGTGAGTGAGGGTCTGTAACTTGGTGGATTCCAAGGGGAGCAAAATGGAAAACGGGCTGCTTGGTGAATGGTTGGAGGGTTTGAGAGTGTTTAGTTAGGAGACTAGACCTCTAAGAGAAGATAGATATTTTAAAAAAATGTTATAAAGAAGAAAGGTAGGTTTACTCTGCTTAATTTTTCTAAAGCAAGGGTATTGGGTCATTGGAAAAGTCATGATGCATTTCTGCATAGAAAAACAGAAAAATACGTCATGACTTTGCCGACGGCCTAATAGATATGGCAAGAAAAAGCCCTTTGGCCTCATGCAAGGAGGCTCTTTCCTAGATCCAGAGCTGTCTAGCCCTAGAGCGACCCAACTCACAAGACAAGCCAACTCATTAAAAAGAAATAAAAAGGCTTTCTGTCAGAGATGCTACAGAAGAAACTTCCTGACCTGTAAGAATCCTTCAAAATTTTTCCTCTATAAAGTTATCTTTTAATAATGACAAAACTTCATAGAAGGGTTTGTTTTAAAAAGAAACTAATTTAAATGACCCCAGACAAATGCAGATAATGGAAACCTGCAGGGAGTACATCTGGTCGACCTGAGTTCAGAAACACCCAGGTACCAACTAATATCAGCAGGACAGAACCTTGAAACACTGAGCTGTTTGTGTCTGCTGGGATTCATGGGCTAATGACCCATTTGTCCCAGAAATCAGTTTTTGTTTGTGTTTTGTTTTTCTTGAGTATGTGAAAAGTTTTGTTGTAGAATTCTTGGAGTTAATTTTCCCAAAACTCCTTTTTAAATTAAAAAAAAAATTTTTTTTTAGGTTTTTACTATATGGGGGTGTACTTCCGAGAGAGAGAAAGAGAGAGAGAGGGGGGGGGGGAAAGTGAGAAATCACCCCTAGGGAGATGGCCATGCCGCAATTCCTTCTTTTCCATTCTCCTCTCAGGATTTTGGGCATGCACGCACACGTGCCTGGCATGTTTTTCAAGTTGCTGGGTCTGGGACTTAAATTGTGGCGTCAGATGTGTGGGAGCCAGCCACCTTAACCACCACACCACCTGCCAGCCCTCCCAAAGCTCGTTTTACCAGGTCCGTCCATGTTCCAAAACTAAATGTGGTGCTTCCAGTTATTATTAATGAGAGATTTTTTTTGTGGTGGGTCAGGACATGACCAGTTCTCCCCTCAGGACTTTTCACATTAATCAAGCCCTGAATCGAGAGATGAAATACTACATGGTGTGTTCCAACAGGGACGCGAAGATATTCTTAACATCTTAGCACCTAGGAGTTTTTGAGTATTTTCAGAAAAATACTGTTTGGCTAACATCAAATGACACCTCTCTAAAGGCATGCAGTTAGATGCCAGTATTTTTCTTTGATATAAGATTTAATAAGAGTGAAATCAAAGTACAAGTTTCCCAGAGAGATGGAAAAAATGAGTAGTATGTGGGAAAAGAAAAAAAAAAAAAAAAGAGATGTTCATTTCTTCACAGAATAGGCAATCAGACTCCTGGTTCACAGGAGTCTTGAGATTCTTTCAGTTAAAATCATGGTATCCAAAGGTCAGGCTCATGCAGACATGAAATTTAAACATTAATATGGAACCTATTAGCCCCAAGCAGAAATACTCTATAGTGACAGCACCACCCACAGGCTGCTTCCTGTTTGTTTCTAATAGCAGATAAATTCTTCAAGGGCAGAGACCACAGAATACTCTGCCCCCAGCCTTACCCCTAAACATCCCACAGGAAATAGCTCTTGAAGGCCAGGGGACAACAGGGCCTGCATAAGGAAGACCAAAGGACATTCTGATCAGAAGCACTCACATTGACCTTTATATTCTGACTCTTACTAGTTTGTTGACTTGGAATTCTTGAGTACTTACAATCATAGGATCGCAATTCTTTTAAAATTTTAGTCGGATTAATTGCCACTGCAAATTAGATTACTGAAGAGCAACAAGTTATGTCTGGCACAAAGTAGCTCATGAGTAAAAATTGATGAACGGATGAAGGTATGTACTTTCCAGTTTCCTTGGGAAGCCTCCCCTGTTGGCATCCGGCCCTCTGGGCATGAGTTCTATTAGGTGTGGGAGAGCTGGCAGTGCCTGGGTGGATGGGGTATGTTACATGAAGACTTATTTTTAATAGGCCTCAAATTAAATCAGTTTATAGTCACTCCTGGTATTTAAGAATCCCTTTGTTTGAGAAGAGCAACTAAAGGGAATTCCCCAATTTTGCTGAGGAAAAAAAAAAGTTTTTATTAGAATCCTGTTACTGAAAGATAGCCTTAGAAGCAGCTCAAAGAAGAACTCTTAAGAAATGTCTCAAATTAGGGCTAGTGAAGAAAAGTTAATGGGACAGGGATGAATTAGCTTGAAGGAGAGAATTGTTGGGTTACCTAACTCTCTTCACGTATATCCATTGTATAAAGAGCCTAATAGGAAATGTACCCAGAGAGTACCATGACGGAGGTCATTATTCATACTGTCTAATTGCCCTCTGTAATTATAATTTTATGTTCCTGGGCTGTTGGAGCACATTGCTGGAGAAAGTGCACTGGATGGGGGCTGGAAGAACCGGGTGCTAGGCACTTCCTAGATTTATGACTTTACTGGTTGTATGACTCTTAAATAAGTCACGTCATACTCTAAGACTTAGTTTTTTCAACTCTGAAATGGGAAGGAAGCAAGAATTCGTCCATATACTCCATGGTGTGTGCTCTTCGGAAGGTTTAAATGAGAATGGCTCTTAAAGTTCTTTAGAGGGGTACAACAATTAAATGTGAATAAGAAATCATTTTTGTCAGAGGTTTTGGCCTTAGGATGTGTGCACTCACTAGAGATAGAGACAGACAGAGACAGTGCTAGAGAATGTAAGAAATCAACCCCCCCAGGGGGATGGCCACGCTGTAATCCCTTCTCCTCCCAAGGGTTTTGGGCATGCATATATACATGCCTGAGTTTGAAACTGTGAACTGTGGTCGGTGTATGGGGGTCCAACCATATAACCACTTTGCTATCTGCTGGCCCAGAAATAACTATTAAAAACTCTACTATCTACAAAGTCACAACCATAGATATAGTGGACTTACAAAATGAAGTTTTTATAAAATTAAGTGTTCGGACAGATTGAAATTGTGGTTTCATGGTTTCAATTAAATTAAAGAACTCCTTCCCAGAGTTCTTTAAATATGGGATGCCCTCTGGAACCGATGGCTTAGCCACAGGCCGGCTGAAGGCAGGAGAATGACCTTGGTCACCTCAGACAGTCATTCTGCCCAAGACTCTTCGCTGATTCCCTCAGGCCGGTGTGTCAGGCTAGAAGAGCCAGTGTGACAAAAGTTGTTTCCTTCTCTAACTTTTGGATAATTTTCCCTCCAAAGGGATCTGAATAAGACAATAGAGAAGAATGCTGGGATATGACTTAACACCTGTTCTTGGTTTGACTTTCCCCTGGAAAAGTGAGTCCTTTTGTTTTTGGACGTAGGGTGGCTTGTTTGGCTTAGCTTCATGTCGCTTCTCGGTTTGGGGATAGTTACGTCTCAGGGAGAATGGATTCCCTAGAGGATAACGTGTACTGATTTGTGATCACGTGAGGCAATGGGTGGATTCTCTCTTCTGTAGATTATGGAGCTGCCCCGAAGGTGCTCCTGGCCTCTGCCTTGTCCAGAATGGGGACTATTGTCCTGGGTGTGAATGGGGCCATCTTCCACTTAGAAAGGCAAGAAACCAGGGAGCACGACATGGGAAGGACTCATAGCTGGGGATTTCTGGGAAAAACTGACCAGAAATTACCATCGGTCCCTCTAACAGCACAGTCTTTTTTCTTTTCTTTTTTCTTTTCTTTTTTCTTTTCTTTTCTTTTTTTTCTTTCCTTTTCTTTTCTTTTCTTTTCTTTTCTTTTCTTTTCTTTTCTTTTCTCTCTCTCTCTTCTCTCTCTTCTCTTCTCTTCTCTTCTCTTCTCTTCTCTTCTCTTCTCTTCTCTTCTCTTCTTTTCTTCTCTTGCCCCAGATGGAGTCTTGCTAAGTTGCTCAGCCAGCCTTCTGCTTGCAGTCCTCCTGCCTCAGACCCCATGTCACCGAGGTTATAGGCACCCACCACTTTACCCGGCCTTCAGGTTTGATGGGATGGTGAACCCCCCCATCTGGTCCCAGCCTGTGGAACACGGCGTCTTAGCAGTCTGTACACTGCAGGCAGAGTCTGTGTGGCCTTTCAGTGGCTTGAAGAAGCTACTTTCCGGGTGATCACAGAGATCAGAGGCTCCAGAAGTAGAACTGGAGTGTGTGTGTGCATGTGCGTGTGTGTCATTGTTGAGGAGGAAACATAAGAGGATCATAGAATCTTAGGGCTCCAGGGAAGCGGTGATCTTTCTTTCAGCATCCCACTGAGTGAGGAATTTTAGAGCACCTCTGAGATGGCCTCTCACCTCTGATTAATAGGCTCCGTCCCGAGAAAGCCGATCCTTTCCTAGGTCAGACTAGGCAAGCCTCTGGAAATCGAGCCTGTTTTGAGGTGAAATCTCTCTCTTTTACATTGCAGTCCCTAGTTTTCCACCAGTTTGAAGCCTCCTAGGACAAATGTGTTTAATTTACTTGGCAGTCCCTGTGAGTACCTCAACAGTCCTGACATACCTTACTTTTCTCTCTGAAATAAATCTCCCCATCTCCTTCAGCCATTCTTCGAAGAGGATGTATTCTAGATGGAGAACACCCCTCTCCTGTATATACTGACGTTGTGTAAGAACTCTAGCCTATAGGTTAGGATACCTTTGGTCCAGTTCCCAGAATAAGAACAATTTCTTATAGGAGGGGACTTCAAAAACGATCATGAAAAAATGTAATTAAAACGTGAGTTTATTATGGTGCAAATTTATTTATTTTTTTAAATTCATGCACAGTTCTTTCCATAACAGACATTTTTCCATGAACTTTAGAAGACTCCTCACACGAGGATTTGAGAATTGAGTAGGGTCGTTTTATGACTGCTTAACTCCCTGAGAAGGGAAACAGGAACCTTCGCAGTACGGCGGGGGGCCTTGACTAGCCTGATGAGTGGCCCCACTGGTGCTTCCCGTGTGACACCTGACGCATCTTAGCTTCCAGTTCACAAGGAGATACCCTTTCAGAGATTTTTCATCTTCCCGGCCCTGACGGCAACTTGAAGAGCGTGAGAATTACCCCATGTCCTCCACTAGTTAACAGGAGCTTTCTGACATCTCCTCACTCCTGAAACCTCCACCAAAATGCCCAACTGGTGGCTTAAATGGGACCTGCTCTTTCTCTTCCTCCTGGTTCCTCCAGATCGGAGCAATTATGTGTTTCCCTGCTCCCAGGACTTTCCATGCTCTTCTGAGCTAATATGGCTTCAGGCTGCAGCAAGGAATTAGCAGACACAGAACACAGAGTCTGGCTCCAGAGGCTTATAAAAGAGAGAAAAAGACACCAAAGGCTGAAATCACTTCCTAGCATTTTCTTTCATCCTTGTCTGTAGAGTCTGCCTCACTGAAACCACACCCTTCCTGTGAGACCACCATCCCAGAACCACTGAGGGCGCTTGCTTCTCAGTAGTTACTCACAGACTGGATGTGGTACTGATGTGTGCATGACAGTCCTCGCCTGGCACTGTGAGGTCCCCAGCGGCACAGCACAGGGTCAGTCACGGAAGTCTAGAATGGGAGAGGTGTTTACAGGAGAGTACCAGAACCAGAGAAGGGGGCGAAGGGCCCGGAGTTTCTCAGTGAATCAGAGGAAGGATCAGGGGCTGGAATTCAGTCCCCTTGACTTCTCATGCCAAACTCTCTAATACAACATCTGTAAGCATGTGTCTGTATTTATATTTACAGATTGTAAATGTATGCATGGCTGTGGGGAGTTTACATTTGTAGAATTATGTCACCCGCACCCTCTAATGTGATTCTCATGACGATCCCATTAGACAGTTAAGAAACCTGAGGTCTCGTCGCGTAGATAACATGAGAGCATCTGGACTCAGAGCCAGGCCTCCTGACCCCAGCTCCATTGTTCTGCCAGTTACATAACGGTGCTCTTTGTCTCAGGATTCCTGTGGAATGGAATTCTTTTTGTCCTTGACCTCTCCTATGTTCCCAAAGTGGTAACACAACTCCTTACTAATCTGCCGGCAAGGCCAGGTATAAGACAGCACAACTGGACGGACAGCGCACTGTTAGCCGGTGAGTCGGTCACCTCACTCACCTGCAGGCCAGGGGTCAAGGTGTGGCCCGGTCCAAACAGCAGGGAAAAAAATCTCAGGAGCAGGGACACAGGATGGAGTATGCAGGGTTGGGGAAACAAGACTCCATCTCTTCCTGTTTCACGGTTTGGCTTCTATGTACTTCCTTCTTTTAAAAGTTTATTTATTCACCTCTCTGGGAGGGGGGTACCTTCAGCAGGGTCCTTATGCCATGATCCACCTCCAGCCCCAGCCACCTTGATCGCGGGTATGAGTGCCTGGGAGACCTAAGGACACCAACCTGGGGCCTTCCCATGTGAGCTCGGCACCACGGACCCTGTTACTGCCGTGCCACAGGCTGGCCTGCTTTTATGTCATTCTTAGCATCCTTTCTAAAAAAATGATTACAATCTTAAATGTCTTGCCAACATGTTCTCTTAAAAATCTGGAAGACTCTTTTGAAGAACATTCCTAGGGAAAGCAACTATTTTCTTCCTCCTCCCCAACCAGCTGGAGTTCTGAGTTGAGGAAAAGGAGGGTTAGACATTTTCATCTAACATTTCCTACACGTCAGGAACTTCACATAGATGACCTCACCTCCTCTGCTGCACGTGCGAGGTTTCACAGGTGAGGAGACTGAGGCCCGTGGAGATTACGTGACTCGCCTAAGGCCTTAGTCAGGAAGTAGCAGAGCAGGTGACTAGAGCATGTGACAGCCCCTCACACCGCATACACGGTCTTTCTGACCTGGAGGCTCAGCCTGAACACTTCAGTTCCAGGGGGCCTTTCCCTGTCACAGCGCTGCTGAGGAGTCTGCCCTCCTGCCAGGCTCATTCTGAATGACTCAGTGCATTCATGGGCTCAGGAAATCAGACCCAGGGTGAGAATTTTACAGCTGGAAGGAACCTTCTCAAATATAAAGCAACCCTTGGATTCTACGGATGAGGAAACTGAGGCCAAGGGATTAGGATTAAAAGATTTCCCTGGGGGCCACCAGGTGGCACCACCGTGGTTAAGGTGCTGGACTCCCACATGGTTGACTATGGTTTGAGTCCTGGACCTGGGGGTTTGCTTTCTCATTTTCTCTCTCCCTTTCTCTCTCTCTCTCTCTCTCTCTGTGACTCTCTCTCTGATGAGTGTGTGTTCTCTTTAGCAAATTAAAAGATAATTATAAATAAAATTAAATAAATAATTATTTTTAAAAAATGTTTATCCTGGTCATATGATTATTTAGTGGAGAAATGGACCAAACCCAGGTCATCTGCCTAGGATGAAGGCCAAGAATTTAGCACACCACTCATGAACCACTTGGAAGTGAAGAGAGGGAATAAACTCCACACAAGTCCTGCTGGGATAGGTAGGACTGGGGAGAGAAGAAAGCAGACGCAGTGTGTGTGTAGCCGGAGAAAAAAGCCAGCCCGTGCACCAACCAAAAGCACAGGTCTGGGGTGGGCTAAAGGGATTTGGTAAGTGACTTCCCAGATTGCTTTTTGTTCCCATTGCACACACAATTGGATGCCACATGCAAGCTACCAAGGTTGCAGTGAAACAGAGAACGATTATAGCGCAAATGCTTGTGGGCAGCTGCGGGAGTGCAAGCCACCTGCTCCGAGTTTACAGCTTTGTTAAACTTCGTAAACATTAAGTGTGGACGGGAACGCCTCCCGTCTGCACAGCGTCCCACGACCCTTGCTCAGGGTGGCCCTGCCCTTGACCGTCAGGTGATGCCTCGGCCTACAGCTGTTTTCTGTTGGTACAAATCAGTGTCGTCAGTGCTCTGTAGAGACTGAGGGAAACAGAGAGTGTCTTACAGAGCTTGAAGGGGCCTCAGAGCCCCCAGAATATAATCTCTCTCCTGTTGTTCAGATGAAGAAACCAAGAAAGCAAGGATGTGCCCAAAGTTAGGAAGTTAGGGGCAGAACTGAGCTTTGATTTCTGGACTTTTGGCCCTCTGTCCAGTGCTCCTGAGCCCCATGAGGTTTGCAGATGACAACGAAAGGTGGTTGTAAATTTCGAGTGTTCCAGCTAGAAGACACATGGCTCTCAAGTCTTCTTCGTTTGTCTCATGACTGACCAGGTGGCACTGGTCAGGGGCCAAAAGTGCTCAGTGGCTTTCGACGTGATCACCCCGGATAACGAAGAACTAACTGTCTTGCTCAAGTTGTAAGCGTAGCCTTGTTGAGAAACGTGGTCCACTGTTCAACTTGACAGTTGAAGAATCTAAGCCTAGAGATAGGGAGGGTCTTGACCAGGATTTGAAAAGGAGTCCTTAGTCCCCTGACTCAGGCCACTCTAGGCCTGTCTCATCCACTGAGCTCTTGAGTGAATTAGTAGCAATTGCGGTGCTTTTGGAAAAGGGTGACTCCAGCTCACACACCTCTCAGCGGCCACTGAGCTTGCTCTCGAGCTGTTCCCAGGCCAGCACTTACCTGGACCTCAGGCCCTCCTGGCCGTAGGGCTGTAGCAGGTACTGGTGCACCAGCTTGTCCCTGAGAGTCCCAGCCAGTTTGATTTTCTTTCTTGATCGATGCAGGTTGATGATAAAAAGCGTAATGGACCCACGGACGTAGTTATGGCTGAGGGCCAGAGGGAGAGGAGGGAGAGGATAGAAATCAAGTGGTCAGTTAAATGCTCCTAAATAATTTATAGACTGAACAAAACAAGACCACCCCAGAAAAGGGCACTTATTTTATGAATCTTGGCCACTAGAGGCTTTCAAAAACAGGAAGGCCTTGTTATTGTGGTTTCTTGCAAAGATACCCACTTCTCACTACACTCCCTTTGTTTTTGTTTCAATTTATTGCGATCATTTTAGAAAACTTTATATATATTATGGTATATATTACCACAGTATGGAAATAAAACATGTTAATTGTAAAAAAAAGGAAAGGAAAAATACAGAGAAACACAAAGAAGAAAAAGAAAATTTCCCACAATCCTTGTATCTTGAGCTAGAACATTTCAATACACATCCTTCCAATATTTTTTAGTTTATTAACTTGGCAGATGTTTATTGAGTACTTTGATGCATGCATACCACTCTGTTTTTTCTGGTGTTAATAAACATTTTAACTGTGTTCCCATGTTATCATATGTTATTCTATTATACTTATAGAAAAATGCTACATTTTTCAATCATAGAAATGTAACATAATTTATTTAACTAGTCTCTTACTTTTGCAGACTTATGTGACTTTCAATTTTTTGCCAGTATAAATTCTTCCCCCCCCCCCAGAAGTTTTTGCCTTAGGGTGTGTGTGCTCACTTAAGAGAGACAGACAAAGACAGTGGGAGGGAAAGTGAGAAATCACCCCCCACGGGGGATGGCCACGCAGCAATCCCTTCTCCTCCATTCTCCTCTCGGTCTTGGGCACACACGCACATGTCCCTGGCGTGAGTCTCAAGCCACCAGGTCTTGACTTGAACCGCAGTTGTCCACATGAGAGTCCAGCAATGTAACCGCTATACCATCTGCTGGTCCCACCATTATAAATTCTATCGTGATGGGCTTCAATATTCACAAACTTTTTACATATGATGATCTATGGATAACGTCCTGGAAACATCAGGTCAAGGGCAATTGTGCAGTGCATGATCCCTCATTACATTTTCTAGTTCATTCTCAGTGGTGCCCTTCCCTCTGGGGAGGTTTTATGTTCCTGTTCTGTTGAACCCGAGTGGCCATCTGATTTGCTTTGTACAGTGAGATGTGGGTGGACGTATGAAAACCTCCAGGCAGAAACTTTAAGTGCCGGTCCCTGAGCTGCCATCTCTTTTCCCACTGCTAGGAGACTGATAAAGGCTCTTGAGAGGGGCTGCTCTGTTGAGTTGGGAGCTGGAATGAAGATGATGCTGGGTTGAACTACAGGTGTGTCATAATAGAGCATCATTATACATGAGAAATACATTTTCTTATTGAAAGCCACAGAGATTTGAGAGCTCTTCATTATCACAGCATAACCTTGCTTGTCCTGATGGGTACATACATACATTTTGCTAATATTAACTCTCTAGAAAGCTTGAACCAAGCTTATGAACACTGGATATTAACCTTTTAAAATACCTTTGTCCAACTGAGAGGGGAAGGTGGGATTTCAACATTGCTTTAACTCTCAGTTTTTAAAATTCTACTTAGATGCAGCATTTTTCTTTTGCCATTTTGTTTCTTCTTTTGTAAATTGCCATTCATGAATAGATTTATGAAAACAATTTATTTATTAAAGCTAGAATCCTTTCTATGTTGCAACACTTCCCTTAATTTTCCTAAAAAATATTATTTCTTCTATGAGTGAGCAAGAGAGAGACAGAGACAGATGTAGAAAAACAGTACCTCCAACAGGGTTTTTTTTGTGTTTTGTTGTTTGTTTGTTTTGTTTTGTTTTGTTTTGTTTTTGCACCATAATCCACCCCCAGCCTCAGCCAGTCCCGATCATGAGCTGGCAGCATGCTTGATATAGTTGAGGGGAGGATTTAAATCCAGAGCCCTCCTGTGTGGGTTAGCATTACAGGGTGTTGCATCTTACCACTGTGCCAACATCTGCCCACCCCCATTCCCAGTTTTCTTTGACAATTTCAGTTGGTTTACATTATATTCTGATATACAAAAGTCAAAAACTTATGTAGTCAAATTTATCTTTTTGAATTCTGTTCTTTCTGTTTCACCTATCTTGTGATTACAGAACCATTCACCGTTCTGGAATCTTTGAAATAAGCACAGAATGTTCAGAAGCCTGGGAGAACTATATGCCTACATGCAAGAGCCTTTCAGCATGTATCAACAAAACTGTAATGATTTCCTCTCTGTAGGAAAAAAGACTTTGTTTCTAAGGGGTCCCATAAGGCCCCATCTGGATGAGTTAATGAGAGGAAACAGAAAAAAATGACCTGACCCCGCCTTCAAAAGAGGAGTTCAGAGAAACTCTAAGTCAACTTTGCCCAGAGGAAAACATCATTTCTTGCAGAAATAGCACCCCTAAATCTCTGGGTCACTCATCTCTGCTCCTAAAGGTGTTAATTAAAAAAAAAAAAAAAAAAAAGTGAGCAAAGCCAGGTCAGTATGATAACTTAGGTGTTTTTTTGTTTGTGTTTTTTTGTTTGTTTATTTGTTTTTGGTTTTGCTATCGGGCACATATGCTTGCGAGAGAGAGAGAGAGAGAGAGAGAGAGAGAAAAATCACCCCCCAGGGGGAATGCCCATGCCCCAGTCCCTTCTCTCCTAGTCTCCTTGGGATTTTGGACACACGTGCACACATGCCTAGCATGATTTTCAGGCCACCAGGTCTAGGACTCTAACCACACATTTCTGCTACGTGGGATCCAATGCTTTAACCTCTATGCTACCTGTTGACCCAATAGTTCATGGTTTTTAAGAGAAGTACAGTTTCCAGGACTCATCTCTGGGATTTTGAATCCATCTTTTAGGATTGAGGCCTGGAAACTTTATATTTTAAAAAATCCTTTTGGGATATCTGAGCTGGATTTGGGAACAACATGCTTAGAATAATCCATTAATGTTAGAAGAACTTCCAAAATATGCTGGCTGTGCATCAGGTGATTTTTCTTGTATTGCTAGGAGGGCACAGTATTATGTTCAAGGCTTTTTGGATGCCTGCGCTTGTGTTCTGATGAGTTATTAAATGACTCTCCTATCTCGTCCCTCCCCTTTGGTCCCTTTAGGCCCCTGCAACATGTGAACTAGCTTTTGTAGCTGAGTGAGTTAGGTCAGAAGATAATGCCAATTTATTTGAGCAGACTTGTTCTCTGAGCTTTAAAGGAAGATGCTGGCCGCTTGTGTCACACTGACTGTCATCAAAGAAGGCACCTACTAGGTTCCATTGGTGGGCTTTAAGCTTCACTTGGTTATGTAAAAAAATGGAGGAAGAGACCATTAAACAGGAACTCAGGCTTCAGAGCAGAGCAAAACAGGCGTGGTTGGGTACCGACTTTGGCAGACTGCCACAAAGCCTTTTGCTAGCTCCCATCAAACACCACTCCATGGCTGGCTGTGGAGGAGAGACCCCCATGTTTGCATTAATGTGTTTCTCCTCTGCAGAGTGGGAGCAGAATGAGCCCTGGGAGACTGCAGAGGGGAAGAGTGGGATGCAGGGGAGTGGCGGTGGGAGGGAGACCTGAAATCACAGCACCGCTGCAGGGAAACCTATCTTTTTAAGCTGCTTGGCAATGGTCTGATTCCACTTATGAGGTTCCCTGAGGGGGAGACAAACCAGTATGGCCCAGGGACCAAAGTGCAGAGGCTCTCGCAGAACTCACGCGGCCTCCTCAGGTAGGACTTGGCATTGAAGACCGCCTCAGCCATTGTTCTCTCTGCTTGGCTGATGGGCAAGGACATTAAGCAGAGGCCTTTGGGCTGGGAAGACACATTCTTGGCTGGGGAGTGCAGCACCAACCTGAAAGCTCTGTGCTGAGAATCCAGATTCCTGAAGAATGTATATTCTCTGCCCATGAAAACGTATCCCAGAGGAGTGTCTGCTGTTTAGGAAACGGTGTCGGAAGGCTTGGCCCACAGGCCTTTTTTGCCCTCTGTGGTCATCACGTTTTGGTTATCTTAATGACTGCCCCTTTCTGGAGAGACGGTATCTGTGTAGCACATCTATCTTGCCCCATGTCTCACTCGCGGTGAGAGAATCTGGGTATCTGGAGTTCATCTTCGCTGGCTATTCTTCTCCTGCCTGACATCTTCCCTGTGCTGCCACGGGAGGAGGAGGAAGTGAGTCAGGGAAGGAAGGACGGAATTAGAATGCCCTGAGTGGAAGAGGTGGGGGTGTCATATGGGGAGGTGCATCTTGACTTCCAGATAGGAAACAGTCATGTTCTAGAAATGTCTCCCGTGAAGCTGGGAGGCTGGGAAGGGAAGGGACGGGAGGATGGTGCCTTGCAGTCCATGGTCATTTCCAGTGAAAGTCCATGTGCTTGGAAACTGGGTCCACTCTCTCCAAATCTAACTCGAAGGCTTTGCGTTCGGTAATAGTCAGGACATGTTTTGCCAAGCATTTTTCCCCCTTAATTTCAAAGCCCTTGTGTATTTTAAGGGAAATTTAATCCACATGTTTCTGATTCATTTACACTTAACTCATCAAAATATTGTTTTGTAAGAGCCATTTGATGTCCAAGAAGCCTCAGGAACCTTTTTTTATGAGTCTTTAAAAAATTTTTCTCTGAAAAACAGGAAGTCATGTTTTGCCAATAATAAATGAACTTGAACCCTAAAAGGCTCAATGTTGCTTCAGCATCCACCGGGCTCCAATTGGTTCTGAACTTGGCTAAGGACCTCAGCTCCACCCCAGGAACATACATTATTTCACTATAATGGCTTATAAAAAAAGGTTCCCTGTCACAATTTGATTGTTCTCTGAACAAGAAGATGGAGGGTGAGAACTGCCGTCAGTCCGTGTCCTAATTTGTGAACTCCAGAACAAAAAGCAGAAAAGCAGCTGCTGGTGTTGGTGGGAACAACTAGGCCTTTCTCCTAAACGGATCAAAAGAGACGATGCTTAGAAATGACTGGCAGTGCAAGAGGCTGCCATGCGGGCTTTCATGACTGTCAGGGAGGCGTCAAAGGGGTTCCTGTGTTGAACAGGACACTAAGCCAAATGGCCTCCATGGGCTCTTCCCAAATGTACAATTCTTCTCATTATTAATACTGTTATTTTCATGTAGAGGTGAAGTAGAGCCTTCTGAATTCAGCAAGATGTCTGGCAAGAGCAGGTTACAGAGCAAGTCTTCAGTACCTGCTGGAGTGCAGGAGTTGTTGCCTTAACATACACTTTCTTTTCTTTTTCTCTTTCTTCTCTTTCTCTTTCTCTTTCTCTTTCTCTTTCTCTTTCTCTTTCTCTTTCTCTTTCTCTTTCTCTTTCTCTTTCTCTTTCTCTCTCTCTCTCTCTCTCTCTTTTCTTTCTTTCTTTCTTTCTCTCTCTTTCTCTTTCTCTTTCTTTTCTTTCTTTCTTTTTTTTTTTTTTTGAGAGTTTTTTGCTACAGGGCACGCGCACTCATCAGAAAGACAGAGACACAGGGACCAGCAGTTAGCGTAGTGGCTATGTCGCTGGACTCCCATGTAGTCGACCGCAGTTCAAGTCTTGGACCCAGTGGCTTGGACTCACGCCGGGCACGCGTGCGTGCCCAGGATCCCAAGAGGAGAATGGAGGAGAAGGGATTGCGGCGTGGCCATCCCCCCTGGGGGTGATTTCTCGCTTTCTGTCTCTCTGTCTCTCTCTGTCTGTCTGGCAAGTGCACTCACCCTATAGCAAAAATCTCCCCCCCCCAAAAAAATGACAGACAGAGACACAGAGACAGAAAGCGAGAAATCACCACCACCACCACCACCCCCCCCCCCCCCCACAGGGGGGATGGCCACGCCGCAATCCCTTCTCCTCCATCCTCCTCGCAGGATCCTGGACATGCATGCACACACGCCCAGCATGAGTTTAATTCCCCGGTCTGGGACTCGAACCATGGCTACATGGGAGTCCAATGACATAGCCATTATGCCAACTGCTGGTCCCAATATACACTTTCTTTAGCTTGTCTACTATTAAGTTTATATGTTCTCACCAAGTCCCTATGTTGACTTAGGACACAGACTTTTGAGATATTAGTCAAGATTGAATAGCCTAAAGCCAACATACCCACTCTGGAACAATTCTGTGACTTTGGCCTAATTGGCCACAATAGAATGAATGAATCAATTGTGCCTCCTTTTGACTGTTGAGACAGGTGTGGGGGCACAGCTGTGGGCATGTGGTTTCTAAGAAAGAAGAGAGACCTCTCCTATTCCCATGCCTATTTATCTGGGCACCTGACATGAAGGAGACCTGCAACCTCACTCAACTCAGTGCATCAGTTGTGGGCTTTCTTCATGGATTTAAAGAAACAAAAAAGACCTTAACCCAATATTATCATTAGGGTCATGCATGACATGAAGAGGTGGTACCAGTAGAAGCCCACTGACACCATTTTCCCAGAGAGGTTCTGGAACGACTTCCCAGTGAAAGTGGAGGAGAGCTGGTGATACGGAGATTTTCAAATCCAGATGATTTTGTAACCTGTTGGAGATCTCATGCTAGTGAGTGGCAGAATCCTACTATCCCACCTCCGTCTGGCTGAGGTGACAGCAAAGGGGAAGAGAACTGTAACTATAAATCAGAGCAACATCTGGATATCTTAATTCTGCATTCTTTTATTCATTCATTCACCCATAGAACATTTACTGAGCTCTTCTTCATGCCCATTGCTGTATTAGACACCAAAAATACAAAAGTGAGTGAGGACCAGCCCCACAGCACCACTGTTAAGTGCTGTGCAGAGGAAGCCACATCCCACACAGACAACCAATGTTTGAGTTCATGCCCCAGGAGATTAAAAACATCCCAACATGTGAGCACATACCCGGGATCTGGGTGCCATTGGGTGTGTGTGTTCTCTGTCTCTCATGCATGCTTGCACACACACATGAACACTCCCCCGGCATTGAAAAAAAGGAGAGAGTGCGATACACTGGCCCTGAGTTCATGGTATACCCAGAATGCGACAACTTCCCATGAAAATGAAGAAGGACATCAGCATGAAGACTGGAACGAGAGCATGACAGGAGCTCTGAGAGGACACAACTCCTGCATCCTCAGGCCAGTAGTCTAAAGGCCACTGACTGAGGTGCTTTCCAACAGAGGGAGAAGGTGCCAAGAGTAATTTTCTCTCTTGAGGCTGGGGGTCCACCTTTGGGTGGTTAACCCAGGGTCAGGGCAGAGACGAGGAATACAATGTTTCCTTGTGTAATGATCAGATAACTCCAGGCCAAGGCCATAAAGCAGTCACTCTCTGTCAGGTATTGGATTGAGCTTCCTGTGGAGCAAAAGGGATGTTGAAAGCCTCTGGCCTTTGCCCAAACCAGCCTCCCTTAATCCACAATAGGCACTTGTATCTAGAGACAAGATAACTGGCCCTGGGCCCCCCTCTGCTCAGGGTGATTCTTTGAAAAATCTTATCATGATAAATTAATTGGCTTGGCTCTTCTCTCATCAAGGAAGGAGAAGGAGCATCTGTTGTAACCTGACCACTCAGGCTCTTTGTGCTATCCAGCCCCTTGATCAGCCCTGATAGGCCGGAGTAGAATGAACGTCTGCCCAGAGATACTTGCTATAGTCTCTCTCCTCAGCTTTTCTCTGTACTCTCTGTTTCTCTTGCTCAATGGAATAAATAATGTTTTAAAAAAGAGGGAGTGAGAAAGAGAGAGAGAAAGAGAGAGCAAGAGAGAAAGAGAATTTTCTTTTCCAAGGCAGCTGACTATTCTGTCTTAAGTAGGAAATTATCTAAGAAAGCCATATTTGGCTAGATGGATTTTTCCTTAGGGCAAGTTTGAAGGCACTTATGATCTTTGTGTTTAAAACTTTTTTCTCTGCCAAACTTTATTTACTGATAATTTTCCTGTTTGTTTTAAAGACAACTCTAATGACAACCAGTACTTTAGATCAGAAAGAGAAGGACAGCCATATATTATCACACTGGGTAATGTGTTGTTAAGTCCAGACTTCCCAAAAACAAAGCCCACATTTTATTTAATTCCTTAACCCTTAAAATAGCTGGAAAGATTTTTGGAATACTGAAAATGATTCAAAGCTGGCATGTACCTTTGGATACTCCTTTAGTTCTGGAGACCCCACATTTGGTATACACTAATCTAGGCTACGTTTCTAGTTGTATGCTTTCCAAAATGCATCTTGGAAATGGAGATTTATTTCCTCAAGCTCTGCTGGTGGATCACAGGATAAGATTTTATACCTCTCACCTTGGCTCAGGCTTTAGGCACACAAAAAAGCCTTATGGGCATAATATCAACTGGAACGGAGAAAATGCCCAATAAAAATTTGTTGGCTGAGTAAGAAAATGAACAAATGGCAAGTATTTTATGAACCTTTTATGAATAAATCCTGTAATTATGTGAAGGGAGATTTACTTGGAGAAAAAGCTATTTATCAAAAATGATTCAAAACCCACAAAGAACAGGTATGGTGATTCTAGGGGCAGTTTTCAGCCGAGATTAATGAATAAGTCAAGTCTTGAAGGAGTCCCAAATAGCATGGAATTCCAAGAGGGGCCAAAGCCCAGGAGAGGTGGCATTTCTGTGCCATCTCTGTGAAGACTTACTTGTGGTGGTTTGTGCAGTGAGCATAAATCCTTAGTTTGTCCCGGATCACTCGGCCTGGCCGTGGCTTCCGCTGGAGCCCAGCCACATGCACGGCCAAGACTTTTGGGCCGATCAGACGCTTGTAAAGGAGAGAGAGCCAGTAGTCCTGAGGAGAATAGAGAGATCGAGAGTCAGAGAGAGAACTCATAATTGGGTGTTCTGAGTAAACACCACAAACACACAGGCTAGAAGCCACTTCCTAACAGGAGTGCCATATGTCATGATCAGTGAGACTACAGTCCTGCAAGTGTGGTCATCCTAGTGAAGTGCTCACTCTGGGTTGATAATGAGTGGGCACTGCCTGATGTGGCCTTTTCAACTGACTAAACAAGGAAGTATAAGTGGAGTGACCCAGAGTATCACATGAACAAATGAATCCATGTTTTTTTCACATATGGAAGAATAACAAGTTGGGGTCTTCAATTTCCAACTTTATTTTCCTCTGACTTCACTTTCATCCTGGCTTATGACTTCTGTTTAATTACAAAATGAAACATTTCCAATTCTTGGGGTTATCACCAACATGAGGATTGTTGATGGAAATAACTAAGCTCTGTAGAAATCATTAAAATGGTTTATTCTAAGCACAAATATGAGTGACCAAGCCTGGAAAACACAAAAGTGTTTCTGGGGTGCTTAGATACAGTGGTTCTTTTTATTCAGTTCTGGGAGCAGAAGACACGAAGTTGCCAATCAGCATAAGGAATCTTTATATTGGCCTTGCCCAAAAAAGTGGGACTTGTGAAAATGGAGACTTGAAGGTTATAGGTGAGTTTAAATATTCTTAGGTTAGTAATTAGTTAAAAGCACAGATCTTTGTTCCTGAAAGTCTTAGAGTCAGTAAAAAGAATGCCTGTGATTAAATTTAACAGATAAGAAGGCTTTCCTATGCATCTAATATGCTATGCCAGGGACTGGATGTAGGAAATATCCCACCATCATTGGACCAAAGTGGTCTGCTATACAGCAAGATTAACGTTTATAGATGTAACTCTCTGAGACCCTTCAAATAAGAAAACTAGTCAGGATTCTGTCCCTTCAGAATCCAAAATATTTCTTAAATATTGTCACTGGTGATTATTAATGCAGTGTGTGTGGGGGGGATGAGACTCCTCTAGGCAGGGGAACAGAGTCCTTGATTCCAGAATCAGAAAGTTCTTTTTTAAAAAGTTTGCAAATCATGGTGCTAATTCATGGTCATCTTCAGTTCTACAATAAAAAGAACAATTCTAAACCAAGAAAGAATATGACATTTTAACCATCCTAGGGGCCTTTTGCAACTGGTTAATAAATATTTAATCTGCGAGTCACACATGTATCTGAACTTACAAAAGCCTATCTACCTCCATTTTAGTTTCTATTGTATTTGCTATTATTGTAGTTTGTTTTTGTCTTGATATAAATATTAAATTTCCTTTCCTATTGTGTACATTCTTGTCACCTATTATGGGATAATGACATCAGTGTTTAGAATTCAACATGTAAATCAAGTTGTCCTAATTTGTTTTAGGAGCATGATTTTCCCCAGTTCTGGCATTTAATAAACATTAAATGTTCAGTCATTAATGAACATAATGAACAGTGCATACTCGTTAATGTCTTAAAGACATCAACCACGTCTTCTCATCCTTCACCCTTCTAAGCAAATGCCCCCCCCCCACTTTTCTTTCTTCCTTTTTGTGTGTACAATTATCTATAACATCAGCTGCTTAAAAATGTTTGGTGATTACATACATCAGAACAAAGTCTCAAAGCCTCTCTGTTGCCATAGTAGTTCCAGATTTGCCCTGGAAGGGCTCTGAGCCTTGTCCAACTATTGGGTTGTTGAAAAAGTCTTAATTTTTTTTCTATGCAAACATGTGTGGTGACTTTCTGACAACCCAATATTTACCTTAATTAATTAAAAGTAGCCTTAGAATGCCTATTAAATATGGTCTCCTAATGTTTAAAATGGCAAATATTCAATCACTGTCACTTACAAATGTGGAAAATGTCATTGTTAATTTGCTTTTATTTGATTACAATTGCTGGGGGTTTTTTTTATTACTTTGAGATTCCTATAGAAGTATATAATTTCTTAGTGATTCATAACATCTTTTTTTTTTTAAAAAATTACAGGAGTAAAAACTGTAATGTTTAAGTTGACTATTATTAGTCTGGTAGTATCAGTACCTTTTCTGGCTAGAGATTATCAATCCTATTTTACAGATATGAAAACGGGTTCAGAAGGTTTAAAGGTACATCTTAGGCCACAAAACCACACGAGGTAAACTGTCAGAGACAGTAGGGATCTCCTGGCCTTTCATGTCCGTATAGCGCTTCTGTTCACTCTGTGAGGTGCAGAGTTTTATGTAGAGACACAAGGCAGTCGACAAATTCAACACAGAGGGTAGGTACGAATCAGGAAGCGATCCTTAGTTTTAGTACAAGGAGTTACTGTTGATTTAATGTATGACTTCTGCATTCTCAGAGCACTTAGAAGATAAGAAAAGCAAAAGCACAAAACACTTGTATTTCTTCAATTCCAACTCACTACAGTTTGCTCCTTTTTTTTCTTATTCTTTGTTTCAATGTCTTATCACAAACATTCCATCTTAGAAAATTTGAAAAGCTAAACAGTCTTGCTCTCAAACTGCATTTAGGCATGGCCGTGACCTTTGTGGCATGGCAATTTTCACTTAAGGTGAGACACATTTGTAAGCAAGCCACTCACATTTAGAAAAAAGAGATATGTACTATGTTTAATTCTCAACAATTATGTGACGCTAAAAAAATAAACTTCAGTGAGATCAACCTAAACAATCCTCACCATTATTAAGTAGTAAAATTGAACTTACAGTGTGATTTATTAACCTGAAACCAGTCTACTTTTCACTATGGGATAGCTAAATGCCAACTTGTTCTCTAAGAAAGGAGATGAAGATACTTGGGTCAATCTCTAAAGCAGTTTTGAGAAACAAAATAAATTGATGAAGTTAATTCCTAATGTTTGATTTCTTTTCTCTTTTTTTTTTTTTTTAGCTGTGAGAAAATCCACTGAACATAAACTTTACCACCTTAACCAATTTTTCAGTGCACAGTTGAGTGGTATTAGATAAACTCATACTACAGTATAACCCTCACCACCATCCATCTCCATAACTCTTTTCCTCTTGTCACTCTATCCCCATTAAACATTAACTTCCCAGTCTCTCCTCTTACCAGCCCCTGGGAGCCACCACTTTACGTTATGTCTCTGTTACTATTCTAAGTACTTCATGCAAGTGGACTCATGTAGTATTTGTCATTTTGTGACTGGCTTATTTCTTTTTTATTTTTTTCATTTTCTAGGTTTTGCCATAGGGCATGTATGCTCTGGAGGGAAACAGAGAGGGATGCAGAGAGGGAAAGTGAGAAATCACTTGCAGTGGGATGGTCACACTGTAATTGTTTTTCTTCTATTCTCCTCTCAGGATTTGGGACCTGCTTGCACATGCACCCAGTGTGATTTTCAAGTCACCAGGTCTGGAACTTGAGCTGTGGTTGGCCATGTGTGAGTTCAGCACCTTAACTGCCAAGCCACCTGCTGGCCCTGTGATTGGCTTATTTCACTTAGCAACATGTCAAGACTCATCCATGTTATAGTATGTGTCAGAATTTCCTTCCTTCTTAAGACTAAGTAATAGTCCATTGTATGTGCGTGTATATATATATATATATATATATATATATATATATATATATTTACACTGTCCTGGAAAATGTTCCAAGTTCAGGGAGAAGGATACATATACTGTTGTTGGGTAGAGTGTTCAGCATACACCTGTTAGATCTATAGCAGTCTCCCTGTATGTACAGAGGATACAAAACCCTGTGTAAGCCCAGAACTGCAGATAGTGCCTGTATAATCTATTTGTTTTCAATCTGAGATAGTTACTCAGTGACTCCTGGGGCATAGCAAATATAGCCTGGATACACGGGACAAACGGATGGTTCACATCCTGGGTGGAACAGAGCAGGGCAGTGTGAGAATCCATTATGCTACCAAGAATGGCGTGCAATTTAAAATGTATAAGTTGTTTATTTCTGGAATGTCCCATTTGTTATTTGGACTGCAGCTGACTACAGGTAATGGGAACTGTGGCAAAGAAAGCTGGACAAGGGGCACTACTGTAGCTGACTATTGTGCTTACTTCCTCCATTTCATTATTCATTGTCTGTCTGGCTGGTCTATCAATTACTGACAGTAGGGTACTGAAGTCTCCAACGATTATTATAGAATTGTCTATTTCTCTCTCCAGTTCTGCCGGTTTGTTCATGTGTTTTTATGGTCTATAATTAGATATGTAAATATTTATACTGTTACTTCTTCTTGTTGTATTGACCCTTTTATCAATATATTGGGCTGCTGGAAAAATCATGACACATTTTTGCATAGAAAAACAAAAATACGTCATGACTTTTCCAACAACCCAATATAATGTCTTTTTAAAAAGTTATTTATTTCTTCCACAAGCGAGTAAGAGAAAAATAGAGAAAAACAATAGCCCCAATAGTATCATGACACCATGATTCACCCCAAGTCTTCATTCAGCCCTGGATCATGGGCAAGCAGGGAAGTCCCTGGACTTGAACTGGGAACCTTCTCATGTAGGATTGCCTGGCAGAATGTTGTGTTTTGCCACTGCACCATCAACTGGCCCCTGTTTTTCTCTATTTCTTTTTTTTTTTTTATTTTTTGGGGAGGTTTTTGCTACAGAGCACATGCGTTCCTCACCAGAAAGAGAGAGAGAGAGATAGAGAGAAAGAAATCGAGAAATCACTCCCCAGGGGGTATGGCCACGCTGCAGTCCCTTCTCCTCCATTCTCGTCTCAGTATCTTGGGCACGCACACACATGGGCCTGGCGTGAGTTTAAGCCACCGGGTCCGGGACTCGAACTGTGGTCGACTACATGGGATTCCAGTGACATAGCCATTATGCTAACTGCTGGTCCCTGTTTTTCTCTATTTCTATAAACACTTTTGAGTTAAAGTTTATTTTGTCTAATATTAGTACAACATCCCCTACTTTCTTTTGGTTACTATTTCCATGGAATATCTTTTTCCAACTTTCCAATTTGTGCCTTTGGATCTACAGTGAATCTCTTGTAGACAGAATAGAATTAAATACTGTTTCTTAAAAATCCTCTATGCCGGGCTGGCAGGTGGCATGGTGGTTAAGGCCCTGGACTCCCACATGGCCAACCTCAGTTCAAGTCCCAGACCTGTGGCTTACTTTCTCACTTTCTCTCTCTCTCTCTGTTTCTTTCTGGTGAGCACACATGCCCTATAGCAAATTAAAAATAATAGGGGGACCACAGTTAGCCCAATGGCTATGTCTCTGGACTCCCATGTAGTTGATCGCAGTTCAAGTCCTGGACCCGGCGGCTTAAACTCATGCCAGGTGCATGTGCGTGCATGCCCAAGATCCCGGGAGGAGAAAGGAGAAGTGATTGTGGTGTGGCCATCCCCCTTGGAGGGTGATTTCTCACTTTCTGTCTCTCTGTCTCTCTCTGTCTGTCTGGCGAGCGCACACGCCCGATAGCAAAAATCTCTCCAAAAAGAAAAAAAGAAGAAAAATAATAATAAAAACTAACTAAATAAACAAATCCTTTATGTCAGGATTGGCAGGTAGTGTGGTGGTTAACTCCTGAATGACCTTTCTCTCTCTCGCTGGTCAAATTTAAAAAATAATAATGATAATAAATAAAATCAAATAATTCTTTAAAAAAATCCTTTATGCCAACTTCTGCATTTTGACTGGGGTGTTTAATCCATTTACATTTAAAGTAATTACAGGTAAGAAGGGACTTATTTCTACCAATTTGCTCTTTGTTTTCTATAGGCTTTATAGAGTTTCTCCCATTTCCTGCATTACTATCTTCTTTTGTATTTAGCTGACATTTTGTAGTGAAACATTTAAATTCCTTTCATATTGCCTTTTGTGCATGTTCTATTAATATTTTCTTTGTGGTTTCATTGGTATTGTAGTTAAAATCCTAGTTTTAACACTCTAATCTGCATTTAGCCCACCTTTACTTCAACAACATATAGAAACTCTGTTCCTTTAGTTTCATCTCCGTTCCTCTCAGCAGTAGATGTCATAAAATTACAACTTTACAGGCTGTATGCTCCAAAACCTGAGCCAACAATTATTTTAAATACATTAGTCTCTTAAGTTATGTAGAAACGAAATGTGGAGTTACAATGATACTAGTTTTCAGATCAATTTTTTCATGTAAAAATGATCTCTTAAGTCATGAGGAAAACAAAAAGGGATTTATAAACTGTTGTTACATAAATATAAAATTTTCTAATTGTCTATATATTTACCTTTATTTATTTATTTGGAATAATTTTTGCTATAGGGCACATGCACTCGCTGGAGGGACAGAGAGAGATTGAGAGACCCCCCCCCCCCCAGGGGTGATGGCCACAATCCCTCGCAGGGGTGATGGCCACAGTGCAATTCCTTCTCCATTCTCCTCTCAGGATTTCAGGCACACACGCAAGTGTCCAGTGTGTTTCAAGCCACTGGGTACAAGACTCAAACCACAGTGAACCGTGTGGGAGACCAGCGCCATAACCACTATTCCACCTGCTGGCCCCGTATTTACCTTTATTGAGGTCTTTATTTTTATTTATTTAGTTTTTAAGGTTTTTGCTATAGGGCATGTGCACTCTCTGGAATGAGAGAAAGTCATAAATCAATCCCCAGGGGAGTTGGCCATGCTACCATTCCTTCTCCTACATTCTTGTCCTGGGATCCTGGGCATGCATGCATACATGTCCAGTGTGATTTTCTAGCCAGGTCTGGGACTCAAACCATGGTCAGCCATAGTGGGAGTCCAGTGCCTTAACCATTATGTCACCTGCTGGCCCTGAGATCTATATTTGTTCATACAATTTTTTTTGAGAGAGATTTTTGCTATAGGGTATGTGCTTGCCAGAGACAGAGAGAGAGACAGTGAGAAATCACCCCCCAGAGGGTATGGCCATGCTGCAATCCTTTCTCCTCCAACCTCCTCTTGGGACTTTGGGCATGCACACACACGCACCCAGCATGAATTTTAAGTTGTCAGGTCTGGGACTCAAACTCAAAAGTCGACTACAATGGGAGTCCAGTGATATAACCATCACACCATCCACTGGTCCTTTGTTCATACAATTTTGAGTTCGTTTCTAATGTACTTACATTTCACACAGCAGGATTCCCTTGAGTATTTCTTTTAGGAAAGGTCAGTAGTCACAAACCCCCTTAGCTTTTGTTCTCACTCACTTTTAAAGAAAAAATTTGATGGATATAGGATTCTTGGATGAGGTTTTTTGTTTGTTTGTTTTCCTTCTAAATTTTTAGCACTTTGAGGATATTGGCTCACTATCTCCAGGCCCCAAAATTTCTGATGAGAAATATGCTGATAATCTTACTGAGAATCCTTATATGTGACAAGTTACTTATCTGTTGCTGCTTTTAAGATTCTTCTGGTTTTTGAAAAGTTGATTGTAAAGCATCATGGTGTGGGTCTCTTTAGGTTTATCTTATGTGGAGATCATTGAGTTTCTTGGATGTTTATATTTATGTCTTTTGTCAAATTTGGGGAGTTCTCAGCTATTCTTTCATCAGATAATGATAAAATAATTATTCTCTACCACACACACACACACACACACACACACATGCTCCTCCTTCTGAAACCACTACAATGTTCAGTGGTGCCCAACAGGCCTCTTAAGCTCTGTTCACTTCAATCTTTTTTGTTTCTGTTCCTCAGACTTAATGATTTTTTACCCTCAAGTTCATAGATTCTTTTTTCTGGCTTCTCAAAACTGCCTTGGAATTTCTTTACTAAATTTGTCATTTCATTTATTATCTTTTTCACCTCCAGAATTCTTTTAAAGGTTTTCTATCTCTTTATTGATATTTCCATTGTGTTCATACATTATTTTCTTAATTTTCTCCATACCTTACTTTAGTATCATTAAGATAGTTGTTTTAAGCTTTTTGTCTAGTAGATCTGTCTTAAGGTCTTCTTTAGGAACAATTTCTACTGATTTTTTTTCCTTTGTATGCTTTGTGATTTGTTTGTTGTTGAAAACTGAACATTTGTCCAGATTTTTGCAGTTACAAGCAACGTGGCTTGTTCCTGTTTCCTAATAAATAGGTGAAGAAATATAGGGCCTGCAGGTGGAATGGTGTAAGGCACTGGACTCCCACATGGCGATCTGTGGTTTGAGCTTGCTTTCTCACTCTCCCTCTCTCTGTCTCTCTATCTCTCTCTGGTAAAGATGAATAATAATAATAATAATAATAAAAAACCAAGGAAATAAATCATCCTTTTAAAAAAAGAAATATAGAGGAGTGTTTCTCCAACTGTCCTCTTCCTGTTTCCTATTATACAGGTGAAGCAATACAGAGGAGTGTTACTCCATCTGTGAATGGAGACCAGCAGCAACTTCTTCTGGGTGCTTTAAAGAAGTGCAGTTCCATGGACTTCCCTGTAGGTCTACTGAATCAGAATCTCCAGGGGTGGGACCTCAAATTCGTGTGGTTCTCCAGGTGATTCTGATGTTCTTAAAGCTTAAGTAGCAGTGTTTTAGGGCAAATACTAGGAGTGGGAATTCTGTGTCATAGACAGCTATACAAACATTCAACTCTATAAGACAAGCAAACTGTTTTCCAAAGTGAGTCCATTTTCCAACTTGCACTTTCTCTAGCAGCGTCTGTATGGATTTCTTTTGATCATCTTGTTAACACCTGTTATTTTCATACCTCTTAACATTTCCTAATCTAGCAGGCATAAGACGTCTTGCTCTTCTTATGTGTTAAGAAGTCCTTCCCTATATCTAGGTCACAAAGATATTGTATTATCTTCTTTTAAAACTTTGAAAGTTTTTTTCTTTCATGATCAAATTTTTAATCATCGAGAATTGATTCGAGGATATAGTATAGGGTTGGTATCTAATCTCATAGTTCTCCATATGAATAGTCTAACCAGGACGATTTATTAAATAGTGATTTCTTTTTTAAAAAAGTTTATGTATTAGTCTCTCTGAGAGAGAAAGAACCCTCCATAGAATGTTGACACTGTGACCCAGCCCCAGCATTCAGCCAGTCCTGGATCATACGCACACGCACACCTGCCATCCTCAGGAAGGTCTCTGGGCTTGAACTGGGAACTTGAGTTAAGGGTAATGTTTTAGTTTGGGGCTTGGGGGTTAGAGTGGGATTGCTTTGCAGAGTGTCCTGTTTTACTCCGTGCTGCTGTCTGGCCCTAATGGTGATTTCTTTAGTAATCTGCAATGCCCTAGCATTCTATATTAAACTCCCATATATCTGGGCTCTCCGTCCTGCCCCATTGTTCTGTCCTGCACTAATACTGCACTGTTTTAATTACCACTGTTTTATACTGTATCCTGAAATGTGAGAGAGCAAGTACTCCTACCTTATTCTTCAGGAATGGCTTTGCTAATCTTGGGCCCTTGATAAGTCATAGGCATTTCAGAATCAGATTATCCAGTATCTAAAAAAACATATTGGAGGGACCAGTAGTTGGCGTAATGGTCATGTCACTGGACTCCCATGTAGCCAACTGTGGTCTGAGTGCCAGACCCAGTGGCTTAAACTCATGCCGGGCAAATAGTAGGAGTGGGAATTCTGTGTCATAGACAGCAGGGCAGGAAGAATCAGGGGGATGGGATAATTGAGGGAACTCACAGGCTGATGGGGGTTAATGGTAACGTTTCAGTTTGGGGCTTAGAGTCACAGCTCATTGATTCAATTTTTCTCCTCAATTGCCAGATAGCACACGTGCTCTCCAGAGACAGAAAGAGAGAGGGGGGGAAACTGAGACAGACAGTGCTACCTTCAGTGAATTATGGTCATGCTGCAATCTCTTTTCCTTCCTGCCAGGGTTCTGGACACGCACACACACACTCAACATGTTTTTGTAAGCTGCTGGGTGGGATTCAAACCACGGCTGGCCATGTCAGATCTGGATCCCAATGCATTGCACTTAACCAACATAGCGTGGGACTGGCCCTTAGTTTGCTGTAATAATAGCAAATAGGCACAGATAATCTTCTGTATGTGTCAAATGATATTTTAAAAAGATAATGGGGGGGGGAATGTGCATAATTTATTTATCAGAGCCTCCTTTACAAAGATGACATCTTCGACCTACCTGCAGGCTGGCATCTCTTTAAGCTGTTTTGCTGCAGAGAGAGGGTTTATGGGCATTGTTTCCTAGTGTGTCATCTTGCCCTCAGGGAATGGAGGATTTGGGGAGGTGAATCGGTTGGTGGTAGATTAAAAACCAAGGTAAATGTGGAATTTTCAACTTTACTTAGCTCCATGTAGCATTTTATCTTATTTTATACTATATTTTATTTATTGGAGAGATTTTTGCTATAGGGTACGTGTGCTTGCTGGAGAGACAGAGACAGAGAATGTGAGAAATCAGCCCCTGGGGGGATGGCCACACCACGACCTCTTCTCCTCCATTCTCCTCTCAGGATTTTGGGTGCACATGCACATATGCCCGGCATGATTTTCAAGCCCCCAGGTCAGGCACTCGAACTGTGGTCAGCCACGTGGGAGTTCAGCGCCTTGACTACTACACCACCTGCTGGCCCTTCCATGTAGCATTTTAGACTCTTCTTTCATTCCCGCTCTTCTCTCAGTTTCCTATTTATTCTACGTCTTTAAAAAAGGAAACAAACAAACAAACTTCACCCTTCTCCTCTCTCTGTCCTAATCTCTGCCTGTTAACCAGCTCTCTGCAGAATCAGACTGTATTTCCTCCCTCCCTTTTCCCTTCCCTTTTTCCTTCTTCCCTTTGTTTCTTCCCTCCCCCATTCTTTCTTTAATGTATTATAAATATGTGTCATTTACCTAACTGTAAATAAAATGAGATGAAACGACTCCTGAATATTTTTTAAGGCAATAACATGAAAAGCAAAAAAAAAAAAAAAAAAAAAAAAAAAAGACAAAAACAAAACACAACACTATATACATAGGACAGACAGGAAAAAGACAAAGAACACACACATACCTAACAACAATAACAAAAGAGAAATTGCACAGAAGGTGGAATATAAGGAGAAACATTGAGACAATAAGAGTCATTAAGCAGGAAGGCAAATAGAGTGGCTTTTCTATCAATAATAAAAGAAGTCCAAAGGAAGAAATGCATTCTAATTTTCAAAGGACAACGACACAGATATTCTTCAAATGTATCAGCCGTAAGAAGAGCATGAAGAGAAATAGTGTCCATTTGTTTGTCGGAGAGGGAAGACTAATAGCAGATGACACTGAAAAGACAGAGATTTTAAATCTTCTCTTTTTCTTTGGTATTTGTCAAAAAGTCAATTGCTGTCTGAAAGCTAGACAAGGCAGTCTATGGAGTGAGTTGAACCAAAATAAATAGGAAAAAGAGAAACTGACAGAGGGTTGCAGAATTTACTGGATTAGTGGCTGAACCGTGTGAAGACACCTTCCCTGTTCACGGCCCAGTACCCAGCAGAGGGCCAGCTCTGCGGGGTGCTCAGATTCCATTATGGAATGCCTTCTCTTTAAGACCGTGCGAGGCATGACGAATGTAGTGGTGAGTAAGACGAGGCCTGTCCTGTAGCACAGTAGTTAAGGGAACCAGATAGCACATGGCCGACAGCCGTTGGAATCCAGGTCCCAGCAGTTTTAAAAATATAGCAGGTGCATGTGTGTGCCCACCCCAAATCCTGGTGGTACAGAGGAAGGAAAAATGGAAGAAAAAGGATTGTGGCTTGACCATGCCCCATCAGGAGGCGCTTTCTCTTTCTCTCTTTGGTGAGTCCATGTGCCCTCTGAAAATAAAACAAAACAAAACATCCTGACAAATATAATTATTGCCAAGATGAAGCTTATAACCTAGCAGGAAAGATAGTCCCTACCAGGGACTGTATGGGATAAGGGTGTGATGAGTAGAGGGTGGGTGGGAGGGGATCCGGGAAGAAATACCTAACAGACATAAGAATACAAAGTTCTCTGTCAAAATTATGTATATGGCAATATCTTTGCTTAGATTATCACATACCACATGCATACTTTAAAAAAGCATATTGTGTGCTATAGCGATGTACAACAATGTCTAATTTAATATGAATAAGAAATCATAAAATAAAATGTTTTAATGTTCTTTAAAAAAAAGACAGTTCTTAAGCCCATGAGTAAGTTAATTAATTTATATAGTGTTAATGCCAACTGGAGGAGTAGGGCAGGGTTCTTTGAGAGCACATAATCGAGCACCAGACCCAGTGTCAGGGGCCGTGGGAGGAATCTCTCATGGAGTGAGTTTTAAGATTTGAGGAAAAGGGGCCAGCAGGTGGCAAGGTGGTTAAGGTGGTGGACACCCACATGGCTGACCACGGTTTGAGGTCTGGACACAACGGCTTACTGTCTTACTCCTCGCCGCCCCTCAACCCCTGTCTCTCTCTGGTGACTATGCATGCCCTGTAGCAAATAAATAATAATAATAATGATAGATAAAATTAAATAAATAATTTTCAAAACGATTCAAGCAAAAGATTAGAGAAGACAGGAAATATTTGGGACAAGAGAAGAAGCTTATGCAAAGGCTCTGGGATGGGAAGGGTTAGCGAATCTGAAAGCAGATGGAGAGCCAGTGAAGGCAAGAGTGGGAGAAGGTGAGGACGGCGGGGCCAGTTCATGTAGACCTAAGGGTTTTAGAATTCATCTTAAGTGTGAGCCACTGCAGAATTTTAACAGAGAAAGGGACATTACTCAATTTACTTTTAGCAAGTTGACTTTCACAGCTGTGCAGAAAATGGATTAGACAAAACCATTTCAGAGATGAGGTTAGGAGAAAGATGATGATAGCATTGATTAAGGCGAGGAAGTTAAATTAGAGAGAAGAGGGATTTGAGAGAGATTTAGGAGACGACAGTGATAGGGCTTGGTGATTGATTGGACACAGAGCATGAGCGTGAAACAGAACGCACAGCTTTGTCAACGCTCAGCTCTGTCATTCTGGATGGGGCGGCTATGGTAGCACAGCCACGGCAGTGTTTCCCTCCCCTCGTCAGTTCCATCTCCTCCTAACCCAACTCCGGCCCTGTAGATTGCGGACAGACAGGAGAGCAATTTCTTGTGTTAAAGATACGGTGGGGGCGATGCAGATGCCAACAATGTGTTGTGTTTCTCTAAGGAACTAACAGGAAAGATTTCAAATGTTGCAAACACAAATAATGACAAAGGCTGGGATGATGGGTATGCTGAAGATTCCAAATGAATCATCACACATTGTTTCCTTGTACCATAAAATCATAGTCCCAGGCCAGCAGGTGGCATGGTGGTTATGGCGCTGGACTCCCACATGGCCAACTGCAGTTTGAGTCCTGGACCTGGCAGCTTGCTTTCTCACGTTCTCTCTCTCTGGTGGGCACATGTGCCCTATAGTAAATTAAAAAAAGAATAATAATAAATAAAATTAATTAAAAAATTTTAAAACATAGTGCCCTCATATACATACAATTATTGCATGTGAATAAAATACATTAAAAATTAAAAGAAAAAGTTTTGCTAGGGGTAGGGAAGTAAAAAACCTAGTGAAAAGAAAACATCAGAATAATAGTAATAACTTACAAATGTACATGATGCATTCCTGAAATTTAGTTCTGAAGTTTCTTTTTATCATTTTAATTCCCTATCGATCTAATGCACATTTCTGAAATGCTTGTGTTTACCCCCTTACTTCACTCACTATTTCTCACATATACTATTTCCAGTAATACAGAGTGGGGCCAGGGACCCTTGCTCCCGAGAGCCATGCTCTGGCCCCCTCTTGTACCCCTCTTCATGGGGCAGTAAGTCCACACAGGCAAAGGCCTGTACCCACCTTGAGCTAGGGCCCCCTTTGAGGTCATGCTTCAAGTACCCAGGACTCCAGAATTCTCTACTCAGATAGACCCTTGCTAGGGGCCAGGACCTACATAGGCCTCAATGAGGAGTCTGGACTCCTGGGAGCAGATGAGAGCTCTGGAGGACGAAGCAAGAAAAGTGGCCAGAGGGCATTGCTTATGGAGCTGTGATCAGGACTAGAGGACTGGGCTGTCTCCACTGCCCGTGAGACCCTTGATGACTTACTACAGAGCTAGGGGTATGGAGAGCGTGCTTGGCTGTGGTTCTCAGCTCTGACCCACCCGGCAAGAGAGTCAATACGTTATTCGAGTCTTTATTCTACAGCCATTTTCTATTCTTTTTTAGGAGTGAGATTTTTGCTATAGGCTGCATGTGCTTGCTAGACAGAGAGACAGAAAGTGAGAAATCACCCGCTAGGGGTGATGGCCATGCTGCAATCCCTTCTCCATTTTCCTCTTGGGATTTTGGACACACACACACACACACACACACACACACACGCAAGCGCCCGTCGTGAGTTTTAAGCCGCTGGGTCCAGGACTCAAACCGTGGTTGTCTCTGTGGGAGTCCAGCAATGTAACCATTACACTATTTGCTGGTCCCCAAGAATTTTCTGAGCATGTATCAGTGGTGTGCAAGGAACCTCATTCAGCCAGGGGAAGGCAGAGAATAGATCTCTTCCTGTCCTTGAGGGACAATGGGGGCACAGACGCACGTGAACAGCTCTCTGTGAAATGGGGCTGACAAGTAAACATCGCATGCACAGAAACCACTGACAATACTTCGGGAATTCAGAAGAGGAAACAATCATTTATGACTGGGCAAGTTCAGGGAAGTCTTCACCAACGAAAGCAGAAAAGTAATTTGCTTAGAGTTGAAAGATATATATTCAGATCCTGGAAAGTTATTTATTGTCTCGAAACCTTAGTTTTCTCAAAGGAATTTAATGAAATAATATATCTGGAAACATCTATCATAGTGATTGATACATAAAAGTATTTAATAAATGTTGCTACTTTTTTTTTTTTACTTGAAAACATCTTTTTGCCTCATGAAAATATTCTGCTACGTACAGTTCTGTTTCAAGTTGCCATGAAAACATAACCGGCGAGGGTTGAGAAGGTTAAGGATGGTGGGAAGGAAGCTCTTTGAGATCAGGGCATGGCTTGCATCCCCGGTGCCGTAGATACTGATATTCGGTAAATGTTCTTTGATTGAGTGAATGAGCGAATGGAGACTCACCTCCTGAAGCCGATGGGAGCACTTCCAGGGCTGAGTGGAAATAAAATGGCAGCTCTGTAAGGGCAGAGGCCACGGTTTCCCTGAGCACTGATACGCCTTGCTGCAGCTGTCCAAGCCACTTTAAGCTCGGCATTTTCTGCTTCTGGGAAGTAAACATGCACTGCAGTGTGACAGCCTAACAAGAAATATTTTCCTGTCATGGAGCCTCTTGTGTGACTTCCAAAGTCACCGAGACCTGGTTAACTCTGAGTGGGCACCTGGGCGACACCAGGAGCCACACTTCATGTAGACAGTTGGCCCTGGACAGCCAAAGGGAGAGGAAGTGGAACACAGTCGTGGGTCTTGCACCAACGTGCCCGACGCCACAGCTGCTCACCTCCTCCACGGAGACAGGGCAGCCAGCAGACCCCGAGTTTCCCTGTGACCAGAGCATCTTTGGAAATCCCCCAAACGACAATGTCCCCTGCTTCTCTTTTCTTTTTATAATTGCCAGAGGGCGCGCGTATGTGTACTCTCCACCAGAGAGAGGTAGAAAGACAGAGACGGAGAAGGAGAAAGAGGCAATCCCTTCGCCTCCATTTCTCCACCTATTGGGATTCTGGGCATACATGTCCACACGCCCGGCATGTTTTCCAGGCTGCCAGGGCCAGGATTTGAACCACAGTTACCCATGTGGAATCCAGCTCCCTTAATCACTAAGCTATGGGGCCAGCCTCCCTGCTTCCCTTTCTTGGAAGAAAGAAATCCCCTCCAACCCATTTTTGACTAATTTACTTAAAACTGTCAATGGCTTCCATTACTTGCGAGGCAGAAAGGAGGACAGTCGTTTCAGCAGGATCAGCCACTTCCCACCTCGTCTTCCTGGACTTGGCCTGTTACGCTCAAGGATGTTGACATTTTTCTCCCTCTCACCACAGACAGGGTTTTTCTGTTTCCCTAATTACCTCCCACTCCCATCCTCCCCCCCCCCCAACACACACACACGTGCACTCTGTTAATTCAACTCAGTAGCTCAGAGGTCACTTTCCCAGGGAGCCTTACTGGATCACCCCCACCCCAGCTCCGGCTACGTCTCCTTTCTGTGTTATATGTTCTCATGGAAACGTTTCTTTCTCTTAGGACACTTGATCCAGCTTGTATTTATGCATTTATTGCCAGGATTATCTGATTCATGTCTCTTTCCTCCTGGATTATTAATTCCATGATGAGGAGACTACGTATTCTCACAGCTGCGTCCCTGGAGCCTGACTCAGAACATAAAGGTGCTCATAAATGGCTGGAACGAGGAGGGCCCAGAGGTGCCCATTCCCCCTCAGTCTGTCCTCTTGTTCTTGCTTCTCTCACCCACAGACAGCGGGGTCCAGCTAGTGTCCTCAGTGCTGCCAGCCCCAGACCCGAGCAAAGGTGGGAGGAGGCGCTGGCTCAGATGGGGCTCCGTGGAGAGATCAAAACCCACATCCCCTGCGTCGTCTTTCCTAAGAATCTCTTCTGATCTATGTATTCCGTCCCTGTGGCAAAGATGGCGTCATTCAAATCAGTTCTCTTAATTGTGTTCCTTGCTCCCTTGCAATGAGAAAGAACTTTCTAAAACGCAAATATGATGCTGTCCCTCTGCTACTTAACAGTTTTAACCACTCTCCTGCCCCGAGGCAGGTCCGCAGGCCTTTTCTCACGTGACCACTGAAGACTTCTCTAGCCTTTCCTCCTGCCCAGCTGTCCTGAACTACCTCCCTTCTTCCAGTTCCTCGTGAAGCCATATTCCCCACACCTCCTCAGAACTGCTGTTCCCTTACTCTGGTACATTTCCTCCACCCTCCTCCCCACTGCCTGGTAACTCCTTGTTCTAAGTGAAACCTCCTCTAGAAAGTCTGCCAGGATGCCCAAGTCCAAGACAGGCCCCCTCTTCTACTCTGTACTGTGCAGCTCTGCAGTTTCCCCTCCTGACTGTCCACCCGGGGTGCTAACTGCCCACTGCCTTGCTTGGATTCTTGACCAGGCCCTTCGGTGAGATCAGAGTCTGTGTTTGTTCTGAATGGTGTCAATGAACATTTACTCTTGAGGGGGTCACGTCTGATGTGGTCTGCCTTTCGCATGCATTATCCCACTGAAGCCAGGAAACAGCGCTGTGGGAGCACTGTTGCTTATCCTGGGTTGAGATGCAGATGCGGAAGCTCACAGATACAGAGCAGCGACCTGAGTTGTAGCCTCCGCACCCGGCACAGTGCCTAGGTCATGGCAGGTGCTTAATAACCATCTGTGGGATTAATGCTGAGTGTGCTAGAATCGTGTAGAGAAGTCTCACTATTGCAGGTCTCTGGGTCTATAAATAACGTGTTGCTAGAATTAAAAGTGCCAGGCCAATCAGATGGGTAAGACGTCAGTGTGCAGCCAAAGGGGCAGAAACATCTTATCTCACTAATTAGTGATTTCACGGTGAAGCTCCTTTAAAAATCAGAGCCGCTGTTGCCTGGAGATAAAAATCGGCCTTGGTCCTTTTATTCCTCTGAATGCTTCTGTGAGAATTAGTGAAGGCAGTTGGCACAATTCCCTGGCTGAATTTGATCTAGGGAAAGGCAAGAGGAATAATCCCTTCTCTAGAATCCCAGGAACCTGTGACTCTCTGCCCCTCAGTCTGAGGCCTTTCATCCTCAGCACAATGGGTGGCTTGGGCTGCCAGCTCTCTCTTGGCTGGCCTGTGCACTGCGGGGTACTTCACACACCCCTCCCACAGTTTCAGCAACTGCAGATATCCACAGACATTGCCCGTTTCTCCGGGCAAAATCACACCTCCTACCTCCTTGCTTGGAAAACCACTGACCTAGAGTGTGGCAGGTAGAACACACCATGCAGGCCCTCCCACACATCACAGAGTCTCTGGCGACTACCTGTGTGGACATACTCATGGTACTGATGGTGACATGAGGAATGTCTAATATTTTGTTAACGCTCACTTAGAAATGTTCCTTCCATCATGCCAGGCAATGAAAGTCTCCAGGCAGAGGACTTGTATTGCAACCTCACCTTTGCAGTAGAGGAGCTCCTGGGACCACTGTGAATTTCTGAACACTTGTATGTACCCCGAGTAGAGGCAGATAAGTATGGGTTGTGGAGTCAGAAACTGTGGGCTTAACTCCCGGTTAAAACACCGATTTACTTGTGTATATCAGTAGTCACTCAACTGCTGCAAGCTGCAAGTTCCTCAGCCACAAAACCTTCCTTGCCTGATGGTGGCAAACATTGGGCCGAGGCCTGGGAGAGTGCCTGGCATAGTCTGGCAGGTAGAAGCAGCTGCTGCTCATAAATGCTTCCTCCCTAAGTGCCAGATTATTGCCCATGAAGTAGGAGGAAGGGAGAGCTTCCTTTCTCATGTCTAGTGCCCCAGAAGGTTCCTCCATCCCTTCTCAAAACACAGCAAGGGCAGGTGGCTAACTCATGCTGGGAAAGCTAGGGAAGGCTTTTGAATGGGACTCTCAGCCTTTCCCTGGTGTTGGGCAAAAGCAATGTGGGAGGCAGTAACTAAAGATTAGGCTTAAGTGGTCCCCCCCCCCCCACCCTAGGTTTTTGCCATAGGGTATGTGAGCTTGCAGGAGAGAGAGAGAGAGAGGGAGAGAGAGAGAGAGAGAGAGAGAGAGAGAGAGAGAGAGAAAGTGAGAAATCACTCCCTGAGGGGATGCTCATGCCACAATCCCTTCTTCTCCAGTCCCCTCTCAGGATTTTGGGCATGCTTGCACAGTTCCTGGCATTATTGTCAAGCAGCTAGATCTGGCACTCAAACCGTGGTAGACCATGTGGGCTTTCAGAACCTTAAGGATCACACCACCTGCTGGCCTGGGATGGGCTTTTGTAGGGAGAGTGTCCACAAGGCGGCGAGAGGACTGCTGGCATGTTTCACTCAGAAGACTTTATATAATTTCTCAAGTTAGGTGAGTGTCTGTGCTCAAAGGTAGGCTTGGATTCTAGTTCAACTCCAGCACCTCCTCAGCGAGACTTCCGCCTTGGGCAAGTACTTCCCCTACAGGACTCAGAATCTGCATCTCTAAAATAGGATCATGCTGGAGCTGCTGGTCCTCCTGTTGGCGGACCGACCAGGTAACGCATGTAAAGGAGCAGCCAAGGCCAGGTGAGTACACCCTGTGAAACACCGGCTGACTCTCATCAGTAATATGCTCACAGACGCATCATATCTAAGCGGATTCTTGAAAGGATGAATGATGGGGAAAACAAGATCCAAGGCAAATAAGACAGAACACAGTCAATCAGTCAGAGAACAAGCGGAGGGTAGTCTCCATGGTGGAAGATTTAGAAAAAAGAAAGTGAGCAAAAAAGCAAAGGTCTAAAAACAACTAAGGCACTTTTACAAAGGAACTTCAAAACATTTGTGGGAAAACTGAATTAAAGCACAGGTTTATTTTGGTGCAAGAAAGAAAATTTATGCAGTTTTTAAAAATAATACACATTTCCATGAAATTTTGAATGCTTCCCCATCCCCTCGTATATGAAAGTGGGGGACCAGTTACATGTGTGCCCCAGGATCTTAAGAGGCAGACCAAAGGCAAAGTCCTGCCTTGACGAGAAATGAATGAATAGCATCTCAGAAGGACCTTTAGCTAGACTTCGTCGTCAGCGTTACGTCATCATCGTTACGTCATCATTGTTAGTCAACATATGCTGAGCACCGTGATATGCAGGATAGACAGAAATAACTGAGACACACAGGCCTTGTGGCCCAGTAGTCAGCCAAGGGAGCCGGATCCCACATGGCTAACTGCATAGTTCAAATTCTGGCCCTGCTGGCTTGAAAAACATGCCAGATGTGTGTACATGTGTGCTTCTTGGATGGAGAAATGGAAAAGGGATTGAAGTGTGACCACACCCCATTGGGGGGGTTCTCTCTCTCTCTCTCTCTCTCTCTCTCTCTCTTTCTCTCTCTTTCTCTGGTGAGAGCATGTGCCCTTTGGCAAATAGACAGGGAGAGGGAGGGAGGGAGGGAGGGTGAGAGAGACAGGGCAAAGGAAGGAAAGAAGGAAGGAAGAAAAGAAAGAGATAAAAGAAGGAAGGAAGGAAGGAAGAAAAGAAAGAGATAAAAGAAGGAAGGAAGGAAGGAAGGAAGAAGGAAAAGGAAGGAAGGAAGAAGAAAAAGAAAGAGAAAGAAAGAAAGAAAGAAAGAAAGAAAGAAAGAAAGAAGTGAAGGAAGAAAGAAAGAAAAAGAAAAAGAATTGAGAGAGAGTCATATTCCTTGAAGAGTCATAGACTAGTTGACTAAAAGCCGGGAAGATCTAAGTAGTTTTTGAGCTAACGCTGAGGTCCCACATTTCTGCCCTTAATTAACTCATCCTTGGATCTAGGTGGACAGAGGTGTGCAAGTCCCTAGTGACTCAAGCAGATCCTTTCTCTTTACTAAACACTCGGTCTCCTTTTACCACCCAAGACTTTCTGCATCCAAACTGCTTGAACAAGTCAGGAGAGGTACGTGCATGTGAGGTGCTCAGAGAAGAGGGTTTGTAATGAAGCCCTGTCTTCTGGCAGGCCACAGAAGCTGAGCTGGTGGAGAGGACTCTGGAGGGGCAGTGAAGACTTCACTGACTCGTCCAGGTTGGCGTCCTCCTAGCACCTTTCTGACTAGAGGAGTAGAAGTGAGTCTGTGAGGTCAGTTGCAGACTTAAGCACAGCCAGCAGGCCAACAGCAGGGTCAGCCGGTCCCAGGGGAGACCCTTTCTTGACAGGGGATTCAGAACACAGGAGTGGAGGTGGTCTCGACCCAGACAGCTCCAGGAAAGCCTGTGGAACACTGTGTTGTCCACAAGCTATTCTGCAGCTGCTTTAATTAAAGAATTAAACTCTGAGTAGCAGCAACATCCATGAAAGCCAAATTGGACTCCTCCTTGGAAAACAAGCTACAGACCACATCTTTATTGTGCAGACACTCATTAACAAATACGTAAAAAAAAAAAAAAAATACTAGTCAGAGAAAGATGTTTTCCTGCTTTGGAGACTTTTAAAAAAGCATTTAATTTAATCTGGCACGCATGGCTGAACCTGAAATGGCTATAATGTGTAACTGGTGGGGAAGCATGACCAAAGAAGCTCTGTCTACCAGTCCCCTCTGCAGGACAAAGGTACCCAGAACTCTACTGGGGTGAGGGAGAAGGCACCATTTCTCCCCCCCCCCCCCCCCGCCTTTTCTCTGTACAATGAAGAGTTTTCTAGGCTCAAGGTACTTCCAAAGGATCTTTCTGGAGGAAATAAATGCAGGCTGCAGATAAGTAGGCTGACCCCTCCATCTCATTCCTCACTCCTAGTACACTTAGAAAGAACTTAAATTTTAACAGGCTACAGCACACAGACTCTAGGACCATCTACAGAGAACTTTATCAATCGTATTTTCAGGGCATGATCTCAAATAATCTCACAGTTTACTTTTTTTTTTTTGGAGAGGTTTTTGCTATAGGGCGCGTGTGCTCGCCAGACAGACAGAGAGAGACAGAGAGACAGAAAGCAGGAAATCACCCCCCAGGGGGGATGGCCACGCCACAATCCCTTCTCTTCCATTCTCTTCTCAGGATCTTGGGCACGCACGCACACGCGCCCGGCGTGAGTTTAAGCCACCGGGTCCGGGACTCGAACCGTGGTCGATTACGTGGGAGTCCAGTGACATAGCCATTACGCTAACTGCTGGCCCCACACAGTTTACTTTTTAATCATAGAATCTGCTATCTTTGCTTTTATAGGGTCCACCAAGGTTGTCTGGATTCCAGGCTCTTCTCTGTAGGCCCAAACTCAAGAGGATCCAGACTTCACATAAAGTGGGCTTTCAGGTACAAGGTAAGATCTATTCTTTAAGAGAAAAAAAAGCGTATCTCTAATGGCTTTAGGATATTTTCATTGATATCAGGCTTTCTGTGATTAAAAAAAAAAAAAAAAAGGTCAGATTTGCAACCTCTAAAGTGTATTGCTCTGCCCCAAAGCCAGGGCCTGAGTGCAGAAATACAAATAAGAAAACAAAGAATCAAACTGGTGGGGGACAGAGAATCTCCGTACCCCTCCATCTCTCACAATGGAAACTGATCATGATCAGTTCTTTGCTGTTTTCGAAGAGCAAAGAAGTATATGAGGTTCACAGGGCAGTTCCAGGGTAAGAGAAAACAGGTCTTGTGGGATAAACCCAGCACCATCAGAGGATGTCAGGGAAGGAGACGGGGAGGCAGAGAGAAACAGCAGGAGGCCCCACCGTGTCCTGGGCTTCGCATAGTTCGCATTACTGGCACCATTTATTTTTGGTGACAGGGAGTGAAGAGCAGGACTGACAATTAACTGGCAAACCCAGACTGCCACAGTGAATCATTCCCGACAGAAAGTACACGAGAAGCAAAGTTAACCAAAGTGGTGGTCCAAACAGCAAGGCTTTTCTGAATTCTTCCTATATGGACGTTGTCCTGCTCTGAGGACAAGCGTTCCCTGGCTGGGACAGGACACAACCCTTGGAAAGCTTTATCATCTGCCATCACCTTACCTTTACGATTCAGGAAGTGCTTGTGGGTCAGTGACAACACTTTGTGGCAGGTACTTGGCCAATATGTATCCTTCTTTATTTTATTTTATTTTTTTTATGGTAGAGAGTGTGTGTGTGTGTGTTTAAGAGAGAGATACAAAAAGATCCCTTGACAGGGTCTCATCATGTCATGACCCCCTTTATCCAACCCTCCAGTTCCTCAGGATCCTGGGTGCCCACGTACATGCTTGGCATGTTTTCAGGCTGACCCAGGGACACAAACCTGTAGTCGGCCATATGGCTTCCAGCCTTGCAGGGCCCTGGCATTACCACTGTGCCACAGCAGTGGGGCCTACATTCTTCTTTCTAATAAATGCAAATGGGAAACCACAGTGCCAACCAAGTAACTACCTTTGATATTTCCACACACCGCTACCCAGATATTGGAAATCAGTCATTACAAACCTAAAGAGCTTCGCTTAGGGGTTTTGTAGACTTGGTATAAAAAATGTCTGATGGAGAAGTCAGAACAATAACTTGGCACGAAATCTAGTGTGAGAAAGAATACGGACTCTGAGATGTGCAACACTTTCAGTTCAAAGGAAAGTCAGATTTCAGAAAACTGCAGACTGGGAAAGAGTGTATTGCATCCTGAATGAAGATGCTACTATAACTCTCATCACATAATTTGATAATTCTGACGTGCAAAAGTGTAATGACATAAGTCTGGAATGGTACAAAGTCAAATTCTCCATATAAAATAAGCTGAGTGGAAAATTTTATCCTCATTTTATTGTGATCACCATTCGGCAGTTTTAAGTACAGAAGTTGTTTGAAAAGTATAACTGGGATACTGAAAATGTATTTAAATGTATTTAAAGTTTCCCCCTATGATTAGAAGTTAAAGTCAGTGATGGAACTTCAAACCGTTCATGGAATTAAGGCACTGTTTTATTTTGGTGTAAAAAATCTGAAATCCATCTGTAGTATTTTCATAATATGCATTTTTTGAATGAACTTTTGGAAGACCCCTTGTATACAGTACAGGTTCACTACCTGGTCCCTCATTTCTACCTCAGAAGAATTTCTTTGTCAAGCATAGTGAAAAATTTGGCATAATCCTCTCCTATTGTCTCTGTCTCCTTAGCCAAAAATATAAACAATTTTCAGATGCACTTGATAAAAACTGGACCAGAAAGCCTCATAAGCTAGGGGCCTTTCATAATACAATAAGGGATTCTCTGGACAAAGTCATGGTTTCCTGCTCTGCCTTCTTGCCCAGCTACCCAGCCCTACAACCCTTTCTGGTCCAGAGCCAGCGTCATGGCACGCTACCTGTGCGGCTGCACAGGCCCTACAGGCTCAGCAGGGACCCTGCTCCAAGAGCCAGGCGCCCAAGTGGCCTGATGTTCTACCGGGGCTGTCTTGCAGCTCTCAGTGGTTTTATATTGGAACTTACGCTTTGCAAGTGAAATCCAGTGGACAATGGATGTGCGTGAACATCGGAGGCACGCATGCTGTTCATGCCTGAAGTTCCTTGCTGCTCAATTAACATGCGGCGTTTTCAATGCCCCATGAGCACAGGGTTCTGGTAGAGATATCACACAACGTGTGAGAATTCAATGAGACTTGAGTGAGTGAAAGGAAAGTTGTGTAAGTGTGAGGTGGAGGGGCCAGTAGCCCTAAGAGATCACACTTTCTGTTCACACCAGAGCATTTCTTTCTTTCTTTTTTTTTTTTTTTTTTTTTTTGGAGAGGTTTTTGCTATAGGGCGCATGTGCTTGCCAGAGAGACAGAGAGACAGACAGTGAGAAATAACCCCCCGGGGGGATGGCCACGCTGCAATCCCAGCCAGAGCATTTCTTGAACTCCAGAAGAAGGCCATGATGTTCTAAGAAACACAAATGACCAAAGAACCCTATCATATCTTTTTTTTTTCTTTTTTTTAAATTTGCTATAGGGTATGTACACTCACTAGAGAGAGACAGCAAGAAAGAGAGGCAAAGTGAGAAATCCCTGGGGGGATGGCCATGCCACAATCCCGTCTCCTCCATTTTCCTCTCAAGATTCTGGGTACACACACACATGTGCCCAGCATATCTCTCAAGCTACCGGGTCTGGGACTCGAACCATGCAGTCAGCTCAGCAGCTTTAGCCACCATGCTGCCTGCCAGCTGGCCCTCATGTCTTTTCTTACTCATGTTACTTCTCTGTGTTAGCCAACCTCTTTGGCTGAAAATGATAACACAGAAAGAAAGGGAAAGATAGACAATCCATCATTCCCGGTTCTTTCAGTCCTTCCTTACTCATCAGTAATCTGACACTGTAAAGTGTTGGGGGAAAGCGCTTATACCAAGAAATGAAGCTGAGTTAGTTTTGTGCAGTTTTCCACTGTCCTGGTAAGAACAAAATGCATATGTGTATATAAGCTATGAAATATAAATCCTATAATTTTGGTTATTCTGTATACTACTTAAATGTTCTCATAGTACCATTTAAATCTTATGTGCATAATATAAAGAAGTATGATAATAGTTATGCTAATTACTTAAATTTTTAATTGTTCTTTACTTAGAACAACACTAACTAGCAAATAAAAACATACCATGCAAGTCAAGAGAGGGATAGGAAAAAGCGAAAAAGTTTTACATTTTAGTATCTTTAACAGTACTTTTTTGAAGCAGAGGTTCCACACTTTCATGGACTAATGAACTGTTTGGTTTTCACTTTTATTTTCACTTTTTTTTTTTTTTTAAGGTTTTTGCCATAGGGCGCATGAGCCAAAAAGAGGGAAAATGAGAAATCACCTTCCAGGGTGATGGTCATACCGCAATCTCTTTTCCTCCATTCTCCTCTAGGGATTTTGGGCATGCATGCACATGTGCCAGGCGTGATTTTCAAGCCACCAGGCCTGGGACTCGAACTGTGTTCGGCCGTGTGGGAATCCAGTGCCTTAACCACCATACCAACTGCTGGCCCAAGCCCTCACTTTGCTTAACAACTCTGTGCCTATGAAATACAATATCACAAGAAGATGGGTTTCATAGGCACATGCCCTAAAATGGTACAAGAGTTCAAAAACTAGGGCACATATGGGCTACTTAATAGAAAGACAGACCTAAAGAAAATCCAAAGTAGATCTTTGACTATTAAAAGTCAAAGGAGTTAAAACAAACGAAAAAAAAAAAAAAAAAAAAAAAAAGAAGGCAGCTGCTAATTAAAGGAAACAGGAAAAGCTTCTCTTGTGAAAAATGAAGTTTAGTGGCTGAGACCCATGAGTTCAGGGAAAACTGAAGCGGGCCTCTAGCTGCTGTAGTCACCAGCATCTACCTGTGTGGCCTCTGCATCTCAGGAGGGCAGGAAGCAAACCAGGAAGGAGACGGACTGGGGGCCATGTGAACTCAGAAGGTGAACCTGCCAGAAAGACTCTTTCGTACTTTACCTCCATAAAATAATTCATGGTTTTGGCAGCATGAGGAAAGCAGTTAGGCAGCTTTAACACCAACCACAAATAACGTTTCAACTTGAAGTTTTTGCACATGTGCCAGGCGTGGCAGGACCTGTCCTGTGTATCAGATGTTCCCATGAGTGTAAGGCAAAATTATGTGGAGAGCTGTCTGAGAATGCATTGTCTACAGTGTATTTCCCAACATCACCCACACCCTAGTTGCCCTCCACAACAGGAATATGACAATTGCCTTCACTCCTCGAACAGAAACTCACAGCCTCTGAGGCAAGAGTGTCTACTATTTCTAGTCTTCCGGCTGACTAGACGTGGCAAAGAGCACTATGTGCGACTAGAAGACCAGGGTGTGGGAGAAGCTACAGGAGACGACGGAGGGCAGCACAGGAAATTTAGTCCTCTGGGCGCAATGGTTGGAAGAAGTTCTAGATCGAACCTTCGCCTCATGCTCTGAGTTGCCATTTGCATAGTGTCGAGGAAAACTACAACGTTGGTGTGGTTGCGAAACAGTGTTTACGTCATTTACCCAAATGCCGTTTCTCCTGTAGCATAATAACCGTCCCATTATGAGACGAGTCAGATCGACTTTAGTGTAAGTTTATTTTGATTATGATACCAACTCCTATATTGAATTAAACTCCTATAGTATAAAGTTTAGCTCTAGCCATGGGGAACCAGTCTCTTTCCAAAATCACATTTCTTTGGTTCAAATTTCAGTGCTTGGGCTCATGCAGCATGGCCATCTGCTCACAAGTTCAAAAATAAATACAGAGAACATTGTTTCTACGGACCTGGAGGCTAAAATACAGAACATGGTCATCATTAAGTTTACAGATGACACTAATGGGAAGAAGGGTGGGTTAGGAATTCCAAATAGGAATAAACGCAGGGTAGAGGCCTGGAGAGAACATCTTAACCATAAAAATAAATGATGGGGAAGGACTGGTTTTGTGCAGTCATGTCTAGATTGGGATGAGGGCTCACTGGGGCTTGTGGGGGATGACGCTGGTGTAAATTTCTGGCACACAGCATTCTGGGTCCCACTGCGGTATTATCAATTCAAACCCCTTGCAAAGATTTTGTTAGTCTACCCTTGCTTCGAGAACAGGAGTTTTTTGTTTGTTTGTTTTGTTCTTTCCCAGAAGAGTTCAGATGTACCCTGGGGTTGATTTAGGATACTATCCTGAGGTTTGCATTAAAGGGAGCAGAATGTGAAAAATGATCCAGTGGTTCCTCTCTCCCCCACGCCTTCCCATCTCACCCATCCCCACGTCCTGTCATTTCTGTCTCCTGACACGTCGTTCATCTGCCCCCTTCTGCCCTCGGCACTGCCATCACTCAGTTGAGCCATCAGAGTTCCTCACCTGGTTTGCAGGAGCTTCCTATCCAGGCCCTCGGCCTCCATTCTTGACTCTTTATGACCTATTCTCCTCCAAGCAGCTGAAGTCATCCCCCTAAAGCTTACATCTGATCAGATAGGTTCTTGTGACATCCCCTCCATGGCCATTCCTCTTAGACTAAAATCGAAGTTCTTTACCGGGATCCACAAGCGCGGCGAGACCTGACTCCCGCTCCAACCCACCCCCGCTGCTTTACTGCCCCACCTCCTCTAGCTCCGACACTTCCTTCTAAGGCACCTTCCCCAAACAAGGCAGAGCTCCTCTTAGCGCCTGGTGAGGACACCTTATTCTCATCCTTCGGGTCTCTGCTTAAGTGTTCCTCCTCAGAGACCTGGCTTTACCACTGTATCTAAAATAGCCTGCTTCCGGGACCGGCAGATGGCATAACAATTACACCTCTGGGCTCACACATGGCTGACCGCGGTTTGAGTCCCTGACCTGGCAGCTTAAAATTCAGATATGTATGTGTGTGCCCAAAATACCAAGAGAAGAATGGAGGGCAAGGGATTGCAGCATGGCCATTTCTCCTGCAGGGTGATTTCTCGCTTTCTGTCTCTCTGGTGAGAGACACACATGCCCTATAGCAAAAATCTCTCTAAAAGAAAAAAAAATGTCACTTTCCCAGAATTCTCCAAACCTTTATTATACTTCCCAGAATCTGTAGTAATATATTATTTATCCAGTTATTTATTATTAATATTTGTCTCTGCTCTAGATGGGTTCTGAGCTCCTTGAGAGCAAGAGGCCATGTCTGTGTCCTGCACGTTATAGTACTAGAACCCAGCAGGGTGCTGGCCTGAGACTGGCACTCAAAAAATATTTGTTGAATGACTAAACTTGTCTCTTGTTTCAAAGCTACTACAGTGCTCTGCAGATTTAAAAATAGGACCTCTGGGGACCAGCAGATGCCATAATGGTTATGTCGCTGGACTCCCACATGGCCGACCGTGGTTCCAGCCCCACACCCAGAGGCTTGAAACTCACGCTGGGCACATGTGCATGCATGCCCAAGACCCTGAGAGAAGAATGGAGCAGAAGGAATTGTGGCATGGCCATGCCCCCTGGGGCGTGATTTCTTGCTTTCAGTCTCTCAGTCTTCTTGTCTCTCTGGTGAGTGCATGCGACCTATAGCAAAAATCTCTTAAAAAAATAACTTAAACTTCTGAATCTTATGGTTATTCCTTGGGAGAGTATTTATAGCTACAGAGATGATGACTAGATCTGGAAAGTAAAATTAACTATATACATATATACTTACGTGTATGTGTGTGTGTGTGTGTGTATATATATATATATATATATATATATATATATATATGAATTATTTAACTTTATTTATCATCATTATTATTCTTTTCTTTTTTTTTTTAACCAGAGAGGGACAGAGGGAGAGAGACAGAGGGAAAGAGAAAGCAAGCTGCCAGGTCCAGGACTTGAACCACAGTTGGCCATGTGGAAGTCCCATGCCTCAATCACCATGCCACCTGCTGGTCCCAGAGTTAACTATATTTTTAAGCTTCCAAGTTTCTTATCTGAGACCCTTCAAAGATAGGACAGGTAGACACTGTACATGGTCAGGTGATCTCTGAACCCTCTATTGTATCAGTAGCAGATTTGAAAATATTTTTCTTTTCTTCTGCATACTTCTCCCTGACATTTTCTGTGCCCTGGAGAATAGTCTAAATTTTGTATCACCTAATTTTCACTAAGGTGGCTTTACCATCTGTCTTCTGGATCCTGAAAGATGATGAGAGAGGCAACAATTAAAGGCTCCTCATCCCTGACAGCTCCCAGCATGCACCCCTGCCCAGCCCGGAGCCTCTCATCGCTCTCCCCTGTCTGCTCCCCCAGGCCAGCTTTCAGTTCATTAGACTGGCTGAGATTCAAACGCACTTAAGTTTGGAAGGCTGAACTTTACAATTCTAGATGCTACATTCTCTGAGTCATATCATTTTATCAAAAAAGCATATGATGTGAGTTTTAGAGGGCATTTCCGGAGGCAGCGCTGGAGTTCAAAAGAAGAGGAGAATAAGACGATGGACGGTGCTTTGATCAAAACTTGTTCTCCAGGCCACATGGTGATTCCATCAGGGAAGCAAAGTGTGTGCAGATCAAACCGTGAGAGCCAGTGGAGAACAGACACCCAATTAGTTATAATAACCTTTGGCTGGTAAGTGAAAGGAAAGAACTACAGGAACATGGACATCCAGAATGGATTTCGAGCCTCAACCACTCTGTGTTTCCTATCTGACGTGTCGGCCGGAAGGGCAGCCCTTTGGAGAGAGGCACTGCGTGTTCACTGAAACACGGGGAGCCAAGTGATGGCGAAGTAACAGCCCCAAACGGGCTTTACAGTTACTGTGAATGAAAAAGGAAGGCCATGTATTTTTTAAGAGAGAAAGCCATATAAATCTGACAGCTCCCACACACTCATGGCAAATCCCAGTCATCTCTAGCCAAACCACTCTGTTTTCCTGACAGAGACTTGCACAGTGTGAGGACAGTGTGAAAAATCAGTGGTCATGACCACAAACCACATATGGTACGCCCTGGGGTCAATCATGATATTGTTGGGTCCATTTGGAGCAGGGTAGGTGCCCTTCCATTTTAAAACTCACACACACACCCGTGCACACACACATATACACACCTCTAACACACATGCAGCAAGAGACACAAGATGATTTGTACAAGTCAATTTTGTCTCCTACCTTAAATTGCATTATACTTTTCTGTTTTGAAATTTCTGAGTTATTGGTTCTCAATAACAATATTACCCAATTAATGACTTATTTTTGTTAAAATAGGCTAACACGGATGAAAACAGTATTAAAAACTTTTTAGTTAAATCTACAAATACAGATATCTATCAACACTTAAAATACACATGCCCTTTGATTCTGTCACTTTATTTCTAAGTATTTCTACTACAGACTTGCAAAAATATGCAATGATATCCTTATGCATCTGTCTTTCCATTTTCGTATTCAAGCAGTTGAATGTTGGGGAAGAGCACAGACCAGGCAGGCAGGTCTCCCTGTAACATGGCAGCCCAAGGCTGCCCGTCATCCCGTGGCGTTCTCCCGTTTCTTCATCAAGCTTGCTTTGCGAGTCTCTGAGATGACTCTTCTGCACATTCCCTTTCAGCTCAGGATCTCCACTTCCGCCCCGTCCTCTCAGCCGACGACCTTACTTTACACCTGAAGCAGTACCAGCGACCTGGTTTGGGAGCTCCCTTTTCTTCCTGCCCCACATTACCATGCATGGTGGCCTCGCTGTCCTCTTTCTTCACGTGCAAGAAGGACGTGCTGCTCCTCCTTAGCAAGGTTAGGCTGTGGGTCTGCCATCTCTCATCCTGTGTCTGTCCTCCACTGTCACTTCTCGAATTTTCACCTGGATTTAGTTATACTGACACATTCATACTTCCTGCCCCAACATCTTTTTTGAGTTCCAGATGTGTGATTAATCTGCGTGTGACACATTCCACATGGATGTCTGAGAGACGCCTTGAACTCAGTAGGTTCAAAGTGGACCCTTGATTCATTCTTTCCCCCAAACTTATTCCTTCCCCACCCTTCCCCGTGGCAGTGAATGGCTCCACCCCTCATTAATTACCCATGTCTCTCCTCAATCTCCGTCTCCATTCCTGTTGACCACATCCATTTCTACTTTATAAATGTATCTCGAATCTGTCTATACCTATAGCTGTTAGCCTACCCTACCATTGCCTTGGCAGGACTACTCAAACAGTAATTCCTGCCTGGTCTCACACCCTTGCTCCATTCCAACCTGTTTACACATAGTTGAAAAGTCTTTAATAAATATGATCACATGACTTCTCTGAATAAAAGCTTCTAGTGGCTCCCCGTAGCACCTCAGGTAAAACCCGGCTCCTCGTTGTGCTTTACAGGACACTGTCCAACTGTCTCGGCCTACCCTCCAATGTCATTTCATGCTGACTCTCCCTCACGCGTTACCTTCAGCCACACTGACCTCTTTCAGTTCCTTGGAAAATGCAAGTGCTTTCCCAACCAGGGATTTGCAAATGCTGGCTTCCCCATGCCTGGAATGCCCCACTATCCTCTGGGTCTGTTTCTTAAAATGTTCTTCCCTGGGTCTGCTGTCCTGTTACTTTATTACAACATGCTACTTCCCTCCTAGCACTTACCATGATGTGAAAGCATGTATACATGCTCTTTGTATTTATTTCTAATGTTGGATTGTAAGATCCCCAGGCAGGGGTCATAATCCTGATACGTATACACAGTACTTTGCATGATATATCACACATAGAAGGAGATCAATAAATGCTGATGAACATTTGAGTAAATGAATGATTAAATACAGGACTATTTCTTACAGTCTTGTTATACTAGGGAGCACTGTAAACAACCTAAATGGCAACTGATCAGTCAGTGGTTCCATAAGTAATGGCATCGCCTTAGAATACTAAGAGCTACATCTGTTTGCATAGGTATAGAAAGCTGATCAAGATACATCAAGTGAGAGGCCAAGCGGTGGCATGGTGATTACGGTGCTGGACTCCTACATGACTGACAGCAATGTGAATCCTGGATGTGGTGACTTGAAAATCATTCCAGGCATGCGTGCATGAGTGCCCCAAATCCTGAGGGGATAATGGAGAAGGGATGACTATCCCCACTGGGGGAAATCATCACGATTTTTCACTTTCTCTCTCTCTATTTCTCTCTGGTGAGTGCACCTGCCCTATGGCAAAAAAAAACTGAACAAAGAAACAAAATAGATTAAGTGGAAAAAGTATACTGCAGAACACAGTATCTAAAGTTTCATGCCATACATGAATATATATGACATATGTATAAAATGTTTCTGAAACTAACATAGAGGAAACTTTTTATATTCTCACACACTGCTTGAACTTCTTAAAATAATGATGTGTTACTTTTATAATTAAACAAATGTGTTATAATTAAAATACAAATATGTATTAACAAAACTCAGACATGCATTCCATTTGTTCCAAAGGCTTCTGACTAGGCCCTCCTAGCTAGAATTTATCGGCTCGCTTGGAGTTGTTCACACATGTGTAAATAACCATTTCCATAAGTAATGGAGACCTGCTCTGCCTTGTCCCAAAATTTTCACTGAGGTGGCTCCCACAAGTGTGTTCAGTGTGACAGCCAGAGAAGGTAGACTTAGGCAGGTTGGGGGGACCTTGTGTGCCAGAGCAAGCAGCCTGCATGTAACCAGATGGGAACTAAAGGGCACTGAAGGCTCCTGGCTTTCCAAAGTGCAATGTGGGTATCTAGGAAGAATAATTTATTGGAGTACATTAAGCCTCTTCATCACATTTTATCATTTAAAAACCACGAACCAGGTAACTCCCCCATTGCTCCTCTACCCAGAATAACTGGATGGAGCTGCCGCAGTTGTAGTGGGCTTCCCAGAATAACTGGATGGAGCTGCCGCAGTTGTAGTGGGCTTCCCAGAATAACTGGATGGAGCTGCCGCAGTTGTAGTGGGCTTCCCAGAATAACTGGATGGAGCTGCCGCAGTTGTAGTGGGCTTCCCAGAATAACTGGATGTAGCTGCCGCAGTTGTAGTGGGTTTCCCAGAATAACTGGATGGAGTTGCCGCAGTTGTAGTGGGCTTCCCAGAATAACTGGATGGAGTTGCCGCAGTTGTAGTGGGCTTCAGTGATTGGCATCATCCCTGGCGCCCCCTGGATCTGCACCAACTGCCAGAGCTTTGTCTGACTGGAAAACTCTGCCCACTGGCTCGTTTCGGTTTCCCTCTGGCGGTCTCACTTGTATTTATAGACGACAAGTGGGGATGAGGGCAAGGTGGGGTTTGTACTCTCTCCTGCTCAAGGGTATTAACTCAGCCATATTTTTTGCAAGATTCATTCCTCGCTTGGAGACTTTGAATCCTCCAGTGATTCTCAGACTTTGGCAAACATAACAGATCACCTGGATGGTATGCTAAAACCCGGATTTCTGGGTCTCATCCCTGAGACTGATTCAGTAAGACCGTGGTGGGCCACACAATTTGAAGTTCTCACCAGTTCCCAGGTGACGCTGATGGTCAGGGACTCTACTTTGAGAATGTCTGCCTTAGTGAAGTAACGGGAACTCTCCATTCTCACAGCTGAGGTGGGGGTCACGAGGTCATGCAGGACAGCACCCAGCCCTTTCCCGAGCTCTCAGTGGGAAAGCCTTTGAATTTGCCATTGGGCATGCCCTGTCAGTTTCTGCTTTCTAGAAGGCTGAGTAGCTAGAAATGTCTTTACTCTGCCTCAGATTAGCTCCAGGGTCCCAGCCCCCACCCTGCAGAATATGCAGAGCATTCTCTACAAACCGCCAGAGGACTTTGGGGTCTCAGAGGTGGGAGGGGATGTACCCCTGGTAATCACCCCTCCCCAGCATCATGACCCTGAAAGGACTCTAGTGAAGGCTGGGGAGTGAGCAGGGCGCCTATCTGGTGAGGCACAGTACTGAAGAAAGGGGGTGGGCCCTGTGGAGAAAGGACCCCATGTACTAACCCCCAGTTCTGCTCTCCCGGCCCCGCCTCCTCCAGTTCTCTTCTCTTTCTTCTCCCAATCCTAACTGAATTACGCTCTGGGCCAGGAACTGCACGGTGGACGTTCAGGACAACGCATACGGAATACTCGGGGACCGAGAGCTTCAGCAGCTGATGCCCCAGTGAGGGAGACAGGCACCCAAGTGGCTGCCCAGGAAAAGTCAAAGCGGTAGATTCTAGAAGGTCAAAGGACGTGGAAACACAGGGGGCACAGAGTGGGGATCATGAACTCGGACTGAGGGGAGACATGAGGGAAGTTTTAAGAAGAAGGTGCCCCTTTAGCTGGCCACAGGAGGAGAATGGTTAGAACATGGAACTATGCTTTGGAGAACAGAAAACACCAGACCCCTGCCTTCATGTGGTGCCCTTCAGGGCTAGGGGAGTGGGGGAAACAGTTCATGTCCGTCTTCCACTCAGGGACATCTGCGGCATGAGGTCTCCCCACTGCGGCCTCCGCTTGTGAACGCCGACGTCTGTACTGCTGCTGTGCTCTGCTCAGCCTGGCTGGGTGTCCAGGCCACCTTCGTGGGCGTGCAGGCCAATAGCGGGAGGAGTTCAGAATCAGAACGGGCTTTTAGGGAAAAATGTCACTTTTCAAAGGCAGGGCAATAAGTTTAATCCTACCTGTCTCATCTTCCCACATATACCTACATTTCAGCCTTACCAGAAAGGATTTTGTCATTTTTAAATTTTTTTTTTTTTTTTTTTTTGGAGAGGTTTTTGCTATAGGGCGCGTGCACTCTCCAGACAGACAGAGACAGAGAGACAGAAAGTGAGAAATCACCCCCCAGGGGGGATGGCCACACCACAATCGCCTCTCCTCCATTCTCCTCTTGGGATCTTGGGCACACACACACATGCGTCCAGCATGACTTTTAAGCCACCGGGTCCAGGGTGCGAACCGTGGTGGACTACATGGGAGTCCAGCGACATAGCCATTACGCTAACTGCTGGTCCCTAAATTTTATTTTTAATTAAAACATTTTTACTTTAGAATTGTTTAATTTTATTATTTTATTAACTTATTTATGTTAAAAAGAGATTTTTGCTACAGGGTGTGTGCACTCACTGGAGAGACAGAGAGATAGAAAACGAGAAATCATCCCCCAGGAGGGATGGCCACACCACAGTCCCTTCTTCTCCATTCTCCTCTCAGGATTTTGGGCACACACACACGCATGCACACATGCCTGGTATGTTTTAAGCTGTCGGGCCCGGGACTCAAACCATGGTTGACTACATGGGAGTTCAGTGATGTAATCATTACAGCATCTGTTGGTCCCACGTATTATTATAACTTAGTTTGCTAAGGGAGAGAGAGAAAGTGAGAAAGCAAGCCACCAGGTCTGAGACTCAAACCACAGTTGGCCATGTGGGAGTCCAGCACCTTAACCACCATGCCACCTTAACCACCATGCCACCTTAACCACCATGCCACCTTAACCACCATGCCACCTGACCTATACCATGACACAGGAAATAAAGTAGTTATCTGTCTGGGTAGCCACGGTCAGAGTATAGCAGAGCGAGCCTTCTGGTGACTCCAGACTCCTACTATTGGACTCCTAATGGTGTGACTCATAGCAAGTTACTTTCTTTGTCTGTCCCTCATTTTTTTTCCTCAACCATCAATGGCAATCATAATACCTAAATTCATAGAGTTGTTGTGAAAATGAAATGAATTAATACACATAAGCACTCAATAATTACACATTTTTTCTATTGACACTTAAACCAAATTCATCTAAAAAATGCATTTTTAGATGAATTGGCCCTACGGTTTCTTTATTTCCATTTTCTCATGACTTTAATTCAAAACTCTTTATGTAGGTTTCATGAGGGCCCTTCCAAAGACAGGCCACAATGTTCTCCTGGTCAACAAGGCAGATCCTAATCTGTTCTTATGACTGAGCAGCTCTCCAGGTATTTGTGAGCTTAGGGAAGGAAACTCCTCTTTCCTATACGTTGGGAGTCTCTGGTATTGCTTCACTACTTCCTCCAAATCATTTATGAGATACAAAGCTTCAAAAATAGAGAAGATGGTACCCCAGATTTGGGGAGATAATGTACAAATCACCAGGACACAAGTCTTGAACTGTCTTTTGCTCTAGGAGGAGCGCGAAATGCTAAGTTCCTGGACTCTTGAGTCAGCCTGGGCTTGAATTCTGTCTCTGTTTTGTGACTGTGGCCAGGTACCTCAACATTCTCTGCCTTACTTTATTCATCTAAAAGAGGATGTGAAAGGACCACCTACCCTCATGGATTGTTGAGAGGATTAAGTGATATATTTTGAGTAAAAGCATTAATGTAGTGCTTGATGCATAATATGCCCTCAATACTGTGAGCTCTTGTAGCATGATGGAAAGAAAACCAGACTAGAAGTTGAAGAGACGGTTTCCCTCTAAGTGTGTCACTAGTAATCTCGGCCTGCTTCCTTTTCTGTAAAATAAAAGATGATGATCTCAAAGATTCTTCTCAGGTCTAGTTGGGTGATTTTAGCCTATCAAATTTCCTTTTAGAGGGTGGAACAAGAGAACAATAGCCTTCTCTCTCCCTGGGATTCACAGAACGGACTGTGGACTCTGAAAACACTTCCTTTCGTTCACTGTGTAGGCCTTCCTTTGCTTCTGGCCTTTCACTGATTCTCAGGGATAAGCGCTGACCTGTCTTTCTTTCATGGGCCTGATTCCATTTCCATTTCAGAAGAGGTGCTGGGCTATTTTGATCTGGATATCCATGGAGGAGGACCTAGGACAAGGAATGCCCCTTCCTGTAACCTCAGTGTTCTTAGTTTTAGGGAGTGATGATCTCTGAAGGCCCTTCAAACTCCAATACTCTGTGAGCCTGTGGACCTTAACTAGTACACTTTTCCAGCTGATGTTTGGCTTTAACTGCTCCAAAGCTGGATGCATTCAAGGGCAGCGTGGGCAATGGGGATTTCAGCCAAGGGGACCACAAACGAAATGGCTGGGATGTCAAGAAGCCTCACCCTAATTTGAAACTCAGAGTAAAGTAGAATTTTATTGAAGGTAGGCTTTTGACGGTATTTATGGGAGTCACAATGGGACATTTTGAAGATGTAATAATGCTTTAATACAAAATTTCCTGGCTTTCTTTGGAGTCACTGGAACACAGTGTTTATGTTTCGTAATGTTAATCACATGCAATTCTTCTAAATCTGGGATATAATGGATGCAAAAATAGGTCCAAATGTCGATTTTAAACATATGTTTTTTATATTGAATAGACCTGTATGGTTCCAAACACCAGTTAACTCTTTGATGAAATCACGTCTCTTTTTTTTCCAGAGGTGGTTCTGATTGGTATTCAAGATGGGGAGAAACCATACAAAGGGGTCAACAGAGGAACTGGAAGGCTACTTCCTGAAGCTAAGTATGAGGGCCGGAGGAGTCCTTTGAACACTGTTCACACTGAGGAATGGAGGGAGTTAGAAAGCTGTCCGGCAGACTTTGGTAGGATCTGGAATTGCAAAATTGGACGGAACAATGAAAATCAATGTGAGAAAACTTTCGTGGGGACTTTACATGCAGATGGAGAACATACTGATTTTTTTGGTCATTAATAGTCATTCTGAATTTCAAAATGACCATTTTCATTTTTTTCTAATGATGTGAAACAGTTTTACTTAGTCCTCAGAGAGCAATTAACCAGACTTTTTGTTGGTGTCCAACAACTGTGCTTGTTGTTTTGTCTGTTGAAAAAGGAGGCTGGGAGGTGACTTAGCCTTTCAGGGCAAGAAGAAATTTATAGGAACAGAAACAGGGCTAGAGATACAGCTTTGTATGCCAGGACTTCACCATAAGAACTGGCCCAAAATCATGATCCTGAGGATGAGGTGGCAGCTGCTCTGAAGACGGGATAGCTACCACCTGTTTCATCCTACCAAGAGATTTAGGGCAATCTGATTCTTAAAGTTCCTTCCTGCTTGGTGCTTCAGATCACACTGCCATGACTCACAACCACTTGGACATTCAAATTGGGATCCCCTTTGAGCCAGTAAAAGTTATGGAAAAAATATACTTCATCTTCATAACCCGGGATTTTCCTTTTACCCCAAGTGAAATTTCCCAGTTTCTTCTATTCATTAGTCTTTGCTCTAAATAACTTTTGGCTACTTAAAAACAATCCAACCTAGCATTAAAGGATAAAGACCAACTATAGCTAAAGTACCAAAGGATCTGCAATAAACTCAGAAAGCAGCTCCTAAAGAGGTATTTCCCTATTTTTTCTTTTGAAAAGAACTCCCTTCATTTGGGTATGTAAGTTCTGGAATGTTTGATAAAAAGTTAGCATGCTACATCCTAAGCTTACTCTATATGTGAGATCATCCTTCCTCCCTCCCTCCCTCCACCATCCTTAGAAGTTAGGAGTGCAAGTATAATTTATTGAAAGGGTTCAGCTTGATGGGAGTCCTGTAGAAAATGATTTTACAGTTTTCAACTACTGCCTTTCAACCCTCTTTCCTATACCTGAATGTAATCTTAAAACATATTGCTTAGCTTTTAGATATTAATGAACAATTTAATTTTAATTTTTAGGTATTAAAAGTTCAGCCAATCTTATATGAAAATGAAAGTTTTTTTAAAGAATTATTTTATTTAACCCTATTTATTTATTTTAATTTGACGAGAGGTGGGGGAGAGAGAGAGAGAAAGTGAGAAAGCAAGCCACCAGGTCTGGGATTCAAACCATGGTTGACTACACTATCTGCTGACCCTGAAAACAATATTTTTTTTATATATAATTTAATTTATATAGGTTTGAGATAAACTTAGAAAGCTGAATTGAGGAAAGAGAATATATATTTTGATTTGTTTTCCTTTTTTTTTTTTTTAAAGAGAGATTTTTGCTGTAGGGTGTGTGTGCTAACTGGAGAGACAGAGACAGAAAGACAGAAAGTGAGAAATCACCCCCCAGGAGGGATGGCCACACCACTGCAACCCCTTATCTTCCAGTCTCCTCCCAGGATTTTGAGCACGCATGCATCCGTTCCCAGCATGAGTTTTAAGCAGTTGGGTCCGGGATGTGAACCATGGTCGACTACGTGGGAGTCTAGCAACGTGACCATCACGCCATCTGCTGGTCCTAATGTGTTTGCTTTTATAAAAATTAAATCCTCTTCTCTACCAAACCCTAAGGAGCTAAGGGAAAGAAGAAAGGTAAATGGGAACAAAAATACTTTAATTGGTGTTGCTAGAATCTGACTTTGGTGCACCCTCTGAGGGAGATGCCAAATCATGAACGCTTTTCTTCTGAGACATTTTTCTTCTAATACTTTCATGCTGGAACCTCTGTGTTACACTGTTTTGTTGTAAAGGCAACATACTCTATGGATGACCACTTAAAATTCCTCTAAGCTTACACCGATAATTCATCTTTCATAGTCTCTTTTCTTTGGGGTGTGATCTTCTAAGACAACTGAAGCTTGGCTACCTTGGTTATCTTCTGGCCATTCTAGCCCAAGGGGAATAGACGCCTTTGCTTGGCCCTCAGTAGAGGCGTAACTTGGTAATACAGCAGCTCTCTCACCTCACTCAATTGTTAGAGACAGCTCCAGCCAGCCTTTTTATTAGATCTTTCCACATGAGGACCAGGCACTGCCAAAACTCAGGGTATACATGTAAGTCTCTCCAAGAACTTTCCAATATTGCTTCTAGGACCAAGGAACCCTGTCACTAGGCTTGGTGTAGGGAGAGAGAAGGAGTCTTTCTCCTGTCTCTAGAGCCTGGCTCACACAATTTTCTTCAAACACAGACACAATCTCTCTCATCAACCTCCCATTCCCCTCTTATGTATAAACAAGAGATAGGCAATGGGTCCCATCTTGTTTGGGTCCAGAACTGGTTTGGGGCTTCCTCTCAGGAAGTCCTGCATGGGTGGTAGAGTTCTAACCTCTTTTTAAGATGTACGGGCGCTTTATACCCATGGGTCTCCACTTTGGAGCCTCAGCTGAAATGGACAACAGAAAAGTCTCAATGAGAATCAGAGCCAAGGCAGTGCTGAGGGAGTCTACAAAAAGTAGAAAATGGGTATTTTGAAAAAAACCACGCAGGGATTTCATTTTTTTTTTTTTGCATGAAAATAAACACAATTTAACTGTGTTTTCTTTTTCTTTTCTTTTTTTTTCTTTTTTGAGAGTTTTTTTTTTTTTTTTTCTTTTTTTTGCTATAGGGCACGTGTGCTCACCAGAAAGACAGAGAGAGACACCCAGGGGGGATGGCCACGCTGCAATCCCTGCTCCTCCATTCTCCTCTCGGGATCTTGGGCACGCATGCACACGCGCCCAGCATGGGTTTAAGTCGCCAAGTCCAGGACTCGAACCATGTTCAACTACATGAGAGTTCAGCGACATAGCCATTACTCTAACTGCTGGTCCCATGTTTTCTGTGAACTTTCTTAAGTCCCTTCAAATATTAGCTGTTTATTACTAGAAGAATTATTTCAGATTTAACTGTTTTTATATTCCTTTTGGGTTAGTAGAGAATCCAAACAACGATGCTAGAGAGGCAGGTCAGTGGAAACCACTGAGGAGATGCTGGAGACTTCCGACATGAACAGAGAATACTGATGGTTCCTCCTACTGAACTATTAAGGCAGAGTTAAGTAGAGATGACCACAGATGGAAAGAAAAACAAAACAGGAAGGTGAGAGTTGATGGTGAAACCTCAGCAAGTGAGATCAACAGCATCAGAGTCCAGAGTAAAGTTTGCTTTCAAAGTTCAAGAGAAACAGAGATGGGAGTCAGGGAAGGCAAGAGAAGTACTACAGCTCTGAGTCAGCTTAGTGAGGGGGAATGAGCTCGGTACTAGGGTGCTAAAAAGGCTCTAGGTGCCAGCATTCTTATTTACTCTGCCATGCACAAACACACACGCTGCAAGTGCTTCCTGTGTGCTGATTCTGTACCAGGGACTATGGGACTGCAGCAATGACCATGATTCACCGTGAGGTAAGGGGCTAAAATAACTGCACATTGACTGGAGAGTAGACTACCAGAAGGATAGCAAGAGACAGGGCTGGAGATGTGGGTAAGGGCCAAATCCCCACGAGCCACTTTAAGGGATCTGAATTTTATTCCGGAGGCAATGAATTAAAGGGTTTTAAGCAAGTGTTAACAAGCACTGTGTTTCAGAACATCAATTTGGCTTCAGTGCAGAAAATAGACTGAAGGGAGGCACACAGAAGGGCAGAAACAAGTTAAAAACCTGGGAGTGAGATGAAGGTAGTAAGTTACGGTTTCTTGCTCAGGCAACTGGATGGATGGTGGTGTCATTCATTTAGATGTGGACACTAGGAATGATTCAAACTTACAGCAAGGGTGTGGAGGGGCAGGAGAACAGAGATGTTGAGCCTACACTTGGACTTGCCTGTGAAACACTTAATCAGATATGTCCAGTAGAAAGCCAAAGGTCAGAAGAGAGAAATAGGCAAGACATACATTTGACTGAGTAAAAAACAGTTGATAATTAGAGATTGGTGGGTAGAGGAGCTTACATAGGGGATATGTAGAATAAGAAAAGAACTTTGGAAAGAACCCTGAAGAATGCTGATTTTTTTAGGATGGGTAGGAGAAGAATTGCTTACAAAGGGAAATGAAGTGTAGCTAGAGGTGGGCAGAAAGCCCGGGAAGATTGGTGGCTCAAAGTTCAGCATCTACTAGCCTCCTCTTCCATCAGAGTTTTATCTTCCTGTAGGTCCTGGCAATCATGAACCTTGCTGAAAGTGGGTTTATGTAATACTCCAGTAGATTGGGAATGTATTTATCACTATTTTACATTAGTTTCATGGGACATCTGGGAGCAAACAAGCAGATAATTTATTCCCCATTTCTATGAAATGTCCCCCAGCATATCTCATTAAGAAGGCTTAGGTCAGTGATTCTCAACCTTTGCTCTTCAATGGAATCATCTGGGGAGCTTTAAAAATACTGATAAATGGGTCTTGCTTCCCCTACCACCATTTTGATTTATTTGGTCTAGAATGTTGCCTAGGAATTGGAATTTTTTTAAAGCTCCCCAGGTGATTCTAAATGTATAGCCAAGTTAGAGAACAACTGACCTACGGCCTTAATTAAGGTGCATTTTGATTTTCTATCATGTTTCCTAATAAAGGACATGCATTAATCTCTAGAGAATGGCTTTGTTTAGCTTAATGAGAAAAGTGAAAAGTTTCAGCAGGCTTTTAAGGGATGCAAGAGAACAGAAGTATGTGCATACCCATTTGTAGGGTTAGTGAGGATACTGGTGGGGTCACAACAGGCGGGCTCAGGGACTGTATCATCAAGTATTTTGACACATCTTGTTTAAATTGTCCGCAAGTGACATAGGCCAGCTCTCTAGTAGCAGCACCCGAGAACCAGAATATTGTTCTCCAGAATTACTGACCTATTTTATGAAAGAAAGCAATACACAATCTCTTGATATTTACCTCTTGGAAAAGTGCTGAAGAGGCTTAAATCTGGTTTTGGCCCTCTCCTGTCAAATTATTTTATCAACAAATCAATGTCACAATATTTAACACTCTGATAACTGCAAGGCATGGTGCTTATCCTTCCTTAAAAGGTATGTGAAGAAAATTGTATGACCCTATCTTTTCTTTTTTTTAAGAGATTTTTGCTATAGGGTGCATGTACTTGCTGGAGGGACAGAGAGACAGAAAGAAAGCGAAAAATCACACACACACACACACACACACACACACGCACACACACACACCCTCCCCACTGCCCAGGGAGGATGGCCGCAATCCCTTCTCTGCCATTCTTCTCTTGGGATTTTGGGCATGCATGCACATGCATACAGTGTGAGTTTTAAGCCACTGGGTCTGGGACTTGAACCATGGTCAACTACATGGGAGTCCAGTGACATAACCATTACACTATCTGCTGGTCCCATGACCCTATTTTTAACATTTTACTTTTGGGACTTTGCCACTCACCTCTTTCTTACCCGCTCTGTATCTTCTTTCTTTGTTCCATGCTCTGTCTACTCCATATTTCCCTTCTTCACTCTTTCCTTCCACTTCTTCCTTTTCTTTTTCTCTCACACATCTGCACCTTTCTGTTTATTGGCACTTTGCCCCAAACGCTTGTCTCTTTCTCTCTCTTTTTTATTAATTTATGTTTAGCATTCCAGAAGACTTGAGTGCATGCACACATGTGTGAAGTAAAGAGTGAGAGAGGAGAGAGAGACAGCACTCTCACAATCCTTTTTCCTCCAATTGCCGTCCCCATCAGAATTCCGGCCATGTGTGCAACATACACCTGGTATATAAGCCACTGGAGCTGGACTGGAACTCAGGTCAGCCATGTGGGATCCAGCTTCCTCTACACGGCACTTAAACACTGTACTGTGGGACCAGGCTTCTTTTTTCCTCTTTTAGCCCCTATATTCATTCCTGATTTTACCCTTAGGCAAACCTGTCTTTCGTTGAAAAGCTTACTTATTCATTTCTTCCATGAGTGAGTGAGTGAGAGAGCAAGAGAGATAGCATCCCTAACAGGGTCCTGATGCTATGATCTACCCCCAGCCTTAGGACAGCTCCAGATCACGGGCAAGAGTGTGCCTAGAGTACTCAGTGAGGTTTCTGGACTTGGGTCAGGAAGTTTCCTATGTAGAATTGTCTGCAAAGGATCATGTTTTACTGCACACCTTTCTTACTTCTGTCTTTCACTGTTCTCCCAGTACCCTTCAACAGTCTTCCTTCAACTTTAAAATAAGGCATTACAAGAGAAAAAGCCATTGAGTGGAGAGGTATGAAACAGGGGCTTTGGGCTATGTTGTGTGTGTAACCGTTGTATTAACTAGGATAAGCCATTTACATGATCTAAGCCTCAGTTTCTTCATATGAAAATAAAGGTGGTGTGAATCAGTGGTTCTCAACCCTGACTATCTGATAAGGTAGAATCATCTGGAAAACTTTTAAAAACTTAAAAAAAAAAATTCCAATGTCACAATGACATACCATTTAACCTCATTAGAACGGCTAGAATGATAATAATAAAAGAACAAGTACTGGGCAAGGTTGTGGTGAAAGGGAACTCCCTACACTGTTGGTGGGGATGTAAATTGGTATAACCACTGTGGAAAACAAAATAGACGTTCCTCAAACAGAAGAAATAGAACTACCATATGACCTAGTAATCTACTTCTTGGTATTTATCCAAAGGATAGGAAAATAATCAGAAAGATGCTTACACTTACAGTTGATTACAACACTATTCAAATTGCTAAGATATGGAATCAACCTAACTGCCCCCAAATTGATGACTAGGTTAAAAACTATGGCACATATATATTAGCAAATACTACACAGCTGTAAGAAATAATGAGACCCCATCACTTCATTCAAAGTAGGTGAATATAGAAGACTTAATGTTACATGAAGTGAGCCAAACTTTAAAAGATGTACACTGTATATCCCTGCTCAAAATGTACTGAATGTCTGCATTCTATGACAGAAACTGAAATATCCAAAGATATGATAGTAGAGAGGATAAGTTTTGATACCAGAGACTGTAAAGGAGGGGAGTAGAGGGTAGAGGATGGGTAGAAGGACAAAGGGAAGAAACGTTTAACAGATAAAAGAATGTGACGTTATCTGTTGGGGAAAAAAATACTCTGTCATTTTTGCTTTATAGGAAAATAAATACTTTTTTTAAAATTCCAGTGGTAGAGTCTCATTCTATATCATTTAAGTGAGAATATGTGGTGAGGGGACTATTGCCAGTCTACGTTTTCAACCTAGGAATGTATGAGAAGACTGTTATCAGAACCTTCAAAATTTCATCCCACCGTCTTTGGCCTATAGCAAATTTGGCTCCAAAGTCATACTTGGTAGAAAACTTTCAATCTCATGGTTTCGAGGTTCTAGGTTTTTAAGGCAGAATGACAAATGGGGATAACCGAATAGTACTAAGGACGCAGAGAAGGAATCTGAAATGATTGACTGAAAGACATTTAATATAATAACATCAGTAGTGACTGGCATGAGGCCAACAACATAAGAGTATGGATGGGTGTGTGGAAAATATCAATAAAAGAAAGTAAAGGATTAATTTAGGTGCCATTCTGAAATGTTAACATGAATAAAAATGTAAAAATCTTAAATAAAGCCCAACAATTTTAGTTTTATACAACTAGTAATACAGGGACTCTTGAAGAACTGTAGGAATTTTCTAATTCAGTAGATTTTCAAGAATTGTTTGCAGACCCTAGGCCATCCCTGAGACCCTTTCAGGGATCTTTGAACCCAAAACTATTTTCACAATACTAAGATATGATTTGCCTCATTCACTATGTTGACGTTTGGACTAATGGTAGGAAAGCAATGGAAGATGAAACTGCTGACTCTAGATCAAGGCAGTGCCACCAGACTGTGCTAGTGTTGTATTTCTTGGTACCACACAGTTGCAATAACCACAACTAAATCAGTCTCACTTAAGAATGTTCCTCATGGGGACCAGCAGTTAGCATAATGGCTATGTCACTGTACTCCCATGTAGTGGACCGCGGTTCGAGTCCCGAACCCGGTGGCTTAAACTCACGCCAGGCACATGTGCGTGCGTGCCCAAGATCCTGAGAGGAGAAAGGAGGAGAAGGGATTGCGGTGTGGTCATCCCCCCTGGGGGGTGATTTCTCGCTTTCTGTCTCTCTGTCTCTCTCTGTCTGTCTGGCGAGCACACGTGCCCTATAGCAAAAACCTCTCCAAAAAAAGAAAAAAAAATAATAATATTCTTCATGAAGCAGAAAAAAAGTATTTGCTTAATTACTTATTTTCTTGAGTACACATCTTTTTATTATTCCATGAAGCACAATGAGTAGTACACATGAGCACATCTACCTTATTCCTAAACACGATAATCTTCTCAAGAAGTCCTTCCATGATATTTGAGTTGTAAACCAAACTAGATGTTTTTTCATCGAACATCATTTTTCCTTGAATAAATTATTGACAGATAAAGATTTGATTATTTTGGTAGACATTTTCTCCGAAATGAATAAAGTGAGCCTATCACTTTAATGAAAACAATTGACAGTATTTATTGCCAATAATAAAAATTTGAGCTTACAAATATAAATTAGAATTTTGGAAAACCTAGATCAACCTCTGTGAGCCTGACAACTCCCCCAAAATTGATGACTTCTGATGATGTTGGAGGTGATATTAATGAAGATTTTATTTTTAAACAGAGGATTCGAAAAGCTCAGAGAACCATTATTTTCCAAACAACCAATCAATGATGTTACAAAATGCATGGGTAAAAGATCCATTCAAATGACAAAACAGACCAATGGATTTTAATGTAACAGAGTATGAAAAGTTCATTGGTAGGGTTTTGAATTCCACACTGCAATTAAGCTTTGAAAAATCCCTACTAATTGAGTTTTGGTGTAGTATCAAACAAGAGTATCTGAAATATCTGACAAGGCTATTAAATACTCCTTCCTTTTCCAACCACATGTCTGTTTAAGTACAGATTTTCTTCATATAGTTTAACCAAAACAACATATTGCAACAAATTGAATGCAGAAGCAGATGAGAATTCAGCTGTCTTCTGTTAAGTCAGACACTAAAGAGATTTGCAAAAATGTAAAACAATGCCTCTCTTCTTACCAGTTATTTTTTGTTTTGGAAAATACAGCTATTTTTCATAAGATGTGTTTATTTATGTTAACATGTAATAAGGCTTATTGTTATTTTTGAATAAACTACAATATGTATTTTTAAATTTTCTGTTTGAATTTCTGTATGGCAAATATTGATAGATAAAACCCACATATCTTTCGGTTTTTTAATAAATTTTGAAAGTGTAGCAGGGACCTGAGACCAAAAGAGTTGAGACCTAGTGGTCTAATGGATAAAGCACAGGGACAGTGTCTGTTTTGCCTCAGGCACTACACTCAGCCCTGTGGGTATTGCATGGCTTTAGGACATGTACAAATTTTATGAGGGAGTGAAAGGAAAAACACTGAAGAGCCAGTCAGGCAATTCAATTATTCTTCGACAAAACAAAATACTTGTTGATCTAAGTACTGGGAATATAGTAGTGAAGAACACAAACAAAAATCCCTACTCTGTGGAGCTTTCATTTTAGGGGTTTGATGTTCTAGTCCTAATCCTGTCCCTAACTCATTGTGGAATGAAGCTGTTTAATCTTGCTAGAGTTTGGTTTTCCCATATTGTAAAACGGAGAATTTAGAAAGAGGAATTTCTAAAGGCCCCCAGAATTCTCTAACTCTATACCTTTGTTCCCGCTGGTGCACCGGAAATACTGCCCCTCGTTTCCAGCTAGCTAACGCATCATCCACTAGGTAGCCTTTAAAATGTTACTTCTTCAGGGAGTTTTCTCTCGCCCTCAGGCCAGCATTCCCTGTAATACTTGGTGGTGTGCAACTCTCCCCTTTCTTGAACATTCATGAAATTCTAACTGCTTGCTCAGTATCTGTTTTTGCTATTGCACTGGGAGCTTCCCGAAGGCAAGAACTATCTAACTTTTACCATATTCATTGAACAGAGTAAGTGCCCATAAGATGTTCTCAGAAATGTGTTTCCTGGTTACCTTCAAAATTCTATTTTTTCTCTAATAGTTCCTAATAACCTTACTTTAAAAAGATCCTTAATATTTATCTCTATGTAACATATGATTTGCAAAAATATTATCATGTTAATTACCTATGGTAATGTCATAAGGCTATATAATAACAAAAATTCTACGAGGGCTAGAATAGTTTGTGTTCACTGTGTATCCCCTGTAACTAAAAGGAACATAGGAGGGAATCGATATTTTTTTGAGAAGTTTATTTTCTTCATTTTGTCCATGAGCAACAAAAGACAGAGAGAGATAGAGGCAGAGATAAAGAGAGACAGCACCCCCAACAAAGTCCTGATGCTGCAGTCCTCTCTAGCTTTGGCCTGAATCCTGGGCACAGAGGTCTCTGGAAGTGAACCAAGAACCTTCCCATGTGGGTTAACCTCACAGAATGTTGCGTTTTACTGGTGTGCCACTATCTGGTTTCCAAGAACTCAATAATTTTAGTTAAGTGGATAAATTTGTTGTTTGAGTAGACAAACCATGAAGGGCAGAGCACATACATTGGACCATTTTTTAAGCAACAGGGTTAACATGGGACATAGTCATATATATGAGCCCCCCTAGTTTCTTTTGTGCATTAAAATATACATGTGTATGAGTTTTGAACAAGGTCACGAGCGAGGTCTGTGATCTGTAAATGGTGTGACACAAATTGGCCCATGTGGTAAAGGGCTCATGACCTTGACCATCAGTGGACCATGAAAACGTAGTAGGCCAAATCCAATTAGGGTTGGCCTGACCATTCTCTAAAACCATTTACAAGTGTGTCTTAAACACATTTTTGAGAAAATCAAGAGCATATGAAGGAAGAAAAAGAATCATTTTTTAAAAATTGACTACAAGAATAGAGTACAGAATCCAAAGGATCTTGAGCAATAAACCAAGGAAATAAAACATAAACTCCTTCAAAAGTACATAAATAACTTAAATAGATAATGTTTGCTCTCTAAAAGTATAATTTGCAAGATGGAGGGAAAGTTAAACATCGAGAAAATTAAGTAAACAAAAGCAACTAATCCATAGCATATAAAGGCTCACACTCCAGTTATGAAGCAGCAAGTATGGACTGCGTAGCTGCTTCAGATACATCTACCCTGACAAAACTGGGTCCTAGAGGCAAAAAGCGAGTATCAGGGTAATTTAAGGCTGTGTGAACTTAAGGTCTATAATATAAACTGCATCAAATTATAAAGGAGAAGTAAGACCAATTTGAGGAAGAGGAATAGATGTTCTCTTACAAATAATCTTTATTTAGCACTCAGATGGCTCATTAGATAGAGAATTATTCATTCATTCCCTTCACATAATTAAAAAACAAAAATTTAATGTAATAATTTGTTGTAGGGTAAATGTTTAGAATCCGTGTAGTTGGAAAAACAGTCTTCTACTTTTCAATTACAATTGAGAAGGCTTTAACATTTGGCTATCTTTATACTGTGACATTAGGGTTGAATTGTTAAAATTTAATTTTTCAAGGTTGAACTTTGCTCCTCTGAAATACACTGCATAAATTAAATTCCAAACCATACAGAAGCATTATCTTTATTGAAACAATGCAATTGTCCCCACAAATTACTTAAATAAAAACTAAAGTGGATATTGAAACTGACTTAACCATGTCAAGCATTCATTTAAATTCAGAATTATTTTAATTTAATTTCCCAGAAGTTGCGCAAGAGGTCTTTTACTCATATAACAATTCAATCTAAAGACTTATTATGCACTTGTAAGATTCTGTCCCGGGCATTTGAAAAACAGATATGAGCAATACATAGTCCTTGCCTACCAAAGCTGATGGTCGCTTAGGACAAACAAATGCCACAAGTAATTATAAGAGAATGATAGTAAATATCCCATAAGAGGACAAAGCATTACAGCCTCAGAGAAGAAGATATTCTATTCACTTTTAATAACTTCTATAAAACTTTGATTGAAATCTTGATTCTCAATGACTTACTGAGTTGTGCTTGCCATTAAAAAGAAAAAAAAAAGGATATTGTTGACAATGCTCTTCTGAACTCAGATGTAGGCATATCATAGTAGGAATAGTAGGCATTCCCTGAGAATTCACTGTGAAGCTGAAATATTAGTCCATTCCCCCTGCCCTTAATTTTATAACCAAGTACTTCACGATCCATTTTGAAAAGGCCAAGAAAAATAAGCACATTAAGTTTATTGTGATATTCTCTCAGCGGCAGTGTTTTACCTGTGCTGTTTCGATTCATTCCTTACTAGATCCCTATTGAATTTCTCACACAGTAGATGCCAAAATCATCCTGGCTCCCACAGAGCCTCCCAATCTCACCTTCTTTTGCCCACTCATAGTTGATGCCATCATAATCTACTTTACTACAAAGTTTAGGTTATCTGATATAAGAATCCTAAACTTCCATTCTAGCAACTTCAAAATCTTCATCATCTTCCAATGTATTGATTAAATGTGGAGATGTTGGAATCAAATTACCTAGAAGTAAATCTTGCTTATACCACTTTCTGGGCTTGAGACCTTGAGCAAGGTATTTAAAACTCGAAGCCTTAGTTTTTTTTTTTTTTTTTTTTTTTTTTCATTTGTAAAATGAACAAAATAATAGCATTTACCTTACAGAGTTGTTGAGATTAAATTAAATACTTTTAAACTACTTAGAAACAGTTCTGTTACTTAGCAAAAGTGCAAAATAAATAACTATTACGGTTATTAATATCCTTCCACTGCTGAGAATGAAGAAACTATCTTGTTTAGGATCCTCTTATTTCTGGTTTCCTTCAGAGGTTGACTCCTCTAATTAGCCACATAAATCATGACTAATTTCCATTCAATTTATTCCTTCGCTACTTCAAAATCCATTTAAAAACAAACAAATAAACAAACAAAAAATATTTTCTTACTCCTGCTCCAGAGCTGTGGTTCTTCTTTGTAACACAATTTTTTTTTAAAACAATATGTACAACCCCTGCCTCCTTTTAAAACCACCCACCCATTAGTTTCTAATGTGTCGGGTGCAAGCGTTATTTTTCATCACCAGTGAGCTTTTCACTACAAGTGGGAGTGCTATTCTTGGTCATTCTTCTCCATCTTTGCAATTAACATTGACAATTTAAAGTTGACCACAAACCTCCTCCTTGGAACTCTCTTCCTTTGCCTCTGTGATCCTCCATTTTTTAAAAGTTTATTTATTTATTTCTTCCATCAGTGGGACAGAGAGAGAGAGAGAGAGAGAGAGAGAGAGAGAGAGAGACAGACAGACAGCATCCCCAACAGGGTCTTGATGCCACAATCTATCCTCAGACCCAGATCATGGACACATGTTCACTGGGTACATTCAGGGAGGTCTCTGGACTTGAATTGGGAATCTTCTCATGTGGGATTGCTTTAAAGAGTGTCATACTCTACTGGTGTGTTACCATTTGGTCCCAATCTCTGTTATTTCTCTTAGACCTGGTCTTTTTTCAGATGGTCCCAGCCTTCTTCTACCAGATCTGCTCCTCAGCAGTATCGTCTACTCCCACAGTTCATCTCTGTCTTTAAACCTCCAACACACTCCATCTGAGCCTCTCCTAGAACATTTATTTTAATCTGTCTTATATTAAAGTTGTCTATCAACTACTAGGATATAAGGTCCCCAAGGGCCAAGAAATCCTTGACTCTCCTTTTCATTTCTCTAAGAACACTAAACAGTTCAGCCTACCTCAATAAGAAATGTTTAAAGAGAATTCCATAGCAGGACATAAATTACTTTTAGAGTTCCTGATATTTTGCAATTAGCCTCATCATTGATGCCTTCCCTTAGTTAACGTGACATGCATAAATACACATTTGTTTTCAGATGACTAATGTCACATCAATTCAAAACATTTGTCACGAGAGTTTCCTAGGTAGTTGATTTCATAAACTATTTCCAGAAATATATTCCCAGCATTCCTCAAAATCTTTAAAAGATTGAACCAGTAATCTTACCACAAAGTTGTATTGGAAATCGAGAACAATGTTCACACACATATTAATCATTCACCATAATTGCAATAAATGCTGTTTCTTTCTGAGTGATCTCCATTTACACTGTCTGTTCCTTTTGCCTGTTACTGAAGCTGTCTTCCTTTCCCTGGTTTACATGTAGGACTGTGGGTAGCCATTACCTGTGCATCAGTCTCCCAGAATCACCAGGGTTAACTATGTGGTATTGAAGTAAAAGGGCTCACCTCTCCTGTTTAGAGAGAACATAGTGAAGCCTTGGAAATGGCCAGATGAATTCTCTTTGTCTGTCTCAGTTGAACTTCCTACCGTCTTTCTCTCTACCACTTCTGGCTCTGCCATCCCATTGCTCAAGCCCTGACCTCAGCTCTTACCTGTGGATCCTCAGATCACATGAAGTCATTAGCATCCCTTCTTGTCAAAGACCATGGGCTGCTGAAGCCTCTCCAGTGTCACTATAGAAAAGTGGAACTTAATTGCTGTCACTGGTGATTGCTGTTTTGTTTCTCTGCTCTCTGTGGCCCTTCCTGGGCTGTGTCCTCCCCACTGGTTCTCATTGTTTCCAGGTGGATAGCTAAGTGTACCCCTGTTGGGTTGATCCTCTAGCCCCATTTCTTTTTATAGTACAACCTAGCTTTGTGATCTTGTCCATTGAGTACTCTGCCCTCTAGGAACACACTAAAGGTCCACAAGCACTTTGGATACTCTCAGTGTGAAGTAAATGGGGTTATAGGCATGTAATGATTGCCGTGGGAATACTGGACTCCTCTGTCCCTCCCACCTTTATCTGCAGTCTTGAGAGGTTTTCAGTGTACCGAGGCTCAGACGCATCAGTCCCCCAAGCTTACCTCTAACAGTGTCCTATACACTGCACCCTCTCCCCGTGCGTTCAGCCAAATCAGAGTAGTCAGGGTTCTTCAGACTCCCCCGTCCTCAGGCTCCTCTCCATCTTTGCTCCTGCCGAGTATGCGAGCCTACCATTTTCTTCCCTCTTTTGTGACCATTAAAATAGCACTCACTCATCCAAGCCTGACCCAAACGGCACCTCGTTCATGAAGTCTCTCAGTCTTCATCTGAAAATAATTGTCTCTCTCACTCTCTTTTTTAAAAAGTTGTGTTTTTGTCTTTTTTTAAAAAATTTTGTGCATATGTGTATGTGCCTGCCAGAGAGAGACAAAGAGTACTCGAGGAAGGGAAAGTGAGAAATCACACTCCCTGGGGAGTGTGATTCTCCTCTCGGGATTTTGGCCACTCATGCACATGGGCCTGGCGTGGTTTTCAAGCTGCTAGGTCCAGGACTTGAACTGTGGTCAGCCATGTGGGAGTCCAGCACCTTAACCACCACATCACTCACTGGCCCAATAACTGTCTCTTTCTCTGTCCTCTTCCAACACTTTTCTTGTATTGCTGTATCTGTGCTCACTTAGTGTACTCACATTTCTAATTATTTGAATAATTCATACTTAAATATCTAATCCCCCATAAATTCTAAGTTCTTTGTGACCAGGGTCCCCAGCTTATCTCAGCATTCCTTACATCATCCTCTCCCACTCCCCCATGCATCATAATGTTGATTAAATGAATGACTCCATGAAGGTCAAGAGTCTGTTTACAATGATACAAGTTTCATAAAGGTAACTGGGAGTCCAGGAGGATAAGCTGAATGCTTAGAAACTCTTCCAATTTTGAATTCTTTCAAATTAACAGGGAAATCCGTCAGCTGCAGAAAAGGCTCGCTAGTCTGGGAATGAAGAGATTTGGGTATTTGTCTTGGTTCTGCTTTGGTGGGTCACATTTCCTCTCTGGCTTAGTTTCGTCATAGCTGAGTAGGGGATTGCTCTAGATCAGTATTTCCCCAAGTTTCTTAATGTTTGCACAATACCTATGTTTTATTTGCTTAATAGAGTTCTTTAAAACAACCCAGGTCTACTATTACTACCAACTTTAGCCTCATCCTAAATCAGGACACCTGTGATATTATGGCTTCATTATGGTAGCTATAATTTTTTAACACAAAATAAATATAACTATTAAAATAAAAATAATCTTTACTTTGTAATAACCTCCAACGCCCCTAGTGGCAACATACCATGTTATGGGAAGGCCTGTCTGGCCTAGATGCTCCCTGAAGTCCCTCCTAGCTCTAACAGCTCCAGAACCTTCTCTGGGGAAGTCAGACCTCCTCCTGAGCTATTTAGCACACGCATTATCTTAACTGGAATCTTAAGGGGAATGATTCAGCATTAGCCTCAGGGACTAGAATGTAACTTAATCAGCTTCCCAGCACCTCTAATGACTAGGATTCCATCCTCTTTATTCCTCCCCTCTGAGCACAGTGTGGTTTGCACATTCTCCTTTCTGCAGCCTCCGCTTTCCTGCAGGGCCCTGTATGTGTTTGCCTGCCCGGATTTTCCCTCCGAGGGCTGTTTATGTTTGCACACTCCGCTTGTACTGTGGACTTGTCTAACTAAGCTCCCCTTTGAGGGCTGTATATTTTGGCACAGTATGGGTCCCTCAGGGATTTTTTTTGTCCATTAACACCTCTTGTCTTGCAGTTATACCAAAATCTTTGCTGCCCGTGCCTCAAGCAAGTAAGTCCACATGATGCTGTTCCTAACTATTCTTATGTGTATTTCCATTTGCTATCTACTCTTACTATAATGTATATGATTATCTTTTAAAATAAGAAAAACAGTTGATTTTAGTTATTAAAAATGTGAGAGGACATCTGGGCACAAATGCTGGGATAAAGGTATTTTAACTTCATTCCCTTCTTTTAAAAGCTATTTTACAACAATAAATAGGATGAATAGCAGCGTTAAAAAGAAGACTCATTATCAAGGACACAAATAAATAGTCATAATACCAAGCACCCTAATTATAAAGCATATCCACCAACTGTTAGACTTGTTTGCTTGAGGCAGAATAGAGTCCTGAAAGGTTTCAGCCTTGAACGCATACTCCTGTTAGCATCAAGAAATCTAAGGGCATAGTCGGAGCCACCAAGCAGAGTAACGTTACAGAGACCTCCTGTCTTACAGAAGAAGCTATGCTGGATCCTGCTTTTGTTGTTTACCACATGTACCTCTAGTCATAAAAAGACTGATAGTAATAAAGAGAGGGGTGAATTCACCAGACAGCAACACAGAAAGTCAAGGGAAATTGCTATGAGCTACATTGACTTATGGAATACAGAGAATGGAAGAGTGAACATATTCCCTAGAGTACAGGGATATGAACAACAAATCCTAGTAGAAAGAGCACACTGCCCTCATACAAATACTTCTTTGTCAAATAGATGACCCCATTGAAAGAGGAGGAATAATTATTGGGTTGTCAGTAAAGTCATGACACATTTTTGCATAGAAAACTATGTCAGGACTTTTCTCATGACCCAATAGAATAAAAGAAATAAAACTATTATTACATGCTGACAATAATATGTATGTAGAATTCACAAGAATTTACAGACTATTAGAATTAATAAGTGAATTTTGCAAGGTCAACATATAAAAATCAATGAATTACTATGTACTAGTAATAATTACATAGAAAATAAAACTTGAAGGAAGATATAACTTTAAAAAATATCAACTACTTGGGACCAGCAAATGGAATAATGGTTACGTTACTGGACTCCCACGTGGCTGACCAGGGTTTGAGTCCCAGATCCAGAGGCCTGAAACTCACACCAGACACGTGTGCATGTGTGCCCAAAATCCTGAAAAGAGAACAGAAAAGGGATTGAAGTGTGCCATTCCTACTGGGGGATGATTTCTTGCTTTCTGTTTCTTTGTCTTTGTCCGTCTCTCTAGCCAGCGCATGTATCCTACAGCAAAAAAATCTCTCTTAAAAAAAAAATCAAATACCTAGGAATATTTCTAATAATAGGTGAATAAGACCTCTATCCAGAAAACTATAAATATTATTGAGAGGAACTGAGAAATCTAGATAAATGAAAGGGTTTACCATATTCATGGAAGACTTATCATTACAGAGATGTTAATTCACCCTAAACTAAACTACAGATTAAATATAATCCATGGCAAAATTGCAGCAGGTTCTTTTGCAAATATTAACAAGCTGGTGCTAGTTTGTTTGTTTATTTATTTATCCAGAGGGCATGCACACTCATGAGAGAGAGAGAGAATGAGAGAGAGACCCCAATAGGACATGGTCATAACACAATCCTTTTTCCTTCATTTCTCCATCCCATCAGGATTTTGGACATACATGCTCATGTGCCTGGCATGTTTTTTAGGCTGCCAAGGTTAGGATTTAAGCCAAGGATGGCCATATGCGATTTGGCTTCCTATGCACTATGCTTAACCACTATACAACAGGATCAGCCCTGATGTTAAAATTTGCATGAAAATGTAAAAGGCCAGAAATATCCAAGATAATCTTGAAGAGGAAAAACAAAGTTGGGAGAGATTTATGCCACCATACTTACTATAAAGTTACAGTAATTAAGATGGTGAGGTTGAGGTTTTGGTGTAAGAACAGACACACTGAGAAATGAAACATAATACAGAGTTCAGAAACAGACTCTCACTTACATGGTAACCTGATTCATGACAAAGGCACTAATGTAGTTCAGTTTGGAAAGAATTATCTTTTTCAATAAATAGTACTGTCAATTGAATATCCATATGGAAAAATTTTTACTGACTATTACCTTATATCATACAATAAAAAATTCCAAATGGATTGCAGATATAAATATGAAAGGTAAAACAAAAGTGCTTATAGATGAAACAAAGGTTTCATTTTTGTGATAGTGGAGTATGCAAATATTTCTTTTTTTTCTGGGTTAATATAATTTTAATTTTTAAAAATTTACATGTAATCACTGTAGCGAGTATTTCTTAAATAAGACACAAAGAATGCTGATCATAAAGCAAAAATTGATAAATTAGGTATATTAAAATTAAGAATGAATGTTTCTTAAAAACCTAAAGGAATGAAAAGACAAGTGACTGAGTGGGAGAAAATATTTATAGTATATGTATTTGTCAAAAGATTTATATCCAGAATGTATTTTTAAAAGGATAATTAATCTGATAGAAAAATAAGCAAAAAGAACTTGAACAGACATCTCATAAAAGTGGCTATTCAACTAGCTAATAAACATGGGAAAAGGTGCTCAACTTCATTAGTCATCAGGACAATATAAATCAAAACCAATACCACTACACATACATGAGAGTGGCTAAAACAAACAAAAATATCAAGTGTTGACAGGGTTTTGGAGAAACGAGAATTCTATTTGCTGCTAGTGGGAGTGTAAATCAGTCCACTGTGACAGTATCTGTTAAAGCAGAACGTTTACGTATCTTGCGATCCTGCGAACTTCCTTCCTAGTTATGTGCCCAAGACACATATAACACGTTTGCCAAAAGACATCTACAAGATGTTCATGGTAGCACTGTGTGTAATAGTTAAGACATTGAAACTCTAAATGTCCCTAGGCATTAAAATGGACATATAATTTGTGGTATATTCATACAGAAGGATACAGTATAGCAGTGAGAGTGAGCAGTTCACAACAGCACCCAACAGTACCGGCATTCTCACAAGCACAATGTCAAGTGAAAACATCCAGACACATAAAAAAACTAAATACACTATGATTGCATTTACATAGAGTATAAACGGACAAAACCATGCTATTGTGCTAGAAATCAGGAGAATGGTTACTACTACCATAAATGACTGGAAGAGAGACATGAGGAGATGGTGGCTTTTGGGTTGCTGGAAATATTCTGATACTTGATCAGGTCTGGGTTACATGGGTGTGTTTACTTTGTGAAAATTTACTTAGGATATGTATACATTTCTGTATGGAGAGAATATTCCAATAAAAAGTTTTTTAAAGGGCTGGCCCTGTGGCCTAATTGTTAAGGGAACCTGAGCCCATGTGGCTGACCACAATATGAATGCCAGTCCCTGCACCTTGAAAAACATGCTGGGAGGGTGTGAGTGTGTGCCCCAAGTCCCAACAGGATGAAGAAATGGAGAAGGGATTTCAATATTACCAAGCCCTGATGGGGGTGTCTCACCCCTGCCACCCCATTTCTGGGTGAGTACAATGCATCCTGACAATTAGGGAATATTTTTTTTTAAATTCTAGTTCTTTTCCATATTTTACAAACAAATAGAAGGAAAAAAAAAACATATCTCTGGCTTATCTTGAAAAATATAAATATCTGTTCATGATGGCTCACTTCCAAGAATCCTCAGAAGCTGAGTGGAGGCTGCACCCTACCTTCAGCCATGGTATGCATCTCTCTCTTAACCTACTTTACTACTTGACATTCCCTGTCCAGCCTCTATAGGCAACTGAGTCTGTGTCCCTGGGAATCAAAGCCACTCTACTGGTTTGTTAGTCAAGGTCAAGTCCCTAAGATAGCACTCCTTCCCTATCTACATTTTCTCTCTGCCCACTACTGTCCCCCCCCCCCCCCATCTCCAGGGCTGTACCTCGGCACTCTCTCCAGCCATCTTACCCTGAAGACTTCTCTCTTGGCCCCTAACATCTGATTATGTAAATTCTCACACCTCCCACACCCTTCTCTCTCTCCTTATCCACATCTCTATTTCATTAACATCCATTTGCTGATTCAACAAACATTCACTGAGTCTCTAAGGCAGGCCAGACCCTACATCAATGGCAAATGACGTGAAGAGTCTTTGAGAGGCCTGTGAGAGGCCTGCCCTACATGAGAAGTAAGGACGACCTGCCACTACTTTCCAAATAGAGCATCGTAAAAACCTGACACATCTGAAAATAACCATCTGGGAGGAGGATGTGCAGGTTCTAGAGAGTCCTTGTGAAAGAGCTCATTTGTACGCTGCTCTTTGAAGAACTCCCAGCTATTTAGATGCACAGAGAGTAAAGAAGGTTATTCATACAAAGGCTGACTTCTGGTTTAATGTGGGGGAAGTGGAGTAAGTAATGCAGTGTGGCTGGGTGTCCTGAGGGGAGAAGTAGGAAGCAAGATTGGGACATTAAGTTGGGTCAGACCATGGAGGGTCATGGATGTCTCACTATGAAGTGCAGGGTATAGGCAATGCAGACTGTTGGAAGGTGTTTTCTTGTTTTGTTTTGAGAGATTTTTGCTATAGGATGTGTGTGCTCACCAGAGAGACAGAAAAACAGAAATCACCCCCCCACACACATACCCCTGATGGCCACACTATAATCCTTTCTCCTCCATTCTCCTCTTGAAATTTTGGGCACGCATGCACACAAGTCTGGCATGAGTCTAAAGCTGCCAGGTCCAGGACTCAAACTACAGTTGACCATGAGGGAATCCAGCATCTTAACCACTATGTCACCTGCTGGTCCTTGCTGGAAGGTTTTGAAAAATGTTTTAGAGTGTGGAGCAGGATTATAAAGAGTTTGTTTCATCCATGCTCATCTCCCCCACTCTCTCTGGCTCCCTTAGCCTCCCTCTTCGGCTCTACCTATCATTTACTGTTAATTTCATCTCTAAATCTCCTTGAAAATCTCCTCCTCCAATAGCAGATCAGATCCTAGGTACCGTAAATGACAGTCACCGCTTAAAGCGTTCTCCCTACTCCTTTGCTAATAAGCTGTGGCTCTCCTTAAAGAGGGACTGGATGAGCTGCCTGCTTCTACTAACCAGATATCATTGGGAAAAACAAGCAGGGGGAGGTCAGGGCAAAGCTTCTCTACCCTGAATATACCTGAGTTGGGCCTGCACCCTGCCCCCCTTTAAGGATCTCCTGTTGAATGAACCCTGAGCAGCTTGAGACCAAAGCCCAGTCCAGCCCCATAGAGGCCCCCACCTTCTCCTTTTCCTCTCAGGACTTTTCTTCTCCACTGCACATATTTTCATAGTCCATTGTAGGAGGACTTTGGCTCCCTTAGGTCCACCTACTACAATTCTTTCACAGTTGAGCAGCCATTTACAGCATACAAAGTACTTGATCCCATTGGATCCCCACTGACATCCTTTGAGAGCTCCTGAAAAGACAGTGATCAGGTCTTCTGACCTCGGATCCACTGGTTCATTCCTGTATATAACAGAGTCTCAAAAATACTTGTAGTATGAACAGATGGTTCAATGTCCATACCAACCTCCCTTGAAGATTAGTTTCTTGATTTTTATTCTGTTTTTCTCTAACTTGGATGATTTGATTTTACAAGAGGCTTGATATAGAATGTCTAAGATAATCTTCCCCAGTCTAGCTATCATATAAGTGGTTCCTGGGGCCCTGGTTTTTTAAAATAGCTTTTAAAAAAGATGCACATGTTCCTCGAAGGGTTACACACAGAGTTATATATAACCCAGAATTTTCATTTTTACATATTTACCAAAGAGAACTGAAAACATACATCCACACAAAACTTGTACACAAATGTTCACAATAGCTAAAAAGTGGCCCAACTCAAACGTCCATCAGCTGATATATGCATAAATACAATGTGGTATATCCATGAAATGGAACATTATTCTGCAATAAAAATTCTGCAATAAATTAAGTATGGGCACACTACTAGATGAACCTTGAAAACATTATGCTAAGTGAAAAAAGTCATTAAAAAAAGACCAAATAGTGTATGACTCAATTGATATGAAATGTCCAGAAAAGATAATTCTATAGAGACAGAAAATTATTAGTGGTATTAATGGTTACCTGGGGCTAGGAGGATTATGGACAGAGAGGGAGTGAGTGCTAATAATTATAGAGTTTCTTTTGAGATGATAAAAATACAATAAGGTGATTATTGCTCAGTTCTATGAATATATGAAAAACTGAATTGTATATTTTAAATAGGCTAAATTGTATGTCCTGAAATTACATCTCAAATAAAGCTGTTATAAAGCAGAAGTCCATTAAGCAAAACTTAAATAATAAAGAAATATTTGGTTATTAGAAAAGTCATGATGCATTTTTGCATAGAAAAACAGAAAACAATAAGTCATGACAACCTAATACATAGAAAAGAAACAAATTACCCGGTATTCTACCACCCAGAGAGGACCACCATTGATATTTTTGCTGTATTTCCTTATTCCTTTTTTTTTTTTTTTAAGTTTCTTTCTTTTATCCATGAGCAAGAGAGGGAAAAAGAGTATGTGACAGCACCCAATAGAGCCTTTTTTGTTTTTGAGAGGTTTTTGCCTTAGGGCACGTGTGCTCCTCTGAGAGAGACAGAGACAGAGATGGTGAAAGGGAAAGAAAGAAGTCAGCCCCCAGGGAGGATGGTCACGCTGCAGTCCCTTCTCCTCTAGTCTCCTCTTGGGATCTTGGGCACGCACACACATGAACCTGACGTGAACCTGAAGCCGCCAGGTCCAGGACACCAACTGTGGCTGGCCATGTGGGAACCCAGAGACATAACCACTATGCCATCTGCTGGCCCCCCAATAGAGTCTTAATGCCACATTCCACCCCTTCCTCCACCAACCCCGGATTATGGGCATGCACATGCCACATGTACTCCAGAAGGCCTCCAGACATGAACCCCAAACTTTCCCATTGGATGAGCCCTGTAGAGGACTGCATTTTCTCACCAGCCACCATCTAGCCCTTCTGGATTCTATTTCTGTGTATCTATGAGCATATGAATATGCATGTGCACACACGCACACACACAGCTAGGGTCACTAATTATATTCAAGTCTGTACTTTGCTCGTTTGGTTGAATATGAATCACACGCACTTTCCACTAAGGCTAAGAGCAGAGGACATCAGGATCAGATAGGATTCCTAAAAGGGATCTTGCTTCTGCCCCTGACATACTACAATAGGCCTGGACAAACTCCTAAGTTGCTTCCTTAGCAGCAAATGGAAATTAGGACACCAACCTTCCATGAAGGTCATGAGGGTTAAATGCAAAGTTCAATACGCATTGTTTTTCTTTGTCTTTTTCCTTAGTGAGGCCTCCTTCGTTGTAAGCAAGATTGCTCTCGCTAGTAGCTAGTTAAGATGGACCAAAAGCTAGCAGGTGCTGGGGCCAGCAGATGGTGTAGTGGCTACATCAGTGGACTACCACATCCCAGACCTGGTGACTTGAAACTCATGTTGGGCACATGTGTGTGCATGCCCAAAATCCCAAGAGGAGAATGGAGAACGGATTACAGCATGGCCAGCATGGCTACCCCTCCCTGGGAAGTGATTTCTCACTTTCTGTCTCTCCAGCGACTACATGTGACTTATAGCAAATAAATCTCTAAAAAAAAAAAAAAAAAAAGAAAACAAAAGAAAAAAAAGCTAGGGGTGCTGCCATCTGCCTTTCTTTCTTTCCAATGACGTGTCCTCTTTCCCAGGAGAGTGAGCATAGTGGTTGGGGGCATAGACTGCCCGGGACTCCATCATTTACTTTGGTAAGTTCTTTAACTCTCTGTAACTTAGTTTTCTCAATTGTTAATATGTTATAATAGCACTATATTTATAGGGGTTTAGAGTATAAAATTTATTCCTTTATGTGCAGTGCTTGGCCCAATGATAACTACTGTCATAATTTCCTTACACAGTATTCTACACTCTTCTCTTAAACTTTTAGTCGTCCAAGAATTTGTTAACTTCCAAACCTACAATATTTGTTTCTATAATCTAAGGAAGAGTTTTATTGACTCCAAACTCATAATGGTTGCTCATCCACATCCACTGGCCCACAGCACAAAGCGATTTTTTTTTTGGCAAATTGAATAGTGAAGAATGTTGTTTCCATTAATTTTACTACCTACGTACCTCCTGGAGGCGGGGTGAGGCAGTTTAGTTAAACCAAACCAAACAAAGCATTTTAGGGGGCTTATAAATGAATGCTTATTTGCAGTTGTTCTAAATCGCCTCAGCCAGATGGGTATGTTTTAAATTTTTCTAAGGAAGAAAATTTCCTAAGCTTTCAGTAACCTGTCTTAATGTTTCCAAACATCATTGAATGTTCTTTTGAAAATATAATGTTCGAGGCAACTACAATTTATCATCTAAACTAGAACATTTAATAATGATCTCTGTAATAAGCTGGGACAATTCTGGGACATACAATCATCTCCTGCATGACCATCCCTCTTGTCATGAGTGTTAGCCACATGACTTAGTGTCACCCACATCGCTTTACCTGGTATGCTTCAGAAAAGAATAATCGGTCCCCATGGTCTGTGTAACAACTGTTTTTTTGGTTTGATTTTTGCCATACAGCACGTACACATGCTGGAGAGAGACAGAAAGCAAGAAGTCACCCCCCAAGGGGGAATGGCCCCCGCAGCAATACCTGGTCCTCCATTCTCCTGTTGGATTTTGGACACGCACACACACGTGCCTGGCATGATGTTCAAGCCGCCAGGTCTGGACTGCAGTGTCCAGGTGGAAGTCCAGTACCTTAACCACTATGCCATCTGTTGGCCCACAACCTTATATTTTTAAAGTTATAAATTTTTTGATCAGTTTGCAGAACAAAGAGAAAAGAAGCAGAACTCCAATCAGCGAAAACTTGAAAAATGTTTTCTTGTCCTTTCCCCACTTGATGCTGCTGGTACTTACGGAGCACCTAATACACACCAGGCGTCCTGGAGGGGACTCCACATGTGTTTTTTTTTTTTTTTAATTTTAAATTTTTTAATTTAATCTTCACAAAATCTTGTATCATCATCATTCTTGTTTTGTAGATTAAAAAAAAAAAGATGAGTCATAGGGAAAGGGAGAGAGGAAGTGAGAGAGCAAAATAGAGACAGAAAGAATCTCACTAAGGCTACACATCCAAGTTCCGCCCGAGTGCGAGTCCAAAGGCTGGGCTCTTAACCAAGAAAGACACTTGCATCCGGGTCTCCTGCAAGACCCTGGCAGGACAGGACTTTCTGTTGCAATGCCGGACCCAACGGCTATACCTACAACCATTCCATGACGAGAACACCGTAGAGCACTTTAAGGTGTATGAAATGTACGTGATCTTCTTGAGTTCTCACAACGCTGTGAAAGTTACCATTCTTCCCCTTTACTATTTGAAGAAGACCAACACTCAGAAAGAAAACAAGCAGCTAGCGAGAAGGCGGCATGGTTAGGGTTCCGGCCCCGGGCTCAGCTGTGACTGTTCTTTTCATAAACTACGATGGTTTCCTACTGAACTCTTTCCTGGGCAGGTCCATTTTACCTGAGATGTCCTGCGAAAACAAAGCCTGACACAAAGCGATGACCTTGGAAGGGGAATTGCGGCCACTGTGGCATGAGCATGGGAGGCCTTCACGCCACACCCTTATGTAACTTCCTGGCAGGCTCTAATAGGCCGGGCTAAGGGCCTCGGGATACAGAAGCAATCACATTTAAAAAAAAAAAAATCAAACATTTTCTGCAGCAGGTGGACTTTCTGCTCATCTTCTCCGAGCCTTTGTGCAAAGGCAGTACAATGCCAGGCCACTATGACTTGTCTGTGGCCAGGCCGGCTGTGAGGAGAGAATGAGCCAGGGCCTGAGGGGAAAACCTGCCTCTGGAGACAGTGTGCTCATGTCTGGTGGGTGGGTACAGTTCTCTGCTTCCCGCGGTGGGGCACAGGAGGGTCTGAGTTAGGGGCTGTCCCACGGAAGTGGAGGGGACTTAGTCCCTGTAGCTCCAAAGGACAGAGAAAAAATGGGAAGAGAAATAGCTAAGAATTATGGAAGGTCCAAAGCAGATCAATACAATAGATCTTCCCCCTCATTATCATCATCTTTCACTAGACTTAGCTGCCCAAGGAAGAAGTGAACTTGACAGGACTGAACGTGTACTCAGAGAGGGGTGGGTGGCTCCCGTCCCAGGGAGCGGATAAAGCCGTCTGCAGCACACCGACATCTCTTGGGGAGCTTGGGAACTGCAGATTCCAAAGTCAGAGCCCAGAAATTACACTTACCAGGAATCTGCAATTTTTTAAAAATAATTTCTTTATTTATTCTCATTAAGTTTGCTATAGGGCATGTGCACTCACCAGAGAGACAGAGAGAGCGGGAAAATGAGAAAGCAAGTCACCAGCTCTGGGGCTCAAACCGTGGCTGGCCATGTGGGAGTCCAGTGCCATTACCACCGTGCCACCTGCTGGCCCCAGAATCTGCACTGTTTTACCAGCATCCCTGCTGACTCTGACACAGGTAGCCCGAGCACCACTGCTATTAATACGAAGGGAGTTCTGTTTGGACTGTGAGACGGGATGAGGTGTAAGTCGGGGGCGAAGGGATAGAGAGGAAGGCTCACACACGTCCCTTCTGAGCTGAACCATATGGCTGGGTGAACTTTACTCCTTTAGTCTCTCCTATATTAATCTTCTTTGGGGATGTTTATTCCTTAGTTTCCTGACAGAGAATGCTTGAGTGACATATGAGGTGAGAGATCTGGGGTGTAATAATACCATGTCATGGAAACACTCATAAAGCCATGACCCTGTGGCATATGAATTCTACGCGGGGTTTGCACAGGTATTAAATGTTCTGTGGTTGGCTTTTGGAAGCCTGCTCTATCCTGACACCAGGATTTCTAAGCTGGCCTGGAGGGAAGCAGGCCTGCAGCTTCCTGGTGTTTGGAGCAGATGGGGAAAGAGTCTGAAATATTCCTTGTCATCACCTCCGGCTGACAGACCACAGGCAAAGGAGGCCGCAGGGAGAAGTCAGACCAGTTGATCTGGGAGAGCAGAGAACTCGATGGTGATGCTTTGTGAATGGTTTCCTTTGTCGTAGTCTTCTCCGAATGGATGGCGTGTGTGTGCACACACGTGCATGTGTGTGTACCAGACTGCGTAGCACTAGTCTCTGGCTGGAGACAGCAACAAATCGGGGGTGACAAAACCAGCCCAGCCACCTCCTGCAGCCCTGTCAGAGAAACAGGCCTTTGTGAGCACAGCTGAGCCGGCAGGATCCCCGGTACCGTGGCCCCACCTCATGGGATGAAAATCACACATCTGGGATCAAGCGTGCCAGATGTGCAAAGGGCTAACACAGAAAAGACACTGCTGGGAAGACCACGTCGTTCTCAGAAACACGAGTGCAGGGTTCAAAGGTTTTTATAACATTCGTCGCCACAGAGCTTTCATAACCTCGGGTAGCAGACATTTCCCTGTGCCCTGGTTTTCTCTGAGGTATCAAGAGGCATGTGGGACTGAACCTCTTAGAGGAAGTCCTGCCGAGACAGCGACTGGAAACATCCAGAAGCTCAATGAGTCCTGGTTGAAGTTCTTGGTTTGAATTCTGGCACTTATCAAGTGGATGATCCCGAGGAAACCACTTGAACTTCTATGAACTTCAGTTTGCTAATCTATAAAAACGCAGGGTAACCATATCTTCTCCTCGGCCGTGCCGTGGGGCTCCAGCGACAGAGACAGAGGAAGTGCCTAGCTCAGGGCTGGCACACGGCAGGCCCCACGGCAGAAGGAGGGAGCGGAGTCCGTTCCAGGGAGGATGGGGAGAAAGAGGGAAGGGACTTGCTGCTCTGCCAAGCCCCGGAGGTCTGTGAGGACGATGCAGTCACAAGCTGTCCTTTGAGGTCTCAGGTTGCTGGGCTCCTGGGAGAAGCGTGCCTTGTCATCTTCTCTACGGCCCTGGTGGGCTTCTCCTCCTCTCCAGGCCCAACAACTCCTTTCTGTCCCTTGAGGGTCTCGTAAACATCCCTCCTTCCTGGGCTCTGGGTCCTTTCCTCTCACCCCACCCTGGCAGCCTAGCCACACCAGGAGGTGCTTCCTTGGAGCAGGGGGACATGGGACTTGAGGATTAGTGAGAGTCATTCGAGGTTTCAGCTTGGCAGACAGCTAAGACAGAATTCCTGGACATCAGAGTTTCACTACGCACTGTGTTTGTGAATTTTAAATTGAAAATAAGTCAGACTACTGATAATGGGCCTGGGGTTTCGTTTTGGGGTGATAAAAACATCCTAAATTTGGATAATGGTGATGGTTGCATAACTTCTTGAACATACTAAAAAACACTGTATTGTACACTTTAAATGGGTGAATTTTATGGTATGTGAATTATATCTCAATAAAGCTATTATAAAAAAATAAGTCAGACTATTTAGTTAGCTTTCTATTCTCTGTCCTCTAGATTTAATTAAAACGTATATTTTAATTTTATATTTAAATTACAAATTTAAAATATAAAATATAAATTTACTTAAAATATAAAAAGCTATAATATACCATACAACACTTTGAACCAAGATTAAATACCATCTCTATCTCTTCAAGTACAATCGTACCTGTCAAAATTCAATTCATCTTTCTAGATTTATCCATGAAGCCTTTTCTGGTCTCCACCAAGTCCCTTTTCCTAGTGCTAAGTTATCCCTGCCTGTCCGTCATGGGAGTGGGCGCCCAGAAGCAGACGCCGAGGTGAGGGGTGGAGGAGGGTGTTACATCCCACTGTTAGGGTCTCTCCCAGCCCGAGGCCCTCATTCGCCTCTTCTCCGCCCCGTAGCTCCCCAGTCTCCCTCTCAGACCAGGAGGGACGCCCAGGCAACCTTCCCGCCTGCTGCAGCCTCCCAGTTCGGTGATTCCCAAAGAGCTGCCACGAAATCCTCCTCGACATCCACTTCCCTTTACACTAATCTGCCAATGAAGCCGGCATGGCTCCCGTTATCTAGGGAGTCCGTGCAGTTGTGAAGAGGGCTTCTCCCAACCAGTCGTGTCCTGCCTCCCTGCGCATCTGCCTTCCTCACAACAGGGCCACTGTCCCCCAGCCAGGCTGTCTCCAGGTCTCGGCAGTGCCTGGTTCTTCCAGGCAGGTGGAATCCTCACCCCAAGTTGCTGCTTCCTTGCTCCCACTTCCCAATAGATCCGAACGTTCCTTCTCCGTCTAGGAAGCCTCCCCCTAAGGAGCCTTAGGGGAGTTGCCCGATGGTCCCCTGCTTGGCATTCGGTCCATCACTTCGCCCTTCCCGACACTTCGGGCAGGGGACGCTTCTACTGCTTCTCCGCCATCGCTGTCCTGGGTTACACTCCACACCCAGCAGGACCCAAATGTTTGCCAACTTGACTTTGTTTATACAACCTCCTGCCTGACTCAGCGTTCCCTCTTGAGACTAAGAGGACTCCCTCTGAACTAGGAGAAAAAAAGTTTTCCAACGATAAACCAATAATGAAATAATTAATTATCTCTGAATTGTCCATATGCTAGGCACTGTGGGGACCACTATTTTGTTTCCTTATTATTTTTTAAATTCAGGTCCCTAGAAGAGTTCCTGGTTATGGGGCTGGCAGGTGGCGTGGTGGTTAGAGGCCCTGGATTCCCACATGGCCAATCGTGGTTCGAGTCCTCAACCTGGTGGCTTGCTTTCTTACTTTCCCTCTTTCTTTGTCTCTCCCTCTCTCAGGTCAAATAAAAAAATAATAACAAACAAAATAAAAAAAATAATTTTTTTTTAAAAAAGGAGTTCACGGTGACTTGACAGTTGGGTGTATGGCTCCGTCTGCACAGCCCTCATCTATCCATTCCCTTAACATCCTCACGTAGAGCAGAGCTGTCAGACGGTCAGCACAGACGCAGCCACTTTGTACAATGGGATTCTGGCTGTATCCAGAGATGAGGGGTCCAGTGATGGACAGCTATCTAAGACAGGACAACTGGAGTCCCTTTAGAACTGAACTTCATGCCTTTTGACTATAAGTTTGAACCTTGAAATGATCTCTCCTGTCCAACTTAAAAAATACGATTCCATCCCACATTCTATTTTCAACGGTATAGTATTAATTATTACATGTTTACAGTTCCTCGTACTGTGTAGTGTAAGGTCTCAAGTGTATAAATCTAATGACATATGCTTGTTGTGGTCTCTCTGAGGGCAGTGGGATTGTATAACTTTCTTTTTAAAATATCATTCAGACAAATAAAGGCATTAAGTTATACTAGTGCAATGGAAGATTTATTATCTAAACTTTGAAAAGTCAGGAAATTCCAGAGTCGGATTCCAAGAGAGATATTTCTAGAAAAGAAAGTGGAAAGCCCTAATGTATGTCAGCACTGGGTCCATTTGCTGCCTGGTACAATAATCCTGTGGATTAAGCATGGGGATCGTGATGCATAGACTCCAACTCTGGACTTCGCACACAGGAGAGCAGTATTTAACGGATGATTGCTGCATGGGTTTCAAAGGAGTAAAATAAGTTTACATTTTCATAAAGCACTTATGTTGAGATAACCAGCCAATGGAAGTACATTATCTCTTTCATAAAAGGAGAAACCAAGGAACAGAAAAATGAAGTAACTGACTTATGTCTCCTAACATGCCCATAGTAAAACTAGGCCCAAATTTAGGATTGAATTATTCCAAAGACTGGGCCTTAATTTTGAAATCAGGATGCCCATGGATTGTCGATGTACTTCATGAAATTAAGAGTTGGTGAGCAGAAGTGAGGGCATTCAATGATGCCTCCAAGACAATTTCTTTCTTTCTTTCTTTTCTTTCTTTCTTTTTTCTTTTCTTTTTTTTTTTTTTTTTTTTTTTTTTTTTTTTGAGAGGTGCTTGCTATAGGGTGCGTGTGTCACCAGAAAGAAAGAGAGAGACAGAGAGACAGAAAGCAAGAAATCACCCCCCGGGAGGATGGCCATACCGCAATCCCTTCTCCTCCATTCTCCTCTTGGGATCTTGGGCACACACGCACATGCCCCCGGTGTGAGTTTAAGCCACCTGGTCCAGGACTTGAACCACGGTCGACTACATGGGAGTCCAGTGACATAGCCATTATGCCAACTGCTGGTCCCACCAGCAAGACAATTTCACAAAAACCTCACACAGAAGAATCGCTGGGCAAGTGAGAGTCTTTTGGCCCAGCCTGATTTATTTCCGGCACTAGCACTTAGGCCAGGCTTATTTCCATAGCTGTCGGTCTCACTCGGACTTTTATCTGTCTACTCCAGAGCGCTAAGTTCTTGGAGTTCTAATTCAGAGCAAGAAGATTCCTTCATTCCTTTCACTTTCCCTCATTTTCTCTTCCTTTCTTTTTTCTTTCCTTTCTAACCAGAAGACACATACACTTACCAGGGAGAGACTGAGAGAGGGAGAGGAGAAGGCAGCCCCAGGGGCATGGTCGCGGTGCAGCCCCTTCTCCTCCATCTCTCCCTCCTTTTGGGATTTTGGGCACAGCTGACATAGTCAGCTCTGTGGGCTCCCCCTGCCTTAACCACCAGGCCACGGAGCTGTTCCCCTTCTTCTTTCTTATCTGGCTTTACTACTTCTTTTTTAAATGTTTATGTATTTATTTCTTCTATAAATGAGAGAGACAGGCACCTCCAACAAGGTCTTGATGCCATACCCACCCCCGTTTCAGCCACCCATGGATCACGACACACATGGGCACATTCGGGAAGGTCTCCAGACTTGAACCCAGAGCCTTCCCATTTGGATCAGCCTCACAGAGCACTGGGCTTTGTGGCTGTACCCCACCTGGCCCCCATCTAGCCCTACTTCCAATTTCAAAGGAAAACAGCTTTTTTAAATCCAGTGTCTCCTTTCCACTGAGGAAGATGCTATTGCTGAAGATTTACGTTTTCTCTGGAGGTAGCATCTGCATATTCCAGAGGTCAGTTTTACTGGTTTCTACAGACATATCGTATCTCAATGTGCATCCTTCTGCGCTAGCCCCTTGCTCTGATCTCTCCTGATCTGACCCACACGTGCTCGCGTGCATTAGGGATAACTGGGCTTGGGTTTCCTCTTTCTGCAAGTACTTGGTGAACTCCTGGACCTGTCGTTTGCATTCTGCCAACTGCATCCTCCCATCTCTCCACTCTCCTGCTTCCTCGAGAGTAAACTCACCTTCCATGACTAATGCGATCCGTAAGCGGCCTTCATGCTGATTCCACAGATTTTAATTTCCTAACATTTCCCTTTAGACTTTTCCTAACATCCTCTTTAAAAAGAAAATCCCTTCTTGGAGTTAGTCAGAGGCTCCACATTGCCTCCCGTGTGAACTCCCCTGACAGGGCTCAGGCGCCTCAGGTGGTACCTGGCGGCGATCCGGCAAGGCCGTAAGGATGAAGTGAAGCGAAGGGTTCTGCGGACACGGACTAGCAACCAACTGTGCGGAGCTCCCTGCTGGGGGTGGCTAGTGAGACAGGAAGTAACCCAGGAAGGCTCCTGACCTCAGAGGGCTCGAAGGTCCTCGGTGCCTCGATGTAGGGCTAAAATTCATAGAACACAGGAGCGGAAAGGGAAAGGGCATTGACTTGGGAGCAACAGATCTGCGTGACTTTGGGCTAGTTACTTAACCTGATTTTTTCACCTGCAAAAAGATGAGACCTATCCCGCAGGATTCGTGTGAGGACTAGTACAAGTAATACATTAAGCATTCGATAAATCACACTTACTTATTGTTACTATATATTAATGTAACAGCAGCAGTATTTGTGTTTTTTTACATTTCTATATTTAATTTTATTATTATTATTTTAATTTGTTATAGGGCATGTGTGCTTACCAGAGAGAGACAGAGATAGAGAGAGAGAGAGAAGGAAAGTGAGCGAGTCATCAGGTCTGGGATTTGAACTGTGGTCGGCCATGTGGGAGTCCAACTACCATACCACCTGCTGGCCCCAACATTTACTATTTGAACCCTAGAAACAGCCACATAAAATCTGGAACTCATTTCTACTGTAGCAAAGCTTCCAGAGATGATTTTAATACATACGAGAGAGAAACTGTTTCCGGCTTCTGGTGAGTCTAACTTTGAGGCCAGCATATGGAACATCATTCTATTCCCCCCGAAAAGGACTCATTTTTGCCGTGAGACAACTGAAGCAGGATTTTGTGGAGAGCCCCCTCTGGGAAGAGTTGCTTAGTGCTCAGGCCAACAAGGATGAAGAGGAGGCCACTGAGTTCAATGCCGTCTTTTCTAGAACCACAGGTGAAACAGGGTGACAGCATTTCCAGCTTGACTCCTACCCTTAGTCGGATAATGGAAGCCAGTGGGAGCTCAGCACTGATCAGCTTCCCTCAGTCTTTTCTTGTTTCACAAAGGCCATGGTCACAGAAGTCATAGATCAAACCGAGAAAGACTTTGTCTGTAAGAATGTCTGCCACCCAGCATGCTGGTTGTACAGACGATGAGCTGAGGTTAAAAGCCACCAGCACCGTTAGGCAGCCCTGGAAATGCCCTCTAATTTAATTAGCCCTGATGAAGCATACCTAATGAAATGACTGCTATATTTCTTCTCCTTTTATACAGCTTTATTGAGATATAATTCACATCCCATACAATTTGCCCATTAACGTGTATAATTCAGTGGTTTTTAGTATATTCACGGAGCTGTGCATGCATTACTGTGGTCAATTTTTAAATACCTTTGTTACCCCAAAAAGCAAACCTGCACCCCTCAGCTATCACTCCTCAGTCCCCACCCAGGCCTAGGAAAACCACTAATCTACTTTCTGCCTCTATTGATTTTCCTGTTGTGGATATTTCATGTAAATGAACTCATGTGCTATTTAGTAGTTTGTGACTGGCTTCTCTCACCTGGTACTACTATATTTCTTTTCTTCTTTTCCCCCTAAGTTTGCTATAGAGCATGTGTGCTCACCAGTAAGAGACAGAGAGTGAGAGGGAAAGCAAGAAAGCACCCCCCAGAGGGGATGGCCATACCACCATCCCTTCTCTTCAAGCCACTGGTCTGGGACTCGAATGGCACAGTGGGCCACGTAGTATCCAGCCACCCCAACCTCCATGCCACCTACTGGCCCAACTACTCTATTTCTTAAAGATATCTTCAGTGTCTGTCAAAAAGAAAATTGCTACATACAATTGACCCTGGAACAAGGCAGGGGTTCAGGGCACTGACCTCCCCATCCCTAGGGCAGTTGAAATTTCATATATAACTTTCAATTTCCCCAAAACTTCATTACTGATAACCTACTGTTGACTGGAAGCCGTAGCCACAATACACAGCCAATGAACACATGTTCTGTGTGTTGTATGTACATTGTATTCTGTACATTGTATTCTTACAATGGACTAAGTTAGAGAGAAGGAACATAAGGAAGAGAAAGTGCATTTACAGTATTTACCGTGAGGACCCACACAGTCCAAACTTGTCTCATTCAAGCACCAACTTTATAGCAAACTGGAGCTGCCTGTGGATTACTGCACCTCTTTCTTAAACATTAGGTAGGACTACATATATGGGTTGTCACGAAAGTCATGACACATTTTTACATAGAAGAATATGTCATGGCTTTTCTGATGACCTAGTATTAATAAAGGTCTCCAACATATACACATAAATATGAAATCTGGAAGAATGCATACAGTTATAAAAGTGAAGACCTCCAGGCAGGAGGAGAGAAGACTGAGATAAACAGGACTCTCCTTATTTAGAATATGTTCATTTTTTAAGCATAATTATTCATGCCTTAGCTTCATAATTAAAAATTAATTTAAAAAATGGCCAGCCCCATAGTGCAATGGTTAAGCCCTGTGCAGAAGGAGCCAGTTCCCACATGGCAGGCTGAAGTTTGAATCCTGCTCCTGTGCTTGAAAAACTCACTGGGGGTGTGTGCATGTGTGCTCCAAATCCCGACAGGATGGAGAGATGGAGAACTCCGAGGGCCCTCTCTTATCCTTACTCTCTCCCTCCCTTCCGTTCCTCTCTGGCAAGTGCACATGCCACCAACTTAAAATTTTAATTAAAAAGAGAGCATCAGATATGAGAGAAAGAGAAGCAGGAGTTCTCCTTGGAAAGACCCACATGCAAATTGGGCAGGAGTCCTGGGTTCCCTGAGGCTGCTGAAGAGCTCAGAACCCTCTGATCCCACAGACCATCTAATCTATCCAATGTGCAGAAAAACTCTTTGGCTAAGATTCAGGCCCAGAGCAAAGCTCTGGGAGGGATGTCCCCGTTTGGGCACTGGAGTCGAGAATAAGGTCCCCTGCCATCACAGGGCAATCCCAGGCTGCCTGGCTTCCCAGCTAATGTAAAGGGGCAGGGCTAGGAAGGCTGAGGACAGAAGTGAGAGAGACCCCCAAGACCCAAGGACTATGAGGAGGGCAGGAAATGCATTACTTGGGGTCATTACACTGAGACGGAGATCCAATTTCTAGAATCTGGGAAACCACCTCTACCTCAGTGGATTCCACAGAGATTAGTGAGCAGTTCGTAAAACTAAAGGGGGAAAAGGAACCCTTCTTCTTCTTACTGTTTTCTGGAATGACTGGGGAGAGGGAAGTGGGGCAGGCTGATTCTGCAGTTAGTCATGGCAAGGGAGGATCCCTCAGGAAACAGGCTGAGCAACCTTGGAAAGGAAAAGACATCAGAGAAGATCCTGGGTTTAAGCAGCTATTTGTGGATCATGGGCAGAATCTGAGTGAATTTTCAATAGATTCTGATGTTGCTTAAGACCGAAGAATAATGACTATATTTATGTAATAACAGTAGGAGGAAAATGTGCTATCTACTTACCTAAGGGTAAAATATAGATATCCATCTTCAGGGTACAGTGACCCCCCCCCATTATCTGCAGGGGGTGTGTTTTTGTTGTTGTTGTTGTTTTAGAGAGATTTTTTTCTATAGGGCATACACTCGCTGGAGAGACAGAAACAAAAAGCGAGAATTCATCCCCTAGCGAGGATAGCTGCACTGGAATCCCTTCTCCTCCAATTTCCTCTAGGATTTTGGGTATGCACACACACACCTAGTGTGAGTTTTAAGCCGCCTGGTCCAGGACTCAAACTGCAATCTACTACATGGGAGTCCAATGACGTAACCATTATGCTATCTGCTGGTCCCTACAGGGAATATGTTCTAAGACCCCAGAGGATGCCCGAGAGACTCTGTCTCTCCGAATAGTGTCGAAAACTATTGATAGTATACTATCTTTTTTCCTGTACATACATATCTATGATAAAGCTTAATGTATAAATTAGGCAAAGAAAGAGATGAATAATAATTGATTTAAAAAATGGAATATATAGTGTGATACAAAGTGTGTAATGTGGTCTTACTCTTGAAATATTGGACTGCAGGCGACCACACGTAACTGAAACTGCGAAAAGCAATACTGCAAATAAGGAAGGACGACTGCGTCCATTTTCCACAGAAATGGTGACTGAAATGCACAGCACCGGCACGTGGTAAGCACCTAGTGAAGATACCATTTTAGCGTCACCACTTCAGGTTATTCTCACCATAGACTTTGGTGGACATGGACTGATCTCTAAACATTATGCAGAGGAAAAGGGAGGGCAGATTTCCAGACTGACTCCCACAGATCAAAGCATGTGTCCTCTATAGCAATATATGGGTGTAGAGAAGGTGTTTTTGTTTGTTTCGGTTTTATTTTTGATTTTGGTAAAGAGCCTGCAGGAGCACTTGCCAGAGAGAAACAGAGAAGAAAAGTAAGAAAGCATCCCCCAGGGGAATGGTCACACTACAATCCCTTCTTTTCCATTCTTCTACCCTGTCAGGATTTGAGGCATGCGTACACATGCGCCCTATGTGGTTTTCAAGCTGCTGTGTCCGGGACTTGAACTGAGCATTCGGCCATGTGAGACCCAGCCACCTTAGCCACCATGCCATGGGCTGGCCCTCTATTTCACTTCTAACTGGATCAAATACATGTAGATGTCAAAAATGAGTTCAGAAATAATTTGAACAAAATATACTAAGCTACAAAGTGACCAGCTTACAGTATCACGGATAAAACCAAGAGTAGGTAAAAATAATCAAAGGTGTCTGAGAAGAGCACAAATCACCAGGGAGACAATAACAATTCTGGCCCACGAGAAGGTGGATTGCATTTACCCAGGGGAAGAGTGTAGGCTGGGGAAAGGGAGGGTCAGTGTTTGAAGGCTGCTCACCCACAGAACGCAGTCAACTGAAGACCACAGAGAAACAAAAAGCGACTCGATTTGGTTTAATATATATTTTTTTTTCATGAGAAACAGAAAATGTTGAACTCATCTGCTTTTTCAATTATGAACAGGAAACATAAAACTATACTCAATAAATACACCAAAAAGTGTAATAAAAACGACTTCAGGCCCCTCTTACAGCCCATGAAAGAGGAAAGGGAGAAGCAGAGAGGGAGGGAGGGCAGGGGAGAGAGGAGGAAGTGCAGAGGGTCCCAGTCACCTCCCAGCATCTGTCACTGCCGGTCTCTGCCTTTCAGACTGTCCTCAGGACTATCCGATTTCTGGGTTTCTTTGGAGCTTAAACTTCTCAAGCAGACCCTTTGCTTCCACCTTCTCCTCTTCCCTTTGCTGTCCCCACCACTCTGAGAAAAGTGAGAAGACCATCGAGGACTCCTTAGCAAATCACAGCCCTTCTCTATGGCCTTCGTATGGAATTTTTAATGGTTAACTGGCCCATCCTTCTTTATTGTTCTTAAATTTTTAATTACCAAGGAAATATATTCACATGGTTTTTTAAAAAATACCAAAAGGCTTATACTAAAGAGTGCTGACTCTCACATCAAATATACTACAATTTCTTTACTATCACTTTTAGAAATTATTCTTGAGGGGACCAGCAGTTGGCGTAATGGCTATGTCACTGGACTCCCACATAGTCGACCACGGTTCGAGTCCCAGACCCAGTGGCTTGAAACTCATGCTGGGCGCGTGTGCGTGTGTTCCCAAGATCCCGAGAGGAGAATGGAGGAGAAGAGATTGTGGCGCGGCCATCCCCCCTGGGGGGTGATTTCTCGCTTTCTGTCTCTCTGTCTCTCTCTGTCTGTCTGGCGAGCACACGCACCCTATAGCAAAAATCTCTCCAAAAAAAGAAAAAAATAAAAGAAATTATTCTTGAATTTGTGGTATAAAAGATGAGGCTCTAGTTCTTTAGAAGCCTCACCCTTTATTCTCTTTCTTCTCCCAATATGATTAAATTATATTCTTGCTTTCTCTTCCATTCCTGTCTTGCATTTTCTTTTCTTTCTTTCATTTTTAAACATGTATTTAATTCTGTATGTATTTGTTTGTTGTGATTTTTCCAGTCGCCAAGTCCTGGACTTGAACCATACCTTAACCACCTGCTGGCCCAAATGACATAAGCCTCTAATTCTTTTGCTAACAACGACACACAGTCATATCTATGCTATCCCACACAGAACGGAAACCACCGACAGCCACGCGCTCATTGACCCCTTGAACTTCTCTTATCTCACTGTCTTCCTCAGTATGCTTTTACTGGATTCTGAGAAGCTCTTGCTCAGGATAATACAACTTGACATTACGCTAACTGTGTGTTTCAGAAACTTTCTGAAAATATTTAGGTGAACATCAGACTGCTCAAGATTTCAACAGATAGTATCAAATGATTCTAACACTGTCCAAAATCTCCCCCTTGCTTTGTTATGCTAATTCTAAACTATTTCACTGTGATACTTACCCAGTCCTAATCAAGCCCCACGCTGCGGGCTTCTGGATTTCTTTAGGATGTTTGTTCATGCCAATCAGAAAACACAGATTATTTGATTACTTACTCACTCTTTCATTCTAAGGTGCTTCTTAGATGAACACTTTTTAGTTCATCTCAAAAATTCTGTCATTCTAAAGTATCCTTGGTGAAATTAGGCCATTTAGAAAGTAAGCTCATCAATTTGGATTTTTTATAGTGAGACCCTCCTTAAACTCAGCCTCAATAAAACCCTTATAAACATTCCCACTTTGTTTTCACTATTCATGAGTTGCTACCAAAACTTACTAAAGACATTTTTCTCTCTTTTACCACAGTAATCAATAAACTCAGTTTTGCCTTATTAACAGGTTAGTTTGGGATTTGTTTGGTTTTGTCTTTTATCTATTTATTTATTTATTTATTTATTTATTTATTATATATTTTTGCCATAGGGCAGATACACTTGCCAGAGAGAGAGAGAGAGATGGAAAGTGAGAAATCATCCCCTGGGGGTACAGCCATGCTGCAATCCCTTCTCCTCTCTTGGAGATTTTGGGATTTGGGGCATGCATGCACACGCACCTGGCATGATTTTTCAAGCTTCTGAGTCCAGGACTCAAAGTGCGGTTAACCATGTAGGAGTCCAGTGCCTTAACCACTACGCCACCTGCTCAACCCAGTTTGGGGCATTTTGGAGCCAGTATTCCATTTTTTCAGCTGCACTAGTATTCAGCTGGGACTTGCTTATCATCATTCCCTAAGACTCTCAATTCAAAAACAGCCCTGTGGACTCCTGCTGTAATCTCTGACTGTGACAATGAAGTTTGTAAGGTCTGCTTTGGGCCTGGCTCTGGTTTCTTTTTTCTTTCATTTCTTTGAACTCTCCAAATATCTCTGAGGTTATTTTGTGTCCCAGGATTGAGGAGCCCTCTTTAGAAATCCTTTGATTATCTGGTGAGATTGGAAAAACTTGTATCCTTAGTGGAAATCTATCTTGCTATTAACCCAACCATTTGTTTCTGTCTTTGCTGTTCCTTTTTCTGCTTCTTTAAGAGGAAAGTTCAAAGAGGGGAGGACAAAGACACAGAGTCTGTTCCTCAAGCTGACCGGAAGGACTAAGGTGGTCAGAAGGTTTTGTCTTCGAGTAAGTTTTCAAAACCTTGTAAGAGCTCTTCTCACTTTTTTCACTGCTATTTTGTCTAAGACTCTAATTCTGGGAGAGATCTACTCTAAACTTTTTGCCCGTGGGAACAGAAAATTCAGTAAGTTTTCCATTAGAGATGGCCCAGTCATTAGGATGGGGCTCCAACTCATGAGAGGCACAGTGACGCTTTAAAACAACAATTTGCACGCTCTGACGCATTTGTCTAAGTCTAAATCTAACGCTTCGACCTCTGGGCCACACTTCTGCTTCTTACATGTCCTTATGCAAAATCCAAATTGATGCACTCACTTCCGAAATGACCTCATTTCACCAGGGATCATTTAGAATGACAGAGAATTTTTGACATGAACAAGAAAGTCTTCATCTAAAAAACACCTTAGAATGAAAGAGTGAGTAAATAATCAAACTTACATTTTCTGATTGGCATGAAGAAGCATCCAAAAGAAATTAAAATTTTTAGATTATTTCTTGAAGAGCTTCATTGGTCAAGGCCAAGGAATAGGCGTGAAACACTTAAAACTCTCTTCCTTTTAAATATCCCCCCACAACTCACAACTTGAAGAATGGCCTGCACTTTGTTATTTCTTTTCCCCGTTCTACACCTTCCATTTCCCTCTGCTTCTATTTCTTCCTCAGATCTACTCTCTTTCTCTCCCGGCTGGCAAAAACCCTTAAAGCTCAATTATCCTTTAAAGTTAAATCCTTGTCAGAACAGAAAAACAAAACAAAAACAACAATTAGTTGTTTAATTCCCGGTCTTAATCTGAGTGAAAAGCTATTGGGTAAACAACAACAACTTTCCAAGGCCTAGACAGGATATTGTGAAATTTAGAATAATTGTAGTTGTGCATAATGCTGGGCCCCAGAGCATGCCCGTTAGTGTCTGTGTTAGTGGGAAACCGGGATGCACATGACAGGATGGAGAAGGGCAGGATGGGAAGACCCTGGGATGACTTAAAAGACCCAAAATTACACCTGAAGTTCTGATTCAGTCCTACAAGTAGATGAAAGTCAGACAGTCCAGAGTGAAGCAGGAAATGGAAGACTTCAGGCAGAAGGCTTCTGGAGAGAAGACCGGAACATGATGACGTGGGCAGGACGAGAGACGTTTTTAAGAAAAACTGAGAACACAATAAAAACAGAGTTTGAGAATGAGAGAAAGACCTGTTAGTGAAGTGAATGGGAAGAATAAAATAAGACCAGAATTCTAATACAAGCAAAATAAAGGTTGATATGACTTTGAGGAGGTAGTTTCCAAGACTTAGAATGCACTGTTCAACAACAACAACAAAAAAGGAAGCCAGTCGTGATTATAGAATAGTTCATAAATATTATCAGTCTTGGAAAAAAATGACAGAAGTTGGGAGGTAGGAGGTAAGAAGAGAGGTCGAAGGAAAGATGGAAGCACTAACGATCTCTTCTCCCAAAGTGGTTAAGAACTCACTCCCTGGGACCAGCAGTTAGCGTAATGGCTATGTCGCTGGACTCCCATGTAGTCGACCGCAGTTCGAGTCCCGGACCCGGTGGCTTAAACTCACGCCAGGTGCGTGGGCGTGCGTGCCCAAGATCCCGAGAGGAGAATGGAGGAGAAGGGATTGCGGCGTGGCCATCCCCCCAGGGGGTGATTTCTTGCTTTCTTTCTCTCTGTCTGTCTCTGTCTGTCTGGCGAGCGCACGCGCCCTATAGCAAAAACCTCTCCAAAAAAAAAAAAAAAAAAAAAAAAATAGAACTCACTCCCTGAAAATACCACCGAAGTACCCTGACGGTCATGCAAAGCTGAGTGAATTGCTTAGTGCGGTAATAAAGAACACTACTTTGGCAGGTCTTACTCTGTTTCTGTTCTAAGGCTCTTCTGAAATATTCGATGAGATGAATGTTGGATGTCTGACAAGAGGACTCGTCTCCATTTTAGATCGTTGTCTGCATGTAAAATCCTTATTTTTGGTTTAAGGCCATTCACAAAGGTGAAGAGAGAACTAGGACTCACCTCTGCTTCAGGATGTGCTCCTGAACGCTGTATGACAGAGAGCTTTACTTTGAAGTCTCCTGGCTGTTACACCGCTCACTGGCTTGCTTACATTCCTACGCCTATCAGCTAAATTGAATACCTCTCAAGAGTTGTATATTAAATGCCAAGTTGTGGTTGATTTCATATATATATATATATATACATATATATATATATATGTATATATATATATATATATATATCAGTTATTATGAAAATTGATAAAATATAAAGAGAGTTATTACCTTTATGAAAAATAAGTGAAACATTTTGGAAATATTTGGTCTAAGAGAAGCCCACACCAACAACAACAAAAAAAGTGAGTTCAACCTTAGCACTCAAATAGATATCTCAAGTTACTCTAGATCTGTAGCATTTCTTTTCACTCATATAAAAAAGAAATTAATTTCACAAAGCTACAAATAGCTATTTTGTAGAATGAGACAGTATTTAGTAAATTCAGATGTTTAAAAAAGTAAATTGGGCCAGCCTATGGCCTGGTGACTACATGAACTGGACTCAATGTGACCCACTGTGTGGTTCAAGTCCTGGATATGGCAGCTTGAAAAACACACTGCTGTGTATGCGTGTGTGCCCAAAATTCTAAATACAGGGGGAAATAGAGGAGAAGGGATTGCAACATGACCATTACAGCATGGCCATTCCCTATGAGGGTGCTTTCTTGTTTTTCTTCTCTTTCTCTCTCTCTAGCAAGCACCCATACCCTCTGGCAAGTTAAAATAATAATGATAATTGAGGGATCAACAGATGGCATAATGGTTATGTTGCTAGACTCCCACATAGTCGACTGCAGTTTGAGTCCATGGACCGAGCAGCTTGAAACTCACATCCAAAATCCCAAGAGGAAAAGGGATTGTGGCATGGCCATCCCCCCAGGAGGTGGTTTTTCACTTTCTATCTCTCTGGTGAGCTCACATGCCCTATAGCAAAAAATTTCTTTTAAAGGTGACATTGACAAAATGAAGCACTGGTGAAACTAAACAGATGCTTTAAGTTTCAGATCTTTGGAGCTGAGTTGGTTCTACTAAAACTTGAATGAGAGCACGCTAGAATCGAGTCAGTACCAGATCTAGGATCACCTTAACCATAAGGCTTTAGGCCAGTCGAGACCTTTACAGGAAGCTGCAAAGTTAGGAATAGTTTCAGATATTAAAGTTGCTATGAAAATAGAGTGTGTGTTTGTATGTGGACATAGTCTTCATTTCTCTGAGATAAATGCCTAGAAGTGAAATGGTAGGTTGCATGGTATTCCGTTTTTAAGAAATTGCCGAGCTTTCCCCAGAGGGTACCATTTTACATTCCCATCAACTAGGTATGAGAACTCGACTTCCCTTGCATCCTCACCAGCTGAATCTGGCAACTGAAACTGTGAAAGGTAAACAAATTCGAGGTAGGTTGTTATTATTCCCCAAATTACAGACATGTCGATTTTTCTCTTTTTTCCAGCTCCTGAAACTTCTGTCTACTGGGTCATTCTCACAGGCTGACCAGCAGGAAAAGAGGAAGACTGGAGACTGTGTGGTTCTATTGCAGCGAGGAGGGGAATGGGGCAGTCCTGCTGAGCAGTGACAGGAAGTGGGCCTATGGAGTAATGTCCAATTCAAATCCTGGCCCGACAGACTGACAGGTGAGGTTACCCTAGGTCATTCCCATTGGATTCCATTTGCAGGTCACAGGTTCCCAGCCAGGATGAAAGCATCCTAATGTCTGAGGGAGGGCAGAATGCCTACACTAGCTTTTGTTTTATTTTTATTTTGCCCTTCCCTTTTTTCTTCTCACCTGTGAACAAGGAAGAGACAAAAACTTTTTTTTCTTTTAAAAGATCTTTAGGTAACATTTTCTGTTATGGAATGTTCTACTTAAATTCACCCAACATAAACCTGAAAGTATATTAGATTTCTAAGAGATGAATACACAATAAAAGAAGTCTTTAAAATTCTTCATGATTCAAGTCATTGAGCTGATTGGACTTATTTCCTGATACAGGTCTCTCCTATATTCCATACTACCTTTCTGTTGAAAAAGCGGTTAAATCCAGGCAGTATGTCATTGTAATTTGTAGTTTTGACTTTTTTTATATGGTTTTATTAAAATTATTTGCTTGTTCTTTTTTGTGTACTTTTTATATTAAAATATTTTCAACATTCACAAACAAAATTTGTGTTGGGTGTCTTAAGAACTCAATATCTGGTTATAAGTACTTTGTAAAAGTTTTTTCTTCTTAATGAACCAAACCACTTTTTATTTTGATAAATGCTTTTTTTTTTTTTTTGAGAGAGAGATTTTTACTATAGGGCATGTGCACTCGCCAGAGAGACAGAGAAAGAAAGTGAAATATTCCCCTCCCCCCCTGAGGGGTAGCCATGCCAAATCCCTTCTCTGACATTCTCCTCTCGGGATTTTGGGCATGTACATACATGCACCCAGCATGTTTGAACCCGCCAGGTCTGGGACGTGAACCACGGTTGACTACGTGGGAGTCTAGTGATGTAACAATTACTCCATCTGCTGGTCCTGGTAAATACATTTTAACTTACTGTAACCTGGGTGCACTTAAAACTTCCATGACTTCTAAGATTTGATAAAAATTAATCTTTTAATTATAATGCTAGGGCCAAATAACAAATAGCAATAGACTTAAATTATGCATTTTATTTTCTATTAGGTTAACCTATTTTTTTAAAGAATTTTTCTTTTCTTTTTTTTGTTGTTATTATTATTACTTTTTTTTTCTTTTTTTGGAGAGGTTTTTTTTTTGCTATAGGGCGCGTGCGCTCGCCAGACAGACAGAGAGAGACAGAGATAGAAAGCAAGAAATCACACCCCACGGGGGATGGCCACACCGCAATCCCTTCTCCTCCATTCTCCTCTCGGGATCTTGGGCACGCACACACACGCGCCCGGCGTGAGTTTAAGCCACCAGGTCTGGGACTCGAACTGCGGTCGACTACGTGGGAGTCCAGTGACATAGTCATTACGCTAACTGCTGGTCCCATTATTACTTTTAATTTGACCAGAGAGCAGCAGAGAGAGAAAGAAAGGGAAAGCGAGAAAGCAAGCCACCGGGTATGGGACTCAAACTGCAGCTGGCCATGTGGGAGTCCAGCACCTTAACCACGGAGCTACCTGCTAGCCCCTAGCTTAACACATTTGAATCACAGTAACTGTAGTAATTAGAATAAATAAGCAGTCGTTTACCGTGAATACAGTTAAATCTACCCAGACCTAAGCAACTTAACATCAATGAGGCCCATGTGGAGAGTGGTGGAGCAGGGCATCCTGGGTATAGGCACTGAGGGGTACTTTGTGTACGGAGATTTTAAAAACAATAATACAACTGACTAAAAGTCAGCCTGCTTCTGATTACCACCACGTGCCAACAATTCTAAACATTGCCAGTGATAAAATACTCCACCCTGAAAGTCTTTTGTTGGTCTAACTTCTAAACAACCCCTGCAGTTACTGTTGAGTTTTAATAATATATTTGTAAGTTTCAAATTAGCACGTTTTAATAATTCATCCTTTTGTAAACACTGTATTCTACATGGAAGTTAATTCCGAGAACTCCCAGTTATTCAGCGGATCCCCTATACACATGTTCCTTGTGAAAATAAGTTCGGGACAGTGTGAGCCATTTGGAATTGTGCGAGCTCTTCCACACGGGACTTCACTGGGCCGACTCTAGGGCACCGCATATACCTGCATTGAAGCAGGACGTTTTAGATAAGCGGCAATTGCGTGGTCATCCGAGAGATGACAAAATGTAACAGGTTATTTCAATTTTGTCATTTTAAGTGAACAATTGAAAATATTGTGATGAAAAATGTAGAGTACGACAGAATACAAGCTGTGAGGTGTGCTATTTCTGGTTAACGAACACAAATTTTTTAGTGTACATTAAAATATTTTACTGAATTTGAACAATATCTTTAAATAGAAACATTTTTAAAACAGAAATGTATTTTTACATTTAAATTGTCAATTTGGAGACCAACAGGTGGTGTGGTGGTTAAGGCATTGGACATTCCTATGTGACTGACCATGGTTTGAGTGTTCCGGACCTGGTGGCTTGCTTTCTCACTTTCCCTCTCTCTCTCTCTCCGTGTGTATCTCTCTGGTCAAATTATAATAAATGAATGAATAAATAAGTAATTCTTTAAAAAATAAAAAAAGTTAAAAATAAGCGGTCAGTTTGTTTAATACTATAGAAGGAATCAGGAAACTAATACTATTATCATCACAAATAACTTCATTTCGAGAAAGGAGATGTTAAAAATGATCCCTAATTAAAAAAAAAAAAAAAAAGGCCCGGCATGGAAAAGGAACTACAATACCAGAAGCCACATGGCTGACTGCTGGTTGTGATACCAGGTCAGCTTGAAAGCACACCAGGTGTATACGCAGGTGCCTCCTACAGCCCCCTGAGCCAGAGGGCCGGAGAAGAGGAACTGCGCCTTGATGGGAGCCTGCAGGGGTGCTTCCCTCTCTCGTGTGTGTGTACATGCTCTATCATCGATGATATAAATAAACTGTAAACAAAAAGATCCCCCTCCAGATGCCGAATGCACTGAGCATGCCGGGTGTGACTGGGCTGGTGGCCAGGGCAGGCCAGGTGGCGCTGTGCAGCCATGAGGACACAGGCGTCATCACCTGTCCCTGTGCCTCCTCCCACAAGTGCTGTCCTTCCCAGTCCACACCCAGCTTTACCCTATTCGAGAACCCCTTTCTGAAGCTTTGCTCTCAGCAGACAGTTAATGCGTTCTTTTTACAGCATGACCCTCACTGAAGAGTATTTACATTTCATAAGAATCTTCTGTTTACAAACGGCTTTATGGAGGCCAGCAAGTGGCATAGTGGTTAAAGTGCTGAACTCCTACGTGGCTGACCGTGGTTTCAGTTCCAGACCCAGAGGTTTGAAGCTCACACCAGGCACGTGTGTGTGCATGCCCAAAATCCTGAGAGGAGAAGGGAACAGAAGGAATTGCAGTGTGGCCATAAGCATTACTGACCACCCCCTGTGGCCCCCTGTCCCGTCCTCTCACCCGGACTCCTGGCTCTGGCAATCCCTTTATATACTTTTTGTCTCTAAATATTTGCCCATTCTGGACATGTCACATGGCATAATGTTTTCAAAGTTTCATCCATGTTGTAGAATGTATCAAAATTTTGCTCCTCTTATTGCCAAATAATAGCCCACTGCCTGGACATACTACTTTTTAGTTATCTGTTCATCAGCTGATGGACATTAGGAATGTTCCCACTTTTTAGCGATTATGAATAGTGCTGCCATGGTATCACATATGAGCTTCAGTGTGGACGATATGTTTGGTGCTCTGTGGCATTTGGTAACTCTACAATGTTTTGAAGAACTGCAAAACCCTTTTGCAAAGTAGCTGCACCGTTTTACCTCTAACCAGTAATATGGGAGAGTTTTAATTGCTCGACATCCTAATAGCCTTCGAAAGCAGGGAGACGGAAAAGAGAGTGAGGGAAATGAACGTCTGCTGAGCACTGGGCTCTAAAACATACTCTGACTCCAAAGTTGGTCCACTTTTCATTGTCTACCCTGAGGACTAAAATCTTTTGCTGTGCAAAGACAGAATAAAAAATCAGGTGGTTGGGATGAAACTATTTATACCCACACGGCTTACTGCCTGCAGTAATCTGACTTTATCATTTCACTGTCTTCATCAGTGTAACTTTAGTACTCCAGGAAATTCTTGCCTAAGAAGGTAAAATATACAAATAATTTAATTGTGCCTTCCAGGAACTTCATGAAAGATCCATCAACCGCTCAATAGAAAGCAGCAAATAATTTTTACCTCAAGACTCCTTTGAACTCCTCACATGAAATCCTTACCTGGCCAGCCACCAACACCAAACTATATATATTGTGGTCTTCCCTAATCCTAACTACGGGCCTCCAATGAATGACCCACCTTCACCCAACTTCAAACATCCCCTTACTACCCTGACTTTGCCCTACTCACTCTCAGGTGCTGCTAAGCCTCTGTTTAACTAGTGTTTTTTCTACTGGTGAAAACAAACTCAGTTTTGTCTTATTAGCTTGGGAGATATTCTGGGAAGTTAGCATTTGACAGTGGATATTTGTGAAAGGAAGCCAGCAGCACACACACACACACACACACACACACACACACACACACGTGTCTTGCCTCCCTAGAAATGACTAGTAGAAGACTCCTGTATTACTAAGGGGACTATTTCAATAAGTCACAAAATATTGTGGTAGTAAAATGAGAAAATAAAAACAAAACATAAAACAATTTAATTTTCTGTAAGAACACAAGTTCTCTGATGGGTTTCTAGTAATTTAACTACTTAATCCGTCAGAGAAACTCCTGCAGTTTGGTCTGCTGCTACCAGGTGGTGGTAGAGTGATGAACCTGGTAGTGCGACCAGCATGGCTGAAGTCAGGCTGCCTGCTCTGAAGCGTGGCTCTGCTGCTGTGTAAGTGTGGGAACGTGCCGTGCCACAGGGGTTGGAGCTGTGAGGTCCTGTCTAGAAAGAGCTTGCACAATTCCAAACAGCTCGCACCACTGCAAATTTATTCTCACAAGCAACATTTGTGCCAAAATTATACCATAAGCACTTATTTTAAAAGTTGCTTGGAAACAGTGTCCTTTCCGAAGAACAGTTGCTTGATGTTTATTTGGTGCTAAATGTTCTTTGTCACAGAGGTCTATTTTTGCCAAGTCATAATTTATTAATGACGAAATGAGAAGGTGGAGGTCAAAGCCACCTTCAGATAAAGATATACCTCTGCCTTAATTTTTTTCTTTTCTTTTTCTTTTTAAGTTTATTTCTTCTGAGAAAGAGAGAAAGGAGAGGGAAGAAGGGAAAGTTAGGCTCTCTCAACTGGGTCTTTACACCACAATGCACCCCAGCCCCGGCAAACCCCCATCTCAGTCACAAGTGTGGGTGCACCACAGGAGACCTTCAGAGGCAAACTTGGGACCTTCCCACGTGGGCCTAGCATCATGGTGTTGCATTACTGCAGATCTCAGTGTCACACTGCCACTGTGTTGTGGTGTTACATTGCTGCTGCATTGTGATGTGGCATGGTTGCTCCACTGCAGTGTTGCATTGCTACTGCATTGGAGTGTTGCATTGCCTCAACCTCACGGTGTTGCATTTCTGTAGCACAGCAGTGTTGAGATGCCATTGCACCATGGCGTTGGCCTCTGCATTGCGGTGTTGTATTACCACAACTTCACAGAGTTGCACTGCTGTAGTATCTCAGTGTTAATGTCGCCTCTGTTGCATTACCACAACTTCACGGTGTTGCATTGTGAAGTATCTCAGTGCTACGTTGCCACTGCATTGCGGTGTTGTCCTGCCACAACGTCGCAGTGTTGCATTGCCACTGCATGGGGCGCTGTGTGGTCACTGCACCACTGCTGGCTCTACTTGTCCTCATCCTTAGGCTGGGTCAATGACATCGCACTCGGGCTACAGTCATTCATTGTTTTGTTGAGTTCATTTATTCCCCTTACCTATGGTGTTTGAATTCAGTCATGAGAAGTTCTCAGTTCTCATTTCTACCTCCACTTTCTCAAAGTTCCCCCTTTTCTGTACATACCACAGATGAGAGGAACGACACAGAAGGCAGTCTGCTCAGGGAGCACAAAGGTCTCTCAGACTCGGCTCTCTTCAGAAGACTCAACTGTCACTGAGTGCCTGCCCCCTTCTCGTCTTTCTCAGAAATTGTTTATCTAGTTGGAAATGAATAGCACTCCCTTTCCATGTAAATGATCACTTATTTCTCTTTCTATTAGTTGACTTGAAGTAACTGGAGGCAGAGGATTAGAAAAAGTCTGAAAATTTTCCCAAAATGCATTTCTTCAAGGAGATGGGGATATCTCACTTTGGGAGCTTCCCCCCGCCCCCCACCCCCCCCCACCGCCTCAAAGATTTTTTTTCCCCCATAGGGCACATGCACTTGCAATAGACAAAGAGAGACAGTGAGAGGGGAAGTGCAAGCTTTTCAAACTCAACCTTGCCCACATTTCCCTTTCAGAAGTTTGGGATACAGCTCATTTGCTTAAAAGGCCTTTCTCTCTTACTACCTACATAGAATGACGTTTTCTTAGTAACTACTCAAAGTTATGGCACCTTCTTACCATAGAGGGAGGGAGAGTTCACAGCAGACAACAAAAGCAACACAGGCACTATCTGTTCCCACACCTCTGTTAGAAACCTGCAAGGTGACAGAGCCATGAGAAATAACATGGCCAGGTTCAGGCCTCGGCATCTACCGTACATAGCTTGGCTCCCCAAACGGTTCACTGTTCCCAGATGCATCATATTTTTAATATGTTCCTGATTTTATGAGTCATTTTCTGCCCTTGGAGTGCTCTTTCCCTTCTTACCACCAATGGCTACGTCCATCACCACCATTTACCTAGTGAAACCCTACTGGGCTCGGTGCAGTCCGTTCGTGTCCTAAATGTCATGCAGGTCGGCTGTTATCACACGCTCTCATCCACCAACATTTTCCAAATATTCATTTAAATACTTGCTTTTTAACTTAAGTAAGTACATACATTGGAAACTTCAAACAAAATTCGGTGAAAATTAAAAAAAAAAACACTAAATTTTTATATCTAGAGAATAACCATAAAAATAAACGCTATGGTAAAAAAGGCATTATTTAATTCTATCCAGAGAGCTACCAATAGCTCTGAATCAGAGGCTCTTTGTAAAATGGGAGGTTGACAAGATTAAAGAGATAAGGACTACTCCATCCAACTGAATCCTCGTACGCTCTGTGAGGACAAGGAAAGGGTTCGGGGTATGTGACACTATGCCACGTTTCTCCCAGTGTGGTCACAGCCCTCCCACGCTCCTTTCCCCCGTCACCGCGGTGCATGCCCCACGTGGAGAGATGCTGGTTCTGAGGAACGGTGGTGGGCTTTGGAGCCAGACCGTTCTGGGTGCACATCTGAGATCTGCCATTTGTAAGTTTGGCTTCAGACAAGTCACCTAACCTCTGTGACCTTCACTTTTTACTTCTTAAGTAAATAAGATCTCCCTCGGTGGGCTATTTGGAAGATTTGAAATAACGTATTTATAAAGTGGCCAGCATGGGACGTATCTTAATGAACTCCGCTGACATTTTGATCTTTGTCCTCCTCATCATTGTCCTTCAAGGCGTAGCTGAGTATCATCCCTTCTGCAAAAACACCACTTTTCTTCCCTGAAATTTCACAATACTCTGAATACTTTCATTTCGGTAGAATCACCTGTCTATGTCTGTCTCTCCCAGCGTGGAGTGAGTTCTGTAAAGGCAGGGCCTCTTCTCAGGCCAGGGAAGCGGACATTGGTCGAAAGCCTGCTGTGTTTAGAGCTCAGTGAGCCATATCATCATGGACACGTCTTCAAACTTAGTGATCAAGGGACTGAGCCCTCGAGATGGGCATGGCCACATCGTCAGCAGAGCTGCTTGGGAAACGGCCTCATGCATGTTGAAGACAGCAACCATTTTATTTTCCACTTTGAAACTTAAGAGACACGGAAGACTGGAGAACTTTCCACTCTGTCCCTAGCAAGTCCTTGTCTCCCACAGCTGTTCCTTCCTGCTCCTCTTAATGAAATTCAAACTGCACAAACAACGGCTGCTAACCCTTACGGACAATTCCTCCCTCTTCTGAGAACCGTCTTGCTCCAACTGTTCCCGAAACTAGCTGAACTCCAGCTAACCTCCCCAGCCGAAGCTCCATAAAACTTCCACCCTCCTTCCCCAAGTCAGAGCACTTCTCTGGAACCTTCTCTTGCTTGGCATTTTGAATGGTTGATTTTCTTTACTACAGAAGGTGGTAAAATATAATGAGAATGATATTCTGAGATCTTAAACCAGTGTTTTAAAAATGTCTTATTATAAAAAATATTTCACTGAAACAGAACAGTACATGAGCTAGTCTATTTAATTTGCATTCTCTGTAACTAATTTTGGTTTTCATTCTCTGTAAACTTTGATGCCCATCAGCTCTTTAAATAATTGAATCGAAGACATTCGAGCTTCTTCAGGTCAGATACTACTCAGAACAAAAAGATCAGTGCTGGGAACAGCAGTCAGCGTAATGGCTATGTTGCTGGATTCCCATTAGTCGACCGCGGTTCGATTCCTGGACCTGGTGGCTTAAACTCATGCCGGGCGCGTGTGCGTGTGTGCCCAAGATCCTGAGAGGAGAATGGAGGAGAAGGGATTATGGCGTGGCCATTCCCCCTGGGGGGTGATTTCTCGCTTTCTGTCTCTCTGTCTCTCTCTGTCTTTCTGGCGAGCACATGCGCCCTATAGCAAAAACCTCTCCAAAAAAGAGGAAAAAAAAGGTCAGTGCTCAGCGTTGAGTTTCAAGTTAGCCTAAAACAATTTAGTAAAGTAAAATCTTGGAAAACAGACTGTAATGTTTTCCCCCTCTAAAGTCTTAAAGCTTTTCTTTTCTTTTCTTTTTTTTAAACATTTATTTATTTATTTATTTATTTATTTTATTTGACCAGAGAGGGACAGAAAAAGAAAGAGATAGAGAAAGTGAGAAAGCAAGCCACCAGGTCCAGGATTTGAACTACGGATGGCCATGTGGGAGTTCAGCGCCCTTAACCACCCCACCATCTGCTGGCCCCAAAGCTCTTCTTAACACAGCAAAGCTTAGAGATCTGAGAATACAGTTTCACTAGAAGCCTTACGATAGAGAGGATGGAGGATATGACATAGGGAAGGGTCGGAGGGGTGAGCCCAGGGTCAGGAAGTTGACCCTAGACAACAGAAAAGAGGCCTAACGTTCTCCCCTAGTTCTCAGGCCAGGGAGAAGGAGACACTGAAAGAAGAGTATACGTGTGTCCTTCTGCTCACGTGGAGTTTTGTGGGGAGACCTCACACCCCAACCTAGGGCAGCCATGGAGCAGAGTGTGATCCTGCAAAGGGAGGGATTAATGGCAGCTTCATTCTAATGTAGCTTTCCCCACACCAGGGAAAACGATGTTGATGATAAAGCCGCTTCTGTGCTCGGTACCATGCAGTGGTCAGGGCGCAGGTCCTGGAGCAGCACTGCCTGGATTTGATTCCAACCCCTCCACTTAACAGCTGGTGGGAAGATCACGCAAAATCTGTGTGCCTCAGTTTCCCTGCCTTTAACATGAAGGCATTGTTAAGGCTTAACACATAGCGCTGCTGTGAGCACTGAGTGAGTTAACATATGTGCCGTGCTTAGACCATTCAATCAACCCAATGAACAAGGGGAGTGAATTATGTAGAGACTTTTAACAAGCTATAACAATATATTCCCCTATAGGGTTATGCCTATGAGCTAAGGAGTTATTTAGATATAGGAAGAATACTTAATCAGTGGTCAGAAAAATCACTCAGTCCCTGACACTGTCACTAAATAGAACATTACTTATCATTTCTGTGCTTCAGTTTCTTCATCAGTAAAAATAGATAGTAGTATTGTCCGGTAGTTCTTGAGAAGACTACGGGATGATTAAATGAGCATGTATGAAAGGCAGAGCACTGTGCAGACGTGGGGAAAAGTTATTAATGGAGACAAGTGTGGTGTGGAGGCACAGCATGGCACTGCTAGGCAGACCCACCTGTGGAGCTTGGTTTTTGGTCCAGGGTCCTCCCTGAGTGTCTTGGGACGTGTGTGCCCTGAATCCAGGCTGGCAGAAACTGAGGGCGGACAATAGCCTCAGGACCCCGTCAGGGCTGTTGTCTTTCTTCCTCTCCCCCTCTCTTAGAGTAAATAAAAAATAAACTTAAAAAGAAGATTATTATTTTCATTGATCATTTTTTCTCCACACCTCATTGGGCATCCAAAGACTTTTATAAAAGATCAGGATAATAAATAATAAAACAATAGATTATTGGGACTAGCCAATGGCATAGTGGTTACATCGCTGGATTTCCACATGGCCGGCCACAATTCAAATCCTTGACCCGGTGGGCACAGGTACATGAGTGTCCAAGATCCCAGGAGGAGAACAGAGGAGGAGGGATTGTGGTATGGCCATCCCCCCAGGGGTAATTTCTCACTTTTCCTCTCACTGTCTCTGTCTCTGCCTCTCTCTGGCAAACACACATGCCCTTAGGCAAACACCTCTAAAAGAAGAAAAAAATAGATTATTTTCTTCAATTGTGTTTCCAAGAAAAAAAATCTCTTTTTATCTCCCTGGCATAGAGCATTTCATCTTCACTTCAATGTATAACACACATAACGCGTCCCAGTTTTCAAGGTGTAATAGCCGCACTTCGGTTTGACCTCCAGTGGCAAATATCTGATCTTTTCAAAAAGTGTTTCTAAATGACAAAGAAGGATTAAATATGCCTAGGAAGGTGTCCTGCGATGGCCCATAACACCTCTGTGGCTTCCAACAGAAACTGTGCCCTTGTCTAGAGAAGACATCCTGCCTTAAATTGAGCTTTGGTGTCTCTTGTTTTGGATCTTAGCCTCCCTCTGGTCTCTGGGATCCATTCTCACTGACTACAGTCTTAACTTTGGTCATTTATCTCTTTGAGTTATCTGAAAACATTATACCAAGTTTAGCTAAACCTTCCTTGCATTAGGAAAATCAAAACTGAAGATCTTGTTTACATCCTGTGGGCAATGAGTATCACTTTCTATTCCATGCTCCAGGGCTTTTTCTCTTGTACCTTCAGGAGTAAGAATGACCAGCCTTCTATCCCGTAGGCTATACCACCTAGAAATCACCTTCGATGTCTTATAACTTTATTAAGTTCTCCTCAAACAAAATCTCTGTTTCTGATTATGCTGCCCCAGATGTACCTGGAGCATATTTTCAACCCGAATCTCATTTTCTTATTTCCTGTTCGTATTTCTGACTTCCCCAGACCTCCTGGATAATTTATCTATTGCACGAATATTTGTTGTTAAAGAAGTATAGACCGGTTCCCTCTCAGTCTTTGGGCTCAGGAAATATCTCCAATCATTTTTCAATCATTTATGGTCCAGAGAGAGCCAAAGCATGCCTTTTCTGGTGAAATTTAACCCATATGTTTATGATTAATTTATACATAAGTCATTAAATCGGTGTTTCTAAGATATTTCATTTGACAAGCTACCCCTCTATGCCCTTTCAATTCTTTCTTAAATCTTATTTGAGTTGGTATGAAACTGCACTCAGGTGCTTTCCACTGTTGGCAAAACACTTGGAAAAGTAGTCCTAAATATTTAGGCTGCCATTCTGTCCATATTACAGCTGACATACACTGCCCGAACAGGGTGTGTCTGACAGAACAGAGGATGACTAACGGAGAACAATATGGAGATTCCTCAAAAACCCATAAATAGAACTACCATGTAATCCAGTAATTCCACTCCTGAGTATCTACCCAAAGGATAGGATACACTCAGTTGGAAAAGTACTGGCATATCCATGTTTATTGCAGCATTATTCACAATTGCTAAATCAAGAAATCAACCCAAAAGTTCCAGAACAGATGAATAGATTGAAAAAGTGTGGCACATAAACACTACAGAATACTACTCAGCCATAAAAAACAACGAGACTCTGGCACTTGATTTAAAGTAGACAAATATGGAAGATTTAATGCTGAACGAAGCAAGCTAGACTATGAAAGAGAAAAACTGTATATCCCGGGACCAGCAGTTGGCGTAATGGCTATGTCGCTGGACTCTCATGTAGTCAACCGCGGTTCGCGTCCCGGATGCGGTGGCTTAAAACTCACGCCGGGCGTGTGTGCGTGCGTGCCCAAGATCCCGAGAGAAGAATGGAGGAGAAGGGATTGCAGCGTGGCCATCCCCCCTGGGGGGTGATTTCTCACTTTCTGTCTCTCTGTCTCTCTTTGTCTGTCTGACGAGCGCATGCATCCAATAGCAAAAACCTCTTCAAAAAAAAAAAAAAACTGTATATCCCTACTTATTATACACCAAATGTTTGCACTCTGACAGAAACTAAAAGGTGGGAAGGTATAAAGGCATGGAGAGCAACTGTAGATAACAGAGACAGTGTGGGAGGAGGGTGCAAAGTGGGGGTGGGGAGGGGGTGAGAATGGGGCTAGGACGGAAGGAATCAAGGGGGAAATAAAAGAAGAAGCAAAATAATTTAACAAATACAAAAATGGAATCTTATCTGGTGATGATAATGTATATAGTTAATATCTTTGACTTGACTAATATACATTTATTATGGGAAAATCCATTTTGTATGCTGTAAAAATATACAGTGATTGGATGTAAAAAATAAGAAAATAAAAGAAAAAAAATAACAGTTGAAATAAAATAGAATTTATAATCAGTGTCCCTTTAGGCATCGGTTCTAATTATTCCTCAGAGTAAGGTATGGCTTCTAATGCCTGATTCACCCAAACTTTAAATTGATGTCAAGTGAATACCAGCCAACTAAAAAATCTTTCACTGTGTACCTACTATGTATTAAGTACAATAAATTATAATATTTTCTGACTTCAATCTGTTCATTACCTAAAAGGCTAGACTGACTTGTATATTACAACTATGATAGATAGCACTAGATGGCAAGAACCAAGTGTAACATACAAGGGGTCTTCAAAAAGTCCATGAAAAATATGTATTTTGGGGACCAACAGTTAGTGTAATGGCTATGTCACTGGATTCCTATGTAGACCACGGTTTGAGTCCCAGAACCGGTGGCTTAAACTCATGCCAGGCGTGTGTGTGTGCATGCCCAAGATCCAGAGAGGAGAATAGAGGAGAGGGGATTGCAGCGTGGCCATCCCTCCTAGGGGGTGATTTCTCACTTTCTGTCTCTCTGTCTCTCTCTTTCTGGCAAGCACATGTGCCCTATAGCAAAAACCTCTCAAAAAAAATTGCATATTTTGAAAAAACTATGCATAGATTGCAAAATTTTTTAATACCAGAAAATTCTCCTCATACTTTAGTTTCTTTTTTTAATATATATTTTTCAAGGTCCTATGGATAATCAAAGTGCTATGATAACCAGGGTAAGCGATTCCTACTGGGGACACTAGAGAAGGGATAATTTTGAAACAAAGCATTGAATATGTTGGGGTAATCCCAAGTAGGTGGTTCCAAAGGAGAACAGGAAGTCTGGGAGTGGCTAGTTAAAACCGAATTAGAAAAGCAGGGCAGGCCCAAACACAGTGGCTCAGATGGTCAGCCACCACAGCCTGATACTGGAGCCACCACTGCATGATACCAGAGCCACATGGAAAGAGTCTGGGTTTAGTTACTATGCCAACCTGCACTTTTTGGGCATGCTTCCAAGCATGCATGTGACTCTGGCTGGCTTGAAGACTAGGGGGCGTCAATTATTGGGGTCCTTCTCTCTCTCTTTCTCTCTCTCATGAAAGAAAAAAATATATATATACAGCTTTAAAAAGGCAGATTATGGAAAGCTTTGGATCCCATCATTAGAGTTTGGGGCACTGTGCAAGCAAAGAGGATCCAACAAAATTGTTTGCTTGCTTGTTTGTTTTTTTAAGAAACTTTAAAAAAATAATTATTTTATTTAACTTTATTTATTTATTTTTAATTTGGCCAGAGAGGGACAGAGTGAGAATGAGAGTGAGAGTGAGAGTGAGAGCAAGAGAGAGAGAGAGAGAGAGAGAGAGAGAGAGAGAGAGAGAAAGTGAGAAAGCAAGCCACCAGGTCCGGGAGTCGAACCACAGTCAGCCATGTGGGAGTCCAGCACCCTCAACAACCACTCTGGCGGTGGGGAGGGGGTGAGAATGCGGGTGGAAGGGAAGGAATGCCACCTGCTGGCCCCTAACAAAGGATTTTTTTTTTAAATGAGGAATGACATGATTATATCTTGAACTCTGACACTTATGGAGGACAGACTGAAGTGGGAGACAGTACAGGCAGGGACACCTTTAGAAGGTTGCACTGATCCGCTCAAGAGCTGAAGAGGCTCAGAGCAACGACAGAGACTAGAATGGTGACAGTGGACAGGTTGGTGTGGAGAAACAATACTGAGAAGGACTTCACAGGGCTTAGGCATGGGCCACATACGAAGGTGAGGTAAACCGTAAGTGACACCCAAGTAAATGACCTACACTCTCATTTCCTTGATGACAGATTAAAGATAATATCGCCAGTTGTCTTAAAGATTAAAAAACATGGTATGAAGTGACCTACTGGACCATCGGAAAAGTAATGATGCATTTTTGTATTAAAAAAACAGACAAATATGTCATGAGTTTTCCAATGACCCCATATATAGGAGACATGCATTTCCAGTTGTTGTAATCTCTCTTCTGCTTTTCTTAGCTTTTTTTTTTTTTTTTTTTTTTTGAGAGGTTTTCGCTATAGGGCGCGTGCGCTCGCCACGCAGACAGAGAGAGACATAGAGACAGAAAGCGAGAAATCACCCCCCAGGGGGGATGGTCACGCCGCAATCCCTTCTCCTCCATTCTCCTCTAGGGATCCTGGGCACGCACGCACACACGCCCGGTCTGAGTTCTAAGCCACCGGGTCCAGGACGCGAACCGCGGTCGACTACGTGGGAGTCCAGCGACATAGCCATTACGCTAACTGCTGGTTCTCTGCTTTTCTTAGCTCTTGTGAAGTATTTCAATGCATGCGTAGTTCAAACTGATGCTTCTTCCAGGGCACAGGTACTGGACTGTCGTAGGCCACCATCTTGCTGATGTACTCCTGCCTTCTCTCCTGGCTCATTTTAAAGGTAAGCAGTCATTACACTGATGTGCAGTGGTTAAAGTGATCATTAGCAAAAAGACCCCGTTACCTAAAGGCAATCCAAGCTGCTAGCTAATAATCAGAAACATCTGTTAGGCCAGATGTGGGTGATTAGCACCTTTGTACTAGTGAGTCCCTAGCATGTTTTTTTTTTTTTTTTTTTTTTTTTTTTTTTTTGGAGAGGTTTTTGCTATAGGGTGCGTGCGCTCGCCAGACAGACAAAGAGAGACAGAGAGACAGAAAGCAGGAAGTCACCTCCCAGGGGGGATGGCCACACTGCAATCCCTTCTCCTTCATTCTCCTCTCAGGATCCTGGGCACGCACGCACATGCGCCCGGTGTGAGTTTAAGCCACCGGGTTCGGGACTCGAACCGCGGTCAACTACGTGGGAGTCCAGCGACATAGCCATTACGCTAACTGCTGGTCCCCCTAGCATGGTTTGAGACAATGCGATAACAGCTTCTCAGTGCCTGTTAGGCGTGGATGTGTAGTGGGTGCTAGAGGAAATACAAAAATGAGTATATGAACTTCCTACCTTCAAGAAACTTACCTTGTAGGAAGGAAAATATGACATGTTTACAAACGACTATAAATGATTATAGATAACGCCATACATACTAAATGCACTCAGGCATACACATAAAATGTTAATGAGGTTTAGAACCAGGAGAGAATTCATTCACTGAGGAAAATTCAGAAAAGCTCTATGTAAGAGGTGGTCTTTGAGATGAACCTAGAAAGACAGCGAGGCTCTTGCTCTTCAGTTATGTTAGGGAAGGCAATTATGGTGGATTGAAGAGACCCAATCATGAGCTCATACTCAGTCCCTCCTCCCAGGATTTTGGGCATGCACCCACACACGCCTGGCATTGAGTTTCAAGCCACGGAGTCCGGGACTTGAACTATAGTTGGCCATGTGGGAATCCGGCACCTTAACTACTATGCCACCTGCTAATCCCTCAAAGTATACTGATTTAAATGTCAAGCTTACCTAAAACATGTCTTCATAGATATATCTAGAATAATGTCCCAGCCCCTGTCAGTCAGATGAATCAGAGTGGCTGACAGAGCAGCACACTCAGGTGTAAATTTTAGTTTAGCCAAGGATATGCAGAGCTAATTTTGGGGAGAGGTAGAGGTCTCTGATGGTCTCTGTATGTTCTGAGTGTGCCAGCTTCAAGGTTTATCTGTCTTCTGATAAAAAGCAGTTTCTGGAGCTACTCAGATAAGCAACTAATTAAGTCAGAATGACCATGGTGTGAAATTAGAAATTAATAACAGAAAGATGACTGGAAAATCCCCAAATATGTGACAATTAAACGATACACTGCTACATAACACATGGATCTAAGAAGAAATCTCAAGAACAAGTTTAAGGTATTTTGACTAAATGAAAATGAAAACAAAATTCAGCAGAGATCAGTGAAATTAAAAAACAGGAAATCAATAGAAAAAGTAGAGAAAACCAAAAGCTGGTCCAGGAATAGACAGGAATTTCCTCATCTATAAAAACATCGTAGTTAATGGTGATAAATCCAAAGCTTTCCACCAATGTCAGGAACGAAGTAAAGAGATCTTCTCTCAGTACTACTTTTCAACATCATACTGGAAGTCTAATGCAGTAAGACAAAAAAAGAATAAGAAAAAAGGAAAAAGAAAGAAAAGGTATATAAATAGGAAAGGAAGAAATGAAACTGTTTTTGCTTGCAGGTGACATGATTATCTATGTAGGAAATCCAGAAGAACTGATTTAAAAAAAAAAAAAAAAAAAAAAAAAAAAAAAAAAAAAAAAACTAACTCCTGGACTTAATGACCAATTACAGCAGGGTTGCAGAATACACAGTTAAAATACAAAAGTCAACCACTTTCCTGTATACCAGCAACGAACAAGTGGAATTTGAAGTTAAAAACACAATACTATTTATGTACCTTCCAAAATTAAATACTCAGGTATAAGTCTCACACTAGATACATATGATATGTGTGAGGAAAACTATAAAATTCTGATTTAAAAAAAGTACCAGGCTCAGTAGTAACGTGCTGTTCAAACGAAGCTGGATCCATAAGGAAGATCATGGGTTTGATTCCCCAGCTGACCTGTACCTCATGGGCATGGAGAACCATGTCCTAGCTGGATGGGGGCGGGGCGCCTATGGAGTGAGACCTTGTTGAAGGTGCTTCTCTCTCTCTCTTTCTCATCTTCATGAATGGGATAAATAAATTTTTTTTAATCAAAGAAGAACTAAATAAGTGAAAAATAGTCCATGTTCATGGATAAGGAAGTTTAATACTGTTAAGATGTCAGTTCTTCCCAAGTCAATCAATGCAATCCTAATAAAAATGACAGGAAGTTATCTTGTGGACATCACAAGCTGATTCTATGGTTCATATGAAGAGGTGAAAGACCTGGATTATCTAACATCATACTGAATAAGAAGAATGAAGCTGGAGGACTGACAACAGCTAACTTCAATACGCATTATAAAACCACAATAATCAGGACAGTATGGTATTGGTTAAAAAATGGACAAATAGGGGTGGCAGGTGGCGTGGTGGTTAAGGCACTGGACTCTCACATGGCTGACCATGGTTTGAGTCCCTGGCCCGGCAATTTGTTTTCTAACTTTTCTTCTCAGTCTCTCTCTGGTCAAATTAAATAACAATAATACATAAAATAAATAATTCTTTTAAAAAGAGAGAGAGAAATAGGGGTCAACAGGTGGCATGGTGGTTAAGGTGCTAGACTGCCACATGGCTGACTGTGATTTGAGTCCCAGAGCTAATGGCTTGAAATTCATGTCGGATGCATGTGCACGTGTGCCCAAAAATCCCAGGAGGAAAATCAAGGAGAAGGAATTTTGGCACATCCTTCCCCCCTGGGAGGTGATTTCTCACTTTCCTTCTCACTATCTCTCTTTTTGTCTCTCTTCAGCAAGTGCATGTGCCCTAGGGCAAAAACCTAAAAAAAAAAAAAAATAGTCAAATAGATCAATAGAACAGAATAGAGAGTCCAGAAATAGAACCACAAAAATATATAAATACAGTCAATTAATTTTTGACAGAGGAACAAAGGCAATAAAATTGAGCAAAGCTATTGTAGTTTTTTCAACAAATGGTACAAGAACATCTGGACACCCTCATGAAAAAAAATTAATTTAGACACAAATTTTACAAAACTCAACTCAGGATGGATCATAGACCTAAATGTGAAATGTAAAACCATAAAACTCCCAGGGGAAACCTTAGATGAGTTTAGGTATGGTGATGTCTTTTTAGATACAATACCAAAGGCGAAATTCACAAAATAAATAATCAATAAACTGTACTTCATTAAAATAAAAACTTCTACTCTACAAAAGACAATGTTAAGAGAAGACAAGCCACAGACTGGAAGAAAATATTTGCAACAGACAAAACATATGCTATACACAAAACTCTTACAAACTCAAAAACAAGAAAATAAACACACCATTAAATGGGCCAAAGACCTTAGCTGACGCCTCACCAAAGAAGATACACAGATGGCAAATAAATGAATGAAAATGCTCTACATCAAATGTCTTCAGGGAGATGCACACTAAGACATCAAAGAGTTACTACTACACACCTGTTAAAATGGTCAAAACCCAGAACACTGACAACCCCAAGTGTTGACAAGGATGTGAAGCAACAGAAACTTTCATTCATTGCTGGTGGATATGCAAAAATGGTGCAACCACTTTGAAAGGTACTGTTTCAGTTTCTTATACACATATTTGAAATAATCATATGATATATGAAAATTTGTATACATATAGTATATATAAAAAATATGTTCTTCCCTTATAATCCAGCAATCATGTACCTCAGTATTTACAACTCGACAATAAAAAGACGGCCTTCTTAAAAAATGGCAAAGAATTTGAATGAGTTGAAAACCTATGTTCACACAAAAACCTCTGCATGGATGTTTAAAGCAGCCATAATTGTCAGAATTTGGAAGAAACATTTTCAGTAGCTGTGTAGATAAATAAATAGTGGCATATCCAGATTATGAAATATTATTCATAACTAAAAAATAAGCTAGGAAGCCACAAAAAGTCATGGGAAAACCATGAATGTATATTACTAAGCGTTAGATGTCAGTCTGAAAAGACTACATACTGTATGATTCTAACTACATGATATTTCGGAAAAGGCAGAATTATGGAGACAGTAGAAAGATCAGTTGCTAAGGAGAGGGATGAATAGGCAGAAAGAGGATTTTTAGGGTAGAGAAAATACTCTACATGATACTATAATAGTGGAGGTGTGTTATTTTACATTTGTCCAAACCCACAGAATATTCAAGATGTACAAGGGTACTAATGTACAAAAGTACACCACAATGTAACCTATGCATTTGGGCAATTATAAGTGTCAATGGAGGTTGATCACTTGCAACAATGTATCACTCTGGTAGAAAGTGTTGATATTGCAAGAGTTCATTCATGCATGTGTAAGGGTCAGGGATACACTGGAAATCTCTGTACCTTCTACTCAATTTTGCTACAAACCTTAAACTGCTCCAAAAAATAGAGCAGTTTCTCTTAAAAGAAAAGGATGGGGAATATATTTGCAAATAATTTATCTGAAATGGGATTTGTATTATAAAGAGATCTTACACCTCAATACTGAAAAGACAAATATCCTCCAAAAAATGGCAAAGATTTCAAATAGACATATCTTCAAAGAAGAGTCACAGATGACTAATATGCACATGAAGGTTTTCAACATCAGCAGTCATTAGAGATATGCAAATCAAAGCCATGATGAGATACTATGTTATACCCACACTAACAAGTGGTAGTAAGGACATGGAGAAATTGGAACCCTTAGCCATTGCTGATAGGAATATAAAATGAAGAAGAAATTGCTTTGCAAAAGAGTTTGGCAATTACTCAATAATTTAAACCAAGTTTCCATGTGCTCCATCCCTTCCTAGCTGTCTAAGTCCACTTGTACTGCTATAGTACAATACCTGAGACCGGGTAATTTATAAACAGCAGTTAGGTCAGCCATGGTGGTGGCAGTGGCCCAGTGCTGAGGGGGCTCTCATCCCAGGGTCTCCCCACACAGATTCCAGGGTATGTGCACATGTCCATGGTCCCAGCTGGCTAATGGGCTCGTGGCATGGGGCCCCATTGGGAGTGTTTCTGTCTCATGGAAGAAATGAATTGGTAGACTACAAAAGAAAAATGATAAATGTATTTCTTATGCTGGTGGAGGTTGGGAAATTCAAGAACAAGACACCAACAGGACTAACGTCTGGAGAGGGCTGTTCCCTTCCCAGACGCCATCTTGCTGCTGCATCTCCACAGAGGAGGAGCACAGTGCCCTCGTGTGGTGGAAGGGGCAGAAGGACAATAGAGCACCACCTCCAACCTCAGGCTCTTTTGTAAGGGTACGCATCTTATTATAAGGATCGTGACCTAACCACATCCGGAGGCCAGAGCTCTTCACACTGTCGCACTGGGGATTAAACGTCCAGATACATTTTATAGGGCACACCATCAATCAAACCACAGCACTAGGTGTGTACCGAACGGAAATGACAACATACACCACAAATCGTACACAAATACTTAACCGTGGCATTTTTCATAATGGCCAGAAACTACAAATGCCTATCAATAATTGAATAGGTAATAGTGACATCTATATCCAACAGGGCCATAAAAATAAATAAAATAAAGCAGATATAAAATCTGTATATCTATACAATAGAGTACTATTCATCCATAGAGGACAATGAGATCCATGCTACACCGATGGATGGACTTTGAAAACATTATGCTCAATGAAAAAAGTCAGGCATAAAAGGCCACATGCATCATTTCATTCACATGAAATGTCTAGAAAAGGCAAATCTACAGAGAGAGAACACAGATTAGCAGTTGTCAGTGGCTGGGGGAAGAGAGAATGTGGTGTAACTGCTGATGGCTATGGGGTTTCCTTTTTGGTGATATTCTGAAATGGGTAATGACTATACAACTCAGTAAATATAATAAAAAGTGATTGAACCGTATACTTTTAAAGGGTAAATTTTATGTAGGTTAATTATATCTCAATAAAGCTATTATTGGAGGGAAAAGGGCAAACTAATGCCAACGCGAAGCTGCGCCTCGCTTACCGGCGTGCAGGGCTCTCCACCAGCGCCACCTCCTTCTCTTGCCCGTCTCGAGCAGAGCTGTTTAAAGGAAAGATGACTAGCAGTAGGGCTCGGGTCTCCCTGTCTCCTACGGGGACCTGAAGCCATATGTACATCCATCAGAACATGCTGGGAAAGTAATTCACTCAAACTTTTATGATCCTGTTGGATACGGATTCCCAAGTCACCATCCTGCCTGCTTTCTGAATTCAAGTGAGTTTAGACAAAGTCCCCGGGGAGGAAATCCATCTACTGTGACATGTGGGTGAGGCCTTGGAACGAGTCCGCCTTGTGGCTCTCACACCGCTAACTCCAGAGCTTTCACTTCACCTGGAAGCCAGGTCCTCCGCTCCTCATTGCTGTTTCTATCTGCCGTGGCTCTCGGGGGTACAGCTGACTGGACTTCCTGACCTGTCCAAGCTACTAGAGGAGAAGATGAAGCTGTCCCGAGGAAGTTCAGAACCCAGAACCCTGGCCCTACTTGACCTGTTCCCTAGAGTAAGTCGTCGGACATCTCCGGGCCGCAGTTCTCTTCCGCCAGCAGCGTGGGTGTATCTATCCCACCTGCCTTACAGGGACGTTGAAAAGGCCGGTTGAATTGCGGGATTAAACAAATTGTGGAAACTTATTGAGGGACTTAAAGAATAAAGTTGACAAAGCCAAAAGAAAAAATAAAACATTATTATATAGGTTCACAGAATATGAAATGGGATATGAAGGATTTTTAAGATTCTAAAACAAACTATATGTCCAAACTGATATTGCTATAATAAACTATTCCTGGTCGCTGAGGATTTATAGATAGCATTTGCCTCGTGCTACTGAGACGGCCCCTCCTAGGTAGCCCCAGCTTTCCCAAGATGTTGGCATTTCATCCAGTTACAAGGAATACTTTCCATATATTTAGTATATTCAATAATGGTAATATTATGTCCTTTCTGTCAGGCACCGTCTCAAGAACTCACAAGAACTCTATGAAGTATGGACTGTTGGCATCCCATAATACACATGATGGAGAGGAAGGGATCTGCCGAATGTGACGTAGCAGGCAGACAGGGAGCTGGGAGTAAGTCCAGGCCCAGGCTCCCTGCACCCAGGAGGCACACAGCACCTCGGGCAAGGCCTGCCTCCCATCTGCCCACTACCCAGCAACGCACTGCGGCCCCAGCACCCCAGTCACGGAGCAGCTTTAGAATTCACTAAGGACTGACCGTGACTAGGACATCATGATGGGGATCAAGACAGGAGAGGTGACATCTGTTTTCAAGGAGCTTATAGTCAGGGGAAATTAGATGTACCCCAGTAACGCTAATAACAAGAAAATGGCCTAAGGGTTATAACAGGGTTATATAGGAGCTTCGAGAAAGGACGGATTACTCCCTGAATGATTTCAAAGTGAAACGGTACATTTTAATTTAATTTTATTAACTTTATTTTTTACAGAGATCTTTGCTCTAGGGCACATGTGCTTGCTGGAGAGACAGAGACAGAGAGACAGAAAGCGAGGAATCACCCCTCGAGGTGATGAAGATGAATCAGAACATGTGAGAGATGAAGGGATCTCAGATGGTCAAGTTCAGCCTCCACTGAGATAGACCCAGAGTGCCCTGCACCCCACAATGAGTGAGTTGGTGGCAGAACCTGGAATCAAGTCCAGAACTCCTGGTCCTCCAGTTGGTGAGCCATCTTAAGGCCCTCCTTCCTTCCTACTGTCATGGCCTCTTACCCTGGGGCAAGAATCCCCGTATTCTTTGGGAAACTAATATTACAGTGTCCAGTAATGACATCTTACTGCACAAACCTTCACTAATCCTATCAGCCAGCACTAATCTCTCCCGTGTCCAAGGTCTAAAAAGCCGTTGTCTGCAGCTCATCTGGACTCCTCCCTCCCTCCCTCCTTGTTGCAAATATGTACTGGGTACTTCCTAGGCAGGGGACCTTATGCTAGGCTCTGGGGACACTGAGTGAGCAAGACAAGCCTTGCACCTATCACCTGTGAACTAGCTCTCCAAGGCTTTATGTCTCATCACTGCCAACACATACACACGCAGAGAAGGACTCTGACTTTGTTATATTCCACAGCAACTAAGGCAGTGCTCTGCGTTACTGGACGGCACAACACCCTCGCACAGGGACATGGAAAGAAAATCACTGAAATCTGTAAAGCTACACAAAACAGAATAGTATAACAAGCTCTCGAATGTTCTGTCATCCTCATTTCAAAGCTGGATGACAGAAGACAGTGCACACACGGGGATGGCTGGGTCAGTGACAGGGAGACGCAGTAGACATTAGGCACCTTTGGGGATCCCAGACACAGGGCACGCAGTGGGATGTGCCCTGTTATTCATCTAAGGGGTAACGGGAGCAAAGAGGCTTTCAAGTTCTGGCGGCAAGGGCAAGGCAGGGCAGGGCTGGGTAGGGCCCTGCACACAGGGAGCTGAGTAAACCCCCGGGCATCCTGCTGGCTGCCTCCAGCCTGGCTGTGGGTAGACACTGCCTTGGGGTGGCCTTGGCGGCCTGCACGCTCTGACGTGTAACCGAGCCTCTTTCCCCATGCAGCTTTGCAGACGCTGACCTCGGGGAGGGGGCCCTCTGTTCGTCTTCCAGCTCCTCTAACAGTTGTCCTTCAGTGAAGACTTCCTTGGCTTTCTAAAGAGGTCTCAGTTCTTCGTTATTCAACTTAGCAACCTATTTGCTTCCTAGCTAACAGTCTAGCTTCTGTAACTAAGTATTTCTTAGTTTACTAGTTAATTTTTTTTTTTTTTTTACGTTCTTACCGTAAGGCTGTGTGCTCACCAGGAGGAGAGAAAGTGAGAAGTCACCCCCCAAAAGAGGAATGATCACACTACAATCCCTTCTCTTCTTGGGATTTTGAGCACACACTCACATGTGCCAGGCTGATTTTCAAACCATCAGGTCTGGGGCTTGAACTGCAGTTGGCCATGTGGGAGTCCAGCACATTAACCACTATGCTACCCTGCTGGTCCACTTGGTTCATTTTAATCTCTCCTTCTAGACTTAACCTCCAGTGAGGACAAGGATCTTGTCTTTCTCCATCATCCCTATTTCCACAGAAACTAGAAGCATCTGGCACAAACATTGGATTGTCAGAGAAGTCATGATACATTTTTGCATAGAAAACCAGAAAAGATGTCATGACTTTTCTGATAACCGAGTAGATATCCAAGAATATCTTTCAAATGAATGAATGACTGATTGCACTAAATACTTTTAAAAAATGTATCAGTAATAGAAAAAAAGTGGCATACAAACAATAGAGAGAAAAGAAAAGGCAATTTCCAGTTTAATCAGGGTAAATGGAAGCCTTGAACCCATTGGTTCTCAATTCTTGCTGCACATTAGAATCACCTGTGGGGCTTTTAAAAATACCAGCACCTGGGGTCCTCGACAGAGTGCCTGCAAAGCACCCTCTGGGGCTGGTGTTTCTAAACGCTCTCCAGGTGCCTATAATGTGCAGTCAGGCTTGAGAACTGCTGTTCTAATGAAGACAGGCTGGAAGGATTTGACATCAAGATGAAAGCAGGGAATTCTCAAGTAGAGTAGGGGCAGATCTTCTCGAGGCAAGTTTAGAGTAAGTAAAATTGGCGTGTCCTGTTCAGTCCTTTTAAGGCCTACAACCAAATCAGAGATGGAATAAACAGAGTGATGGGGGTCCCAGGTTAGTGAGTGAGCCACCCTAATGACAAATAGATCGCCAGAAACATTATAAATAGCATAGTGCATTTAAATGAACATTTTGAACAGAATCTACATTTATTTGTTCTATTTCTATTTTTAAAAGGGACTTTTGTTTTATATAGACAAACAACCACAAAAACACAATTGAGTTAGAAAAAAACAACGTGGTCTCTCCACCTCTCCTGGTCACTTCTATCGGAAATGTATTTGCTTGCTGGTATGTAAAGGTCATAACCAAACATTGTGCCCTTAGTATTTGCAAATACAAGATCTATAATATTATTTCTTTTTATTTTTTTAGAGAGAGAGAATTTTGCTACAGGATGCTTGTGCTCGCTGGAGAGAGAGAGAGAGAGACAGAGAGACAGAAAGCAAGAAATCACCCCCTGGGGAGATAGCCATGCTGCAATCCCTTCTCCTCCATTCTCCTCTTGGTACTTTGGGCACACATGCTGACATGCCTGGCATGAGTTTTAAGCTGTTGGGTCCAGGACTCGAACTGCGGATGCCTACGTGGGAATCCAGCGACCTAACCATTAGGCCATCTGCTGTCCCAATATTATGTCGTATTAGATGAACTAACCTTAAACTTGCCAAATTGTGGCATTCACAGAAGATCCTCCCAATTTGCCAAAGAGTCCCTACCCCCTTCTCCTGTGAGATTATTTTCAGACATTTCTTCATGTTTTTGGTGAGCTCCTGCAGGGCTGGCCTTGCTCCTGCTCATCTGCAGGGTGCTTCCAGGCCACGCCCCTGCCCTCCTCAGATGCAGCGAGGCTGTACCTGCTGCCTCTCCCCAACGTCCACACACCGGTCCACAGCTTATCCCTCGGGACTACAATCCCGGAGCACCACAGCTGCTGGGTGGCAGAGTGAGATTCTCAATAGTTGCGTCTCAGCGAGTCACATGACGTGCCGTCATTAGTACTTTGAAGGGACATGGCGTGGTTTCCCAGGCTTAGGGGGCCGTCTATAAATACCAAGGGAAGGTGCTAGAGCTGACACTGCAGCCCAGTTACCCTTTAATTGCCTTCACTGGGACAGGCTGGCAGCTTCTCTGGAGGGAAATAAAATGTAATTTTAGTTGTTCTTTAACCATTTGCAGTCAAGTCTTCTCAAGTCCAGGAGTCACAGCTTTCCTTTTGGTTCTAATTTTCTAGTGATTTAATTTTTGTCCAAAAAAACTACATTTCATAATTTAGTTATCATGGCTTGATTTCCTGATACCTTATAAATATTCAAGTGTATATCATCTAACCAGTTACGTTCAAGTTATTAATGATGATTATTCTGTGATTTACAGAATTTCACATTTTACAAAGTGACTTTACATATAATGCTAACGGCTAACATCTATTGAGTCCTTACTACGTGGTAAGCACTCACTGAGTACTGGCTCATTAAATCCTCCCAGCAACCCTCTGAGATAGATGGTACTACTACGTCCATTTATCAGAGAGAAAATTCGTGCTTCCTGAGTTTAGTAGAAAGGGATCGAGCTGGGTTTGGAATACGGATCAGGCTGATTCCAAAGTCAATACTTTGAAACTGAGTACCATCTCTCTGACCCCAGGAAAGTTACCCCATTTTACAGAGGAGGAAATAAAGACTTGTGTGACTTGGAAACTCCGGGCTGCGTTTTGAGTCTGTTTCTCAAGATGGCTTCTGCTGGGGCGGGCTGTGACAACTGCGAGTGCCGCAGTGACACCCTACACACATTGCTCAGGTTGGTAAGGACGGACTGAGAACTAGTAGTCAACCATCGGAGGCATGGAGCCAGCAGATGGCATACTGGTTACGTTGGTGGACTCACACATAGTTGACCAAGTTTGAGTCCTGGACCTGGTGGTTTAAAGCTCAGGCCAGGCACTTGTGTGTGCACCCAAAATCCCGAGAGGAGAGTGGAGGAGAAGGGACTGTGGCGTGGCCATCCCCCTGGGGGGGTGATTTCTTGTTTGTTGTCTCTCTGTCTCCCTCTGTCTCTCCAGCAAGCACAAGCGCCCTACAGTAAAAATCTCTCAAAAACAAACAAACAGACAAAAAAATCTGAGGCGCTTCTGCTGCTTGTAAAAGCATTAGAGCCAAGAGCTGCTTTCCTGCTCACAGCACAGGTTCTGATCGGAGCAGCCAGCTTTTCAGGGCACACCGGAGACAAGAAGCAAGTCATGTCCACTGGGCATGCAGCCCGGAGGCTTCGGCCGCTGAGGGGGCGGCCTGAGTCTCTGATTGATCCTGCAGCCAAGGATGCCCTTCTCTCAGCAGCCCGGGCTCCCACAAAGGAGGGCTGCACACGGAGAAGGCTTTGTCCGGCCCCTAATGAGAGGATTGGGTTTCACATCGCAGCTACCCCTAAACAGGTACACTCTGCTGCTTTCATCTTCCTGATGGCTCCCACGGGAAAGAAAAGAAAGAGAGGAGGCCATACCAAGGAACGGGTCACAGGCTGGTCTGGCTGGGTTCTGTACCTCTCCCACCGCACCACCCCCAGTCCAGAGCTTTGAAATTGTTTCATTGTTGCACACCCTGTGTGGCCACTGAATAGCAATGGGAAAAGCTTTCCGAAATAATTTTCATAATTCATCCACCATGACTCATTGGAAAATTAATATTTCTGTACTTCTGCTCACGCTATTGCTTCTGCTGGGAAGATCCTACCAAGACCCAAAAGATTACTTCTTTTTCTTTTAATAATTTTTACATCATTTTTATTTATTATTATTTTTTAAAAATTTGATCAGAGAGACAGGAAAAAGGAAAGTGAGAAAGCAAATGGCCAGGTCCAGGACTCAAACCATGGCCAACTACATGGAAGTCCGGCACCTTAACCACTAGACCACCTGCCAGCCCCCAAAGACTACTTCTTGTGGGTAAGTTGCTCTTCTTCAAGATCCAGCTCAGGTGTCTTCTCCTCCAGAAAGCCTTCCTTGATGCCCCAGTCTGCCCTCCACCCGGTCTATCTTCTATATTCTTGTTCTGTCCTACTAAAGCAATTCTGCCGTAGTTTCTGGTCATTTTGGTCATTTATTTGTCTCCCCATCTACACTGCAAGCTTCTTGAGGACAGGGGCAGTGTCTCTGGAGTCCGGCACAGTATCTAGCACATAAGCGAGTGGAATAAGTGTTTATGAATGAACAAAACATTAATGATAAGTGGATAACACTGAGATCATATTTGCTTAGCCATACAAAGCACTTAATCCTTTCAAAATACTTTTTTTTTAATATATATTTTGCTATAGGGTGCGTGCATTCGCCAGAGAGACAGAGAGACAGAGAAACAGAAAGCGAGAAATCACCCCCCATGGGGGATGGCCATGGCGCAATCCCTTCTCCTCCATTCTCCTCTCAGGATCTTGGGCACACATGCACACGCGCCCGGCGTGAGTTTAAGCCACTGGGTCTGGGAATTGAACCACGGTCGACTACATGGGAGTCCAGCGACATAGCCATTATGCTAACTGCTGGTCCCCAAAATACTAATATTTATTTTTATCTTTTCATTATTATTATTTTTCTAACTGCCAGAGGGTATGTGTATTCTCCAGAGACAGAGACAGGGAGAAAGCACCCCCCCCACACACACACACACAATGAGTGTGTTCATGCTGCAATCCCTTTTCCATTTCTCCATTCTGTCAGGATTTGGGGCATGCACACTCACATGCCTCACATGTTTTTCAAGACAGTAGAGCCAGGATTTGAATTGTGGTCAGCCATGTGGGATCTAAGTCCATTAACTACTAGGCCAAATAGGACTGGCCCACTATTTTTATTTATATAATGTTCCTCTTTTGTTTTTTTGTTTTTTTTTTTTAGAGGTTTTGCTATAGGGCACATGCGCTCGCCAGGCAGACAGAGAGAGACAGAGAGACAGGAAGCGAGAAATCACCCCCTGGGGGGATGGCTACGCTGCAATCCCTTCTCCTCCATTCTCCTCTCAGGATCTTGGCCACACACACACAAGCGTCCGGCGGAGTTTAAGCCACCGGGTCCGGGACTCGAACCACGGTCGACTACATGGGAATTCAGTGACATAGCCATTACGCTAACTGCTGGTCCTACGGGCCTCTTTTTTCAGACTTAAAAGCAATAAAGTTGATTGCAACAATTTTAAATATAAAAATACAAAGAAGAAAATTAAAACTGTACCCAAAGAAAATCACTTTTAACATTTAGATATAGTCTCTTCCAGTGATTTTCTGTACAAACATGTATATTCCAAATCAGAATTCTATTGTCATACCTAATTTTCTTAAGGATGGTAACAGTAACTTTTTTGGAGGTAGGTAGAGGAGGCATAACTTAAGTGATAGGAAAATTAGAACCCAAAGCTACACGTCCAATTAATGGCAGAGCTAGGACTGGAACCTACAAAGAATCTCACCGTAGACTAGTGAGTGGTATTCCCAACCCATGATCAGTGACTGAATTCCAGAACAGTGTACACAGCAGGCGCTCCATATGCATGCGCTAGGCCGAACTGAGCATTTGTAAGTGTTCTGCAGGGACAGTGGGCAGAAAAGAACGCTGATGACGAATATGCTCACCATGGTGCCTGCTGCAGACAGGTAACCCGGTCCGATCTCACCTTCTATTTTCTCGAAGTTGAAAACTAAATCGTCATCCCACAGACACACCCCGGCTCACTAGCTCTGCAGATGAAGGCTCGTATCTTATTTATGTGTGTGTCCATAGAATGCCAAGCACAGCGCCAGACGCATTTGAAGTGTGGGTATTTTTTGAGTTGAGTTATATTTGTGCAAAGCCTGCTTTTGCTAGCTGGGTGTGGGAGTTAAGAAGATGTTGACTAGTAATTCACCATTCCTTTCCCTTGAAAGCTCTGTAAATCAAGCTCTTTAAAAAAGCAGCAAGCTAAATTCCAAAACCCTCTCTGAGGAGAAATGCCCACGGTTGGTGGGGTCTGGACTATGTCCACCAAATGTGCAGATCTCTTCTGCACAAACATCGCCTGCTCCCAAGGGAGCCTGTGACTGACTGGCCGGCTGTGGAGACTCACACGACCCTGCTTTCCCAACAGCAGAGGGGTCGGGGAAATGGGTGGGAGTGGAGTGATGAGGCACGGCTGAACTAAATGTTCTCCTCTTCCCAGAAGTAGGGAAACCTCACGACAGGAGGAGGGTTGGCACTATGCTAGAGATCCACCACGAAGAACATGGGATGTAGTGGAAAATGACCTCCTCTGGGGACGAGTTTCTTTTTTAAAGGGCCCTCGCATAGTCTCTCTTACCTTACATCAGTACTATTGGAATGGCCTGCCAGAGCTGGACTGGAACGCCACAACTGGGGTCGAAACTGAATGAATGGCAGGTATAAAATGGGCTACGAGCTGTGGAGCTGTAAGGCCAAGATGCTCACCTTTTCTGAGTTTACCTCAGAGCCCTGACAAAAACAAAACGTAAGACAGTATCTTCTAATAAGTTCTATTCCTGAAGAGCACTCACCTGCGTTTGAAGGAACAGGAATAGAAAATACTGATTTTTCTGGGCAGCAACCAAAATACAACTCACTAATCCCCTAAGCTCTTAACAAACTCTCTTGAAGATTTAATCACAATGTAAAATCCACAAGTTTTTATTGGCAGTGTTTCGCTATCAATCGCACAACTCTCTGAAGTGGCAACCAATACAATCCCCAGGTTGGTCTCCATTACACATTCCAGGGGCCTGCTGGCAACTTCGCTCAGATTGGTGCCCTGGGCGAGCCTCGTAAATTCTTTCCCGGGGAGGCTGAGGACACACTCTCCGGGCTGCCAAGTTCTCTACTTATAAGGTGCAGAATTTATTAGCGCAAAGAAAGATAAAAAGAAAGCCTGCTACCTTTTTAAGTGCTTTTGCATACGGTTTCTTTATTAGAGCTTGGTGTTCCCAGAAATACAGCTGCCCAGCTCATGTGAGCCTTTGCACTAAATGAATGGAAGTTGTTTCAGCTTCCTATGGACTTCTGTGAGTTCTCTGGCACCAGGTATCTGCCGAGTCTCTGGGGTGACCAGCATCAACTCTCCGATGGGGAGAACAAAGCCATGAGAACTATCTTTAATTGATACCCAGTCGTGCAAATGGTACACAGAAGGTGGACACAGAATCCAGGTTTGTCCAACTCTGGAAATGAAGCCTGACTAGTCCCCCAAAGGCCACTCTTTTCTAGAATGTTTTCTTTTCTCCAACACTCAAACGTGTCTGTTTTCACCTCCAGACTCAATTATGAGGCAAAACTGGCCTCAGACCACAGCAAAAACACCTAAGCGTACCAAGAAATAGTGTGACACAGAGGAAGAAAAAAAAAAAAAAAAAGGAGTTAGAACTAGAAAACTCTGAGATTTCTTGCTCTTCCTACTTGTCTGATATTGAGTAGGTCACTTTAACTTCACAGAACCTTAGTTTCGCCTCAGCAAAATCCATGTAAGTATTCATATTTATCTCATCAGGCTTTCTTGAGAGCAGTTGTAACAAACTGCAATGATCTTGTTTATACGTTTATCTTCCATTTCTCGCTGAGGTTCACTACTTGTCAGCTCCATGAGTGCAGAGACCTTGTCTTTCCAGCAGTGGTAACTAGCACATAGTACATGATCAAGAAGAGGGAATGAAATCTGAATGAGTTGAAGGAAGAAATAAAAGAAAAGAAGAGGAGGCCGCAGATGGCATAATGGTTATGTTGCTGGACTCCCACATAGTCGACCACAGTTGGAGTCCTGGGCCCAGCAGCTTAAAACTCATGCCAGGTGCGTGTGCACGTGTACCAAAATCCTGAGAGCAGAGTGGAGGAGAAGGAGTTGAGGTGTGGCTTCTCCCCCGGGGGATGATTTCTCGCTTTCTGTCTCTCTGTATCTCTCTGGTGAGCACATGCACCCTATAGCAAAAATCTCTCTAAAAAATAAATAAATAAAGGAAGGAAGAAGGAAGGACAGAGTGTTTGGAGCAGAGTCAATGTGTCATTTATGAAAGTGATTCGTAAATTGCTAAGCATTATCTCCATTATATAAAATGTATAAGTAACATTTGATGCATTATTCCTGGGAGCTCTTTTAAAAATATAAATTAGACTGTGTTATTTCTCTGATTAAAGCCTTCCAGTGTTCTGGTTTGGTTTGGTTTGGTTTGGTTTTGTAAAGGTTTTTGATTTAGGGCATGTGTGCTTGCCAGAGATAGGGAGAGAGAGAGATCCCTGAGGGGATGGTCATGCCATAATCCCTTCTTCTCCATTCTCCTCCCAGGATCTTGGGCACACACACACACATGCCAGAGTGAGTTTCAAGCCACTGGGTCCAGGACTCAAACCGCAGTTAACCACGTGGGAGTCCAATGACAACCACGACACCACTTGCTGGTCCCTGCAGTGGTTCTAGATATACTCACAATCAAAGTCAAACTCCTTTCGCTTATAGAGCCCTATGAGAGTGGATCCTCGTTTCCAGCCAGTCTCCCCATTCCTGCGATGCTCCAGATACCTGTGTTCTGTGTCTCCTTAAACATGCCCGCTGTGTTCCCGCCGCGGGGCCTCTGTGTTCATCTTCCCCTCCGCCTGTGAAGTGCTTCTGTGACATCCGCAGAGCTGGCTTTTCACTGTCGTCATGCTCTTAGCTTACATGTCAGCTCCTCAGAGAAGCCTTTTCTGTGCACGCACTCTAAAGGAGCCCTCATGTTCCCTTTCTCACTTTCTAGCCTCTTCCCCAGTGACCGATGTCCAGTAAATATTTATTTCTGTGTGACATTATACTTAATACTTACATCTTGCAGATCGTTCCTAACTGTTTTATTTCCACATGTACATAAGCTAAAGCAAAGCAAAACAAATCTCTGTGTGTCCAAGCTGAGAGCTCTCTCTCTACTCTTTCCCATCCCAGCCCCACGCATATACTTCAGAGAGGGATCCCTAAAAGCAACTCTGCCAGTTGGTTTTACTATTTGTGATTTATCTGGAACATTGGGATCATGTACACCCAGTATACAATAACTACTTAGGACTCTAACCTAGAGGGTCCTTTAAGAGCATGACGCGGTGCTGTTAGGTGCTACATTGTTCTCTGTTCTGGGCTCGGAGACGTCCTGGGTCAGGATGGGGTGGAGGGGGTGGGGAGGCCATGGGCAGAGGAACCTAAGTGTCACAGCAGGGACACTCCCTGGTTCCCTTCGGTTTTGTTTACGGTGGACCCCAGGGCATCAGTCATTCTGCAAGAGAAGCACCAGGAGCAGTTGGGGCTGGCTCTGCATCCCCTTTACCCTGCCCCACCCCACCCCCGGCTATCAGTCCCTCCGTTTAAATGAGGCAAGACTGGGTCATCTTGAAGGGCAATCCCAGATCTGGAACTCTGAGCTGATGAGAGGAATCTACATTTTGTCATGAGCATGCCATCTGAGAAAAAGAATAACCCACATTAATATTTCTGATAAGCATAGCTTTTCGGCACTAAGTGGGATTTCTCTGATTGGCCAGTAAGTAGATCAACCCAGATCTCTGTTTTTGCCATCCTATCTTATTCTTCTTTTCTTTTACTTTCCTAAAAAATTTCCTGGGCAAATCCCTTCATTGTCACATAGGGAACGACATCGAACTGTAAGTGCACGTCCACTGTCCCCAGGAGATGGGTTCCTACTGTATCGCATCTTGGCTAACAATCGCCCATCTGCTTTCAACATGTTGCATCTGACATTAACTAATGTCTCCTATTAGCATTAAAAGAAAACAATCTGGAAAAATTCACTCTCAAGCAGAGTTCAAACAGGCCACAAGTAGATGTGGAATCTCAATTGCATAAGGTTTGCTAAAATAATAGTTATAAATATATGAATATCGTTTTTAAAGAATTATTTTATTTTACTTTATTTATTCATTTACTTATTTTTATTTGACCAGAGAGGGACAGAGCGAGAGAGAGAAAGAGAGCTAGAGGGAGATTGAGAGAAAGTGAGAAACCAAGCCGCCAGGTCTGGGACTCGAACTGCAGTTGGCCATGTGGGAGTCCAGCGCCTTTAACCACCATGCCACCTGCCGGCCCCTAAATATGTGAATTTTTTTTTGAGAGGTTTTTGCTATAGGGCATGTGCGCTCACCAGAAAGACAGAGAGACAGAGACAGAAAGCAAGAAATCACCCCCCAGGGGGGATGGCCACACTGCAATCCCTTTGCCTCCATTTTCCTCTTGGGATCTTGGGCACGCATGCACAAGTGCCTGGCATGAGTTCAAGCAACCGGGTCTGGGACTCGAACCGTGGTCGACTACATGGGACTCCAGTGACATAGCCATTACGCCAACTGCTGGTCCCAATATGTAATTATCTTATATGCAAGTGTACATACGTAAATACGCATACATGCAAATGTATGTGTATCTGTGTGCGTCCAGATATTTGTATGTGGACAGGTGTGTGGCGAAGGCAAAAGTCTGGGAAGTGGTCAAGGGAACAGAGATAAGAACGCTTCTCTCCAATTTATGAAATTGACTGCCAAGAGCAAGAGGAGAACAATTCTCTAGTACGGAACAAGGAATGATTTAACAAAGAAAATTGAACCTGAATGATGTGGAAAAGGATTTGGGAATCTTTCTCCCACACTTACCGGTAATGGGTTAAAATTCTGGTCCACAAGGTGATTGTATCCATGGTCAAAAAATGAATGTCGGATCACGACATCAATGCCCTGGTTGGCCAGCATTCCTAAGGTGTTCAACCATCTGAAGGACAGAGGAAAAAAAGTGACATCAATTCCCTTTTAAAATGGCACACGATGAGCTCTTCAGAGACTGGTTGTAAAACACAGATACACACCAACCCCCACCACCAAACTCACCAACCAGTCACGCACAGCTTAACGGCCGGGATGCATTCTGAGCAATGTGTTAGGCGGTTCCATCACGGTCCCGACAGCACAGTTACTTACGCGAACCTGAACGGTACAGCCTACCACATGCCTAGGCTACGTGCATAGCTCACAGGCCCCTGTGGGACCACCTTAATATTTCCAGTCCACAGCCGACTGAAACAATGTTATGAAGCCCATGACCGGACCGAAGGAGAAGGTTATTTTAAACATCAAATGCACGTCTGTAAGAGATTTTGGAGATTGTCAAGTCCAACTTCTTCATTTTAAAGGAAAAGAAACAGAGGTCCAAGGGAATAAAATGAGTTGCCTTTAGTCATAAAATAGCTTGTTCCTAATGACCCATCTTTTATTCATGGAATACCAGCAAATGAACACTCTGGCCACCTGTAAGCCTCATGTCCTCCCTCCTGGCCACGGGACATGAAATCACAGGCACGCACACGCTGCACATTCCATCACGCCCCTGCCTGCCCTGCGTCACTGCACATGCACCTTTCACGGGCCTGTAACACACACACTCGACCTGTGTGAGAGCATGCCCGTCCTCGCATCCCCACATGTCACCGTCAGCAGTCGATGCGGTCATACTCTCCCTTGGCCCTGGAATGAACGAGGACGGGACTCAAGTATGCAGTCATCGCGCCCAGATTATAGGGGAGGATATGCACTGCTCCCACACTTACCGTCCACTCCACTGTGCCACCCACTTTCCAGGGTGCCATCCTTCCAACACACCGCCCCCTTGGTTCTTCCAATACCCGCCGATGACTCTGCCGTCACTGTTTACATACGCAAGTCAGTCACCCGCTGGTGTGTTCATTCTCCTCTCTCTATACTCTTACCTCTGAAACTGAGGAAACGCCTCATCGTGCTGCTACGTGGGAAATAAGCATGACTTAGAGCTTCAGGCCTCTCTGAATGTAAGTAAGGCATTTCACAATCTGTCCCAAGTATGTCCCGGCTTCATTTAACTCCTCTTCTCTCCACTCCTCGCACCCTGAACCTCAATCCCACAGTCTCTAAGCCACATAAAGCTATTCTTGGCTACCCAAATGCATCATGTTTTCTCATACTTCCTCAGTCTGTATACAGGGTTAGAAATCCCTTCCTCTTAGGACCAGTAGTTGGCGTAATGGCTATGTCTCTGGACTCCCATGTAGTTGACCACGGTTCGAGTCCCAGGCCCGGTGGTTTAAACTCACGCCAGGTGCATGTGTGTGCGTGTGTGCCCAAGATCCTGAGAGGAGAATGGAGGAGAAGGGATTGCAGTGTGGCCATCCCCCTGGGGGGTGATTTCTCACTTTCTGTCTCTCTGGTGAGCACATGTGCCCTATAGCAAAAAACTTTCAAAAAAAAAAGAAATCCCCTTCCTCTCCTCCCCTAGCCCACCTCTTTTCATCTGACAAATTTCTTTGCATCTACTGATCTCCAAATCAAGTGCCATCACCTACTGAACTCCGTGGCCCTGTCCGCAGTACTCCCCTCCTCTGCACCTCCCCAGAACTCCTGTCCGTCCTTCTGCTAGCCACTGAGTGGCAATCACTTGCCCCTTCTCCACCTTCCTGTCACTTACACTTCCTTCATCAGGCATAGACGTCAGTGTGAGCTTGTCCTCAAACACCCCCACAGTTCTTGGCACATGGTAGGTGCTCTTTGCTGAGTGGGAATTTATCTGGGTAAAATTAGATTCTAAGAACCTTGAGAATCCGTATGCTAGGGGAAAGTTACACATCCTTATGGCTTCCCAAATCTGAAACCATATGGAGCTCTAAACCCATGACTCGTAAAAGAAATGAGGTTTTTTCCTTACTGGAATAAAGAACATTGCTAATTTTTATATTATGAATAAATATTATTCATACTTCCAAATTGTTTTCACATTTACAATTATATTTTATTCCCATAAAAATGAACAAATCTGTACCAACAATTTGCGTTACAAAAACAAAGCAAAACACGGAAACAAAAGTTTTAAATCAAAAGGAAAATCTAACTATAATAGAGTAGAAACTTTGTATTGTTCTTCACATTGGGACAGTGTGGCCCAGACAACTGAAATTACTTTAGGAACACCACATGGCTAATCTACTTGACCTTATTATTGTGATTAACGTGGCAACCTTGTGAAATCAGACTAACAGGTTTCCCTTCCCTCTCGCCATCGAGGCAGCGTTAAATGTCTGGATGTCAAAGAATGTCCTAGCGTAGATCTATAACATGAATTCTGGCCTAACGCCTCCTAAGTCAGTGCTTTTCCACAGAGAAACAGCACAGATACAGCAGGGGCTATCGCTAACAAGCAGTTATCTATAAAAACCCAGCATGTCTTCATCTTTCTATCTCTGTACTTGCTGAATGAATGAAGAAACAAAACCATGAATAAAGATGAAATTACATCTATGTAAGCCCCTACCTCCAGCAGCATCTGAATATCAGAACTGTATCCTGGTGGTTTGTTTGCATTTTTTAGATTTTTGACATTGGGCTCCTGCATTCGCCAGAGAGAGAGAGAGGGAAAGTGAGAAAGCACCCCTCAGGGGGACAAATACCTGCCATCCCTTCTCCTCCATTCTCCTCTTGGGATTCTGGGCATGCATACACATGCACCCGGCATGTTTTTCAAGCCACTGTTGCTGGGACTTGAATTGTGGAGTTGGCCGTATGGGACCCTGCACTTTAACCACCACAGCACTTGCTGGCCCTTATCTTGGTATTTTTATGTGTAAAAAGTTCCTATTGGTTTACTCATTTATTATTTATTCAACAGCATTAATAAATTATAAATGCCAGGCATTGCTCTCAGTTGAGGATGCATATAAAAATAGTGACCGTTTAAATCCCTGCATATGTACGTACCTGTGTAAACACACTTATAGAAATGGTGTGAAGATTCCTATTTCTGACCTCCACAGACTCTAGCTTAGTGACTTGCATGGAATGTGAGCGGTGAGAATTAAAGATCGTGTATGCTGCTTGTGCTGTGTTTTGAACTGTGGACCTTAAATAAAGTTCTCATTACTGTCACTACTATTGCTACTACCTCAGCTGTTACCTGTGCTGTGATACTATGCCTGACATTTTAGTATGTCAGCCAGGCACGGTAGTTGGGGTGCTGGATTCCCACATGGCTGATGGAGGTCTGGGTCTCGAACTCAGAGGCTTGAAAAATCACAAATAAATAGATAAATAAATAAATAAATAAATGTTTTTAAAAAGGTACTAGTTACCAGTTGTCGAATGGTTAGACACATTCACAAATGAATGAAGAAATTTAAATGAGAAATAAACCTCACCCCTGCAGTGGGCAGAATAGTGAACAGAGAGTGGTTTGAGGGCGCTTCTTCCCCAAGCTCCCTGGGAGTGAAACTGCAAGTGATACTCACAAGAATCCTGCAGCATAGGAATCTGATAGATTGTTCGTGCCTCCAGCTGAGGTGGTCACCACACCTTCAAGCCATATCTTCTTTCCTGGGGTGTACGTGTTAACCACCTGTTCACCAAGGAAAGCAGAAGAGGACAATGAAATTTTAAAAGCTATTCCCAAATGAGAAGCAATGGCTACGTATACTCCCCTAAGGAAGCTGCTTCAATTCCCTGCTCCCAGGCCATCATAATTTGTGCTATTTAAAATAATGATAAACCCAGTACAATGAGTTGTCATACACACATTCAAAAGCATTAACATATGTTCACTCAGAGAAATGATCACTTTTCCCCGAGTAAACCCAGGCGATGATGTGACCAAACACACATATTCTAGGACATCAACTGTCTGTTACACCATTCACGGAAATATATATCACATCATGGTTTCATATTATCGAGTACTGAGAGGTCCTTTTTTCCAGCACCCTGTTATGGGACATCCACATCCTTATGTGCACTGTCCATAAGTCAGAAGTTGTCCATCATGACTGGGGAGCAAGGTGTGGGACAGGTACTTCCTAGTCACCAGGCCACGTATGCAGCAACCACACTTCGAAAAGAACTCAGGAAGTAAAAGGAGCAAAGTCACTGACCGACCGTGACAAGTCCAATACCGGGAGCAATGACGGCTGTGTGTCTTCCAAGCAGTCAATGCCCACCGTCAGAGGTGGCCCTCTGAAATTCTGAAAGGACTCAGTCTCCGACTCACAAGTTGGAGACTCGCCAAGCCACCCAGATCAGGGTGCACATACTCTAGAGCGCGATCGGCGGTGCTCAGGGGTCATGCTGTCTGCTGGGTAGCCCCTGAGAGCAGAGCCTGAGTCAGAGGCTCGTCCTTAGGTATTTTTCATTTGAAAAATAACGACAAGGAAGAAGAACGAGGAACTAGGGAACTGAGATAGGAAAGAAGGGGAGAAATTAACATGAGGATGCATTTTCAAATTGGCAACCGAGGCTGGCAGCTTGTGCTCACGGGGATGTTGGTAAACAGCCACATGAACTCGGTCTCAGAACTGTCCCCCAAGGGAAGAGAGTGGAAGCATTTATTCTCTGGCTTCTATCCTCGAAGGTCAAGAGCATCTTGTGACTGTTAACTCTCCCGCCTCTCGCCTCTCAATTCATGCGCAGGTCTGAGTGCTGAGCGGGTCCCCTGAGTGCTCATCTCTGCCTCCGAGAAGGCCCTGAGTAGGGACTGAGTGGTGAGGTCTGCTGCACTGCACGGTACCATGCTGGTGGTAGCCTGGGCACCGGCGGGGTTCCCGTCTCTGTGACGATGGCCAGAGTAGGAAGTGAGCCCAGGAAGAGGTCGGTTATGCTTAATAAAGAGAATTGTCTGTCTGATCTATCCCTAGACCAACTACACACCACAGCACTTCTTCCTTGGCCTCTAAGAAGACATGCATGAGGGTGTGTGTTATGTTACTGTTGTGGCAGTTGCCCATTGCTAGAGGAGTAAAAAAATAAAATGTTCCATCCTATAAAATATGCGATACTATACTATAGACACATACTATAAAATATGCAATGGTTAGAACAGTAAATTCATGTAAATCAGCGGCTCGAATAGGTTTAAAGCTTTGGTAATAAGTTTTTCAAAAAGGAAACAAAATGAGATTTGTGAAACATTATTTATATAATTACTCATTCTCACCCAGCAAGACTGAATAGCATATAGACACGTCAGGGCCAGCAGGTGACCCAGTGGTTAAGGCAGCTGGAGTCCTACATGGTCAACTGTGATTTGAGTCCTAAAGCCGGTGGCTTGCAAATCACGCTGGGCATGTGTGCATGCATTCCCAAAATCCCGAAAAGAGAACAGAAGAGAAGGGATTGTAGTGTGGCCATATTCCCTGGGGGTTACTTCTCACCTTCCCTCTCTCTGTCTCTGTCTCTCTCCTCTCTGGGGAGTGCATATGCCCTATGGCAAAACCCTAAAAAAAAAGAGACATGTCTCTTCTGGAGATATATTAAATACACAAGAAGCCATTTATAAGAGAGAGGTGAAAATTAAAACAAAAACAAGATCTCTCATGAATGGATGATAATAGTTTGCTATAAGTTGGAGAATATGATTTTAATTTAATTCTCTGCATGTTATACCTCCCCAACAGAAAAAATATATATATAACCAAACCTATGACATTAGAAAGGAATTATCATCCTCTTTTTATTTCCACCTAGGTACAACTCCCAACTCCCTGCCCTCTCTCCTCCTACTTACTAGAGAATCTGTATTAATTGGGACTTATTTTAAAATTAGGGTTGGCAGACTTACCGACCTTTTCAGAAATAAAGTTGTCTTTTAAAAATGCTATACAGAAAAAAAAATGCTATACAGATTTTTAATGGAAGCAAGAATTGTGATCAAGAATGGAAGAAAAATTCTGAGACTTAACGGTAGCGGTCAAATTGGGATGCTGTTAAAAGGTTAAATAAAAATTCACCTTTGAACGAGAAAGACAAAAGTCATTCGTGGACACTCCGAGGTAGTCCTTCGATACTTTCCAATACTTCTCGGGTTACCCAACCCAAGAGAAGGTAGAAATCATATCAATAAGTATGCAAGGAAAAAACCACCTTACGTGACCAAAAGACAGACTCTGTTGCTAAAATTAAAAGGCAACATTTATGATTCTTCATAAAATATAGCGCTAGAAAAACATCTGTGCACATGATAAATATGCTTCCATTATGACTAACTAGAGCTGAGTAATATAGTACTGTTTTTCATTTTTGCTTTTTTTTTAAGAGAGATTTTTGCTATAGGGCATGTGCACTCACTGAAGAGACAGAGACAGAGAGACAGAAGGTGAAAAATCACCTCTCATGGGGGATGATGGTCACACCGCAACCCTTCTCTTCCAGTCTCCTCTCGGGATCTTGGGCACATACACACACATGCACCCAGTGTGAGTTTTAAGCCGCAGGGTCTGGGACTTGAATCATGGTCATCTATGTGGGAGTCTAGCAACGTAACCATTACACCATCTGCTGGTCCCTTGCTTTTAGTTTTTAAGATATTCAGAAGTTAACTGTGCTCAAAGACAAGTCTTGAAGCAAGGCAGTTAGAGAAAGGTGATTTACTTAAACAAAACAAACCAAAAAGGTATATACTACAACAGAGATGTTGAAAACATTAATCTAAGTAGAAAAAGCCAGGAACAAAAGGCTACGTATTGAATGATTTTATTTATATGAAATGTCCAGAGGAGGTAAATCCAGAGACGGAAAGATTAGCAGTTCCTAGGGCTGAAGAAGAGGAGGAGTTTTGGAGTGACTGCTGATGAACACAGGGTTTCTTTTGGAGAAGATGAACATGTTCTAATGTTACATCATGGCAATGATTTCGAAATTCTATAAATATGCTAAAGCCACGGAATTCTAAGTGTGTGAGTTAGAACTTGATAGATACATATTACAAGAACATATGAGTGGCCCAGCTGTGGTCACATACACTGGTTGATGCTGCTACTTGGCAGGTTGAGGCCACATGAGAAGTTGGGGCTTGATTCCTGGCCCACTCTGAAAATCCAGGCACAGTGGTGACATATGTCATTCCAGCTATCTGCGAGGGTGAGGCAGGACTGGAAGCTCATGGCCGGAGTGGACGACATAGTGAGCTCCTGTCTGAAAGAGCCAGGTGTGGTAGCGGAATTGTAGCTCTGGCTACGGGAAAGGCTAGCAAGAGAAGACTGACACAGTGAGATAGTGAGACCCTGTCTAAACCCACACACACGTGCACACAAGCACACACATGCACACGTATCCATACACAGGACACATTAGCCAAAGGAGAGGTGGAGTGTAAGTAGGCAGATAACCGTAGTGTGGAAAGAGGAATGTGTTCTGGAAATGTGAGGCTCCACCACATGTTAGCTGTGACACTTGGGCAGTTATTATCTTGGACTTCAACTTCTTTACCAACATTTAAAGCCATGAATTTGGAATAGGTGAACTCTTAAGTCCTTTCTAAATGTAAAATGTTAAAAACTATTTTATAGTACTAATGCAGGTCCCCTTGGCTCCTATTAACCAGAGGTTAAGGGCATTGTTTTATTTATTTAAATTTTTTTTTTTTTTTTTTTTTTTTTTTTTTTGCCAGAGGGCACATGCACTCACTGGAGAGGGATACAGAAAGGGGAGAGAGAGAGAGAGAAAGAGAGAGAGAGAGAGAGAATGAGAATGTGAGAAAGCACCCCCCATGACGGATGGTCACGTCACAATTCTTTCTCCTCTATTCTTGGGATTTGGGACACGTATTCATGTGGGCTGTTTGTTTTCAAAGCTGCCAGGTCTGGGATTCGAACAGAACTATTGGCCATGTGGGATCCACTTGTCTTAAGCATTGGCCTGAAGAGTATCTTTGATTGTGAAAGTTAAAATTACACCAATAACAGGTATGGGAGACCAAAAACAAAGTCAAATACAGTTTCGAGCTGTTGGTCATCTCAGAAATAAAGTTCTGGGCTGAGGAAAACAGTGAAAGTGGTGGAAAAAGCCTAGAGGAGATCAAATTGTCTAGGGAGAATCTATAAAAAGTAGGCTAGAAAAGAGCTAAGGATTTCCATCCAAAAACATTAAGACATCATCAAATGCATTCATTCATTCAACAATTACTTATTAAAACTATATGCCAAGAAGACTTCTAGGAGCAGGTATGCAGCAATGAACTAGAATGAGACTCTGATCTCACTGGCTTACATTTTTGTCAAGGCAAGGACACTGACAATAAAAATGAAAAAAAATTAGAAAATAAGGGCTAGGAAGAAAATGAAAGAGTAATGTGCCAGAAAGTGACTTGGCAGGGGGTAGGGTCCATGCTTCAGATAGTGGTCAAGGAAGGCCCCACAGGAAGGTGGGGCCTGAGTGAAGGAGTTAGCTCTTCCTGGAGCTGGGGAGTAGCAAGACAAAGACCTGGTGGACACAGGACTGTTTGTAGAACCCAAAAAAGACCATTTGGGGTGTAGTAAGGAAGGAAATGAAAGATTTAACAAATTAAGTCAGAAGGGCTGCAGGTGGTATGGTGGTTAAGATGCTGGACTCTCACATGGCTGACTATGGTTCGAGTCCTGGACTTAGAGGCTTGAAAGTCCCACCGGACACGTGTACATGCATGCTCAAAATCCCAGGAGGAGAGAAGAGAAGGGATTGTGACATGGCCATCCTCTCTAGGGGGTGATTTCTCACTTTGCCTCTCTCACTCTCTGTTATGGCAAAAACAAAACAAAAGAAAAAAGAACAAAAGGTTAAGTCAGAGAAGGAGAGGTGTTTTATTCTGAATATGATAGAAAGCTATTGGAGGGATTTACACAAGAAAGTGATCTGATCTGACTTATGTAAGGATCATTACAGTTGCTATGAGGCTATGGATAGATAAAAGGAGTACCAAAACTATAAAGTGATAATCAAATGAAATTTCTGTTATTTTCATGGCTAGTTTGTTTTGGGCTTCAACTTCTTCATTCATAAGATAGACTCATACCTGAAACAGTTACACTAAGGCTCCTGCCTGCTTTGTGAAAGGCTAGATAACCCTGGGCTAGTCCCAGGAAGATCCTGAGAACACGGAGAGGGCCGAGACCCAGCAGATAAATATTTATGTGAGTCTTCCTGAGATGCTCCATGAACTCAGACGAACTAGTGCCAGATATTTTTCCAGTCTGGTGGTAGGATTCCGAACCACCACTTATGATCCAAGTAAGACATCCAGGAAGTTTCCTAGACATCCTGAACCATTCGCTTTGAGGGCAGGGAGTCCTGTGTCAGTTACTTTTGTAGAGTGTCTGGTACAGAGTTGAGTGCGTAACTGGGGTTTGTGGTGCTCAAATCACAAAAAGAAGCCAATGCAATTCCAGAGCTGCCTCTGCACAAGCTTCCACTCTTTAAGGAAGACATATGACCTGAGAAAGGGCTAGTAAGCTGGCCAGTGAGTTGTGGCAAAATGCCGATTGCAAAGTCAGCCTTAAAGAGCAGATAAAATATAGGCATACAAGGAAAATCTGTAACAGGTAAGAGCAGGTCATGTTTATTTGCTAGGGCTCAGGATATCTGTCAAGCCTAGGGTCTTCTACTTAATTTCAGAGGAAACAAAGGGAAATCCTGCTTTCCTTAACAGGTAGTTTATATATGGGCTCCACCAATCTCAGAAGTGGTAATGGCACATTGCCATTTAGTGTGGTTTGGATACCAGAAAGATTTTTAGATAGTATCAAGCTCGGGACCAGCAGTTGGCATAATGGCTATGTCACTAGACTCCCATGTAGTCAATTCTAGTCCCGGACGCTGTGAGGACACATTTAGAGAGACAATCTGAGGTGCTGAGGTGTGGGGACATGCTCTGAGCAAACACCACCTGTCCTTTTGGGCTTTGGCAGAACCTTGTAACTTGCCCTTTCCTTGACTCTCGCTGCAGACAGAGCAAGGGTGGAAATTGCTAGGGGCGTGCCAACAGACACATCCGGTGGACTTCAAGAGACATCTTGACCCCAATTAGCAAAGTCCAATCCCTGCTCTGCATCTGAGAGGTTCTTTAGCCTTCTCTGGGTGTGGTGGTGCACTCCTTCTGGAGAAGTCCTTTAGCTTCTTCCCCACACCCACAGCTAGGTTTCTCTGCATCAGAAAAGAAGATAATGGGACTTTCTCTTGATGGCCTGGCCCAGTATGACTAAGCTCTTAGAGATTTGTTAACTGCTTCTTATTGTCTGTAACCTGGCAACGAATCTATGAAGTGTCATGAAACATACATGTGTAATGTCTCCTTGTTCTATAAATGAAGAGGCCCAATTTGTCTGGGTGGCTCAAGCCGCAGCACAAGTTGCTTGGGCTACCTAGGCTCAGGCTGCCTGTGTCCATTTCTACTCTCTGTCTCATTCTTTCCAATTCCCCGGTCCTCTCAAGATAGAGGGCTTTCTCTTTCTCGTCCTCTTTCTCTTCCTCACCAGCAGGCCTCTGATCATGATTCAGCTAGACCCAAGCCCTGGGGCAGATGCTGACAGGACACGGTGGCTTAAACTCATGCCGGGCGCGTGTGCGTGCGTGCCCAAGATCCCGAGAGGAGAATGGAGGAGAAGGGACTGCGGCATGGCCATCCCCCCTGGAGGGTGATTTTCTTGCTTTCTGTCTCTCTGTATCTCTCTTTCTGGCGAGCACATGTGCCCTATAGCAAAACCCTCTCCCCAAAAAAAGGAAAGAAAGTACCGAGCTCATTATAATGTTCTGATATTGAAAATAAGGAGACAATTATTTTTCCACCACCTTTCCTTGAGAACACCTGCTCTAAGTACTTAGTTGTAGTGTGGCATGTGTAATTCCAAGAGGGTAATTTGTATGAGATGGTTATAGGGTGAGATCTCAAAAAGCTCGTGGGAAAGTGGAGTGAAGGTACAGGTATTTTGGAGTAAGGAAAGCTTGAAATCTATGCACAGTTCTTGCACGTTTTTCCATGAACTTTTTGAAGACCCTAGTATTTCAAAGGGAGTTCACAATCTAAGACCGTGTACACAGGACCCTACAAAGACATAGACAGTATGTAAATGAAAATTAGTCTGAAGTCTCTCTTGAAAGAAAACAATCTAAAATTGTTATTGGTGAGGTTGCATTGAGTAGCGGTTGGGGGCGTGGGCTCTGGTACTGCCTGCATTTAAATCCTGGTTCTGTTATTTACTCATTTCATGACCTTCTGTGTGTTACATTACCTCTCTGTGTCTCAATTTCCTCAGTTGTGAAATTCAGATCATAATAACCTCTGCCTCGGAGGAGTTTATGATATTTAAATTACTTAGTATTGTAAAGCACTTGAAATAGTGTCTGGCATATAATAAGCACTCAGAGGTGTAAACCTAAATGTTATCTAGATCATTTTCCTTGTCTTAGGCATATGGAATTGTGTTTGAATGAACCTAGCATTTGAGTTAGTTGCTTTTCCTTCAGACACGCCACTTGTGGTGACAGGTAGAAGGCCAGATGGATGCTAAGCAGCGGGAAAAGCCAGTGGAGGGTTTAAAAAGCACACGGGTAACTCGCATAAACCTAATTAGCATTCAGAGTAGCTCATTTATCCTCTCTCAACACAGGGCCAATTCTAGTCAAGCCACATGAACAAAAAACACACAGGGAGGCAGAGCTTTGATACAAAACCTAAACCAGTTTTATGAAAAGCTTTGTGGGGTAAATGGTCCTAGAACATATTAATGGTGAAGGTCCTAGGAGGAGTCCATAGGAATCAGCACGTATTTTCTGAACATTTACTCTAGGGACACGGTGGGCGGCTTGATGAATTGCGTGTGTCCCACCAGAAGAGAAGACCAGCATGATGATGGGTGGTGGAGGTGTGGGACTCGGGCTGGGTGCTGGTTGGGTCTGTGGAGGAAATTGGCAAGGGCAGGAGAGTGGGGAAAAAAAAATCAAGAAAAGCAGATGGAACCAGCTGCAAAATTCCCTTAGAAAGTGAAACTCGAAGAAACTGAGGGCTATAGTTCAACATTGCGGTTTTCTGAGTAAATACGATTCCCCCTGTGCTGGGAGAGAACACTGGAGGACTCTGGAAGGAACAAGGGTACAGTTCCTGGTGAGAAATGATGTGCCTATGAAGGTTATCTTAAGGGATACGTTGTCTGGGGAGACAGAAGTAAGAATACCATGATTACTTAAGTGAGGGTGGTGGGAAACTCAGTCGTGGGCTTCCTTTCAACAATTCTTTTGTTCCCAAATAGATTTCAGCCCTTGACCCACATGGGTCAAGAGGCCTTTGGGGCACCTACGAAACAGCTCAGTACGTGCCCAGTGTCTGCTCAGAATCCCTGGCCTGACAAAGGCAGAGCGGAAGGAAGGGAAACCCTCCAGTTCTCACCCTTCACATTTCAGGGGGTTGTCAGGACTACACTGAGGGCAGAAGGGTGAGAGAGAAGACAAAGGTTTGGAAAACAGCCCTAATTGTTTTTTAAGTTTTATTTTATTTTTAAGTTTTTCCTACCACTTTGAATTTTAAAGAGAAAAAATAATAAAGATAGGAAAATAACCATTTATGTGGCACATTTTCAAACCTGGGCTTCCTTCCTGTATTTTCTTGATATCCTGCCTCCAAAACTGTGACCTAAGTCTTTTAAAAAGACTCCTGAGAGTCTGGCCTCAGCCATTGGCCGTGTAAGCCATGGTAGCCTTGCAGCAGCAGACATGTTGTTTATGGTTATCCAAACCCGACACCTTCCTTAATGAGAAAGGAAGCAATAAAACAGCAATAGTGGACAGGCCAGCTGGGCTAATCAGCCTTGGCAAGAGGCCCATCCTCCATAAGAAGCTGGAGTCCATTAATTCTAGCGTCTCATCTACTTGGAAATCAACCTTCCCCAGGATTTCAGGAAGAGCATAACCAGAACTGGTCGTCTTATAGTTGGTTACAAAGACCTGAATAGCTTCAGGAAGCATCTTAAACCTTTTCCATACACAGGTTTTCTTAGGGTCCCTTTGCTCTTTGCAGTCTTTATTCCCTGCTGTATTTATAGGTGGTCAAGGCGAGAGTCCATTACTGTTGCTAAGCTTCTTTCCACCCTATACTTTGACTCTATACTTACCCACTGTATTCAGGGGAGGGGAGCATATGGGTTCTGTCTTCTACTTCCTCATGCCACTTCCTGAGTCCTGGATCTTATCATTTCTTGGTCTTCCTACTTCTAATCTTTGGCTCCTCCAGTCCATCCGTCATGCTGCTGCCATTTGTTAACTTGACAAGTCCCTCCCCAGCTTAAGAGCCATCAGTTTCCCCACTGCCAGCAACAGAACTCAAGCACAGAGAACTGTTTGATCAGCTGAAAGATGTGCTATACGCAACTCACCTTTGATAACGCTGAAAATAATTTGGGTAATGACTAACTTAAAAATATAAGGAGTGGATTCAAATAACATTCTTTTTTTTGTTTTGTTTTGTTTTCTTTTTTTGGAGAGGTTTTTGCTATAGGGCGCATGCGCTCGCCAGACAAACAGAGAGAGACAGAGAGATAGAAAGAGAGAAGTCACCCCCCAGGGGGGATGGCCACACTGCAATCCCTTCTCCTCCATTCTCCTCTCGGGATCTGGGCATGCACGTACACGGAGTTTTAAGCCACCAGGTCCAGGATGCGAACCGTGGTCAACTACATGGGAGTCCAGTGACATAGCCATTAAGCTAACTGCTGGTCCCTCAAATAACATTCTTAATAACATTCTTTCAACTCACCAAATTTTGAAATGTTTCCTTAACTAGGATAAAAGGTTAGGAGCTGGTAATTGCATAAAACCCATAGTCGATTTATCAAGTTGTCCACGGTAATATTAGACATGGTAGGATACGGTTGAGAACCACTGACCCAAAGGATAAGATAATAACTACTTTACTCAGCTTGATCTCTTAGACAAGGGGTCCCCAACCCCTGGGCCATGGACTGGTGTGGGTCCATGGCCTGTTGTGGGCCAGGAGGCAGATTGATGCCAGTCCACTAGGCCATGCAGCAGGGGCTGGGGAGCCAGTGAAGGAGAGAGGCTTCACCTGTGTTTGCAGCTATTTCCCATCACCCACATTGCCATCTGGGCTCTATGTGTTACTGGATTTTCATGGAGTTGCAAAACGTATTGTGTGATTGTTTCATTGTATATTGCAATGTGGTGGTGATGGAAATGGGGTGCATGGTGGATGTGGTGTACTTGGGTCATCCCAGAGACAACCCTCCCAACCTGCTTCTGTCTGTGGAGGGATTGTCTTCCACAAGGCTGGTCCCTGATGCTGGGAAGGTTGAGGACCACTGTCTTAGACCCTTCATAACCACCTCTTTGATACATCTCCCACCCCTCCCCATGGGACCTATGGCTCACCACACAGAATGGACCTAGCACTTTTCAACTGTACAATGTTGTTTTAGTTTTAGTTTTTTTTTTTCCCCTGATTATTTTCTTTGCTATCTATCCTACACTCACATTGACTAATATATTTTTTTTTCCAGTCTTATTTCAAATGTTACTTCCTTTGTGAAATTTTCCTCAAGGCTTTGGAAAGTTAATTCTGCTTTTCTCTGGGTTCCAAAGTTCTTTGAACCCATCTCTGACCCTAATATTATTATATTAAATTGTAACTTTCTATTTTTTTTCTTTTTTGCATGCCCTATGGAATGCTTGAGAATTATCTTTCTTATTAAATGCTTATTAAATAAATGAGGGATAATATTTAACTGATGAGAAAGCTAAGTTTTAGAGAAGATAGCCTCATTAGGTCACAAAGGCAAAAACCAAACCCCACGGTTCCATTTCAGTCATTTCACTTCTAATAGAATTTCCCTCCTTGAGGAGACTGGCAAGCCTCTGGCTGACTACACGGCCTCTTCATTTAACATGTCCTTCTGAGGTAAGGCAAGCTGGGCTATTCTGAGCTCAGTTATTCCAATATCTCATCACATTACTCTTGATTTATTTCTTCTGTCTAATGTACTTCCTGTCAGTTTCATTAATTTTTTTTCTGTGTAATTTCTTTTTATCATCTCCCTGTTCTAGAGTGTCATATTTGCCCATTTTCTTTTGGTATCAGATCAATTTTTAATTTGTGGCTTCTGTTCCTGTGACATTTTTAGGATTTTAAATTGCATTCTTTGCTCCTGTTATCTCAAACCACAGGAAAGCAATTGAATGTAATTGCAACAAAACATAAAATTAAAATAAGAACATACACAGAGAAGATAAAGTCACTGGGGAGGTAAGGAAATTATAAGCATAATGCAAGAAAATAAGGAGGGAAGTTTCAGAGTCCCAGAGCAATGACTACATTGCAGTGGTGAGAGATGGGAAAGCAGCACACAAATCGCCCTTTCTCTCTTTCCCAGTCCTTCCCTGTGACGAGCCAGCCCCTCAGACTTACTGCACACTTCACACACTAACAAGTCGAGTCCCCAGTCCTTCCCTGTGACGAGCCAGCCCCTCAGACTTACCGCACACTTCACACACTAACGAGTCGAGTCCCCAGTCCTTCCCTGTGACGAGCCAGCCCCTCAGACTTACTGCACACTTCACACACTAACGAGTCGAGTCGTAGGCTCCGCCAGCCTCTGTGGTACTTTCACTTTTCTTCAGGACAAACCCTACAATCCTCCCACTTCATAATGAAACATCGGAAGGTCACCCCAAATGGCCTCTTCCTCCTAAAGATGCTCTTTGTCCCGAACCATTCCTCCAAAGCCTTTTCCTCCAAGTGTTCATGGCTTGCACGTGCTTTCACATGATCACTGCCTTGCGCATCACAGGACCAAGAGCCTGTGCACACGGGACATGGGCTGCCCGGCGGGGGAACGCCAGTCGCACCCTGCCAAGCCCGTCCTTGTCTATCACTTGCTAAGATCATGATTCCTAACTTGGATTCAACCCTTACTCTTAGGACACTCATCCCAAGTAAACTCACTGTGGGGTCAAGTCGATGTTCTCTCGTGCCTATTCAGTAGTGCAGTGGTAATGCGCTACTCAAGTGAAGCTGGATGTATATGGAAGATGGCAGGTTCAGTTCCCTGGCTGACCTACATTAGCTCATTATCCTGGCGAGGAAAGACTGTGGCATGAGACCCTGTGCAGCCTGTCTCTCTCTCTCTTTCTCTCTCACTTTTTCTGTCTCTTTCTCTCAAATGAAAGAAAGCAAACTAAAAAAGTTGTTCTTTTACCAAGAACATTCAGTACTTTTTGAAAACCTTCATAATCCTGGGTGGTTAGGAGTATAAATATTACATGGATTATCAAATTAATGCTTAATAAGCATGGAAGATGCAGAATCGTATAACTGATAACAGTACAGGTTCTGGAGTTAAATGAACCCTGGTTTGAATTTTGATTTTACTACTTGGCAAATTCTATGGCCTTGAGCAAATTACTGGTTTCTTCAATGGATTAATAATATATGATGTATTCAATAAATTGCATTTGTAACCTAAAAGGTAATATATTCCTATATTTCTGTAAGCTAATGATGCATTTTTCACAATTTAATGCTTTTGAAATCAGAATGTGTTTCATAATGAATATCAAATGAAACCCGCCTGCAGTTTACCCTCTTCCCTTCCCCGCTCTTAGTGAATTGATGATGCATTTTATAATTATTTGTGTCTAAAAGTCAAGTAAATATTTGTTCTAAGAACCAAGGAAAAAACAATGAAAAGACAATGATGAAAACTTTGGAGCTCTTTTGTGATAAACACGCCTTTTGGGTTAGATCCTCTTCCTGTAAAAGAATTATTAGTGTTCTGTACATGAAGGAGAAGAGCCGCCATATTTCCCCGTTTGCAGATACACAGCGAAGCGGTCTATGTACTAGGAAGCTGATGACGCTTAAACTTTCCTCTCCTGTTTTCACAAGCATCTACCGATGTCCTGGAAGGGTCCTACTAATATGTTCATATGGTTATTTTCCTTAAAGAAGTCCCCACTGTATAAGTCTCAGGCCTTATAAAACTTAGAATCACCCATATACATCCCAAGGTACTTATTCGATGCTTGTATTTTATTCTGTTCATTCGCCTGTCCTTCCCTTGGTATTCCCCACCTCTAACATTTATTAGGACGCTGATATCTGTGCTATTACTACTTTTTTACCCCTGTAATATGTTCTCGTTTTCCAATTTTTTTCATTAGAGAAGGTTAGCATTATTACTGTCCCCATTTTTCCTTTAATTGTGCTTCTTGATATTATAAAGTCCTCAAAATGTTACTTTGGGAGGCCAGCAGGTGGTTAAAGTGCTGGAGCCCCACATGGCCAACCACGGTTCAGGTCTGGACCTGGAGGCTTGAAAGTCACATCGGGTGCATATGTGCGTGTGACCAAAATCCCATGAGGAGAGTGGAGAAGAAGGGATTGCAGCATGGCCATCCCCCCCAGAGGGTGATTTCTCACCTTCCCTCTCACTATCTCTCTCCACCAAATGCATGAGCCCTATGACAAAAACCTTAAAAACAAAAACAAAACAGAAAAAATACGTTGTTTTTTTTCCTTTTTTTGGAGAGGTTTTTGCTATAGGGCGCGTGTGCTCACCAGACAAGACAGAGAGAGAAAGAGAGACAGAAAGCGAGAAATCACCCCCCAGGGGGGATGGCCACGCCACAGTCCCTTCTCCTCCATTCTCCTCTCGGGATCTTGGGCACACGCGCACATGTGCCCGGCGTGAGTTTTAAGCCACCGGGTCCGGGACGCAAACTGTGGTCGACTATGTGGGAGTCCAGAGACATAGCCGTTACGCTAACCGCTGGTCCCAAAAATATGTTATTTTTTAACTCCATCCCTTTCTGATATACTAAGAGGCTCAAATAAACAGGTAAACTAGAGGTTGGTAGAGAACAAAGGTTTCTTTTTAAATCTATTAATTACTTCAAAAGGATTATGTATCTTTCTTCCTTACTTAGTCCTGCAACTCTGAAATACTAAAGGAAGTAAGATAATGTCACTGCATTTACTGAGAGTTCAGAAGAGTTTATCTTCATTCCATATCATCAGCAATCGTAAGCAATGGTGACATTAACAAGAGAATGATCACAGTCATCTTCTGTACCATATAAACTCTTCCCCCCACCCATTCGCATCTATTACCAGTGGTCCTCTGCTCATACCCTAAGAACTATTTTAATTAGAGGGAGTCTGTCCTTTAGGTGTGTTAGCCTAAATGTCATTTCCCACAGGAGGACGTCTCTAGAAGTGAATACTCCCCACCATGGACTCCCATAACACCCTATTATAGGAATTACATTTTACTACCACTGCTTGCTTCATCAACTGTTTACCCCACTAGAATATAAAGTGTATGAGGACAAATATCATCTCAGTCCTGCTTACCATTTTATTCTTAGGGCTTAGAAAACAGAATGAGGCCAGCCAATGGTCTGGTGTTTATGTGAGCTTGATCCCACATGGCCGACTGCATGGTTTGAGTCCCAGACCTGCAAGCTTGAAAAACATGCTGTGTGTGTGTGCATGCATGCCCAAAATTCCGAAAGGAGGGAGCAATGGAGGAGAAAGGGTTGCAGCATGACCATGCCCCTTGGGGGAAAGGGAAGTGGGGTGCTTTTTTTGCTTCCTCCCCCTTTGTCTTGTCTGCTTCTGGTGACCAAAATCCCATGAGGAGAGTGGAGAAGAAGGATTGCAACATGGCACATGCGCTCCCTGGCAACTTAAAAAAAATAATAAGGATATTATAAACAGTTGGTAAATGAAGAAAAGAAGGGAGAAAGGAAGAAGCTTTTCAGATTTGGGGAAGACAACTGTTCAGTTTATTTAGTATTCAGGATGCAATCACGTGGACAGTATTTTTTGAAATACTTCCCTTATGACTAGGATTTCACGAACTCCTTCTTGTGCTTATCGAATCACTGAAAATAATATCAAAAAGCGTTACTTCCTGCTGATTCCTCTAGGAGGTGAAGGCACAAAGCACAAAGTCCAGATGACTCCAGCCAAAGTGGTTCTTCTCGGTTCTTACGTCATCATTTTGGAGTCAGCCCAGCTTTCCATATTCTACCATCTGCACTGGGCCCTCACCCTCTCTCACTTCCTCCTCTGGCTCTTCCCTGTGTTGCTTGATTCTCTACTCTTTCTTTTCACTCATCTCCCCATGTACAGATGATTGTCCTTGTTTTAATGGAAGGGAGAGAAAATACAGGTCTTGCAAAGGGTTATCCAGACACTGTCCAAACATGGCTCTGGCTTTCAAATTTATCATTCAGATTTTCATATAACCAGATAATCTGCCCACTACGCAGAAAACTGCGAATTCTTCTCAGTGGCAGTTCAAATTTGGAAACCACAGCTGCTTGTAGCAATTGAGTCACTGCCTTTCAGGTGCCAGAAATATCACCTATCATACTCCCCAGGGCTCAAAGAAAGAGGAAAACAAAGAAAGGCAAAGAAAAAGTTGGAAATAAAAGTAGCATGAAGTTTTTCTAGTCAAAGAAAGTATTATTAAAAAATAAGTATTATAATTAAAACGAGAACAGCAGTAAGAACTAGCAATAAAAAACAGGGCCTGAGGTGACTTGCCTAATCTCCCAAGAGGAAGGGAAGACAATACTTTTACAATCTTCATTTTAAAGATAAGGAAACGGGGGTCCAGCAGGTGGCGTAATGGTTACGTTGCTGGACTCCCATGTAGTCGACCACAGTTCGAGTTTCAGGCTCCGTGACTTACAACTCACGCGAGCCGTGTGTGTGTGTGTGTGTGTGTGTGTGTGTGTGTGTGTGTGTGTATGCCCAAAATGCCGAGAGGAGAATAGAGAAGTAATTGTGCCATGGCCATCCTCCCTAGGGGGTGAGTTTCTCTTTTTCTCTGTCTCTCCAGCAAGCACATGCGCCCTATAGCAAAAATCTCCCTTGGGGGAAAAAAATAAAGGAACAAAATTAGAGAAATCAAGTAACTGACCACACAGCTAGCCTGAGCTCCAACCCAGCCCACCAGACTTCAAATCTTGTGCCCTATCTCCTATTCAAACTGCCTCCTTTCTGGTTTATCAAACTACTCCTACATGGTTCCATATTGGCAGGAAAGTTGCTCTTTTCCACCTCTTGGGGTCTAAATGCAAGGGTGGGTGTCATTAAGCCTTCTTTCAACTTCCACTAATAGAATTAAAACAAAGATTCTACTTCTAGCTTTTTGATGAGGGTTATAGGTATACAGACATTAAAACCCTGCTTGGCCTACCTCTGAACTGGTTTTAGAAGCTTGTAAAAAAAATATCTGGCCGATGTGTCCCAGGTTATACTTGGGACCATAATTTCTCTGACTCTCCTCCCACCCCTCATCCCCCAAGGATTTCGAGAACAGCCAGAACAACCAACTGTGCCACAGCGAACGCCTACAACCGGCTCTGGCTTTGTCACGCTCCTCATCTCAGGGAAGGCCCGTGCCTAGCACATCCTAGGCTGGGGCCCAAGACTTACCCACTGCGTCCAAACTGCTGCAGCCAACGGAAAGTGTATCCAGTGAGTCAGATCTCAGAGAATCTGAGATCCAGCAATACCTCCCGCAGATACCCATTTAAGGCAATATCTAGCAAGAGCTTTGTAAAAGAGAATTTGGAAAGAAAACTAGTCAGGAAAATGACTTAAGGCCTAAATAAAAAGGAGAAGATGAAACTGTGGCAGACAGTATTTTACAAAATGACTGCAAAATTATTCTGGCCCTATATGCTCTTCCTGGATCTTGCCACTCCCACATCAAGAGGACAAGTTGGTGGCTTGGTGGTTAAGGGTGCTGGACTCCCACATGGCTGACTACGGTTCAAGTCCCGGACCTGGCACCTTGTTTTCTCTCTCTCTCTCTTTCTCTCTCTCTCTTTCTCTCTATCCCTCTCTGGTCAAATTGAAATAAATAAATGAATGAATAAATAAAGTTAAATAAAATCATTAAAAAAAATTGGACAAGTTTATTTCTTCTCTTCTCAAAACTTCATAGATCTTGGGACCAGCAGTTAGTGTAATGGCTATGTTGTTGGATTCCCATGTAGTTGACTGTGGTTTGAGTCCCGGACCCGGCGGCTTAAACTCACGTCGGGTGCATGCGTATGCGTGCCCAAGATCCTGAGAGGAGAATAGAGGAGAATGGAGGAGAAGGATTGCGGTGTGGCCATCCCCCCCTGGGGGGTGCTTTCTCGCTTTCTGTCTCTCTGTCTCTCTCTCTGTCTGTCTGGCAAGCGCACGTGCCCTATAGCAAAAAAACAAACAAACAAAAAATAAATAAAGAAAAAAGAAAAAAAAAAACCCTCTCCAAAAAAAGAAAAAAACAAAAAAACAAATAAACTTCATAGATCTTGGTAACTGCTTCAACGAATAGAACGCGGCTGCAGGGATGTCCTGTGACTTCTCAGGGCAGACTAGAAAGGGTGGCACAGCTTCCGCCTGGCTCTCTCTCTCTCGGGCATCTGACTTTAGAACCTTGGGAGGAAGCCCAGGGTACATGGGTTCATTTGCATATATGTTAGCCATCAGCCTCAACAAAGGTGCCAGCCGACAGCTGGCATCACCTGCCAGTCATGTGCATGAATGAGCCTTCCTGTCTTCCAGCTGCAGCTTCAGACTTCATGGACCAGAGACAAACCATCCTGCTGTGCCCTGGGGAATTCCTAGAATTCCTGACCTGTACATACAGTTGGCATAACAAAACGTTGTTTTACACCACACAGTTTTGGAGGTAATTTGTTCCATAGTAAGAGATCATCAGGATAGGAACGTTGGCTTGAGGGGATCCCTGGGCGTGTTCTGTGTGGAACAACCAAAAGGTGAGTCCAGGCCCTGCTGCTAAGTCTGGCCCTCCCCTGTCCGCTGCCTTCTGTATACATGCCATTCCTCACAGGAGATTGTTCCTGCAATTGGCATTTGGCTGTCCGCCTTCCAAGTCCACTTTAAAGGTCTGAGTCTCAATTACGTACAGGTTTCTGGTCCTTTTCCTTAAGTATTTTGTACCCCACATAAATTAGGAGGTAAGCATAGCCACCTATTTCAGCTTTTGAATGTCCCGTGATAAGTAAGAAGTACGCAGCGGTCGAAGGTAATGGAAAGTGGGGAGAGGAACCAATCTCTCAACACCTTTGTCCTAGTTCCGACCAGGAGCCACCTGCCATACTTAAGTAGTAACATGAGCAGAGTTGGAACCTTCCTGTACGGGCCGAGGGCGGATCCCATATGGTCTGCTGTGCAGTTCAAGTCCTGGATCCACAGGCTTAAAAAACACGCTGGGCACATGTGCGTATGTATCTAAAATTCTAAGAGGAGAATGGAGAAGGGACTGTGGAGTGGCCATCCTCCTGGGGATGCTTTCTCACTTTCTCTCTCTCTGTCTGTCTCTCTCTCTCTGATGAAGACACATGCCCAACAGCAAATTAAAAAAAAATAATAAAGGAAGTGGAACAGGCAAAAATATAAGGACTAGACTATCTTGTACACTGTTGTAATATAATCACTTAAAGCAATGCCTGAAATGTAGTAAACACTCAATAAATAGTTATTGAATGAAAGAATGAACAAATGAATGGATGAAAGAACATTATACCTTCTTTCTAGGGAGCAGTACCTAAATCAGACCGGTATAGTGTGCTTAGAAAATTGTAATGCTCAATAGGTTGGTTGACATTCTGCTGTATTAGGTGATATATCTGTAAAATTAAAACTTAAAACTGTGAGTTCCTTGAGGACAGAGATCATTTCTTATTCTATTTTGTATCCTTGGCATCTGGCACTTTGCCTGGGACTTGCTAAGTGCTTGGCAAGTATTTTTCACTAAATGAATGTCAGAACTTGGTAGAAATAGTTCAAATCATGTCATTCTCCTGGGCTTTGCCCAGTGGAAGCAGGAATAGTGCTGGCTGCTCCTGTCTGTGCACCTGATCTCTGGAAGGATCAGCCTGGGATGCTGGAGTTCAGATGTCCTGAGGTTTCTTAGCCTCTAAAACCCCTTGAGAACAAGAGGATTCGAGAAGCCATTCTTAATCTGAGTGTGACATTGATGTGAATACAAAAAACTGTACAGACTTCCACTTTCCTTTTCAAAATGCTTTTCTAGAATTGCTTCAAATATAATTTTACTTTCAGGGCTAATTTTATACAACCACCATTCATTCATTGGTCCACTCATTTATTCATTCATCCCATATTTATTGAAGACTTGGCTGTAGCAATTTTTTCCTGCAAAGATGTGCTAAATCTACTCAAGAGATTGCTGAGTAGTCAAAGTGGCCCCATCCCCTAGAAAAGAATCTGATGGGGTAACAAGAAATATGGTGTCTCGGGGGAGCAGATGGCATGGAGATCGAGGCAGGGACTGTACATGGTCAGCTACATGGCTTGAGTCTTGGATCTGGTGGCTTGAAAATCACACCAGGGGGCTGGCAGGAGGCATGGTGACTAAGGGCGCTGAACTCCCACTTGGCCAACCATGGTTCAAGTCCTGGACCTGGTGGCTTGCTCTCTCACTTTCTTTCTTTCTCACTTTCACACTATGTCCCTCTCTGGTCAAATTAAAATAACTAAATGACTTAAATATTTAAAAAATGATTCTTTAAAAGAAAAAAAAGAAAAAAGAAAATCACACCAGGCACATGTGCATGCATGCCCAAAGTCCCAAGAGAAGGGATTGCAGGATGGCCAGGTCATGTAGGGGGTTATTTCTCTCTCTCTCTCTCTTTCTCTTCCTCCCTTTTCAGTGAGCACAAGTGCCCCAGGGCAAACTTTAAAAAAAAAATGAAAGTGATGTCTTACAGAAATTATAGATATAAGATCCTCATAATTCAGAATTAACTAATTCAGTATATCTCAAAATGTGATCCTAGGACCATCTGCATTGTGTAGAATCACTTGGCAGTGGATTATTTAAATAGAGATCTCTGGGATCCACTCCAGCTGGACTAACTGAGAACACTGAGAATGAGAGTTAAAACTTCAATGAGCACCACTGGTGATTTTTATTGTACTCAAATTTGAGAACTTTTGACCAAAGGTGTGTTGTTGACAGGACCTACATGCAATTGTTTAATATGATATAGCTTCCTCTCATCTTCACAAAAGTAAGATCTTACCTGAGTGGTTCTGAGCTACCTAAGAATAGTATAAATAATAGCTCAGAACTGCCAGTGCCTCAGACCAGAATTTCACTGAATAAATGTAATCACTGTCTCCTTAAAGCAACCCAACATATACCTCTGCCCAAAAAGGATATAACAAAATAAGCCTATCCTTTTATAAAACTCGTAATTTATTGTTTGTTTTTTCCAGTTTTTTTTTTTTTTTTTTTTTTTTTTTTTATGAGAGACACACAAAGAAAATGAGAGAAAGAGAGAGGGAGAAAGGGAGGGAGGGAGGGAGAGAAAGAGAGAGAGAGAGAGAGAGAGAGAGAGAGAGACAGCCTCAACAGAGTCTCATGCCATGACCTTTACCCCAGCCTTCCCGGCCAGGATCATGGACACAAATGTGTGCTCCTGGTGTGTATGGGAAGACCCAGGAACTGGAACACCAGTTTTCTATATGGCTTCTAATATTGTGGCTGAGCCTGAAACTCACAATTTAGAAATCAACGATTGAAAAATATTTTTATTAAAATAGAGCAGTTTTAAACCTTTAAACCTTGATATGGTACACACAAACCCTTCCCAATTTGAAAAACAATAAACAACAATCATTATTTGTGAGATCGAGCACTGAGCCATGCCCACCTGGACTGCGCCATTCCACTATTTTCTACCATGGTTCTCACAGTGCTGAAGTCGAGCAGGGACCCTGTGACTTTTTCCTTGCTTTAGCCCCAAACTCACTCTTCTTCACAGGGTACTTTTACTCACTTTCTGAATTTTCCTAATCTGGTCAGAGAGTGTGTCTAACAGGCGAGTTTTCAGGAAGTCCATCACCTTGACCACCCGGCCATCAATGTAGCAACTGGAATAAAAATAAAATAAGAATCAGATAAAATCTCATCAGGGGACTGACCACAAGTGCACTTCTCTAGCCAGATGTCTCTGTTGTCTGAGGAAATAGCTCAGGGTTCCACTTGGGCTCTTATATCCTAAAAGGTTTTGACCCCTGGTCCTTTTCAAACAATCATATATTTTCTATCTTCTCCACTTCCATCTCCATTTGTGGGCTAATACCATGATTTTTTTTCCACAACCTCTTGTCACATGAAACTTCAACTGCTTGCTGTATGGGAATTGATAGTAATTCTATAATACAAATTGATTAATGAGAAAAAACTCATTTTTCCCCCTTGGGAAAGTAATTTAACACCTATTCCATGTCCATCCTTAACCCTATCTTACAGTATAAAAGTATGTAAAAAGAATATTCCAACATTTTCATAGATTTTCCCATCTTTAAATAAGAAAGCAAATGCTGAAGCAAAAATCTGAGTTAGTGCAGTGAGTGAATTGCAAATGCTTCTAGTCTCTAGCTCATCTCCCTGGGTAAAATACCCTATAGTCAATCTATCACCAAAATATCTTATAGTCACCTACTATATTCAGAATGAATGAATAAATGAGTGGGAAAAAAAAAAAAAAAAAAAAAAAAAAAAACAACTTGAGCAAGTTAAAGTCTAAGCCCTCTCTCCTAAAATTGGTTGATACTCATTAGTTTTTGTTTTGGTCTGGTTTTGGTTGGGTGGCTTAAGGGAAATATCAAGTTATACTGATATTATGTTATGAATATTTTACTGAAACTGGCCCATCAGGCTTTAGGGAGACCTTCTTGGTGAGTCTTTTATTGTGAAGACTGAGCTGATAATGGCCCAAGGTTAGGTGACCTCCATTATCTAAGACCTTACCCCCACCCATCTTTGGATCAATTTCTAAATGTTTATGATTCCTAAATACCTTTTCAACCCACTAACATTTCCTTGGTTGATGGCTAATACTAAATTCTTCCTTTCTTTCTTTCATTTTTTTTTTTTTTTTTTTTTTTTTTTTTTTTGGAGAGGTTTTTGCTATAGGGCGCTCGCCAGACAGACAGAGAGAGACAAAGAGACAGAAAGTGAGAAATCACCCCCAAGGCAGGATGGCCAGGCTGCAATCCCTTCTCCTCCATCCTCCTCTCCAGATCTTGGGCACATATGCACACATGCCCAGCCTGGTTTAAGCCACCAGGTCTGGGACTCGAACTGCGATCGACTCCGTGGGAGTCCAACAATGTAGCCATTACACCATCTGCTGGTTCCAAACTATTTCATTTTTAAGAAGATACCCACCCATCAGTACATATTATAGAACTATGTGAAAATTATTTTTAATGTTAAATCTCTAACCAACATGCAGTATAGTAGAATGGTTAATCTAAAAGTTTTTGGTTGTTATTGTTTGTAATTGTTGTAATTTTGTAATTGTAAAGCAGATGCTGTGGTTCAAATGATGGTGGGGAATGAGATCCACCTATTTGGCCTTCCCTTTGACCTCTCTTACTACTTCAAGACATTTCCACAGAATCCAATGTTTATATCACTGGTAAAATGGGAGAATATAGGTTTTAGTCAGAGATATCTGAGTTCAAGTTCCAGATTAGGTATTTACTACTTATATAATCTTGGGCAAATTACTTTGCCTCTATAGGCCTCGGTTTTCTCATCTGTAAAAGAGAGATAATATATCTACTCCTCAGGATTAATTAATGATTAATGAGATAACCAGCCTACAGAGCCTGGTGTACAGTAGGCACTCGACAACTTCTATAATTTCTCCAATTTTCAGCTCACAAACATGCAATTATAAATAATAGAGGACTGACTAAATTGTATGAGAGTACAGATTCCTTAAAGAGTAGAATTGCTGGGGACCCGAGGATTATGTAATGGTTATGTTGCTGGACTCCCACGTAGTTGACAGCAGTTCAAGTTCCAGATCTAGCAGCTTAAAACTTACGCTGGGTGTGTGTGCATGCAGGCCCAAAATCCTCAGAGAAGACTGGAGGAGAAGGGATTATGATGTGGCCATCCCTTTGGGTGGTGATATCTCACTTTCTATCTCTTTGTCTCTCTGGCAAGCACACGTGCCCTAGAGCAAAAATCTCTCTCTCAAAACAAAACCAAAAAAAAGTAAAAAAAAGAGTAAAATTTCTGTGTCAGAGTACTGTTTTTTAAAATTTTATGATTACTTATACTAAGGAATAAAACAAAGCAATGACATGACATTTCACCTGATCTCTGATACAGATGCTAGATTCAGATCAAATAAACATTTATTGTGTGCAATGCCCAGCGCTGGCATATTCACGTCTGTTACTTTAAGACCTTAACAACACCTTCTTCTTAGTGCTTCAATATTAGCACCTCTGATATTTTTTAAAAGTTGCGATAGATGGCAAATTACATGAAAGCTACACATATTGGAACAGTCTAGTGTTAAAGTTTAAAGTAATTTATGTAATGTTAACCTAACACACATTCGAAGACATGAATATTTGTTACTATATTATACAGTGACTAAATATATGACAATGTACTATAATTTTTCTTGTTATTGAATAAAATATATTAAAGTTTCCTCATTTTTCCGTGTTATCTTTTCAGTAACTATATTAAACATCAGTTTATGGGGCCGGCAGGTGGTGTGGTGGTTAAGAGCACTAGACTCCCACAGGGCCGACTGCAAGTTGAGTCCTGGACCTGGTGGCTTACTTTCTCATTCCCTGCTCTTCACTCTGTGCCTCTCTCTCTCTGTCCATCTCTGGTCAAATTAAAATAAATAAATAAAGTTCAATTAAATAATTATTTTAAAAAAATTTAAAAAAAGAAAAATCAGTTTACAATTTTTGCTGCAACACACAGAGCTTAATATTTATAGAGATAAAAGTGCCAGATGTAATTTTTTTTTTTTTGAGAGTTTTTTTTGCTGCAGGGCGCATGTGCTCACCAGAAAGACAGAGAGAGACAGAGAGACAGAAAGCGAGAAATCACCCTCCAGTTGGGGTGGCCACGCTGCAATCCATTCTCCTCCATTCTCCTCTCGGGATCTTGGGCACCCATGTACACACGCCTGGTATGAGTTTGAGCTGCCGGGTCTGAGACTCGAACCGCGGTTGATTACATGGGAATCCAGCGACATAGCCATTACGCTGACTGCTGGTCCCCCAGACATAATTTTTTTAATATATAGATACCTCATGAACACCCTCTCTAATCTACTCAGTCTAGGATTGTGGATCTCTTCACTCCTCTCTTCCTCCTTTTTCTTTTTTCTCAAGTACACAGAACCAGGAGTTGAAAACTTTAGTTTCTCAGTATGGCCACTAACTACCTTCTTCAAGATAGATTTTTAAGGTCCAAATCTTAGTATTTCACAGGGTTGATAAACCTATCAAATTAGGAAAAATGCTAAGCACAGAACCTGACAGATAAAGGTATGCAATAACTAGATTTACCCTGCCTGTCTAGGTTATTTAAAGGCTCAAGGTAGCAGAAGTAAAAAGACATGGGATGACAGGAAGAGCACCCCTCTGGACGTTGCTTGTCCTATGTAGGATTTGGAATGAGGAAAACAGAACAGCAAGAACAGATTCTGGATTCCCAGCAGGTAGGAGGGATGGAGAAAGCTGTGATTATGCTATGAATGTTTAGAATTTGACAAGGACTTAATGGTAAACTGGCCTAAAGCATGAAAGCTCACTGCAACAACCTTGAGTAGCAATTTTCTCATTCTGCTTGAACATATCCAAAGTCAGAAAACACTGTTCTCTATTACCAAGACTGCTCCATTGTGCTACAACTCTGATTCATGAAAGGCTCTTCTGACATGGCTCTGAAATCTGATCCCCATTACTATCCGCTTGATGGCCAATATTCTATTTTCTTGGACTAAGACATAGTTTTCTTCCTTCATGTGACATATAAGAGAGGAACTTCAGTAAAAATTTTGATTTATGTTTTTAGAGACTAGTTTTTGCCTCCATTTTAAACCTAACAAGCTGGATTCAATCTTTCTCAGTTAGTTTTGGGCTATTCCCCTGGGCTGTGAATAGGATTGGGGTGGGAAGAACTAGAGACAGGGAAACCAGTAGACAAAGTTATCTTATCTCAATAGCGCAGCCAAGAAATCAACTGCGTATGAATAACAGAGTGCACAAAAGAAGTAAAAGTGAAAGGCTGTGAAGGAAGAACTAATCCTTTCTGTAGAGATTAAGAGAGGAGAAGGGAGCCAATGGTGACTCTGAGTGAATGCAAGACAATGTCTTGGAAAACACTGGTGCTAAGGACATGCAGGCTAGTCAGACCTGGGTGCAGATTTCTCAAGGGAGAAATCTAATCTCTGTTTGAGATATCAAAGATACATAAATAAATCAAGGAGAAAATACACATCAGGTAGTTGGGGACAGGAGAAAGAGGAATGAAGAAAAGTTGAAATAGGAAGTATTGACTAGGAGGAGTCTTCTTATCTTATAAGTAATAGATGAAGCTAGGACCATAGAAGAGCTCTCCAGGAGGATAAGAGAAATAACAGAAGTGTCAGAGATTCTTGAAAATGCTTCTTAAATATGGCTCTGGGCATCGTCTCTACCTTTGACCCAGCTAAAGATCCCTTGCTCTCCAAGCCTGAGGATCACAGCATCTTTTTAATAACCTCAGTCTGAGTACAATTCACATTTGATGTCAAAAGAATCATTATACCAGTAAGTTTCTGCAACTTTCATTTGTAACCTTAAACCCACATTCGTATTTTACTATGGAAACATGAACTTTGGTCACCCAGAACTCAGCATCCTTTTACAATAAAAGGGGCTCTTTTAACCACAGGGTACAAATCTTTTAATACAAACACAGTCTTTTTCTTAGATACTCTTGGACAATCAACTTGGTGTACCTACCCTTTGTAAATGTGAAGCTCCTAAGAAAACAATCAGCATTGACAATCTGGCTATTTGAAACATTTCTGCCTGTTACTGAGATAAGTTTGATTCTTTGATAGTAGCTGCCTGTGGTAAAGAAACCAATATATTATTTAGATTTGGGCAAAAAGGAAGTAGTCTGTGGTGAGCTTTTGATAAGAATTGTCGACGGAAAATAACCAATTCTAAAAAATATTAATGATGAATAATTAATGTGGTTTATTTCTAAGCAGAGTATGAGTGACCTAAGCCCAGAGAGGAGGAAAACATGCATTTCTCAGGGTAATCAGGTACAGGGGTTCCTTTTATTTAATTTAAGAGTAACAGACAAAATTATGAAGAGATTTCCATTGGTCTGGCCCAAAAAAGGTGGGACAGGTGGAAGTAGGAGCTTGTAGGTTATAGGTGGGTTCCACAATTTTTAGGTTGGTCATTGGAAGGAGAGATCTGTGTCCTGGGAAGAGATTCATAAAAGAAATGCTTAATCTACATCTCAAGGAAAGGGAAGTTCTGTGTCTTGGGAAGAGATAAGCAAAAGAATATACTGTAATTGGTGGAAATATACATCTCAAAGATACTATGCCAGGGACAGGATGAGGAAGAATCCTGTTAATGGAAAAAAATAATCTGTTAATGTTTGTGGGCGAGATTCCCCCTAGGCCCTCTGGAAAGGACTTTGGAAAAATAGGAAAAAGCAGTCAGACTTCGTCCACAGAATAAATTGCTAAAAATGATGATGAAAGTGATTTCTAATAAAGATGAGAGAGAAGGAAATAGGGTAGATTCCAGATGACTTTCCATTAATCTGGGGGCAACTCTCTACTTTTTGTGCCTTTCTCACTGGGATGATAAAGGTGATTCTTAGCTACCCACCAGTCTCCACAAGAGTTAGTTAATTCAGCAATGGCTACGAAGGAGTCTGAAGACCACATAAATCAGAGAGGATAGGGAGAACTGAGGAAAGGAAAGAAAGAGGCAAGACTGACACTTTCAGGTAAATCATAGTCCTCCAAGCTCTCCTGAAATTTCAGCATCTCCTAGGATCACACCATGTGGCTGAACTGTTCAACTAAAAGCTAAAGCCAAGAAAGGCTGTATAGAAATAACCTTTCTAGGAACTATTACAAGAACAATGAGGTTGAAACCTCTGTGCGTGGTCAAATAGTCTGTCACGTTCAGTGCTGGCAACCATCATTTCTGCCCCCAGGTGGGCAGGTCATACATATCAAGCATACATCTGGGGAGGTGACAAAGATGGCAGAGTATACAAAGGAAGTATTACAAATTCGCTCACCAGCTCTGGTCTACTTTAGTTTACATTTTATTTCCTGTATAACCCCCTTCATCTTAAAATGTTGCTCTATTTTTTTTAAAAAGAATTATTTATTTAATTTTATTTGTTTATTATTATTCTTCAATTTGACCAGAGAAAGAATGAGAAAGCAAGCCACCAGGTCCAGGACTTGAACCATGGATCAACCACGTGCAAGTCCAGTGCCTTAACTACCATGCCTCCTCCTGGACCCACTCTTTATTTTTATTGTAAAATAAATACATGCTCATTATAAACAAATCAGAAAACAAACATAAAATTGAAATATGAAAATAAAAAATCCCCTATAAGCCCAACACTTAAGACTCATTGTTAACATTTTGATATATATATATATATATATATATATATATATATATACATACACCTGTGGACAGAAGTCTGACTACTTTTTCTATTTTCCAAAAGGGACTGGGGAAGTCATGCCCACAAACATTAACAGACCATACAGAACTTCTCTTTTCCTTGAGATGTAGATTAAGCCTTTCTTTAACTAAGACACGGATCTTCCCTTCCAATCACAGACCTAACAATTGTGGAACCCACCTATAACCTACAAGCCCCCGCTTCTACATGTCCCGCCTTTTTGGGCCAGACCAATGGAAAATCTTTTCACTAAATGTTGTCTGTCAATCTCAAAAGCAAATAAAAGAAACTTCTGCACATGATCACCCCGAAAAAAGGCATATATGCCTCTTCTCCGGCCTAGGTCACTCACAGTTGGCTTGGAAATAAACCACATTAATTATTAATTATTAATTTTACAGTTAGTTATTTTTTTCCATCAACATACCTTCCAGAGATTTTTATGAAAAATACATGCAAAATTTCCCATAATTACCTTAAAAACCCATCCTAGATCCTATTCTATGAGCATATAAATTTAAAACTGCCCTGAGACATCCAAGTCCATCTCAAAGCATATTAGCAGAAAGATTAGAGACATCCGATCAAAACACCTTATTCTCACTTTAATTCCCTCTGGCCATGTAGGAATCCTCTGCCAGGATCCTGCAGGTCTCACCTCCTTTCAGTTCTACCAGCCAGATTTTATCCCTATTCCCATCTCACCCCCTTCCCCAGACTCCTAGATTCAGTCTTTGGGACTTTACCGCAATTAGCCACTTAGGCCCATTAGCCTCTTAAAACATATAATGAGGAGAGTTTGTTGGCTCCAGAGGCAGCTGGTTTTGTTTACCTGGCCCTTATTTTAAAGGAAAAACCTTTGCCCCTTATTATCTGACCCCTTCTTTTATTTCAGGTAATTGCATTAGTGCTGGCTTCCCAATGCTCAGGAATTTCCGGACCTATTTTGCTGCCTGCTGCTTTCAAGGAGGAGGGGGCAGTCTGCTCAGAATCCTCACACCCAGCCTGCTGACTGGGCAGGTAATTCCGTAAAACCAAGCCTTCTCCCTTGAATGGGGAGAAGTTTAGATAATCATTAGAACAACCCTGTTGACCTATAAAACCTATTCTGACACCTTGAAGCCAAACACTGGAGAAGGCTGACTTGAGTCTCTATAAAGCTCTAAGAATTGCACTTGCCCCTCCTCCAAAGGCCCTTGCCCTGGGCTCCTGCTGAGCACATTCTTCTTCACACTTGCCATAGGCTTCCTCCGGAGGTTACATCATTCTTAATCTTCTTTGCAATGGCTCAGTCTTCCTATCCTGTGTTCAGAACTATTTTTGGGCAGGAAAGCTTAGATGAAATTTTAAAAAAAAACTGTTACAAAGAAAGGCCCTACAGCATACAGATGTATATACACATATATACATACATACACATATCTTATATATACTAGAAAAACATAACTGGATCCATCCAGCATGTGACACCCCCCCTCCCCCCCCCCACCGCGAGGGGAATACAGGCACAAGACTCTCCTGAAAACAAGCCCAGGCAAAACAGTTCTTGACAAAGACAAAAACTGCGTGCTCCAGCTCCTCTTGGAACCCATTTTCCAGGACCCCTCCCCACCTGAGAGCTATTCTCTCCTTCAATAAACTCGGCTTTACTATCCCCTCTATGTGTGCATCTCTAATTCTTTGTGAGCATGAGACAAAGAATCAGGCTCTCTGCTGATCCCGCATTGAGTACTGGGCCCATGCACTCCAACTTTCCACATCACCAAGACCCCCATTTTCTTGACCTTTCCTCTCTCTCCTAACTCCTTGAATACTTTGGATTCCAATCCTCAAGCCTAGACTCTTTTCCTCCAAGTAGAGAGTGTTAAATCTATTTTGGCTTGAAATGGCTGCTGCAGTTCCACACACGGGTTCCTATGGACAAACCAAACTCACACACATTAGTCTATTTCTTTAGCCAGATGCTAAATTACAGCTAGTCACAGTTGACACACTTCAGTCAATAGCAGAAAGCCCACCTTTTGGACTGTTCATTCAGCCTAACGTTGAACTACAACCAATCAAATTATTGAATATTTCTCTACTTCATTCCCTTATTTCCATTTTTGCACATCATTTTTCCTTTTGTGCTTGTAAATATCACTTGATCACAATGCTACCTGGAGTTTCTTGGAAGCCATTCTGGGGGCTGCCTGATTTAAATTCCCCTTTGGTCCATTAAACTCTGTTAAACTTTAGGTTGTCTAAAATTTTATTTTTACAAGAGACACCGTGTTTTGGAGGAGGTTCACATAGCTGGACCTTGATCCCAGCAGTGCTGTGGACTCCACAGGAAGTTGAGAAAAGAACGGGGTGGAAAGTCATACCCAGCTCCTGCCAGCTTGGAGGAGGGCACATCTGGGAATTTTCAGAGTAGCAGATGATGATGGCACCAGAACTATGGGTAAGAATGGATCCATGTTTGCATCTGAAACTTACACAATTTGTGGAGGCCTCTTTAGGAAAAAGAAATCAAAAGTACAAAGCACAAAATTAGGTGCATAAGTAAATATTTATATACAATGATAAAATAAATCACAACTCCCAGAAATGTACAGAATCAAGTCCATTTTTTTTTAAATGAAAGGTCTTTAGGCAATTGAATAGAAATCCTTATATAGAAATGTTTCCCCATGCATGTAGGGTCTGGGGGAAGGGAGAAGAAACACGGTGGAAATTTTCCACAGGTGGGAACCTTCCCATCTCCCACATCTGGCTTGGCAACCAACAGACTCTCCTGCCTTCCGCCTTTGGCCCACCCACCAGCCACCAGTTGAACAGAAACATCATCTCCCATTGGCCAGGATGGGAAGCCATAACACTGTGGCAACCGCTCATTGGACAAGGGCCAAGGAACCACAATAATTACTAATGACCAAAGACAACATGGAATCTAGAATGCTGGAAGGGAGGTCTGTTAATAAAGACTCCATATCAGTAGGTGACAACCTTTTGACTCTATAGCTAATTGTCTCCATTAGGCTTCGAGATACCTCAGTTTTCACTCCAATGACAATCCAGAGTTTGAGGAAGATTTGAGGCATTCCCATTATTTCATATCTCATAGAGGACATGTCTTAACTTGCAAGTGTCATGTAAGTAGGAAAGCCAGAGATGAACGTCTACCCAACATGATGTTGCTTATTTCCAGATATCCAGCATTCACACATTTTTAACACACTCACACACACACAAGTGCTTCTCTTACTAGACTCTCTAGCATTCTGTATTTTAGTTTCTGTACCTAATTTGTATTCTCAGAAAAAAACCCTCAGTGTTATAAAGCTATATATTCTTCTTATTTTTTTTATTTTATTTTTTTATTTTTTTGGAGAGGTTTTTGCTATAGGGCGCGTGCGCTCGCCAGACAGACAGAGAGAGACAGAGAGACAGAAAGCAGGAAATCACCCCCCAGGGTGGATGGCCACGCCGCAATCCCTTCTCCTCCATTCTCCTCTCGGGATCTTGGGCACGCACGCACACGCGTCCAGCGTGAGTTTAAGCCACCGGGTCCGGGACTCGAACCGCGGTCGACTACGTGGGAGTCCAGCGACATAGCCATTACGCTAACTGCTGGTCCCAATATTCTTCTTATTTTTTAAAAAAATAACCTTAGAGGGCACACAAGTTCACTGGAAACAGCGACAGAGCGAGAACCCCCCTCATGGCCATGCCACAATCCCTTCTCTTCCATTTCTCCTTTCAGGATTTTGGACACACACACACACACACACACACACAGAGTGTGTGTTTTTCAAACCACTGGGTCCAAGACTCAAACCATGCAGTTGGCATGTGGGATCCAGCAGACTTACCACCACACCATTGGCTTGTCCACTATACTGTCTTAAAGGATTATTACTGCATGAATATTGCCTCAAAAGAAAATCTTACATTAATATGATTCTTTCCACAACAATTGCCAGTTTTCTATTTAAAAGAAAATCTGGTTCTCACCATAAAAAGCCTCTAAAGGGACCATTTACTGTAAATATATGTGCATGTGCACACAGGTGTGTATATGTGTTGAGAGACATAAAGAGGGCTGGCTCTATGGCACGGTCATAATGTGCTGCTCCTGAGAAACTGAATCCCACACACTGACTGCCATTTGAATCCCCAGCTCAGTCAGCCTGAAACATGCCACATTCACGCAAGTGCCCAGGAACCAACAGGCTGGAGGACTGGAGGAAGAAGATTACAGCATCACCAGACCCTGTGGGAGGTGCTCCTCTCTCTCTCTCTCTCTCTCTCTCTCTCTCTCTCTCTCTCTCTCTTTCTCTCTCTCTCTGTCTCTCTCTCACTCTCACATGCACATGCAGGTGTTCTATCATGCATAAAAAAATAGACCTAGATTGATAGAAAGAAGAATATGTCTCTACTAGTTAGATTTCAAGGCCAGGCTAAATATAAGGTCAGTTTTTGTGTTGTATCAAATGTAAATTGGGCCCCAAGTAAACTATTTCTGGTAGGATATTTTAAATTTCAGACATTGCATTTTTGTGTAATCAAATTTGAGTATCATTAGTATTCTAAGATTATACTTTCCATTAAGCAGATTGTTTTTAATTGTTTTATTCTTTTATTTATTTATTTATTTTTTGAGAGAGACATTTTTGCTATCGGGAGTATGTGCTCACCAGAGAGACAGAGAGACAGAAAGCGAGAAATCACTCCCTGGGGGATGGCCATGCAGCAATCCCTTCTCCTCCATTCTCTTCTTGGGATTTTGGACATGTATGCACACATGGCTGGTGTGAGTTTGAAGCCCCTGAGTCCAGGACTTAAACTGTGGTTGGCCATGTGGGAGTTCAGCAACGTAACTGCTATGCCATCTGCTGGTCCTTAATTATTTTATTCTTTTGATTCGAAGTTTTTAAACAGAATAGTTTAAGGATCCTATAGCAAAATACATATTCATTTTAAAACTTTAACATGATAACAGAAGTACAAAGAAGTTTAATAATCACTCTAGGGAACCAGCAGTTAGCGTAATGGCTATGTCGCTGGACTCCCACGCAGTCGACCGTGGTTCGCGTCCCGGACCCGGTGGCTTGAAACTCACGCAGGGTGCGTGTGCGTGCGTGCCCAAGATCTCGAGAGGAGAATGGAGGAGAAGGGATTGCGGCGTGACCATCCCCTTTGGGGGGTGATTTCTCGCTTTCTGTCTCTATGTCTCTCTCTGTCTGTCTGTCTGGCGAGTGCACGCTCCCTATAGCAAAAATCTCTCCAAAAAAAAAAAATAATAATAATCACTCTAAATCTCCATGAACTACCTACCTCTACCAACATTCAGTGAAGTTATTCCAGACAGCTCTGTTGGTATAAATACATGTACATATATCTACATACATGGATATATGTATGCATAATATTGAGACTGATAGATGCTGATCATTTTAGAATGGTGTCATTATGTCATATTTTCTTCACAAAATGAATCAATTGTTTTTTGAGAGAAAGAGACTTTTTTGTTATAGGGTATGTGCACTCACCATAGAGGCAGAAAGAGACAGAGAGAGAGAAAGTGAAAAATCACCCCTCTCCAAGGGGAATGGCCATGCTGCAACCCCTTCTCCCCCATTCTCCTCTCAGGATTTTGGGCATGTATTCACACGTGCCCAGTGTGAGTTTCAAGCCACAGGGACCAGGACTTGAATCATGGGAGAGTCCTATGCCTTAACCATTATGCCAACTGTTGGTCCCCAAATGGATCAAATTTAGTAGTATTTAAATGTAATAAAAGAAAAAGTTAAGAAGTTCATCAATGAATATCTTCCTCAATATGCTTTTTATAAGAAATTATAAAAGATGGAGTCACTAAGTTTTTACCTTAAGAATGTTCTACTTTAGACTGCATTCCAGCTGCTGCTTGTGACAGATAATGGCATTACTCTTTTTTCCATACAACATTGACAACCACATCAGCCAGTGTAATAATTTTTGCTTCAACCATCAAACATAATTGAGAAAATTCAAGAGAAGTAATCTATAATATTTATCCATCTTTTACTTTTCTGTTTTGCTTTCTTCCCATCTGATGTAAAAATTACCTTTTTAAAAATCATCTCCTATTTATTTATTTATTTTTGAGTTTGCTACAGGGCAAGTTTGCTTGCCAGAGAGACATGGGGGAGTGGGAAGGGAAGAGGGGGAGAGAGAGAGAGGTTGGAAAAATCATGCCCCCCAAGAGAGGATGGCCATGCCACAATCCCCTCTCCTCCATTCTTCTCCCAGGACCTTGGGTACATAGGTACATGCACCTGGCATGCCCTCCAAGCCTTCAGGTCTGGGTTTCAAACTGTAAAGTCAGCCATGTGAGCCACGTGAGATGCAGTCACCAAGCCTCCACACCATCTACTGGCTCTATTTCCTTTCTGTTTTTAGAAAACTTACTTTAGCCATTCTTTTAGGAAAGTCTTCTGTTAATACTTTTTTTTTTTCTTGTTTAGTTTCCTTTACCTGAAAAGTCTTGATTTCCCTTCATTCCTGAAGGATATTTTCTCTGGACATAAAATTCTACATGCCAGTTCTTTCCTTTTTTTTTTTGGAGACGTTTTTGCTATAGGGCACGTGTGCTCGCCAGAAAGACAGAGTGAAACAGTGAGACAGAAAGACAGACAGAGACAGAGAGACAGAAAGCGAGAAATCACTCCCCCGGGGGGGTGGCCACACAGCAATCCCTTCTCCTCCATTCTCCTCTCGGGATCTTGGGCACACACGCACACGTGCCTGGTGTGAGTTTAAGCCACTGGGTCTGGGACTCGAACCACGGTCAGCTACATGGGAGTCCAGTGACATAGCCATTACGCCAACTGTTGGTCCCCTTTCCTACAACAGTTAAAAAATACCACTTTCTTCTGACCTCTGATGTTTATGAGGAAAAACATGCTGTCATTTGAATTTTTTTTAACCTATAGTATAGTGCCATTTTTCTTTTATGGCTTTCATGATTTTTCTTTTTAGTTTTCAGAAGTTTGAAATAATGTATCTTGGTATGGGTTTCTTTGAGTTTATGTATCTGGGGTTTGCTCAGCTTCTTGAATTTGTAGGTTTATATACTTGGCCAGGTTTGGAAAGTTTTCAGATAATATTTCTTCAAGTGCTTCTTCAGTCTTACCCTCTTTTTCATCTTATGTTGGGATTCTAATGTCATAAATGCTAGATCTTTTGTTTTAGTCTCCCTGAGATTCTTTTTATTATTTATTTTTCTCACCCCCCATCTATGTTCTCTCTGTTTTTCAGATGAGTAACTTCTATAGTTTTATCTTCAAGTTCACTGATTTTTCCTCCCCGTCTCCTCCATTTTACTGTTGAGCCTATCACTGATTTTTCCTCCCCGTCTCCTCTATTTTACTGTTGAGCCTATCTACTAAGTTTTTAATTTTGGTGTTTGTATTTTTCAATTCTAAAATTCTCATTTGGTTCTTTCTCATATCTTTATCTGTTGAGACGTCTTACTTCTTTGATGAATCATTCTATCTTCATTTGTTTCAACAATATTTTGTAATTGCTCACTGAAATATGCTTCTAATGACTGTTTTAAAATCCTCAGATAACTTGAACATCATTATCTCAATGTTGGCATCTACTAATTATCTTTCCCCATTCAAGTTGCTGTTTTTCTAGTTCTTGGTATGACAAGTGATTTTCAAATGATATCTGGATATTTTCAGTATTGTGTTAATGTGACTCTGGAGTTTACTGACATCTCCTATTTCAGCTGGCCTCTTCTGGCATCACTGTGGCAGGGTCAGGAGAAACACTGCCTATTACAGCCATTGTGGGTGGACGTCCAGCTGAACATGGGACTCGGGTTCTCAATAAGCATCCAGTGATATTACCCAAACGATAAGGGAAGGAGTGCCTTATTACGGTTCCCCACCTGGCCTCCAATGGCATGGGGGTCGGGGGATGGAGAGTAGCCTCTTTACCACCAGTAGTAGTGAAGCTCCTGACACCATTAGGCCTGTTCTGATAACATCCCCCTGTAGAGGGAAAGAAGCACTTTCATTACCGACAGCTGTGGGTGGGAGTGCACGCTCCTACAATTGTCTCCTCTGATACTGAGTGAGGGAGTGTAGGCATCCTAATTACCACCAGAAGTCTCAGCACTCTTAGTCGTCCTTCATTGATACCACCTGGCAGGCACACTGAGGCGACTATTGAGTTGCCTGGTAAGGGTGGAAGTCTCCGTGGCCTTTGCTGGTGGAGGTGGGGCCATAGCTTTTTCTGAAATGTTTGACTGGAGTAGCACAATTATTGTCTAAAAGTTTTCTCTTTTATCAAGCTATCTATTTCCTGTTCCTCTGGATAGAAAGAGATGTTTTTGCTGGGGAAATCTCTTTCTGTGCTTGAGTGTGCCAGCATCTCCAACACCAAGTCTGAGATATATGAGATTAAAAACCCTCCCACCCCCCCTCCCCCTGAAACCAGCAACCAAGGAACTTAACCACCATGTTGTTCCCTGGGTCCCAGACTGCCTTATTCTCACCATCTTTCAGAATCTTTGCATGTTTGTGTTTTATATAAAATATAGAGCTTTTTGTCCTACTTAATCAGGGGAATAGGAAAAGGTACTCCATTTTTCCTAAGAGGAAAAGTTTTATATTTATTTTTTAATTGTAATTCCAGTAATTTTAATCTTTAAATATAAAAATATATTTGAACTCATTTTATATTTATGAGCAATCCTTTCGCTATTTCTTCATCTTGATTCTCTTTCTGATTCATCTTTTGGTTGACTGCTTTATCTTCAAGTAGATTTTTCAACAACACTTCATGCATAACTAAATTCTCCCTAAGCTTTTGCATGCTTGAAAATGTCTTTCTTCCTCTACACATGAAAGACAAGTCAGATGCATATAATTGGCTGAAATGAAAGTTGTTCATAATAAATGAGAAAGCTTAAATATCAGATTTACAATTTCATGTATCTCTGACTACACTGAAGATTATAAGTGCACCTAAACAGAAGATAGCAGGTTCTGATTGCTTAGTGGAAATCTTAGACATTATCCCTCTCCTAGAAACAATAAAATACTCTTTCATTTTAGTAGAATGTTCCCTTTCACACACATGACTTAATGACAAGGATGACGATAACAGTATAAAACTAACATACGTGAATTTTTAATGTGTGTCATGCATCACATATATCAATCTTCACATTATATTGCAAGATAATCATTTATTGGGGACCAGCAGTTACAGTAATGTCTATGTCACTGGACTCCCATGTAATCAACCATGCTTTGAGTCCTGGACCAGGTGGCTTAAATTCACGCCGGGTGCATGTGCGTGCATGCCCAAGATCCCGAGAGGAGAATGGAGGAGAAGGGATTGCCGTGTGACCATCCACCTTGGGGGGTGATTTCTCGCTTTCTCTGTCTCTGTCTCTCTCTGTCTTTCCGGTGAGCGCACGTGCCCTATAGCAAAAACCTCTCAAAAAAGAAAAAAAAAAGATAATCGTTTATTCAATCAACACTTATGAGGTACCTACTATACATTAGGCAAGTTCTAAATTCTAGGTAGAATCTACTGCTGTGCCTTTTTTATTTATGAAGAAGCCATATCTCAGGGAAGTTAAATGACTTGATAGTAAGTGGAACAGGTCAGTATTTGAATTCAGATCTGTATAATGCTTCAGCATAAGATACACGGCCTCACTAGCTGAGCATACGGGGTGAATAGCAACAATTCCAAGGGAAAAAAATTAAATGCCTTAGATTAGTGTTTAGAACATACATCATTTATGAGAGATGATTCAGGTAGATTTGTTCAGCTAATAGTAATTTTAACATCATAATTTCAAGGTAAAACTTCATATCTCTCCAAAACAGCATCTTTATTCACTATCCTTTCCTTTAAAAAATTTCAAGGAATTGCCATAAGTGCTACCCTCGAATATCCTATTTCCCCCCCTCTAACTTCCTACAAATTCACTTTGCTTATATCAGGGATTTCAAAAAATTCATGGAAAAATGGAATTGAAGTATAAATTTACTTTGGTGTAATAATTTTTTAAATGCATGCAGTTTTTCATAATATGCATTTTCCATGAAATTTTGGATGACTCATCATAGAACCAAAAGGAACTGAGAATCAGAGAAAATATTAGCATGTTGTCTTCTCCTCTGTCATTATAAAGACTTTATTTAAACACAAAGAGAAAGCAAACTGATTGCTATCATTCTGAAGCATTTTAAATGGAAAGGTGGCCCCCTTTAAAGAATTATTTCTGTTTTAAAAAGTGAATCAAATACAGAAATAAAAAGCAAATAGTTTTTTTTCTTGAGACAATGATAGTTCACTCTCTAAATTAATATAAAAAAAGGTAAAACTAATAATACATTCTGATTACATACTTAGAACAACTAAAACGGAAGTAAGTAAAGAGGAAGAAAAGGAAACAAGCACACCAATAGATTCTACCTAGAATTTAGAACATGTGTAGCGTATAGTAGGTACCTCATAAGTCTTGATTGCATAAGTGATTATCTTTTTTTTTTTTTTTTTTTGAGAGGTTTTTGCTATAGGGTACGTGCGCTCGCCAGAAAGGGGATAAGAGGGTGAAGAGCCATATGAAGAAGAAAATACTAATTTCAGGTTTTGGGGGTCTTTTGGTTCCCCTAAACCCAATCCACTCTCTTTGCCCCTGTTTTTTATATCTGTGCATCCCACTGAATCTTACCTTTCCACAACTAGCCCCACATTACACCTTTCCAAACATCTGAGTCTTCGTTCACCTGAGTCCAGGTTATTATAGCTCTATACCACCACCTATCCGATCCAACTTCCATCAGTAAACCACAACTGGATTGTGGTTGTTTTCTCAAAGATCACAGAGTACTTCACAAATAAGAGACATGAAAGATCTCTCTGAATGAAAACAGGCTAAGTTTTGCTTTTTCTTTTCTTTCATAGTGAAAAAAAAGTCCAAACTTCACCAGAGGACCCATTCAGTTGGAGTGCATGTGTGTGTGTGTGTGTGTGTGTGTGTGTGTGTGTGTGTATTTTGGGGGAGTTAGAAAAGTGGAAGCAGCCTTAGGGCTATGGGGTGAGTGATGGGCCTAGGCTCATGAAGACCATAGCCTTGTCCCAAGGTCCACAGACTTTGTTGTAAAGGGCCTGATAATAAGTAATTTATGCCTTGGGAGCCATATATTCTGTTTCCATTACAGGATTCTGCTATTATAATCTCAAAGCTATAGACAATTAATAAGATAATGAACATAGCTGTTTTATGAAAAAATTATTTGTGGGAACTAGAATTTGAATTATATGTAATTTTCACATCACAACATATTTTTAATTTTTAAATTTACATTTAATTACTGTACATCTTTACAATGTACAACATAGTTTTCCCAGCATGAATACAGTGCGTATTAGTCAAGTCAGAGACATTGCCATATACATTATCATCAACAGATGACTTTACATTTTTGTGTCTTTCAAAAGTTTGTTTGTTTTTTCCCTGATCTCCTCCTTCTCACTCTCTGTTACCTACCCCCTATTATCTACTCTCTTTTATACTGTTTCTAGTATCTATAGTTGCCCTCCCTGGTCTAATACCTTCCATTCTTTTCTGCTGTAGAGTGCAGACACACAGTAAATATTAAGTGGAGACATACAATGCCTGTCTTCATAGTTTGGCCTGCTTCACTTAACATTAAATCTTCCATATTTGTCCACTTTGTGTCAAATGTCAGAGGTTTTTTTTTTTTTATGGCTGAGTAGTATTCCACAGTACATGTGCCACATTTTTTCAATCCACTTGTCTGTCCTTGGATATTTGGGTTGATTCCATATTTTAGCAATTGTGAATAATGCTGCAGTAAATATGGATGTACAAGTGTTTTTCTGATTGAGGGTTTTCCTACCCTTTGGGTAGATACCTAAGAGTGGAATTACTGGGTCATATGGTAGTTCTATTTATAAGTTTCTGAGGAACCTCTATATTGTTCTCCACAATGGTTGTACTAATTTACATTTCTACCAACAGTGCAGGAGGGTTCCCTTTTCACTGAGGCCTGGCCTCATCAGCACTTATCATTCCTTATTTCTTTAATCTTAGCCATTCTGAATGGTATCTTGCTGTGGTTTTGGTTTGCATTTCCCTTATAATAAGAGATGTCGAGCATTTTTTTCTCTATGCTTTTTGGTCATTCACATGTCTTCCTTGGAGAGTTATCTGTTTAGTTAATTTGCCCATCTTTTGATTGGATTTTCTTTTCTTTTTTTTTTTAAATTTTTTATTTTTTATTTGCAGGTAAACTGAGTTCACTGTATATTCTGGTTATCAGTTTTATATATATACATATATATATATATATACACACACACACACATATACATATACATATGTGTGTGTGTATATATATGTAATATAATTTTATTTATTCATTCATCTATTTTTTAATTTGACCAGAGAAAGGCATGCACATGCACGTGCACACATACAGAGAGAGAGAGAAAGAGAGAGAGAGTGAGAGAGAGAGAGAGAGAGAGAGAGGAAGTGAGAAAGCAAGCCACCAGGTCCGGGACTTGAACCATGGTTGGCCATGTGGGAGTGTTCAGCACCTTAACCACCATGTCGCCTACTGGTTCCATCAGTCTCTTATTTGAGATACAGTTTGCAAACATATTTGCCCATTCTGAGGGTTGTCTCCTCCACTAATCATTGTTTCTTTTGCTGTGCAGATGCTTTTTAGCCTGAGGAAGTCCCACTTGTCTACTTTTGGGATTATTGCGTATTCTTTGAGGAGCTGTATTTAAGAAGTCTTTGCCTATGCTGATGGCTCCAAGAGTTTCCTGTGTTTTCCACCAGTAGTTTTATAGTTTGAGGTTTTATGTTTAGATCCTTGATCCATTTTGAGCTGATTTTTGTTAATGGCAAGAGATAGGGATCCAATTTCATTTTTCTACAGGTGAATATCCAGTTTTTCCAGCACCATATTTCTTGTTTTGATTTTTAAAACCATTTATAAATGCAAAAACAAACAAATAGTTAAGTCCACAGGCTATGCAAAAAACCCACGACAAGCTGGATCTGACAAAATCTTTCAGTTTGTGAATTGGATTATCATTCTCATTGGTCAATGAAACTGAATTAATAATTTTTTCAAGGTTAGTGAGTTCTAGGTACTATTTGAAAAAAAAAAAAAGCTTTTGCTCACAAAATGGTTATAAGAACATTATGTGTTTTCTTCTGAAGCTATATTGTGTTCCTTTTCACATTAGGCTTTTGATCTCTCTTAAACTAATTTTTTCTTTTGGAGAGGTTTTTGCTATAGGGTGCATGCACTTGCTGGAAAGACAGAGAGAGACAGAGACAGAAAGCGAGAAATCACTTCCCAGGGGGGATGACCACGCTGAAATCCCTTCTCTCAGGATCTTGGGCATGCACGCACACGCACCAAGTGTGAGTTTAAGCCACTGTGTCCGGGATTCGAACCGCAGTCAATTACATGGGAGTTTAGCAACATAGCCGTTACACTAACTGCTGGTCCCTCTTAAACTAATATTTTTATATATGGTGTGAGGTATAGATCATATAAAAATCCTAAAAGTGGCCAAAGGAAAAAAGAATAACCATATTACTTACATTTGACTTAACAACACAAATTATAGAAGCTAGGAGATAAAGGAAATAACATTTTAAACAGCCATATGGGTTTTCAGCAGTTTGACTACGATTTATATAGATGGGGCTTCTTTTCCTTTCTTTTTTCTATCAAAGGTTCCTTTAATGTTGAAACTGAAGCTAAGTCCCATGGGTGGAATAGCATCAAAGTAGGCTGACCAGGATGTGGTTTTCTTTGTATATACCTTGAATGACATTTGATGAAATTCTTCTCTAAAATGCTTTTTTTTTTTTCTTGAAGTAAAATCCACATAACTAAAATTAACCAGAGACAGCTTCAGGCAGCTCTCTTCATTAGCAACCAGCTTCACAGAACTAACCCTTATTCATGAGAACTAGAACTCACCGGGTCTCGTAAGACATCACTATTCTATTCTCTAGAGTGTTACCTTCATGACATAGTCATCATGATGCAATCACTGCCCACTAGGCCTCACCACCTTGCAACATCACATTTCTAAACATGAAACTCTAGAGGATAAATTATCATTCAAACCAACAGCAACCATAATCATTGATTAGCACATGTGCTAATCACCCTAAAATTAAACCTTGAACCTATAAAGCAGTCACTCACCACTCTTCCTTTCCTACAGACCCTAGAAGCCACTTTTTTTTTTTTTCCTTTACAAATGACCTATTCTTAGTATTTCACACAGTAATGGTCCTTTGTGACTGGCTTCTTTCATTTAGTATAATGTTTGTGAAATTCATTCACATTGTACCATGTATCAGTATTTCATTCCTTTTTAGGACAGAATAACATTCCATTGTACTGATATAAGATATGTTGTTTACCCATTCATAGGTTGACATTTATGTTTCTTCTACCTTTTAGCTATTGTGAATAGTGCTGCTTTGAACATTTATGTACACAGAAAAGGGGCTTTCAGAAGTTCATGGAAAGTTTAATTAAAATTAATTTATTTTGGTGCAAAAAATTTTTGAAATTTATGCACTTTTTAAATACTATGTATTTTCCATTAACTTTTTAATGACCTTCCCCCTGCCCCCATTTTGTTTGAATATCTGTTTTCCATTCCTAGGGGTATATACCTAGGAGTGGAATTAATGAGTCATTATGATAATTCTATATTTAACTTTTTGAGGATTCTGAACTTTGTAAGTCTGTGGGATTTCTTGGTTATTCTGTATTCAAAGGTTATAGCTATTCTATTCTCTCCACTCTTTCTGGTACTCCAATTTCAATTATATTAAAACTTGACAATGCACATATCTTTCATACACTTGCTTTATTTATTTCCCCCATGCTTTATTTTGGATATTTCCTATTGATTTGTCTATAATTAATCCTATCATCTGATAAATACATCCAATACAATCCCATCTTCTGTTAGATACATTTGTTAAATAGTTCTGTTAAAAAATTTGAGATATTTTAAAATTCTAGATTATTTTATTTAAAAAAAATAGACAATTCTATTAAATTCTCTTTTTTCCTTATTCGTATTTTCCTGAACATATTGAACATATTTATTTAAAATTCCTTGTCTGATGTCCTTATCACACAGGACTGCCCTCAGCTCTACAGCAACCCCATTTCCATCTTCAGAACTCTGGCCTAAGGGACACTGAGGCAGGGCCCCTGCCCCAGCTCCAGCCCCAGCACCCCCAAACCCAGAGACCCCTATCTCTGTCAGCCAGGTAGGGATTTTTTCTTCCTTCTCCTCTTCTTTCATTTGTAAATTTCTCACTTCTCCTTCCAGACAAAAATAAATAAATAAATAAATAAATAAATAAATAAATAAATAAATAAAAATAAAAAATAACTGCTCCTAGAAAACACTGGGGGAACTCTAGGAGACATTGGGGTAGGCAAAGACTTCTTAAATAAGACCCCCAAAGCATAGTCAATATCCCTAAAATAGACAAGTGGGATTATATCAGACTAAGAAATTTCTGCATGGCAAAAGACACACTAACTAGTGTGAATCAACAGCCCTCAGAATGGGAAAATATTTTTGTAAACTATGCATCACATAGGAGGCTGATAACCAGAATACACAAGGAACACAATCAGCTGTTCCAAAAAAAATATGATCAATCCTATTAAAAGATTGGAGAATGAGTTTAAAAAAAAAAAAACACTCTCTAAGGATGACATACAAATAGCCAAAAGACATATGAAAAAATGCTCTACATCCCTCATTTTAAGGGAAATGCAGATCAAAACAATGAGATACCACCTAACCCCAGTCAGAATGACTAAGATTTAAAAAACAAAACTTGATAAGTGCTGGCGGGGTGTGGTGAAAGGGGAACTCTCTTACACTGCTGGTGGGAATGTAAATTGGTTCAGCCACTATGGAGAACAATTTGGAGATTCCTCAAAAATTTACAAATAGAACTACCATATGATCTAGCAATCCTACTCCTTGGTATCTACCCAAAAGACAGAAGAATTCTTAATAGGAAAAGTGTTTGTGCATCTATGTTTATTGTGGTACTATTCACAATTGCTAAGACATGGAACCAACACAAATGCCCATGAACAGATGAATGGATTGAAAAACTGTGGCACATATACTCTATGGAATACTATTCAGCCATAAAAAACAACAAAACCCTGACTTTTTAGAGAAAGTGGAAGAATATGGAAGATTTACTGCTGAGTGAAGCAAGCCAGGCTGTGAAGGAGAGATACTGTATGTCCCCACTTAATATATACCAAGTGTTCGCACTCTGACTGAAACTGATTGACTAAAGGGTATAGAAACTCAGTAAATGGATGTGAATACCGCATACAGTGTGTGTGAAGGAGTAGAGTCTAAAGAAGGGCATTTAGAAGAAAAACAGAGAGGCAAAGCATTAATGGGACAAAGAAATGTGGTTGAAGATAATTTTGAAGATAATTTTATAGTTTTATCAACTGGACTAGGGAGAAATGTTCACATGTTGGAATATTCACTTTGTAAGCTAAATAACATGATTGAATGTATAAAAGAAAATGAAATTTAAAAATTAAAAAAAATTTCCTAATTCCAATGCCAGAATCACTGGAGCCTTTTCTTACCTGTTTCCCATTTTCTCACTAACATATTGCTGCAAAGAATAGACAAGTAGGGAGAACTACTCAGTTTATGATGGTAGAATCCTGTTTTAAAAGCAGTAAAAAATAGTACAAGAAAAAATTAAAAAATCATCTCATTTATGAATATGGAAACAATAATCTTATGATAAAATGTTAGTCAATAGAATCCAGTAATGTACTTGCTACCAAAAAATACCTTGTCAAGATAAGGCTTATCTCTTAAACACAAAGACAGTTCAATACAGGCATTCCTTGCTTAACAACTGAGTTCTGTTCCCACAACTAGGTCATTAAGCAAATTGGTTGATAAGCGGGGAGCTTAAGGTGGGTGTCTCATGATGTGCCGTGGCACCATGGGATATGTATTTTTCAATAAATACCATGCAATACCAGATTAGAATAATGCAACTCTATCCATGTTAAAAGCATACATTAGATAAGCACCAGAAAGCCAAGACACGCCACAACACAATAACAAATCTGTCCTAATCATTTTCATTCATTCTGAATACTAGCATGGTGCACAATAAATTCAAATTTGTGAATGAAATATGCAGTCCTGTGTGATTGTCAATGCTTTGTGTAGTGAATACTAACCAACTAGAGAACCAGATAAAGACTGAGAAAGCGGATTCCCAAGATTTACATGGCTGAGAAAGGGAATTCCTGGCACCTGAGAACTGGTTCTAAGTCTGAGTGGTTGTTAAATAAGCAGGTTGTGGGGCCAGCAGGTTGTGGTGGTTAAGAGCGCTGGACTCCCACATGGCCAACTGTGGATCAAGTCCCAGATCTGGCAGCTTGCTTTCTCAATTTCCTTCTCTCTCTCTCTCACTGTGTCTCTCTCTGGTCAAATTAAAATTAAATAAATAAATGAAGTTAAATACAATAATTTAAAAAAATGTTAGATAAGCAGGTTGTGAACTGAGGGATGGCTGTATGAGAAACTCTGTCCATACAGTACAAAATCTTAACATATTAAAAAAGGAAAACATATGTTCTCAATACATATAGAAAAGAAGTGGAATATAATCTGAAACTTTCATTACTAAAAAATTGATGAAACAATTATTTAACAGACCAATGTGTAAGAATCTTATGAAGAGCATTACTAAGTCATATTTCTAATTCACATTTGTACAAAAATATAGTTTTTGTTTGGGGCTGGAATTAAACTCCCCACCAAAAACAATTTTAGCACTTTAAGAAAAACAATTTTTAAAAAAATTTTATAAAAGGAAATTATTTTGAATGATAGTACTCAGTCTATAAAACAAATTTGTATGTAATAACATGGTTAGATTTTAAAAACATGATAAGAGGGGCCAGCAGGTGGTATGTGGTTGGGACACTGGATTCCCACATAATCAACTGCGGTTTGAGTCCTGGACATGGGGCTTGCTTTCTCAGTTTCCCTCTCTGTCTCCCTCTGGTCAAATTAATAATAATAATAATAAATAAAATTAAATGATTCTTTAAAAAACATCATATGAAAAGGCAATTCACAGACTGTACATGGTGCTATCACTCTATATTTATATAAGTTTATATAATTTACAAGTATGTAATTTAAAAATCATCCAAGCAGTACTATGAATGGTTTATGGATTCTCCTATATGTATGTAGTAAAAATATGAAAATACGAGTTAGAAAGATGCAATCTAAAGTTATATAAGTGGTTACCTTTGAGAAGCGATGAAACTATGTGGTAAAACAAGTAACTTCAATTTTATCTCTATAATGTTTTATCTAAAAGCATCATAAGCAAAACTGAACACATCTATTAATGCTTATAAATTATGAGTGGTGAACACATGGATGTTTTTTATATAATTCTTCTATTGCCATTTCTTTCTTTCTTTCTTTCTTTCTTTCTTTTTTTTTTTTTTTTTTTTTTTTTTTGAGAGGTTTGTGGTATAGGGCACATGCACTCACCAGAAAGACAGAGAGAGAGAGAGAAAGTGAGAAATCACCCCCCAGGGGGATGGCAACTCCACAATCCCTTCTTCTCCTTTCTCCTCTCGGGATCTTGGGCATGCACACACGCACCCAGTGTGAGTTTAAGCCACTGGGTCTGGGATTCAAACCGCAGTCGACTACATGGGAATCCAGCAACATAGCCATTACGCCAACTGCTGGTTCCCTCTTCTACTGCCATTTCTAACTTGTTATAAAAAGACAGTAGGAGGGTCCAAAGAATGGAAATCACCCTTTTACCTCAGAAAAAAGTCTCCTTTGAACAAATTTTTTTTTTTTCTTTTTTTTGGAGAGGTTTTTCGCTATAGGGCGCGTGCGCTCGCTGGACAGACAGAGAGAGACAGAGAGACAGAAAGCGAGAAATCACCCCCCAGGGGGGATGGTCACGCCGCAATCCCTTCTCCTCCATTCTCCTCTCGGGATCTTGGGCACGCACGCACACGCGCCCGGCGTGAGTTGTAAGCCACCGGGTCTGAGACGCGAACCGCGGTCGACTACGTGGGAGTCCAGCGACATAGCCATTACGCTAACTGCTGGTTTCCTCCTTTGAACAAATTTTCACACAAAAAAATCTGAAAGATAACGAAAGGGAACAAAGTTTGGGTCCAGGTAAAATGAAAATGACAGAGAACAATGGGTCTGTTTGCAGAGGTGAATAGGGGAGCCAACCATAGACGCTGAATGTGTGTTTTCAGCCCTGGAAGATTAGGTGCAGTCAACCTCATTACTTCATTGAGCACTTGTGAAGTATTAATGGACCCAGAACAGAGAAAATCTGTCTTCGTTCAATTAAAAATTGGTAGTAGCATCATTAAAATGAAGTTGTTCCTCCTGCTACTAATTTCATTCTTGGCTACCAGGCTGGTTGGTTGTTTATTGGAATGAAGAGAGGTGAGGCAGATAAACTGAAGTACCATGAGGAAAAAGACTGGTCACGTGTTAAGGAGTGGCAGGAGCTGATCCTGGAGTGGCTCTCAGCACAATCTTCTTACTGCAAATGATTGTCTACATTTGACAACAGTGTGAGCACAGACTGCACAAATGAGATTTCTTTTTCCCTTCTTCCAGTTGTGTTGGGTACTTTTCTTACTTTAGAACTGAAAGGGACTATATGACCTTAAAGGGCCTTCTCATCTATAGACTTGGAAATTGAGACCTAGAGAGGCGAAATCATTGGTCCAAGGTCATACAACTTGTTACTGGGCCTCCTTCCAATGGCTCTGAAAATAATTCCAAATCCTGCTTCTAAAATTAGCTCACCACTATTAAAAGGCAGATTTTAAAATGTACCCTGAGCACACAATGGCCTTTCTTGGCCACAGGAAAGACCTTGCAAGGGCTGGCAGGGACATCATTAGGAAGAGAGGAGGCAAATCTTGGTACCCACCGTGTCTGTGCACTTGAGCTTCCCTATATTGTCCCTTATCTACTCAGGGTGAGGTCCCAGAACTTAAGACAAGGGTGGGACCGACAGATCAGATGGTGCAACGGTTACATTGCTGGACTCCCATATAATTGACCATGGTTCAGGTCCTGGACCCAGGGACTTGAACCTCACAGTGTGTGTGTGCCTGAAATCCTGAGAGGAGGCTGGAGGAAAAGGGACTGTGGTGTGGCCATACCCCCTGGGGGATGATTTCTTGCTTTCTGTACCTCTAGTGGTGAGCACATGTACCCTGTAACAAAAGTCTCTCTCTCTCAAAAAAATAAAGAAAGAAAGAAGACAAAGGCATCTTCAGCTCCCTTTATGAGGGATGGCAGAACAACCCTGCAACAATGATACCATAAGGCCGTGTCACTGGACCCACTTGAGCAATGTTCTCTCCACAGTGAATCCCTCCCTCTTCCATCTAAGTGGAACCCACCGTGTTTTCCAAACACCTTTCCATCTGTACTCTCACTGAGCCTTGAAACTTCCCTGAGCCAGGGTCCATTATTTCAACTTTCCAGAGCAGAAAGCTGAAACACAGGAGTGAGTAGGCTGAAGTGGAGCCAGAGGCCCAGGCTCATCTCAGGACACCCAGCTTGAATCTGTCTGGGCTGCCAGCCATTCCTCAGCCCCTCCTTGCCCTGACACTGCCTTGCCCCCAGGTTGTACAAACCTCTCTGGCACAGAATAACCTGCACTAGTGCTCTCCTGGGAATCACAGGCCAGCACGTAGCCTGAGAAGTGGGGGAGGCTGGTGAAGGCAGTGGCGATGATGATTTCCTTCAAAGGATGCACCGGGAAAGTCACTGGAGGCAGAATGGTAAAACCTGGACTAATGAAGTCTCAAAGGATTGTGGTCTAGAATAACAAAACATAGCCTAGTGGTTTCCAAATCCCCATTACACCAGAATTACTTAGGGCTGCTTTCCACTTATTCTTGGATAGCTAATAGATTCACAAGGCTCAGAAATCAAAAGGAACAAGGATATATGGTCTTTCTTGTACAAAGTTAACATTCTGCACATGTTGTTTTTGACTTTTCCTTTCTTTACCTAAACAATGTATGTTGGAGGTTGCTTCATATTAATGCACAAAGAACACCCTCTTTTTTCATTCTGCATTAGTATTCTATTTACATACATTATATCATGATTTTTATTAACCAATTCCCTATTACTAAATCATAAATTTGTGGGGCCCGTAGAAGGCATGGTAGTTATGGTGCTGGACTCCCACATGGCCAACCACGGTTCAAGTCCCAGACCTGGTGGCTTGTTTTCTCACTTTACCTCTCTCTCTCTATCTCTCTCTGGTGAGTACATGTATCCTTTAGGAAATTAAAAGTAATAATATAAACTGATCAAGGAAGTCAAAGACCTCTATAAGGAAAACTATGAAAACCTTAAAAAGGAAATCAAAAAGGACACAAAAAGTGAAAGGACAACCCATGTTCCTGGACTGGCAGAATTAATATCATCAAAAAGGCAATCCTACCCAAATTAATCTACATATTTAATGCAATCCCCATAAAACTACAAGAGACATTCTTCACAGATCTAGAAAAGACAATCATAGAATGTGTCTGGAATCATAAAAGACCCCGTATTTCCAAAGCCATCCTGTGCAAGAAGAGTGGAGTGGGTGGCATCTCACTTCCTGGCCCCAAAATATATTACAAAGCTGTGATAATCAGCATGGTATTGGCACAAAAACAGACATGAGGACCAATGAACAGAGTAGAGACCCCAGAAAAAAACTGCAAAACATACAGCCAACTGATTTTTGACAAAGGGTATCAGTCAATCTAGTGGGAAAAGGAAAATCTCTTTTGTAAACAGTGCGGGAAAAACTGGGTATCCACCTGCAGAAAGATGATTCTGAACTCCTATCTGTTACTATTAACAAAAATCAACTCAAAGTGGATCAAAGATCTAAACCTAAGACCACAAACTATAAAACTAATGGTGGAGGACCAGCAGTTAGCATAATGGCTATGTCGCTGGACTCCCATGTAGTCCACCGTGGTTCGCATCCTGGACCCGGTGGCTTAAAACTCACGCCGGGCGTGTGTGTGTGCGTGCCCAAGATCCCAAGAGGAGAATGGAAGAGAAGGGACTGCGGCATGGCCAACCCCCCTGGGGTGTGATTTCTTGCTTTCTGTCTCTCAGTCTGTCTGTCTGGCGAGTGCATGCGCCCTATAGCAAAAACCTTTCCAAAAGAAAAACAAACAAACAAAAAAAACTAATGGTGGAAAGCACTGGGGAAACTCTGTGAGACATTGGGGTAGGCAAGACCCCCAAAGCACAGGCAATAATCCCCAAAACAGACAGGTGGGATTACATCAGATTAAGAAGTTTCTGCACAACAAAGGTCACAATAATTAGTGTGAATTAATAACTCTCGGAATGGGAGAGAATTTTTGTTAACTGTGCCTCAGATAAGGGACTGATAACCAGAATACACAGAGAACTCAAGTGGCTTACCTGGAAGAAAAAGATTAACCCAATTAAAAGATGGGGAAATGAGGTTAATAAACAACTCTCTAAAGAAGACATACTAACAGCCAAAGAGCATATGGAAAAATGCTCAACATCCCTCATCGTAAGGGAGATGCAGATCAAAACCACATTGAGATACGACCTAATCCCAGTCAGAATAGCAAAGATTAAAAAAAAAAATAAGTGCTGGAGGGGATGTGGTGGAAGGGGAATACTCCTACATTGTTGGTGGGAATGTAAATTGGTCCAGCCACTGTGAAAAACAATATGGAGGTTCCTCAAAGACTTTCGAATAGAACTACCATATGACCCAGTAATTCCACTCCTGGGTATCTATCTAAATGACAGGAGAATGCTCAGTCGGAAAAGCACTTGCACAACTATATTATTGCAGCATTATTCATGATTGCTAAGACATGGAACCAACCCAAATGTCCACAAATGGATGAATGGATTGAAAAAGTGTGGCACATATATTCCATGGAATATTATTCAGCCATAAAAAACAACAAGTCCTTGGAATGTGACATAAAGTGGACGAATATGGAAGATTTGTTGTTGAGTGAAGCAAGTCGGGCTATGAAAGAGAGACACTGTATGTCTCCACTTAACATATACTGACTGTTCTCACTCTATGGTAGAGACTGAAAGTCTGGAGGACATAAAAACATTGAAAATTGTTATGGATGCTAGAGACAAAGTGGAAGGAGAGTGTGGGAGGGGAAGAGTGCAGGAAAGGAAATTTGGGGGAAAAATAGAGAGGTAAGATATTTGTGGGACACAGATATGGTTTATTATCTGTTGATGAGGATGTGTATACTATTCTTAACTGGACTGAGGTATATATCATGCTGGGTAAAGTCTCTTTACAATCTAAATGATGTATAGCAATTGAATGTATAAATAATACTACTAATAAAGTAATAATAATAATTAAAAAATTCTTTTAAAAAAAGAAATAATTAAGTTGTTTTCAACCTCATGCTACTACAAAACTGCAATAAATAACCTCGTGCAATGATGACTAATAGAACTAAGTTTCAGTTTAATCTCTCACCCTATGCAGCCCTGTGATCTTAGGAAAGTCAGTTAGGATTCTGACCTTTCAGAAATGGAAAAATTATTTTTTATTTATTGATTTTTTTTTTTAAAAAAAAACATTTACCAGAGGGTGTGCACTTGCTGGAGAGAGAGAGAATGAGTGAGAGACAGAAAGTGAGAAAGCACCTCCCATGGGAGATGGCCTTCTCCTCCATTTCTCCTTATGGGAGTTTACTCATGCAGACACACGTGCCTGGCATGTTTTTCAAGCAACTGGTAGAGGGCTTGAACTGTGCTATCAGCCACTAAGGATCCAGCTGTCTTAACTACCATGTCACCAGCTGGTCCAGAAAGTCTCTTAATTAGTATTTGGTGTTGTGTTTTCCCAAAGCATATGCATGGAACATTTGCCCCAAAAGGGGCAAATTGATAGTACATATTAGACTGAGAAGTTCACAGTGAACAAGACAAATTAATCCTAGATTTAACAAGTTTATTTAATTATAGGCTAGTTTTTTTTTTTTTCAAGGATCAATTATTAACATGCTGTGGAATTAATGTTCCTCAGAATACACTTTGAGAAAAGAAAGTCCAGTTTAATCCAACCTCCTCTTATTTTATATCTATGAACTTAGAGAGGTTTTGGGTATTCAGCATGTTAACATGTGCTTATACCATATAGCTCAATAAATATTGTTTGACTTGCTTTTTCTAAATTTTTGCCCCAAGAATTATTCATTTAGTTCCATTTGTTATTATTATTTTTTTAAAATTTGATCAGAGAGAGAGAGAGAGAAAAGGAAAACAAGAAAGCAAGCCACCAGCTCCAGGACTTGAACCACACTCGGCCATGTGGGAAGCCAGCATCCCCAACCACACCACCAGCTGCCAGCCCCCGTTTGACTTACATTAATCAGAGATGTGTCTAGACAGATAAAAGACACCTATGAAATAAATTTAGAAAGATACATAAAGGAAAAAAAAAGAGAAAAATTGATGAAACCATGATGAGACTTGATATGATCAGAAGAGTTCAGAGAGAGATGGTCATTTAACATTAATAGAGACTTAATAAGGGTGACAAAGGATGAAAAAACCCAAGGACAGAGGTGTGAGAGTTAGGTTTTGAGAAAACACAAGGCATGTTCTAGGTGTAATGGAAACCAATTCAATTTGATTAGGCCTCCAGTCCCCACCAACCCTCCTTCACTTCCGTAATTCAACAATTCTTCTCAAGCATCTGCTACATCCCAGGCACCATCATAGGTACTGGGGATACAGCAAGGAATAAGATAGTCAACGTCTTGGTTCTCATGGAATTTAAATTCTAGAAGGGTCCAAAAGTAAACTAATGGAGCCACCTGGCAATGGGAGTTAAGGTGCTGGGTCCCACGTGGCTGCCTATGCAGTTCAATAAAGGGAATGTCAGCATTTGTCATTCTGGAAACAGTGAAATCATGATGAATAAGGCCATTTGCTTCTTATCTTTGGTGCCCTTTACTGAATCAGTTTAGACAGAAAGTTGATGATCTCAGGATTTTTGTGAAAATTTTAAAACAGAGAAAAACAAGACCAAAAATCTGAAAGTGATTACCAGGAACTAGGACTTGTTACATAATTTGTAGAGCCAAGTGCAAAATGAAAATGCAGGACTCCATATTTAAAAAATTAAGACTTTCAAATCTGGGAGGCCAGCAGATGGCATAGTGGTTACATCGCTAGACTTGCACATGGCCAACTGTGGTTTGAGTCCTGGACCTAGTGGCTTGAAAATCATGCCAGGCATGTGTGCTTGAGTGTCTAAGATCCTGGGAAGAGAATGGAGAAGAAGGGATTCCTCTATATAATCACACCCCCTAAGGCTGTGATTTCTCACTTTTCCTCTCACTGTCTCTGTCTCTGTCTCTCTGGCAAATGCATGCACCCTAAGGCAGAAACCTCTTTTTTTTTTTTTTTTGAGAGATTTTCTCTATAGGGCGCGTGTGCTCGCCAGACAGACAGAGAGAGACATTAGAGACAGAAAGCGAGAAATCACCCCCCAGGGGGGATGGTCACGCCGCAATCCCTTCTCCTCCGTTCTCCTCTCGGGATCTTGGGCACGCACGCACACGCGCCCGGCGTGAGTTTTAAGCCACCGGGTCCAGGACGCGAACCGTGGTCGACTACGTGGGAGTCCAGCGACATAGCCATTACGCTAACTGCTGGTTCCCGAAACCTCTTTAATTAAAAAAAAAAAAAAAGGAATTTCAAATTTCAAAACTTTTTGACAGCAGAGCATTAAACCAAGTACAGAACTCTTTTGAGCTCAGAGCCCCATGTGACTACATAGGTCATAAAGCCAAAAAGCTGGCCCTGAAAGTAAGATACCATGCTGGCATTCCATGGTAAAGTTCATGTCCTAAGGCTCTAAAAGCATGGGGCTCTTGGCAAGGAGTGTTCCAGGAACATGTTAGTTAAATGTGAAGGTTTTGGGGTCTTAAATACTTGGCACGGAGGTGCCAGTCACGGTGCCAGTGGCCCTGAAAGGCTGGCTGATGGCCAGTTGCTGCTAGAAGGGCAGGCACCAACTGCTTTTGTGACCTACGTGAAATGTGATCCGTGTCGTTTCCTTAATTTTCCACATTTTAGTTCATTCAATTACTACTTAAAGACAGAAATAGCCTGCTGACCTAAATTTTTTTTTTTTTTGAGAGGTTTTTGCTATAGGGCATGTGTGCTCACCAGAAAGAAAGAGACAGAAAGTGAGAAATCACCCCCAAGGGTGGGTTGCCACGCCGCAATCCCTTTTCCTCCATTCTCCTCTCGGGATCTTGGGCACGCACGCACACGTGCCCGGCGGGAGTTTAAGTCACCAGATCTGGGACTTGAACCACGGTCGACTACATGGGAGTTGAGTGACATAGCCATTAGGCCAACTGCTGGTCCCTGACTTAATTTTTTAAAAGCTCTTCTAGGATAGGTAAAACTTCTATTCCGGGCCACCTGAGGAGGGTGCAACACCACTTAATTTCAGGAAAGTGGCAATTTCTCCCCAAATCCAGTATCTTAAGTGTACACTAAAGGCAGTCCTAAACTTGGAAAAAATGGTCACATATAAAGGGATGTGTGGGAGTTTTCATGTCCCCTTAACTGTCCTAACAAAAGCCAAGAAGAAGAAAGTCTCCCTCAGAAAAAAGCATTACCAAAAGTCATAATGGCAGCATTTTATACCAGACCAGAGACAAAAGGTATAGACAGCAAGTATCCTTGGTCACTGTTTTTCTCCCTCCTACGTTCAATTTCCTATCTCTTTTCCTGTTTATGCTTCTTTGAGTTTTTGTTTTCTTCTATTATTTCTTCTTTATTTACTTATGTTCAATGTAAATGTAAAACCTGACTACAAAATGCCTTTCTTTCCACCCCAGAATGGATTATATAGTGGACCAACCTTGTTTCCAATCTACTTACACATACTGTAATTTACCTTTGGGGGTAGAATATAAAAAAGTGGCACTAGTATCACTATTATAGTGACATTTGACAGTTAATTTTCTTGATCCTATTATAAATAGAATAGTCTCTAGAACTAACATTGACCTTAGAGATGACTCAGTATAAACACCCAAATTTACAAATAGAAACAATTTCAGAGACAGACGTGCCCAAAGCGAGCTCAGGAGCAGATGCAGAGCAGGACTGGTGAGTCAAACCAACAAACAGCACCGGGCACTGAGCGGGGTACAGATCCTGTCACACAGCAGGTGCTCACGAGGTATCGCCCAACCAGATAAAGTGAAGAGGAAGACAGGGAGCTCTAGACACCCCCGTTCAGTGAACACCTAGGCTTGCTACTCACTAAATACGTGAACTAGTTACTACATTATCATAAAGACCACATATTGACAAAATTATTTAACCTTTCCCAACCACTATGTCATGTACAAACAGAATAATACCGTTTTGACTGAAAGCACAGTTCCAGGAACAATATGCTAATATATATGCTAGAATGTGATTTTTACTAATTAAATAAATTAATATAACTTTGGCCAGATTGCTAAAAAGTTAAAAAGTATTGTACTGGGACCAGCAGATGGCATAATGGTTACATCGCTGGACTTCCATGTAGTTAACTGCAGTTTAAGTCCTGGACCCGGTGGCTTAAAACTCATGCCAGGTGTGTGCGTGTGTGTGTGTGTGTGTGTGCGCGTGTGTGCATGCCCAAAATCCTGAAAGGAGAAAGGAGGAGAAGGGAGTGTGGCATGGCCATACCCCGCAGGGAATGACTTATCACTTTCTGTCTTTCTGTCTCTCCAGCAAGCGCACAGGCCCTATAGCAAAAATCTCTCTTAAACTAACTAACTAACTAACTAACTAACTAACTAACTAAATAAATAAATAAGGATTGTGGCTAAACTTACTCTTTTTAGCAGGTCCTGAAAACCATCTTATTATCGTTAGATAACTGTGACCTTGAAAGTTTTTTGAATTTTATGCTCTATGTTAGACAAATCTGGAATTGCCTCCCCAAAGCACTCTTAAGGGTGTTTCTCAGTCATAACGCATGTACATATTTTACAGAGGGATCAGGGAAGCTATCTTAAAAGCAAACTTTAATTACCATCATTTCACTTTCCTCCCAAATGAAACATATTCAGATTCAATATTTATTGACTGTCTCTTATTTACAATCTGGTGTTTGTTTGTTTTCTTTACATTTAACTATGAGGGGGTGTGCACTCACCAGGAAGAGACAGAGAGAAAAGAGAGAGATAAGGAGAGTGAGAAAGCACACCTCCCTCCCCCAGCCTCCAGGAGAGGATGGCCACAGTGCAATCCCTCCTCCAATCTCCTCTTGGGACTTTGGACACACATGCACACATGCCCAGAGTGTGTCCAAGCCATCAGGTCTTCAGGTCTGGGACTGCAAACATGCAGCTGGCCACATGGGATTCAGTTACTTTAACCAAACCACTGGCTAGCCTGGTCTGGGTGTGATATGAAGTTGAACCATATAAAATAGCGTTTTTGTTTTGTTTTGTTTTTTTGAGAGGTTTTTGCTACAGGGCGCGTGCGCTCCCCAAAAAGACAGTGAGACAGAAAGCAAGAAATCACCCCCCAGGGGGATGGCCACGCCGCAATCCCCTCTTCTCTAGTCTCTTCTCGGGATCTTGGGCACGCACGCACATGTGCCCGGTGTGAGTTTAAGCCACCGGGTCCAGAACTCGAACTGGAGTCAACTACATGGGAGTCCAGTGACATAGCCATTATGCCAACTGCTGGTCCCAGCTTTTTTTTTTTTTTTTTTTTTGTATATAAAATAGTTGAATGGCCAGAAGGTGGCATGGTGGTTAAGTCATTGGATTCCTTACAAGGCTGACCATGGTTCAAGTCCTGGACCTGGCAGCTTGCTTTTTCTCATTTTCTCTCTTTCTCTCTGTTTGTCATTGTCTCTCTCTGGTGAATGCATATGCTTTGTAGCAGATTAAAAACTAATAACAAATAAAATTTTAAAAATATTTGACTATTGGAACCAGCAGGTGGAAAAGTAGTTAAGGTACTGAACTCCCACGTGATTGACGGCAGGACAAGTCTCAGATGTGGTAGCTTGAAAATCATGCCAGGCACGTGGGCCAAACTCCAAGGAGGAAAATGGAGGAGAAAGGATTGCAGTGTGGCCATCCCCCCAGGGGGTGATTTCTCCTTTTCCCTCTTCACTGTTTCTCTCCAGTGAGTTACATGCGCTCTATGGCAAAAACTTTAAAAAAAGAGTTGAATATTATGGTTCAACCTTATATTTTAACATATGTTATCAACCTTCTGTCTTACAATTGTCCTACAAGGTAGATGAGATTACCTCCATTTTACAGATGAAGAAATCAAGCTTCATAGAAGTTGATAAATAGGTTGTGGATAGAAACCTAAGATCTCTAGAGTCCAACTAGAATGGCTTTCTTGCATACTATAAAAGTATGTTAGTTATTCTTTATATAGTCATAGTAAAGTGCCTGTCCCACAGACGATCCCAGAAGTATTGAGATGGAGAATATTCCACCCAGCAATAGTTTATGAATCTAGGAGGGGAGAATTCATAAAAAACTGTATGGATTGCGAGATTATGCAAACATCTAACTGCCTTTTTTCCTCTTGTACCCGAATTCTGGCAAATGTCAGTCCCAAGAAAAAGAAAGAATCTACGGGAAGTTGATGACTATATGTCTTTTTTAGGTATTATTTCCAGTTCTCTTTACAGTGATTTATTGAGCACTAATCATATGCAAAACATTGTCCAAAGTAGTGGAGGGGGAGACCAGGAAAGGCTTTTCTTTGTCTTGGCACCTGTAACCCCTTCTCTTTCATCTTTCTTCATTTTTCTTTCTCCCTCTCTTTTTCTTCCTTCTTCTAACCCCTGGAGGGACAGCCACACTGTAATCCCTTATCCTCCATTCTACTCTCAAGATTTGGGGCACACATGCACATGGGTCCAGTGTGGTTTTCAAGCTGCTGGGTTGAACCATGTTCAAACTGCTGGGTTGAACCACAGTAGAACTGCTGGGTTGAACCATGGTTGTACATGTGTCAGTCCAGCACCTTAACCACCAGACCACTGGCTGGCCCCCATCTCTCTTATTACACAAGAATAAATGAACAGGGACCAGTAGTTAGCGTAATGGCTATGTCGCTGGACTCCCATGTAGCTGACCGCGGTTCGAGTCCTGGACCCGATGGCTTAAACTCACGCCAGGCACGTGTGCATGCGTGCCCAAGATCCTAAGGGGAGGATGGAGGAGAAGGGATTGCAGCATGGCCATCCTCCCTGGGGGGTGATTTCTCGCTTTCTGTCTCTCTGTCTCTGTCTTTCTGGCAAGCGCACGCACCCTATAGCAAAAACCTCTCCAAAAAAAGAATAAATGAACATATATGGATATTGTAGGGCTGTTGTGTGTTCTACTTCAAAAGCACTTTAAGAGTACCTGGAGATCTGGGAATTAGCTGTGTGGTGTGTGGTGTGAAGGCAGGAGGAATTAGTGCTCAGACCTAGTTCTGAACATAGGGACCCTGGATTCCTTATGAAGTCCATGCAAGGACTCCAGGAGCTCTATAAACCCTGAAATCTTATGTAAAATTGTTTATGTATAGGTGTATTCTGCACACTGTAAAAGAACTGATTATCTTAAAAAAGTATTTTAAACTCAAACAAGTAGCACACCAGAATTTGGATTCCTGTGGCTAGGGGTGAGGATCTGGAAAATCTCTTATGACCTGGGGGTCTTTCCTGGGCTTCTGGGTCCCAGTCTGCCCAGTCACACAGGTGAGTCAGCTGCTTTCCTCAGTCCTGAGCGTCCTGGGTTGTGATGCTGCTGATTGCTCTCTGCCCGCAACAGGTGCTTGGTGCCCTCCTTAAGGCAAAACTCAGCTCTTTAAGAAATAAAAGCATCCCCCATGCCACTAAGAAGTCACTATCCTTTACTCAGGGCGTGCTAGAAATCCGAAGGCCATATTCCAGACCCATACGGCCAACTCCTCCTTGTACCTCTCTAAGCCTGCTAGGCCAATCCCAAATTTATGAAATTACCCATACAGAACAGGAAATGCAAATATTAAAGTGTTCATAATGTTTGGCCACATATGATTCACATTAAAAACATCTTCTGTTTTTCATATGATTCACAAATTCCCCCATTAAAAACATCTTCTGTTAAACAAGCATTGAAAAACCATACTAGTTAATCAATGTAAATGAAGCTTTAAAATGACAGAACTTTTGAATTCCTTGACTTTTACAGGCCATAGGTGAAATTGAACAGAAGCATTTGTTGGTGGTGGTTCTTTTATATTACTTCTAACCTTGTTTTCTTTTATTTATATGAAATGAAGTAAAAAGGCAGAAAAGAAAATAGAAAAAGTGACAGGAAACAGCTATCCACCTCCACACCAAAATACCAGCAGAAAGCCACAGTTGTGTCGCTATCTACCAAGAACACAGTCTGTTTGGGAAACTCCCTGATCCTGGAAACAGCAATGTAACTCTACATAATAATCTAATTACATCCTGCACATGCTCAAAACCATCTTACGTAGCTTCCAATGACATTTTTTAAAAAATGGATTTATTCTTTTTTGCTTTCCTGAAGTCTCTCAGGAGATTTTGCTCCCCAGAAAGGAGTCATGACTTTCAGAGAAGATGGCCGTGGTGATGGTGGGCACAGACACAGTGATTTAAGTTCATCAGGACCACCAGTTTCACTGCCATAGATGTGAGAGCGGTGGTAAGAGTGCCTGACCATTTCTCACCAAAGAGACAGAAAGCGTACTCTTCCTAAAGAGAACAAATGCCTGTCAAGGTCAGTGATTCACACAAAGTACTCGGCTTTTTCAAATGATGGTAGCCCTCGATTTTTCATCAAGACATTATTCATTTCTACATTCTAAGCTGCTCTTGAAATCACACAAGTGCATTCCCTTTTACTTTGCAAAAGTACAAATGGTGTCTCTTGCTTAGGTTTTCTAAGAAAAAGGTAACTACAACTCCTGACAATAATTTGTGCTGACATCAAGTTTGAAAAGTGTTTCTTGCAAAGGTCACCTGAGAAAGTGGAATATATTACCAGACATTGAAAATTTGGGATCACTTTGAATATCTGCATGACTTTTCCAGATGATATGTGGTGTGGTTTGCCACTGGAAAGCAGAGTTCTGAGGGTGGTAAGTAGGATGGTTCCATAAGATTCTGGGTTCCAGTCACCTGTGAGGTTGCCTTGTTTTGTAACCCTAGAATCCAAACTCTTAAATGAATACAATCAACAGTCCATGTAATCTGAGGCACGCCATAGGACAGACATGCTCGCTGCACGGAGTAAACCTGAAAGTCAGACATCCACACTGAGGTAATACAGCTCTCAAAGAGATCAAATGACACCAGAGACAAAGGTAGCAAGTCGTCCTGGCAACTGATCCAAAGTGTGGTCCAGCTGCTCTCAGTGTGTTTTCCCAACATCAGAGGCTATTCACTCAAGGCAAACCATAAAAATACCTCCTTGCTCATAAAAGAAAGACATTCCCTATCTCGCACCAGATTGTTCATCTCCTCGGGCCATGGTCTGCCTTTCCCCATTCGCCCTTGTCTTCTGCTCATCAGAACAGGATTTGGGGAGAACCCTGCCAACAATTACACTTGGGTTCCCTAATTCAGCAGAAAGGTAGGTGACCTCAGAAGAGCAAGGGAGCGTGTGACTCATCTACCACAGCCACACAAAAACTCAATTATATCTCCCCCTCTGCGTCTTTGGACCAGGTGTTTATACTCAGCCTGTCTGAGCAAATGCTTTTAAAGTGCACTGAAGTGGAAGCTGACTGATTTATATTTTTCCTATAAAATAGATTAGGAACTATATCTACTCAAAAGAACTAGTGAGAAAAATGGTGAAGCAGAAGGAGCATGGACCCTGCTCTGTGAAAGCCTGGCCCTCATGTAGTAGCTGTGAGTACTGAGACGGCACCGCGCTGTCTCTGAAGCTTACTTACCTCATCTGAGGAAATGGTGTTAATGTGATTAGTCTAGTTGGGGTGCTACCTCTCAGACTTCAATGTACATTGCAACACCTGGGAACTTTATTAAAATGCAGATTCTGACTCAGTAGGTCCAAGTTGGAGTCAAGAAGCTCCCATTCTAATAATTCCCAGGGGATACCGATGCTTCTGGTCTGGAACACACTCTTGAACTGAGGCAGTAGGGTCTTCCTAGGATTTAACTTTATGTAAAGAAGCTACAATGTTTGGCACATGGAAGTCTTTCAGTAAATTTTAGGCTTTGCCATTCATTTCCATCATCCTTATCCCCACACAATACATCACAGGAACACTAATTATGCATGAAAGAGTGACTATACTTCTCAGGATTTGTACTGGAGACAGGACACTAGGGTTCTAATGACAAAAAATCTCCCACTCCCACTCTGCTATTGTAAAATAAAAACAGAAAGGAACAATAATGAGATTGGTTGGAGATATTGGTAAGTCCTTCCTAGGCGGTGGCTGTGCTTTTGACAGCAGTAACCTTTCAGATGAAAAACTACCAAGAACTTAAAGAGAGCAAGTAAAGACATGGAGATGGTAGCCATGTCTTCCATCTAGCTTCAAAAACGTTCTTCAGGGAACCAGCAGTTAGTTTAATGGCTATGTTGCTGGACTCCCACGTAGTCGACCGTGGTTCGCGTCCCGGATCCGGTGGCTTAAAACTCACGCCAGGTGCATGTGCGTGCGTGCCCAAGATCCCGAGAGGAGAATGGAGGAGAAGGGATTGCGGCGTGACCATTCCCCCTGGGGGGTGATTTCTCGCTTTCTGTCTCTATGTCTCTGTCTGTCTAGCGAGCGCACGTGCCCTATATCGTAAAAAAACCTCTCCAAAAAAAAAAAAAAAAGGTTCTTCATAAACAGTCTACAGTTTTCTCATGGCTCTTGCCAAGGAAGGAAATTGTTAATACATTTTTTTCATCTCCAAGTATTATGTATTTAAGGCTAGAATATCTCTGAAAAAGAATAGAAACTTCAAAAAAAGCACCATTACACAGATGTGCTAGGTGGATCATTAAAATCATCAACCTTTGGAACATTTAGAACTGTGACCTTCATATAATAATAGTCATAGTCAAAGTTTATTAAATTCTTGTGATTGCAAGTACTATGCTAAATGCTTTGCATGCATCATCACATCTGTCCTCACAAAATCCCTACTATGTAGTGGGGAGTTTTATGACACACTAGACACATCCCCAACTCACAGACTCCAATCTGGCTGCTCCCTCTCCCTGGAGCACACTGTCCCAAGATGTCTGCTTGGCTATCTCCCTCACATCTCGTAACTTTGCTAAACTCTCTTCTGAAAAATATCACTCAATCTTCTTCTTATTTTTTTTATTTTTTTTTAGTTGTCAGAGGATATGTGCACTCTCCAGAGAGAGAGAATGAGTGAAGGAAAGCAGGAAAGTACCCTGCATGGGGATGGACATACCATAATCCCTTCTCCATTTCTCTTCTCAGGATTTCAGACACACCTCTCACCTGAGTTTCAGGGTGATTGGGAGAAGCAAAATTGAGACTTGGCACAAGAAAGAAAGGTAACATGGGAATTTCAAGTCTCATAAAAGCAGCTCTTTTAATATCCACGCACACAACAGGTGCCTCTGTTATAATGTATATAATGTGCTTGGGGAGCTTTAATGAATGGCAGGTGTTATTACCTATGTGCAAGACCCTAGACCAGTGTTTCTGGAAGTTTCTCTCCTTACAAAGCTGGAGGTTGCTCAACTCTCTTGCAGTTTTAAACATTCTTGCAGTCTTCTGGTCCTCCAACCTTACTCTTTACCTTCAAGTAAAATCCAGAAAGATGAATCTTTGTTTACTCCATGGCTTTGAATATTTGCAGACCTACATTTAGGTCTCCATGAAATATTGTCCTCTTTTGGGAAATACATCCCTAGGGCCTCCTGGGAAGAATTATCACAATTTCTTAAAGCCATGATGTTACTCGAGGAACTAAAAGAAATTGATTAGCTTGGGACCAGCAGTTAGCGTAATGGCTATGTCGCTGGACTCCCACGTAGTCGCCTGCGGTTCGCGTCCTGGACCCAGTGGCTTAAAACCCACTCTGGGCACGTGTGCATGCGTGCCCAAGATCCCGAGAGGAGAATGGAGGAGAAGGGATTGCGACGTGGCCATCCCCCCGGGGGGTGATTTCTTGCTTTCTGTCTCTCTGTCTCTCTCTGTCTCTCGAGCACATGCGCCCTATAGCGGAAAAGAAAAAAAAAAAAAAAAAAAACTCTCAAAGAAAAGAAATCGATTAGCTTATGAGGTAGGGCCTTTCCCCTTTGGCTAGCTCAAGACCTGTAGTGACTAATCGAGCAAGAATCTGGAGGCAGGAAAAGAGGCAAAAGAACTGAGGTATTTTGGGAGTGTGGAGAAGAGGTTCATTGGAGACACTATGCAATGACTGAGAAGGTCACTGAAACCTCCCTAGAGATCTGGACCAAGTGGCTCCCCATTTACCTCCAGAACTTAGGCCTAAGGAAGTTAGAAAGAGGAGACAAAGTCCAGTTTTTCACTCCCCTGACTGTGTTGACTTTTTATTTATTACAAGGAACCTGGAGATAATGCCATATGGAGACTCGTTGGGGGTTTTGTGTATGTGTGAACTTGGAAATGAGAAAGGAGTAGCTCACCTTCTTGTATTCATATCAAAAGCAGATGCATGAGGTAGCTTCTCTGGTGCGAATGAGGTGAGGGGAGACACCAATGGAGATGACATAGCCTACCTGAGTTAGGGTGAGAGGAAAGCTACAAACACTCCTTTGGGTCAAAAGTAAGGAGCCTACCACCTAGCATACAGGTATTACCATCCCCACTTTACAAAGTTACTGAGGCTCCATGAGGTGTGAATCACTGGCCCATGGTCACACAGACAATGGTGTATGAAGACTTGAACTCAAGTCTATTATACAGCAGAAACTGGGCTCCTTCATTTCTGTAAGGAATTTAGCATAGAGCTTGACCTCCAAAAATGCTCAGTTAAAATAAAATGCATACATATACATAGACATGCATACACATATACTTTTTCTTAATACAAAGAACTTCTTGATCCTTTAACTTGTTTTTTAAAAAGTTGTCTTTCTCTATCTCACTTTTTTCTTTTTTCTTATTTTTTTTGTCAAGCTCCACATGCCAGTAATGATTCCCTTTTGCTTTATAAATCCTTTGCAGCAGGCATGTATCTAGGCATACCTCCCTCTGGGGCCCACATGAATCTTCTTCCCATGATAGTCCTTACGTTCTTGACCAGGAGTGCCTGTCTCCTTTTAGTAAATTTCAAAAAAAAAAAAAAAAAAATTATGACTGGCAAAAGTGATCACTAGAAGAATAAATTCCTTACTAACAAGAAGCCCACTAAGTTCCCAAGGGGAAGGATGTTGTCTTTATCCATAACACCTAGCATAATGTCTGTACATGCTAGGTACTCAATAAGTAGTTTTGAATTAATTAATAAATACAATTTAACAGGGTTAACCCCAGAGAACCAAACCATTTCCTCCACTGGCTGAAAGGGCCACAGGCAAAAGCCTTGAACCATTGCGGAGTTCTATAAAAGTGCTCAGTAATAGAATACGTGCTAAACATTTGTATATGCTATTGGGAGACACTTTCATAAACAGACGGATTGTGGGATTGTGGAAAGAAGGGAGGATTGTGGAAAGAAGGGAACTCGCATTTTTGTGAAGGTCAAATATACAGTATTATGTGTGCAGGGTCAAATGCTTTTCATGTACAACCCACTTGGCCTTCGCCAGTTTTTTTGATGTATACCACTTTTCAGATGGGAAAGCTGAGCTCCAAGAACGTGCTTTCCCCCAAGGCCACAAGTCTGTTACGCGTACTAGGGGTTCTGGCCATGACTATTAGATCTCAAAGCCCTCATTCTTCCTCCCAAACCATTACGTAGAGCCCTGTATATTCTTTGCTTTCAAAATAGTTTTTTAAATAAGTTTTAACACTTCTGTGAATCACTTACTTTGTTAAATGTTTTATACAACACTTTTATAAATAGGGTCCACATTCTGTTAGTATTTTTTTTTTCTCTCTAAAATTGGTTATCTATGTGATGGATTTCTTCAGCTTTTCCTTTTAAGCAGAATCTTTGCCTATCAAGTCATTCTAATATCCCATTACTTCTGAAAATGTTCACGAATTTCCAATAAATGCTGTTCTCAGAGCCATTTTGTTCACATTTACTTCTATTGTGGGCAAATTCATAGTTGCTCATGCAACGACTTCTTAAAAAATGTTCATGTTTATGCTTTTAGATGCAGCTAAGAATCGAAGTGATCAAATTGATTTCCTAAAATTGATCTCTTTAAACCTATAACTGTGGTGTACCCACCATATTTTGTATTTCTGCAACAGCAAAAATGAAGAATAATGTATGTAAGTGTGAGCTAAGGCCAAAGAGGGAGAAATGCTGACTTTCACATGAGAGGAAAGCGTAGTGAAAATTAGCTGAGCTGAGCTATGACTTCGATTACAAGGGGCAGAAATTCTAAAGGCCAATTCGCAGGACAATTTTTCTTATATCTCCTCCATCCACATGTTAGAAAAGAAGCCGCTTTAACAAGTTTTATGCCAAAAAAACACAGTAATGGATTTACTCTTAAAAATCAGACTGAGGGACCAGCAGTTAGCGTAATGGCTATGTCGCTGGACTCCCACGTAGTTGACCGCGGTTCGAGTCCCAGACCCGGTGGCTTAAACTCACGCCGGACGCGTGTGCGTGCGTGCCCAAGATCCCAAGAGGAGAATGGAGGAGAAGGGATTGCGGCGTGGCCATCCCCCCTAGGGGGTGATTTCTCGCTTTCTATCTCTCTGTCTCTCTCTGTCTGTCTGGCGAGCGCACACACCCTATAGCAAAAACCTCTCCAAAAACAAACAAAAAAAAAATCAGACTGAGGCAGTGTCTTCCATAGCAGTGGTTCTCAAGTTTCAAAGTTCCTCAGAATCACCCGGAGAACTTGCTGAGACAGACTGATGGGTCCATTCCTCAAGTTTCTGACTCAGTAGGTCTGGGATGGAGTTTGAAAATCTGCATTTCTAACAAGTTCCCAGATGATTCTGATACTACTGGTCTGAAACCACACTCTGGGTATGCTCTTGGAGGTTCCGCACCCACGGGTGTGTTCTATCAGGAGGCTCCAGTCTCACTACAACTCAGAATTATCTAATAAACTTGTTACAATTCCTGAAGTCTGGACATACAGTCAGATATTTTTTTCAAGTATTCTTTTGGTATCTGATAGGGCCTAGGCATTGAGAACAGTGGGTTTTGGCTAACTTGACCAGTATTAAAAAAAGACTTCATATTTTTTGAAAAATAAAGGTTTTAATTTGTCTTATTAAAAATGATTCTGGGGACCAACAGATGGCATAATGGCTATGTCACTGACCCGGTGGCTTAAACTCATGCCGGGCACGTGTGTGTGCGTGCCCAAGATCCCGAGAGGAGAACGGAGGAGATGGGATTGCAGCGTGGCCATCCCCCCTGAGGGGTGATTTCTCGCTTTCTGTTTCTCTGTCTCTGTCTGTCTGTCTGGCAAGTGCACATGCCCTAGAGCAAAAAACCTCTCCAAAAAAAAAAAAAAAAAAAAAAAATCAAAAAACAAAACAAAACAAACCTATTTAATGACTGCAGTAAGCTATATAGCCCCAGCTAAGTGTTATGTTATAATATGTTCATTCTACTCACTGAGGTCCATGCCTAAAGTCACACATGTGTTTATAAATATGTATGTATCAGCGGCACTTGCTATTGAAAGCATTTATTAAGATCTTTTGTGAATCAATAAAATCAAATTTTAAAAAAGGCATGGAAAACAACTGTAAATAGAAAGACAATGTGGGAAGAGGGTGGGAAATGTCAGAGGGTGAGAGGTAGGGAATTGAGAGGGGGAAAAGAAAAAGAACTGAAATATATGAGAAACAAGAAATGGAAAACTATTTGTTGATGATAACACATATGGTAATACCCTTGATTGAGCCAATATACAGTGTATTCTGTATGGAAAAATCTCATTTTGCATACTATAATGATGTACAGTGAATGAATGTAAATATATAAATTTAAAATTAAAAAAAAAAATCTGTGTACCAATATGGGAAACACAAATACTTTGTTCTGTAGCAAAATATGATAGTTGTCTCAAGGACGAATAATTGTATGATTGAGTTGCAAACTTGATTGGTCATTTTTTTTTTAAATGGAACATTTTTACTTTAAAGACCAGCTGACAGACAAATTATGGCTTTTAGGCTTAAGTATTTGGAACACATTTTCTCAAAAATGAACCAAGTGAGCCTGTCACATCAAGGAAGTCATCTGACAGAACTTGATACTGATTATAAAGTTTGAGCTGCTAAGGAAAATTAAAATGTGTTTCTGTCAACATGAGCTTGTCAGCATCCCTAAACGTAAAGATTTCTGGTGATATTAATGAATGTATTTTTTATTTTACATTTTATAATGAAATATGTCAACATCTGAAAGATCTCTATAAACTTATAACCCAGTTAAGCAACATTTTCCAAATGATCGTATTACAAAATCATGCATGCTAAAAGATCTACTCAAAGTTCAAGACCAATGGAGTTTACAAAGTTCATTCATATATTTTCATACTCTACTTATAACTAACCTTTTAAGAAACTTGTCACTCTTTGAATTTTGTTGTAGAGTCTGCAAGTAAAAACAATGATCTAAAAAATGGATATTCTATTGGGTCATTGGAAAAGGTATGATGCATTTCTGCATAGACCAACTTAGAAAAATACAATATGACTTTTCTGACAACTCAGTAGTATTCCCTTTTCCAACTACAGCTATCTGTGAGGCCAAATTTTCTTCATATTCTTAAACTAAAACAACATATCTCTATAGAATGCAGAAGATGCTATGAAAATCCATATGACTTCAATTACGTCAGATATCAGAGAGATTTGTAACAATGTAAAATAATGTCAGTCTAGATTTTTCCTGGGTGATAGGGTTACCTTTTTAAACATATACATTATTTATGATAAAATGTAATGGGTTTATTTTTAAATTGATAAAAGAATTTTAAAATTTGTTTTATTCTCATATAGCAAGTATCTATAAAGATGATCTACATAAATACAATGATTTGGAGTCTTCAGTATTTTTCAAGGGTGAAGTCCTAAAATGATAATGTCAGTAAACCACTGTCCTACATAGTTGGGAAACTTCCTGATTTCTATGAAAATAGAGCATTAGATGTTGAGCTAGAGTCAGGGTCACCAAGCACAACTGAGGTGGGAAGCAACTACACTGAAAACTAGAGGGCTGAGTGAAATCCTGCATTCTAAACGACAGCCCACCAGCCCCGTTCCTCAGTTGTGAAGATGTTCGCAGATTTATACTTACATGTTAGGAAAACTGAGAATTCTTCTCTGGTACAACTGAATTGCTCAAGAGAAGAGACAGATAGAGACCATTACAAGTCCTCTAAATACAACCAGATCACCCTAAATGGATCCTCACTAGTTTAGAAGAAACGTCCATGAAGAGAATCATGAAGGGACCAGCAGTTAGCGTAATGGCTATGTCGCTGAACTCCCATGTAGCCAACTGCGGTTCGAGTCCCAGACCTGGTGGCTTAAACTCACGCCGGATGCGTCTGCATGTGTACCCAAGATCCCAAGAGGAGAATGGAGGAGAAGGGACTGCGGTCTGACCATCCCCTCTGGGGGGGGGGGTTGATTTCTCGCTCTCTGTCTTTCTGTCTCTCTGTTTTTTTTCTGGTGAGTGCATGTGCCCTATAGCAAAAAACCTCTCCAAAAAAAAAAGAGAGAGAATCATTAATCACATTTTTGCAGCTCTCTCTTAAGGAAGCATAGAAATTCAAGGATCTCAGACATTTGAGGAAACGCATTAATGTGAAAGTCAAAACTAAGATAAATCAGGAGAAGAAAATATTTGCAAGAACCATTAAATAAACTACTGATGGGGCCAGCAGGTGGCATGGTGATTAAGGCTGGACTCCCACATCTGAGACCACAGTTTGTGTCTCTGACCAGTGGCTTGAAAATCAGGCCAAGCATGTGCCCAATAATCCTAGAGGAGAATGGAGGAGAAAGGATTGTGGTGTGATCATGCCCTCTGGGAAGTGATTTCTCACTCTCTCTCTCTCTCTCTCTAGTAAGTGCATGTACCCTATGACAAAAACAAAACAAAACAAAACAAAACAAAAAAACCCTAAATATATTAATTAATTAATTAAAAAACAAACAATCAAAAGCAACTGGTAAAATGAAAAAGCTGGATATAGAAAAGAAAGAAGAAAAATGACATGAAGGAAAAAGAAAGCCAAAGGAAGAAGAGAAAAGAAGAAAGAAAATTAAAACTAAAACACATCCTCAGAGAAAATAGAAGATCTATCACCCAGAAACAAGAAAATGAGCTGCTGGGCATGGTAACATGGGAAAACAGGGTTAGGTCAAGGAACTGCCCCAGAGCATGGACAAAATTAACGGTCTGTGTCACAAAACCTGCAAGGAACAAGAATGAGGAACAAACAGACCAGAGGCGGTCTTGGGTCACATGTTTTAGATGCACAAAGAGAATGAGAACTGTATAAAAAGGACCCCAGGAAGGAGACGGGCCACTCGCCTCCCCTGGCTCTGGCCCTTCCATCTGTGGAACAGTCTATCGAACAAGCCCTTGCCCAGCCTGCGTCCTAGTCCTCTCACTCCGTTGCCATGGGGAAACTCGAACCGCACATTCTCTACCTAACAGAGCTAAGAAAAGGACATTTTGAACAATAAAAAAGGGGCTTTTGGAAATCAAGAATGCAGAAATGTAAATTTTAACACATAATGTAGGTGATTAAAGAAATTAAGAAGAAAATAGAAAAAAAAATAAAGGAGAACAAACATAAAAATTAAAGTACTGTTGAAAAACTCTAAGAGCTGACTAAATAGAAGTTCCAGAAAGAGAAAGTACAAAAAACGGAAAGAAGAACCTTATTAAAAAAATTGGGGGGTGGGGGGTCTACCACATACCTAATGAACTGAATAAAAAGAGATCCACATCAAGACAGGGGACAGGGAGAAAGATCTTCAAAATATCGAGAGACAATAGCAGGACAAATAAAAGAATCAGAACTTTTAAAAGGCACTGGATTTGCCAACAGTTAAGAGGAAAGTAAGAACAGAATGGAACGTAAGTGTCAAAATCTGAGGGAAATCTATATGCATATCCAAAATAGAAATCAATACACGGTCTCAACCTGTTTACCTCTCATTTATCTCTTCTCAGGAAGTTCCTGGAAGAAATGCTCCACCCAAATGAGGGAGTAAACCTCAGGGGCGACCCCAGGACAACAGCTGTTCAGGAGACACAGAGATCAACCCACCCAGATGGGAGCTGAGAGGGGACCGCTCCAGGAGCCCATCTCCAAGGAGAAGTGAAACTGGTGGTTACCTGAGGTGTATAAATACAGAGAAGAGGCTTTCTGCTCTGGGACAGAGCCTCGGGATAAATTCGGGGGAGATTAATAAGAAACTAAGCAAATTAAAAAAAAAAAAAAAAAAAAAAAAAAAAAGAGTCAGTTATCAACTCCAGGGGAAACAAAATCTTGTGAAAGAAAATGTACTCATAACCCACTATGTGTCTCTGTTGTTTATATAATAATAAAAATGTACACACTGCATTCCTTTCTAACCAATATTCAAGATATAAAATATTAGAGGATGAGGAAAGATAAGTAAGCATGTTTGGGTTTATGAGGAATTAGGAAAATATGAGAGCTAAATTCTTTGTCTCCTACTGTAGGAAATTTAATAGATATTTGAATTTTAAAAAATGAAGAAATAGCAGCATTAGACTATAACTTGGAAATATGGAAACAGGGGACTAGCAGATGGTATAATGTTCCATCACTGGACACCCACCTAGTCAACTGTGGTTTGACCAGACCCGGTGGTTTAAAACTCACACCGGATGCAAGTGTGTGCATGCCCAAAATCTCAAGAGGATAATGGAAAAGAAAGGATTGTGGCGTAGCCATCCCCCCTGGGGGGTGATTTCTCACTTTCTGTCTCTGTCTCTTCAGCAAGCTCATGCACCCTATAGCGAAAAGTTCTCTCTCTAAAAAAAAAAAAAAAAAATATGGAAACAGATGTCAGAAATGGCTAAAACTGTGACAGTTGTTTCTGGAGTGAGGAAGTTGGGAGAAGGAAAGATGGAGCTGAGAACTGATTGTATTTTTTATTAAAAATAACAATGCTTGGGAACCAGCAGTTAGCGTAATGGCTATGTCGCTGGACTCCCACGCAGTCGACCACAGTTCACGTCTCGGACCTGGTGTCTTAAAACTCACGCCGGGCGCGTATGCGTGCGTGCCCAAGATCCCGAGAGGAGAATGGAGGAGAAGGGATTGCGGAGTGACCATCCCCCCTGGGGGGTGATTTCTCGCTTTCTGTCTCTATGTCTCTCTCTATCTGTCTGGGAAGTGCACGTGCCCTATAGCGAAAACCTCTCCAAAAAATAAATAAATAAATAACAATACTTTATATGCTTATTGCAAAAAATTAGAAACTATAGAGGAGTAAAAATGAAGGAAAAAAAACTCTGTACTCTCCACATTAAAGACTATGTATCTGCTTACGAGTTTTACCTCAAATACATTTTGTATACAATGAAATGCACAAATCTTAAACATATTATTTAATGAATCTTGACAAATACATTCTCTTGTCCAACCCAAATCCTTATTAAGATGTTGAACACTGCAATGACCCAGAAAATTCTCTCATGCCCCTTTCTCTCTCAGGCCATATCCCTACTGTTGCGCTCATTGGAGCAATACTTTTATTTTTCAAGTCTGTTATAGAAGATCACTAACTGGAATACAAATGTGCTTTTTGTGTATAAGTTTTGTTTTTTTTTTAACTTGACTTAATGATCTTGAGAATCATCCATGTTGTGGCATATACCATCAGTTTGTTCTTTTATCTTGTTGAGTAGTATTCCTCTGTATTCATATACAACAATTTGTTTCTCCATTCTCATGCTGAAGTCCTGAACTGTTACCAATTTTAGCCAATTATGAATAAAACTGCTATTAACATATTTTTGCAGCATATGTTTTTATTTCTTTTGGGCAACTACCTAGCAGAATTGTTCTGCCATAGGAAAGAAACATTTATTTAAGAAACTGCCAGGTTTTCCAAAATGAACCAGCAGGGATATTTAGATTTTTAAAAATCTTATATCATTGTTATTTTATTTTATTTTATTTTTTGCGATACAAATATACTGTATTAGGTTGGTGCAAAAGCAATTGTGGTTTCAGATCTTGACTTTTAAAGCATTATAACTAAGTTCAAACACATCTTCATTAATCAAAATAGGAACCATTACAACTACAATCAACACATTTTTGCCAATGAGAAGTAAATTTGTTTATTCCTATAGTGTAAAAAACTGTGTTTCAGAGTTCAATGAACTCTTGGAAAGCATCTTCTGCATCCTACTGATTGTGGAAGTATTTTCCATGCAAAAAGTTGTTGAGATGCTTAAAGAAGTGATAGTTGGTTAGCGAGAGGTCAGGTGAATATCAGGAATGAGGCAAAAACTTTCTAGTCCAATTCAGCTTTTGAAGAACTGGTTGTACAACATGCAGTTGGGTGTTGTGGAGAAGAATTGAGCCCTTTCTGCTGACCAGTGCTGGCTGCAGGCATTGCAGTTTTTGGTGTATCTCATCAATTTGCTGAACATACTTCTCAGATGTAATGATTTCACTGGGATTCAGAAAACTGTAGTGGATCAGACCTCAGCGAAAAGTGACCATGACCTTTTTTGGTACAAATTTGGCTTTTAGAAGTGCTTTGGAGCTTCATTTCAGTCCAACCACTAAGCTGGTCATCACCAGTTGTATAAAATCCACATTCATCTCATGTTACAATCCAATCAAGAAGTGGTTTGTTGTTGTATAGACTAAGAAAAGACAATACTTTTTAAAATTTCTGATCAGCTCATGAGGCAACCACTTACTGAGTTTTTTCACCTTCCCAGTTTGCTTCAAATACCAAACAACTTAGAACGGTGGACGTTGAGTTCTTCAGCAACTTCTTTCACAGTCGTAGGAGGATCAGCTTCAATGATTGCTCTCAATTGGTCGTTGTTGACTTCTTTTTTTTTTTTTTTTTTTTTTTCTTTTTTTTTTTTTTTTTCTTTTTTTGTTTTTGCTATAGGGCGCGTGCGCTCGCCAGACAGACAGAGAGAGACAGAGAGATAGAAAGCAGGAAATCACCCCCCAGGGGGGATGGCCACGCCGCAATCCCTTCTCCTCCATTCTCCTCTCGGGATCTTGGGCACGCACGCACATGCGCCCGGCGTGAGTTTAAGCCGCCGGGTCCGGGACTCGAACCGCGGTCGACTACGTGGGAGTCCAGCGACATAGCCATTACGCTAACTGCTGGTCCCCTGTCGTTGTTGACTTCTGATAGCTGGTCTAACACCATTTCCACAGTCTAGCTTGAGGCTGCGGGCAGCCGTGGAGGCCACCGGGGACCGCAAGGGGCGGAGCTCATTGTTATTTTTTTTTAATTTTGTCTTTTTTTTTTTTTTTTTTTTTTGAGAGAGAGAGAGATTTTTGCTATAGGGTGTGTGCGCTCACTGGAGAGACAAGAGAGAGACAGAGAGACAGAAAGCAAGAAATCACCCCTCCCCCCAAGAGGGGATGGCCACACTGCAATCCCTTCTCCTTTCTCCTCTTAGCATTTTGGGTACGCATGCACTCGTGCCTGGCATGAGTTTTAAGCCATTGGATCCAGGATTCAAACCACGGTCAACTACGTGGGAGTCCAGTGACATAACCATTATGCCATCAGCTGGTTCCTCTTCTGTCATTTTTAAAAGTTTTATTTTTCAATGAATTTGTCCAGTTCAATCATCAAATTTGTTGGCATAAGGTTGTTCATAATACTTGTTCCCTTATTTTACTTTTAATGTCTGTAAGACAGTGAGAATTCTGCTTTCATCCCTGATCCTGGAAATTTATGTACTTTCTTATTCTTTCTCAATCCTTCCTCTTTCTGTGTAAATAGGGATTTTTCTGTTTTTTGTTTTGTTTTGTTTTTGTTTTGCCAAATGTATTGATCTAGTCAACAAAACACTCTGGTTTTGTAAATTTTCTCTACTGTTTGTCTAATTTTGTTTTAGTGATTTTTGTTTTATCTTTGCTATTTTCTTCATTTTACTTAGTCTGAATTTAGTTTATTCTTTTCCTAATTTTTTTTTGAGAGGTTTTTGCTATAGGGCACCTGTGCTTGACAGAAAGACAAAGAGAGACAGACAGAAAGTGAGAAATCATCCCCCAGGGTGAATGGCCACATCACAATCCTTTCTCCTCCATTCTCCTCTTGGGATCTTGGGCACGCATGCACATGTGTCTGGCATGAGTTTAAGCCATGGGATCTGGGACTTGATCCACGTCAACTATGTGGGATTCCAGCAACGTAACCATTACGCCATCTGATGATCCCCTTTTCCTAATTTCTTCAGGTAGGAATTGAATTCATTGATTTTTTTTTTTCAGGTTTTTGCCATAGGGTACATGCTCTCATCAGGGAGAGAGAGAGAGACAGAGACAGAGACAGAGAGAGGGAAAGTGAGAAATCACTCTGGAGGGGTGGCCATGCAGTAATCCCTTCTCCTTCTAGAATTTTGGGCATGCATGCATACATGCCTGGCATAATTTTCAAGCCACCTGGTCTGGGAGTAGACTCTTGGTTGACCATGTGGGAGTCTAGCACCTTAACCACTGCACAATCTGCTGGCCCTGAGTTCATTGATTTTTTTAAATATTTCTTCTTTCCTAGTATATGTGAATAATTATCTTTAAATTTCTAAATTCTCCTTTGGTTGAATTTCAAGAATTTTGACATATCTTCATGATCAGTTTAAAAAAATTTATACATTCCCTTGTGATCTCGTCTCTAATCTACGTATTATTCTAAAAGGTGTTATTCAATTTTTAAATATGTAGATGTTTTATAGATAGTTTTGTTATTAATGTCTAACAATTTCTTTGAAAAAAATACATACAGTTATGATTTCAACACTTTTAAATTGATTGAGATTTGTTTCACTGCTGAGCGTATGCGCTATCTTGGCGAACATTTCATATGCACTTGAAAACAATGTGTTCAATTGTATTCTCCAAATGTCAGTTAGGTCAAGCTCATTGGTAGTGCTATTCTTCCTCACTTTAAAGTCCTTGATTGTTTTTGTTGTCAAATTAGCTATCACTGTGTCTCTGTTCCATGTATGTAAGTTATTATTTTTTCTGCCTGAAGATTTTCTCTTTATCTTTCATCTTCAGCAGCTGATTATAATGTGTCTAGGTGTGATTTTCTTTGTATTTAACTTTCTTATGGTTTGCCTAGATTCTTGGGTCTGTAAATTAGTGTTTTTTTCCAAATTTGGGAGAAGTTCAGTTTTGATTTCATAAAAAAAAAATTTTCAGAGAACTAGTGATTTCAGGAAAAAAGAGAAATGAAGATTTTCTACTGATAATTCAGCCTCCAACTCACAAACTCGAGTGACAGATCTAAGGGAACCATAGCCAAACATCCAAATACTGTAACATATCCCTCAATATCCACTGAATCTGCTGCACAAAGGGATAAAAATTGAACAGCAAAGAGATTCCAGACACCTCCTTCTGCACGCTCCTGAGCGCTCAGATTGAACTTCAAGAATTAGGAAAAAATACACCATCCATCAGATGACTAGAAATCACCACAGGGCTATAAGATATATGGGAAAGCAAGAAAATACCTCTCCACCAAGGGAAAAGAATAACTCCTCTTCATCCACAGACAGTTCAATGGAAATCATGTAAATATGTCTGATAAAGAATTTAGAATATTCAGAATGACCAACCAAACTAACAGAGATGGAAGAAAAGAGAGACAATGAACTGTGGAAGAGGCAGGAGAAAGGAGCTGATGAGTTCCAGGTGAAATTCTTGTAAGATCTATAAGAAGAATTACACACCTTAAAAAAGAATCAAATAGACCTGTTAGAGATGAAGGCTATAATTAAGTAAAAATCTCTCTTGAAAGTATTAAAAGCAGACTAAACCATATAGAAAATTGAATTTCAGACATAGAAGAGAAAATTACTGGCCTAGAAAAATCCACCATAAAGACTGAGAAAATTGCCCACAAAAATGAGAATAATATGAGAAATATTAAATACCATCAAATGTCCATACATCCAGATAATTGGTATCCCAGAAAGCAAAGACATTCATAAGGGCATTGATAATCTATTCCATGAAATCCTGCAAGAAAACTTTCCAAACCTAGAGAGGAAATCAAAGAACCAGTCCCAAGAAATACAAAGGACCCCAAATAGAATCAACCCAAGAAGATCTTTTCCAAAACACATTATAGCCAGATTGACAAAAAACACAGACAAAGACAAGTTACTAAGATTGGCAAGAGAAAAATGGCAAATTACCTACAAAGGATATCCCATCAGGCTAATAGCAGACCTCTCATCAGAAACAATGAAAACAAGGAAAGAATGGGAAAATATATTCAAAGTGTTAAGGGAAAAGCAATTTCAACCAAGAATACTATACCCGGCAAGACTAGCCTTCATATGTGAAGAAAAGACAAGAACATTCTCAGATAAACAAAACCTGAAAGAATTTATCAACACCAGACAAGATCTCCAATAAGGAGTGGTATACTAGGAAAATTAAATATAGACACACAGAAATAAGAGTTAAAAACTAAGAAAATGGCCAACTTAATCATAGGGACAAGTCTGGAGTTGAATATTATATCCCAGAATTTAATCAGGAAGATCGAACCACAGCAGAAGATAGATTAAGTACATGAGACTGAACTGATGAAATAACATTTTATGACTTTTGACCAAATCATTGCTGATTTTCTTCTAGGCTTTGTTCTTCTGTCTTAAGGATTTTTGTGCTGTCTTGAGCTGTTGATAAGTTCATGTACCTACTATTTGAGCAGAATCCTAACCTGTTTCCTGGCTTTAAGTTTTAAGCAAACTTCCTTAGCATTTCTTTGAGTTATTAAAGTTAAAACTGCTTTTCTTGAAATTACCAGCTGAACTTGTTATTGAAAGTAGTTAGATTATATAAGAAATTGTGTGATCAATAAAATGTGGGGGGAAAAGGAATAAAAATTTTTTTTTTCTTCCACATTCTCATTTCTTCTATCTCTCATGTGACAAACAGGAGCTGGAATCTCTGTTTAACTTTTTCAGGTTTCCAGCTGTTGCTTATTACTAGGATCCCTAGAGTCTCCCATGAATATACACATTTTAGGGATCAAAGACTTGAGGAAATGTACATGCATGTCTGGTGTTTTTTCCCTCGTAGTTACTTCTGTCTGAGATTTCCACTCTCAGTCCTAGCTTCTGACTCTTTTTTTTTTTTTTTTTTTTTGGAGAGGTTTTTTTTGCTATAGGTTGCATGCGCTCGCCAGACAGACGAAGAGAGACATAGAGACAGAAAGCGAGAAATCACCCCCCAGAGGGGATGGTCACGCCGCAATTCCTTCTCCTCCATTCTCCTCTTGGGATCTTGGGCACGCACGCACACGCGCCCAGCGTGAGTTCTAAGCCACCAGGTCCGGGACGCGAACCGCGGTCGACTACGTGGGAGTCCAGCAACATAGCCATTACGCTCACTGCTTGTTCCCTAGCTTCTGACTCTTTATAGCATTCAAGACTATATAGCCATGGGGACCAGCAGTTGGCATAATGGCTATGTCACGGGACTCCCATGAAGTGGACTGAGGTTCAAGTCCTGGACCTGGTGGCTTAAACTCATGTCGGGTGCATGTGCATGCATGCCCAAAATCCCAAGAGGAGAATGGAGAAGGGACTGCGGCGTAGCCATCCCCTCAGGGGGTGATTTCTTGCTTTCTGTCTCTCTGTCTTTCTGGCAAGCATGCGTGCCCTGTAACAACCCCCCCCCCCCCCAAAAAAAAAGACTATATAATAATGTACCTTTTCCCCCCTAAGGTTTTTGAGATAGGGGCCTGTACTGTCCAGAGTCAGACAGAGAGACAGTGAGAAGGAAAGTAAGAAATCACCCTCCAGGGGAGATGGCCATGCTGCAATCCCTTCTCTTCCATTTGGCTCTCAAGATTTTGGGGGCACTCACGCACATTCACCTGGCATTAATTTTCAAGCTTCCAGGTTCAGGACTTGAATCACCATGAGCCAAGTGAGAGTCCAGTGTCTTAACCACTACACCATCAGCTGGCCCCAAACCATGTACTTCTATTTGAGTTCTAGGTATCTCATGATCCATAGATTGTTAAGTAACCACAGTGGGAAAGTTATATAAGAACAGATCTCACCCAGTTCCATTCATTTATTTGAAGGATTGAATATCTTCCTCTACTTTCTCCCTCCTTTCAGTCACTGTCCAGTGTTTTGAGTTTTTAATCTTTTTAAAAATACTTCATCCAAAATTTATCATTGCTATATGTGGGAGACTTATTCTGATACAAGGTAATCCACTATACTTATAATTAACTCTAACTTTTTACAAGGGTTAGTAAGCAGGACCAATGACTAAGTTGTATGTCTTGGTTCTTAAAATAAAGCAAATTCAAACCAAACCCTAACTACAGAGATCTACTTATTCCTAACTTCAGACTCAGAGGTCTTATTGTTCAAGCTCTAAGATCAACAGTCCAATACTGAATTGACTCTTTTTTTTTTTTTTTTTTTTTTTTTTTTTTTTTTTTTAAGAGAGATTTTTACTAGAGGGTGCATGCACTCACCAGAGAGACAGAGAAACAGAAAGTGAGAAATCACCTCCCCACCCAGGGCAATGGCCCCACTGCAATCCCTTCTCCTCCATTCTCCTCTTGGGATTTTGGGCATGCATGAACATGCGCCCAGTGTGTTTCAAACCCCTGGGTCCTGGACTCGAACCACAGTTGACCATGTGAGAGTCCAGCAATGTAACCATTACGTCACCTGGTGGTCCCCTGAATTGATTCCTTAGGCCATCTATACACTGACCAATGGCATATGTTCATTCCTTTTTGTTTGTTGGTTTGTTTCTGATAATGGCTCTTGATTTCCTTTACATCAGTAAGTAATCTATTTAGCATTTTGAGAAACATGGTGTTTGGCTTTAATTTTCACCATGCTTTCCTAGCCAAGATTTCCTGGGATTCTCCCATGAAATTATTCCAAATCTTGTCTGAAAACTATGGCTTGCGGGAACCAGCAGTTAGCGTAATGGCTATGTCTCTGGACTCCCACGTAGTCGACCACAGTTCATGTCCCAGACCCGGTGGCTTAAAACTCACGCCGGGCGCGTGTGCGTGCGTGCCCAAGATCCTGAGAGGAGAATGGAAGAGAAGGGATTGCGGCGTGACCATTCCCCCTGGGGGGTGATTTCTCACTTTCTGTCTCTATGTCTCTTTCTGTCTGTCTGGCGAGCGCACGTGCCCTATAGCGAAAATCTCTCCAAAAAAAGAAAAAAAAAACACTATGGCTTGGAAGGGATAAATGGTAGATTCCAGGTGCTACTTGTCCCCAAATGAGCGTTGATCCTGGATCCAAAAGAAACCTAATTCCCTGGCTGCTTTGGGGGGAGGGGTATTTTGGAGTCGCTGTAAACACATGATATTTATCTTTAGAAATGGCCACTATTTTTACAGTAGCCAATAATAAAAGTTTACTTATTAAAACATAAATTTCTTGATTAAAACAATTACTACATTCGCCTCATTCCATTTTTGCTTTAATAGAGAAGAAAAGCTTAAGCTTTCTCTGCTCCCTCACTATCGGCCAAGCTAACTAAAGTCACACATGCTTAGCCACTAACTGTCATGCTCTTATCTGATTATCTTTCCTGACAAAGTCTAGACTTTTCAAGCATCATTCTTTATATTATACTACATTATCCAGATAGCCTTTGGTGAGGATGGTGAACAGGATTTGAATTCTCCTACTAGAATAGAAGATTTTTAGTAAAGAGACTGTGTCCTGTTATGAAAGCAGAAAATGAAATGAAACAAACAAATAAATAAATAAATAAATCATCCGTTGGAATGAGACAAACCCAATTTTAAGTTCAAAATTCACCAGTTCCTGTGTAATCTTTGAATTTTCTATCACTTTCTCTAAATTATAAGAAAATAGAGATAAAAATAGTCCCCACTACTTGGAGGTTGTGTGGATCAGGCATGGCAAGGCATGTAACATTTTAGAGCAGTTCTTGGTACATTGTTACTAGTATCATTGTTCTTTTTTTCCCCCACAGTAGTAGATGCCTAGTAGGTGATTGCCTAAATAAGTGAATGGCAAGTTGAATAAATTCCATGAGAGAAAAGTAAACAAATTTATAAAAACAAACAGTGAGAAAAAGAATTACAAATTATTCTAAGTGCTATGAAAGAAACAAAAAGCTAAGCAAAAGAAGGAAACCAGCCTATTTTGGATAGGATTGTCAGAGGAGGGCTCTCTGAAGAGATAACACTAAACTGAGACAAGATGAGAAAGAACCAGCCACATAAACAGAGGGGAGATGGGCATTGAAGACAGATGGAACAGGCACACAGAGAGATCCCCAAGAACACAGGCAAGGCAACGTAGCTTCAAAGAACTACAACAGAAGACCACCAGTGTGTTAGGGCAGAATGAGTGTGGACAGAGCGGCACCAGATGAAATCTGGGGGGTAGCAGAGGCAGAAATACAAAAGGCCGGAGTAGAGAGCTTGGCTTTTGGTCTAAGTGCAAAGGGAAGACACTGGGGTTTTGAGCAAGGAGATGATAAGATCCTCAGAACTAATCTATGACTCACAAAAACAAACTGAGGGAGAATAAGAATTTATGAAAACATGTGGAACTTGTTGTTTAGAGAAACTAAGGGTATAAATGTATACTAACTTATTTCCCATTATGATTGAAGTTATTGATTCATAGCAGCCAAAACATTTTTCTGGGATAGTTAATAGAGATTTCATCCACTTCTTTCTTTTCCACCCATCATGAATCTTGTCTCACTTGTTTAAAGTGGCTAGCATGACCCACTTAAAATGGAGGATAGACGAGAAGAGTACACGCGCTGGGTGGGAAGGGTTGGTGTAACTGAGAAAGATGGTCAGAGTCATGATGTCAGGGCCCAGAAGGGGAGAGCAGATGTTGGAGCTGCAACATTCAAGGCACGGTGGTCTGGAAGATGCTGTAAGATGGATTTCTTACAGAAAAGAAAGGCAGGATTCTAGTATAGAATTGGAAGACACTGTTACATGCTAGAGATCCTGGCAGTACAGAGATTTAAATCAATTTCTGTAGCAGATAGTTATCCTGTTTCAAGTTATTCCCGCTGTAACAGGTCTTTGGCATTGGAAGCTTCTTCCTGGAATGCCGGGGCTTATCCCCTCTCTTGAAGCTGCTTCACTTTCTTGACATTTTTTTTTTTTTCAGTTTTTAAACTTTCTTCACATTAGTAATTAAGATCACTTGGCCCTAATTAAGATCACTGCTATTAATACAATAAAGTGTTTCCATTTTCTCATGATATATCAAACAGCAGCTAAAACTGTTTCTTCTCATAGAAGGAAACTTACTCCCCACTCAAAAGCCTATTGGGGAACGGTGACATGCTTAGAGCCCATTACCTGTTCACTGAAAGCAGATTAACCTGAAAGTATACATAATAGCTGCACTTTCCAAAATGTGTCAGTGGGACTTGAATTTTCAAGTTTTTTGTTTTGCTAATTATTATGATTATTTTTGAAGACAACAAAACAACATTATAGTACTATGAGAAAGTATGTGCTGTCAGAGCAGCTTTGGAGTTAGTTCTAAAGTTTTCTTCAAAGGATGAAGGATGGCTTTTTAAATGTCAGTTACGGACCTGGTGACTAATTATCTTTCATTTTACAGCAGGTGATGATAAAGAAGAGCAAAAAGGGTGAATACCTACTGTTGCCAGGTAACTGCATCCACTGTGCTTCCTGCCACCTTCATGAATCTGTAAGAAACAGAAAGAAAAGGATTTTGCAATTTAAAGTAAACCACAATCCTGAAATTAAAGTAAGATAAACTGAGACATAGACCAGTCCCTAAGCAGCTATGCTTCCTCGGAGAATCCAGAGCCGTGGTCGTGATCTGCCCACAGCTACTGCAAGCCCAGCTGTAAAGAACTGGAAAAGGTACTTCCTGCACCACTCACCATATGAACACCAAGACCGCGATACAACATTCTACAGAGGTCTGTCTTCCCAAGCCCAGGTCTGATAGCTCCCACAGTGATTCCTCTATAGTAAAAACTGTGGTCCATAAAATAAAAATTAAAATCCAGTCATAGTTTTTTCCTGTACACATTTTCCATGAACGTCTTTAAGTCTCTCGATAGATTGTCTTTGAAAAACTTCAGGCCTCTATTTCTGACAGGAGCATGGGAAACTCCAATTTATTTATCCAAATATAAGGCACTATCATATATACCCCAGTAAAGGACTGCTACAACTGTCTCAGAGTAGAAACTGGGCACTCGAGGGGAAGATCTGTCCAAAGTAGCTGTAGAGAACAGTGTCATCTGACAGGCATGTTCAGCCTGAAAGGGACGCAGCTAAACAGATGCCGAAGCCTTGCTAACAATGCCCCTTGCTCCTGTATTTCTGGAGGTCCAGGAGAACCAAAGGGTGGTGAGGATGTAACTGGGAACTCACAGATGCCACTTGGTATCATAATCACAGGTCTGTGAATAACTCGATTACTCACATCTTTCTCCCCAGCCCCATGTTCTGAGGCCACGTGTGCCATGTTTACTAGAACTACTTGAGAGACTTCCCACCTACACAGAGAAATCAAAAGGAACATCGCAGTTCTCTAAGATTGAATAGTATTTCACGACTAAAGAACTCTTTTGCCAGGGAGGAAGATGGCGTTTTGTCTGGAAGGCCCTATTCTTGCCCTACCACAGCATAATTTTTCCAGACAGATGCACAAAGTGTTTGTTGTGTACTGCCCAAACAGAAGTTCTGCTTTGCTGAGATAGATGAAGGACTGAGCCTCTATTTTTAGTTTTGCTATAATGCCTGTGTGCTCTGTAATCCCTTCTTTTCCACTATCCTCTTGGGATTTTTTTTTTCCTGGTATAGGGCATGGGGCTCACTGGAAACAGACAGATAGACAGAGAGAGAGAGAGAGAGAGAGAGAGAGAGAGAGAAAGAGAGAGAGAAAGCACCCAATGGAGGGTGACCACATCACAATCCCTTCTCCTTCATTCTCCTTTTGGGATTTTGGGTACTCACACACACGCACCAGGACTCAAACTGAGTCTCAAAAATCACCATGCCACCTGGCTAGCCCCACAACAACTTATTTTATATAATGTTATAAATGGTTGAGATGATGGCATACTAATTACTCTGATTTAATCATTATATATTGTGTCCATGTGCTGAGAAGACATTGTAATACTTGTTATGTTAATAGAAATAGTAGTAAGAATAATAAAATGTTTCCGTGTGGCTGGAGGTCAGCCTGGTCAGATCACTAGAAGCTGGCCTCGTGATGGGAACAAGTCTATTACAAGATATAGCTAGTTTACTCTCCATGCTTGTTTATTGGGTTTATCAAGTGTTTAATCATAAGCAAGGGAGGGCCTGGGTCAGATCTGAATTTTTAGGAAGATCACTCTGGCTATGGCGAAGTTGAAACCCACTGGTGCAGGTAAATCGGGAGGAGATAACTGCAGAGAGATGGGAGGCTTTGAAATATGGGAACGGAATAAAGACACAATGAGAAGCACTGCTGGGTCCTCGAGAGGAGGAAAAGATATCAGTGTTCATTGTTCACTGCTACTGGCCAAAATGAGGAAGCCGCAAGACACTGTTGATGCTAACTTGATAAGTATATTCTAATCCTCCTGAATATGCCTCAAGAACTTGAAGTCAATAGTCACTGGTAATAACAGCTATGTAATCACAAGAAAATTACAAGAGGAAAAAAAAATTCATTAGTGTCCTGCTTGGATAAAAGACTTTGGATGGACAATTAAGAACACATCTAATTTGGCACATTGGAAATTAGAAACTAGCTCTTTCTGATACTGAAGATGCTTGTATTCACTGGATAATTTGTTTTGCTATAGGCAATAATTCAGTCCTTAAAATAACTTTCTATTATCAAAAGTAACATTATAAAAAAATGGAAAACTATAAAGTTAATGATACTTAAAAATAATGTTACTGTTTTCTTTCCATATTGACACCCCACATCTCTCAAAGAAAATCGATAAAATCTATAATCAAATATGAAATATACTGGATCCATAAATAGAATACTTTAGAGTTTACAAAGAAATCGTTTAAAACCAAATATAGTGAAAGGCCTGACATGGACTTGGAGAGGAGAACCAATTATTCTTCCTAAAGTAATTTATGGCTTTAATGAAATTCTAATAAAAAAAATCACAGGAAGCATTTTTAAAACTTTAAAAAATCATTGTAATCATCATCTGGAAGAAGCCAAAAAAAATCAGAAAAATTGAAATAATGAAGTAGTATTTATTTGATCTATCATATATTACAATATAACATAAAACTCACAATGGTTACAATAAGCACAGCTCAAGAATTACTAAGAAGACCTATAAAGCAGAGTAAGTTTTTTAAAAAATTACATGTAGGGGGACCAGCAATTGGCGTAATGGCTATGTCACTGGACTCCCATGTAGTTGACTGTGGTTTGAGTCCCGGACCTGGTAGCTTAAACTCACTCTGGCACATGCGTGTGCATGTGTGCCCAAGATCCCGAGAGGGGAATGGAGGAGAAGGGATTGCGGCGTGGCCATCCCCCCCGGGAGTGATTTCTCACTATCTCTCTCTCTATCTCTTTCTGTCTTTCTGGTGAGTGCACACACCATATAGCAAAAACCTCTCAAAAAAAAAATTACATGTAGGAATTTACTGTATAATAAAGAATTTTCTTTATGAAAAGCTGAAGCTCTTTCTTAAAAAAAGTTTTTTATATTTTCATGAGAGTGAGAGACAGAGATAAAGAGAGAGAGAAAGATAGACAAGCACCCTAACAAGGTCTCAGATCACAATCTCCCCCTGCCCAGGTCTTCCAGACAGCCAGGATCTTGGGTGTGTGTGTGTCTGGAGTGTACATGTCAACAAGGGAACCAAACCCATGGCCGTCCTATGGATCCAGCATTGCTTACACAGCACGTTACCACTGTACTACCAAGTCAGCCCTGAAGCACTTTTTAATGATACTTTGTGATTTGTTGTCTATTTGGACAAAAACGTAAAGTCAGATCTTTACTTAATACTTTATTTTATATAAGAAGTCAAAATAGTAAAATATAGTTTAGTGTTATCTGTTAAAAATATTTCAATCACAAAAATAATATCTATAAATAGATGACTTTATTATCTTTTTAATTTTAACAGTATATTAAAGGAGTAGAAAAACTGTTTTAGCTACCTTTGAGGAAACTCCATTATTGAAAATGTGTTCATGTGAAAAATTGCTATAAACTATATTCTTCCTTTATCCTTAGCAAAATGATGAGACCGAGTTCAAACATATGGAAACATTTCTACACTTATTCTGAGGAGGAAAAATCAAGTTTGCAAATGATGTCAAACAAAATATGCATTTCCAAATACTACCAAGATGACCAAACACACCCTGTTGTTGTTTTTTGTTTTGTTTTGTTTTGTTTTTAGAGGTTTTTGCTATAGGGCATGTGCACTTGCCAGAAAGACAGAGTCAGAGACAGAAAGTGAGAAATCACCCCCCAGGGGGATGGCCATGCCACAGTCCCTTCTCCTTCATTCTCCTCTTGGGATCTTGGGCACGCACGCACACGTGCCCAGCGTGAGTTTAAGCCATCAGGTCCGGGACTCAAACCGCGGTCGACTACATGGGAGTCCGGAGACATAGCCATTACACTAACTGTTGGTCCCGACACCCTGTTTTTTTTTGAGAAGAATACAAAAACCATCTAAAATGGGGCAAATGTTCTGTTTTTGGAAGAGTTCGAGTAATATATTTTAAAACTTTCTAGTTTTTAATTAGAAAAATCACAGAAACAACACATCAAGGAAATTAACGAGACAAAATTCCAAGGAACAGATGTAGCTGATGAATTTTGGGGTAGAATCCTTACCCCAGTGCTCCTTCCCTGAAAATGATTTCTTCTTATAGCTATTCTGTATCTGTATCATTTCTATACTCTGTTTTTATATCTAAATTGGCAACGTGGAAGACAGTAAGTCCAAAAAGACCATTATTTTCTTTCTTCAAATCTAACACTGATGGATTCTTCTGTTGTCCGGTTCTGCCTGTTTCTCAGAAACTAGCCCAAACCACATAAACGAATAACTCACAACACAGCTGCAAGATGCTCAGCAACGGTAATACTAGAGGTGGAGTAACACGCACACAGAACAGTGCTGTCAGGAGCAAGACGCCACTGGGAATGTGGACTCCACTTAGGGTCTGGTATTATCCAAGGATTTTCAACCCTCCACTTCCGTTCTATTCCCCAGATTTACATCTATGACCAGATGAGCTCAAGTAAACCCAGGATGTGAATTTGGACAAGAGAGGAGATCCTGGTTTTCCAAAGCTGGATGATTCCTTACCTGAACGATGATGATAGAAATCTGGATCGACTTCGCAGAGGACAAGAGGTGTCTGCCCTCATGCTGACCCCCAGCCACACGGAGGAGAAGTGAGGGAAGGGAACCGCGATCTGTAGCAAAGGAAATTGGCCAGTGCCAGGCAGACATTTGGGGGTCTTTCCCATTAGAGCCAAACTCCTGCTATAGAAAAGAACAAAATATCCCCTTTCATTGTGAGAGTTCCTTTTCTCCCCCGGGGGACTTCAAATCTGGGAGAATTTTTCCTTTGTTATCCACCTGCACATATGACGTATCTGAAATACTGTCGAGCCTTCTCTCCTAGGGCATATCACAGCTCTCTCTTATAATAAAGCCCATCTTTACTCACGGTCTTTGAGGTCTGATTTCTACTTCTGGACCACAGAGTGCAACCCTAAAATCTGGATTCTGAATTTTGCTCCCAGGAAAGAGGATAAATCCTTCACAGGGAACTGGATGTCTAAAAACCAGGAAGAGTGCAGCAGCCTGATTGCTCTTGTCCAGGAGAGATCATTTTTGGTTATGTAATTAACATGAATAAGATATGACAGCCATATTATACAAAAGTCTAGGGAAAATCTGTGAGAAAATAATTCATCTGGAGTTACAGTAAACCAGGCTGAATGCTGGATAAACAACCAATTTGGGAGCATCTTCTATTTGGTCCAACGCCACTGACTTTCCCATGACTAATTATGTGCTGAGCTATACTAGATGCTGCAGAGAACAAATGAGCCAGTGACATTCTCTCTCTCTCTCTCTCTCTCTTTAGGTTTTGCCATAGGGTCCATGAACTTGTCAGAAAGGAGAGAGACTGAGAGATACAAAGAGAGGGAAAGAAAGATATCACCCCACAGAGGGGATGACCATGCCACAGTCCCCTCTTCTCCCTTTTCCTATTGGGATTTTGGGCACGCACACACACCTGCCTGGCATGACTTTCAAGCTACTGGGCCTGGGACTCAAACCACAATCAACCATGTGGAAGTCCAGCACTTCAACCACCATGCCACTTGCTGGCCCCGGTATCTCTCTTTAATCTTTCTTTCCTCCCTTCAGTCCTCCATTCTTTTCCCCCTTACTCTCTCTCCCCACCCCCTCTCCACCTGTGTGTAATATCCCACTGGCGTGAGACTGCCAGGCAGCACGGCTCTGTGTCTGTGGTTCTGATGACCGTGCAGGTCTCTGACAAGGCTTCTCTTTAAGCATTTATGTCTCCTTTAGTTTGACAGATTTCACTTTTAATATACAGAATTTGAGATGGTGAGACTCTTCAACCAATCTCTCTTATTGATAAAAGTTGCATCCAGAGGACCAGCAGTTAGCGTAATGGCTATGTCGCTGGACTCCCACGTAGTCGGCTGCGGTTCAAGTCCTGGACCCAGAGGCTTAAAACTCACGCCAGGTGCATGTGCATGCATGCCCAAGATCCCGAGAGGAGAATGGAGGAGAAGGGATTGCGGCGTGGCCATATCCCTGGAGGGTGATTTCTTGCTTTCTGTCTCTGTCTCTCTGTCTCTGTCTCTCTGGCAAGCGCACGTGCCCTATAGCAGAAACCTCTCCCAAAAAAAAGAAAAAAGGAAGTTGCATCAGTTTAACTTAAGGAGAATCATGAATGAGTAAAAGAAAAATAAGTTAAAATAAGTTAACTACTACTTACTGATAGACAGGCACTTGGTAACCAGTTTACGTCTTTTACAAACTTTAAGGTTGGCATTATCACTTTCATTTTACAAACAACTGCTCAAAACCACCCAGGTAATAAGTTGCAAAGCTGGGATTCAAACCCAGTTCTGACTCTAAAGCCCTCGTCATACCCACACAGAGAAGGCGGATGTGTGGCACGTGGGGTATTGCCCTCTTTCCCTTCGCTCATGGTAGACACTATAACAGATCTCAGTACTCCCTCACCCATCTCAGAATCGGCCCAACCGCCCTGCTCAGAACGAGGTGCCAGACACTACGTGAGGACTATCTGTGCTGCGGGGGAGCTGGAGGGAGGGAGGCTACAGGGCAATGTCTGGAACAAGATGGAGGCAGGTGTGGGACAACACCACCTAGACGAGGATCTGACTGGAATGAAGGAAAAGGCAGGGGCACCCGGGACGAGGACAGAAAATGCTGAAATTCATGTGGAAGGCTCTGACCGGAGCTGGAAGGGGCTGGCTGAGGGAATGTTATGGTAGACCCACCTTGACAGTCTAAAACGCTGCTGAGGAAGTAGTAAAGACTTGGAGTCAAACAAAGAGGCTATAACTGACCGGATGTGATTTGCCCTGGCTGTGGACCTGGTGGGGAGGAGAAGAAACCCATCAGGATGTCATGAATTTCACATGGAAAAGCAAACTTTCCAAAAACTCAGGATCTGGGATAAAGCTGACTCAATGAAAGTGGACACTGTGGAACTGACATGAGGAGGACTGCATTTACTTGGAATGCTGGACTGTCTGGCTTAGTCGAAGCATAGAGATTCCGGAAAACAGTACCAAAGACTAGGAGAACGGCTCATGAGTAGTTGGAGACCTGGCTTGGCAGCTCATGAGCCACGTGATCTCGGGTCAGTTGCTGGGCACCTAATTCCCGAAGATGATGTGAGGATTAACAAGAAAGCACACGTAAGAGAACAAGGATAGTGGCTGGTACAATGTTAGTACTCAATAAATGTGAACTTCCTCTTGCTGGTTCTAGCTCTTGGGCTTGGTAAAGCATTTAACATTGGTGCGGCCTCATTCCTTTATCTGTAAGATAAAGAGGAAAGCTGGGGGCCATTCAGTGGTGCAGCGGTAACACAATGCTCCGCGAGGCTGACCACAACAGGAAGGCTTCAGGTTCGTGTCTGGAGACCTCCCAGAATGTGCAGGTCCATGTGTGCCCATGATCCCGGGCAGGCTGGCGTTAGATCACGGTCGAAAAACCCTACTGAAGTACTTCACTCTCTTTCTCTCTATCTCTTGCTCTCTCTCACACATGAAGAAAGAAAGAAACTTTAAAAAGAAAAAACCAGCTCTGCCTATATTACAGGATAGTGATTCTCATACTTTGATGTGCATGAAAAGCCCTTAGAGTCCTTGTTCAAAGGACGGTATCTGGCTCCCACTCCCACGCATTCTGGTTCTGCAGATCTGGATTGGAGCCCAAGAATCATGCTGCATTTTCCTTTGGAGATATTTTTGCTATAGGGCATGTGTACTCGCTGGAGAGACAGAGAGACAGGAGCAAGCAATCACACCCCTTTCCCAGAGGGAATGGCCACACTGCAATCCCTTCTCCTCCATTCTCCAGTCAGGATTTTGAGCTCGCATGTGCACACACCCAGCATTGAGTCTGAAGCAACAGGGTCCAGGACACAAACCGCAGTCAGCCACATGGGAGGTCAGTAACCACTATGCAATCTGGTAGACCCTCCTGCTGCATTTTTTAATAACTCCCCCAGGCGTTTCTAATATGGGAGGACTGGTTAATCACGCCTTTGACAATTTCTGACTTTCAGGGTTGAGCTTTCTTTCTTTTTTGGGGGGAGAGGTTTTTGCTATAGGGCACGTGTGCTCACCTGAGAGACAGAGAGACAGAAAGCGAGAAATCACCCCCCAGGGAGGATGGCCACATCACAATCCCTTCCCCTCCATTCTCCTCTCAGGATCTTGGGCACGCATGCACATGCGCCTGGCATGAGTTTAAGCCACCGGGTCCGGGACTTGAACCATGGTCGACTATATGGGAGTCCAGTGACATAGCCATTATGCCAACTCCTGGTCCCCAGGATAGAGCTTTCTTGGAAGAGAAAGTAACATTGTAAGGAAAAGAATAAAAGGAGGAAAGGAATGGAAAAGAAGAAAGTAGAGGAAGAGTATTTCCCAGTACCATGTGACCTGTAGTGTCAAGACTGAGTCTCTGTCTCAGGACTCCAGTCTCCTCCTCCAATGTTTTCTAGTCTCCATTGCCAAGACTGACTTCTCCGATATTACAGAGAGAAGCATCCTTCACCATACTGGCAATAACTCTTTGGAGAGGTTTTTGCTATAGGGCGCGTGCGCTCGCCAGACAGACAGATAGAGACAGAGAGATAGAAAGCAGGAAATCACCCCCCAGGGGGGATGGCCACGCCGCAATCCCTTCTCCTCCATTCTCCTCTCGGGATCTTGGGCACGCACGCACACGCGCCCGGCGTGAGTTTAAGCCGCCGGGTCCGGGACTCGAACCGCGGTCGACTACGTGGGAGTTCAGCGACATAGCCATTACGCTAACTGCTGGTCCCACTGGCAATAACTCTTAAGTCTGAGTTTGAGTGAGGGATTAGACTGCTTCCCCAATCAGAAAAAAAAAAAAAAAAAAGTTCTTTCTTAAAAATTTTTATTTTTAAAAAAGGAAAGAAAAGAAAAGCAAGTTTAGAAGTAACAGCTTGTTACCACAATTCTCAGCTAGGAAGCAGATTTTGCAGTAGCCACTGCTTCCCTGTTAATGAGCACTGAGCAGCTTTAGTTTCTCTCCAGAGGCAGAGAGATGGAAACTTTCTTCCTGTGAATTCAGAGGAATATATTGGTCTCCTCTCTCCTCCTTCAGTTTGGCTAAGTCGTATAACTCACAGTTGAAATAAAACAGAACAATTATTAGGAGTAACACTGCAATAATTACTCTTTGCACCAAATTGACCCCAGCTGTGCATCTTCCCACTCCAAGTAAGAATGATTTTTAGCCAGGAAGCAGAGCTGTGATCACCCTCATTTTACTGACATGTTATTGTAGCGAATCTTTCTAGTTCCCTTCTTCACTCAATTCTCTGAACTGCTTAGGTTAAGTGAGTCATAGGCAAAAAAGAAAATAGGCTAAAACCTGCCTTTTCATCTTTGAAATAAATTTGTTCTTAACAACTGTAGCTAATATTTCTCTAGGAAGCAACATGTCAGGAACTGGGCTAAACACTTTAAATTTGTTATCTTACCGATCTTTACAAGACATATAAAAAATAGGTCATTTCATTTGTCCCATTTTACAGATAAGGAGACTGAGATTTTAGAGCAATTAAACAATTCCTCAGGATGATCTTTCTAGTTTCAAAGTATATGCTCTTCACTATCCTGTTACACTGACTCACTATAAGAGAGAAGGCTGGTGTGTGTGTGTGTGTGTGTGTGTAAAGAGAGAGAGAGAGAAATTTTTTGTTTTGTGCCAAAGTATCTTAGAATTTTTAGAGCTGAAAAGGATCTCAGAAATGATTTGTTACTATCCATCTAGTAGGAGACTGATGTCCAGAATGGATGTAACAGCATTTAAATAATATTACCTTTGTCTCTATTTGCATTTCTTCATGACATGTATAGGCAGGGCTGACTTCTCTCATAATACTTTGAGGGACTACAGGTTAAAATACGAAGAGAAAAATTAAGGTCTACGTTGGAAATAGAAATGTTTTAATATGTTTGTCTTTTTAAAAAAATCATTTATTTAATTTTATTTATTCATTCATTTATTTTAATTTGACCAGAGATACACACACACAGAGAGAGAGAGAGAGAGAAAGAGAGAGAAAGTGAGAAAGCAAGCCACCAGGTCCAGTACTTGAACCGCAGTCAGCCATGTGGGAGTGCCCAGCGCCTTATCCACCACACCATCTGCTTTTCTTGCCAGAGGGCACACCAGGGAGAGACAGAGGGAAAGCACAAAAACATCTCCAGTGGGGAATGGTCACCCTGCAATCCCTTCTCTATCCACCTTCCCTTAGAGATTTGGGGCATGCGTGCACAGGTGCCCAGCACATTTCTCAAGGGGCCGGATCCAACACTTGGACCATGCGGTAGGCCCTGTGGGACCTGGCTGCCTTAACTACCATGCCACAGACTGGCCTTATGTTTGTCTTTACACCAATGGAATTGTGAAATATAATTTTTAGTTGTCTTTAAGGAAGCAAGGACCCATGAAATAACAAGTATTTAGGGTCCACAAAAGTCATAACGGAAGACTACATGAATATAGTGCAATTACATCCTTCCCCACCCCATACGATCTTCATAGCTATTTATGGTTGAGTAAAATGTACAGTCTATAAATCAGCACCAGGCAGTTAGTAAAAGTATTGGTAAATTGGACACAACCAAAGATAGAAATTCTGAAAATAAGAAACGAATTTTCTACTTCTGGCTTATGTACCATTGGATATAAACATTATTTAGTCTCCTGTGATGGCCAAAAAATCATTATTTGCTTCCTTTTCTGTTCTGCTTCTATTTCCTTCACTCAAATTTGAGTGTTTTTCATAGGTCTCGGAGTCACATGATAGCAGAGAGCTCTGTCTAGTTTTCTGTTCTAATACAGGTTCATGTTGGAATATCTCACTAGCAGCTCCATCAAATGTTGGGTAACTTCTATTCTTTATTCATTTAAAAAACTCGATCACCTAATACATATTAGGCTTTTCTGCCAAGACTGCATGGTATATACAATGGGCATACTTCCTAACCTCTTAGAGTTTATAATCTACAACCAACAAGCAAACAAACAAGTAATAGAGTTACAAATTGTGGTAAATGCCATAAAGAGAACTAATAGGGTATACTGATAAAGAATTCCTTAGCCAGGTGAGTAGGGGAAGAAAAGGACTCAAATAGATGGGAAGAAGCCAGCTATGTGGCAAGTAGAGCGAACACTACAGATAGGAGCCGAGCAGGTACGAGAGTGGTGAGGTGAGGCCCCAGCGAAATAAAAAACAGGAGAGTAGCAGAAGATAAAAATGAAGAGCCGGCAACAGCCAATTCATTCTTTGTAGAGCCCTGTGGGACATGGTAAGGAGATTACATTTTATTCTAAAAGCAATAAAAAGTCCTTTTACAGTCTTTAGCAAGTGACTGACCTCCTATGAATAAAGTTTATACAAGATTTTTCTGGCAACTGAGTGGTGATTAGCTTGTAAGGGGACAGAATGGAAGCAAGCAGACCAGGGATGAGGCTACAGAAGTAGGCCAGGTTCTCTCAGCTCTCCAAATTGTATTTTTTGTTCATTTTTTTGTTTTTGTTTTTGCTTTTAGTGCTTGCTGTACTGTCATCCTTCACCCAAACCAGAGTTCATGTTCTCTAAGTCAGTGTGGTCCAAACATGTTAGTGGGCACACTAGTCCCTCAAGAAGGTCTCTAAAAACAAGACTCTATGGTCAAATAAGTTTAAGAAATTCTGCAATGCTATATCCTCTTCTTGGAGATTCAGAATGGAAAGTAGGTGCTGTGAAGTCTTTCAGTGAACATGTGGATCACGGTATTTCTTAAACAGACTTGACTATGGAACCTTTCGTTCCCCACCTTCACCACACACCCACCTTCCTAAGGTTACTGTCTTGCACAATGGAAGCTCTTTAGAGTTCATTTAAGGAAGCGCTGCCATAAGCTCACTCTCACCAAGTGTTAAGCAACTTCCATGTGCTTGGTTTACTGGGCCTCCTCTTCTCCACCTCTCCATTTGTTATTCCTGTAGTTTAGGTAACATTTTCTGAATCACCATATATAATATGAAGGTATCAGCCTTTGCGTGTTTTTTTCCTTCTCTACATTTCCACCTTCTATTTCCTACCAACTGCCCCTTTACTTTTACACTGTCTATGTTGGTTATGTTTCCTTCTTTTTGTAACCACGTCTGTCTTCCTTATTTCTGGATCTGGATCTCTTAGACAAGAGCTGTTGGGGATCATCAATTCTGTAGGTGCTGTAACAGAAAAACAAACAAAGTGCCATCCAAGGACAGAGACCATAGGAAATCCTGCCTGGGGCCAGCAGGTGGCATAGTGGTTAAGGTGCTGGACTCCCACATGGCCAACTGTGGCTCCAGACCAAGATCTGACAGCTTAAAATTCAAGCCAGGTACATGTGCATGTGTGTTCAAAATCCCAGGAGGAGAATGGAGGAGAAGGGATTGCAGCGCGGCCATCCTCCCTGGGGTTGATTTCTCATTTTTCCTCCCACTGTCTCTATCTCTCTGCATGTACCCTATGGCAAAAACCTTAATTAGAAAGAAAGAAGAAAGAAAGAAAGAAAGAAAGAAAGAAAGAAAGAAAGAAAGAAAGAAAGAAAGAAAGAAAGAAAGAGAAAAAAGAAATCCTACCTGAGGATAATGAGGATCTATGGAAAAGGAAAAATTAGAGGAGAGGGTCCAAACAAAATGAAACAAAATAAAAAGGTGCAAAGGTTCCCCCCCCAAAAAAAGTATGCTATCTTGCAGAATTCACAGGTAGGTTGATGCAGCCAGAGGGCAGGCTGCAGATGGGGGGCCTAGCTGCTTATTTGCTGCAAGTCTAGGCAGGCACAGACCCTGAAGGCCGTGAGTGTATCGGAAACGGTTTAGATCTCAAGCAAACGTGATGTTGCATTTATAAAGAAAGCTAGTCAGAAATCCATGTGGAAAAAGTAACCGGAGTCTGCGACTAGAAACAGAAATAATTTAGGAAGAAAAACAATAAGGTTTAAGATAAAAATGAAGAGAAGGTAGGGGATGAGTGACACTGAGAAGTCAGAAATAGCGGTACTAAGCTAATCAGATATGTGAACATAGGGGAAGTCTGCATCTAAAATGGTCCCTTGGTGCCGGCCTCAGGCAAAACAGTTGTTATCAACCAAACTTGGGATAAGAAAACAAGACAATATAAAGTTTGGGAAATGTTCAGCTCTTTTCACAGTTAACAGAATTCAAATTTAAGCAACCATGCAGTATCATATATTAATTAAAATAGAATAAATTAATAAAAATGACAATATTCATGGCTGTGGTATAGTGGGGAAAATGATGCACTAATACAGTGCTATCCTGCCTGATGGAATCATTCTGAAAAGAAATTTGGCAACAAATATAAGAGCCATAAAAATTATCATATGCTTTGACCCAGAAACCCAACTTTTTGGAATATAGCCCAAGGATGTAATTCAAAAGAAATAAAAAACCTATTTGTATAAAGATGTTTATAGTTGCGCTATATATTATAGGCAAAAACTGGAAACAGCCCAAATGCCCAGCAGTGAAGGAATGCTTAGGCAGACTTCAATACATTAATGCAATGGAATATTTTATTGCTATTAAGAATGACAAATATGAGAATCATGTGGAACTAAGAAAAAGGCCAGATGAGGCAATGAGTAAAAAGTGCAGCGCTTCAAAATGATGCATATATGACCACAGCTGTGTAAAATTTTATCTGTATAACCAGGAGGATGGAAAATACTACAGTGCTGTTCATTTACAGTGCTGACATTTTTGTTATTGTTAGTCATTTGCCGGGGATGTTTATGTTTCTCTAGTTATATTTCACTATGTATTTAGTACATATCCATTAAGAAAGATAAACCTCTATTTTTTTCCTGGCACATAAAAAAATAATACCCATCAGTATCTTTCCTTGTCCTAAGGGAGCTTTTCTAGTCTCCTGAGTCCCGTTTCAGTTTTTGGATATGGAGAAATGGATCCCGCCATTTGCGACCAACAGCACAGTCACATGCTCGCTGATTGATCATCTGGCCTATCACTGGGTCCAAGTTTCCTGACTTACCCATATAAGCCAGCATCTCCCTTTACTCGGGTACACAAATGAGAATGCCCAAACCACACTTCCTGCACTGGATTGAGGCTTCTCCTAAGTATGACTTAAAAAGAAAAATCTGTTACATAGAGAAATACTTGTTTCTTACCTATTGTTACCCCAAAGAAATATCCCCCCCATTTAATGAAAGGCAGTCCCTCTGGATTCCATTTCTTTTCATCTTAAAACTACTTCTCATTTGGGCCCGCAGTTAGCGTAATGGCTATGTCCGCGCCCAGCGTGAGTTTAAGCCACCGGGTCCAAATGAGAACCTCCGGACCAGTGGCTTAAACTCACGCCGGGTGCGTGTGCGTGCGTGCCGAAGATCCCGAGAGGAGAATGGAGGAGAAGGGACTGCGGCGTGGCCATCTCCTCTGGGGGGTGATTTCTCGCTTTCTGTCTCTCTGTCTCTGTCTGCCTGGCGAATGCACGCGCCCTATAGCAAAAACCTCCCCCCCCCCCCAAAAAAAAAACAACCAAAAAACTTCTCATTTTGTGATAAAATATAAATTAAAATAAATTAATGAATGAATAAATAAATTAAAACTCTTCAAAACTTCTCACTTTGGATATAGGCTTCTCTGGTATCATCTGGCCCTCTTCCTCTTGTGAAATATCTCTTCAACTACAGAGCTGTTCTACTATGTCCCACATTAAAGAGAACAGATGTCACTACCTTCCTTGACCATGCATCTCCCCTCACTTTTCTCTTTCCCTTCACAATAAAAATTCTAACCGTTGTTGTCACATCATTGTTTCCAAGTTCTCACACACCAGTGACTCTTCGAACTGTTGCAATCTGACTCCTCTTCCCACCACTCCTGTAACTCTTTCTCAAAGTCACGAACAAATAATATGTGACACTTTCCTGTCCTCCTGCATTGTGACCTCCTGACCTTTTAATAGTCCTCCTTCCTTATTCCTTATTTCGTCTTTTCTTGATTTGTGTATACTTCCTTTTCATCTCACCTCAGAGGCCATTTCTTACGTCTCTAAAAGCATGAGTTCTTCAGGGCCTTCTACTAAGCCTCTGTCTCTGCTCTTTCTGTACTCCCTAACTGATTTCCTACAGTCTCATGTTTCTAAAACCCATTTCCATAATGACGACTCCCAAAATTAGTATCCTTGGGAGAGACCTTGATCCCTTGGCTCGTTTTCAACAATACACTTGACATGTCCATTTAGACTCAAGCATAATAAACATAACATAAAACTAAACCCATGATTCCTTCCCAGAACCAGTTATTCCCCAATCTCCCCGACATGGTAAATGACAGCACCATCTATGCTATTTTCTACATAACTCTGTCACATTATCACACACTTATCCAACGTATCCACAAATCTTGTGGATTCCACCACCAGTGACACCTGGAACACCACCCTAGTCCATGCCCCATCATTATTTCTGAATCTATATAGCAACCTTCTCACGGGCTTGCCTACTTCTCCAATCCATTTTTTTTACAGACTATGCACATACTTTTTATATAGTAAATCAAATTAACCCAACTTAAAAACATTCAATGGTTTCATGAATGTACTCAGAAAAAATTGTAAGCCATCTATTATGCCTAAAGCCCCTATATAACATGATTCCTAATTACTTCTCTAATTTCACCCTTCTCTAGTCAGCTTGGCTGTTTTTGTTGTTGTTGTTTTTTTTTTTTTTTTTTCCTTAGGGCCTTTGCACATGCTTTTCTTTATGTCAAGAACATGATACTATTCATATCTCTTTGTCTAGTTAACTCCTACTCATCCTTTAAATTACACATCAAAGATTTCTCTTCCTCTTATGTGTCACTTCTTTTTTTGTTTGTTTGTTTTTTTTGTTTTGTTTTCCCATAGGACACGTGTGCTCATCAGAAAGAGGAAAAATGAGAAATCACTCCTCAGGAAGAATGGCCATGTGGTTACATCGCAATTCCTTTTCCTCCATTCTCCTCTAGGAATTTTAGGCACACACACAAACACACACACACACACACACACACATACACATACACACACACACACACACACACACACACAGAATGATTTTTAAAATTTTCAAACTGACAGATCCAGGACTTGAACTGCAGTTGGGCATATGGAAGTCCAGTGCCTTAACGACCACGTCACCTACTGGCCCTCAGCGTGACTTCCTTAGGAGACCTGTCCATGACCTCTCTAACTCAATCAAATACCAGCCCTTATTGTCATCCACAGTACCATTATATCTCTTTGGCATTATCTTAGTTTGTTCCTTTCTTAATTTAATTTAAACATTTTAAAAGAGATTTTTGCTATAGCGCATGTGTGCTCATTAGAGAGACAGAAAGCAAGAAAGCACTCCCCAGGGGGATGGCCATGCCGCATCTCCAGGGGGGATTTTGGACATGCACACAAATGTGCCCAGTGTGAACTTCAAGACACCATGTCCAGGATTCAAACCATGGTTGACTACATGGTGTCCAGTGACATAACCATTACACCATCTGCTGGTCTCAGTTTTGTCTTAGTTTTTTTAAGCTTAGTTGATAGAGGCCTATGTCCCCTCTACCATAGTGAATAGTCCCTGAAGGCAAAGAAAGTACCTGTTTTTGTGTATTATCAGTATATTCCCAGTTCTAGGTACTAGTATAGTATCTAGAAAATAGTAGTTGCTTGAGAAACATTTGCAGGATGAATAAATGCTTGATACAAGGTCATGTTACTAAGAGGACATGTGGGTTCTTTGAGAATATAGTAATCAAATCATTAAAGAAAAAGGATAATTCAAAAGAGTAACTACATGGACTTAAATTATAGAGCTGTTAGCTTTGTTTGAATATGTATCTATGAAATGTGATACATATTCACATTTTATACCTATGATACTTATCCCCTAGTTATTAAAGGCAAAATGAAATCTCTATCCTATTCCGCATACCACACACACAGAGAGTAATTGAAATGCTCAGTGAAAGTATGCAAAAGGAAGCACAGAGCTGTATTTGTGAGTAGGGCCAACATCACAAATTTTTATGTTTGAAAAAAATAAAAAAAGAGGTGGGTGGGGAGTTTTTCTTGAAAGAGAAGGGGAGAAAAGAAAGCTGAAGTAAGAGCTTAAGAAATTTTTGTAAAGAAAATAATGTTCATGGGACCAGCAGTTAGCGTAATGGCTATGTCGCTGGACTCCCACGTAGTCGACCGCGGTTCGAGTCCCGGACCTGGTGGCTTAAACTCATGCCGGGTGCGTGTGCGTGCGTGCCCAAGATCCCGAGAGGAGAATGGAGGAGAAGGGATTGCGGCGTGGCCATCCCCTCTGGGGGGTGATTTCTCGCTTTCTATCTCTCTGTCCCTCTCTGTCTTTCTGGCGAGCGCACGCGCCCTACAGCTAAAACCTCTCAAAAACAAACAAACAAACAAACAAACAAAAGAATGTTTAAAATTTAATTTCAAGTTGTTAATGTTGCAATATAAATTTTCCTGCCTCCCCAAGCTTTCTGTAATGTCTGCTATGTTCATATCTTAGATATGGACTAAATCACCAGAAAAGGAAGGAGAGAGTGATTCGGCCATCAAGCCACAAGGGCCACTTAGGAGGCAAAGGTTCCTTCTTCTCCTATATGTCTGTTCACACTCGACAGCATTTCTCTAACCCCATTTCATCTGTGCATGTCGCTAACAAATGCCTACACATATTTGAATTTACAGGAATAACATATCTATGCCAGTCTATGATAAGATGCCACATTAAATGTGTAGCTTGGTACACAGGATACTGTTTTCCAGATAAGCTCTTGAATCTCTCAGCCTCACTGTTCCTATCTTTCCTCATCCAAGTACATCTCCCTTTGGGTCTTGAACTTGGTGTGCTGCCATGCTCTCTTTGAACATTTCCTACCCCTTTACTGGCAGCAAATTCTTTTTTTCTTTTTGGAGAGGTTTTTTTTTTTTTTTTTTTTTTTTTGTTTTTTTGCTATAGGGTGCGTGCGCTTGCCAGACAGACAGAGAGAGACAGAGAGATAGAAAGCGAGAAATCACCCCCCAGGGGGGATGGCCACGCCACAATCCCTTCTCCTCCATTCTCCTCTCAGGATCTTGGGCACGCATGCACACGCGCCCCGCATGAGTTTAAGTCACCGGGTCCGGGACTCGAACCGCGGTCGACTACATGGGAGTCCAGCGACATAGCCATTACGCTAACTGCCGGTCCCCTGGCAGCAAAATTCTTGATGATACATTTCTTCCGACCTTGCCTAACTGGGCCCAACCTCATGGATGTCTCAGGTATCCAGTTTGAACCTGCTCTACCAGAAGGACTGGGGCAGAGAGTATTTAATATAATGCCTCATTCACATCAATACCGTAAAAATGATTATTAGATTTAGTCAAAAATTAAATCAATCACGTGGTAGCAATTCTCCAGGATACCATCTAATAAATCTATTAATTTACTTGTACTTTTAATCCACAAACTGCTTCTCTACTTTTTATTATTTATTTTTAGATTTTTGCCATAAGGCATATGTGCTCACTAGAGAGAGAGGCAAAGTGAGAAATCACCCCCTAAGAGGAATGGCCACACCTTAATCCCTTCTGCATTTTCCTCTTGGGATTCTGAGGCGTGCAGGCACATGCACCCAGTGTTTTTCTGGGGTGTTTTTCAGATGCCCAGTCAGCCATGTGGGACCCAGCACCTTAACCATCACACCATCTGCTGGCCCTTCTCCTAATTTTTGGAGAGGTTTTTTTTTTTTTTTTTTTTTTTTTTTTTTTTTTTGCTATAGGGCGCGTGCGCTCGCCAGACAGACAGAGACATAGAGACAGAAAGCGAGAAATCACCACCCAGGGGGGATGGTCACGCCGCAATCCCTTCTCCTCCATTCTCCTCTCGGGATCTTGGGCACACACGCACCCGGCGTGAGTTTTAAGCCACCGGGTCCGGGACGCGAACTGCGGTCGACTACGTGGGAGTCTAGCGACATAGCCATTACGCTAACTGTTGCTTCCCTCTCCTAATTTTTAATAGAGTTCTGCTGGCCAAGATTTTTACCAACCATTAGTTTTGTAAGAGATTATTGGAATAGAGTACATTATATATATATATATGTATATATATATAAAATGCTATCATATTAAAAGAGGTTTTTCAAACAGTGTATTCTTTCTTTATCTAATGAATTATTTTATTTAACTTTATTATTATTTTTTTTTAAAATTTGACCAGAGAGGGACAGAGTGTGAGAGAGAGAGAGAGAAAGTGAGAGAGAAAGAGAAAGTGAGAAAGCAAGCAGCTGGGTCCAGGACTTGTACCACGGTTGGCCACGTGGGAGTCCAGCGCCCTTAATCACCACGCCATCCACCAGCCCCACAGTGTATCTTTTCTGACCCTCCTTGGGGTTGTTATATCCCTCTACCCTCTGCTGGTTATGGGAGCCTGAGAGAGAAAAGTTCTTCTGCTGTTTGATGGAGAGCTCCTGATCTAGAGGAAAAAGATGTCACCTGGAAAAAGTCTCTCCTTTCTTTTTACAACTGAAAATAACAGGAAAAATACAAATACATTAATTTATTGCATTTAATGACCAACATTGTAAGAATAGCTAAATAATCTGATTTACCCATCTAGGAGAGCGATGACGTTCTTCCTGGGCCGCCCAATATTAGGGCCATACAAGCTGGCTCTGGAGTAAATCCGGATGGGCTGCAACAGGCTCTTCAGCTGGATGTAATCCTTTCCCAACTGGCTGCCGTTTACTGCCCGGCCATGCATGGTCCGATAGTTATTTGGCTCTAGATTGAAAGCACACATGTAAGTCAAAGTTGAGAAGGGAGAGTCTTTGCCAACCCTTTCCTTTCCATAGATCTCGCTGCCTTTTTCTTAACAGCATAAATAAGATAACCCAGAAAAAAGCTGTGAGTTATCTAAATCAAGGAAACACTCCTACAAAAAAAGTCAAGTTAGCTGTGCCATCTTACTGTTCCATTCACTTCCAGTTAATCTTCTCAAGAGATTGCCTAGCCCACAGCAGAGGCCACACTGATTTTCAGGTGATACCTCACAATGAATGTTGTAAGTGTTAAATAGTGTAAATTTTATCTACTGGAACTTCAGAATGTGACCTGATTCGGAAATAGGAACTTTGAAGGTGCGATTTTTATGATGAGGTCATAGTGAATTAGAGTGGGCCCTATATTCAGTGACCACGGTTTTCATAAGAGAAAGGAGAAGGAAGTTGAGATACATAGGTACACAGGAAAGAATGCCAGGTGATGATGGAGACAAAGATTATGGAGATGCTGCTGTGCTAAGGGGTACTGGCAGCCACCAAAAGCTACGAGGGAGGCATGGAATAGATTCGTATTCAGAACCTCTAGAAGGAATCAACCCTGATGATGCCTTGATTTCAAAAGTCTGGCCTTTTGAAGTGTAAGAGAATAAAATTTTATTGTTTTAAACTACCAAGTTTGTAGTAATTTGTCAAGGCAGGCCTAGGAAATGAATGTGAATGGTAAGAAGAGAAAGCTACAAAAAGTCACTGTACCAAAAAGGAAAAAAAAAAAAGCTTAATATTCATTAATAATAACGTTGCTGAGTAAAATAATTTTAAGCAAAACTCTCTCTCTCAGCTTCCATTATCTTTATAAATCCTACCAGGGCACAGAGAGTCTTACAAACCAACATTTACACTACTTGAAAGCACGAATTTGATTTGGAAAACAGTGCATGTCCAACATCTCCAATGGTTTGAGGTTATGATACTGATAGGGGCAAGATATAGACCAACAGTCTTGCAATAAATGTAATAGAGAGGTCTGGAGAATAAGACAGTCACAGTTAGGGGCCAGCAGTTGGCATAGCAATTACATTGCAGGACTCTCACTGGCTGACTGTGGTTTCAGTCTTAGACCGGGAAGCTTGAAACTCACACTAGGCATGTGTGCATGCATGCCCAAGGATAATGGAGGAGAAGGGATTGCAGTGTGGCTATTCCCCCGGGGGGTGGGGGTGGGGGTCTCACTTTCTCTCTCACTGTCTCTCTCTCTCTCTGGTGAGTGTACACACCCTAAGGCAAAAACAACTTAAAAAAAAAGAGAGTCACAGTCAGCCTAAATTAAACTCACACATACCCTTTAACCTAGAAGACTGCACACACTCAGGAGGAAGGAGAGAGTCCTAGCTATCCAAACATTCTCAGATAAATGTGAAACACAGGACACTCATAGAGGTGTGACAAGAAAGCACGTGAGAAAGTAAAAGTCATTCAGATTTGTAAACTGCCTACATTTTGAATGTGTTCCCCAGCCTACAAACAGACGCACTAGCAAAAGGTGGGAACTTTACAAGTTCATAAATTAAGTACAACCCTCAATCAACCATTGAGTCACTATTAAGCTATGTTGACTTAGGGCCAACCTTAGGAGGCTAGCCTTAATAAAAAATGTAAAAAAACTTAAGCGATATCAGTAGTTGCATGATACTATGAAGAAAGACTCTACCGAATTAGTCCAATTAAGCCACTAGACAAACAAACAAACAACAAAAACAACCACTGGAACAGAGGATTCAGAATCCAGAGCTGCCTCAACATGTTATCTAAAATGCATAATTTCCAACAAAAATATATAAGACGTGCAAAGAAACAGGAAAATGTGACCAATATACGGGGGGGAGGGGGGAGAAGTGAATATAAAGTCTTTTAAGGTGTCTCTTACATTTAGCAGACAAAAACTTCAAAACTGCTCTTATAAATATGTTCAAAGAACTAACAAAAACGATAAGAATTAAAGGAAATTATAATGTTATTGACTCACCAAATAGGAATATAGAAACAGAGAAAGACACCATAAAAAAGAAACCATTGGAAATTCTTGAAGTGAAATGACTGATGACATACGGGAGAACACAACGAGATTAACAACAGCATTACCAGAAACAATGGAGGTCAGAGGGAGCAGAATGACATATTCAAAATTCTGAGAGAAAAACCATCTGTAAACCAAGAATTCTTTATGTAGCAAACTGTCCTTCAAAAGTAAACTAAAAATTTAGGCATTCTGGAGCCAGACAGTGGTGTAGCGGTAAAATGCAAGGTTCTGTGAGGCACTCCCACATGAGGATTCATGGTTCAAGTCTAGAGACCTCCCTGAGTACACTGGGTACGCATGTGCCATGTTCCGAAGACTAACAGAAGTTTGGAAGTGGATCATGCCATCAAGACCCTGTGGGATGTTTGTCTGTTTCTCCCTCTTACAGAGAGAGTCAGTAAACAAACAAATTAAAAAAATCATACAGTCCAGAAAAAAGAAAGGAGAGACTTTGTTGTGAACAAATATATTTTACAAGAAATAAGAAAGACAGTGAAAGGAAATGATAGTAGATGATAACTGAAAATCGCATGAAGAAATATAAAATATCACTAAAGGCAGTTATACTCAGAGAATATAAAATACGGTTAAAATTATTCATTGCTCTTTTCTCCTCTTAAGTGATTTATATGACTACTGCATAAAACAAACTCTATTAAACCATAGTGAAGAAAAGTTTCCATATTAAACTGAAATTAAATTAACATTACTCTAAAGTAGATTGTGATGAGTTAAGACATTAATGCAATGAGAAACTTCTAAAAAGTAACAAAACAAAAAGTGAAAAGGTACCTTAGACAATATATGTATTTTTAAGAGAGATTTTTGCTATAGGGTGCATGCACTCACCAGAGAGACAGAGACAGACAGAGAGACAGAGAGTGAGAAATCACCCCCCAGGGTGGATAGCCATGCTACAATCCCTTCTCCATTCTCATTTTGGGATTTTAGGCATGTATACACATGTGGTCAGAATGAGTTTTAAAGATGCTGGGCCCAGGACTCAAACCATGGTTGACTATGTGGGAGTCCAGCGACGTAACCCTTACACCACCTGCTGGCCCCAGCAATATTTCTTTTATATTAAAAAAGAAGTGGTAAAGAAGAGACAGAGGAACAAAAAATCATGAAATAAATGGAAAGTAGGTGGCACAATGGCACACATAAATTCAACCATATAATAATTACATTAAATATAAGTGGATTATACACTCCAATTAAAAGCAGAAATGATCAGATTTAAAGAAAGATACAAATAAAGAGATACATTTTAGATTCAAAAATACAAATACAGATGAAAGTAAAAAGTTAAAGATATGTCATGCAAATAGTACAAGAGCTGGAATAACTAGAATACTGGTATTAGACAAAATAGACTTGAGACAAAAACACTGAGACAATGTGGGACATTTTATAATGCTAAGCGAGCATTATAATGAGAAGAAATGTCTCAGAGGGGCCAGCAGGTGGCATGGTGGTTAAGGCACTGGACTCCCATGTAGCCAAGTGCAGTTTGAGTCCTGGAACCCGTGGCTTGAAACTCATGCTTGCCATGTGTGCATGCATTCCCAAGATCCCAAGAGGAGAATGGAGAAGAAGTGATTGCTGTGTAGCCATCCTCCTAGGGGGTGATTTCTCACTTTCTGTCTCTCTGTTTCTCCAGCAAGCATATGTACCCTATAGCAAAAGAAAAAAAAAAAAAACAAAAAAAAAAAACAAAAACAAAAACAAAACTCTCCAAAAAAAAAAAGAAAGAAAAAGGAAAATAAAAAAAGAAACATCTCAATTTATCAGGAAGATATAACAATTCAATTTGAATTACTAATGGGCAAAAATGAAATGAGAGAAAAGATAATGATAAACTGTTTGTAAATCCTATTTCATATGTATCTTCTCTACCAAGATGTAGGCATCTAAATCTATTAGTTACTGCAGTCTCTCTCAAATACAGTATAGTATATTCATCATGTATGAGGTAGTCAGTAAATATTTGTTCAATGAAAGCTAACTGAAGTAAAGAAAGCCTAGACATCGTCATATCATTAGTAAAAGAAACAAAACAAAAATAAACCATGAGGTAACAGAAAAAGTAATTCACTTCCTGTTGGAATTCCTAGGTTCCTGGAATAGATTTAGCACTCACAGCTGTTTTCAGCAATTCACTTCCTCTCTCTGAATGTATTTTCTCATTTACATAATATTTACCTTATCAGGCACTTTATTTAGCATTTTGAGGACCAAATAGAAGAGTCCATTTGGAAGAGCTACATAAGCCAATACTATGCAAATATAAAATGAAAATATGTTAGTGACAGCTGATAGAGTAGAGGTTATGTTGCTGGACTCCCACATGGCTGACTGTGGCTTAAGTCCTGGACTTGGTGGCCTGAAAATCATGCTGGCCTTGGGACCAGCTGTTAGTGTAATGGCTATTTTACTGGACTCCCATGTAGTTGACCATGGTTTGAGTCCCAGACTCGGCGGCTTAAACTCACTTCGGGCGCATGTGCGTGTGTGCCCAAGATCCCTAGAGGAGAATGGAGGAGAAGGGATTGTGGTGTGGCCATCCCCCCTGGGGGGAGATTTCTCGCTTTCTGTCTCTCTGTCTTCTCTGGCGAATGCACGCACCCTATAGCAAAAATCTCTCAAAAAAAAAAAAAAAAAAAAGAAAATCATGCTGGCCTCACGTGCGTGCCTGCCCAAGATCCAAGATTCTGGGAGTAAAATGAAGGAGAAGGGATTGAGGTGTAACCATCCCCCTTCAGGGGTGATTTTTCACTTTTTCTTTTGCACATGTGCCCTAAGGCTAAAACATCTAAAAAAGGTGACAATTAAAATGACAATATTGTTAATAATTTAAAAATAAGACTTGTAAGAAAGTCCCTTATTACCAACCAGTGACATGAAATATGTATTGTTATGCCCTTTAAAATAAAAAAGATAAACCCACAGTGATTTTTTTTTTTTTTTGTTACAGCTTTATTGTAATATTGGCTATACAATTCGCCAATTTAACGTGTAGAATTCAATGTTTTTTGGCATGTTCACACTATTGTGTGCCCATTGCCATATAAGTTTTAGGACATTTTAATTATCCAAGGAAAAAAACCACCCCAATTCCAATCCACTACCTTCCAAAGTTGTACACAACCTATAATCTGCTTTCTTTTCTTTTTCTTTTTTTTAAGGTTTTTGTCATAGGGGGCATGTGTTTGCTGGAGAGAGACAGAGAATGACAGAGAGAAGGAAAGTGAAAAATCATCTCCTGGGGGAATGGCCACATCACAATGCCTCCTCCTCTAGTCTCCTCTTGGGATTTTGGGCACATATGCACACGTCTGGTGCGATTTTCAAGCCTCCAGGCCCAAGCTTTGAACCATGGTCAAAGCTATGTGGGAGTCCAGCACCCTAACCACCATGTCATCTACTGGCCTGGTAATCTACTTTCTGTCTCTAATAAATTTGCTTACTCTGGACATTTCATATAAGGGGAATCATACAGTGTGTGGTCGTTTCACCTGCCTTTCTTTTCTAATTGTTAGAGGGTATGCATGCTTGCCAGAGAGGAAGAGAGAGACAGGGGAAGAGGGAAAGACTCCACCTCCCAATGGGATGTAGTCACATTACAATCCCTTCTGCTTCATTTTTCCATCCTGTTGGGATTTTGGATACACATGCACACAACACACACACACACACACACACACACACACACACGCGCGCCTGGTGTGTTTTTCAAGCCACTAGAGCTAGCATCCAAAGCAGAGTTGGCCATTTGGGATCCAGCTCCCTTAATCACTAGGCTAGGGGACCAGGCACATGTTGTCTTTTTTTCATTTAACGTAATCTTTTCGAGGTTCATCCATATTATAGAATATGCGTATTTCATTCTATTTTATGGTCAAATAATATTCTGTCGTATGAATGTGCCTCATTTCATTTATCTGTTTATCTACTGATGGACATTTAGGTTGGCTTTTTCTTTCCCTCCATGGCTGCTACAAGTAATGCTGTCATACACATTCAGGAACAATTTTTTGTTTGGACCTATATTTTCATTTCTCTTAGATAAATGCCTAAGAGTAGAATTGCTGGGTTAGACAGAACTCTACATTTAACTTCTTGAGGAAATGTCAGACTATTTTCTCTTTTTTTTGGAGAGGTTTTTGCTATAGGGCGCATGCGCTCACCAGACAGACAGAGACAGATAGAGAGACAGAAAACGAGAAATCACCCCCCCAGGGGGGATGGCCACGCCGCATTCCCTTCTCCTCCATTCTCCTCTCAGGATCTTGGGCACGCATGCATACGTGCCCAGCATGAGTTTAAGCCACAGGGTCCGGGACGCGGACCGCGGTTGACTACGTGGGAGTCCAGTGACATAGCCATTACGCTAACTGCTGGTCCCAATTTTCTAAAGTAGCTGTACTACTTTATATTCCCACTGGCAGTGTGAATATTTCAATTTCTCCATACCGTTACCAACACTTACTATTGATATTTCCCTTTTTATTTTAAAATCTAGCCATCCTAGTATTTGAAAAGTGGTTTCTAATTGTGGTTTTGATTTGCTTTGCCATGATGGCTAAGGATGTTGAGCATCTATTCTAGTGCTGATTGGTAATTTATGATCTTCTGGAGATTTGTCTATTCAGATCCTTTGTCCAATAATATTCTGTTTTGTTCTTCATGAAGTGAAACAGCCCAACTGATGTTCCTAGTTCAAAGGTGTATGTCTTCATTATGGCTCACAGTCATCTTTCCTTTCTTAATGAATAAACTTTATATTTTATTTTTAGAGCAATTTTAGGTTTACAGAAAATTCTCTAGACAATTCGGAGAATTCCAACATAGCCTGTCCTCCCATCTTTCTCTCTCTCTCTTTTTCTGTCTGGCTGTCTGACGCACACGATCCCCCTATTATTAACATCTTGTCTTGTATAATAAGTTTATTCCAATTGATAAACCAATGATGATACATTATGATTAACTTAAATCCATAGTTTACATTTGGATTTACTCGTTGTGTTGTACAGCTGTATGGGTTTAGAAAGATATATGTTTCCACTGTCACAGTATCATTTAGAATAATTCCATCACCCTAAAATCCCTTGTGTTTTGCCCTATTCATTCCTTTGCTCCCCCCAACAACTCCCGACAAGAACTGCCCTGTTTGTTCTCTATACATGGTTTTGCCTTTCCTAGGATGTCCTAGAGTTAAAATCATGGCTTACAGACTTCTCGGTGAGAAAGGGAGCTGACCTGTGTGAACTGTCACTGCTAGTGCATGTCCAGTACTCCAAGGCAAAAAATGACCAAGTCAGGATATTTATTTATTTTTTGTCCTGTGTCAACCTTATCTGGATAGGGAAGTCACTGGTGTGTCAATGAGATAAGTCAGGACAATAGTCTTAAATTTTACAGGTCACTAAAGGGTTTCTCAAGTATTTTTAAATATTCAAGAAGAGTTATGGAGGCCAGAAGGTGGTATGGTGGCTAGAGCACTGGACTCCCATATGACCAGCCACAGTTTGAACCCTGGGCCCAGCAGCTTGAGAATCACACTGGGCACGTGTGTGAGTCCAAACTCTGGAGAGGAGAATTGAAGATAAAGTTTTGTGGCATGGCCACCTTCCTTGGAGTGTGATTTCTCACTTCTTTCTCTCTCTGGTAAGTGCACATGCCCTATGGAAAAGGCCTTTAAAAAAAATAATAGAAATGGAGAGTTCTATTGGACTATGTCTGATCTAACACTTTCATAGTATTTTGTTCTGAGTAAACAAAGGTTGGTGTTTAAGAGATGAATAGAGGGGACAGCAGATGGTGTGGCGGTTAAACTCTGGACTCTGACATGGCTGACCATGGTTCGAGTCCTGGACTTGCTAGATTGCTTTCTCATTTTCCCTTCCTCTCTCTCTCTCTCTGGTCAAATTAAAAAAAAAATAATTAAAAAATAAAAATAAAAAAAATTTAAACAAAAGATTTTAAAAATACATGAATAGAAGGTTATGGTATTTATTATGTTCATTAAAGTGTACACTGAGGTGCAACAGTGACTCACAGCAGTGGAATAAGAAACAAATGAAAACCTTGTTCATACCAATGATTCATTCATTCATTCAACCTCCACACAGAGCAGCTACACTAGAAATGCTTTTATTTATTTTTTTTTTTTTGGAGAGGTTTTTTTTGCTATAGGGCACGTGCACTTGCCAGAAAGACAGAGAGAAAGACAGAAAGCGAGAAATCAACCGCTGGGGGGATGGCCACGCCGCAATCCTTTCTTCTCCAATCTCCTCTCAGGGTCTTGGGCATGCATGCACCCATAGAAATTCTTTCTTTAACTACCTCACTGCAACATCAACTGGAATTTGAGAGAGCACGTTTTTTTACTAAAATAATGAACTCAAAGAACTGATGTGAGTCAAATTCATCATTAACTTCCCTTAATAATAAAAAAAATAAGTACTTAACCAATGGAAGCTATGGATTTTTCAAACTTTCATCCACTAATTTATATTTTAATCCTATAGTATTTGTTTGTTTGGCATTTTCCCTGATTTATTCCTTACTCTTTTCAAACTATAAGGGTTCCCTTCAGTTCTAGTACATGAAGGTTCAACAGTTCCATAGTTTTAAGTTTATCCTGACTTTACCATTAGATAGTTAACTAGAGACTAGAAATCCTTCATTCTGTAGATCCATTGTCTGCCACGGCACGCCATAGCAAGCTATACAGAAGTGGGCAGAGAAGGCGTTCCAGGATATCCTCCAACGTCTACTTCACACTTGGTATAATATTTGGCATAGCAGGCGCTCAACACATACCTATTAGATAAGAACGATGAAATACCACGAGAGTATATATATGGGTGAGAATGTGTAAAGGAAACAGGACAAAGGTGAAGAGGGTAAGAAGCAGACAGAGAGAGGGAAAGGAGGAAAGTAAGCAGATAAATAAACTCTGGTTTCACATTTAGCTCCTTCCTCCTCTTTCCCCTCCTCTCCTTCCCTAATCATCATCATTATTCTGTGAAAACATAGTCCTCTAAAGCTCTGAGCTGTGACCTACCCACATAAATAATTGGCAATAAAATGGAAGACTGTGTTTTGATCCTGTTTGGCTTCCACAAGGTTCTAATTGTTATATATATTATACAAATGTATACAATCAAATATAAACATACTGTACACTTCTCCACACAAACTAAAAACTTAATAAAATATTGGGTAAATAAATGAATAAAGGTGGGCTAACAGAATCATCAGAATCATCATCTCTAAAAGGCTAACTTCTGGGGCCAGCAGGTGGCATAGCGGTTAAGGCACTGGACTCCCACATGATCTACCGCAGTTTAAGTCCCAGACCTGGACGCTTGAAACTCATCCCAGGGACGTGTGGATGTGTGCACAAAATTGCAAGAGGAGAATGGAGGAGAAGGGATTGCAGCATGGGCATCCTCCCTTGGGTGAGGGTATGGTCATTTCTTATTTTCTGTCTCTCTGGCTCTCAGGCAAGCACACATGTGCTATAACAAAAAAATCTCTCAAGGGAGGAAAAAAAAAGGCTAACTTTTAAGATAAAAATATTGATTATATTCAATGATTCATTAGACTGGCTTTAGGGAACTGAGTCATATAACTAAAAATCATGAGAGTCGTGGATGAATATATATAGGTAAGATGCAGGTACGAATATATGATGCTGATTCAGTAATTATATTATTTTTACTTGCTTATAGAAGTAGGTAGATCTATTTAGGAAGCACATTTATAATTCATAATGTAGTGAAGTAGTCATTCAATTAGAGAGGTATTGCATTATCCTAAGGTAATTTTTGTTATTAAGTATAGTCCTCTAAAGAACAAATACCATTTCCCTGGAGCAGAGTTGGACAAAAATTCTTTTTTTTTCCCTTAGAGAGATTTTTGCTATAGGACACATGTACTCAACGGAGAGACAGAGAGATAGACAGAAAGCGAGGAATCATTTCCAGGGGGGCTGGCAATGCCGCAATCCCTCTTCCATTCTCCTCTCTGAATTTTGGGCATGCATGCACATGCACCTGGTGTGAGTTTGAAGCCACTGGGTCCAGGACTCAAATCATGGTCGGCCATGAAGGATGTAACCATTACTCCAGCAATGTAACTATTACTCCATCGGATGGTCCATGGACTAAAATTCTTATACACTTCCACAGTTTAAGTCCCAACTTCAAAATTCCACTAGTTCTGCCTTACTTTAGATTCACTAGTGGCTAATAGAAATGCAAAAAATCTATCACTACCTGGCCTTAATTAGTTACAGAGTTTACAATTTATGGACGTTTAAAGAGATACCTTATTATCTACAGGATGCACTTGTTAAAAATCTTGTATCAAAACACCATTCTTTCATAGATTTTGACATAATCTTTTAATTTTTCTTTCTGTTTTGCTATAGGGCACATGCACTCCCTACAGAGAGAGGGAGAAAGAAAGGGAAAGTCAGAAATCACCAATCCCCTCAGAGGGAATGACCACACACAATCCTTTCTCCTCTTGGGATTTTGGGTATGCACACACATGTGCCTGGTGTGTTTTCAAGTCCATGGGTCCAGGACTAGAACTGTAGAGTTGGCCATGTGGGATCCAGTCACCTTAACTTCCACATCATCTGCTGGCCTGCCATGCTAAACTTCCTTAATCTTTACTTTTTATGGGTCTACCTTGCTTTTGTGGTGCATAGCCCACACTATCCGTTGATTTTAAAGAAGAAGGAAAAAAAAAAAAAAACAACTTGAAGCTTAGCCACTCTAGGAGAAACAACCAAGAAATGTCTACTTTTAGTTATCCAATGTTAGTTTTGCTAAATAGATAAAATACTTATTAACAGAGTATGGGTAGATGGAAGGATAACTGTTAAGAGGAATGACCAGTTTTGTTGTCCTTCCTGAATCTGAATATAATGATTACACTATTACCTCTGTTCAAAATAATAAGGTTATAAAGAAGAAAATAGATAGAATATTTGGGGGGAAAAAGAAAGTCTAGGCCAGGGAGATGATCATGCGGTAATTTTTGAGGGGGAAGAGACTGACTATACAATACAGAGTGGTTGTGAGCAGAATCCATTGGGTATCTTAAGGAATATGATCTTAGCACAAGGAAGACTATCAGCAGTTGCAAAATGAATTAGAAGCAACAGCAAGGTCAGCAGGTGGCATGGTGAAGAAGGGCACTGGACTCTCACACGGCCGACCATGGTTTGAGTCTTGGACCTGATGGCTTGCTTTCTCACTTTCTCTCTCACTCTCACTCTCACTCTTTCCCTTTCTGGTTGAAAACTCAAATAAATGAATAAAGAAAGAAAGAAAAAAGTTAAAATAAAATAATACTTTAAAAAAAAGCAGCAGCAAATAAATCTTCAAACCTAAAGGTTAGGTTGAGTTGGGAAAATTATTTATTGAAGTTATATTTAAAAAATAGAAATGTACTTTTAAAAGAAAGGGCAAGGAAAAAACACTGACTAAACTTCTGACTAGAGGCTCAAAAGTCACCTATAGAAATGCTCATGGACCAGCTGGTGGCATCGTGTTAAGGAGTCTGGATCCCACATGATTGACCACATGGTTCAAGACCTGGACCTGGTGACTTGAAAAACACGCTGGGCATGTGTGTGGGTGCCCAAAATCCCAAGAAGAGAATGGAGCAGAACGGACTGTGACATGATCCTTCTCTCGGGGGGGGCGGGGGGGTCCTTTCTCACTCCCCACACCTCACCATGAGTACATGCACTCTATTTCAAATTTAACCAATCCCCCCAAAGAAAAAATGAAAAAAAACTCAAAACAACAACAACAAAAAAAAACTCATTGGGACCAGCAGTTAGCGTAATGGCTAGGTCACTGGACTCCCATGTAGTCGACCGCGGTTCAAGTCCCGGACTCAGTGGCTTAAACTCATGCTGGATGCATGTGCATGTGTGCCCAAGATCCTGAGAGGAGAATGGAGAGGGGATTGTGGCATGGCCATCCCACTTGGGGGGTGATTTCTGGCTTTCTGTCTTTCTCTATCTTTCTGGCAAGCACACACGCCCTATAGCAAAAATCTCTCCAAAAAAGAAAAAAAAAAGAGAACTCACAGAAACATTACCAGGTAATCTCCACTTAATTGAATTTCTAAATTAATGGATTTGGTTATTTTCATATCAATTCCTAACTATATTGCTATTTTGTTATCCATCACAGTGCCTTTTCTCCTCCTCATACATGATTCTTTGTTTTTGTTAAGGCCCAAAGGGGCACTTAAAAGAATGATGTTGATGGGACCAGCAGTTAGCGTAATGGCTATGTCCCTGGACTCCCATGTAGTCGACCGCAGTTCGAGTCTCAGACCTGGTGGCTTAAACTCATGCCAGGTGCATGTGTGTGCGTGCCCGAGATCCCAAGAGGAGAATGGAGGAGAAGGGATTGTGGCGTAGCCATCCCCCCAGGGGGTGATTTCTCGCTTTCTATCTCTGTCTCTCTCTCTCTCTGTCTCTCTGGCGAGTGCATGCGCCCTATAGGGAAAACATCTCCAAAAAAAAAAAGAAAGAATGACTATGAGAATCAAGTGTTGGGTGGTAAGGTGACTAACTTTTTTCTAATGCAAGTAACTTCATCTCTGAGCTATTTAGACAGTTTAGGGGAAGGAAGAGAATGGGAGGTGAAAATTTTCCATTGTCTAGAATAAATGAACATATACAGAAAGATGTATATATTCTCTTCTCCAACCCACCCCCACAACCAAATCACTTTAATTATACCAAGGGAAGTGTTTATTTCATTTAACACATTCCCATACTCAGAGATGCCAAAATCCCTAGAGGAATTATTCTCATTAATTACTTGTTGGTAAGTTTTAATTGCTTTGTGCTTATCTATAACTAGTTGAGTTTATGTTTTGTTTTCTTTCTTTCTTTTTTTTTTTTTTTTTTTTTTTTTGAGAGGTTTTTGCTATAGGGCGCGTGCGCTTGCCAGAAAGACAGAGAGATAGAAAGCGAGAAATCACCCCACGGGAGGATGGTCACGCCGCAATCCCTTCTCCTCCATTCTCTTCTTGGGATCTTGGGAACGCACGCACATGCACCCGGCGTGAGTTTAAGCCACCAGGTCCGGGACTCGAACCATGGTTGACTACATGGGAGTTCAGCAACATAGCCATTACGCTAACTACTGGTTCCCATGTTTTGTTTTCTTTTCAAGACAAAAAACTTTATTTAGATTTACAAAGAAAACTCTGTTGATGATAATGTGTATATCTATATCTTTGACTGAACCAACATACTGTATATTCGTGATGGGGAAATTAATTTGGTATACTGCAATGATACACTGTGATTGAAGGTAAAAAAATAAAATTAATATATATGCATGTGTGTGTGTGTGCATGTATGTGTGTATATACATATATGTGTATGTAGGTATGTGTGTGTATGTAGGTATGTGTGTGTGTGTGTGCGTATAAAAGTAAACAAAGCCTTTAGCCTGAAAACATATTCTTAATTCAGCAGAGGGTCTACCACTCCCTATTACGTATCATTCACCCTTTTTTTTTTAAGGTTTTAGCCATGGGGTGCATGTACTCTGCGGAAAGACTGGGAGAAAGGGAAAGTGAGAAATCATCTGGCAGAGTGGGGGAGGACATCATAATCCCTCCTCCATTCCCTCTTGGGACCTGGGCATGCACATACACATGTGCGGTGTGATTTTCAAGCTGCCAGATCCTGGACTCCAACTGCAATTGGCCAAGTGGGAGTTCAGTGCTACTGGGCCCACTACTCACTCATTTTGCACATACCTAATTCCCTCAGGGCAGGTATAGAGCCCTGTTTGAAGACTTTTGCTGTTTGATGATTGGAGCTAAGTTGAGTAGAGTCTGATACTGGAGCAAAGTAAGGTTAGGTGTGGTCGTCCTAAAATACCAAAGAATGTTTAAAATATCAAAGAATGTTAAAAGCATGAAACAGAAGATGGAAGGGGGAAAGATCAGTGAAAGACTTTGTTTACTATGCAATAATTTTGCCTAATTCAAAGCTGATCCCATCATTCCTGCTTTGGACATGAAATATATGATACTGACAGTGGTAGTCAAAGTGTTTTCAGTTCAGCTCAGCAGATTTGTCTCCATGTGGTTCTTTTTTTTTTTTTTTTTTTTTTTTTTGCTGTAGGGCGCGTGCACTTGCTAGAGAGAGAGAGAAGAGACGGAAAGCAAGAAATCACCCCCCAGGGGGGATGGCCACACTGCAGTCCCTTCTCTTCCATTCTCCTCTCGGGATCTTGGGCACACACGCACACATGCCCGGTGTGAGTTTAAGCCACCGGGTCCGGGACTCGAAATGCGGTCGACTACATGAGAGTCCAGGGACATATCCATTACGCTAACTGCTGGTCCCTCCATGTGGTTCTTAACTTTCACCAAATTTTGCCTATTCTAGGGGAGGAAGACAGAAAAGAAGAGCAAGAGTAAAGAAACTATGAGCTGAAATCCAGTTAATGGCTCGTGGTAGGGAAATTTACCCTTATAGGACCCTCTTCCCTTGCCATCTCATCATGAAGACTTGAAATTCCAGAATGCAATAAATACACTTGTGAGCACACAAGTGTACATGTGCCTACACACACACACACACACACGCACACACACACACGCACACGCAGTGCTACAAATAAGTGTTGGCTATAGATATATAAGGCTATGGACAGAAATACTGCAATCAGTTTGTAACAGTAACCTTAAAAGAAATCATGGTTTGTTAGTGTCAATTGTTTTGTTTTAAGGTTTCCTAAAAATCTTTAAATTATAGAACCAGAACATTTTCAAAAATGCAGTATCCGTAATTTTAACTGTAATCCATATCAATCGATTGAATACTCTAGTCAATGAAGTTACATAATAGTATATATATGCTATACATAAATATATATCTTTGAGAAAAATGCATGATTTAGGAAGTATGTCTCTAAACTGTATGCCATAGAATATTGTTTCATGGAAGGAATAATAACATGCTACATACACAAACATACACACACAGTTCAATGATTAAACAGGACTGGGTACAGAACTTGCAGGGACCCATGAAAAATAAAAGTGTAGGTCCCCTTGTTGGGACCAGCAGTTAACGTAACGGCTATGTCACTGGACTCCCATGTGGTCGACCGCGGTTCGCGTCCTGGACCCGGTGGCTTAAAACTCACGCTGGGTGCGTGTGCATGCGTGCCCAAGATTCCGAGAGGAGAATGGAGGAGAAGGGAATGCGGCGTGGCCATCCCCCCGGGGGGTGATTTCTCGCTTTCTGTCTCTCTGTCTCTCTCTGTCTGTCTGGCAAGCGCACGCGCCCTATAGCAAAAACCTCTAAAAAATAAATAAATAAATAAATAAATAAAAAGAAAAAGTGTAGGCCCCCTTGTTAAAAAAATGTTTAAGAATTTCAATACAGCAACAGCAGAGTGTTCAACTAAACATAAGTCTCTTCTAAGCTTGGAGCCTGTGTGACTGTATAGGTTGTACGTCCCTGAAACCAGCCCTGATTAAATGGTTCAAGAAATTCTGGGTTTAAAAAATGTTAAGCAGATTTCTTAGCAGTGGGATTTTTTTTTTAAGAATTATTTTATTAACTTTATTTATTTATTTATTTTAATTTGACCAGAGAGGGACAGAGGGGGTGGGGGGAGAGACAGAAAATGAGAAATCAAGCTGCCAAGTCTGGGACTTGAACTGCGGTTGGCCATGTGGAAGCTCAACGCCCCTAACCACCATGCCACCTGCCAGACCCAGCAGTGGGATTTTCCAGAGCTTGTTGTGCTAATGTGCACTGTGAACCTTGGAGAAGTTTATATTCTGTATAGCAGTCTTCAAATACATTTGACCAAAGCTCTTTCGAGTTATTATCTTATAAGCATCCTGTAGGATCAGTGTTCTACGTACGAAACACACATTATAAAATGCAAGTTGGACTGTGCAGACAGGTCGTATCTGGTTTAACATCACTCTGTTAGTCATAAATCACTATATGTTCCATATTTTTTGTGGCATCTCCCCATATTTGGAATGAGGTAACTAGAGGTAACTATAGCTGTGAAGTGGTGTGAATTCACTATTTGGTCTTTTACCATCTGGACTACTTGGTAAACTCAGAGGCCAAACATCCCAAATGGTTCCTGGGCCAGGGTGCTAGAAATAGCCTGACACTATATCCCAAGCCAACTTACATTTCCCCTTTATCTTGTCAATTCAGAGGAAATAGTATCCTTACTTACCATTACCCAGTTCCCAAGAAATGTTGTACTTTTTGCTGGCGCTGTACTTCAACAGACTCAGGGCACTAGAACTGTTCCAGGAGTTATTGGGATTACGACGCAGTGCATTTAGAGCAAATATCAGGTGGAGTCCAGAGCAATCAGCAAAGTTATAAAGTTTGTCTAGAGACCTGGCTGGGAAGAAGCAGAGAAAGGCTTGTAACTTTCAAATCAACATTCCAACAAAAGGAAAATATTAGCTACTACAAAAGGCCTTTCTATGAGCTTCATGACATAAAGAAGTATATAGATAGGTATCTCAAAGGGAATGTTACTTTTTGGTCTGGGGTGCATTTCAAGGTCATTTTAGAAAGCAGCAGAGAATTCCAGACAGAGGTTGCAAACTGGCAACCAAGAGTAGTCCACCTACATTTTTTGATAACAAAATATTGAATTGCTGTTGTTTAAAAATGGGAAGAATTAGGTCAGCCAGTGATATGGTGGTTAAGGTGGCCAGATTCTACATGACCAAACGTGAAGTTGGAGTCCCAGACCTGGCAGCTTCAGAAGCATGGTGGGTGCATGTGTATGTGTGCTCAAACTCCCCAGAGTTAGGAGAAATGGAGAAGGGATTGTAGCATGACCACTTCCAATGGTTAGTACCCTCTCATTCCCTACCCTGCTCTGTCTCTCTCTGGTGGACAGTATATGCCCCTGGCAAAACTTAAAAAAAAGAGAGAGAGAGAGAGAGAGAGAGAGAGAGAGAGAGAGAGAGAGAGAGAGAGAGAGAGAGAGAGGGAGAGAGATTTCACAAAGGAACTGGATGTCTAACTTTTCTTGAAAAATCAGAAGATCTGGCACTGCTGGGTCTACATTCCTACATGACATAATAGAAACAGATTCAGGGTCTAAGGCCAGGACAGATGCCTGGTTGGTGGGTCTTTGAAAATAGTTTGTCCTAGAAGGACTTCCAAAAGTTTTTACTTAAATCTACAGTTCTAGTAATTCTGATCATGGAAATGCCATAACCAGTACTAGTCATATGTTCATTGTTGGGTTGACTCCAGATCCCAACTTGATTGCTATGTCACATATCCACCTTTGTCCTTCATTTCTGTTGCGACAATTCTTGTTCTACTCTCATTTCCACTTGCATGAATTATTACAATGTCTCTACTGCCTGTCCACTTCCAGATTCATCTTCCTACAATTGTTCTCATCTGTTGCACTCCTCAAAACTTTGTCCTATTTATTATAGAACTACCCGCCCATCAACCTTTACTCTATCATTCTCCCCATTTCCCACACTCTTATTTCTCTTTTAAACATATGGCTTTTACTTGCCCTTTTAAGCAATGTTTCCTAAGGTATGGATAACATGTCTTTAAGTAATATACAGTCTAAAAAAGATTTTTAGGTTAAAAATTATATACAGTTTTACACTATTCTTGTAGTCATTAACTGAGTCTCTAAAGTAGAGTTTCTCAAATGGGGTTCTGTGGTATTTTACCAGAATCGCTAGGGGGTCTGCAGAGCGAGATCACGCAGAGTGCCAAGGTATCCCATTAACAATTTTGCTATAGGTCTTTTAGTTCTCTAAAGTAGATCTCAACCATAGTATTTGAGTCCATTATCCATTTTTGAAACAGGATATAGGGAAACATTTTCATCTTCTTACATGTGTGAAAAGCATGCTTCAAGAAGCATCAAACAAGGACAGAAACTGTCTTTTCAGTTGAAAATAAAATCTATGGGAATTTATCTCATATTCTATTTAGTAATATTGAGTAAGTGGACAACAATGAAAGGCATAGATTTCACACTAGAGAAGTAAACTTATTTATTTTAGTTTCAAATTAACAATTAAAATTAAAATATATTGAGACCAGTAGATGGCACAATGGTTATGTCACAGGGCTCCCACATAGTTGACCGCAGTCTGAGTCCTGGACCCAGCAGCTTAAAACCACACTGGGTGTGTGTGCGTGTGAGCCCAAAATCCCGAGAACGAAGGAGAAAGGATTGTGGCATGGTCATCCCTCTTGGAAAGTGCTTTCTCACTTTCTGTCTCTCTGGCAAGTGCAAATGCCCTATAGCAAAAGTCTCTCTAAAAAAAATATTAAAATGAATTTATAGGCCTATTAAGGTAATCATAAAGCCAATGCATGTGTATAATACCTTTATAATTATTTCCATGCCACTCACTTAGACAATGACTTTGCTTTTTAATCGTCAGAGGCTCTATGAACTTGAGGAGAGAGAGAGAGAGAGAGAGAGAGAGAGAGAGAGAAAGAGAAAGCACATCCCAATGGGTCATGGTCATGCCTCAATCCCTTCTCTTCCATTTCTCCATCATGTCAAGACTTGGGGCATACATGCACATGCACTTAGCATGTATTTCAAGCTTCTAGGGCTGAAATCTGAACAGTGGGCAGCTGTGTGAATCTTGCCCCCTTAATCCCTCCACTATAAGGCCAGCCCATCAAAGTCTTCTGTAAAATTGTATTATAGGCTACAATTTCATTCACATTATTTTGACATATAGTTTTAGTTGCTTTATTATTCACTATTATTAACATATTACCTATATTTACAATAACACTAATTAAATTTATAACCTTATTTAAATTAAACCTAACAAGCCTATCTTTTGGCTTAAACCAGTTACTTAACAAAAACTAATTATGTTTGCCTTATGTGTTTTTCAAATTCATTAAAAGAAAGGAATGGTATTAATTTTAAGAGAGAAAGTTAACTATTATTTCTTTTCAAAAATGGTTGTCGGGAACCAGCAGTTAGCGTAATGGCTATGTCGCTGGACTCCCACGTAGTCGACCGCGGTTCGCGTCTCGGACCCGGTGGCTTACAACTCACGCCGGGCGCGTGTGCGTGCGTGCCCAAGATCCTGAGAGGAGAATGGAGGAGAAGGGATTGTGGCGTGACCATCCCCCCTGGGGGGTGATTTCTCGCTTTCTATCTCTATGTCTCTCTCTGTCTGTCTGGCGAGCGCACGCGCCCTATAGCGAAAAACCTCTCAAATAAAAAAAAAGGTTGTCTAAAAAGTCATTTTTAGTGGCATTTTTATGTTTTTAAAATAATTGTACATATTTTGGGGGTATATTGTTAAATAGGAGGAAAAAAGTCTATCCTCACACTTAACATATATGTATCATATCTCAATAGTATTCATACAACAGAAATTTGTGACAAGACTTTTAGGCCTGCTTAGATAAGATAGCAAAAAATCAAATAGAAATTTTTTTAAAAGGAAAAATTAAGGTTTTTTTTTCTATTAGCATTGACGGCCTTTGTGAGAAGAGGGAGTCTATACAAAATAGTAGGTTAAGAAACTGTCAAACTAGACAGATTCTCAGACAAATATAACTCTACTGCAGAGATAATGGCTTGTTCTTACAGTTACTGTTCAGTTCCTTAAGTTTGGTATCTCATTATATCGTTCAGAACATCTAACTCACATCAAGTTTTATAGTCACTGAAGTATTTTCATAGCTCAAATTATTTTTGTTGAACAAAAGTAATCTAGTAAAAAATTGAAAGGGGACAAAAAGATTTGTCTAAAATAATCATTGCTGGTTTAAGACATGTGCTCTAGAGTCTATTAGTAAAGTACATATATTTAAAAATAGTGAACTTAGTAGATCCTCAACTAATGTAATCTTTCATGGAATATTTGCTGTCATGTTCCATGTAGATAGATACTTAAAGATGACATTCTACTCTCTCTGTCAGAGGGGCTCTCTATGTCCTCCAGTCTAGTTGTCTAGACGTTTCACCAAAATATAATATTTTAAATTTAAAATTATTATTTTTATTTACATAAAATTGACATGTCTTTATGGGCTACAATATGTTTTTTAAGGCATACAGTGTATAATAGTCAAATCATGGATATACACATATTCATCTTCAGCATTGAACATTATAGTACAGTATACACGTTTGTTAATAGTTCTATTAAATTTTTTTACAAAACGTATTAAATTGTCCATATTTTTTTACTCTGCCATGATACATCATTCTGTAGCCTTTTACCCTTACATGCATTCTTGTGTCCATTAAAAATTTTCTCATTAACTCTTTTTTTTTTGGAGAGGTTTTTGCTATAGGGTGCATGTGCTCACCAGAAAGACAGAGAGAGACAGAGAAACAGAAAATGAGAAATCAACCACCAGGGGGGATGGCCACACCGCAATCCCTTCTTCTCCACTATCCTCTCAGGATCTTGGGCACACGCACGCGCGCGCGCCTGGTGTGAGTTTAAGCCACTGGATCCAGGACTCGAACTGCGGTCGACTACATGGAAGTCCAGCAACATAGCCATTACACCATCTGCTGGTCCATTTTCTCATTAACTCTCTACATAACCTCCTCCCTCCAAGGAACTTCCATGATTTACCATTATTCCCTCAATTTGTATGCGTTGGAGCCCTTTAGTTTCTACCATAGGCTACAGACATTTGGTAAATGTTAAGTGAAGACACAAAAGTATTTGTCTTTCACAATCTTTTTTTTTTTAACTTAGCATCATAGTTTCTAAGTTCATCCACTTGGTATCGAATGACAGTTTTTTGTTCTTTATGGCTGAGTAGTATTCCATTGTGTATCTGTGCAACATTTTCCCAATCTGTTCATTTGTTGTTGGGCACTTAAGTTGATTTTACGACTTAGCTATTGTGAATAATGCTGCAAGAAACATGAATGTTCAAATGTGTCACTGATCGAGTGATTTCCTGACTTTTAAGTATATACTCAATAGTAGATTGCTGAGTTATAGTATAATTCTATTTTTTTAATTTTTTAGAAACCTTCATACTGTTTTACATACTGGCTGCACAAATTTACATTTATAAATTTTTAACAGCAACATGCAAGGGTTCCCTTTTCTCTGCAATCTTAACAGCACTTGTTATGCATTTTGTTTTGTTTTGTTCTGTTTTGTTTGATCACAGACATTCTGTCTGGGGTTAGGTGATCCCTCACTGTGGTTCTGATTTGCATTTTCCTTATGATAGAGATGTTAACATTTTTTCATATGATTTTTAGCCATTCATATGACTTTCTTTAAGAGCTGTATGGTCAGATCAATTGTCCATTTTTTATTGTATTTTTTGTTTTATTTTGTTTAGTTTTGTTTTTTCAGGTTCACTGTTTGAGTTCCTTATATATTATGATTTTCAATCCAGTATGTTTTGCAAGTATTTTCTCCCATTATATGAATTGTCTTTTTGTATTTATTTATTTATTTATTTATTTATTCCATTGATGTGCAATGGAAAACTCTTTTTAGCTTGATGGAATATCACATATCTATTTTTGGGTGTTATTATTTTGTGTTCGGGGTCTTATTCAAGAAATCCTTGCCTACTTCAATATCTTGAAGTGTCTGTCTAGTGTTTTTCTCTAGCAGTTTTATGGTTTGAAATTTTAGGTGTAAGTCTTTAATGTATTTGAGTTAATTTTTGTAAATGGTAAGCAATAGGGTCTATTTTTCACTTTTCAGCAGATGAATATCCAGTTTTCTCAGCATCATTTGTTGAAAAGATTTTTACCCACTCGATTGTCTTGCGACCTCTATCAAAAATCAGTTGGTTGTGTGTTGCTGGTTTTCTCTCTGGATTCTCTATTCTGTATCATTGGTCATGCATCTATTTCTGTGCCAGCACTATGCTATTTTACTTTTATTTCTTCGTAATACATTTTAACGTCAAGTAATGAGATGTCGCCAAATTTACACTTTTAGCATGTTACTGTTTTGGTGATGTGGGGTCATTTGTGATTCTAGACAAATTTCATAGTTTTTTTTTTTTTTTTTCCTATTTCTCTGAAAAATGCCACCAGAATTTTAAAAGGAATTGCACTGAATTTGTAGATAATTTTGGGTAGTATTGACATTTTATTCTTTTTTTTTTTTGGAGAGGTTTTTGCTATAGGGCACATGCACTTGCCAGAAAGACAGAGAGAGACAGAAAGTGAGAAATCACCCCCCTGGGTGAATGGTCACACTGCAATCTCTTCTCCTCCATTCTCCTCTTGGGATCTTGGGCACGCACGCACACATGCCCAGCATGAGTTTAAGCCACCGGGTCTGGGACTCGACCCGTGGTTGACTACACGGGAGTCCAGTGACATGGCCATTATGCCAACTGCTGTTCCCAACATTTTACTTTTTATTTTATTTTATTGTTTTATAATTATTTTATTTAACTTTATTCATCATTATTAGTTTTTTTTTTTTTTTTTTTTTTTTTTTTTTTTTATTTTAATTTGATCAGAGAGAGATAGAAGGAAAGTGATAAAGCAAACCACCAGGTCTGGAACTCGAACCTCAGTTGGCCATGTGGAAGTTCAGTGCCTTACCCACCACTCTACCTGCCGGCCTCGGTATTGACATTTTCACTATGTAGATTCTTCCAATCCATGAAAAGAAATGTTATTCCATTTGTGTGTGTATGTGTGTGAATTTCCTTTTCAGTTTCTTTATTAAGTTTTTAATAATTTTCATAATAGAGGTATTTTACTTCTTTGGTTAGATTTATTCCTAGATATTATACATTTTTGTTACTATTGGAAATAAAATCAAGTTTTTCCCTTGCCTTGGTTCACTTGCTGTTAGAATACCAAATGTTACAGACTTTTGTATATTGATAGTGTATCCTGTACCTTTGTTGAATTTGTTTATCACCTCTAAGAGGTTTTTTAGTGGAGTTTTAGGTTTTACTATGTATAATCATGTCATGTGCAAATAAGGACAATATCACTTCCTCCTTTCCATTTAGAAATATACTTCTAAGGAGCACTATCAAGCAGGGCATTAAGGATGAAGACCTGGGCCTTGAAAGAGACGTAAAAGAGCATAGACTTGGGAACATCTATATAATGCTGATAGTTGATGCTGTGAAAATTCTTGTGACTTCTGGTCAAAATGTACAAATATGTCTGGGGACCAGCAGTTAGCGTAATGGCTATGTCGCTGGACTCCCATGTAGTCGACCATGGTTCACGTCCCAGACCCGGTGGCTTAAAAACTCATGCCGGGCACATGTGCGTGTGTGCCCAAGATCCTGAGAGGAGAGTGGAGGAGAAGGGATTTCAGCGTGGCCATCCCCCCTGGGGGGTGATTTCTTGCTTTCTATCTCTCTGTCTGTCTGGTGAGCACACGCGCCCTATAGAAAAACAAAAACAAACAAACAAACAAAAACCTCTCCAATAAAAAAAGTACAAATATGTCTGAAGAAAAATACTTAAGAAATATCCTGAAAAGACATTCCCTGGTCTTGGATTGGGAAGAGTCAATATAATAAAAATTTCAATTCTATTGAAATTAATTTACAAATTCAATGTGATTCTGATCCAATCACAGAAAACATTCTTGACAGAAATATTAGAAACAACAATCATAAAATTTATGTGGAATCATAAAATCCCTGTATTATACCAAGGCAATACTCTGCGAAAAATAATATAGTAGGAAGCATCTCATTATCTGTCCTCCAAATACATTACAAAGCTGAAATAATCCTAACAGCATAGTACTGTCACAAAAACAGACACATAGACTAGTGGAACACAATGGAGAATCCAGAAATAAACCCCAAAACATACAACCAACTCATCTTTGACAAAGGGCACAAAACAATGTAGCAAGGAAAAGAAAATCTTTTCAGCAAATTGTGCTGGAAAAATTGGATATCCATCTACAGAAAAATGAAACTGGACCTCCATCTCTCACCATTATCAAATATCAACTCAAAATGGATCAAAGGTCTAAATGCAAAGCCTCAAAGTATAAAATTATTGGTGGAAAACCCAGGGGACACTCTTGAAGGCATCTGAGCAGGTAATGATTTTTTAAATAAGGCCCTAAAACACAGGCAATAATGCCAAAATAGACAAGTGGATCACACCAATCTCAAAAAGCTTCTGCAAAGCAAAGGGAACAATCGTGTGAGAAGACAACTTACAGAACGAGAAAGAATATTTGCAAACTAAGCTTCTGATAAGGGTTTGATAACCAGGATATACAAAGAATTCAAGCAGCTCTCCCACCAAAATTAAATAAATGAATAATAATCCAATTAAAAATGGGAAAGTGAACTGAACAGACAGCTCTTTAAAGAAGATATACAAACAGCAAAAATACATATCCCTTCTTATAAGGGAAATGCCAATCAAAACCACAATAAGATACCACTTAACCCCAGTAAGAATGGCTGTGATAAAAAAAATAAAGAATAAGTGCTAGTGACTCAGGGACAAACAGGGAACCCTCTCACATTGTTAGTGGGAACATAACTTGGTATACCAAATCTAAAAAAAATGTGGAAGTTTCTCAAAAATCTACAAATAGAATTACCATATGATCCAGTAACCCCATCCTTGGTATTTCCCAAAAGATGGAAAGCACTTGTTCAGAAGTGGCTCCATATTTACTGTGGCATTATTCACAATCATGAAGGCATGAAATAAACCTAAGTGCCCAAGAACTAATGACTAGGTTGAAAAATTGTGGCACATCTACTCTATGGAGTACTATTCAGCCATAAGGAACAATGAGACACTGTCATTTGACTCAAAGTGCTAAGTGAAGTAAACCAGACTTTGAAAGACAAACGCTGTATATCCCTGCTCAATATATACCAAATGTACTCTATGGCAGAAATTGAAATATCTAAAGATGTGACAGTAGGAAGGATAAATGTAGATATCAGAGTCTATAAGGGAAGGTAGTGAATGGTAGTAGGGGTGTGGGAGGGGCAAAAGGATGAAACACTTAATAGGCTCATGAATGTAAAACTCTGTATTGAAAATGATGTATGTGGTAATATCCTTGATTTGACTGTCAAAAATAAATTTTCAAAAATATGCAAATTTGGACGTAAGGGGAGAGGTGTTGACTGAAGATATAAAGCTAAGTGTAACATTTCGAAAGGCTGGAAGAAGTAGAGAACCCTGTATTGTAAAGAAGGGAGGAGGAGCTGTCACAGTGATCTTCTAGTTTACAGATGCCAACATCCTCAAGGTAGCCCACTTCCTATCCTAGCTCTTCCCTCTTCTCACTCTGATCAGCCTCTAAAGCCTTCTTGACTCCTTTGATTCCCTATCCAGGATTGGCTTACTGTTGTTTCATATTGTTTTTGTGGTTGTTGTTCAGGTTTGCTTTAGGGCACGTGCACTCACTGGAGAGAGAGAACGAGAGAGAAAGTGAGGAAGCCTCTTCCACACACATACACACACACACACACACCCCTGGAGCAATGGCCATGCTGGAATCCCTTCTGCTCCATTCTTCTCTTGGGATTTTGGGCACACATATACATACGCAACTGGCATGTTTTTCAAGCTGCTGGGCCCAGGACTTGAATCACACAGTTGGCCATGTGGAATTCAGCTGCCTTCACCACCATGCCACTTAACTGGCCCCCATCTTGTTTTTGTTTGTTTATTTTCTCAAAAGTAATACTATCCTACTCTCCCATCCCCATTCTTTGACAGAAACAATTGACATTTTTCATCTTATGCAAAGTGCTATGCAAGCAAAGATTAAAGACATGGCTCTTTCCCTCACTTTCCAGACATGGCTCTTTCCCTCACTTTCCAATCAATGGCCACCTCCAAGCTCTTCTATAGAAATCATGTGCTCCAAGTGTTTCCTTGGGAACTAAATTTTAATTTTTTCAATAATTTTGGCTTCAATTTTGTTTCTTGAATTCTATAAAGATTAAACATTAAAGTTTCTCCATAACTTAGTCTTTTTTTTTTTTAGAGGTTTTCGCTATAGGGCGCGTGCGCTCGTCAGACAGACAGAGAGAAACATAGAGACAGAAAGTGAGAAATCACCCCCCCAGGGGGGATGGTCACGCTGCAATCCCTTCTCCTCCATTCTCCTCTCGGGATCTTGGGCACGCACGCACACGCGCCCGGCATGAGTTTTAAGCCACGGGTCCGGGACACGAACCGCGGTCGACTACGTGGGAGTCCAGCGACATAGCCATTACGCTAAATGCTGGTTCCCCCATAACTTAGTCTTTAAGATGTCATCCCCAGTATTAATCAGACTCCAAATAAGACCCTTTCTATTGTGTGCTTTTTTTTTTCTTGGGGGATTTGGAGGCAGCAGGCCTCAGAGACCTGACATCAAAATATTAAGGTCTGCTAAATATGTCTAGTCTCTACATTTTGTGCTGTTCATGTGATCTGAAAATCTGTTCATAGTCTCGTGCTCATAATTAGAATAAGGTGCTGTACTCATTTCCCCTTTTGGAGTCATCAACAATGTCCTCCATGATCTAAAGGTAAGGAACATGTGCCTAAATCTTACTCATACAGAATAAGTAATCTCTCTTAATGTGAAGTTTGCAACAAACCAAAATAGATACAATGGAATATTATAGTCATTTTCATAAATTAAGATAAGAACAGGATTGAACTGAATCCTTAAAAAGAATTAGCCCTGTTTTCTGTGATACTTGCTTATACTTAGCACGGAGTGTGTCAAACACTAGAGTGATGAAATTTGGTCCACATTAGAAATCTCCACCATTCTCTAACAAATTGCAATATTCCATGGCTCTATATTGTTCCAGGCTTGTTCTCTCTGCCTATAATATCTTTGCTCCTGGCCTAGCCACAGTCATGCACAGATAACATTGCTTCTTGGGAGGTGAGAAGCCATCAAACTGAGCCAACCTGAACTCACTTGATATTAGGAGGCTAGGGCAGGAAGATTGTGATACAGACAACATCTTGTCAAAAATACCTCTTGTTCACATATTGAAATGTTCACTTCATAAGCTAAACAATGTGATTGAATGTATATAAAAAAATATATAAAAATGTTGAGAATTTCCAAGTGGAAAATTAATAAATATGTAGACCAATTGGAAAAAAAAACAAAAAAAACAAAAAAAACCTCCCTTTCCTTTTTCATAAAGGAAAACACTCACAAACAAATGTACCTCCTTTAAGAAAAATATCTTCCTCCTCTTTTCTTCACTGTTCATATCCTAAATCAATTGCCTCTTCTATAAGAGCTACCCAAACTCCCTAAAGCAGAGATATTGCCACTCCCTTCTCTGGAATTATTTGCCAGTTTTGTTTGTTTGTTTGTTTTTATCTGCTCCTGGTGCAACAATAGCCAATCATGCTATCATTGTTCAGCTCTCTCTCTCTTTAAAGGCAAACTGGAACATTTTCCAAAGAAAAGACACCATGTCTGCTTTTTCTTAGCATCTAGTTTAGTGTCTGGTACACAATAAACCTCAATAAATGTTTGAGTAATGCAAGTATTGTTTATGCCTATTCAATGCCATTTACAATCTGTCTGTACCCTAACTACCCAACCTCAATTATTATTATGTATTATAGCAAATTTCTTTAGATTCTATTACTCCATGTTGTTAAATGTGTTCAGGTAGTATACTCTCTGCTGTAAGTGTTCAGTTTGAAGTGCGTAATACTGGTGAGGCATAGGTGACCACGCTATAGAGGCTGTAACAACAGAAGGAGTCCTGAGAAAGATAGAAAAGAGAGTGGAAGCAGAGTAAGGTGAACTCTGAACCAACTCTGCCTCTTGAAATTCAGAGAGAAAAACATCAGTTAATGCAAAACATTTGAATTAATGAGTATAACCAATGGAGTTGGGAGTGAGCAGAGGTGGCATTTTAATTATAGCTATTAAGAGAGAACAGTTTGAAAATTGCCTAGGAGGAAAACACAGTTATTTCAGAAAGAGTGAAGATATCACTAAACTGAGAGCTAATTTTAATAGGAAAAAAAATATTTCCAGTTTAGTCAGGGCAATGAAATCTTAACTAGGTTATAAAGAAATCAGCATAAACGTCTGTAATTTGACTGAAGCTGTTAAAGGAGAATGAGATTTGGGAAATGTCTGTGAATAAAAATCACAACACTATCAGAAGACTGAGCTAAAGACTAATTATTTCATTAATCAATTTAACTAGATTAAAGGGAAAACCGAGTGCCAGTGAGTAGAGCAGGGCCTCTGGATCCCACTAGAAATCCATCTAGATGGTGACAGAAGAGAAGAGACACAGACATTAGAAAGAGGTTAATATTGTTTTGAAGAAATGTGTTCTTAAGAAACTAGTTTCTTTTCTTTTCATAGGGCACATGCGCTCTCTAGAGAGAGACACAGAGAGAGGGACAGAGCGAAGGAAAGCGAGCAATCACCCCTCAGGGGGGATGGCCACACCACAATTCCTTTCTCTCCATCCTCCTCCTGGGATTTTGGGCACATATGCACATACACCTGGCATGATTTTCAGGCTACCTGGTCTGGGACTTGAACCAGAGTTGACCATTTGGGAATCCAATCCCTTAGCCACTATGCCACCTGCTAGCCCCAAAACCATTAGTTTCTAAAAGATGCATAAACATGCATACATACACATTTGGGCTATTCAAAAAATTCGTGGAGACCAGGCTGTGACTGAACCTAATATGGCCTACTGTGTGATTTGAGTCCTAGACCTGGTGGCTTGAAAAACACATTGTGCATGTGTCCCAAATCCCAAAAGTAAGGACAGATGGAGAAAAAGGGATTGTGGCATGACTATTCCCCACAGGGGCCACTTCTCCCCCCCTTTCTGTCTCACAGATCACATGTCCCCTCTGGCAAATTGAAAAAAACAAAAAAGTTCATGGAAAATGTGTATTGTGACAAAACTATGCACGATTTCAAAAATTTTTGAGCCAAAATAATGAACTGTACTTTAATTCCTTTTTTCCACAAACTTTGCGAAATTCCCTCATATATATATATTTCCTAACTTTATACACACACACACATACACATATGTATATATATATATGTACATACAAGTGTGTTTCCTAACTGTACAGGCCTAGAAACGACAAAATTCCAGTGTCAAGGAGCATACCTATGTAGCACCCAGGTCTTGATGTCTAGATCTCATTCTCAAGTGAAAGGAACCACAGTTTCTTGGAGAAACAGGGCTAGGTTAGAAAAAATACACACTGTGCCTGTAACATTTTTTGTGGTACTAGAAACTAAGAAAATGCTGAAAAGAGAAATGAGGAAGGTATCTGAAAAGAAGACAGGAGCCAAGCTGAAGATGGCCCAGTGTCCAAAATCGAGGCTTGGACAACAGCAACAAAAAGTATTGGTAGTATTACATGATAAATTTAGCAATATTAATTTTAATTCATAAAATAAGTACTAATAAGTCAAAATTGAGAAATAATTGATTAAATAAATACGTGGGAGATAAAGAGCATCCCTTCATTACAGCAGAATACAAATTGATAATGTAGAAGAAATAAGGAAAATAGAAAATTACCACTAGGCAACATCCCAATAATAATGGTTGTAATCAAGAACCACTAATGACTGGGGTCAGCAAGTGGCATGGTGGTTGGGTGCTGGACTCCCACATGCTTAAGGCAGTTCAAGGCCCGGACCTGGCAGCTTGCTTTTTCACTTTCCTCCTCTCTCTCTTTGGTGAAGTACAAGTGTCCTATAGCAAAATTTAAAATAACAACAACAACAATAATAAATATAATAAATAAAATTAAGTAAAATAATAATTTTTTTTAAAAAAGAACCACTGGGACCTGCAGATGGCATAATGCTTACATCACTGGACTCTCACTGGACTCCCATGTAGTCAATCACAGTTTGAGTCCTGGACCTGGCGGCTTAAAACTCATGCAGGGTGCATGTGCATGCGTGCCCAAGATCCTGAGAGGAGAATGGAGGAGAAGGGATTGCAGTGTGGCCATCCCCCCGGGGGGGGGGGGGTGATTTCTTGTTTTCTGTCCCTCTGTCTCTCCCTGTCTCTCCCTGTCTCTTTGATTAACACACCACCCTATAGCAAAAATCTCTCTCTATAAAAAAATAATAATAAATTAGTAAGAATATGATAATGAAAAAGAGATTTAAATAGTCTCAAATTATCTTATACAAGGGGTCTTCAAACTGCTCATGAAAAATGTGTATTATCAAAAAATTATGCATAGATTTCACCATTTTTTTTTGCACCAAAATTAACTCATACTCTCATCCCATAAGCTTTTTGAAGTACCTTCATATTAACTCCAAGATAAAAACAGTAACTCTACAGAGGAGAAACCTGGCAGACACCATCTTACTCTGTGACCAAAGTTAACCTTAGAAGTTTTATATTGACAAAATTTACACTGACATAAAACTCTGAGAGGGGCACAGTATTTTTTCTATGGCACCCCAGTTTAATCATAAGAAAACATCAAATAAATCTAATTCAGGTATACTATACAAAATAACTGTTCCAGACTCTCCCAAAGTGTCACGATAATAAAAGAGATTGAAAGACTGAAGATCTATCAGGATTAAAAGAAACTTAAGGAGAAATGGTAACTAAGTGCAATATGGTATCCTAGAAGAGAAAGGACACTAACAGGAAAATTTGTCCAATTTGAATAAGATCTATAATTAGTTAATAACATTTTATCAGTGTTAGTTTGCTTATTATATTATACATATATATTGGCACTACTTCTCCAAGAACCCTAATACAAGGCCTATAATAAATATTTTAGGCTTTGTTGGCCACCTACTCTGTCACATGATCTTATTTTTTTAATTTACTTTTTATGCATTCAACCACTGTCTATCATTACAGTGTGTAAAATGAATTTTCCCAGTATGAATACACAGTATATTAGTCCAGTTAAAGATATTATCATGTATGTTATCAACAGATAATTTTCCATTTTTGGGGTCCCTTAAATGTTTTGCTTCATTTTCCTTCTGATTCCCTTCCTCTCACCCTCTCCCATTTCCCACAGTCCTTCCACGCTGCCTCTAGTATCAGCATTTTTTCCTCCATGCTTTTACATCTTTCAGTTTCTGCCATATAGTGCAGACACTTGGTATATATTAAGTGGGGACATATAATGTCTCTCTTTCATATTCTGGCTTACTTCACTTAGCAGTAAATCTTCCATGTTCATCCACTTTCTATCAAATGCCAGGCTCTCATTTTTTATGGCTGAGTAGTATTCCATAGTGTATATGTGCCATACTTTTTCAGTTCATTCATCTGTTCATGGACATTTGGGTTGGTTCCATGTCTTAGCAATTGTGCATAATGCCACAATAAACACGGATGTGTATATATTTTTCCAACTGAGTGTATTCTTATCCTTTGGGTAGACACTCAGGAATGGAATAGCTAGATCATACAGTAGTTCTATTTTTAGGTCTTTGAGGCGCCTCCATATTGTTCTTCACAGTGGCTGTACTAATTTACATTCCCACCAACAGTGTAGGAGAGATCTCTTTCACCACAGTCTTGCCAGTACTTATCATTTTTTTTTTTTTAATCTTAGCTAGTTTGACTGGGTATCTTATTGTAGTTTTGATTTGCATTTTCCTTATAATAAGGTATGTTAAGAATTTTTTCATATGCTTTTTGACAGTTTGTAGTTGTGTTTTCAGCTCATTTGCCCATCTTTTAATTGAGTTGATTTTTTTTTCAGGTGACCTGCTTGAGTTCCCTGCATATTCTGATTATCAGTCTCTTATCTGAGGCATAGTTTGCAAATACATTCTCCCATTCAAAGGGTTGCCAATTCACTCTAATTATTGTTTATTTTGCTGAACATAAGATTTTTTTTTTTTTGAGAGGTTTTTGCCATAGGGCACATGCGCTCGCCAGACAGACAGACAGAGAGACAGAAAGCGAGAAATCATCCCCCAGGGGGTATGGCCACACCACAATCCCTTCTCCTCCATTCTCCTCTTGGGATCTTGGGCACGCACGCACATGCGCCCGGTGTGAGTTCCAAGTCACTGGGTCCGGAACACGAACCGCGGTTAACTACATGGGAGTCCAGCGACATAGCCGTTATGCTAACTGCTGGTCCCGCTAAACATAAGATTTTTAACCTGATATAATCTCACTTGTCTATCTGTTGAATTTTTGCCTGTGCTTTGGGGGTTTTGTTTAAGAAGTCTTTGCCTCTTCTGATGTCTCCCAGAGTCTCCTCTGCTTTATCCACCAGAAGTTTTATTGTTTGAGGCCTTGGGTTTAGATCTTTGACCCATTTTGAGTTGACTTTTGTTAATGGTGAGAGATAGAGGTACAGTTTCTGCAGGGAGATACCCAGTTTTCTCAGCAGCATTTTCTAAAGAGATTATCTTTTCCTCACTGGATTGACTGGCTTTGTCAAAACTCAGCTATATGATTTTGGGTTTCTTTCTGGGGTCTCTAGTCTGTTCCACTGGTCCACATGGCTGCTTTTGTGATAGTTCCATGCTGTTTTGATTATCCAAGTTTTGTAATATATTTTGGGGTCAGGGAGTGAGATGTCTCCTACTCCTCTCTTCTTATGCAGTATTCTTTTGGCAATATGGGGTCTTTTATGATTCGAGATGAATCCTGTGATTGTTTTTTTCTAGCTATTTAAAGAATATCTCTGGTAATTTGATTGGAATTGTGTTAAATTTGTAGACTGGTTTGTGTAGAATTGACATTTTGATAATATTAATTCTTCCCAACCAGGAAAATAGGATGTTTTTCCACTTTTTTTTTATGACATTTTCAATTTCTTTTTTTAGTTTTTTATAGTTCTTCTTGTAGAGATCTTTGACTTCTTTGGTTAGGCTTATTTTAGATATCTTATTTCTTTTGTGGCTATTGTAAATAGAACATCTTTATTCAATTCTATTTCAGTCTGTTCACTGTTGGTATATAGAAATGCTATAGATTTTTGTATGTAAATGTTTTTATCCTGCTGCTTTATCATATTCATTTATTATTTCCAGAAGCTTTTTGGGAATTCTTTTGGTTTTATATGTATATAATCATGTCATCTGCAAACAGAAATAATTCACTTCTTTCTCTATTCGAATGCCTTTTATTTTAGTCTCTTTTCTGATTGCTTTGGCTAGGACATCCAGTAGTATATTGAAAAGGAGTAAAGAAAGTGGGCAGCCTTGTCTTATTTCAGTTTTTAGTGGGAAAATGTTCAACTTTTCCCCATTCAGTATGATGTTAGTTATGGGTGTTTCATAGATGGGTTTTATTTTGAGAAGAAATGTCTCTTCTATGCCCATTTTTATGAGAGTTTTAATCATGAAAGAATGTTGTATTTTATCAAATACTTCTTCTGAGTTGATTGATATGATAATATGTTTTTTTCTCTTTTCTTCTGTTAATATATTGTATTACATTTATGGCTTCACATATGTTGAGCCATCCTTGCACCCCTGGAATAAAGCCTACCTGGTCGTGGAGTATAATCTTTTTAATGTCCTAATGGATAGGATTTACTAGTATCTTTTTGAGAATTTTTGCATCTATATTCACCAAAGATATAGGCATGTAGTTTTCATTTTTTGTTAGGTCCTTGTCTGTTTTGGGGAAGAGGCTGATGGAGGCTTCATAAAATGAATTTGGGAGGGGGAACCAGCAGTTAGCGTAATGGCTATGTCGCTGGACTCCCACGTAGTCGACCGCGGTTCACGTCCCGGACCCGGTGGCTTAAAACTCACGCCGGGCACGTGTGCGTGCGTGCCCAAGATCCCGAGAGGAGAATGGAGGAGAAGGGATTGCGGCGTGACCATCCCCCCTGGGGGGTGATTTCTCGCTTTCTATCTCTCTGTCTCTCTCTGTCTGTCTGGCGAGCGCACGCGCCCTATAGTGAAAAATCTCTCTCAAAAAAAAAAAATGAATTTGGGAGGGTTCCTTCCTTTTGGATATTTAGAAATAGTTTTGAGTAAAATGGAGGTTAGCTCTTCTTTAAAAGTTTTATAGAATTCGAAATTGAAACAATCAGGACCTGGACTTTGCTTTGTCAGGAGGCTATTTATCACTGATTCAATTTCATTGCTTGTAATTGGTTTATTCAGGCTTTCTACGTCTTCCTGATTCAGTCTTGGTAGCTTGTAAGAATCCAGAAATTTGAACATTTTTATCCAGGTTTTCATGTTTGTTGGTCATAATATTCTCTAATGATTTTTTTTTTTGTATTTCTGTTATATCTGTTGTATACTGCCTGTTTCATTGCAAATGTCATTTATTTGGTTCCTTTCTCTCTTCTTACTTAGTCTAGCTAATAGTGTATCCATTTTGTTTATTTTCTCAAAACACACAAACACACACACACACACACACACACACACAGCTTTTGGTTTTATTTATTTTCTGTATAGTTCATTTATTATCTATTTCATTTAATTTTGTTTAAATCTTTCGTATGTGTTTTCTCCTGCCATTTTAGTTTTTCCAGTTCCCTGAAGTGTGTTGTCAGGTTGTACTTGCCACATTTACATCCTTTTCTTATATGCACTAATTTCTGTGAACTTCCCTCTTATGACTGCTTTCTCTGTGTCCCATAGATTACAGAAACTTATGCACTCATTATTGTTGGTTTCAATGAATCTTTTGATTTCAGTCTTAATTTATTTCTTCAGTGGCTGTGAAGTCATTCAGGAATAGGGTATTTAGTTTTCATATATTTGTGTATTTTTCTATTTTTAGAAGTATTTATTTAATTTAATTTATTTATTATTATTATTCTGTTGAGACAGAGAGAGAGAGAGAAGGAGACTGAGAAAGCAAGCCACCAGGTCCAGGACTTGAACCACAGTCGGCCATGTGGGAGTTCAGCACCTAAACCATCAAGCCACTTACCAGTCCCTATGTTTGTGTATTTTTCAAGAAATTTTTCTGAAATTAATTTCCAGTTTAATTTTGTCATGGTTGGAGAAGATGCTGGATAACATTTCTATGCCTTTGAATGTGTAAAGGCATGTTCTGTGCCCTAGCATGTGGTCAATCTTCGAAAATGTTCCACGTGGGGGTGAGAAAAATGTATAGTTCGTGGTTGTTGGGTGGAAAGTTCCATAGATGCCTGTCAGGTCCATTTCATGTATGGCGTCATTTAGATCCTGTATCTCTTTCCTTATTTTTTGCCTAAGTGATCTGTCCAAAGGAGACAGAGGGTGCCTAGATCTCCTACAATTAGTGTGTTGTAGTCTTATTCTCCATTTAGATCTAGCAGTCTTTCTTTCATGTATTTGGGTATTCCCAAGTTGGGTGCATAAATGTTTATAAGTGTATATCTTCATGGTGAATTAGCCCTTTTAGTACTATATACTGTCCTTCTTTGTCCCCTCTTAACAGTTTTTTTTGTCTTAAAGCCTATTTTGTCTGATATCAATATCACAACTGCAGCCTTTTTTAAATTTCCATTAGCATGGAACAACTTTTTCCAGCCCTTCATTAGTCTATGTATGTCTTTCTCTATGAGGAGCATTTCTTGTAGGCATCAAATGGAGGTTTTTGTTACTATTTTTTAATCCATTCAGCCAGGCTGTTGTTTTCGATTGGAGAATTTAGCCATTGACATTCAACATTATTATTGACATTTGCAGATTTGGCCCTGTCATTTTGCTAGCCATGTTTTGTCCTCTTAGTTTTGTCTCCATTTAGTTTTCCTGATACAGTACTTCCTTCAGTACTTCTTGAAGAGCTGGTGAATTCTTTCAGTTTTTGTTTGTCTGCCAATGATTTTATTTGTTCTTTCTATATGAAGGATAATCTTGCCCAGTACAGTATTCTTGGTTGAAATTGTCTTACTTTCAATATTTTGAGCATGTCTTCCCATTCTTTTCTTGCCTACTTTGTTTTGGCTGAGAGGTCTGATATTAGCCTAATAGAGTTACCTTTGTAAATGACTTACTTGACAGTTCTCTCGCAATTTTTGGATTCTTATCTTTGTCTGAGATTTTACCATTCTGGTTATAACGTGCTCTGGAGGGGATCTTATGTTGATTCTAGTTGGGGTCCTTTTATTTCTTGGGTATGGATGACTGAATGCTTCTTTAGGTTTGGAAAGTTTTCTGCAATTAGTTCATGAAACAGATTTTCTATGCCCCTGTCTGATTCTTCACCTTCTGAAATAACTATTATTCAGATATTTGGGTGTTTAATATTGTCTAGTATTTCTTCTTTTGGTCAAATGTTGTCTTCATTTTTGTAAATTATTTTTCCACACTGAGTGGTTCAAAAACTTATGAAGTCTCAAAATATTCCTGAGTGGGCAGAAGGCAGCTGGAGGTATAAAGTGATATTCCTGCCTCAGTTGGGACTGCTGCTACTCCCTGCTCTGCAGCACAGGCTCTGGGGTTATGGCAGTGAAGGGAGGTAGAAGGAGACAGCCTGCTATACCTGAGGCAGTTGGAAAACGGTGGGAAGTTCCAAGGTGGTCTCCTGCTTCAGTCAGTCTCACTGGCTGCTGCTGCTTTCCACTCCACAGCAGAGGCTCTCCCACATAATCTTCTTTGTTGTTTTCTTAAACTCTTTAAAAATGTGAAAACCATTCTTTACTCATATTGGGTTCCCAACCTTAAGGCCATGGACAAATTATTGTAAAATTCCAGACATTATTCTGTCTCTAAACTGAACATATGTCACACACATAAGTACACAAAACAATTATTTTTAAGACATGGAATCAACACTCTTTCATCAAGAGATGAAAGAATTGAAAAATTGTGGCACATATACACGATGGAATACTACTTGGTCATAAAAACTGAGACTCTGACATTTGATACAAAGTGGACAAATATGGAAGATTTAATGCTAAGTGAAGCAAACCAGACAATGAAGGAGAGGCATTGTATATTCCCACTTAACACATACTGAATGTTTGTACACTATGGCAGAAACAGAGACTGGAAGGTATAAAAGCAGGGAGAACAACTGTAGATACTAGAGAAAACAAAGGAAGGGGTAGGTAATATAGAGTGAGAGGTAGAAATCCAGGGGGGAAAGCATTTAAAGACACAAATATGAAGTTATCTGGTGATGATAATGTGTATGGCAATATATTTGACTGGACTAAAATATATTCTATTCATGCTCAGAAAAAACATTTTGTATGCTGTACAGATGTAAACTGATTAAATGTAAATTTATATATATATACATAAGTTATATATATATGTATATATATATATATATATATATATATATATATATAGTTAATTCTTTCCAATATCAATCTATAAGTTTAATTCCAATAAAAGTTCCATCAAAGATTGTCACAGAACTTAATAAAGTGAAATAAAAATTAATATGGAAAAGAAAGAGGCAAGAATTTCAGAAAATGGGGAGATCCACTGAGGAGACCTGCTGATTGCCACTTATTTTATTCTATAGTAACATTTGCTGATTCCAGACTAGGATTAATAAAAAAAGGTCTAACATATGTGTATTCGAGTTCCAGATAAGAAGAGAAATAATTGTTTATTGCAATGTTTGAGAAGATAGTAGTAAAAACTTCCAAAATTGATGAAAGAAGTCAATCCAAAGACATAATAAGCTCATCAAACCCAGGCAGGAAAAATACAAATAAAATATAGGAATTCCATAGCCAAATTTTTTAAATATCAAAGGTAAGAGTATATATTAAGAGCAATCACAGGAGAGAAAAGGCATATTGCCTTCAAAATATCAACAATAAGGGGAACCAGCAGTTAGCATAATGGCTATGTCGCTGGACTCCCACGTAGTTGACCGCAGTTCGCGTCCTGGACCCGGTGGCTTAAAACTCACACCAGGCACGTGTGCGTGCGTGCCCACCCAAGATCCCAGGAGGAGAATGGAGGAGAAGGGATTGCGGCGTGACCATCCCCCCTGGGGGGTGATTTCTCGCTTTCTGTCTCTATGTCTCTCTCTGTGTGTCTGGCAAGCGCACGCGCTCTATAGCGAAAAAAAAGAAAACCTCTCCAAAAAAAAAAATATATATATATATATATATCAACAATAAGACTGACAGCTCAATTTTGGATAGAAACTATGCAACATTGTATAAATACAATGTCATCTTTAAAGTTCTTCCTCTAACCCCAACTTTATTGAGGTATTCTTGACAAATAAATAATGTATATATTTCAAGTATACAACATGAAGCTTTGATATATACGTGTATGTGTAAATAAAAACAGTATTTTCTCAATGTTCATCCATCAATGGACACTTAGGTTATTTTCATATTTTTGCTATTGTGACTAATGCTGCAATGAACATGGAAGTGCAGAGATCTCTTTGAAATACTGATTTAATTTCTTTTGGTTATATACCTAGAGGTAGGATTGCTGGATTATATAGTAGTTCTGTTTTTAATTTTCCGTAATAGCTGTACCAATTTACATCCTGCCAACTACAAGAATTCTTTAATTTTTTGTTCTGTAGTTTTCTAGAGGGCATGTATACTCACTGAAGAGAGAGAGAGTGAGAAAGAGGGAAAGTGAGAAAACACTCCGTAGGGGGAACAGCATGCAACAGTCCATTCTCTTTAATTCTTCTCTTGGGATTTTAGATATACACAAACATGCAACTGGTGTGTTTTGCAAGCTGGTAGGTCCAGGACTCAAACCAAATAGACAGCCATGTGAGATCCAGCCACCTTGACTATTATACCACTGATTAGCCCAACACTTTTTCCAGACCTATACTGACACTTATCTATTCTCTTTGTACTAGTACCCATTCTTTCTTTTCAAAAATTTTTTAAAAATTTATTTTATACATTTAATCACTGTATATCAACACAGCTTATAAAATAAAATTAGCCAGCATGAAAACACTGCACATCAGTCCAGTTAAAGATATCATACACACTATCATTAACAGACAGTCCTCCACTTCTGTGTCCCCCAGGTATCCTGCCTCTTAGCCATTCTAACAGGTGTGAGGTTATATCTTGTGATTTTAATATGTATTTCTTTAGTGATTAGTGATATTAAGCATCTTTTCATATGCCTATTGACTATTTGTATGTCTTCTTTGGATAAATATTTATCAAACATCTTTGTCTATTTTTCTTCCTTTTATGAGAGCTGAAGGATGGAGAAGAGTGGGGAAGGGAGAGAGACAGAGACAGATAAGTGTTCTGACAGAGTCTCACTGTGTCATGACTCCTGCCCCAGACTCCTCAATTAGCTAGTATTGTAGGCATGCTCAGCTGCACCCAGTGTGCTCAGATTGGCCTGGGAACAAACTTGGGCCTCCCATATGACTTAGCAGCCTCTGAAGTGGTGGCTCTACCTGTGTGCCACTGCAACTGGGCCAATTTTTTAGTTGTTGTTTTTCCTTTGCAACTGAGTTGTTTGTGTGACTTACATATTTTAGATCTTAACCCTTCATTAGATGTAGGGTTTGCCAATATTTTTTCTACCTCATTGCTCTGTTAATTGTTCCATTTCTTGTACAGAAGCTTTTTAGTTTGGTGAAATCCCACTCATCTCCTTGTCTATTGTCTATGTTTTTGGAGTCATATCAAAACAAAACAAAACAAAACAAAAACAAAAACATTGCCCAGATCAATGCCAAGATGATTTTTCCTGTTTTCTTCTAGTAGTTATAGTTTCAGCTTTCTGTCAAAATCTTTAATCCATTTTGAATTGATTTTTGTATATGATGCAGTACAAGGTTCTAACTTCATTCTTTTACATGCAAATATATATTTTTCCCAACATTATTAAAGACATTGTTCATTGTTCATTTCCCATGTGCATTCTTGGTACCCTTGCTGAAGATTAGTTGATTGTAAATGTGTGAATATATTTCTTGGCTCTCTTGGTCTACATATATGTATGTGTTTTTATATGTTTTTATGCTGGTACCATAGTGTTTAAATTACTGTAGCTTTGTAACATATTTTGAAATCAGGATGTGTGATGCCTCTAGTTTTATTCATTTTACTCAAAGACTGCTTTGACTATTTGAGCTCTTTTGGGGTTCGATATGCATGTTAGGAATTTGTTTTTTCTGTTTCTGTGAAAATTTTCATTGGAATTTTGATAGAGATTGCACTGAATCTGTACATTTCTTTGGGCCATAAGGACATATGAACAATATTAGTTCCATTCCATAAACATAAAATATCTTATTTGTATAATTTTCAATTTCTTTCATCATTATTTTATGGTTTTCATTTTTTAACTTCCTTGGTTAAATTTATTCATAAGTAATTTTTAACTGGGATTGTTTTCTTAATTTCTTTCTCAAATAGTTTGTTGGCAGGGTTTTGAAATTGTACTGATTTTTAAATGTTGATTTTATATCCTGCAACTTTATTAAATTTATTTATTAATTCTACCAGTCTTTCAGTGAAGTCTTTAGGGTTTTCTATAGATAAGATCATGTTGTGTTCAATCAGGTGAAATTAAAATTCTTCCTGTCTAATTTGGAGGCCTTTTCTGTTTTTCTCTTGTCTAATTGCTCTAAAGTATCAACATAGGACTTCCAGTTCTATGTTGAAATAGTTGCAGTAAAAGTGGGCATCCCTATCTTGTTCCTAAACTTAGAGGGAAAGTGTTTAGCTTTTCACTGTTAAATATCTTAGCTATGAGCTTGTGATATATGGTCTTTATTATATTGAAATATATTCCTGTATGCCTAATTTATTGAGAGTGTTTATCATAAAGATGTTGAATTTTGTCAAATGCTTTTTCTAAATTTACTGAGAAGATCACATAATGTTTATCTTTCACTTTGTCAATACTATGTGTGATATTTATTGATTTGCATGCCAGGTTTAAATTCAACTTGATTATAGGGAAAAATTCTTTTAATGTGCTGTTGAATTCAGTTTGCTAGTATTTTCTTGATAAATTTTGCATCTATGTTCACCAGGGATAGCAGACTATAATGTTTTTTTTTCTGATACTAGCCTTCTCTGGCTTTGTTATCAAAGTAATGATGACCTTGTGAAACGAGAAGTGCTCCCTCCCTCCTTTTCAGGTTTTTTAAGAGTTTGTTGTTGTTCTTTTTCTTTTTTCTATTTTTTTTTTTTTTGAGAGGTTTTCGCTATAGGGCGTGTGCGCTCGCCAGACAGACAGAGAGAGACAGAGACAGAAAGCGAGAAATCACCCCCCAGGAGGGATGGTCACGCCGCAATCCCTTCTCCTCCATTCTCCTCTCGGGATCTTGGGCACACACGCACATGTGCCCAGCGTGAGTTCTAAGCCACCGGCTCCGGGACTCGAACTGCGGTCGACTACGTGGGAGTCCAGCGACATAGCCATTATGCTAACTGCTGGTTCCCTCTTTTTTCTTTTTTTTGAGATGAGATCTTGCTTTATTTTCCAGGCCAGCCTTGAGCTTATGAGTCTCCTGCCTCAGCCTACCTGAGTTGCTGGGATTACATATACATGCCATGTGTCCAGCCTTTAGGTTAGACTGGAATTGCTTTTGCTCCAACGTGGGGAACATAGCATCTTAGCAACATGTCTCACTGTGCTAACTTTTCTTTAGATGTTTGGTAGGGTTCACCCATAAATCCATCTTACCTTGAGCCTTTATCTGTTTGAATGCTTTTGATTATTGGTTCAATCTCACATGTTTGGTCTGTTCATATTTTTTATTTCTTCATGATTCAATCTTGAAAGGCTGTATGTTTTAAGGAAATATCCATTTTTCTAGGTTATCTGATTTATGGTATATAATTATTCATAGTAGTCTTTTATGATTTATATATGTGTGTGTGTGTATATATACATATATATATATATATAATTTTTTTTTTCTTTTAAGAGAGGTTTTTGCTATAGGGCATGTGTGCTCGCCAGAAAAACAGAGAGAGACAGAGATCACCCCCCAGGGAGGATGGCCATGCTGCAATCCCTTCTCCTCCATTCTCCTCTCGGGATCTTAGGCATGTATGCACATGTGCCCAGCATGAGTTTAAGCCACTGGGTCCAGGGCCTGAACCGTGGTCGACTACATGGGATTCCAGTTACATAGCCATTATGCCAACTGCTGGTCCTGATTCTTTATATTTCTATGGTATAAGCTGTAGTATCTCTTTTTGTTAATAATTTTACTTAGTTGAGTATTATTCTTGTTTAGTCTAGCTAAAGATTTGTTTGCATTTTCAAAAACAAACTCCTAGTGTCCTAGATTTTTTATATTGTTTTTCTAATCTCTAATTTATTTCATTTCTAATCTTTATTATTTCCTTTCTTATTCTAATTTTGGATTTAATTTGTTCTATTTTTTTTCCTAGTTCTTTTAGATATAAAGTTAGGTTAAGGTCTTTCCTATTTATTTTTCTTTCCATTTTACTTATTCATACACACACACACAAACACACACGCACACAAACACACATACACACACGTGCGTGTATATATATGTGTGTGTGTGTGTGTGTGTGTGTATATACATATATATATATTTGACAATCAAATCAAGGATATTATCATACTCATCATTTTCAATACAGAATTTTACATTCTTGGGTCTGGTAAGTGTTTCTTCCCTTTGTCCTCCCTCTCTCCCGCCACAACCCACTCCCCTCCCTTAAAGCCTCTGGTATCAACACTTATCCTCCCTATTATCATATCTTTGGATCTTTCAAGTTCTGCCATAGAGTGCAGACTTTCAGTATATATTGAGTGGGGATATAGTATTTATCTTTCAAAGTCTGGCTTACATACTCAACCACTTTGAAAATGATGGTGTCTTATTGTTTCTTGTGGCTGAATAGTATTCCATAGTGTATATGTACCATAATTTTCAGCTAAGTCATCGGTTCTTGGGTACTTAGATTGATTCCATGTCATCAAAATTTCAAATAATGCTGCAATAAACATGGAGTGCATCTGTCCTTCTGACTGAGTGTTTTCCTATCCTTTGGGTAAATACCAAAGAATAGGATTACTGAGTCATATGGTAATTTTATTTGTAGATTTTTGAGAAACCTCCATCTTATCTTCCACAGTGGCTGTACCAATTTAAATCCCCATGAACAATGTAGGAGGGTTTCCTTTTCAATACTGCCTCACCAGTATTTGTCTATCTGTCTGTCTTTCTTTCTCTTTCTTGTTTTGATCATAGTCATTCTGACTGGATTAGGTGGTATCTCATTGTGGTTTTGATCTGCATTTCTCTTAAGATAAAAGGATGTAGGAACTTTTTTTCCTATGCAGTTTAGCCATTCATATGTCTTTCTTAGAGAGTTATCTATTTAGCTCATTTTCCCATGTGTATGTGTGTGTGTGTGTGTGTGTGTGTGTGTATGAGCTGTGCAAGTTTTCCATATATTCTGGTTATCAATCTCTTATCTGAAGTATAGCTTGTAAATATTTTTTCTCATTCTGTGGGTTGTCTTTTCACTCTGTTTATTGTTTCCTTTGCTGTGCAGAAGATTTTAGTTTCATGTAGTCACCCTTGTCTACCTGTGCTTTAAGGGTCTTGTTTAAGAAATCATTGCCTATGCAAATGTCTTCAAGAGTTTCCCCTGTGTTTTCTACCAGTAGTTTTACAGTTTGGGTCTTTACATTTAATCTTTGATCCATTTTGAGTTGAGTTTTGTTAATGGTGAGATATGCAGATCCATCCTGACCCTAACAAAATGTCCCACTGCCCCTCCAGTGCATTTCCAAGTTCCAGAAGCCTGTACAGCAGGGTCCCAGGGAGGCAGCCACTGAAGATGAGAAGCTATGAAGCTCCCCCATTGGTGTTCTGCTAAGCAGGTATGGGCATTTGGATCTTATCATATCCTGCTGCCCTTCCAGTGCATTTCCAAGTTCTATCAGCCTGCACAACTGAGACCCAAGGATCCAAGTTCTTTCAGATTCCACATTTCACTGGCCCACATGCTGCACTTAAGGCATACAACGTGAACTTCTTTCTTTTATTTTCTTTTATACAACCATAGTTTAGTTATTTTTAACGATCATGCCATGAATTTACAGGGAATAGATTCCAGAAGCTCAGGTTCCTTTCCATTGGTTCTCAAAAAGTGTGGTTCTCTGGTTGGAGCAGGCTGGTGTTTCAGATGAACCCAGGAGCGTTTCTCTTTGGCTTCCTTATTTTTCTGGTCATTTCCTTCACATATTTTAGGAAACTATCTCTGCTTTTAGAATGCTTACTATGCTCAGGGCCAGCAGGTGGTGTGGTGACTAAGGGCTCTAGACTCTCACATGGCCGACCACGGTTTGAGTCCTGGACCTAGTGGCTTGCTTTCTCACTTTCCATCTTTCTCACTCTCTCTCTCATTCTGTACCTCTCTGGCCAAATTTAAATAAATAAGTTAATTGGGAACCAGCAGTTAGCATAATGGCTATGTCGCTGGACTCCCACGTAGTTGATCGCGGTTCGCATCCCGGACCCGGTGGCTTAAAACTCATGCCGGGCGCGTGTGCGTGCGTGCCCAAGATCCCGAGAGGAGAACGAAGGAGAAGGGATTGTGGCGTGACCATCCTCCCTGGGGGGTGATTTCTCGCTTTCTGTCTCTATGTCTCTCTCTGTCTGGCGAGAGCACGCGCCGTACAGCAAAAACCTCTCAAAAAAAATTAATTTAAAAAAAGAATGCTTACTATGCTCAATATACATATTAATTCTCTTGGTAAGGATCTCGCTCTTAATTTGTTTATTACAACAATGCCAACAGCATGCTGAGTAACACTGTAGACTCTTCCAGTTTTGCCACAGTAATATTTTTGGGGCATTGCTTTCTGAACAGTACTCATTCTCTTGACGTCCACAACATCACATTTCACGTCGATTCACATGTATGTTGCCTAAATGTTTTCTAAAAGACCTAGAGAATATATATCAAGGGCCTTTCCTCTTACTGGCAGATGGCAGTTCCAATCAAAAACTGAGGATTGATGGGGCCCAAGACCCCTATGGCTCCCCTTGAACATCTGACAATCTCACTGGACAAGCCTCAGGTAACTGTTAAAGTGGCTAAGATTAATTTCTGTCTAAATCAGAGGTTAAAGTTATTTTTTAAAAGTACAGTCATACTAACAACTAAAAATTTTTGTAGCCACCCCAGACTCTGTCCTCCCATCCTCGCCCTCCTACACTCAAAAGGAAGAAAAACTGGCCCACAAATAGTTGCCATTACCAAATGACAGGCCAATAGTCTCTGAGGCCCTCTCTGCAACTAAAGGAGGAGGTCCCAAGTGAACCAGAAACTACACCTCCTGCCCAGGGAGATGACCCTTTCAGTCTTCCCCATACTCTATCTGGATCTACTTATGGGTCAGGACCTAAGGACTTCTCCTCGGGCAAGAAACCGGCTGAAGGGGACCACATGACCCAACGGGCCTCAGCCCCCTTGCCAGTTTTTCCCCTCAAGCAATGGGACCCTCTGAACTAGGTCCAGATGTCTATGGTTTATTCCCCTTTCTCTACGAGTAACCTGTAAACTGGAAAAACCAGAATTCCCCCTTCTCTCAAAACTCATGAGGTTCAATTAATCTCTTGAGACAATTTTCTTCACCCATCAGCCTACCTGTGACGACTGCCAGCAGCTCCTCCAGACTCTCTTTACCACTAAGAATCCATGGGAAGGCCGTAAACTTGTCCTAGATGCCAGCGGCCAATCCACTGCTGACCCTGTCGCCATTGAGCGGGCTTTTCTGACAAGTCGACCTCCTTGGGAACCATATCTGGACAGAGTCTCTGCAGGCTCTCCAAGCGACTCTCCCTGAGACCTACCACCTTGTCCGCAGCCACCACCCAGCTCTTGTGGACTCTGCATTGCCTTCACAGCTGGCCCTGGACCCTGGGGCCCCAGTTTTGGTCAGACACCACACTCCTGGCACCACTGACCTCCCGCTGGGATGGACCTTTCACTGTTGTCCTGAGCACCCCTTCTGCAGTCAAGGTTGCAGGGAAGCATCATTGGATTCATTGCTCCCACTTGAAGCCCACTGCCCGGCCACCTGATGCCTCCTCAGGGACCCAGAGATGGGGACTTCAGCCTTCCTCAGATCCCCTCAAGGTCAAATTGTGCTGGCTTTCCTGATACTTCTTCTCCTCCTTCTCCCTGCCCTCCCCTCCCCACATAACCTTCCCTCTCACACCGGGACCCTCTTTCTCAACCGTGTCGTGACCACTGGTGCCTGCTCCTCTGCTAGCACTTGCAGCCCCCTTGCCATTCAACTCCTGATCATTGGGTTGACACCTGGGAGGGTGGTCATTCTTATGGCCATCGCCTTTATGTCTGGGGCAAGGACCCCAGCATTCTTTTTACCATTCAGAAGTGCCTTGTCCCTTGCCCCCCCCCAAATCCTGCCAGGCCTTGATGGTCCGTCCTTGAGGATCTGGGCCTCAATTCTATACCAACCACTCTGGGGTCATTGGGGACAGCCTGAGCCAGCTTCACAAATGTCTCCTAGGGTGTGAAGAGCACTGCTCCTCTGAGGGTAATTGGTCTCGCTGGCTCACCACCCTCATCTCTGCTGTTGCAGGTCCTGCCCTGTTTTTCCTCCTTGCCCTTCTCTTTGGCCCTTGCGTCCTCCATTTTCCCACTAACATTGTTCAGTACTAAATCCAATCTGTCAAACTCATGGTTCTTCATTCTTGCTATGATTCGCTCCCCTTCTCTGAATCAATGATTTGTTTCTCCAAATCAGAAGGGGGCAATGTGGAAGGTCGCATATTAGATCCTGCACATGAACAACTGTTTGCCCATTTTGTTCCCTTACCCTAACATGGCTGTCTCCTTCTGTAAACCTTCTTGTTCTTCCCATGAGAAACTAGCTTGTGCTATAGCCATATAGGAAACGATATCGGGATGACATCCTGTACCTGCTACTTTCTTTGCTAACTAGCCCGAAACCCTTTTGTTTAGCAATGTAACTGCTTGCATGGAAACCCCACTCCTCTCAGAAATAGTTAACCTGCTTGATTCAGCTTCTGTAACTGCTTGCATAGAAATCCCTGGTAAGTGACCCCCTGTAAAAAGACTACTCCAACTTCAGGCGGGGCTACAGTTCTGACTCTCAGTGCCCCCCCTCTCCCCACTGAGCCTCAGACTGTAGTCGCTGGCCAGCTAATAAAGACTCCCTTTAAACTTAATCTGTCTTTAGTGGTCATTCATTCAGTGGCACTCTACAACAAAACCTCTGATATAGAAAAAACAACTAAAAAAACTGCAAAAATAACCCCCCCAAAAATGAGAATACTATACGAGAAATTCTAGACAGCATTAAGCGCCCAAACATCTGGATAACTGGTATCCCAGAAGGTGAGGAAACTAATAAGGGCATTGATAATCTATTCCATGAAATCTTGGAAGAAAACTTTTCAAGTCTATAGAGGCATTCAAATATCCAGACCCAAGAAATACCAAGTACCCCTAATAGAATCAACCCAAGAAGATCTTCTCCAAGACACATCATAGTCAGACTGGTCAAATCTACAGACAAAGACAAGATACTAAAATTGGCAAGAGAGAAATGTCAAGTTACTTATAAAGGTTATCCCATCAGGCTAACCTCAGACCTCTCATCAGAAACAATGGAAGCAGGGACCAGCAGTTAGCATAATGGCTATGTCGCTGGACTCCCATGTAGTCCACCGTGGTTCAAGTCCCGAAACGGTGGGTTAAACTCACGTCGAGCACGTGTGCGTGCATGCCCAAGATCCTGAGAGAATGGAGGAGAAGGGATTGCGGCATGGCCATCCCCCCGGCGGGGGTGATTTCTCGCTTTCTGTCTCTCTGTCTCTCTCTCTCTCTCTTTCTGGTGAGCACATGTGCACTATAGCAAAAACCTCTCCAAAAAACAAACAAACAAAAAAACCCCCACAAAACCAAAAAAAGAAACAATACAAGCAAGGAAAGAATGGGAAAATATATTCAAAGTGTTAAGTGAAAAACAGCTTCAACCAAGAATACTATATCTGGCAAGATTATCTTTCATATGGAAAGAAAGAATAAAAACATTCTCAGATAAACAATACCTGAAAGAATATGCCAGTAGCAGACCCACTCTTCAAAAAGTTCTGAAAGGAGTGCTCAACCAGGAAAACTGAAGACACATACAGAAATAAGAGAACAAAAGGCAACCAAGAAAAGGATCAATTTAATGCAAGAAACAAGAAATACCAATAACAATGTTGAATACTAACTTCCATGATTTAAACAGAAAGATTGGACCACAGCAACACTGCATATTCAACAGAAAAGAGTTTGAATGTAAGACTGAACTGGCGAAATATAATTTTATGACTTTTGAGTAAAACATTACTGATTTTTTTTACTATGCTTTGTTTTCCCAATTTAAACATTTTACTTTTTTTTGAGTTGTTGATAGGCTCAGCAATTTGTTCAAATATTTTTCTTGTTTGTTTCTTTAAATGGAAACATAACTTTTCTTCCTTCCTGACCTCTCTTGAATTGGAAATATTTGGGAGTATTCTTATTTTGTGGCAGTAGGGTTATTTGCATAAGTTCAATAATGCTAGTTGCATTGAATCAGGAATTGGAAATACTCATTATTGGATGGGCTTTGACTGGAATGTCATATCTGAAGATCAATCAGAAAACTATGGAACAAAGGTGGATCTCAAGTAAGCCAGCAGAAGCTCTTAGAAAGATGGCTGGGCACCATAAATAGTTCTGCCTGGCACAGAGGATTAGAGAAGATATATGAAAGAATTTATAACATAAAATAACCTGACTTTTCCAGCCCAATATTGTAATTAGTAGAGATTGCAAAAGAGAAACCATACTAGAGGATTATCTTGAGAAAGACTTTGGAGGAAGAAAAAGAGATTGATCTTTGCTAGCAGATGGTATATCACAGAATACTTGGTAGGCAGGGCGGAATTGAGAAGGTTTATGTGTGACTAGTGTGCTGGACATTTGCTTTTCAACAATTTGAGTAGTTGACATGTAAATATTTTCTCAAAAATATTTAAAACCATACTGTTTCTGCTGTTATAGAGTCACAAACAAAATTATACAAAATAAGAAGTATTGTGAATGTTATCTTTAAAATTCAGTATTTTGAAATTTTGAAAGTTGTTTATTAATTATCAAAAACTATGGAGCAAAATTTTTTTGATATGTAAAGTAAATGTGGAAAAATGTAAAAATTAATTTAAAAAGAAATAAAATAATATCAGTAAAACAAACAAAATAAAACAAGAAATACTACAAAATATCTATATGCCAACAAACAGGACAACATGGATGAAACTGACAAATATTGGACACATAATCTACGAAGACTGCATTACGAAGACACAGAAAGTCTGATGAGATGAGGACCAGCCATTAGCATAATGGCTATGATGCTGAACTCCCACGTAGTTGACCATGGTTCGAGTCTTGGACCTGGTGGCTTAAACTCACGCCGGGCACATGTGCATGTGTGCCCAAGATCCCAAGAGGAGAATGGAGGAGAAGGGATTGAAGCATGGCCATCCCCCCTGTGAGGTGATTTCTTACTTTCTGTCTCTCTGTCTCTGTCTTTCTGGTGAGTGCATGCACCTTATAGCAAAAACCTCTAAAAAAAATAAAATAAAGTCTGAATAGATCAATATGGAGCAATGAGATTGAATTAGTGATAGTCTCCCAACAAAGAAAAGCCTAAGTCCCAATGACTTCACTTCTGAATCTGCCAAACCTTTAAAGAAGAGCTAACCTCCATTCTACTCAAACTATTTCTAAAGATCCAAAAGGAAGGAACACTCCAAAATTCATTCTTTGAAGCCTCCAAGCCTCCATTACCCTCATTCCAAAAGAGTCAAGGATGTCACAAAAAAATGAAAACTACTGACCAATATCCCTGATGAATACAGATGCAAAAATTCTCAACATACTAGCAAGTCATATCCAACAACACATTAAAAAGATTGTACACCATGACCAGGTCGGCTTTATTCCAGGGATGCAAGGGTGGGTCAACATATGTAAAACCATAAATGTAATACATCATATCAATAGAAGGAAAGTTAAAATCCATATGATCATGACAAATGATGCAGAGAACGCATTTGATAAAATACTACATCCCCCTTTTCAGTGAGATGCTGATGGCTCTGTGGATTATAACAGAGAACATGGTGGTCCAGAGGGAATGGACCCAGATGGTGTCACTGAGAGCAAATGGAATGAGAATTTTGATAACTTTGATGACATGAATTTTAAAAAGTTTCTTCTTTGGGCTTTGAGAAGCCTTGAGCTATTCACCAGAGAGCTATTATTCCTTGTATGAAAGGATTTGATGTGTTGCTCGAACTCAATCAGGTACTGGCAAGACAGCCATATTTGCTATTTCCACCCCGCAACAGTTGGAGATTGAGTTCAAGGAGACTCAAACACTAGTATTGGCCCCCACCAGTAATTCTGTCATTTGGCGACTATATGGGAGCAACTTGTCATGCCTGCATTGGTGGAACAAATATTCGAAATGAAATGCAAGAACTGCAAGCTGAAGCATCACATTATTGTTGTTGGTACACCAGGGAGAGTGTCTGATATGTTAAATAGACAAATCTTTTTCTCTAAAATGGATCAAAATGCTTGCTTTGAATGAAGCAGATGAAATATTGAGCTGAGGGTTTAAGGATCAAATCTATGAGATTTTCCAATAATTAAACACAAGTATTCAGGTTGTGCTTTCTGCCACGATGCCAACTGATGTATTGGAAGTGACCAAAACTTCATGAGAGATTTGATTCAAATTGTGGTGATGAAGGAAGAATTGATCCTTGAAGGAATCAAACAGTTTTATATTAATGTTGGAAGAGAGGAATGGAAGTTGGATACACTTTGTGACCTGTACAAGATGCTGACCATTACACAGGCTGTTATTTTTCCCAATGCAAAGTGCAAGATGGACTGGCTCACTGAGAAAATGCACACCAGGGATTTCAGTTCCTGCTTGCATGGTGACATGGACCAGGAAGAAAAAGACGTTATCATGAGGGAATTCTGGTCAGAGTCAAGCCAAGTTCTGATCACAACTGACTTGTCAGCTCAGGGGATTGATGTGCAACAAGTGTCTTTTGTTATAAACTACAGTCTACCTAGCAGTCTTGAAAAGTATATTCAGAAGTATCAATAGCAGCAGTTGATGATGAGATGGCACTCAGAATGGTGTTGCCATAATTTAGGATGTGGAATCATAAGCAAAACAGCACGCTATTTGAATAAAGAGTTAAATTTTCAGAGGGGGTTGATTTGGGAGGAAAGGTGTGGCTATAAACTTCGTTACTGAGGAAAACAAGAGGCTTCTTCATGATGCACACTTGCTGCAATACTACAGTGGAGAAAATGCCCATATATGTGGCAGACCTTATTTAATTCCTGGAATGAGAAGGTTCTGAATGCAGTACCCACTGTTGCTGAATAGGTGATCACACTATGCATTGTGCTTCTTTCTTTGGGAATATTTGAATCTTGTCTCAGTGCTAATAATGGATCAGAAATACAGATTTTGATAACAAAATGACACTAATCATGAGCTCTTGTGAAGAAAGTCATTGGCTTTATCCTCTACAGTTAGGCTACTGGAATGGGTTTAAAAATCTGTTGAAGAGATTTTATAGCTTTATCAACTGGACTAGGGAGAAATATTCACCTGTTGAAATGTTCACTTTGTAAGCTAAATAATGTGATTGAATGTATAAAAGAAAATGAAATAAAAAATGTAAATTAAAAAATCAAGAGATGGTCCTATAAAATACTTCTTTCTTAGAAATTTATTTACTAGTTACGTAGAGATGGTTGTAGAAGATGTTCTCTATCATTTGATAACATACTGCAGACTAAAAGATGTAAGTGCTGTATAAAATCAGCCAATTATGTTAAACTAGCATATCTGCCTCTACTGTGTTATTAGCCTAAACAGAAAGGCCTTTAAAATTATGTTTTAAGAAAGCATTTGAATGTGTTTAATTTGGTATTGCATTTATTCAATAAAGTATTTAATTAGTGCTAAGTGTGAACTGGAACCTGTTGCTAAGCCCTTGCAAGCAATCATATCTTAGGTAGGGCTAAACTTCCAGTAAAATTGCCTTATTACACGTCTTAGTAAAGTTTGAATGTTAAATAAATTGTATATTCAGTTTAAAAAAAATACCACGTCTCTTCATGATTAGGGCTCTCAGAAAAATCACCATAGAGGGACTTACTCAACAAAATAAAAACCATCTAGGAAAAACCCAGAGGTAACATCATACGGAATGGAGAAAATCTGAAAGCTCTTCCACTCAAAAACTAGAACAAGATAGGGCTGCCCACTTTCTCCACTCCTTTTCAATATATCACTGCAAGTCCTAGCCAATGCAATCAGACAAGAGACTAAAATAAAAAAACACTCGAGTATGGAAAGAAGTGAAATGATCTCTCTTTGGAGATGACATAATCAAGTACCTAGAAAACCCAAAAGAATCCACAAAAACACTTTCTGGAAGTGTAAATAAATACAGTAATGTAGCAGGATAAAAAAATAAACATACAAAAATCTATAACATTTCTATACACAGTGAACAGAGTAAGGTAGAATTAAAGAAAGTAATTCCATTTACAACAGCCACAAAATAAATAAGACACCTAGAAGTAAACCTAACCAAAGAAGTTGAAGACCTCTACAAAGAAAACTATGAAAAACTTAAACAAGTAATGGAAATGATACCAAAAAGTGGAAGGATATCCCACTTTTTTTGGATTGGAAGAATTAATATAATAAAAAATTCAATTCCGCACAAATTAATCTATAAATTTAACAGAATCTCAATCAAATTACCAGAGATAGTTTTCAAACGTTTAGAAAAAACAATCATAGAATTTGTCTGAATCATAAAAGATCCCATATTACCAAAGTAATACTGCACAAGAAGAATGGAGTAGGAGGAATCTCAGTCCCTGACCCCAAAATATATTACAAAGCTCTGTAACAGCATGGAACTGGTACATAAACAGACATGTGGACCAATGGAACTGAATAGAGGCCCCAGAAATAAATATCAAAATATATAGCCAATTGATTTTTGACAAAAGGTACCAGTCAACTCAGTGGGGAAAAGAAAATCTCTTTAGCAAATAGGGTTGGAAAAGCTGGGTATCCACCTGCAGAAAGATGAAACTGGACTCCTATATCTCATCACTGACTAAAATCAATTCAAAAATGGATCAACGACCTAAACCTAAGACCTCAAACTATAAAAATCCTGGTCAATAACATAGGAAAAACTCTTGGAGACATCGGAGTAGGCAAAGACTTTTAAAATAAGAACCCCCATGCACAGGCAATAATTGAAAAATAGACAAGTGGGATTACATCAGGTTACAAAGCTTCAGTTCAGCAAAAGAAACAATAATTAGAATGAATCATCAACTCTCAGAATGGGACAATGTATTTGCACACTATACCTCAGATAACCAGAATATACGGGGAGCTAAAGCAGCTTACCTAAAAGAAAGAAGAAAAAAAAAAATCAACCCAATTAAAAGATAGGCAAGAAACAAAAAATAGTAAGTAACGGCACAGGGCACAGTTTTGGTGAAAGAGAACCCTCTTACACTGCTAATGGGAATGTAAATTGTTCCAGCCATTGTGGAGAACAATATAAAGGTTCCTCAAAGACCTACAGATAGAACTACCATATGATCCAGCAATTCCACTCCTGGGTATCTATCCAAAGAATAGGAAAATGCTCAGTTGGAAAAGTGCTTGCATATCCATGTTTGTTGTGGCATTATTCACAATTGCTAAGACATAGAACCAACCCAAATATCCACAAACAGATGAATGGATTGAAAAAGTGTGGCACATATACTCTATAGAATACTACTCAGCCATAAAAAAACAGTAAGACTGGGGCATTTGATAGAAAGTGGACAAATATGGAAGATTTTCTGCTGAGTGAAGCAAGCCAAACTACAAAAGAGAGACACTGTGTGTCCCCACTTAATACATATTGAATATCTGCACTTTATGGTGGAAACTGAAAGACTGGAAGATACAGAAGCATGGAGAACAGTCACAGACACTGGAGACAGTGTGGGAGAAGAGTGGGAGGTAAAGGAGGGTGAGAGAAAGAGAATCAAGGAGAAAAATAGATAGGCAAGACATTTAAGTAACAGAAATGGAGGATTGTCTGTTGATGATAAGTGTATGATAATATGTTTAACTGTACTGGTGTGCAGTATATTCATGATGGAAACAATCATTTTACAAACTGTGGTGATGTATAGTGAGTGAACATATAAATTTTTAAAAATTAAAAAAAAAATTAAACCTTCCAACAATGAAAACAGGCCACCACTGAATATTTTTCAAAGAATTATTTTATTTAACTTTATTTTATTTATTTTTAATTTGACCAGAGAGGGACAGAGTGAGAATGGGAATGAGAGAGATATATAGAGAGAAGTAGTGAGAAAGCAAGCCACCAGGTTTGGGACTCGAATCTTCGTCAGCCATATGGGAGTCCAGCACCCTTAACCACCACACTACCTGCCATCCCATCACTGAACATTTAAGAAAAAAATAACAACTCTACACAATCTCTTCCAGAAAATAGAAGAGACAACAGTTCTCCACTTATTTTGAGACCAGCATTACCCTGATACCAAAATAAACAAAGATATTAACAAGAAATAAAAGATACAAGCCAGTATACTCATCATAAAAATATGAGGAAAAATCCCCAACAAAATATAAAATTTGGGGGACAGCAGGTGGCATGGTGGTTAAGGCACTGGATTCCCACAGGGCCAACCATGGTGTGAGTACCAACCCAGCAGCTTGAAACTTATGCCAGGCGCATGTATGTACATGCCCAAAATCCTGAGAAGAGAATGGAGAAGGGATTGCAGTATGGCCATCCTCCCTAGGGGGTGATTTCTTGCTTTCTTTCACTTTGTCTCCAGTGAGCACACAGGGCCTATAATAAAAATTTCTCTTAAAAAATATACAGTTATCTATCTATCTAAAATTCAATCCACAAATATACAAAAAGAATAACACAATCATGTGGTTTGCAAAAAACGGCTGATTCAACATTCAAAATACTACTACTGTAATTCACCATGTAAACAGACTAAAAAAGAAGTATGAACCATGTCAGTAAATCTGAGAAAGCACCTGGCAAAATTCAACATCCAATCAAGATTTTAAAACTCGTAATTAACTATTTATAGAAGATATTTTCCTTAACTAAATAGAAGGCATTTACAGAAAACTTTCAGCAAATGTCACACTTCGTGATGAAAGACTAAAGGTTCTCTCTTTCTCTCCAAAGGAGGTTTTCCAGTTGTGTACAAGGAAATGAGATAATTTTTTATTGAAATTGTGTTTGCAGTAAGAATAAACTAGAAACTACCTAAAGGCCCATTTATAAGAACTGATAAGTAATTTTAAAGGAAAGAATCTGAGCTACATGTATTAGCAGAGACGAATCTCAAAAACGTAATGTACGTGGGCCAGCAGGTGGCATGGTGGTTAAGGCACTGGATTCCCACATGACCTGGCAGCTTGAAAGTCATGCTGGACGTGTGTGCATATGTGTACCCAAAATCCCCAGAGGAGAATGAAGGAGAAGGGACTATGGCATGGCCATCCTCCCTAGGGGGCCGATTTCTCATTTTTCATCTTACCCTGTCTCTCTACAGTGAGTACACTCACCCTATGGCAGAAACCTAAAAAAAAAAAAAAAGTACAATAAAAAAAGTGAGCTATATAATGATATATGTAGTATAGTACTATTTACTATACTGCATGGTTAAAATGTACAATATTGGGAACCAGCAGTTAGCGTAATTGCTATGTCGCTGGACTCCCATGTAGTCAACAGCGGTTCGCATCCCGGACCCGGTGGCTTAAAACTCAAGCCGGGCGCGTGTGCGTGCGTGCCCAAGATCCTGAGAGGAGAACGGAGGAGAAGGGATTGCGGCGTGACCATCCCCCCTGGGGGGTGATTTCTCACTTTCTGTCTCTCTGTCTCTCTCTGTCTGTCTGGTGAGCGCACGCGCCCTATAGTGAAAACCTCTCCAAAAAAAAAAATGTACAATATAATACAATACGTTTGTTATGAAAATACATTGTATAATATATTTATGTAACAGATATAAACATATGTCCATATATGTATATATGAATGTATATGTTACATATTACATTATATATACTAGATATGTATGTTATATTAATAGTGTGTATGCAGGTATATCTACTATAATACTATATACAGTATAGATAATTATAGATTAAAAACACTATACAATGTATTTATAAATACATAAAAGGTGCAATATATTTATATTATATAAATTATATATTTACATAGTATAAAAATTACATATGTATACATAATATATATTAAATAAGTACGTGATATATTTAAATATATATTAATATATAATATATATTATGCGTGTATACATGTATTTATATAGTATACATAAAATAAAATTATGGGAATTGTAAATTAAAAGTTCAGGATACTGGTTGCTTCTGTGTTGGATTGGAAGATAATGAGATTGTAGAAAAATACTCAAGTGAGTTTAAACTACTGTACATTTAAAGGAAATGTTTTATTTCCTTTAAAAAAAAATCTGAAGCAAACATGTCCATACATAAAGATTTGTCAATCTTAAAGTTAGTTATTGGTGGCTGACAAGTACTTATTACATTATTCTCTATACTTTTTGCATAAGATAAATGATCTATATACTTGTTTTAATGGTAAAAGTTGCCTCTAGAGAGAAGGCCTGGAGTAGGTGGTCATGGGGAAAGAGGAGGCAGGAAACTCTTGTTTTTCATCATGAGCTTCTCCATACTATTTATCTGACATTTATTTACAATGATAACAAAATATATATGCTTTAGTGAACATGATCTTTACTAGAAAGGCCTGGAGACCACTTCACAGATTATAAATACGTTGATGCTTTGCTTATTTGTGTTTCTAAAAGTTTAATTTCAGTGCCCAGCACACAGACAGAGGGTACTAAATACATATTTATTGTATATTCCATTCTTAATGATTATAGTCCATCTGATCTTCCCTTTCTAGTGACTGGCCACAGATTTACTCTGTGCCCTTAGACAAACCATTTAGCTCTATGGTATTTCAGTTTCCTTGTTTTTCAATGTCAGTAATACTACTTGCCATGCCTATTTCCCAAGGCTGTTTAAAACTTCGAACAAGAAAACGGGTATAAATATATTATTCTGGAAAAGTATAAAGAATACACAAATTGAAGAAATGCAGAAGATCATTGGAATGGGGGAAGAACTTTGAAGAGACCATACCATCACCTGAACATCCACAATCCATCATTTTCCAGAACATGTCAGTATCCATAACAAAAATCTTACTTCTACGTATGTCTTGAGACCTCTGAGTATTGCTTATTCTGGTGGGATCAAGGAGTGGTGGTATTTCCAGTAGGGATGTTAGGAAACTGGCTTCTTTAGTTATAGTTACATATATTTTCTTAGAAAAAAATTCTTAAAACACCACAATGACACACCAACCAGGTTTTAGGCAAAGGTCCCACATGGCTAGTGATAAATCTTACTGTAGAGCACTTAAAATGTAGAACACTTCTTACTTGACTTAGAGTCATTTTGGCTCTAAGACAGACCTGGCTCTCCCATGAGTGAGGAGCATGGGTGCTAAATAACGCAGGAAAGAGCAATGCTGTACACAATACGGGGTGCCTCTCCAAAGATGGTGACTCTGCTGTGAAACTGTGGAGAGCTGCACGAGGGGAGGGAGGAGAGGGCTAAGGGAAGAGGTCACTAAATTCTTTTTGGCGCTGAATTAGTCACTAGGGTCCTGATTGTAATCAAAGATGAGACATGGTCCTTGCTTTCAAGGAATTTATAGACTGAGACATAATAACTTGGACACAACCAGCATATTATCAACATGGGATAGAATAATGAGACAGAACCATATGCACCAGTCAAGTCAGCCAGACACAAAAGCCACACTTGTGTAGTGTTATCTTGGATGTAAAGGTGTAATATTGCTATTAAGACAGGCTGTCCAGAAAGGTCACAGAACAGAAGCCCCTTTGCCCAAGTCATTGAAATAGTGGTAGAGCACACACTTGGTGATTTATATCTCAAAGTGCCCAGAAATAGTTCAAGTTGCCTCCTGTAGCCTTAGGAAGTTGTCAGTTTACAATTTTGTTGTATTCCAATGACAAGCCTATGAGCTGGCTGTTGAAAACTTGGTACATGTTTCACATCAAAACAAACACATGAATGGGAGTCATTTCTTTAGATTGGTCAAAGAGAGGTTGTGCAAACCCATTCTGAATAAGAAATCATATTAATGGCATGGTCGGTCAGTAGAGTCTGAGCCCTAGGTATAAGTGTGCGTGTGCATGTGCGTGTGCGTGGCAACTGTGAACATGCACCACTCACATCTCCTGCTACAGAGAATGTAACTGACCAATAGCTCCAGCCCTTCTGCCCTTCTGCATTTACCACTATGTGCTAAGGCCCCACTTTCCATGAGCTGCTCCCAGTGACTGACTGAATATGATGGCCAGTGATACATATTGAGGAGAGGAGGAGAGGAGAGGAGAGGAGAGATGAGACAGGAAATATTATCAAATCTGTACAATACAATATACTGTTCAATGCTGAAGATGAATATGTATATATCTGTGATTCTATATTATACACTGTATGCATATGAATGCAAAACTATACTGTACCCCACATGAAAACTATATTTTTTTCTTTTTAAAAAGCATAGGGGGACCAGCAGTTAGCGTAATGGCTATGTCGCTGGACTCCCACGTAGTCGGCCGCGGTTTGCATCCCAGACCCAGTGGCTTAAAACTCACGCCGGGCGCGTGTGCGTGCGTGCCCAAGATCCCGAGAGGAGAATGGAGGAGAAGGGATTGCAGCGTGACCATCCCCCCTGGGGGTGATTTCCTGCTTTCTGTCTCTATGTCTCTCTCTGTCTGTCTGGCGAGCACACGCACCCTATAGCGAAAACCACTCAAAAAAAAAAAAAAAAAAAAAAAAAAAAAAGCATAGGACCAGCAGGTTGTGTGGTGGTTAAAAGTACTAGATCCCATATGGCTGACTGGAGTTTGAATCCAGACTCAGAGACTTGAAAAACATGTGGGGCACGTGTGCATACTTGGCCCCAAATCCTGAGAGAAGGATGGAGGATAAGGAATTGCAGTGTGCCCATCCTCCCTGGGAGTGATTTCTCACTTTCCTTATCTCTGTGTCTCTGTCTCTCTCTGGTGAATGCATGTGCCCTGTGGCAAAAAATCTTTAAAAAAAGATAAAGGTTACCAAGTTCATTCTAATAAGTCACAGGACTCCTCCTATAGACAATTTTGTTTTGAGGACTCCACGTGATCCTGATTGAACCTTTTCTGTGCTGTAGGACTTCTGCCATATCCTCTTTCCTTTTCTCTTTCCATGGACATTAGACTGGTCTGAAGACGTTCTTTACTAATCTATTTCCTCTTATGGATATCTTGCTCTATTTACCATCTCCACAACTTCCTGCCAGTCAAGCTCCCTTGTTAGCCCTTATGGTAATTGCAGCTTTTGACTTCTAGAAGTTAGTCACCAACAACTGGGTTCTATTGATTTCCTTCCTCCCCTGAATCCTCCTTTTGATTATTGTCAAGTCCAAACTTGACATGCAGATGAGAGCTGTCACTGTGCACTGGTCATACTGGGTCCTCTCACTGCCATTTTCCTGATCTCTCTGCTGCCCCCTGATCAATCCTTGGCATGTCTAATCCTGTCTTGGTGTCTGCTTCTTGGCAGATCCCTACTGCAAATTACTGCAGGCAAGAGCAAAAAATGGTCCAGGAACAGGGATTTGGGACCAGTTCACTCACCACCCAATGAGCAAAAAGGAAGCTATCCTGAACAGGGTAGGTGGGCATGAATGGTTCCTCAATCATTACAAACCATATAGGTGATGTCTTATTTGCTAAAGATTTCACTGGTGGTGATCTGGGAAGTGACGGAGGCTGGGGGTGGGGGGTGTAGAAGGATGCAACTGCGATCATTTAGGAACTTAGACGATATGGGGAGGAAAGGTCTACAAAGAGCTGAGTTGCAGGTTATTGCAAAACTATATTGACACCCTGAAGAAAAATGACGAGAAACTGAGGGCAATCAACAAGTAACTAACGGCTAAGTGTGAGAGCCAAAGGGCTTCTCTAGCCATTAATCAAGGGGCCCTTATATCCTGTGGTGAAAATACCGGCACAGCTAAGCAGAAAACTGAAGATCTGATAGATTTAAAGGACTTCGGAGACTTCTGAATTTCAGTTAAGGCTGAGCTGTTACACTATCAGAGCTCTGTTGGAAAAAACCCAGTACCTTGAAATATGGGAAAGGGACATTTGGACGGATGCTCCTATATAAAAGGAGCTGAACACTCTCCTGAACTCCTAGAGCTTACAAGGTGCCCATCCTTCCCTAGTAAGAGATAGCACCTTCCTTGTAAGAAAACGCTGCAGAAGCAATGGGTGCCCCTCAGGAGCTGCCCCCACTTCTTCTCCAGGATACTGGCTGATAATAGGATTAAAGCCCAGCATAACCCAACCAAGAAAATTAAGAGGCTGTGCAGTGAAGGAGTTATGAGAATTAGTTGGGACACACCAACAGGAGCCAGGGGTGTAATCCTGAAATTGTTATTTTGAAGCTTCTTGATGAAGGATGTGAGAAAGGATAAGAATTTGGTGACTTTGGGTTGCTTTCTTAGAAACAGGATTTGGGACCAGCAGTTAGTGTAATGGCTATGTCACTGGACTCCCATGCAGTCAACCGCGGTTCGAGTCCCGGACCGAGAGGCTTAAACTCAAGCCAGGCATGTGTGCATGCGTGCCCAAGATCCCATGAGGAGAATGGAGGAGAAGGAACTGTGGTGTGGCCAACCCCTTTTGGGGGTGATTTCTCGCTTTCTATCTCTCTGTCTCTCTCTGTCTTTCTGGCGTGCGCACGCGCCCAATAAGAAAAAAACCTCTCCAAAAAAAGAAATAGGATTTAACACCCCAGAAGGATCCTAGGGGGCAGGGCAAATTTGCTGAGAAGATCTTTAGAAGCCTAGAGAAAGTCATGGCCCTGTTGAAAAAAGTAAGCAGAAAAGCCTGGGTTGCCCTGGCAAATGGCAGAGGGGCATAAAAAGAGGAAAGTAGTCATGTCAGGTCACATATACTTACGAGGCCAAAGACCTATCAGAGGATTCTGTTCCAGGGAAGAACCCAAAGGACACCCGCCATTCACCACAGACATTAGGGAAATGCTGGCGAGGGGACACAGTATGATCAAGACATTCCGTGACAGCTCTCATCTGCATGTCAAGTTCGGACTTGACAGTAATCAAAAGGAAGGTTGGGGAGCAGACCTCCTCATGGCTACTGGGAACTAGATTTTTCAGGGAACAGGAGAAATGAAGATTTTCTACTCATAATTCAGCCTCCAGCAAGCAGAGCTAGTGTGGCAGGAGAGTTGAGCCCTTCTCTGAGCAGACCTCCTCATGGCTACTGGGAACTAGATTTTTCAGGGAACAGGAGAAATGAAGATTTTCTACTCATAATTCAGCCTCCAGCAAGCAGAGCTAGTGTGGCAGGAGAGTTGAGCCCTTCTCTGAGCAGACCTCCTCATGGCTACTGGGAACTAGATTTTTCAGGGAACAGGAGAAATGAAGATTTTCTACTCATAATTCAGCCTCCAGCAAGCAGAGCTAGTGTGGCAGGAGAGTTGAGCCCTTCTCTGAGCAGACCTCCTCATGGCTACTGGGAACTAGATTTTTCAGGGAACAGGAGAAATGAAGATTTTCTACTCATAATTCAGCCTCCAGCAAGCAGAGCTAGTGTGCGATCACAACAGAACGGCAAACAGATTCTAGAACACCTCTGTCTGCTTCTTCCTGTACATTGAGGCTTAATTTCAAGAATTTGAAAGAAACACGCCATTCATCAGATGACAAGAAATCACCGCCGGATCACGAGAAATATGGGAAAACGAGAAAATACCTCTCCTCCACGGGAAAAGAGTAACTCTCCTTCATCCACAAGCAGTTCGGTGAAAGTCATGGAAATGTCTGATAAGGAATTTAGAGCATTCGTAATGTCGAAGCTAACAGAGATGGAAGAAAAGAGAGATAATGAACTGCTAAAGAGAAAGGAGAAAGAAGTTGCCGAGTTCCAGGAGATGAGGAAATTCTTGCAAGATCTAAAAGAGGAATTACACACTTTACAAAAGACTCAAACGGAACTGCTAGAGATCAAGTCTATAATACAAGAAGTCAAAATCTCCCTAGAAAGTATTAAAAGCAGACTAGATCATTCAGAAAATAGAATCTCAGGTGTAGAAGAGAAAATGGCTGGCTTAGAAAAATCCACCACGAAGACTGAGAAAATGGCTCAAAAATTTGAGAATGATATGCGAGAAGTACTGGATACCATCAAACGTCCAAATATCCGGATAATTGGCATTCCAGAAGGTGAAGAGACCCATAAGGGCATTGATAATCTATTCCATGAAATCCTGCAAGAAAACTTTCCAAACCTAGAGAGGCATTCGAAGATCCAGTCCCAGGAAATACAAAGGACTCCAAATAGAATCAACCCAAGAAGATCTTCTCCAAGACACATTATAGCCAAGTTGACCAAAACCGCAGACAAAGACAAGATACTAAGATTGGCAAGAGAGAAACATCAAGTTACCTACAAAGGACATCCCATCAGGCTAACAGCAGATCTCTCATCGGAAACAATGCGAGCGAGAAGAGAATGGGAAAATATATTCAAAGTGTTACGAGAGAAGCAATTTCAGCCAAGAATACTGTACCCGGCAAGATTATCTTTCAGGTGGGAAGAAAAGACAAGAACATTCTCAGATAAACAAAACCTGAAAGAATTTACCAACACCAGACCAGATCTCCAAGAAGTTCTCAAGGGTGTGTTGTATCAAGAAAATTAAACACAGACACATGGAAATAAGAGTCCAAAAACTATGAAAGTGGCCAACTTAATCATAGGGACAAGTATGGAGTTGAATATTGTATCCTAGAATTTAATCAGGAAAATTGAACCAGAACAGAAGATAAAAGTACATGAGACTGATAGGTTCATACACCTACCATTTGAACAGAATCCTAACTTGTTTCCTGGCTTTAAGCAAAGTTCTTTGGCACTTCTTTGAGTTAAGTTAAAACTGGTTTTCTTAGTAGTAATGAGTGAACTCAACACTGAAAGTAGTTAGATTATGTAGGAAATTGTGTGATCAATACAATGTGGGTGGGAAGGGAATGAAGGACAATTGTAGACACTGGAGGTGGTGTGAGAGAAGGGTGGGAAGGGACAGAAGGTCAGAAAGGGGTGAAAGTAATTCTAGGAACTAGTAATGGAAAATTTTTTGTAATGTGCATGAGTGTATCACTATGCAGTGTGTACTGGATGGGAAATTGCATTTTGTATGCGGTGATGAAGCTTAGGGAAGGAATGTAAATTGAGTTACCAAAAAAAAAAAAGTTTCAGAAAAAAAAAAATATATATATACCTAATGACTGCAGTGGGATATGTAGCCACAGCTAGGTGCTACTTTATAGGATGCGTAAAGTAAGACTTGTGTTCATGGAAATGTGGGTATCACCTGTGTTTGCTATGAGGGTATTTGGATTGATTAGGGTCTTTGGCGATACAATAAATGTGAGGAGAAAACAGTATAGAAAGCAAACATACATACCAGAGACTGTGGGAGAAGAGTGGGAGATGGCAGAGGGTAAGAGGTAGAGAATCAAGGATGGGGGGAAAAAAAGCAAAACATACAGAAGACAAGAAATGTAAGATCATTTACTGACAATAACATGTTTGTTGATGTGCTTGATTGAGACGATATATAGTGTACTTTGGATGGAAAATAAATAAATAAATAAATAAATAAATAAATAAATAAAAAAAAAAAGGAAGGTTGGGGGAGGAAGGAAATCAGTAGAACCCAGTTGTTGGTGACTACCTTCTAGAAGTCAAAAGCTGCAATTACCATAAGGGCTAACAGGGTCAGAGGGGGCTTGACTGGCGGGAAGTTGTGGAGACGGTAAAGAGAGCAGGATATCCGTATGGGAAAATAGATGGGCAGCCAACAAGAGTATTCCTTTACATTTACAATCACACAACCCAAAAATTGGATGTGCAGGAGTCTGAAGATGGTTGTCCCAGAGAAAGGTTCTGGTCCCTTGCTATTCCTGTTCCTGAGCCAATTTGCAAATCCAGGCCACTGTGGATGAACACATGTCCAAATCCTTAGGGGGAACACTGTCATTATATGAAAAGACTTCAAAAAATTTATGGAAAAATGGAATTGAAGTATGAGTTTATTTTGGTGCAAGAAATTTCTGAAATTCTGAAAATGCATAGTTTTTTCATAATTTGCATTTTCCATGAACTTTATTAAACCTCTTCTATGTTATAATAATTCTCCTTCCCCAAAGGGACATAAAACAGTCATTTTACCTGGATAATTTAGCTGAGGAAGGGGAACACCAGATGTTTTGAGGAATATTTAACACAGGGTGGATGTGGTTAGTGATACCTGGAGACCCAAAGTATCATCATGGCCCTCACATTTGAGTGAAGCTTATGGAGGCCAGGTAGTAAGTGGAGTACTAGAACTGCGCTTGATGCAAATTAGATGCCTATGACTTATTGACTGACTTGACTCACTACAAGAATGGGTATGAAAATAAGGAGACGGTTCCATGCCTTGGATACAGATACTAAAAATAATCTTCCATGCATAAATGCCATAGGCAAAAATATCATTAACAAAAAGTGAAGATAAGAATTATTGCTAGGAGGTTGGGATGTTGACCAGGAATTTATTAGATACTCCAGATTTCAAGGAAAGACAAAAATTTCAAGGACAATTTTTCCATCACTCTGAAGTAAACTACCAAACTCGCAAAGAACTTTGGTTGATTAAGAACTATTTCCTAGGGGACCAGCAGTTAGCGTAATGGTTATGTCGCTGGACTCCCATGTAGTCGACCGCGGTTCGCGTCCCGAACCCGGTGGCTTAAACTCACGCTGGGCGTGTATGTGTGCGTGCCCAAGATCCCGAGAGGAGAATGGAGGAGAAGGGATTGCGGCGTGGCCATCCCCCCTGGGGGGTGATTTCTCGCTTTCTATTTCTGTCTCTCTCTGCCTGTCTGGCGAGCACAAGCGCCCTATAGCAAAAACCTCTCCAAAAAAAAAAAAAAAAAGGAAAAAAAAAAAGAACAACAAAAAAAAAGAACTATTTCCTCTCTCTGCAGAGGCTCTTACCTTCAACTTCTCCTGCCCTCCATTTAGAAGCTCACTTATGGTGGTCTGTTTCCAACACCATAGTCAGTGGTATATGAAGTCTGGTCATTATGTGTATTAGAACTATTTAATTCAGTAGAGAACATATGCAAGCATCTATTCCATCACAGTTATATTATTTTCCTACTATAACATAATCATATATTTTCTTTGATTAAAAAAATGACACTCTTGGCTTCTTGTATTCTGCATTTCAGCTCACTTAAGTATCAGCTGTGTTTCAGTTAGTCAACCTTCAATAGAGAATCAGAGGCTCAATTCTTAGATTGACTCTTTTGCTTGAGGGTGGGGGCTGGGGTAGGGGTGGAGGGACAGCAGTGCACCATAAATGCATGCAATGCTCTGCAAAGCAGACCCACTGAGAAGATGGCCAGTTTGCAACTGGAGACCTCTCTGAGTACGCTGCCCATGATCCAGGACTGGGGGGTGTAATGTAGTATCAGGAGCCTGTCAGGGACGCTGTATCTCTGTCTCTTTCTGTCGGTCTCTCTCTCATTCATGAAATAAATAAACTAAACAGAAGTGAAAAAGACTGGTTCTCTTTCTCTAAGCCAGTACAGAATGGTGACTAGGACCTACTTTTGCACAATCTCCAATGATAACTACCTCAATTATCTTGGTCTAGACATTTTAGGTTATACAGTAATGACCTCCCTTGTCATTCATAATCCCCTGCTCTAAACCCCAATGTGCATATAAAAATTTGCAAGTCAGATAATCCTCATAAGACATTTTATCAATGTAAATCAAAAGCTTTAAAAATACATACACCCTTTGACTCAAAAACTTCACTTCTAAAATTCTCTCAGGAAATATACAGAACTGGAAGCAAACATGCACAAGAATGTTCATCACTGCTTAGTTTAATGGCAGAGAGAGAGACAGACTAAATTTTCAACTATAGGGAGTGAATACATAAACCTATAGAACAAAATTGAATAAAGGCACTACGAAAATATTTTGACATGGAAAAATATCAATACACTGCAAGTGAAAAATAACTAATTGAAAAATATAAATTTAACTTTTTTAAAAAGATATTTTTGCTATATGGCACATGCAATCACCAGAGAGACAGAGAAATAGAAAGTGATAAATCACCCCTCCAAGGAGGATGGCCATGCCACAATCCCTTCTCCTCTTGGGATCTTGAGTATGCATGCATGTGCGTCCAGCCTGAGTTTTAAGCCTCAAGACCAGGACTCAAACTACTATCGACTATGTGGGAGTTGAACAATATAACCATTATACCATGTGCTAGTCCCCTAGTCCCTAAATGTAACCTTTTTTAAATTAAAAAAATGACCAAGGGTCAAGCAGGTGGCATGGTGGTTAAGGTGCTGGACACAAGGCCAACCATCATTCAAGTCCCGGACCTGGCAGCTCGCTTTCTCACTTTCTCTCCCTATCTCTCTCTCTCTTTATAGTAAGTGCACTTTCCCTATAGCAAATTTAATAATAATAACAATAATAATAAAGTAAATAATTCTTTTAAAAAATGACCAAATATTTCTGTTCTTTCAAAGTTTTCTGAATTGGCTACAATTCTGGGTCCTTAGTGTTATGTCAGTCTTAATGGAAATCTTTCAGATTAAAATTAACATTTGGAAATTTGGATCATCTTTTGGGTAAACTCATATATACCTTTAAAAATATTTTATTCTATCTGTACATATATTTCTACATATACAAATGCATGCACATGCATGTGTATTCACACATATGCAGAGAAGATAGTCAGGACTGGAAGAGAAAAGTACAAAATAACTGAACATAAGTACCCTGATCATCTTTATTTTTTTTTTTAAGAAGTTTTTTTCCTATAGGGCACGTGCACTCATCAGAAAGACAGAGACAGAAAGCGAGAAATTACCCCCCCCCCCCAGGGGGGATGGCCACACTGCAACCCCTTCTCCTCCATTCTCCTCTCGGGATCTTGGGCACGCCAGCACATGCGCCCAATGTGAGTTTAAGCCACCGGGTCCGGGACTCGAACTGCGGTTGAGACTATATGGGAGTCCAGCGACATAGCCATTATGCTAACTGCTGGTCCCCTCAATCATCTTTTACAGTTTTCCTTGGCAAGGCTAATATGGGGTGGGCTAAGAGAGGGGTGGCCTTCAAAAAGTTCATGGAAAATACATATTGTGAAAAAACTTCACAGATTTCAAAAAATGTTTGCAATAATTAAACTCACTTTAATTGCATTTTCCATGAACTTCTTGAAGTCTCCTCATCATAATATTTAAGAGGAAAATTCCTTTCAGCTCCATATAGCAAGCAGTGTTGGTGATTCAAAAAGCAGAAGCCAAAGGGCCTCAGCTATTAAAACAATAACAATCAAACAAAAGTAGCATTGTGTTTAAATGATTGTGCCAGCTCGCTCTCTCTTGCCTCTTTGCACTTGCCCTGTTGGTGTGATACCTGTGGGAGAAACCTCCTGTCAGCTGCACAATCAGATCAGAGCTGGGGGAGGCTCTCAGGAGGCTCCTGCTTATCCCATCCCGTCCCATCCCATTGCCCACTAATTGCATCCTCCTTTCTTTGAGTCCTGGAGGTGCTGGAGGGTGAGGTACGGTGCTGGTCAGGGAAAAGCAGCAGGGCAGATGCTGTGGTTTAAGTGAAATCAGGTGTTGCCTTCCCTGAGCGCGATCTGGAAAATGTCAGTTTGTAAGTAACAGGTATTGGCAGCTGAACGAACATTCAGCTGGGCTCAGCCTTCCCTTTCCCTGCAAGAAGTATCTACCCAGGCTCCCTCTTTCCTTCTGATATTGCTCCTTCTCTTTCCCCTCCTCTTCAGAGTTTACTAAAGAGAATTCCTATTTTGAAGATATTCATCTGACATGATGGCAAGCATGTTGGCAGTGGGTAAGTTTTGGGTAACAGCATACACACATGTCAAATAAAATGCGCTCTAGTGCTGTTGAAGACCTAGGCTTCCACCTGTGGAAGGAACAGATTTCTCAGAAGAGTAGGGAGGAAGGGCTGAGTCCTGACTTTTTCCTTCATGTGCTGAGAGCTATAGACAATAATGCAGCACACAAATGTGATAAGGTCGACATACTAAATGGAGCTGAGAGAGCATTCTTCCTTTCTTTTTTTTTTGTTGTCTACTGGCTCAGCCTGGAACTATTCCATGGCAGAGTTGCAATCCAGATTACAGAAACACGCATGTGTGCATGCACAGCTGATGTATGATCATCTTTATTGTGTTTGGCTTATTTGCATAACGTGCCTCTGCACAGCCTGGGACTGAACCAAGTAACCACAGGGGAGGTCTGGCAGTCCTGTCTTGATTAGGGTGCGGCTTCTTAGAGAGAAACAGCTTCACACTGGGTTTCTACCAGGTAGCTAGACAGTTCGTTATGAGTAGGGCGGCAGTGCCAGAGAGTCTATAGTCTAGCTGGGGTAAGTGCAATCAGTAATGAAGCCTAGCATTTTTTTTCTTTTTTGAGAGATTTTTGCTATAGGGTGTGTGTGCTTGCCAGAGAGACAGAGAGGGACAGAAAACAAGAAACATCCCCTAGGGGGGATGGCCATGCCACAATCCCTTCTACTCTATTCTCCTTCCGGGATGTTTTGGGCATGCATACCCAATGTGAGTTACAAGCTGCCGGATCCAGGACTTGAACTGTGGAGGATTACGTGGGAGTTCAGCGACGTAACCATTACGCCATCTGCTGGTCCTAAGCCTAATGATTTTGAGTCTAGTTGGATGGTAGAGAGTACGATAGCGGTACAGCCTCAGAACTTAAATTCCTGAAAAACTCAGCAATATGGGAAAGCACTGGAAGCTACTGCTACATGTTAACTAAGAGTGCCTTACCGCCCATCTCTCCTCGCCTAATCCTCTGTCTAGGCAATCTGATCCACTCGATGACTTCTTCCATTACCTCTGTGCTACGATTTTAGTTCCAAATTTAGAGCTCCAGTGTGGGATCTCCTGGACTCCAGACTGGTCCTATGAATTCTCTCTATGTGAATGACTCCTGAGCATTTCAAATGGTGTATGTGAAAATAAACTCATAGGCCACCCCACAAAGCCCACTACTTATATTCCTTGCATTTGTGAATGACATAGTCATTTCTCAGTAACTGGAAATTACTTAAGTTCCTCCCTCCCTACCACAAGCAAAGCTGGTCATCGAGTTCATCTTCTAAACCTTTTGCAGATTTGTCCCTCCTTAGTCCCTACTACAGTGACAAATTTGGGTCACATCATTCACCTGAATAGCTGCCACAGCCCCCCCGCTCCACACCCTCCCTCCATACTGCAGCCTGGGGAGCCTATCCACATGTCACCGAGTATTCTTGCCAAAGATATTGAAAAAGAATCTAATCCTAAGAAAACAATCAGACAAATGGAGCTCTAGCTGCAAACTACAAGAAAACTGGCCTGGGATCCAGGATTGGCAGGGAAGGCAACAGAGATAGCGACCATGGACATTACTGAGAATATTAGAAAAAATTATACACACTGTGCCTTAGATGATACTGAATCCATAAATGTCAAAATTCTTTTTTGGAGAGATTTTTGCTATAGGGCGCGTGCACTCGTCACAAAGATAGAGAGAATCAGAGAGATAGAAAGTGAGAAATCAACCCCCAGGGGTGGGTGGCCACGCCACAATCCCTTCTCCTCCATTCTCCTCTCGGGATCTTGGGCACGCATGCACATGCTCCTGGTGTGAGTTTAAGTTACTGGGTCTGGGACTCGAACCACGGTCGGCTACATGGGAGTTCAGTGACATAGCCATTATGCTAACTGCTGGTCCCTGTCAAAATTCTTAAGTAGGTGCTGGCAGGTTGTGTGGTGGTTAAAGGCAATGGACTCCCACATGACTGACCGTGGTTCGAGTCCCAGACCTAGCAGCTTGCTTTCTCACTTTCCCTCTCTCTCTTTCTCTGTCTCTCTCCGGTCAAATTGGAAAATAATACTACTAATAAGTAAAGTTAAATAAAATTTAAAAAAAAAGATTAGTAGTGTAGTAACAGTATTGTGATTATGTAAGAGAATGTTCTTATTTCTAGGAGATGCATGCTAATATATTTAGGGATGAAATGTCTGCAACTTACTGTCAAGCAATTCAGTGAAAAATTACATAGATAAATGACAGAAAATGTGACAAAATATAAGCCATTAGTGAATCTATTGATAGGCTTTCGACTTTCTGTCAGGTTTTACATTTTTAAAAATAAAAGTTAAGGAGAAAGAGAGAGAGGGCATGCACACACAACCAGTCGCTACTGGTCTGTTGTTTCTGTAGATAATTCCTATTTTACAGAAACAACGTGAATTTCTTAGAGGTCATGACGGTTGCATTACCAAAGTCATTTACTCTAATTAACCAGTACTTGGTCAGGTTTAATTCCCAAGTAAACACAAAAATACAAATTAACCCAAGACGTTAAAGAGATACATAGAAGTCCCTAGGCAGATCAACAGGCAAACAAAATTCAAATCAGATATTTTTTACACTTATAAGAATATACAGATAGTGTTGGACTTAATGATGGTCGACTTACAGTTTTTTGCCTTTATTATAGGTTTATCAGGATGTAATCCTACCATAAGTGAAAGAGCATCTGGACATAACAATGATTTGACTTATGATTTCTTGATTTTATGATGGGTTTATCAAGGAATTAAGTGCATTTTTGACTTACAACAGATTTATCAGGGCATAACTCAATCATAAGCTGAGAAGCAGCTGCAAAAACAATTACAAGCACACTCTTATTGAGTCTTCATAATAACCAAACGAGATATGTAGCTTCATTTTAGAGAAAACCAAGGAGACACCAAGCTGAAACATGTCCTAACATTTTTATAACTGCCAAAGCAATAAAGTGCATTATTATGAGATACTAGAGATTTTCAATGAGTTGCCCTCTTAAAAATCTTTGGTCTATGGGGCCAGCAGATGGGGTAGCAGTTACGTTGCTGGACTCCCACATGGCAGACCATGTTTCCGGTCCTGGACCCAGTGGCTAATGCCAGGTGCATGTGTGGATGTGCCCAAGATCCTCAGAGAAGTATGCAGAACGGATTGTAGCAGTGTGGCCGTCTCCCCTGGGGGATGATTTCTTACTTTCTCTCTCACTGTCTCTGTCTCTCTCTCTCCAGAGAGCACACACGCCTTCAAGTAAAAACCCCTTAAAAATCGCTGGTCTAATCTTTTTCTTCTATTAGCATTATTAATTTGCTGTTTCCCATCTATACTTTCCTTTTGCCTTCTTTGCACTGAGAGGTGAGCACAGCATATCTGTGCAGTGCATGAGAGGTGATGGGCGTTAGTGAAGTGAGCCGTTAGGTTGTAACTAGCGGACAGGTGTGAGGTGGCACAAGGAGGCCAAGCAGAAGGTGGAGACCATATTGAGGAACTGGGAGGAGGTGTAGAACCAGGAACAGTGTGGAAGGCGACTATGAGAAAGTTACTCTGTTTCTCTGGCATGAGAAAATTAAGCTTCCATTTATATGGATGCCAAGGCGACATAAAATTGTAAGAATTTACTATATTGCTTCCATGTTGGCTACTTGAGCACATCTCTTATTCTCACTGAGCCCATTTGTTTATAAAAAAGGTGATTACATCAAATGATCTCCAATATCTACCCCTTCTGCTTTCAATGTTCATGAACCTATAAAGTAGCTCTAGATAAATCACCAGAGAGCTTAAATTACAATATAAAAGAGGTGTTCCTCTCTTAGGAGAAATCATCTTTAAAAAGTTGCAAAAGTCAAATAAAGGGTAGTTCCAAATCACAGTGAAGTTTAATGGACTTGGCTGTTGCTATAACAGAAATCCAAAATGTGTTATCTTGGATAACATGGTAAAATGTATGTTAAGTGAGTAATGAAGTTTAAGCTGCAGTATGAGACTCAGCTCCTGGGGGCCAGCCAGGAGTAGTGATTAAGATGGCTGCTGGATCTCACATGACTGATTACAGAGTTCAAATCCCAGACCTGGTGGCTTGAAAAACATGCACGTGCATGTGTGCAGAGAATTCTGAGAGGAGAATGGACATCCCCTCTGGGGGGTCCTTTCTCACTTTCTCTCTCTCTCCCTGTTTCTCTCCAGTCAGTGCACATATGCTGTAGCAAACTAAAAAACAAAAAAGCTTCAGTTTCTATTTTGAATACTGGGCAGAAAACAGACTCTAGTGCTTTTAGTTTTGTTTTGTTTTTAAAGAATTATTTATTGATTTCCATTTGTTATTATTACTTTTTTTTTTTTTTTTTTTTTTTTTTTTTTTAATTTGACTAGAGAGGCAGAGAGAGACAGAGAAAGAAAGGGAAAGCAAGAAAGCAAGCTGCCAGGTCCAGGACTCAAACTGCAGTCAGCTATAAGGGAATCCAGCACCTTTAACAACCATGCCTCTTGTTTTGTTTTTTAAATCTGCTGTAAGGCACATGCATTTGACAGAGAGACAGAGAGGGGTGTGGAGTAAGAAACACCCCCTCATGGGAGATGATAAAACCACAATCCCTTCTTCTCCACGTCATCTTTTGAGATTTGGGGCACCCTTGCTCATGCACCTGGGATATTTTTAAAGCCCTGAGTCCGGGACTCGAACCGTGCAGTCAGCCATCTGGGACTCGGCCACCTTAACCACTAGGCCATGGGCCAGCCCAGGAGCAATTTTTCTACATAAATGCACTGATGTGAGTGTAGCCCAATGTGAATGTAGGGGAGTAAATTATTAGATCTTTGGGAAAGTCATGATGAATTTTCTATGCAAAAATGTGTCATGACTTTCCTGACAACTCGATAGTTTCCTAGCATCCGTTAGCTACAGAGATGAATCATTAAAAGCTCTGGGAAGACCAGTACCTGAAATCACTAGTATAGGAATGCCTTGAAATCATTCGATCTTTCCCTCTCTCTTTCTTCCAAAAAATTCAGGGCTCCTTCACATGTTGAAACTGACACTTGGATGGGGTGGAATCAGCTGTCATAAAGCAAGAGAAAGAAACATCCCCACATTGTTCTACTCAGTGTGGGCAATGGAGCACACATGAAGGAAGTTTCCATCATTTCACTCTTTTATTCAGAGGGAAATCTCAGGCAAGGAGTAATACCAAAAAAAGTTGATGGTTTTTACACACACCCTGGACACTGCCTTCCTATTCAGATCTAATAGAGAATTATCTTGAGAAGTAGAAAATTAATACGTATTGTTGTTCAAAAACTTCTAAACTTTTGGGACCAGCAATTAGTGTAATGGCTATGTCGCTGAACTCCCATGTAGTCGATCGTGGTTCGAGTCCTGGACCTGGCGGCTTAAACTCACGCCAGGCACGTGTGCGTGCGTGCCCAAGATCCTGAGAGGAGAATGGAGGAGAAGGGATTGTGTGCGGCGTGGCCATCCCCCCGGGGGGTGATTTCTCACTTTCTATCTCTCTGTCTCTATCTTTCTGGTGAGTGCACGTGCCCTATAACAGAAACCTCTCCAATAAATAAATAAATAAATAAATAAATAAATAAATAAATAAATAAAATAAAAACCTTCTGAACTTTTAACTTTTAGATGTTCAGAACAAACACTAATAAGGATTTTTTAAGAATAAGCTATAGGGGGCTAGCATGTGGTATAGTAGTTAAGATGCTGGACTCCCACGTGGCCAACTGTGGTTCAAGTCCCAGACCCGGCAGCTTGAAAATCATGCCGGGCATCTGTGCTTGTGTGCCCAAACTCCTAAGTGGTGACTAGAGAAGGGACTGCAGCATGGCCATCTCTCGTGGGGAGTGATTTCTCACTTTCCCTCCGTCTCTGTCTTTCTCCTACAAGTGCACATGTCCTATGACAAAAACCTTAAAAAAAAAAAAAAAAAAAAAAAAAAAAAAAAAAAAAAAAAACCAAAGAAAAACTATAGCATTTATTTATTTATCCCCTCAACAAATACTGAATGCCTACCCATAAAATACACTGAGTGAGGTAAAAGGAATATAAAATGAATAAAACACAGTCCCCAGTTGTGAAAAGCTCATAACCTAGGAAGAAGTCCTAATACTACCAATGTATTTAAGGGTATTTATCATTTTATCTTCCAGTCTAAACTACTGAAGTTAACTTAGAAGGTGTTTACGCAGAGGCTTACATCAAAGGGTAGGGGGTTGCCTGGTTTGGAAGATTTACTAGAAAGCACACAAGTAATAAGCATGGGAGTTTCTCATATATTTTTTCTTCCTTCTAGCTGAAATTCTCTGAGCAAAATTATTAAACTTACATGGAATTAAAATAGTTTTCTCTATTAGAATAAAATGGGGTGGGTAGTGTGGAAGAGAGAAAAAGAAATAACAGGAAGAAAAGCAAAGTTAAGGCTCTGAGAGTTATTTACAAAGTGCTTAGAAAGCAGGTGGTATCTTCTTTCTGATAAATATAAGCAATAGGTTAAGAGCTGAAGGAAATCTGCAAAGTGCCGATATAAAGAAATAAAACTGTAATCAAACACCAAACAGGAAATCTCTAATTCTTAGAGAAATTTTAGTTTATTAATTAATATTGACAATAACTAATAGCTAGGGAAATATTTGTACTTAAGTGTTTATATTTTTTCAGTCTTGCTCTTAAGACATGTATAAGTAATAGTAGTAAATGTAGAAAATCACAGATGCGTGGTATGTAATATCAAGAACAAATGTTTTAAGAAAAAAATCATAAATTAGTGGGGTTTTTGCTTTTGAATTTTCATGCGAGCCATAGTACAGAAGACAGATTGGGAGCTGCAGAATGTGGACGGGCTTGAGCTGGAAGGAATACAGGAGACTATTACAATGCTATGGACAAGAGATAGGTTTTTGATTGGTTAGCTAAAGATGAAAAAATGCAAAATGATTGCAACTTTTCAATAAGACGGGGGTGGAGGGGGCATTGATAATATGGGTCATCGGGAAAACTATGACACATTTTTGCATAGAAAAATATATCATGACTTTTCTGATGACCCGATATATTTGTAACAAATAGATCTCAAAATAGGGCAAAAATTCTGGGGAAATTCTTTCAGATCTTTACTCAAATCTCACTTTTTTTTTTTTTTCTTTTTAGCAAAGTGGAAGGAAACAGAACTGTGACCACAGCAGCATTTACTCTTCCTCGGCAGACAGGAGCACATTTTCTGGCTTTTACTCCTTGGGAGAGTGGGAGCATGTGGCTTGATTTTGGCAAGAGTGTAAGGTGTTGAACTTTGAAAGGAAGGTGAGGAAGTAGATTAGATAAAGAAGTCAAACTACAATTCAGGGTGAAAATGCCTCAGCCAATCTGGTGGGGAGTTCTGGAGGAAGTACTGCCTATCAGAGTTTTCCTGAATTGGACTAAAATGGTTAGGTCTTTATAGCCCTACCTCATTCGGCCACTGGCGTGGGCTGACCTTGGACAAGGCAGCTCTCTGCCACTGAGAGAGATCCTGGAGGAGTTGACAGCTGGAGGCTATCTGCTGACCTCACACCCCCCAGCTGAATCACAAGCACTTCTTTGAAGGGAAATGTGAGCAGTACATCTCCACATCTACCACTGATGGGGAGAAAAGGCTAAAGGCTAGGGTTGCCAGATTTAGCAAATACAATATGCTCATTAAACTTTAATTTTGGATAAATAATGAATACTCTCCTAATATAAGTATGTTCCATGTAGTAGCTGAGATATACTTATGCCTCTCAAAATATGTTATGTAAAGTTCCAATTTAACGGAGTTTTCTGTATTTTTCTGACAATCCTACTAAAGTTGAGTCATGGTAGAGCCACGGTGGTGAGGACAGAAGGAAGTGGACCTGTCAAGAAGACATAATGAGAAAACATAGAAAGATCCAGGAACCAAGATGAAGGAATACCAATGAGATCTGGGCTGGTAGGTGGCATGGTAGTTAAGGCACTGGACTCCCACATGGCTGACTGTAGTTCGAGTCTCAGACCTGGTGGCTTGCTTTCTCACTTTCCCTTTCTCTCTTTCCGTCTCTCTGGTCAAATTTAAAAATAACAAATACAACTAAATAAAATAATTATAAAAAAAAAATCAAGGAGATCTAAGGAAGAAAGTGATTTTAAAAATAATAGGGCAGGGGCCAGCAGGTGGCATGGTGAACCAAGGCTTGAAAATCACATCAGATGCATGTGCATTCATGCCTAAAATCCCAAGAGGAGAATCCTAAAATCCCAAGAGGAGAATGGAGAAGAAGGGATTGAGGCATGGCCATCCCCTTGGGGGTGATTTCTCACTTTCCCTCCCACAGACTCTGACTCTCTCCTGCAAGCACATGCAACTTATGGCAAAAACCTTAATAATAATAATAATAATAATAATAATAATAATAAGGTGGTATAACATTGAATCTTGAAATAACGAAGGTAAAGGCTGAATATTACTGCAGTGACTCAGACACAAGGGATAAAAATAGCTTCAAAAAAAAAAAAAAAAAGAGTGGCTGTTAGTGCCAGATAACGCAGAGACAGGCAGAACACAGCTGAAGTATTTGGGAGGCAGTGGGGAAAGGGGTGTGGTAGGGCATACATTGCCACAAGATGGCACTCGTAGTTTTTCTTTCTCTTCTCTGAGTTTCTATCAATGCAAATTTTTTTACTGTCAGAGAACAAAGAGATTTTATGTTTCACTATTTACATATAGCATTGTGTTTCATGTTCCATCATTTTCTTACAACTTATCATTGTTTTTCACTTTAGAACATGAAGATACATTGAATACTGGAATTGGTGGGGGAAAAGGAACACAGAAGAGGGAGCAAATGTAATGCAGATAGAACAGACTTAACTGTTAGATTTGACCATTGGATGATGACTAATAAACTTCAAGAATACTAAGATTAGTGATGGAAATAGAATCAGACTGCCTGGTGTTGAGGAGTAAGAATGTGCTGACAAGGCAGAAACAGTGAATACAGACTATATGCTTAGGATATCTGCTGTGAAAGAAAGGAGAAGAGGAGGGAAAATAGGTAGACTTGTTCATTACAATTTCTGTTCACCTTATATATGTTTCAAATGTTTGACCAAAATACCTGCTAAATGGGAAAAAAAGTAACTCTATAAACAAACATAATTATTTTACATAGATACTTAACTAACCCCTTTAGTTCCTCAATATATGGCACTGATTTCTTTTCAGAATAATTCTATACCTATTTTTCATGTTATTTTGTCCATTGAGTGAAGGTTTGGATCAAGGACTAGAAGGAGCAGAAGATTTGCCTAACATTGCACAGATAGAGAGAAACAGAGCCATGGACCAAAGTTTTCTGCTATCTAATTCCACATTCCTTTCACTAAATTCTTCTTTCTGTCACTTGATTTGTAGTTTGAGTTTTTTTACTTACTATATAACTTTATTTTTCTAGCATGCATAAAATGACAATGGCTCTTTTGAATTACCCTGTTTTAAATATTTTCTATGTTATCTCAGGTATGTAACACAAATTAAAATGAGTACCTAGTAATATAGGTCAATAAGTATTAGGTTGTCAGGAAAGTCATGATGTATGTTTCTATGCAAAACTACATCATGAACTTTCCCGATGACCCAATATTTCTGTAAGTATAGTCTCATCACACAATCCAAAACAGTTTTATTTTCAGTGAGTAAATTTCATCTTTAGCCATTCATTTTTCTCCTCTGTTATCATTAAGGTGAAAATATTGTAGTATCACCATCTGCATTTGTGTAAATCTAAGCAAAATCTTTTTGGTCCCTGTCGACTTAAGGAAGAATGAAAACAAAGACACTTTAGCTTTGTTTCTCCCATTCACTTCTCCCACACCAAACACAGAAAAAAGGGTGGGGGGGCTTCCATAGCTAGTTCACCAGTAACTCCAAAGAAGCCAAACAAAAGAAACTTCAAACTTGCTTTGTGGCTAGGCCTCCATAGGGAACAGCCTTCTTATTGAGTTGGAAAGAATAAAGGGCATTTTTGAACATACAAGTGCCTGAAAAAATCATGTCTTCGAAGTGTGGTTGGCATTTTTATGCATTTAAAAGAGTCTAATGAAGCCCAGCTCTGTACAAATTCCTACAAAAAAAAAAAAAAAAAAAAAAAAAAAAAAAAAAAAAATTAAGAATGGGAAATGGCTCCTGCCACCCAGGGGTCAGAGTGGTGGTTATTGCTCCAAACATTTGTACAAAGGAGACCTGTCATTTATAGATAGCTCCAAAGTCTTGCATTAGCAAGAACACCATGAAGACTGGCCCTTTCCCAAAGAATTTACTCAGAGAGACATTTAATATGGGGTAAATACAGCCTCAAAGAGAAGAGCTTTGAAGGAGGGTTTTGAAAAGGTCGGAAGAAGATGAAATGAAGAATGTTGTCACTTAGTGCCTTTATTAAATAAATGCTTGCCTTAGCTCTTCTTCAGCACGTCTCAAAATGTGGCAAAGTAATAATGACATGCCCACTTCACAGAGAGAAAATTAGCTGGAATGTGAAATTTTTCATTAGGATGGGCCCTCAGGCCAATAGGTTGTTCTCGAAGTGTGCGAATGCCCTATTTCCACCAGCCGGGAGACCCCTCTTCAATCAGAAATACTTCTACTGTACCACGAGCAGTCTAAGATTGTCTGGATTTCAGATGTTCTCCCTTTTATTCATACCAGTTAAGTGTGGAAGCTATTCTTCCTAATCTTTGTGCCATGTCCTCTCCTTTCAGGCCGTGACTCTACCGAGAGAGTACTAGCAGTCAGCACTTCACATATTCATTCTCCTGGGCACGTAGGCACTTGTGTTGTAAAACCAACTGGCTAATGGAGTTAAGTAATTTTTTTAGTTATTGATACATCACCCCTTATAACTGATTTCTTTTCTGTAGCTAAACATTTCTAGTCATTGAACACACAAATTCATTCATATTCAAAACACATGAGGGGTGCTCAAAGGGTCCATGGAAAATGCGTACTATGAAAACACTATGCCTGGATTTCAAAAGATGTTCACACCAAAATAAACTTGTACTTTAACTCCATTTTTCCACAAGCTCTTTGAGTTCCGTCCTACTACTGAGCACCTGCTATGTTCTAGACAATGAGTTTATAGCAGCCATCAAGACAGACAAGGTTGCATTTCATTTGAAATAGGTAGGAATGGAAGAGTGGAGGGTGTGGGAGATGACAGGCAATACGTAAGAAATTCAGATAGTGGTAAGTCTCATGAAGAGAAGAAAACGGGTTAATGTGACTGAGACTGAGACACAGTGGGTATCTACTTCTGTTCAGATAGACAGAGACGGCTGCCCTAAGGTGAGATGCCGAAGTGCCATATTTGAGCCAGGGTCCAGTGACAAGAAGCCAGCCATGTAGAGCTCCAGGCAGAAAACGTCATAGGCAGAGAAAACACCAAATACAAGGGTTTTTCTTTCTTTCTTTCTTTCTTTCTTTCTTTCTTTCTTTCTTTCTTTCTTTCTTTCTTTCGGGGGGTGGGGGAGAGGTTTTTGCTCTAGGGCGCATGCGCTTGCCAGAAAGACAGAGAGAAACAGAGAGACAGAAAGCGAGAAATCACCCCCCCAGGGGGACGGCCACGCTGCAATCCTTTCTCCTCCGTTCTCCTCTTGGGATCTTGAGCACGCATGCACATGCACCCAGCGTGAGTTAAAGCCACTGGGTCCAGGGCTTAAATGCAGTCAACTACATGGGAGTCCAGTGACATAGCCATTACGCTAACTGCTGGTCCCCCAAATACAAAGTTTTGAGGTAAAATGAGCCTGGAATGTTGAGGAGTAAAAAGAAGGCCAAGGTGGTTGAATTTTAGTGAAAGGAAAAGGGAGGTAGGACATGAATTCTGAAAAATCCAAGAGGCAGTCTGGGGCTGCTAGATGGTGATGCAATCACACATGGGGGATCTCCAAGACTGTGAAGATTATTTTTCCCTTAGCTCCTAAATGCTTTAGTGTATTTTCCCTAAGATTAAGGATAGTATTGAAGGTATAATTATCAAAATCAGGAAAACTTCACTCACATAACTATAACATAATTACAGAAATTAGAAAATAGTGTTGGGGGTTGGATGGTGGCAAACTGTGACACTCTGAGCGGCTGACATTGGGAAGGTTCCCCGTTTGTGTCTGGAGACCCTGAGTGTGTCAGGCAGACATGTGTCTCTGATCTAGGAGTAACTGAGGGTGCTGGTGAATTTCTGGGTCAAGACCCTCTTGGGACCAGCAGTTAGCATAATGGCCAGACAGAGAGAGAGACAGAGAGACAGAAAGCGAGAAATCACCCCCCAGGGGGGATGGCCACGCCACAATCCCTTCTCCTCCATTCTCCTCTTGGGATCTTGGGCAGGCACGCACACGCGCCCGCCGTGAGTTTAAGCCACTGGGTCCAGGATGTGAACTGCGGTCGACTACGTGGGAGTCCAGCGACATAGCCATTACACTAACTGCTGGTCCCCAAGGCTTCCCTTATTTATTCAAAACCATGTACTTATCCTTGGGGGAAAAGAAATCTCTAGAGTTATACAATTAAAAAAATAAACAAGAAGCTCTATAACATAAATTAGCTTATTTCACCAGATCTTGAGGGCATGGATTATGGTTATTTTCTGGTTATCATTTTTTTAATCAATATCTCTCATAAAATATGGTATGTGTAAATAAAAGCAAAACTCTGTAGGTGACCTGACATATAAAAGAAGAACTATTGCTTCTCTTTTGAGAAGTGTACCTCTATTAGTATGTAATATACTATCAAATCTAACAATGCAGAATTTTAGAGTTGAAGAACCTAGATTCATCTAGTCTAGTCTCTTCAGTTTTCAAATGAAAATAAAGTGCATTAAAGTTAACTGACTTGACCCAAATCATCCAACAGTGACACGATTGATTATCAAACAGTTCGAGCTTAAAGCCCTAGAACACTGACATCACTATCAAAATAACAATATTTAAGGAGTTTAGGTGACAGAGTACTGGACTTGAAGTCAGAAAACTTGTATTTGAATCCTGGTTTCGCCTCATAGTTCATATGGGCAAGTTACTGCATGTCTCTGTAAGAGAGAAATAATAACACCCACTTCATTAAAATGTGATATATTCTCATTGTAAAGTGCTTTGTAAAATGCATTAATTTTTTTTTTTTTTGGAGCGGTTTTTGCTATAGGGCACGTGCACTCACCAGAGAGACAGAGAGACAGAAAGCGAGAAATCACCACCCGGGGGATGGCCACGCCATAATCCCTTCTCCTCCCTTCTCCTCTCGGGATCTTGGGCACGCAAGCACACGCGCCTGGCGTGAGTTTAAGCCACCAGGCCTGGGACTCGAACTGCGGTCGACTACATGGGAGTTCAGCGACACAGCCATTACGCTAACTGCTGGTCCAAATGCATTAAATATTAAAACCATTATAATGTATTATTATGATAGCATAACTAGTTGATTAAATGAGTGAAACTTTTTTTGAGTAACTGGGCTGTTATATGATTGTTATGTAACAAATATCTTAATGTACTTAATTCTCATGCTTCAGGAAATATATTGCATATGCTTAAACTTACCCTATTTTAAAATATGGAAAATTTTAACATACAAAGGGAATAGATTATAATGAATCCCCACATATCCATAACTTGGCTTCAATATTTTTAAAATTCTACCATTCTTAATGTCTTTCCTCACACTCTCCTCCTTCTCCCACCCTCTTCCCACACTGTATCCAGTATCCATAACCATTTTCCATATTTCTGTATCCTCTAATCTTTCAGTTTCAGCCATAGAGTGCAATCGGTATGTGTGTTAAGTGGAGACATACAATATCTCTCCTTCATAACCTGGCTTGCTTCACTCAGCAGTAAATTTTCCATATTAATCCACTTTCTATCAAAAGCCAGGGTCTTCTTGTTTTTATGGCTGAGTAGTATTCCATACAGTGTATTTGCCACTCTTTTTCAATCCATTCTTCTGTTTGCGGACATTTGGGTTGGTTCCATGCCTTAGCAATTGTGAATAATGCCACAATAAACATAGATGTTCAAGCACTTTTCCGACTAAATATTCTCCTGTCCTTTTGGAAGACACCCTGGAGTGGGATTGCTGGATCCTATGATAGTTCTATTTGTAGATCTTTGAGGAACCTCCATATTGTTCTCCACAATGACTGAACTAATTTACATTCCCACCAACAATGTAGGAGAGTTTCCCAATCACCACAGCACTTGTCATTTATTGTTGTTGTTTTCTTTTTTTTAATCTTAGTCATTTTGATCTGGGTTAGGTGGTATCTCATTGTGGTTTTGAACTGCATATGTCTTATGATATGGGATGCTGAGCCTTTTTTCATATGCCTTTTGGCTATTCATATGTCTTCCTTAGAGAGTTGTTTTTTCAGCTCATTTTCCCATCTTTTAATTGGGTTGATTATTTTTTTTTTTTCAGGTAAGTCACTTGAGTTCTCTGTTTATTCTGGTTATCAGTCCCTTATCTGAAGCACAGAAATGGAGTATTATCTGTTGATGATAACGTGTATAGTATCCCCAACTGGACCGGTGCGAAATGTATTCACGTTGGAAAATTCACTTTACAAGCTAAGTGATGTATAGTGATTGAATGTATAAAAAAATTAAAAGAACATAAAATATATTTTAAAAATTCTGCCATTCTTGTGTGTATGTATTAAAATATGCATAATATAAAATTTACCTTTTAACAGTTTTTAAACACATAGTTCAGTGGTATTAAGTCCATCCAAGTACTCCATAAATGCTAGCTCACTTGTCAGCCCCTGCGTTTCAGGGGGCAAACTGTTCCCAGAGAAGGTGTCCTGAGAACACAATGGATTCCATTTTACAGATGTGAGAGCTCTCAAGTTTTATCTGGTGTATTTTCTTGACATTTCTTCATGGTTCCCTTGTACCTTATCTAGGTGGGACATAAAAACCTAATTGCCTCCAACATGATAATGGTCTTTATAGAAATAGAATGACTTATTTATATCTTGGTGATAGTATTCATTGACAAAATAATTATAAAGTAATGATATAAGCTCTATAGCCTAAGTGAGGGAGTTCTTCAACTCATTGCAGCTATTAATATTTATTCAAGTGCATTAGTAAACAAGCTGAAAACATCTTTGACTTCTCTTTAGTCAAACTGAAAACCCCTTCGACTTCTCTTTAGTAATAACGTCACTGTGAAGGACACAGGAAAATATTGCCTCTCCTCTTCTGGGTTATTGATTTGCCTAGACTCCCTCCTTGACAGGTTCTTAGCGTTTACCTTTCTGCGCATTAAAAGGGGATACATCCAAAGACACATTCTTCTGCCTCAAGTTCTTTTACAAGCTCCAACAGATGACTCCTTTGTCTGGCTTCCACCTACATCTCTATATGAGGTGCTCTAAAATCAACATCTCTAGGCAACAACACCCTAAGAATCTTCTGACCCTCAAAGGAGCATATTCACAACCCTCAAACTCAGTTTTTCCTCCCAGAAATCCTTTATTTCTTTTGATGATACCATCATCCTCCTGTCATCCTATTTTAAATGAGATCTGCATCCTTTCATTTAAAAAAACAAATCCCTTATTTCCTACATCTAACTCAACTCCAAGAGGAGTAAGTCGTCCTTAGAAATGTCTGTTTGATTTGCTTTGTTCTTTTTTTATCTCCACTAATTGGGACATTATAACTTCACAACCTAATTAATGCAATAGTCTATATATAGTCAATAAAATACACTTCTAGCCTATAATGTTTAATCAAGATACCAGAATTCTGAACTCTTTTATGAATTAAGTGAGAGTCATGCCTCAGCAGCCCTTCAACTAACACTTAGAGAAGTTTAAAAAGATATAAATCCCTTTTCAGAACCAGAAAAAAAAAACCAAAGTTCTCTTTATTGGTAAAGTATGTTATTTTATAACTAGGTCTGAATAATGCAAACATCTGATAATCTTCAGAGAAATCACACCAACAAAATCTGAGTGCAATCTGGGCCCTCTCAAATACAGCTCACATTTCCCTAATTTTTACAATCGCTATATAAAAACTTATATCCCCATTACTACATTTAGAGAGCCCTTCAAAGGTGCCATAAAGTTGCAGTCTTGATAGTCTCCAATTAGTGTCCTAGCTACACAGCTCTGAAGTTCTCCTTTACTAGCATAACATGCAGCTAGCGCTTATCTTAACTGAGAACACATCGCTAATGACTGGTTTCCATTAAAACCAAGCCCCTAGCTACACAAAACAGTTAACTTCCAGATTTTAGTTTTCTGCTTGTTTTTCCTCTTGCAATCTAGACATAGACGTTCCCAGGTGGCTCTTCCTCCAGAGAATGCACTAATTGACATTCATACCAGTGCTCTGGGGCTTGCGGTTTTTATAATAAACAGGTAAAGATACATTTAGAAATATACTCACTATAGCTACACTTCTTTAGCAAATTCTTAGCCACACCCTTAATGTGTATTTCATCAGCGGGTACTAGAGTGGGTGAGAATATAGATGAAACCAAATCGCCATCAATATTACATAATCGGCGAAATCGAGTGATGGATTCATTATACAACCCTATATTTCTGCATATGTTTAAAATGTTTCCTACAATAACAATTTTTTTTTAATTAAGATACTACACATATAATGTAATCACTTGAAACAATTAGGATTGGTTAAACTGTACTCACAAAAATAGGGCTGTGATACATTGTTAAGTGAGAAAGCAAGCTGATTTCAAAAAAAAAAAAAGTGTAGTATGGCTCCATTTGGAGTTTTGAAAACTCTGTGTGAACATGATTATGGATATAGCTGAAGGGCCTTCAAAAAGTTAATGGAGGGACCAGCAGTTGACGTAATGGCTATGTCGCTGGACTCCCATGTAGTCGACCGCGGTTCGAGTCCCGGACCCGGTGGCTTAAACTCACCACGCCGGGCACGTGTGCGTGCGTGCCCAAGATCCCGAGAGGAGAATGGAGGAGAAGGGATTGCGGTGTGGCCATCCCCCCTGGGAGGTGACTTCTTGCTTTCTGTCTCTCTCTGTCTCTCTGGCGAGAGCATGTGCCCTATAGCAAAAACCTCTCAAAAAATTTTTTAAAAAAAATTAATAGAAAGTGTGTATTATGAATAAAAGAAAGCATAGATTTCAACATTTTTTTCACACCAAAATAAACTCATGCTTTAATTCTGAAATATGCAGTAAATTTATTTTTCCTCACACTTTCTTAAGTCCTCTTATATTTTTCTATATCCACAGATAAAAGCCTGAAGAAAGATATACCAAACCAACAGCTAACCCTGGCAACTACGAGGGATAAAAGATGATCACGTCTTTATCTACTACGATTTTTACAACCAGCATCTGAAGTTTTTAAAAATAAAGAAACGATAATATCAACAACTAAAATGTTTAGTGCTAGGTAGACCTGGAAGATTGTATTCTTAGAACATTAAATACTACAGAATACGAAAAGCATACATTTATACTTCAAAGCAGGCTATATGTTGAAAGTGGAATCGATTTATCTAACCTCTTTTCTCTAAAGGCATTGACTTTAATTAAGTGCTTCTCCTACAAACCTTATCTGGGACTGCCTTCTGTTACTTCCTGGCAAGATTTTACTTAATTCTTTGATCTTTCCTGTTATAGGCAGAACAGATGGAAGAAAACAATAAAAGATTTTCTTGCCCTTTGGTTTAGCCCTAATTCATAATTTTTTTTGTAAAATTATGATTGAGTCTACTTGTGTTTCCACAGCAACCACTAACTCACTCACTCTTTGCTTGGTCTGAAGACCACCACTGCCACTTCCCTGAAGAGAATTCGAGAATCCGCAATTCTCTGCTTTTGTACTGCTGATCTCAGAGTCTTTAGGACCAAGGTTCCCTGATTTTCACTACCTACCCACCTGTATCTGCATCCGGTGCCTCCTCTAGCCTAGGATCTGTCACACTATAGTGAAATTGCTTACGTATCTGCCTCTCTTGCAAGACTGAAAGAGGGCTGCAGCCAGGTGAATCCCGGTTGTGTAGGATCTGACACTAAAAATACGGTTTAGGGAATCTTCACTTAGAAAAGAATATAAACTACAAATCCCAAATTACGTACAAGCATGTATATTTATCTAGAATTAGAAAAGAAATTACAGCAGATTATGGAAGTTTTAGAGATTAAACTCCTTCTTCTCTAAGATTTCTTTAGATTATTTACTGGAAATGTTTATATAGAAATGCCCCCTAATTGTAGACTGGCTTTCCCTTCCCATTGCTAGCAATCAAGGGTCTCTGCAAATAGTAGATCCTGAAATCCAAGCTTAATTAGCATCCCCATTTATCTATGTATAACTTTTTTTTTTTAAAGAGAGATTTTTGCTATAGGGTACATGTGCTTGCCAGAGAGAGACAGAGAGGGAAAGTTGAAAATCACCCCCTGGGGGTGGGATGATCATGCTGCAGTCCCTTCTCTATTCTCCTTTCGCGGTTTTTGGGCATGCGTGCACACGTGCCCAGCTTGAGTTTCAAGCCACCAGGTCTGGGACTCGAACCATGGTTGGTCATGTGGGAGTCCAGCACCACCACCACTATGCCTCCTGCTGGCCCCTATGTGTAACATTTTTGTTGCTGTATTCTCAAAACTCAGCACAGTGCTCCATATATACTAGACCCTCAAAATATAGCTGTGATACAAAAATGCAAGGGTGGCTGGATTGATCTTTCTTTTACCAAATACCCTGCCACAAACTCTTCAATAGCTTTCCACTACGCTTAAGATAAAAGACTAATGATGTTTAACCCAGTTCTGTCCTTTCTCTACAACTGCAACTCTCTCTCTTTTTTGCATTTTCAAACATTTTTAATTGGCACATAATAATTGTATATTTCTATGGGGTATGGTGTGATATTTTTTATCTGAATACAATGTATTGTATAACGACCAATCCAGGTTGATTAGCATACCTATCACTACCTATCACTTCAAACATTTATCACTACTTAGTTTTGGGAACATTAAAAATCCTCTCTTGTAGCTTTTCTGAAATATACAATAAATTATTGTTAACTATAGTTACCCTATTACGTGATAGAACAGAGACCATCTGGAACCAGCAGATGGCATAATGGCTATGTTGCTGGACTCCCATGTAGTCGACTGTGGTTCAAGTCCTGACCCAGTGGCTTAAACTCATGCGGGTGTGTGTGTGTGTGTGCGTGCCCAAGATCCCGCGAGGAGAATGGAGGAGAAGGGATTGTGGCATGGCCATCCCCCCTGGGGGGTGATTTCTCGCTTTCTGTCTCTCTGTCTCTCTGTCTTTCTGGTGAGTGCAGCAAAAACCTCTTAAAAAAAAAAAAAAAAAAAAAAAAAAAAGATCATTCTTCTCATCTAGCTGTAATTTTGTCCATTAAAGAAACATTTCTTCTTCCTCCTATCCTTGTAGTCTCTATTAAATATATATATATATATATATATATATATATATATATATATATATATATATATATATATTGACATGGATCCTGAACTTCAGCTGTGAAATATTGCTTTCAAAGACTTAAAATGAAGATTCTCTGCTGAGACTTCTTCCTCACTTATTTCTAGTGGGTAGTGTTACCTGTTTCTTTCTCTCCATTTCTCTCTGTCTCTCTGTGTCTCCCTGAGTCCTTTAATTAAAAAAAAAAAATTTAAGGTAAAGTACTCTCTGGGCTCTCAAGCCCCTTTAGTATGCTAATAGGTGCCTCTCCCCATCGTTTTTGGAAAGGCACAAACCCAGGCCCATCTCCACATGGATCCTGAACTTCAGCTATGAAATATTGCGTGCCACATGGTTTTCAATTTTTGCTTTTTAAAATTAAAATCTATAGTTTTTTATTATCCTTTTTTCTCTTTATTTTGTATTTTCTTTCCTTTTCTCTAACTCTTTTCTTTTTCTTTATTTTTACTCATTGGCTTCTCAGCTCCTGCACACTACGTGTCTAGACAGGTCCAAGTGAATAGGATCTAAAGATCTGAATACAATTAGGGTCAGAACATTCCTCTATTCCTACTGAATCTGATGCACAAAGAGTGAGAATGGAATGGAAGAGAGATTGCAGATAAACACATCCTGCATGCCTCTGAACATTCAGATTGAACTTCAAGAATTAGGAAGAAATGCACCATCCATCAGATGACTAGAAATCACCGCAAGGTCAAAAGAAATATGGAAAAACAAGAAAATACCTCTCCTCCAAGGAAAAATAATAACTCCTCTTCATCCTCAGACAGTATGATGAAATTCATGGAAATGTCAGATAAAGAATTTAGAATTTTCATAGTGACAAAGCTCACAGAGATCAAAGAGAAGAGAGACAATGAACTACCAAAGAGGCAGGGGAAAGGAGCTGATGAGCTTCAGGAGGTGAGGAGATTCTTGCAAGATCTAAAAGAGGAAATTCACACTATACAAAAGAATCAAATGGACCTGTTAGAAATGAAGACTATAATACAAGAAGTCAAAACCTCCCTTGAAAGTATTAAAAGCAGACTAGACCACACTGAAAATTGAACCTCAAATGTACAAGATAGAATTGCTGGTCTAGAAAAATCCACCACGAAGACTGAGAAAATTGCCCCCCAAAATGAGAATACTGTCAGAGAAATACTAGATACCATCAAACACCCAAACATCTGGATAATTGGTATCCCAGAAGGTGAAGAGACTCAAAAGACCATTGATAATCTATTCCATGAAATCCTGGAAGAAAACTTTCCAAACCAAGAGAGGTATTCAAAGATCCAGTCCCAACAATTACAGAGGACCCCAAATAGAATCAACCCAAGAAGATCTTTTCCAAGACACATTATAGCCAGATTGAGAAAAACCACAGACAAAGACAAGATACTCAGACTGGCAAGAGAGAAACGTCAAGTTACCCACAAAGGATATCTCATCAGGCTGACAGTGGATCTCTCATCGAAACAATGTGAGTAAGGAAAGAATTGGAAAATATATTCCAAGTGTTAAGAAAAAAGCAATTACAACCAAGAATACTTACTGTACCTGGCAAGATTATTCTTCATATGGGAAGAAAAGACAAGAACATTCTCAGATAAACAAAGCCTGAAAGAATTTACCAACACCAGATCAGATCTCCAAGAAGTTCTGCAGAGAGTGCTATACCAGGAAAATTAAATACAGTCACACAGAAATAAGAGTTCAAAAACTAAGAAATGGCCAACTTAATCATGGGGACAAGTCTGGAGCTGAATATTATATCCCAGAATTTATTGGGAAAATTGAACCACAACAGAAGATAGATTAAGTACATGAGACTGAACTGGTGAAATAGAATTTTATGACTTTTGACTAAAACATTGCTGATTTCTTCTAGGCTTTGTTTTCCAGTTTTAAGGATTTTTGTCTTGTCTTGAACTGATGATAGGTTCATGTACCTACTATTTGAACAGAATCTCAACCTGTTTTCTGGCTTCAAGTTTTAAGTATATTTCCTTAGCATTTCTTTGATTTATTAAAGCTAAATCTGCTTTTCTTGAAATTAAAAAATCTATAGTAAAAAATACATAATTAACAACCATAGTAAGCTATATAGCAACAGTTAAGTGCTACTTCATCGTATTTTTATTCTATTCAGAGTTTCATGCCTAAAGTCAGACACATATTCATAGATATGTATATATCAGCAGAATTTGCTATTGCAAGTAGTTAGATTATTTAAGAAATTTTGTGAATCAATAAAATGTGGACACTTGAGATAGTGTGGGAGGAGGGTGGGAAATGGCAGAGTGAGAAATAGGGGGAAAATATATATATATACATATATATATATATGAAACTAGAAATGAAAAATTAGTGACGATAACATGTATTTTTTCTTCTTCTTTTTTTTTTTTTTTTTTGAGAGATTTTTGCTATAGGCGCATGTGCTTGCCAAAAAGACAGAGAGAGACAGACAGACAGAAAGTGAGAAATCAACCCCCAGGGGGGGATAGCCACGCCACAGTCTGTTTTCCTCCATTCTCCTCTTGAGATCTTGGGCATGCACGCACACGCGCCCAGCGTGAGTTTAAGCCACCAGGTCCGGCACTCGAACCACAGTCGACTACATGGGAGTTCAGTGACATAGCCATTATGCTAACTGCTGGTCCCAATAACATGTACTATTAAGCCACTATGCAGTATATTCTGGATGAGAAATCCCATTTTGTATGCTATGACAATGCTCAGTGAATGAATGTAAATTAATTAAAAATGAAATAATTTCAAAATAAATAAGTAAAAGGCTATTTGGATGCTAAAAATTTTTAAAAATAAATGTTGAAAAATAACAAAAAATAATTATTTATTTAATTTTATTTGTTATCATTATTATTAATATTATTATTATTATTTGACCAGAGTGAGATAGAGAGAGGAAGGGAAAATGAGAAAGCAAGCTGCCAAGTCCAGGACTCAAACTGCTGTTGGCCATGTGGGAGTCTAGTGCCTTAACCACCACTCCACCTGCCGGCCCCCCTTGTTGCCTCTATTAATCACTACTATTCTACTCTCTGCTTCTATCAAGTAAACTTTTTTAGTTTCTGCATATGGATGAGAACAGGCAATTTTTACCTTTCTGTGCCTGGGTTATTTCACTTACATAACATCTTCCAGGCTTCTCCATGTTGCCTCAAATGACAAGATTTCATTCGTTTTAGTGGCTGAATAGTATTTCATTATGTGTATAGACCACATTTCTTTATCTACTTGTCTGCTGATGGACACTTAGGTTGTTTCCACATTTTGGGTATTGTTAATAGTGCCACACACTGGGGTGCACATAGATCTATGACATACTGATTTCTAGTGACAGTGCTTGATCTCTTTTTAGCTTTTTGAGGAACCACCACACTGTTTTCCATAGTAGTCGTACTAAATTTACACGACCACCAACAATGTAAAAGAGTACACTTTCCTCTATATTCTCTCCAGAATTTGTTATTTTTTTTTTGTCTGTTTGATAATAGCTATTCTAACTGGTGCAAGGTGACATCTCATTTTGGTTTTGATTTGTATTTCCCCAGTTATTAGTGATGTTATGTTTTTTTTCATATGATTATTTGTATGTCTTCTTTTGAGAAACATTTATTCAGATAAATTACCTATTTTTAAATGAGATTATTTGGAGTTTTTGCTGTTGAATTGTTCAACTTCCTTGTATATTATCATTATTAACCTCTTGCCGAACATATAGTTACAAATATTTGGTTCAATTCTGTAGGGTGTCTCTTTATTCTGTTTATTGTTTCCTTTTCTGTATATAGCTAGTGTAATATAATTCCATCTGTCTATTTTTGCTTGTGATGCCTGTACTTTTGAGAGCTTATCCAAAAATATCTTTGCCCTGATGAATGTCCTGAAGCATTTCAGTATGTTTTCTCCTAGTAGTTCATAGTTTAAAGTCTTATGTTCAAATCTTTAATCCAGTTTGAGTTGATTTTGCATATAGTAAGAGATAGGGGTATAGTTTCACTCTTTTACATATGAATATTCAATTTTTCCATTACCATTTATTGAAGTGGGATATTTTAATATACCTCTAACAGTAACCTTCAGAAGTAAATAAAAGCTATCATCAAGAAGACATGAGATTTAAACAACATAATCAGCAAACTTCACTTAATCAATATTTATAAGACTCCAAACAGAAAAATACTTTTTTTTTTTTTTTGGAGAGGTTTTTCGCTATAGGGCGCGTACGCTCGCCAGACAGAGAGAGACATAGAGACAGAAAGCGAGAAATCACCCTCCAGGGGGGATGGTCACGCCGCAATCCCTTCTCCTCCATTCTCCTCTCGGGATCTTGGGCACGCACGCACACGTGCCTGGCGTGAGTTTTAAGCCACCGGGTCCGGGACGCAAACCGCGTCGACTACGTGGGAGTCCAGCGACATAGCCATTATGCTAACTGCTGGTTCCCAACAGAAAAATACTTTAATAACCATGTACCAAAATACAGCATATGATGCTTACAAGACAAGTCTTAACAAATTTGAAAGACCAAATAGTTTGTTTTCTACAGTGAAATTAAATTAAGAAACTATTTCAAAAGATAACTACAAATTTAGCAACATTCTTTGTTTTTCCTTTTTTTTTGCCTTAGGGCACATGTGCTCACAATGTGGGGGGGGATGGGGGGGAGACAAAGACAGTGAAAGAGAAAGTGAGAACTCACTCTCCAGAAGGGATGGCCATGCCACAATCCCTTCTCCCCCATTTTCCTCCCAGGATCTTGGGTATGCACACACACAATCTCTGCATGAGTTTCAAGCCACCAGGTTTGGGACTCAAACGGTGGTCGGCCATGTGGGAGTCCAGTGCTGTAACCACTATTCCATCTCCTAGTCCCAGCAACATTCTTTTAAATAATGCATAACTTAAGGAGAGAAATTATAAAAGCATCTTTAAGTGAACAATAACAAAAACAAAATGTATGAAAACTCAGGGCTGGGGGCCAGGAGGTAGCACAGTGGTTAAAGCACTGGAATCCACGGATGACAGCAGTTCAAGTCTCAGACCTGGCACCTTGAAAATCACTCAGTGTATGCCCAGAATTCCAGGAGGAGAAAAGAAAAGGGACTGTAGTGTGAGAAAGTTATTCCTCACTTTCCTTCTCACCGCCTCTCTCTCCAGTGAGTGCATGCACCCTATGCACCCTATGGCAAAAACCTAAAGATAAAAAAAGACAAAAACAAACAACCCAGGGCCAGCCCTGTGGTCTAGTGATTAAGGGAGCTGGATCCCACATGGCCAACTGTGCAATTTGAACCCCAGCTCTGGTGGCTTGAGGCACAAGTGTGTGCATGCCTAAACTCTTGAAAAAAATAGAAGACAAAGAACTGTGGTATAACCATTCCCCATCAGGGCATGCTTTCTCCCTCTCTCTCTGTCTCTTGGTAAGCATCCACACCCACTGGCAAATTGAAAACAAAACAAAACACTCAAAGGATGTAGTTAAAACAGTATACAGAAGAAAATGGATACTTTTAGACTTAAACGCATATATTAGAAAATAAGAAAATCTAAAAATTATCAAAGCTTCAATATCAAAAAGTTAAAAAAATAGTAAATTAGAACTATGGCAGTGCAATGAAGGAAATAATAAACTTAAGAGTAGGAAAAAATGAATTAAAGAGACAATTTTTTTTAAATCAATAGTGCAAAAAGTCAGTTCCTTGAAATTACTAATAATGTTGATAAAGTCTGGCAAGACTGAACAAGAACAAAATGAGAAAACACGCAAATAACAATATCAGGACTTAAAACTGGCACATCACTATTATATACATTACTAATATAGTGAAGACAAAATGATTATCAACCCCTACAAATTTCAAACTATGAATGACATGGACAAAGACCTACGAAAACCAACTTATCAAAACTGACATGATAAAGACATAGAAGTGAGTGGTCTAATATTTATTCACATTTTTACTTGTTTATTTTAATACATAAAATCACATTCAAAAACTGAAAATGTGTCCTAGTTCCAATTTTCTAGCCAAAGAGATAATTCACCAATTTAGTTTTTATACTTATACATTTATATGTTTAATCTGTAATTTAAAACATTCTCACAGAGTGTCAACATCTAGATGGTTTCACCAGTGTATTCTTCTATCAATTCAAATAAGAAATAATACCGAGGGGCCAGCATATGGCAGAGTGGTTACATAGCTGGACTCCCACATGGCTGACCGCAGTTTGAGGCCAGGACCTTGTGGCTTAAAAATCATGTGGGGAGCGGGTGCATGTGCATGCGTGCCCAAGATTCCAGGAAGAGAATAGGGGAGAAGGGATTGCAGCATGGCCATTCCCCCTGGGGGGTGATTTTTCAGTTTCCCTCTCACTGTTTATGTCTGTCTGTCTGTCTCTCTCTCTCTCTCTCTCTCTCTCTCTCCAGCAAGTGCATACGCCCTAAGGCAAAAACCTCTATAAAAAAGAAAGAATACCAATATTACACAAACCTTTTCTGAAAATTAAAATAAAGATGGAATTCTTCCAATTTTCTTTTATCAAGGTAATAGCATAACCTTGATATAAAAACATGATACAGGCAATACAAGGAAAAAAAAAAAACACAGGTCAGGCATTCTCATAAACATAGCTATAAAGATTCTAAATAAAATTTTAGCCAACAAAATCTAGCAATATATGAAAACTATAATATACTAAAACTAAACTAAGTTTATTCCAGGGATGAAAGATCAGTTTAACATTCAAAAATCAGTCAATGTAATGCACCATATAAGAGAAAAAATTACATGATCCTCTAAATATAAATAATAAGAACATCAGAATTCAAGGAAATTCAACACCTATTTATGATTTAAAAATTCTGAAAAAAACTAGAATGGAAGGAAACATCCTTAATATGATAATGGGCACCTACAAATAGCTATAGCAAACCACATACTAATGATAGAAAAGTGAAAGATTTTTCCCTGAGATTGGTAATAAAATGAAAACGCTCACTGACACTTCCTTTCAACATGGTGCTGGAGGTCTTTAGCATTTAATAGGCTGAGGACTTATTATTTATATTAAAATAATATAAATACTGATATTAAAATTATTATTTTTATTTCTTAGATGAGAAAAGAAAGGCAGCAATAAAATAATTTGTAGTTGATGTAATTATATATAAATATATATAAATTTGCAGATAAATTTTAGAATTAATATGCAAATAAATAGGGTCACTGAATAAAAGAGTCATATATAAAAGAATCTACTGTATTTTTTTATTCCATTAACAAAAGATTAGAAAAAAAATCTAAAAATGTGAGACTATTTCCAATCACATAATGTATATAAAGATAACTATCTTCGGGTCCAGTCATGGTAGCACAGTGTCAGCACAATGCTGTGCAGTGCTGGAGGCCATATGGAAGACCAGAGTTTGGTTCCCAGATTAACTAGTGTGTTCCCAGATTATTTAGGTGTGCATATGCTCAAGAGTCTAGCTGACTAGGAAAGACTGAGGGGAAGTGTCATGGTAGTAGTTCAAATAATTGAACTACTATAAAATTAAAAAATTTTTTGTCAAAAGATTCCACTAAGCCAGTAAACAGACAATCCAAAAAGTGGGTAATATTTGTAAAACGTAACCAACAGAGGTATTGTATACAGAATATATAAAGACAGAACATCTAATGACCGAAAAAAGACAGGTAATAGAAAATAGGTAGACTTAAAAAGGCATTTCATAAAGCAAATGCAATAAGATACTGCTATGTACCCATAGGTATGACTACAATGAAAGTGTATCAATACCAACTTTTGGTGAGGATGTAGAAAATGAAAGAACTCATGAGTACGTAAATTAGATAATTACTCTGGACGACTATTTAGCAATATCTAAAACTCTCTTCTATTACCCGGCAATGTCATTCCTAGACATATACCCAACAGAAATATGAACATATGTTCAACAAAACACAAAGATATCTCTAGATATTCTTGTATAGAAGTATTATTTTTGTTTTGTTTTGTTTTGATAGAGATTTTTGTTATATGGTACGTGTGCTCACTGGAGACACAGAGAGACACAGAGAGAGAGAAAGTGAGAAATCACCCCTGGCGGGGGTGGCCACTCTGTAATCCCTTCTCCTCCGTTCTCCTCTTGGGATTTTGGGCATGCATGGCACACATGCCCAGCATGAGTTTTAAGCTGCCGGGTCCAGGACTCAAATCACAGTTGGCCATGTGGGCGTCCAGCTTCCCAATCACTATGCCACTTGCTGGCCCCTAGAAGTACTTTAATAGCCAAAACCTGAAAATAACCCTGCTATTGTTCATCAACAATAGCAGATCAACTGAACTCAATATTCAAATAATAGAATATAGCAACAATAATAATAAATAAAAAACTACAGGGACCAGCTGGTGGCATACTGGTTAAGGTGTTGAACTCCCATTAGTTGACCATGGTTCCAATTCCAGACCTGTAGGCTTGAAATTCATGCCAGGAAATGTGTGTATGTGCCCAAAATCCCAAGAAGAGAATGGAGGGGAAGGAATTGTGGTGTAGCCATTCCCTCCAGGGGTTGATTTCTCACTTTCTGTCCCTTTGTCTCTCTCTGTCTCTCCAGCAAGTGCACATGCCCTATAGCAAAAAGCTCTTAAAACAAACAAACAAAAAAACAAACTATAACTATATGGGACTATATGCATGAATCACACAAAAATAATGTTTTTTTGTTTTTGTTTGTTTGTTTTTTCTTTTATTTGGAGAGGGTTTTGCTATGGGTGTGTGCACTTACCAGAAAGAGAGAGACAGAGAGACAGAAAACGAGAAATCACCCCCCAGGGGGGATGGCCACACCGCAATCCCTTCTCCTCCATTCTCCTCTTGAGATCTTGGGCACACACGCACACACGCCCAGCGTGAGTTTAAGCTACCAGGTCCGGGACTTGAACCACGGTCGACTACATGGGAGTCCAGCGACATAGCCATTACACTAACTGGTAGTCCCAAAAGTAATGTTTTGAAAGAAGCCAAACATATAAGAGTACACACTTTGTGTTTCTATATACATAAAGTTCTAAGCCAGGCAAAACTCATTTGTAGCTTTTAAAGTGAGAATAGTTTTCATCTTCAAAGAGGAAATGAAGGTGAGTGGGAGTGCTCATGCAGGAACCTTCTTTGTGCTGCAAATGATCTATCTTCCTGAGTGGTTATTACACAGGTGTGGTCACTGTGAAAATATACCCAGATATTCACTAATACCATGCACATATATTTTAATTAATTCACGTGTTATTCAAATTAGGAGGCCAGCAAGTGGCGTGGTGGTTGAGGCACTGTCTCCCACATGGCTGACTGCAGTTCGAGTCCTGGACCTGACAGCTTTCTCTCTCTCTCTCTCTCTCTCTCTCTCTCTCTCTCTCTCTCTCTCTTTCTCTGGTGAATTCATGTGAAAAAATAATGATAAATAAATAAAATAATTCTTTAAAAGGGAAAAAAGTTATCCAATTACTCATACAATTTTTTCTTTATTTTTACTTCTATGGTGTTTTTTTTTTGTTTTGTTTTTTTGTTTGTTTGTTTTGTATGTGTGCTAATATCTCTTACCACTATAGAAAGTTACCTAGGTTAAGAAAATGTCACTTTATTTGCACTATCTTTAAAATGAAGTCATTAATCTTTATATGACTTCAGAAAGCCATCTCATTTCTAATCTTTTATGATTCTATAAAGTGAGGGAAAGTTCAGTTGCATTCTGTTCCTCATACTAAAATTATTATATTCCCTTAAACTATTCAATTGGGCCATCTGAGGATAAAATTGCCTAGAATATCAAAACCGCTTTATGAGTCTGCTTTGTTTTTAAGAAAACTCTCCCTCAGGCAGAGCTAGTTGTTGCTTCTGCTCTTAAAAATCCTTAATTCTAGTATAGCATTTGGTAGGCCTCATTGCAATTATCTGCTATGTCTCTCTCTCAGCAGCCTGTATGTTTCTTAAGGGTAGAAATCCCCTTCTTCCTCCCTTCCTTTCATTCACTGAACAAACATTTATCAAGCACCTGCTATGTACTATGTGTCAGGCACTATGCTAGTCCTCAGGGATATACTCTTGAGAAGAAAATGGATACGGTATCTATGTTCTGTAGCCAAGCGTACAGTAGGGGTGGCACACACTGTTGAAGTAATCATACATTAAGAACCCTTGTTGTAATAACTGCAACCAAAGAGAGATGTGAGGTTCTTTAGTTTTTCGATCCAAGAAGGTTTGACCAGGTTTTTGGATGTGTGAGAGGTCGGAGAGGCAAGAAATAATCTTCCCGAAGAAATAAAGCTTGGGCTGAGCTTTCCAGATGAAATGGTAGGTACGGCTGTACTGTGAAGAGAGATGACAGAAAAGAGAGAACACAGAGCTAGAGGGAATGTCGTAAACAAAGGCTGGAATGGGTATTGTTTGAGGAGAGCCTGGAGAATAGGCAGGTAAGATGCCAGCTGTACAATCCTTAAGTGTTCTTTCCTAGAGCTCTTGTTATTTGGCTTTCAGCTAGAAAGACACCTATGCAAAGGGGGCCTGCCCTACATCCAACTAAAAATTTAATCACTGATGTTGAAGCCAGTTACTTCTCCCTCTTTGCTAACAAAAGCCTAATTGTATTACTTTTCTCTGAAAAGACAGGTGCTCATGGGAACACAGGGTCCATCCCCTGGGAGTGAATCCTAATCGGTTATAGAAGTATCATTACCATTGCTAGGATTGGTTTAAACATGGACATGTGACAGAGTTCTAGCCAATGAAACACTGGAAAATTCTACTTGGAAAATTTCCTTCATTTATGCAAAAGGAAAAGAGAGAATGTGTAAATACACAACCCCCTTCTCTTATGCTTTGTCACAGGATAGTCAGGAATACACCAGGTACCAGAGAGTTGCAGCCATTTTATGACTATGAAAAGAGAAAGATATAAGCACCTGGGGTCTTAATGATGTCTCTGACCACTAAATTAGACAACCAAAACCACACTACTTCCACTAGTTATTTAAGATACTCTTAATTAAAGTAAGCTCATACTGGTAGCTGAAAGGATTTATTCTCAGTCGCTTAAAGTATCATTCCAGTTTAATTCTCTGTATAGCATCTATCATCATCTGATTTTGTGGATTTATTTCCCCACTAAAATATGGGCTCCAAAGAATGCAAAGACCCTTCTATCTTGTTCACTATTGTACTTCAACGGTTTAGAATACTTTCAAGTACATAGTAGATGTTCAATAAATATTTGCTGAATTAATACATGAGAAAACTCTAAGGGATTTTAACTGACTATTGTATAGGGGCAACAAAAACAAGCTAACTCTTTTCTAATTTTTTATACTCATTTTGCCATACTGTATAAAATTTTAATTTAGCACATCATGGGTTTGTGGAAGTAGTTCTGTGGTATGTTTACAACATGGCCCCACGGACTAGCACTGTAGCCTAGTGATTAAAGGAGCTGGATCCCACATAGGCAACAGCAGTTTGAAATCCCGCTCTGGAAGCCTGAAAAACATGTCTGTCATATGTGCACATAGAGAAATGGAAGGGAAGGAATTGCAGTGCGGCCATACTCCATTGGAGGGTGCTTTCTCTCTCTTTCTCTTTGGTGAGTGCATGGACAGGATGGCAATTAAAATAAGAAAGGGAGGAGAAGGAGGAGGAGGAGCAAGAGGAGGAAAACACAGCCTCCAAATTTTTACACTCCTTCCATTGAAGTGTTCTGTGCTTCTCTTCTTGAATCTGGACTCTGCCACTGCTTGACTAGTAGAATACTCTAGGAATAGTGATGTGCCAGTTTCTAGGACCAAGCCTCTTAAGAAACTGGCAGTTTCCCTTTCTTATGTCTTATAACGCTCACTCTTAGTACTCAGGTATCATACCATGAGGAAGACAAGTAGCCCAAGAAAAGACCCTCATGATGAGGAAACAAGGCGCCCAGCCTTGAGCCCCAGCAGGCATTGCACTAGCACCCACTCAGCTGCTCTGTGAGTCTGCTGTGTGGGAAGTGGATCCACCAACTCCAGGGCAAGCTGTCCAGGTGGTGGGTACCACATGGAGCAGAAGTTAAGATTTTTTTGCCAAACACAGCATAAATTGAAAATCTGTCAGCTAAATAATCACTATTTTAAACCATTAGGTTTGGGAGAGTTATGCAGCAGTTGAAAAACTATTACATCCTTCAATAAAAAGGGAAGAAAGATGCTTAGGAAAGGACAGCTTAAATTTGACTACAATGGAGACAGTAAGGATAGTTATTAACTGAGGTAGTTAAGGACTGGGGAAATGAGAGATTAATTACATACAGTATCAGGTAAAAGTTCATAGTTAAAGCAAGGGATGTACCTGCCTATTATATCACCACATGATAGTTAATTGTATGTGTCACCTTGGCTAAACCATCCGTGAAGATATTTCTTAGACGAGATTCACATTTGTGTCAGTAGACTCTGAGTAAAGCAGATCACCTTCCATAATGTGGGGGAACCTCATCCAATTAGTTGAAGGTTTCAGTAGAAGAGACTGGCCTTCCCCAGAGAACGATGAAATTCTTCCAGCAGACTACACTTGGATGTGAGCTGCAACTCTCCCTTGGTGTCCTGTCTGCCAGCCTTTGTAGTTGCCAGACTCTATAACCACATGAGCCAATTCCTTAAAACAAATCTCTCTCCAGGTTTCTCTCTATATTTACACACATAAAACACATACATCCTATTGGTTCTGGTTCTCTGGAGAACTATATTTCTCTTGAGAACTCCAATTAATACACACTGTTTAATACACAAAGTCATTGCATATAGCTTTGTACTTTTCAAAGAATATGTACATATATATATTGTCTTACTTGATGCCCACAATCTTGAAACAGAAGAGTGAATATTTTAAGAATGTTGAAGTCTTCAAAGAGTAACAAACTTATCCAAAGTCACAAGGCTAAGTGAGTGTTACCTAGGCTAGAACTCACAATCTGGTTCCTGAGATAGATTATTTGTGCTTATCATCCTGCCTTCTATATTAACTCTTACGTACTCTCATGAATAAAACCCAACCATAACCAAACAACAACAGCAAACAAATTACCCAGTTCAACAATGAACGAAAGACTGACATTTCTCCAAAAAAAAACCCACATATATATATATATATATATATATATATATATATATATATATATATATATAAAATGGCCAATGAGCATATGGAATGATGCTCAACACCACTAATCATTAGGAAAATGATTAGGATTATAATAGTCATTAGGATGACTATTATAATAAAATAAAATAGACGATAAGCATTGGCTGATGAGGATGTAGAGAAATTTAGATACCTGTGTACTGCCGGTGGGAACATAACATGGGGCAGCCACTATGGAAAACAGTATGATGATTGTTCCAAAAATGAAAGGTATAATTATGTGATCCAGCATTTCCATTTCTGAGTATATATGATCCAGCATTTCCATTTCTGAGTATATACACCAAATAACTGAAAGCAGGAACATGGATAGATCTGTGTACACTGATTCACAGCAGCATTATTCATAGTAGCTAAAGGGTGGAGGCAATCTGACAGTCATCGCTGGATGAAGAAATGAACATACATACAATGGAATATCATTTAGCCTTAAATGAAAGGAATTCCAATATATGCTACATGGATGAAACATGAAGACATTACAGTAAGTGAAATGAACCAGTCACAAGAAGGCAAATACTGTATGATTCCATTCACATGATATATTTAAAGTAGTCAAATTCATTGAGATGGGAAGAATAGTAGTTTCCAGGGATGAGAGGAAGAAGGGAAAAGAGTTCTATTATTTGATGGGTACAGAGTTTCAGTTATGCAAGATGAAAAATACTCTAGAGATGGATGATAGTGGTGATTGCACAAAAGCTGAATGTACTTAATGCTGCTGAACTGTATGCTAAAAAAGCTTAATGACTGGTCTGGGCAGGTCTCCTCTCGAGAGTCCACACTTGGGGCCTGGGAGTAACTTTGGAACTTTTGCCACACTATCACCCATTGCTTTGTGACCTGGGCTCTCCTCATCCGGTGGGAGACTTGATCCAGGTCTGGCCAAGCCTCTTCTCATGAGTCCACTCTCAAAGCCTTGGAGTAACTGCACACACCAGTCCTTACACTGCACAAAGTGCAGCACTCAACTTGATCATCTTCAGTAAGTTATATCTGCTTAGCTTGCTACCACCTCATCAAGAACCGAACATTTGACAGCAGAGCACAGCACCTCAAGTTACCCATAATTGCTCTGACTGGGAGACACAGCCCTCCAACAGGAGCACACCTGGAAACTATGGCTAAAATTTCTTCTTCCTACAGAATCTACTCCAATAAATAGAAAAAAGTGAATACTGTATCTGATGACCAAAACCCAGCACAGATCTCAAAGAAACATGAGAAAACAAGGGGTAACTCTCCCCCAGGTGAGTGTAGTAGCCCCTCATCAACAATGGATAGCACACAGTAATACACACAAATGTCAGAAAAAGAATTCCAAATATTCATAGTGACAAAACTCAATGACATGCAAGAGAAAACAGACAATTAACAGCAGATTGGACCATGTCAAAAAAAGAGTTTCTGACCTTGAAGACGAAGTCTCCAACATAGACTAAATCACCAAAAAGAATGAAAAAACAACCAAAAAAAAAAAAAAAAACGAGGACAACATACAGGAAACTCTAGACACCATGAAATGCCCGATTATCTGTATAATGGGTATTCCAGAAGGTGAAGAATCTGTTGAATCTGCTGAATCTGCTAATAGAATGGAAAACCTCGTTCATAAAATACTATCTGAAAATTTTCCAAATACAGAGAAATACGGAGAAATTCATACCCGAGAAATAAAAAGGACCCCAAATAGAATCAACACAAAAGGATTCTCCCCCAGCACACCATAGCCAGAATGTTGAAAATTAAAGACAAAGACAATACTCTAAAAAATGGCAAGGGAGAAACATCAAGCTACTTATAAAGGTTATCCCATTAGGCTAACATCAGACCTCTCAACTGAAACAATGCAGGCAAAGAAAGAATGGGAAGATGTATTTGAAACATTAAAAAATATCAACCAAGGATACTATATTCAGAGAGACTATCCTTCAAATGGTGGGGTGGGGGACAAATAAATGTATTCTCAGATAAACAAAAACTGAAAGAATTCACCAATATTAGACCAGCTCTACAGGCAGTACTGAGGGGATTGCTGTATCAGAATAACTAAAGAGAGACAAAAAGAAATAGCAGAACAAAAACCAACTGAGAAAATGGCTAACAAAATGACAAGGATAAGTCCACAAATATCAATAATAACACTGAAAGTTAATGGATTAAATTCTCCCATTAAAAGACACAGACTGGATGAATGGATACAAAAACAGAAGCCATCTTTATGCTATTTACAAGAAACACACCTCACTGATAAGGGCATACATAGACTGAAAGGAAAAGGCTGGAAAAAGATACTCCATGCAAATGGAAACCCAAAAAGGCTGGAGTTGCAATACTATACCAGACAAAATACACTTTAAGATGAAAGATGTAAGAAGAGACAAAGAAGGACATTATATAGTACTAAAAGGACTTGTTCGCCAAAAAGATAGAACACTTAGAAATACCTATGCATACAACAATGGACCACCTAAATACATCAAAGAGAGACTGTTAGGTCTCAAGGGAGAGATAGACTGCAACACAATAATTGTAGAGGATCACAACACCCCACTGTCTCTTCTCGACAGATCATCTAGGCAAAAAATAAACAGAGACCCGAGAGCTAAATGATACCATACATGAAATGGACTTGACAGACATCTAGAGAGTATTTCACTCAACTACCACAAAATGTACATTTTTCTCACCTCCACATGGAACATTTTTGAAGACTGACCACATGATAGGACACAAAACAAGCCTTTACAAATTCAAATGTATAGAAACTATATCCAGCATCTTTTCTGGCCACGATAGAATCAAACTTGGAATCTACTGCAGAAAGAGCCCTCGAAAATTCACAAACACCTGGAAACTAAACAACCTACTCCTGAATGACTTTACAATTATAGAAGAAATTAAGACCGAAATCAAATGGTTCATAGAAACCAATATTAATGAACAAACAAGTGTCTATAACCAATGGGACACAGTAAAAGCAGTCATAGGAGGAAGTTCATAGCAATTAGTGGCCACAAGAATAAAAGCAGAAAGGTGGCAAATAAACAACCTAACAACACAGCTCAGGGAACTGGAAAAACAACAACAACAAAACCCAAAAGTTCCCAGAGAAAACAAAAAATAAAGATTTGAGCAGAAATAAATAAAAGAGAATAAAATAACTATACAAAAAAATGAAACCAAAAGCTGGTTCTTTGAGAAGATAAACAAAATAGACATACCGTTAGCTAGATTAATCAAGAACAGTGAAAGTAACCAGATAAATCAAATCAGCAAGGAAACAGGTGTTATTAAGATGGATCTAACAGAAAAACAAACTATCATCAGAGAATACTGTGAAGGACTATATGCCAACAAACAAGAAAACCTAGATGAGATGGACAAATTTCTGGACACGTATAACTTACCAAGATTGAACCAGGAAGAAACAGAAAGTCTGAATGGACCCATAACAAGTAATGAGATTGAATCTATAATAAATAGTCTCCCAAAGAAGAAGAGCTCAAGTCCCGATGGCTTTCTTTCTGAATTCTATAAAACTTTTAAGGAAGAACTAACCCCAATTCTCCTTAAACTATTTCTAAAAATTCAAAAGGAAGGGAGCCTCCATCATCTTAATTCCAAAACCACACAACAACATGACCAAAAAAGAAAACTGCAGGCCAATATCCCTGATAAATATGGATGCAAAAAATCTTAACAAGATACTAGCAAATTGTATTCAACAACATATTAAAAAGATTATACACCATGACCAAGTACGCTTTATTTTAGGGTGCAAGGATGGTTCAACACAGGCAAAACAATAAATGTAATACATCACAGTATCAAAAGGAAAGACAAAAACTTTATGATCATATCAATCAATACAGAGGAAGCATCCAGTAAAACACAACATCCCTTCATGTTGTATCCCTAAGACTCTCAGAAAAATCAGCATAGAGGGACATTCCTCAACACAATTAAAGCCATCTATGAAAAACCCATAGTTGCATCATACCGAGTGGGGAAAAGCTAAAAGCTTTTCCACTAAAAACTAGAATAAGACAAGGCTGCCCACTTTCTCCACTCCTTTTAACATATACTGGAAGTTTTAGCCAATACAATTAGACAAGAGAGTCAAATAAAAGGCATCCAAACAGGAAAGAAGAAGTGAAATTATCTCTATTTGCAGATGATATTATACTATACATTAAAAAAAAGAATCCATACACACACACACACACACACACACACACACACACAAACTCCTGAAAGTGATAAATGAATATAGTAAAGTGACAGGATACAAAATCAACGTACAAAAATCTACGGCATTTTTATACACCAACAATGGACAAACTGAGACAGAATTGAAGAAACAAATCCCATTTACAGTAGCCACAAAACCAATAAGGTATCTAGGAATAAACCTTATCAAAGATGTCAAAGAGCTCTACAAGAAAAACTATGAAACACTTGAAAAAGAAATGAAAAATGATACAAAAAAGTGCAAAAACATCCCATGTTCCTGGATTGGAAGAGCTAATATAATCAAGATGTCAATCCTACCCTAATTAATCTACAGATTTAATGCAATTCTGATTAAACTATCAGAGATATTCCTCACAGATATAAGAAAAAACAATCATAAAATTTGTCTGGAATTAGAAAAGGCGCATATTGCCAAAGCAATACTGTAACACATCACAGTAACTTCATTCAAGGGTAATGAAGTAGGAGGCATCTCACTTCCTGACCTCAAAACATATTACAAATCTGTGCTAATTAAAACAGCATGGTATTAGCACAAAAATATATAGTTAGACCAATGGAACAGAATTGAGAACCCCCAAATAAACCCAAAACATACATTCACAAGGGCACAAGAAAATCCAGTGGGAACAAGAAAATCTCTTCAGCAAATGGTGCTGGGAGAACTGGATATCTATCCACCTGGAGAAGAATGAAATTGGATCTTTATCTCTCACCCCTAACAAATTCAAAATGGACTGACGATCTAAACATAAAACCTCTAACTATGGTAGACAACACAGGAAAAACTCTTGGAGACCTTGGAGGAGGCAAAGATTTCTTAAAGAAGACCTCCAAAGTACAGGCAATAGTCCCCAAAATAGACAATTGGGAATATATTAGGCCAAGAAACTTCTGCACAGTAAATGAAACAATAAGTAGCATAAGAAGTAGCATGAGAAGACAACCTTCAGAGTGGGAGAATATATTTGGAAACCATATCTCAGATAAGGGACTGATAATAAGAATATATAGGAAACTCAAGCAGCTTACCCACAAAAAAATAACCCAATTAAAAGATGAGAAAATGAGCTGAACAGACAATTCTCCAAAGACATATGAACAGCCCAGAAGCATATTAAAAACATCCTCGATATCTCTTATCACAAAGAAAATGCAAATCAAGACCACAATGAGATACCACTTAACCTCAGTCAGAATGGCAATAAATAAATAAATAAATAAATTAATAAGTGCTGGTGAGGCTGTGGTCATAAGGGAACTCTCCTATATTGTTGGTGGGAATGTAAATTAGTACAACCACTTTAGAGAACGATGTGGAGATAGGTCAGAAACCTATGAATAGAACTACCATATGTCCCAGTAATTCCACTCTTAGGTATTTACCCAAATGATAGAAAAACCCTCAGTCAGAAACACACTTGCATATCCGTGTTTATTGCAGCGTTATTTACAACTGCTAGGACATGGAATCAACCCAAATGTCCAAAAATAGAGGATTGAATTGGAAGAAATCTGGCATATGTACTCTATGGAATACTACTCAATCATAAAAAACAATGAGACTCTGCCATTTGATACAAACTGGACAAATATGGAAGACTTAACGCTAAGCCAAGCAAGTCCGACTATGAAAGACAGACTTCGTATGTCCCCACTCAGTATATACCGATTGTCTGCACTCTCTAGCAGAAACGGAAAGTTTGGAAGGCATAGAAGCCAGAAGGGCAACTGTAGATACTAGAGATAGGATAAGAGTAATACGGGGTGGGTAACAGAGAGAGGGAGGGGAACAGGGGAAGAAAAAAAAGTACACTTAATTGACAAAAAAAAAAAAAAAAAAAGAAAAGCTATTTGCTGGTGATAATGTATATAGTAATGTCTTTTTTTTTAAAAAAATAAACTATTATTTTATTTAACTTTATTTATTATTATTTTCCAGTTTGATCAGAGAGAGACAGAGAAAGAGAGAGAGGGAAAGTGAGAAAGGAAGCCACTAGGTCCAGGACTTGAACCGCAGTCGGCCATGTGGGAGTCCAGCACCTTTATCACCACACCACCTGCCAGACCTGTACTGTCTTTGTTTTGACTGATACGTATGGTATTCATGCTAGAAGAAGCAATGTTGTACACTGTAAAGATACATGTGATTAAATGTAAATTAAAATAAAAAAAAAAATGACTAAAATAGTAAATTTTGTTATTCATATTTTACTACAATTTAAAAAAAAATGTTTAAAGTGGACTAAACAAACAAACAAAAACCTCATCCACGCCCAGCCCGTAACGTAGTAGTCAGGTACTACACAGAAGAAGCAGGATCCCACAGAGTGGATCAGGGTTTCTCTGCTTGTTAGCTTGAAAAACGCCAGGTGCTATGTATGCTTGTGCAGGACTCTGACAACATGGGGAGCTGGAAAAAAACTTATTAATGATTGCTGCATGATCGAGCCCTGTTGGAGGGTACTTCCTCTCTCTTGTGCCCATAAACCCCCTGACGTTAAAAAGGAGGAGGAGGTGGGGGAGGAGGAAAAAGGAGGAGAAGAACAGAACCTGGCACATAATAAATGCTCATTAAAATAATGCTGTCAAAGGGTTAGCTCCGAGGCTCAGTAGTAAAGAGCTGCTCAGGAGAAGTCAGAGCTCACGCAGTGATTGTGGTCCACATGCCTGGCAAGTCAGCCTGAAAAACGTATCTGGGCCTGAGCATGAACGGCCCAGATCTGAAGGTGGGAGGACTCAAGGAAGGAGACTGCAGGGTGACCAGAGCCTGTAAAGGGGGCTCATTGCTTCCTCTCTTTTTTTCAGTCTCACATATGCATACATCGTCTATCATAAATAAAGAAATTTTCAAAAAGCAATCTTTTTTTTTTTTTTTTTTTTTTTTTTTTTTTTTTTTTTTTTTTTTTGGGGCGCATGGATCACCAGACAGACAGAGACAGAGAGACAGAAAGCGAGAAATTGCCCCCCAGGGGGGATGGCCACGCCACAATCCCTTCTCCTCCATTCTCCTCTTGGGATCTTGGGCACGCATGCACACACGCCCGGTGTGAGTTTTAAGCCACCGGGTCCGGGATGTGAACCGCAGTTGACTACATGGGAGTCCAGCGACATAGCCATTACGCTAACTGCTGGTCCCAAAGCAATTTTAATAAAGAAAAGAAAAATCTCATCCAACATTGGATTGCATTTTTTTCTTTTTTAAAATTTAAAATATTTGCCAGAGGGCACATACACTTGCTGGAGAGAGACGGGGAGAGAAAGTGAGAAAACACCCCCACGGGAAAGGGCCACACTGCAATTCCTTCTCCTCCATTTCTCTTTTCAGGATGCGGAGCATGTACGCACGTGCTCCCAGCATGCTTTCTCAGGCCACCGGTCCAGGACTTGAACCACACAGTTGGCCATGTGGCATCTAGCTTCCTCAACCACTGTGCTGCCAGCTGGACCTAGATTGCATTTTCAAAGTGATCTTTTGACACCACCTTAAGTTATGAAATTTTTACCTCTTACTTTAATCCAGTATGACCAGGAATTTTCAAAGTTACTTATTTCTTTCTGTTATCATTCATTCATTTCTTTATTCAGTCAGCCAGTTGTGGTTAGTCAATCAATATTACCTATGAGCCAGGCCCGAGGAAGCGGCCGTGAGTAAGGCAGATGCACTGTAATGGAGACTGTCTTCAAGTAGGGAAGACAGGGAACAATAACAAGCAGTGTAATAAAGAGGAGGAGGAGGAGGAGGAGCAGGAGGAGGAGGAGGAGCAGGAGGAAGGGGGAAGACACCAAAAAAAAAAAAAAGGAGAAGAAAGCAGGACAAGGACTAGGTTTGAATGGGAAGAAGGTGACTATCCTAGATTAGCATCATGCCTTTCTCTACCTAACATGCGAAGGGCACCTCGGACTGAGAAATAAAAGGCTTCTGTCTAAAAACAGTAGGTTCAATGACAAATGCTAAGCCACAGGGATTACAGCCTCCTCCTAGGAAGATGAGGAAGTATTTACAAAAATTATATATATATATTTTAGAAAGAAGTATTTGCTATAGGGAATATGCTCTTGTAAGAGAGACAGAGAGAAACAGAAAGAGAGAAAGTGAGAAAAGAAATCATCCTCCAGGGAGATGGCCATGCTGCAATCCCTTCTCCTTCACTCTCCTCTTGGGATTTTGGGCACTCACGCATATGTGCCCAGTATGTCTCAAGCCGCCAGGTCTGGGACTCGAACTGTGGTCAACCACATGGGAGCCCAGCATCTTAAACATTATACCACCTGCTAGTCCCACAAAAACTAGGTTTGATTAAAAAAAATTTTAAACATTAAATTTTTAAATTTTAATTTTAAAGCAATCATGCTAAACATCTTCTAAATCTAGTAAGTAAAGCACTCAGGTAGGTATAAGGAAGTCTTACTAACAAAATTTCAAACACGAGAATTTTAGCTCTCTTTAACCAAGAGGTTTAAAGAATAAAGTCTTCTCGTAATAAGAAAAAGACTTTATGGTTTAACATATTCTTTAATCCCTTGGTTAAGAGCAAAGGCCCATGGTTCGGCACTGAAGAGTATAATTCTCCCCTCAGAATTAATGGGAAAGTAGAGCCATACATTTTCAATAGTAGACATGAAATTGAATTTGATTCACACTAGTCCATGCAGATTTTTTCCCAAGTTATTTTTATATTAAGGCATGCTTGAAAAATTTCAACCCAGATTTAGGTTTAAGTTTCCCAGACTTAGTAAGTAATTGCTGCAGTAATGAGTCCTTCTGTCTTAATTTGGTCTGCTCCAGATGTGAACATCTAGATTGTTTGTTTTTCATTCTCCACCCCTCTCGTTTCCTTATAAAACAGTGCATTTGTAAATGTTCTGATTCTTTATACTGGGCCGTACAAGGAAGCAGGGAGAAGTCGTGTGGGCAAGACGTTTAGGGTCTCACCTGCTACCATGATTTGAGCAATTTGTCTGCTGAAATGAAGCTGGGGGAGGACCAGTCTTCGCCCTCATGGAGGCCACCCCAGCCTTTGTTTTGGCAGGAGGGTGCAGCCCTGAGGAGCAGGCGCTCAGGGCCGCTGGGATGCTTCCCCCAGGCAAGGTGCTGTACTGGTGGTCCTCCTTCAGTGGGAAATAAAACTCCATGGCAGAGTTGGCTGTGCCGTATCACAAATCAACTTACTCCCCTCCCCCATATCTGTTGAACCAGAGGAATGAGCTCCATCCTATAAACCAGCACAACTGAATAACAGGAAAAACTTGGCTTATACATCCAAGCTAGTACAGTAATGCACCAATAGCATATGCTAATAAGATCCTGCATTTCAGACCCAGCTGGTGAGCAGCTGGGTGGCAGCTGGGAGATTTAGGATTGCTCTCCAACAGATAAGGGAGATCTTGCTTAAGGGCAGTGGTTCTCAAATTTTAGTGTGCATGAGAATCATGATGCTACAGTGCTTGCTAGAAGTGCAGATTCCATGGCCACAGGCTCATGATTCTGAACCAGAAGATCTGACGTAGGGCCTAAAAGTCTTTTTAATAAACAGCCTCAGGTGATTCTGCTGCAGGTGGAGGAAAACCACAATTTGAGAAGTACCACTTCTCTGAGCTACTAATATCATCATCCAAGATCTTTAGCAGTTAAAAAAAGATAAATAGGCTTTCCACCAATCTTTCCACTTGGTTTTTGACAGCGGAGTCCAAAGCACAGCTGGTAAAGAGGTTGGATAATGACCACGGATAGGTTTGATCCCTCAGGATAGAATACTTAAAGTAGTTTGGGGACCTCTGTTTCTCCCCCATCAATAAGGGGGTTGGAAGGCAGCCACAGACTGGGCTTGAAATCCAGCTGGCACAAAAGTTGGAAGACAATCCTCCGTGAGGTCTGGGTTCAATATCTAACTGCTAAAGAGCTTGGCTGTCCGCCTTGTGGTGTGCAGTCAATCTCCAATTGATATAATGCTTTGATAACATCCAAGCAGCAAGGGTTAAATCCAGAAACTGTAAAGAACGTAGATAAAATTCTTAAGACTTAAAGTTTGGTCCCCAAATGGCATGGAACTTGGACAATATTTGGGAATGAGTTTAATCCTCAAATGGTAAGAGTTTTGGATGTCAGGAATGAGGTCTGGGTTCAATCTCTTGTCATTAAAAAGTTTGGAAGACCAGCTTGGGGTCTGGTTTCAATCGTCAGATGGTAAAGAGTTCAAATGACAACAATGGTTTCTAGGTTCAAGTGAAAGCTGACAAACAGCTTGAAATAAACTGCAAGATCTGGGTTCAATCTTGAAATGTTAAGGGTTTAGATAATTGTCATGAGGAATGAGTTCAGCTTGGAAGATTCTAAAAGTCTAGGTGAGGTAGCTAAGAATCTGGACCAGATGATTAGAGACAACTTGTGGTCATGATCCACGTGGGAAAGGATTTAGATAGTGGCTACTCTTTTCAGATTAGGAGGTAGAGAGGGTACTCAGATATCATTGATCTAGTGCAACATATTTACCAAATGTAGAAAGAAGCTTGAATTCCAGCCATGGAGTAAGAAAATGTGTATACAAGTACTAGGTCATGAGCTAATTTTGCAAAAGAATATTATGTGACTTCTCCCTATCCATAACGATGGTGAGGGATACAGGCACCAGGCCTGGGAATGTGATTCTTGAAATAATGGAGCTCTTTTGCCAGGACTTTTGCTGACAGAATGACTGTTTTATATAGCTAAGAGAGCAGATGTCTGAAAAGCACTGAAATCTATGATGTGTGTTCCTAAGTGGGATGACAGCTGGCACCACTGCATAAAATCTTGTTCTTACTTTTACAGTTTCACTAATACTCTTCTTTCTGATTATTCTGATTTATCAACAAACAGCAGTTTCTGGAACCTTTTAAAAGCATTTTCAAAAGTCAAGAAACAGACAGCTCTCCAAACACCTAAAAATCCATGAGGTTTTTAGAGAGACAAACATGGAATTAGATTCCTTGGGGAAGAAGCAAAATCTAAGCCATGACTACCAACTAGTTTTCTTCCTGGAGATCTTTATGCTTTGACCTGACAATCCAAGGTGAATTGAAAAAAGATGGCTTCATTAAGGGACTAGTTTAGAGCACAGATATATCTGCCAAAGCCTTCCATGCTTCTTGAATCTGAGCATGTTTTGAGGAATAATTTTTAAGGAAGCACCACGCTTCAGACTTCTGGAACATATTAGAGATTTGTTTTAAGATTTTGCTATTGAGATGATATTGTTATTAGTAGGTAACATTTATTGAGTGCTAATAATATGTCAGATACTATACAAAACACTTTACACGTACTAGCTTATTTAATCTTTAACATAACCCTATAAAGTAGAGCTTATTTTATCTTCATTTTATAGAAGAGGAAACTAGGACACAGTTATGACGACATTATTTAATCTTGCAGAGGCACTGCTATGTTCATTAAGCCACTTTTCTGTAGGCACAAAGGAAGACTACATTTCCCAGCATCCCTTGCATTAAAAGTGTAATCATGTGATTAAATTCATTCAATGAGAAACATAGGTAGAAGTGATATAAACTACTTTTGAATCTAGACCTTTAAAACATCTGGTATATTCCTCAAGTTTTTTATAACCCTGCCAATAGTAAGTTTAGAGACTAGTGTTTCAGATTATATTCCAAGATGGAGAAGAGATGCCTAACATGCTTCAACATGACTTCAAGCAACAAATAAATCTTAACTGTGTCAAGATTTCACCAAATCTAAGATGCTGCTGATTGAATACATACTATTATTTTATATATCACTAAGAAAGAAAAAAATGCTGCCAAATAAACATCACCACCCTACTAATTGTAAAGCACACTCTTTTTTCAGGGATGCTGAATTGTGAAGATCGACAAGGCTTAGTTAGCTTCCTCACTGTGAGGAGTCCGGAGACAATTTCGAGTGGTTCCAGCTAGATAAACATGGGACAATATAAGCTCCGCAAATGGTAATAATTGCAAGTGAGTAGAACTCAAGAAGTATATTTAATTCCATTAATCCATAGTGATACTTTAAAAATGGTGATTTTAGTTATCTCTGAAGGATGATATAGAATGCATTCATTATCTTGAAAAATGGTAACTAAAGGAACAGGATCAGTCATTTATTCTATATTTCCTATATTAATTGTACCACCGAATAACCAGTAAATGAAAAGCAGCAGATTTTCAGAAAAGTAGTACACCATTAAATGAAATGATAGAATATCACCATTTTGCAATCTCCAATGAAGTAATGTGTTTGGGTACTAGGCACCAGTAGCTGCTATCTCCATTAAAAAGAGGGGCAACCAGACATCATGTCCCTCTTGATAAAAACTATCTTGATGAAAAATCACCTATACATTTGTGGGGGGTTCTCAAAGGACCCTGGATCCTTTCAGGGAATTTGCGAGGTCCTTACATTTTCAGCCACACATCTAAGGCCATATTTTCTTCACATACTTCAAATACAACAACATAATACAACAGGGAGAATGTAAAAGTGGATAGGGGCATCCAGCTGACTTCTGTTAGGCCAGACAGTAATGAGATTTGCAAAAAATGTAAAGCGCTGCCATTCTTCTCACCATTTAAAAATGCTATTTATATTAGCATGTAATAGGTTTACTGTTATTTTAAAATGACTTATTACATAAATATTTTAAAGTTTCTCAGTTTTGGGGCCAGCAGGTGGCATGGTCGTTAAGGTGCTGGACTTCCACATGGCCAACTACAGTTTGAGTCCTGCACCTGGCAACTTGAAAATCATACCAGGCATGTGTGCATACATGCCCACAATCCCAGGTGGACAGTAGAGGAAAAGGGACTGCAGCATGGCCATCCTCCCTGGGGGATGATTTCTCACTTTCCCTCTCACTGTCTCTCTTTGTCTCTCTCCAGCAAATGCATGTGCTCTGTGGTAAAAATCTTAAAAAAAAAGTTTCTCAGTTTTAATTTCTAATACGGCATATATTGATAAATATGACCCACTTAAGCAAAAGTTTTTGGGGGTCTTCAAAGAAATAAAAGAATTCTGAAACTAAAATGTTTGAGAACCATTGGTCTTGCCAAAGATATCAAACTTGTCTGATTGAGACTCTGGATCCAGCTGTCAATTTTCAAGAAATGCAGAGGACAGACACATTGCACTTCAATATAAGTATGTCATCAGCCAAATTCAGACTGTGGGAAACACTACATGTCAAATGCCTTAGATTCTTCTACAGACAAACTGAACATAAAAGGATGGAGAGAAATCTAATATTAAAAGACACTTCAAAATATGAAGTTAAAGGGAAAAAAATGTGCAAGACCAAACTATAGTGTCAAGAGATGTACACACTTGGATACTAAAAATATAAAGAAATATACACGATTGCTATGATGGTTACAACGGAGGCAGGGAGAGGGTTAATTGGGTGGAGCACACTGAGGTCCACATACAGAAATGAGTCCAAGTCTGTATGCTTAAACCTATGGTTGTGTCACAATTAGAAGAATTTCAATCACATACTTAAAGGTAGATGAGACACTCACTATATTCCTTTTAAGTTCTTGTGTCTGTAACTCTCCAATCGTGAGTTCTCATACCTTTTCTCAGAGTTTTTAAATGAAATCTGTGGGGGCCATTGTTTTGAACTGATCTCCCACACCAGGCCCCAGTTCAGCAGACCAAACCAGAAGGGAACCCTTCACCCTAGGTGCCATGTAGTCAGACTTAAGGAGAGGCCAGTTTTCCCCAAACGCAAGAGAGTCACAACAACTAATCAAAAGGGTCCAGTCCACCTGAGGTGGTCTGATTAAAATTAAAAAAAAAAAAAGTCCTCTCTCTGTTAACTCCTACAAGGAAAGTAACTTTAGAAGTATGAATTTGCTTTTTGTTCCTTATCTCCGCTTTCTTCAGCCTTTACCACCTATGAAGCCCACCCCCTCTGCTGAGCTCAGCAAAGCACTTTTCTACTCTGTAGACGAGCTGTACCATTCATGAATCAATAATAAAAGTCAGTTCGGTCTTTTACACCACTTTGTTGAAATTTTTTCTTTGACAATCTAAAACTACCTTCAAAAAGGAACTGTTTCACATGTCTAATCAGTACCGCAAGTTACACAGCGATCTTCATCCTTCAGACTCTTGAATCTCTGCTACAGAAACTGAAATGCTTTCCTTCCTTCTAATAGGTTGGCATGAAGCAGGTTTGCAGGAAACCAGTTACACCTGACAAACTTTAAGTGGCTGCAGATAAGAATTCACAGATTTCTGAGTTAGATTCAAAAAGTACACGTACTTTATTCGACTCTTCCAGCTCTCACTTAGAACCTAGCCTTAGATTTCATGTGTTTTTCTTACAAACTTTCTTCCCTGGTTTATAAGCTTATAGAATCTTAGAACTAACAAAAATGAAGAGGGATGATGGAACCAGCTGATGGTGTCACTGGTATGTCACTGGACTCCCACGTAGTCGACCACAGTTTGAGTCCCAGACCCAGCGGCTTAAAACTCAAGCTGGGCACGTGTGCGTTCATGCCCAAAATCCTGAGAGGAGGATAGAGGAGAAGGAACTGCAGTATGGTCATCACCCCCCGGGGGGTGATTTCTTGCTTTCTATCTCTCTGTCTCTCTGGCAAGCACACATACCCTATAGCAAAAATCTCTCTTAAAAAAAAATGAAGAGGGATGGTTATAGGCTGTCCATTCAGCAAATGTGTACGCTGTCCCTGTTATATGCAATGTACTGCTAAATGCTGGAAGATAAAGATAGCCTTAAAGTGACAGAGGAGATGGAGAGACAACCTAAAATAACAAGCAGAATTCGTATTCTTTGGAGAAGCCTTCACACTGCTTTGAAGGGTTTTTCAATGGACTGAAGATCAAAGAGAATAATTTCCTGTAGATAAACTGATTATAAACTTGATCACATCTACAAAATACTTTCATAGTAATGCCTTCTCTAACATGTGATTTAATAGTTTGGGACTTTAACCCAACTTTATTTTTTTACTTTATGTATCAAGTTGACACATAAAAATATTATCAGAATATAAAACAGTTTTATTTGTATTTATAGTTTAACACAGGACATTAAGAAATGTATATGAGCTAGCTCTATAACGTGGTGGTTAAACACTGTGGAGGGCGTTGGATCCCACAAGGCCAACCACATTTCAAATCCTGGTCCTGGTGGCTTGAAAAACACATGAGGTGCGAGGCCCAGATCCTGGGAAGAGTGAGAAATGGAGAAAAAAAGGATTGAAGTATGACCTCGCTCTATTGAGGAGTAGCTGCTCTCTCTCTCTCTCTCTGGCATTAGAAGAAGAAGAAATATATGCATTATTTTCAGACAACACTGATTCAATAGTTTTTGTGTTAGAGAGGTTTAAAGTCAGTAAACTAATTAGAGTGAGCATTTACATAGCAATTATCTGTTTTAAAAATTAGTGGGGCCTAGCCTGGTGGCACAATGGCAGCAAACTGAATTGCAGTGCTGGAAGCCATGTGGCCAGCTATGGGTTCAGATCCTTGGTTTGGCTTGGAAATGCAACGAGTGAATGCACACATGCCCAAGATACAAATGAGCTGGCAGGCTAGGGAAAGGGGATAGCAAGTATAATAAGACCTTGTAAGGCCAGTTTTCTTTCTGTGCACATACATGTACTATCATAAATTTAACTTCTAAAAAAAGAGAGAGAGGGAATGGTCAGATTCCAGAAAATTACGGGGGTGCTAAAGTGGCCACCCAATGCCAACTCTTAGCACTACTACTGTTTTTATCTCCTATGCACAGAAATCTAAAAGATGAAATTCAGAATAAATATCAAAAGTGGTTAGCTCAGGGAACAAAAAATTCAGTCTAGAAGTATAAAAAGAAACCCAAAACTTCAAGTATGTCTATAAGCATTTGTGAAAATTTTTTGATAAAATACTAATATATGCCAAATCTACATTTGCTATGGTTTCAATGTTTGCCCCCCTAAAACTCATGCTGAAATTTAATTACCACTATAAACGTATTGGGAAGTGAGGCCTCTGAGAGGTAATTAGACCCTGAGAGCTTCACCCTTGTAGGAGGGTTTAATGCATTAATAAAAGAGCTTTTGGGAGTGAGTTCTCTCTCTTGCCCCTCCACCTCCTGCCACGTAGAGCTCCAGCCTTCCTCCCCTGTGCAGGACCCAGGGTGGTGGCAGCACCTGGGCAGAAGAGAATGGGCTCTAGACACCAAGCCTGCGGATGCCTCGACCTCAGACTTCCCAGCCTCCAAAACTTAGCCAGCAAATGTTTGCTTATTATCAATCACTCAGTCTCAGATAATCGGTTAAAGCAACAAAAATGGACTAAAACAACATTAGCCTGTGTATTTTTGATATTAAATATTTTTAGAAAAGTATGGGGAAGGTATATGACATATTTCAGATACATTCATATCAAAAACAGTTGAAACTGCTCCTAAAGTGCCAGCTGGGAGTGATTGCTCTCTCTAACCGCTGAGTAGTTTGTGCCTCTCACCTACTTCTCAAATCTTGCAGTAACAGACTGTCACAGCAGATAGACTTGGGCTCCTATCCCCCCTCCACAGTTTACAGTTGCACAACCACAGCACGTTATCTTTTTGTGCCCCAGTTTTGTAATTGACAAAGAGGAGACAGTAATGTAACTCTCACTCTCTTACTGTAAAGAGTGACTACATTAAAACACAATAACAATATAGAGAGAGGCTGATGCATAACGGCTGAATGTATTGCATTATTTTCATGCCATAATTATCTTTGCACATTTTCATCCTCTCTTTTAGAGAAGGATTCAGACCTGATTCAATTGCTTATTCCTCACAGCACGGAGCATAACACTAGGTGCTCAGGTGATTATAAGGGAACGTTGGAAGATGTCCATTTCCTCATTTTATCCACACTACTAGCCTCTAGAACTCTCGGCTAACCTCGACGAGGCAAAGCACTCCTGAAAATGCACATAGAGGCACATCTGTGGAGCCCATACATAGGCTACTGGAGATAGGAAATTTATGATCTACTCTATATTTAAAATTCATAAACCATCTAGAGAAGCTAATATAAAACTGTAATAGATCTCTTCTAGAAATAGGATGGTGAAAAATATGTGATTCACATTTTAGTACCATATGTCTTTACTAATGTAGGTAATGAGCCATATAAAGAATAGTCACTTCATTCCTCTAGACATAATTAAAACACAGCAACTTTATAAATTAAAGGCCAAACCTACAGCCAGACAACATTAAGGCTGAAAATTTTAATGCAGAAGTTAGGAGAGATACTTTTCTTATATTATTGACAACTAACCCGACCCATATAGCTATTAGGTTTGACATTTTTTTATGAGGCTCTAAACTTCTATTTAATTCAAATTCTTCCCCAAACCTTACCAGTAATCTGTTCTTGAAAAGTGAAATGGAGATTAGACAAGGAAATGAGTAATAATGGTGAATAACACTTTTTAAATTATGAATTTAAATTCATCATTCATTAAGTACAACAGAACACCCACAATGTTCAAGACGTTATGCTAAATCGAAGGAAGGAGATACAAAGATGAAATCACCAGCAATCCAGTCCTCTAAATCCTTACAGCTTTGGAGGAGAACTAGGACTTATTCATAAATTGTTATAATACAGAGGTTAAATGACCAGATTTGATGTATATTTACATTCCTCACACATTTAACATTGTGCTAGGGATTCAAGTGATTATAAAAGGATGCAGGAAGATGCCCACTTCCCCATCTTATCCGTGCTCCTGGCCCTCTGAGTCTTCAGCTGGCTCCACAAGGCAGAGCTCTCCTGACATTTTGTCAATGTGGGCATATCTGTGGATCCCACACATAGTGAAACAGTGAAGTGCTCCGGGATTCAAAAGGAAAGACTTAGATTCAATAGAGGATGAAGTGATGATGGCAAATGAAAATTTACAGGAGTGGCACTTTGAGAAGCAGAAAGACACTGGGGCTTGTAGAAATTTGAAGACTTATCCAAGATCATTATAGCTAGTGATTTTATACTCCAGTGTTCCTACATCACGTCCATTGTTCATTCCAGTAAATTGACTATCTTTAATTAAGAAAACCTCCTGGCTATCAAGATGAGGTAGGAAGACATAGCTCTTTATAAAGAAAAGTGACTAAACACTGATTTGGGCTGGATTATGTGGCGGGCAAAGGAAAAGAGGAGAAAATACAGGTGGAAATAGATGGAGGTAGATGGCAGAAGGTAAAGAACAGCAAGTTACTGAGTTTGGACTTCATTCGTAGATATTTAAAAGATCCATAGGCATTAAAACGTTTTGAGCAGAGGAATGTGGTGAAGTATGGAAGTATGAAGGGAAAATAAATCAGACGGCACAGTGGCAAATGGATAGGAAAGGAGGCCCGCTAGAAGCAGAGAAAACAACTGAGAGTTATTTCATCATTGTAGAAGAGAGAATACGAGCCTGGACTAGAATCAGGACATTGGGACGAGGACAGGAAATGGAGTGGAGTTGGGTATGGAGATAGAGACAAAAATGACTGGATTTGGGAGACAAAAGAAAAGAGAAGATTCAGAAATGACTACAAAGTTTCCAGCCTGAGTGGCTAAGAGAAGAAAGGTGTCAATAACTGAAATATGAAATGCAGAAAAAAAATGTCTGTGAGAAAATGGCAAATCAAGTTTAGTCATAACAAGATACGTGCACATGGTTTAAAGAAATTAGCAGTTAGATGGAACTAAGAGAACAAAAGGAAGTCCTAGTAGCCATGTTCAGCTACTTAAACAACTGCCAGCTTTCATAGGGGGTTTTAAAAAATCTGTTCGCATCATTGAATTATTCATAATTCTGGGTTCATGACACACTCTGATTATTGTGTGGTTAACTAATTAACGCTTATGAATTCAACACCCAACACAAGAACTGTAATACTGCTAATAACACTCATTACCTACGTGCTCCCTCGCTATCTCTTCCTCCTACTGTTCTCAGAGTAGTTATTCCGGGGTAACTACTATCCCAATATTTTGCTTATGATTCCCTTGCCTTTTTAACAAAATATAAGCTGATAATACACACATTCATAAAAGGTATACTTCTTAGTTTAAAGTGTATTTAGCTTTTTTAAAAATCCTGACATTCTTCATATTCATGCTGAAAGAATTCTAAAATTTACCTTTTTCATTCAATAGAGTTGTTAACACTCATCCTTACTTTTATACAATTATAATGCATCTTTAGAATCAAACTGTTCCCCCCCCCCCCCGCAAAACCTTAGCTGTGAGTGGAATCGAGACAACAGCCACTTCCTTTGAGCATATTCTCCACAAGGATGACTTTTTCATAATTTTAATGTAATATGCTAGAATGAGCGTTGTTAAGGATATGACAAAGGTACATTATCTTCCCCAGGAGAATTAAATCCCATGACTTTTGGCAAGAATTAATCTTCCTGTTCACTACTGTATCTTTTTTTCTCTCATAACAGATACTCAAGAATATTTATGTATATATATTAAAGAAATAGAAACTAGTATAAAGGGGGCTGGCAGGTGGCATGGTAGTTACGGTGCTGGATCCTCACATGGCTGACTGTGGTTTGGTTCCGGGGCCCAGTGGCTTGCTTTCCCGCCTTTCCTTTAGGTCTCTCTCTGGTCAAGTTAAAAAATAACAAGTGGAATTAAATAAATAATTCTTTAAGAAGCATTAGTGGTCTAAAGCCAAAGTAGATTGTCAGAATACTATTGTAGTTTTCCATGAGACAAAAGAAAAGAAACTATCTTTTTCATGTGTGAGTTTACCCAGTTGCAACAACTTGGTGTAGCCTCCAAGCTTGTCATTGCTATGGTCTCCACCTCCTCCCTAAGTCTCTGCCTCAGAGGACAGTGTCCAGTTAGATCATCTGATTTTGTTAGTTTGCTAAATAATCTGCTTCATTACTTTGCAGTCATATCAACGATGTAAAGCTGGATTCCATGAGCTTTAGCATCCCTTGTAACCTCAGAGTCTATACTGAGGTATACAGGAAATGACTGGTATTAGAAAGGAAAATCCAATATTGAACACAGAACACAACACATTCTCAATTATTTCAAAATTGGAGTGAAACAATGATACAGCTAATTCAAAAGGTATTTTGTATTTGGCTGTAGAATTTGGGCTCTTATGTTTGAAAATGGTGATGTTTGGGAACTATAAAAAATGTCAATAACTAAATTAAATCATAACATAAAGACTAACAGGAAAGAAATGAAAAGTACCTTAAACTCCCTACACTACTTCCTGCTAAAAGTTGCTTCCATTCCTATACTCACTGTTGAAGTAAACATAACATTATCGCTCATGAAAAACTAGCATTTTACCTCAAACCTAAAAACAAGAAATCTTCCTTTGCCTCTAAAATAGCTATATTTATGTACTATTCCTTTCCCAGGTTGGGAACAGGGAACTAGAATATTTTGGTTCCAAATCTTTCAAGTAAGGAGCATACTGCTTGCCGAACAAAAATGCAAACAAAATTCAAATTCTATTGATTTCATTTTAAATACATACCTCTTTTTCATTTTAGAAAATAAATTAGCAATTCTAATTCTGGCTAAAGACAGATTCTCTTTCATTCCTGGCACAGTGGTTTCATTTGAAGACAGAAATTCCTTGGTGCTTCTGAACAGCTGCCAGTGCCAGTGGCTCATTTAAATTAGGTATTCATCAACCTGATTCCACTTCTAAACTGTATGGCCTTAGGCAAGTCAGTCACCCTTTCTGGGCCCAAGGTGAGGAAACCTGTAAACCAAGGAAGCTTACTAGATGGCCTCTGAATTCTCTTCCAGCTTTGATGGTCTCTGGACTAATAGGTATAAAAGAAAGGGAGAGGAGTTTCCTTAGAAGACATCTGTGAGGTTAAAGCTTCCAAAAGAACAGCTGGGTATATATATGATCAGTCTCTAGACTGTAAGAATCTTCTTTTAGAAATTCTTACAACTTTGGGTTGTAGGCTATGAGTTTATGATATTAAAATATTCATATTCTTGTGTGGTTTTAATAATCACTTAATGATACCAGTATGTCCAACATTAATTTCCTTTTAACTAGACTGTTGAATTTATTTATTTTTTATTTTTTTACTTTTTCTTTTCTTTCTTTCTTTACTTATAATTTTTTCACAAACATTTACTTTACATAGCAAAAAATTTTAACTCATACTCCATGGTTCTTGAAAGTTAAATAAACAACGTTCAAAATTTCAAAATACTGAATTTTAAAGATAATGTTCAAAATATTTCTTAACATTTTGTTTATGATTCTATAACAACAGAAACAGTATGGTTTTAAATATTATTGAGAAAATATTTACATGTCAACTACTCAAATTGTTGAATTTAATTCTTTATCAGTATTTAACCTACACACAGGCAAGTTTCAGAGACAAGGAGAGAGAAATACTAATTAAATGAAAAAGTCAGCACCAGGGATTAGGAGTAACTACAGATTCAAAGTACTTGAATCTGTGGCTGTACTAGTCTGTCAGTTAGTCAGATAGCATTTTTTTTCAAGCTGCTGGGTCAGGACTCCCAATAGCCAGTCAACTACATGGGAGCCATTTGCCTTAACCACCACACGTCCTGGCTGGCCACTAACTCTGGTTTCCAACTGAAAACCCCAACGTTCTTCCAGTGCATTCCTCCATTGGTGAATTATATCAAACTAGAAAAAAAATTTTTTTTTTTTTTAATTTGCAAGGTAAGGCAGTTGTAAGTGCCATGAAGATGTTAATTTTCTGGTGAAAGCCCTTCCAAATCTGACAAGTGAAAGAGAGGTAAGTAGTAAAGCTGTAATAAGGGTTGGCTAGGAAGAAAGGTAATTCTAGGCAACTTGCCTGTCTCAAAGCTAGGCAGGGATGAGAAAGACCTGGAGAAAGAGAAACAAAAAGCATTTTTTCAAACTAAGTTAGAAAGTTGGGCTCAAGGCAGGAGAGCTCATTCCCTCTCACCCACTCAGCTCAAAGCCACGGTGGTGAAGGACGGGTGAGCAGCTTACAGATGCCTTTCAACTTGTTTCTCAACTACATTTACTGTTTGTTGCAGGTAGCTGGTCACACTGATGGTATTTTTGGTGGGATCTCTCTCTGCTGCATAGATAGCTCTTCTGAACACCAGATCCACGTAGCAAATCAGATTTTTGGTTAAAAGAGAAACATGTGAGTATAAAGAAATGGGCAAATTTTCATGAGATGATCATAATCTCTAAAGGCCATTCTCAAGGAGACATTCTAAAAGTGTTATGAGCAATGACAGGCATTTTATATTTTCCATGGTGACCACTTTGTGGAACAATCCTCAATTGGATCCATAAATCCTGTTCTTGGTTTGGTTGTTTTGTTTTGTTTGCAAGTGAACCTCATTACTTTCCAGTCACACCTGGTGTGTGTCTCTGATGTGGCTGGGAGCAGGGTGGACAGGGGACTTCCCGTCTACTCTCCAGTGTGTCCTGGCCAGTGCACAGGTGTGTCATGGACTGAAATAAGGTTGGGAACTGGGTCATTTGCAGGCTGAAGGCAGCTGGAGTCTTTAGAGCACAAGCTCCTATTGATTGTCTGGGGACTCCTCGGTAAAGGAATGAGAGTTTTTAATTACCAGTAGTTGTGTTTCCCAACCAATAGGAATTCTTTTCCATTCTGAATATTTCCCCCCTTGAACAGATGCAAAATAAGGGGCCGTGGGCCTGGCATGTGGTATGGGATTTCTGTTTCCTATCAAGCAAGATAACTTTACGGATCTCTTTACAGCTAGACTTTACTCACCATCAGATGGATTTTTGTCATGGTTGATTCTGCAGGGGAACATGGTATTATTATAAACTTACTGATTTTTGTCTTTATACAACTTAACCAGAAGATAAGCTGGGTCAAAAGCTATACCAGTTTTTGAGAAATTTTAAAAAGAAGGAAGTAAAAGTTTAAAGTTTTGATAACTATGTCATGCCCTGCCTGCCTCCTGGGACCAATATACAGTTATCTGAAAGTGTTTTGATAAACAAAATGTTCTGTTCAGATCTAGCATACAATTACTTGACTACGAAGAAACTTACATCTGGGTTTTGAAGTTTGTGAGTAGGAGTAAGAATCTGAAAATACAGTACAAGGCTATGTGAGAAGATGCTGAGTGTGCAGACTCGCACACATTTCTTCCCTTGCTGGTAAGGAAACTCAAGAGTAAGGCAGCCCCTGTGGGCGCTCTCAGGAATCACTGATGCACAATTCAGTTTCATCATTAATGAAAAAAATGTCCAGCAAAACCTGGGGTACCAAAATGTTGCACAGACTAAAACCAACCAACAAAGACGCATATGAAAACAAAGAAATAATAAAAAAAATTCTTATTTTAAATGAGCTTTCCTAAGGTAACTGCCAAACTGTTATAATGGCATACTGTTTTCAATGACAGAATTCATACTGATGAGCCCAGGAGGCAAATTCCACACTTTTATTCTGTGCAAGACAGAATGTGTATCTGTAGAGGCAAAAGGACCTCAAGACCTCAGAGACATTTCAAGTTAAACTACAGAGAAAGGCCTGATGGGAGAAGTCCAAGCTTATCCTTGCGAAGTCTGGAAGAGTCCTCTCTTCAGTTCACTATTCACTTTTAGATTCAATTACCGCATTTGACAGGAGACACAAACTCAGAATTATTTAAGAAGTGTACCCAGAGATATGTGGTTGCTATATTAAGTGTGGAATCAAAGGCTGGCCCCATAGAGCAAAGGTGAAGTGCTACGCATAGGGAGCCAGATCCCACATGGCCCACCACTGTGAGTCCCAGCCCTGTTGGCTTGAAGAACATGCCAGGCATGTTTTGTGCATATGCTCCAAATCCTGATGGGATGGGAAATGGAAGAATGCTTACTCTTTCTTTTTCTCCCTCCTTCTCTCACATGCAGCTTCTGGCAATTTGAAGGAAAAAAAAAAAAAAGTGAAATCTATGTCCTTTTGTCTTTCCAGCAGAGATGAGCCTTACGTTCTAATACAAATGCATTAGTAACTCTTCATTCTAATAATAACGGCTATCATTTATTGAACACTTGTTATGTGTCAGGAATTTGTTGTTGCATATGATCTCAATGCCAGTAACAATCCTAGCAAGTTTTTATCACCATTTTAGAGAAAAGAGAATTAAGGCTAGTCAGCTAATAAGTGATTGAGCAGGGATTGGACTCAAATTTGCCTAACATTAGAGCCTGTGGATTTAACCACTACTCCAGGCACAGTTACTGGATTTTATTTCATATGCCAATTACCTGGGCTAGGAATGCATTCCTGGATTCTGAGACAAAGGGTGAACTCAGTGGGAAAAAGAACTGTGTCACTTTCTGATATCAGTGTGGCAAGGGATGAAAAGTGGTAGTGGTGATTTACACATTAGTGATTTGCCGATCTGCTTTAGGTATGCTTGCTCTATTAGATAGAGAGAAAGAGGGAAAGGGAGAAAGCACACTCCAATGAAGCTTGGTCACATCACAATCCCTTCTCCATTTCCCCATCCTGTTGGGGTTTGGGGCATGTATGCACACATGTTGGAAATGTCAAGTCGCCAAGACTGGGATGGCCAACTGTGGCTGACCATGTGGAATGTGGCTCCCTTAACCACTAGGCTCTGGGACTGACTCAAGGTATTATTCTTCATATGTATGATATGTAATCTACTCTGCAGTCCAGCTTATGCCATGTTTATGTGACCACATTTTGTCACACTAATACAGAATACATAATCTGCCAATTACACAGAATTTCCTTAATTCATGTGTTATTAGAATTTTCTAGACTGTGTTATTTGTAGGAAGAAGGGACCAGACTTACGTTGCCCATAAGGCACTGTTGATTCAACAGGGGTGGGAGAATAATAAAAATCAGTATATCAATTAAAAAGTGTTAACAAACCATTATGCACTAGCTAGATGTTCTCTGTGCATATAATTCATAAAATGATTTAGGCAAAAAAATAAAAGTCTCTAAGGGCCAAGCAGTGCAAGCAGTATCGCAATGCTCTGCACAGCTGACCCACACCTAGAGGGTTTGTGTCTGTGACCCTCTAAACATGCTGGGCATGGGGGTGCCCATGATCTGGGACTGGCTGAAGCTGGCACGTAGATCACAGCATTAGGACCCAGGTGAGTACACATCTGTCTTTGTCACTCACAGAAGAAATAAATAAACATACTTTAAAAACAGTCTTTAAAAGATTAAGATGAAGCAGACTCAGCCACAGTAAAGGAAATTAATTCATGATTTGAGACTAAATAAGGAAAACAGATTTAGCAGTAGCTGAACAAAGGGATGAAAATCTTACAAAGGACAAAGACAGCCAAGGTTAGAGAAAAGGAGGGAATCAGATGAACACAAGAAACACACTAGCTATCTCTTCAGAAAGATCTATTTACTTCCTGTTTATATTTTGGCAAATTTTATAACTATGCCAAAAAAAAATTAGTCTGGTTAAACGGTTAGCTGTGGGGGCGTAAGGAATAGTACATTCCAAAGGCCATGGGAATGGGTGGGAGTGCCCAAGACCTGAGGCAACAGCCTGGGGGACTTCCGGCTGATAGCTTTCCATTAGTGACAAAGCATTCCTGGAGTTGCGCCAGTCTCACCTGCTAAACTTAATCATGATGAAAGGCAGCAAATGCACTGGAGATTTTTCCTCCACTTTTTTCCCTTTTATCTTCCGTACTCCCTTCTGCCCTTGCTACCACTGACTTCCCTCTTTACTTTCTCTCCTCTCACAGGACATTATGGAGATGGCTCTAGTGCAACGATTTTAGGTTTACAAAAGTGAATCAGGCTCTGCCACTCCACGGCCCACAGTCCAATGAGGAAGAAAAACATCCACTATAATTGTGTATCACTTTACAAAGCACTTTCTCACACAGGGTAAGCATTACTATCTCCCCTTTAAAAGTGAAGAAACTGAAGCCCAAAGTGGTGAAGTGAATTATTCAAGATCAACTATCTAGTACAGAATACAGGTAATGAAGAAGAAACAAAGAGGGAAAGAATGAGTTAAAAGAAAGTGAATGACATTATTCTTCCCTCCAGATAATAAGTTTCACCACAGGCTGCAAAATTAGTATACACATACTTCAACCCATTTGTACGCATGCACACGTATACATGCACAAAAACATGTACACACATATTGATATACACATACCTGTAAATATACACACACACACAACTATACACACATCTTGATGTATATGTACATCTTGATGTACACATACATGTAAACACACATATACATGTATACACACACATATATACACATACCTGTATATATGCACATACAGGTATGTGTACAGGTATATGCACATACACATGTGTACACACATATTGATGTATGTTAATGATAATACTAGATAAATGTGAAAGTACTCTGTACTTTGCAAAAGGTTAAGCAAGTATAAATTAGGACCATTATTAGTTAGGACCAGAAATCAGTAAATATGCAAAGCCTAAGTTAATATTTAAAATATCTGTCAACCATAGCTTGTGAAAGATCAAAATACATTTTAAGGTTCAGGATAAACTATATAAGAAATGTAGATGGACTTAAGAAATTAAAAAAAATTCTTTTCAGACGTTAGGTTTTTTTTTTACTTGACCACTATGTGAGCCACTTTAATTACACAGTCATAAAGAGTACACCTGAACTTGATTCTAACTTTCACATAATTAAGATCATGCTGTATAGATACACCCCACTACTTTTGCCTACCTTCTTGAACACTGCCCTCATACCCTTTAATTAATTCAGTTTTTCATTTTTGACAATCAAATCAAGGCTATTATCTTGTATATCATTTTATTTTTTTTTCCTTTTATGGATTTTGATTTTGATTTACATTTAATCACTGTACATCTTTACAGTGTACAACTCAATAGAGAATTTTACAGTTCTTTTGTCTGTCAAGTGTGTAAGGTCTAGGGGAAGGGAAAAGAAACATGACAGAAACATTCCCGCCCACAGGAAATTTCCTGTTTTCCGCATCTAGCCTGCCATCACCAACGGACTATCCCACCCTTCAGCATTTGGTGTGCCCGCTAAAGGTGAACGGAAATGGTGATGAGCTTCATTGGCCAGATAAGGACCCATGGCGAGCACCTACTGGACAACAGCCCTTTAAGAACGAGCAGCACCAACCCTGGGTGTGACTCCCTCTGCCTCAAGCCTATGTCATCTCTACCCTGCCCCTATAATTACCTGTTTAGGCCCTCCCCATCACACTAGCCTAGTTCTCCCTGTTGGACTTACTGCAGTGACCCCACAGGAATGGGTGTTCTGGAAAAGGCTTTTGCTTGCAGTGTTATACCTCCTACTCATGGGAATCACAGTAATTCTAAGATGTCTGGACTGGCTAACCAGGGCTGCCTCCTCCCCATGCGTTAAGCCATGCCTGGCCTCCTCCTTCTTCTCATGGCCTTTAGAATGGGCTCTGCCTTGGCAGTAACAGGGTGAAAATTCCAAACACAACACACATGGGGCGATCAAGGGATTATCAATAAGACTGCTTGGTACAGGCACTCCTCATTAGTCACTCTGCAGTTCGACCATTCGGGGTAACTTAGCAGCCCTCTGGTCAACTCTGGGGGTATCTTTGGCCCCCTCAGGGATGTACCCCCAACGATCTATAATCTGGTCACATTTACCATCAGGAACCCATCTGTCTCTGGCTGTCCACCCAACTGGCAGGTACCCAAATAGATGCCTGGGGTATGGACCCTGGGGGTATTATAGAAATACTTAAAGTTTATCACAACTGCCCCCTACACAACCAATCCAGAAAATTTTGGCCCCAGTAATTTCGCCCTCTCCTTCCCCAAGCCAAGTGCCAGCTTTAATCAACTCTACTTTTCATTTTCTGGCCTCCCTGGACCCAACCCAAAATAACTCTTGCTGGCTCTGTCTTCCACTGTTAAGACAGTCATAGCTGCCATTCTGGCACCACCCTCATTCCAGGTCAGTCATACCTCTACCCACAACATCACTACCTCTCCACAGTTCTCCAATGTCTCTCTCCTTTACACCTCTAACCTCACCTGGGCTCCCAATGCCTCTGCCCAGTGCCCCCCTACCCCGCTGGGATTTTCATCCTCTGTGGAGGCACTGTGTTCTTTTGCTTGCAGCCCTATGCACAGCTCTCTTAAAACCCCTACTACCCTGGATCCTCCTGTTTCTAGGACCCATCACACTGCTATGCCTAATCCTGGCCTTTGCCCCCTGTTTTTCACACTTTCTCAGGGAACGCACAAACACCATTGCTAGAGTGGCAGTAAATCAGATGCTCTTGCACCCCACACACCCCTTCCACAAGACTCTCCCCACAGGGCCCCATATCTATGTCCCTTAACAGCCTAAAGCAGCCAGGGCAGTCGTCATCCCTTATCCCTTTAAGGTCGGAATGCAAGGTCCGGGGGAAGGGAAAAGAAACATGGCGGAAACATTCCTGCTGGCAGTAACTTTCCTGTTTTCCGCATCTGGCCCGCCATCTACACAGACTTTCCCGCCCTTCAGCATTTGGCGCACCCGCCAAAGTTGAATGGAAACAGTGAACTTCATTGGCCAGACAAGGACCCATGGTGACCACCTATTGGACAACAGCCCTTTAAGAACGAGCAGCACCCACCCTGGGCGTGACTCCCTCGCCTCTGACCAGGTGGGAGGACCTCACCTGAGAGCTTTTGCAGAATAAATTATATTGGTTTTATTAAACCACATGGCCTAACTCTAGTATTTTTGTCTTTACTGCCTCTAACTCGGCGGCCGTTCCCAAATCAAACCTAACAAAGTGTTTCTTCCTTTTGCCCCTCCCACTCTAATTATTTTAATTTCTAATTTCTTTGGTTCATTTATTTCAGTTTTTACAATAGAACATATGAGCTCACCAGAGAGAGACAGAAAGAGAAAGAAAGTGAAATCACCCACTAGGGGTTATGGCCACACCACAATCCCTTTTCTATTCTCCCCTCAAGATTTTGGATATGCCTGCACACACTATGGATTTTCAAGCTGTCAGGTCTGGGACTTGAATTGTGTAGTCAGCCATGTGGGATCCAGCTGTTGTAACCACCACCAGCTTGCCCTCATCTTTTTTTTTTTTTTTTTTTTTTTTTTTAATGTCCACTAAGGTAAGAAAGTATTAAATTCATCACCAAGAAGTTGAGGTTTCATTTCAAAGATTTTGTAAGGACCAAAACACCTAGATAACTCTTCTGAGGTACTTCTCCCCTTCTAAATTTATCTCTAACCAATGTATATGGTTAGCTGTTAAAGCCATGTTATTACTACATAAAATAATCTAAAAATACAGGAACCAGCAGTTAGCGTAATGGCTATGTCGCTGGACTTCCAAATAGTCGACCGCGGTTCGCGTCCCGGACTCGGTGGCTTAAAACTCACACCGGGTGCGTGTGTGCGTGCGTGCCCAAGATCCCGAGAGGAGAATGGAGAAGGGACTGTGGCGTGACCATCCCCCCTGGGGGGTGATTTCTCGCTTTCTGTCTCTATGTCTCTGTCTGTCTGTCTGGCGACGCATGCGCCCTATAGCAAAAAAAAAAAAAAAAAAATCTAAAAATACAAACCATACTATTTTCAGAACAGGCACACTGGAATAGATTCACCAAAGATTTTGGAAGTGAAAGTCAAGGTTTTCACACAGTAATAGCTTTTCTAAAGGAAGAGAAAAGATCAGAACTAAAAAAATAAAAAGACTCCTTTTTTTCAATATATGAATAAAAATTAAAAACTCATAATTGACTATATTAAAATAAAGTATTTTAAGTTTCTAAGGTAGTCCTAAGTTCATCAATTTGATTTTAAAAATAAAAATAAGAAAATTGAATTAAAAATATTTCTTCTTAATTGATTTATGAAAAAGTAAAAGGGGCTAATCATATAAGCTAATGATAGAAAATACCTTACAATTACTTTAATCCCCCCAACACCCTTTCTCATTTACAAAATGGTCATTTTGTAAATGAGAAATCTTAGAGAGACTGAGTAACTTGACTAGACAAAACCAGACAGACAGTGCTTCTTCCTTGCTATTTCTTCTAGAGAGCTGAAAGAAACAGATGTATAATTAGCAAGTGAAGAAGGAAGGAAGACTAGAAATGCTTCTAAAACGTAGGATTTTATTGTAAACCATGTCAAATTGAGTTGGGAATATGACTGAAACTAAATATCTAGAAAGAGTATAGTTTTTATTTTGCAATTATTCTTTGTAGTAATAGCATGGCTTCAATAACTAACCATATATGCACCAGTAGGTAGAATAGTGGTTAAGGCACTGGACTCACACATGGTCAACCACTGTTTGAGTCCCATACCTGGTGGCTTGAAAATCAGACCAGAATCATGTACGTGCATACCAAAAATCCTGATAGGTGACTCAAGAAGAAGGAACATGGTGTAGGCATTCCCTTGGGTGGGGTGATTTCTCACTTTCCCTCTCTGTATTTCTCAGTCTCCTTCCAGTTAACACACGCATGCTATGGAAAAAGCAAACAACAAACAACAGCAACAAAAACAGCTAACCATATATGTTGGATAGAGAGAAATTTGGAAGAGAAAAAGTTCCTCAGAAGAGATATCTGGGTATTCTGGTCCTTATAAAAATCTTTGAAATGAAACCTCCAAAGGTCTTGATGACAGAAGCAGGACGTTACCTAAGACTTGGGAAGGCTGACTGAGCAGAGGGGCCTTCAATTATTAGTGATGGTGTGGTTGCTGCCTTTTCACTTTGGAATGCTTCAACATTTCTTCCTTTATGCTCATCCTTAACCTTTTCTGTAGAGGTTTTCAAAAAATGAAAAGGATTAATATTTTTATTTAGCACAAAGTCAGAAAGGTTCACCTCTAGAAAATATGTCCCATAGCCAAAGGATCATTTGGCTATGGGACATCCCATAGTCACTTCCTGGATTACTCTACTCTTCCTCTTTCTAAAAAGAACAAATTTCTGTCACATAAAACAACCCTTTCTGTGTAGTTCCTCCCTGTTTTAATTTTTAGAACAAATTGATTAACTTAGGGATCACCACCTGTCTTTTTGCCCAGATTCTTTTGCATTTTGAGAGGGTGGGGTAATTCTTTCTTTTAAAATTCCCTAAATGAATACATACCTCTACATTTTTTTAGAGTTATATGTTATTATTATTATTTTTAATTTGACCAGAGAGACAGAGAGAAAGTGAGAAAGCAAGCCACCAATTCCGGGACTCCAACCATGGTCAGCCATAAGAGTCCAGCACCTTAGCCACCACACCACCTGCTGCCCCCAACACATACCTCTCTTAAAACCTGGTTAGAGGGCCAGCAGGTGGTATAATGGTGAAGGTGCTGGACTCCCACATGGCTGATTATGGTTCAAGTCCCAGACCCAGCAGCTTGAAACTCATGCTGGGAGTGTGTGCACAGATGCCCAAAATCCCAAGAGGAGAATGGAGAAGAGATTACAGTATGACCATAACCCCTGGGGGGTGATTTCTTGCTTTGTGTCTCTGTCTCTCCAGCGAGTGCACATGCCCTATAGCAATAATATCTAAAACAAAACAAAACACCCACTAGGTTAGAATGCTGGCTTGCTGGGTTATTAAGACAAAGAATAAACCAGTATTTATTGTAAGAGTGCTACAAATGAGCTCACTTCTACCTCTAAGAAAGTTTCTACATAGGGTCAGACCAGTTCCATCTGATGCTGGAGTTCTTTTCCTACAACTAAGTGTCCTAAATAATCAGAATTACCTAGACAAAACCAGGTCGGTACTATTTCCCCCTTACCCTGTCTTCTAAGAAAGTTGAGAAAAATAAATGTTGTAATTAGGAGGGAAACCAGAGAAAGAGGCTAAAAATATCTCTAAATTTTAGGACTTATTGTGAACCCACATCAAACTGGGTCTGCAGATAGCAATACTAGTGTCCAGTTATAGCAGCTTCTACTTTGATTACGAAGAACCCGTCCTCTTTAGTTGAAGGTTTTGCAACCCTTAGAACACTGTGTTTTTTCTAACAACCTACAAACTACAGAAAGAAGCTAAAATAAGTTAGGAAAACCAAGATGAGTTCTTATATCCACCTACCACTGGAGGCTTGCTGACCTTCATACACAGGAGTGGAGAACTCACTTATATGCTTATACTATTCACGGGATCATTTATTTACTTGCTCACAAAGTTTCAAGCCCTTCTGCTGAGCTACATCTTGTCTGGCTAAGCTCCAAAAAAAAAAAAAGTTTTAAAATGTAAATTAAATACAAATGGCAAAAGCCATATATCTGTATAGTTACAAATGTAAGTCACAGAGACATTTTCATAAATATCCTTGTCATTAATCTTTGAAAAATTCCTATGCAATAGACAATATGTGGGAGGGTAAGCCATTTTATTCTCACAGTTACATGTAGAAGGATCTGAGCAGTTGTAGAGATTTTTAAAGGAAAAAACAGAGGGGGCTGGCTTTATAGTGTAATTGTTAAGAAAGTCGGAACCCATATGGCCAACTACAGTTCAAATCCCAGAAGAGACGGCCCAAACTACACTTCTTACTAACTACATGACTTTAGGCCAATTGTATATTGCTCTGAGCTTCAGTTACCGTATCTAAAATAGAACGCAAGGTCCTAAGTACGTCATACATAAAGTATGTGAAATTGTTTTATAATCTATAAAGTGCTAGGAAAATGAAAGAAAATATTATGATCTTCATTTCTCTCTGGCCTTTTTCTAAATAGGCTGATCAGAAGTGCTAAGACTTATCATCAGCAAGACTTGTATTTCTCAATCATTAAAAAATATATATTAAGAAAATTGATATAGAGGGCCAATTTTATGGTCTAGTGGTTAAAGGAACTAGATCCCACATGGCCAACTGAGGTTCTAATCCCAGTTCTGGCTGCTTAAAAAACATGCTAAGCATGTGTGCATACATATACCCCAATTCCCAAAAGGATGGCAAAACAGAGGAGAAGAAATTGTGGTGGGACCATATTCCATTGGGGGGTGCTCCCCTACTCCATCCCCTTCTCTCTCTCTGTCCCTGGCAAGACATGCACCCATTTGCAATTCTTTTTGAAAGTGATTTGGAATAATATAATAAGAAAAAATAACCTCTTCCCCTTTGGGAATTGAAGATCTTTAAGGCAAAAATAAGAATTTAAATGTTAAGATTTCTTGCAAGTTCTCTGCTCTTTCTCTTCATTTCCTGTAGGCTGCCTTCCTTATACTGCATGTTTCATGCATACTGTACATTATAATGACTACTCTATGAATTGATGATTCCTTTATGAGAAATGGTTTACTGTGTAATCAAGCAGTGAGAGAATTGTCTCAGGGTTTGCTTACAAGAAATTCAATTATGAATTACTAAATGTGGTGCTCACACAGAGAAGATTGAAACCTATTTTGTTTTGTTTTGTTTTAAATGTACTATCAGTCATAACAGGTCAACATTTCTTTGCTTATTGGGACTAACTCATGACTTTTCAGCTATCCACTCAGGAAGTCAAGTGATACTTTAAAGATCCAGCAGTGTAGTGATCTGTAAATGAGGGTAAATTACTTAAGTTGGAATTCAGCAAACGTATAAAGTACTGATAAGGCTCCATGCTGGGAGGAGTTAGGGAAGGACAAATATGAATAATAGATGTAACTTCTGCCCTTAAGGAATTGGAATTATGATAGCAAGAAAATAAAAGGACATGTAACAAATAAAGAACATATTGAGAAAGAGAAAGCCAGGATCCATGGGCATTAAGAAGAGCTGAAGGGCACGAAAAACCAAGCTTTCTATTCTGATAGATTTATTTTCATAGGAAGTTATTCTAAACCAATGGGGCTCTTTATGTATCATGTTAACCTATAATAACCAATAAAGCTAACAAAGGAAGAGAAATTAATCTTTTCAACACCGTTAAAAGTTTAGGTGGCAACTCAATGGATTTTGATATCTTTTTAGGATACAGGAGGCTGAAAAGACCTCCATTCCAATTCTAACTACAACAAAAATCCGGATCATTTACAAAATTATTTCTTGAATCCATCAGACACAGTACCTCCAAGTAGAGAGGGACTGCCTACACTTATTCTCCTGGGTTAGGGCATGGGAGTAGAAGACACCAAGAACGTATAAGCTGGTGGTAACAAAAAATTTCAGCAAATCACAAAAGGCAGATTGTGAACTAGCATGAGAGCATAGACACTTGAGAGTCTCAGACACAAAGCAGTTTTGCATTCACTTGTGAGCTTTCCCTTCAAACATCACTGGGCAAGCATTAAATGATTGGGCATGTGGGGCTCAGGGATAAGGAGGAGGGTAACAGGGCAGGAGATCAGGGAAAGCTGATGGTGCTTCAGGACTGGAATAGACAAAGGGAAACAGCCCTGCCCAGGTTCTATCTCATCTAAGGTACAGATGCTCTAAGCTTCTAGAACATGGAGAACACACAGAAAACATATCTTAAAACACAGCTGAAAGCTGAAGCCCACTGAGAAAATGAAATAGAAAATACTCACTACTCTGCCCGGGGCAGGAAACAATCCTGGGTGCGGACTGTTAGAGATTCCCTATCACTTGGAACAAAACAGTATAACCGACGTGAACACAGCACCTGTGACACTCAGAGACACAGTGCCCAAGGCTACGGCTGTCCCAGAACAACATAAAATGAACCTCCTGCATCTCGCCCTCCCCGACTCAGCTAGCAAACATTAAGTAAATGTGGCAGTCTACTGCTAAAGTGGTCAAGAACATGAAGAAAAGAATCCCTCTGAGATGCAGGCTCACAACAAAAGCCTAAAGCTGAGGATGAAATAGGAATATTAAGAAACATTCCTTGGGTGGCTGATTGTGGCACAGCATCATGACTTTTCAGATGACCCTATATACGTTTGTGTGTGTGTGTGTGTGTGCATACACACAATATTTACACACACATACACATAATACACACATACATATATACACATATATATGCATATTATATATACACATAAAGCTATAAATATATACACACAGACATTATATACACACACATATATACGTAATACACACATACATATATATGCACATTATATATACACATAAAGCTATATATATACATATATATATATATATATATATATATATATACACACACACACACACACATTTTATTTTATTTCTTTATTTTTGGAGGTTTTTTTTTTTTTTTTTTTTTTTTTTTTTTTTTTTGCTATAGGGCGTGTGCGCTCGCCAGACGGACAGAGAGAGACAGAGAGATAGAAAGTGAGAAATCACCCTCCAGGGTGGATGGCCACGCCGCAATCCCTTCTCCTCCATTCTCCTCTCAGGATCTTGGGGATGCACACACACGCACCCGGCATGAGTTAAAGCTACCAGGTCCGGCACTTGAACCGTGGTTGAGTACATGGGAGTCTAGCAACATAGTCATTACACCAACTGCTGGTCCTTTCACACACACATATTTTAAACTCACATCATATTCAAACTTCTGAAAACCAAAGAAAGAGAAAGCCTTAAGATAGCCAAAGAAAAAATTAATTTTACATAGAACAAAGGTAAGAATTGCCTTTGTAGATTTGCCAGAAATTCTGCAAGCCAGAAGACAAAGAATCAGAAGGAAAAAAAAAATGTGAACCTAGAGCTTGATGCACAGAAAAACATTTTTCAAAATATGAAGGAAAAGGGCCAACAGTTGGTGTGGAGGTTAAGGTATTGGATCCTATATGACAGACTTCTCAGTTTGAGTCCCCGACATGGAGGCTTGAAAATCACACTGGGGACCTGGCAGGTGGTGTGGTGGTTAAGGGTGCCGGATTCCCACATGGTCGACTGCAGTTCTAGTTCTGGACTTGGAGGCTTACTTTCTCACTTCCCCACTCTCTCTCACCCTGTCCCTCTCTGGTCAAATAAAATAAATAAATAAAGTTGAATAAGAGAATGGAGGATAGGGATTTTGGCGTGTCCACCTCTAGGGGGTGACTGGGTGATTTCTCATTTTTTCTGTATCTGTGTCGAGCACATGCGCCCTGTAGTGCAAAACTTCACACATGCGCACAAAAGAGAAGATAGTGGTGATGGTTGTGCAACAATGTGACTGTACCTAGTACCACTTATGTACACTTAAAAATGCTTAAAATGGTAAATTTTATGTTACGTCTATTTTACCATAATAAATTACTCGAAAAAATACCTTTTCAGCTGTTTCCTAGTCACCCACATGTAGCTACCCATCATCTCCTTTACTATTATTCTCACATGGGGATCCTTCCTTTCCAAGGTGCCTAGAATCAGCTGCAGTCTGAGCAGGCTTAGTGACCCAGGAGGTCATGCATTCATAGCTTTCCCACAATATAGGTGATGTCTCCTCCTCCTCTCTATCACCTCCTCACATTCAGCTACTTCTCAGATGATCTCCTCTCTAGGCTCATGTCCTAAGTCCTCATCACAAAATGTCATCATCAGTAGGGTCACTCAGTGCAGGAGACAGCAGGTCTAACCCATGCGGTCAGCGCCCTTTTGTGACCTTTAAGCCAATTCATCACCTTACTCTTGGACCTTCTAGCCACCCAATGATGCTGGTCAGGCCCTCCTATTTATCCTGGGGTCATTCACACCACAGTCTCTCATGGACACCTAACTTGCACAGGTAGACAAGACCCCCACCTGTACTTTCCAGCCAGACGTATATGCACCTTTTTATGTCTGTATAAACTAGATAATAGCTCACTATCATGTGAAGGCAATTCGGCCCCTCCAATGACTAGCTGAAGTAGAAACTGCATGCTATTTTTAGAGAAAGAAATATCTCTTTATTGGTTAAGAAAATTAGACATCACAAATTTAAATAATTTTTCAGAGGTGACTGATACAATATTTATAGGATTATGCAGAATAGTAAACACACACACACACACACACAATCAAGACATAAAAAGACATTTTAAAAAACTTGTGGCATGGATCTCAGTAGGACTATGTCTTACAATAGAAAAAAGAATTGTATTAATAATCAGAAGGAAAGATGAGAGTTGAATGTATATGGCTTTTAGTAAAGAAGTATTAATAATAGAGATACTCAGGGACCTGATCTAAGACAGTATAATTTATTATTTTTATGCATTATCTGAAACAGGGAATACAGGGTAGAAACCACCTGTGTCAAGTATAAAGTATAGAATCTTTTCTAAATTATAAAATGTCACAAAGATCCCACAAAATGCTCTAAGTAGGAAAAAATGTGGGGACTGAACTTCTATTTCAGGAAGAGATTGTTTATAAAGGAAAACACTGGTCTTAGAGGCAAATAATAAGAGCTCTCAAATAATAGTCACAGCCATCAGTAGCTATCAAGTATCATACAGCATCTCCTTCAATCCTTAGCAACCCTTCAAAGGAGCGGTTCTTCCTGCTCTGTAGACGAGCTCACCGACGCTCAGAAACAGCGTGTCCAGCACTACAGTGCGGAGTGACTACAGAATGTGCCTGACTTAATCATTAGCAGCTCTCCTTCTGGATGCTGAAACGGGATTTGCCAGATATCAAGACAAAGATTGATCCAGGAACTCAATTCTGCCACTCTTGCCCTTGATGGTCTGAAAGGGAGTATTGCTTAGCAATTAGCAGCCTGTACAAAAAATGCTGAGGCATGATTAAGCTTTGATTCCCTGGCAACTTTACAGATCCATGATATATTCAGATCAACTAGTAGAAAACAAAATTTCACAATAGGAAATTCATTTCTGTACCTGGTAATGTTGACTTCCATAGTCCCAAATTCTTATGTTCAAATTCTAACACTCACGGCAATAATATTAGGAGGTGGGGCCTTTGAGAGGTGCTTAGGTATTGAAGGTGGACTCCTCATGCATGGAATTAGTGCCCTAATGAAAAAGGCCCAAGGGAGCTCATTCACATCTTCTACCATGTGTGGGAATAGCAGGAAGGAACAACCTGTGAACCAGAAAGCTAATCCTCTCCAGATACCAAGATGAGCAGCTCAGTCTTACACTTAGCCTCCAAAACTTTAAGAAATACATTTCTGTTTACAACATCTAGTTTACAACGATCTAGTTTACAACATTTTGTTATCCTGGGATATCAGGAAAGTCGTGACATGCTTTTCTATGTTTTACTATGAAAAAATGTGTCTTGACTTTTCTGATGATTCAATAGAAGCCTAAATGAACTCAAACATAGACATGCAATAGAACACTATGCAGCCTTAGAAAGGAAGAAAATGCTGGCATATATTACAACATGGACACGCCTTCGGAAGACGCCGGCCGCCCACGGTCAGACACTGTGTGATTCCACTTATGTGAGATTCCTACAGTAGTAAAATTCATAGAAACAAAGGGTGGAATGGCAGTTTCTAGCAGCGTAGGGGAGGAGGAAATGGGGAGCAGCTGTTTAATAGGTAGAGTTTCTGTTTTGTAAGATAAAAAGTGTTCTGGAGATTGAAACAAACAATGTGAATACACTTAAATACTACTCAGCGATACCAAAAAATAACAGTGAAAGTGGCAAAATGTATGTGTGCTTATCACAGTTTTTAAAAAATGTTGATAACTGTTCAGAAATCAATCAATCAGTTAAAAAGAAGTTAGAGTGAAGTGAATTTGGAAAAAGAACAGTGGTCCATACAGAGATTGAAAGCTAGAGCTTGAACGTTGATGAAAATGCCTCTTTGGAATTGTGTGGAAGGATCCCAAATAAATGTTACTAGTAAGTGTGAGCTGATATTACAAATTATTTGTAAAGAGAAAGATCCTCAAGAAATCCATGCTCATAGTAACTTGTTCATGGTAACATGCTTGTGAATAAAATAAACCAGCTAGAAAAATACAGAGGCTGCAGGCTGTATTCTGAAGTCTATTGCAAAGTCAATTATTTAGAATGCAGAATTCTTTCACCAAAGGGACAATGTTGCCATGCAGGGATCAGCATTATGGCCCACAGGCCAAATCCAGCCCCCCAAAATGACTAATATTTCATGACATATCATGAAATTAAATTTTCAGTGTTCATTGACAAAGTTTTACTGAAATTGTCACCATGCTCATTCATTTACACATTGTCTATGGCTGCTTTCTCATATAACAGCAGGACTGAGTGGTTCTGAGACCAGGAGGCTCACAAAACCTAAAACCCACACATGCATATATAGTATTTGGCCCTTTACATTTTAAAAGTTTACTAACTGTGACAGTTATTTTATGTGTCAGCTCACCTAGGCTAAGGGATGCTCAAACCTGGTAAAACATTGTTCCTTGGTGCATCTGCCAGAGTATTTCTGGAAGAGGTTGGCATTTGAGTCAGAAAGAGTAAGAACAGCCCACCTTCCCCAGCGTGAGTGGGCATCCTCTAATCACCTGAGAGTCCAGACAACAAAAACAAGCAACGGTGGAAAAGAGGAAAGGTGAATTCTCCCTTTCCTTGCGGTTGGTTATCCGTCGCCTGCTACATGCATTGGAGCTCCTGGTTCTCAGGCTTCCCAACTCTGGGACTTACATGCACCTTCTACTTCCCAGGTTCTCAGGCCATTAGCACCTGACTGGGAGTTAGCCATAGGATCCCCCAGTTCTCAGTCCTTGTGACTCAGACTGAATTACACCACCAGTTTCACTGGGTCTGCAGCTTACAGGTGGCATGTTGTAAGACTTCCCAGTCTCAATTATCATGAAATATATATACATGAGAGGACCTCAAAAAGTTCACATAAAATATGTATTATGAAAAATCTATGCATAATTTTTTAAAATTTGGGTACCAAAATAAACTCACGCTTTCACCTGTTTTTTCCCAAAATATTTTAGAAACACTTTCATATATGATATACCCTATTGGTTCTGTTTCTCTGGAAAACCCTGACTGATACACTGATCTTTGGTGTGAAGGATTTTCTCAGGATGGCTGGCAAAAGCTGATGTTATTTGAAATGTGGTTGTGCTGTGCTGTTAACAGAATCCGTAAGTCTATGTTTTGAGTTATCCAGTAGCATTTCCGGCTGTGGGAGTTCTAAACACCAGAACAAACCTTTCAAAGTTATACTTTCCTACCTTTACTTATGTTGCTTAGTCAATTTGGAATACCTTTACCCCACAACAAAAACAATAAAAATACCTAACATGTATGAGTTAACAAAACTAAGCATTTTCTAGTTGTTTTAAGCACTTGCTATGTATTTACTTTTTTTAATCTTCAGAACAGCTCAATGGGATAGTTACTATAATATGCCTGTCTACCAGTGGGAAAACTAAACCTCAAAAAAGTTAGGTAATTTCCTCCAAGTCACATTTTTAGGAAGTGCTTTAGCCAGGATATAAACTCAAGTCTAGCACAAGCTCAGATTTTGTGCTATTATCTACTGACTACAAGACTATATCCTCTTTTTCAACTTTTGAAAGACTTTTCGAGTTTTTTTATGTGTGTGTGCGTGTGTGCTCTCCAGTGAGAGAGAGCGAGAGAGAAGCCCACAATGGGGCATGGTCACACCTCATTCTTTTCCCTCCATTTCTCTATCCCACCAGGATTTTAGGCACACATGTCCAGTGTGTTTGTCAAGCCACCAGAACCAGGGTTTGAACCATGGTCAGTCATGTGAGATCCAGTTCCCTATGCAGAGGGCTTGAGTGCTATACTACAGGGTAGGCCCAAGGTCTTTCAACTCTTAAAACTTAATTCAAATGACAGATTTTCATGAATTCTTTCTCCCAGACTTGCTATGCCTACAAGTTCAAAACAATTGCATTAATATTTGTGATCAGAAAAGTCATGAAGCATTTTTGCATAGAAAAAAATACGTTATGACTTTTCCAACAACCCAATAGTTTTATCGATTCTCTGCATGTCTTTAAAAGTATTCAATTAATTTTATTCTGTATTCTAATTTATATGTCTCACCCTACCCCCACCTTACTCACACAAATACACAAACAAAATGGGAGCTTTAGGCTCGATCAGGGCAAGGAATATACAATTTCTTAGTAGAATCATACCACATCACACACAGTAGGTGCATCAAAAATGTACTACCACAGGGATCAGCAGTTAGCGTAATGGCTATGTCGCTGGACTCCCATGTGGTCGACGTGGTTAGAGTCCCAGACCCGGTGGCTTAAACTCACGCCAGGCACGTGTGCATGTGTGCCTATGATCCCGAGAGGAGAATGGAGGATAAGGGATTGCGGTGTGGCCATCCCCCTGGGGAGGTGATTTCTTGCTTTCTGTCTCTCTGTCTCTCTCTGTCTCTCTGGCAAGTGCACACACCCTGTAGCAAAAATCTCTCCAAACTTAAAAAAAAAAAAAAAATGCACTACCACAAATGATTGAGTGGATGAATACATGAGCAGCTAGCTACTGATATTAAACAAAACATTGTAATAGAGACAATTCTTCATTTGGAAAAGATATTAATATGTTCTCATTATGAAAGACAGCAAGCTTGGTTTTATTTGCTGTTCAAAGAGACATTCTTTTCCTTTTTTAGTTTTTTTTTTTTTTTTTTTTTTTTTTTTTTGCAATAGGGTACATGTGTTCACTGGTGACAGATGGAAGACAGAGAGGGGGAAAGTGAGAAATCAATCCCCGGGGGGGCGACCATGTTGCAATCCCTTTTTCTTCATTCTCCTCTCATGATTTTGAGCACGTATGCACACGTACCTAGCATAATTTTCAAGTTGCTGAGTCCAAGGCTTGAACCATGGTCAACCATCTAAGAGTCCAGCACTTTTACTACTACGCCACCTGCTAGCCCCTTGAGACATTCTTTTCTGACCCACATAACCACTGGAAGCAAGGTTTAAAAATAGCCAAATAGGGAGCTTGAAGAAGTTCCTCTATTTATATGAGATCTAGCCAGAAAATCAGAGCCCCAACATTCATGTCTCCTTGGGAGACAGTGCTTCCTACCTTTTTTATTTTCTGAGTATTTTACCTGATAAAAATCCTACATAGAAGTCCAAATAATAAAACATATTAAATGATATCTCTTGTAATGAAAGCAGTAGAGGTAGAAAAGAAAGAGAAGAGAAATCTAGAAACCTTCAATTTCCAAAGGACTCCTAGGAGACCACCATAGAACTTCTAGGAGTTTGGCTAGAAAACTATATTGAAATGGATGTTAACTCATTAACATATTTGAATCCATTACTACCTTCTTACTTACAAATAAACTTTTGAAAAGACAATGCTCTTCAGTGCTATCAAGATGTGATATAAAAAATAATCCTGTGCTCCTAATTAACAGACATATCAAGAAATGAGTCCATTATAATCCATAACAAGGGTATCGATTGTGTTGGAGCCAAGGCTCAGATAAATATTTCACTAAGTCATCCATTATCTCTAGAGCAAAATAGGGCCTTAGCATCATTCAATACTTGGCTGCTAACATAATGTAAAGAATGAGGTCAAGGAAGGATCTAGAGGAATCCTGAAGAGAGGCAGGAGAGACGTCGCGTCACTGGACAGGTAAAACCTAATGGCCGAGGTATTGGATGGTGAGGCGGTGGGGAAATGTGACACTCTGTGAAGCAGACCCACGTGAGAAAACTGCCGGTTCATGTTCAGAGACCTCCTTGAGTATGTGACGTATGCCTGTGCCCATGATCTGGGCTGACAGGCTAGGTGTGGCTCAGAGTGCCAAGATCCCTGTTGGGGATTCTGTCTGTCTCTAATAGAAGAAACAAACTTTTAAAAAGATAATGATCTTCAGTGCTATCAAGATGTGATATAAAGGGACCAGCAGTTAGCGTAATGGCTATGTCGCTGGACTCCAACGTAGTCGACAGCAGTTTGAGTCCCGGACCCGGCGGCTTAAACTCACGCCGGGCGCGTGTGCGTGTGTGCCCAAGATCCCGAGAGGAGAATGGAGGAGAAGGGATTGCAGCGTGGCCATCCCCATTGGGGGGTGATTTCTCGCTTTCTGTCTCTCTGTCTCTCTCTGTCTTTCTGGCGAGCGCACCTGCCCTATAGCAAAAACCTCTCAGAAAAAAAAAAAAAAAAAAAAAAGATGTGATATGGAAAAAATGACTCTGAGGGTCACATCTCAACATGGCCGCAGGCTGACCATGTATCACCAACAGCAAGGAAGGAGCCTACTGTCAGCTATTCCGCTAAGATGTCTCATGATTTATACATCACCTGGAAGGGGCAGATCTTTGACATATAGGCTGTCTAGTAACTGCAATATAATGTTAAGGTGAAAAATTCATGCTTGAACTGAAAAAAAAAAAAAAAAAAGGATCCTGTGCTCCTAATTAACAGACATATCAAGAAATTAGTCCATTTTAATCCATAAGAAGGGTACCGGTTGTGTTGGAGTCAAACCTCAAATAGATATTTCACTGTGTGGAGCTAGGTGGCATCGTTAGCACTCTGGCTCTCATATAGCCCACAAACCCAAAGGCACTAGAGATTAGGCCCACAGCACAGAAACTCTAGAGCAGTTTTTCAGAAAGAAAATAGAGGGGGGCAATGAAAGGGCTTTATTCATGATCTTCAAATTGGTACAAACTAGAGATGGCATATATTTCTTCTTTTTTTAAAGAGATTTTTGCTATAGGGCTTGTGCACTCTCTGGAGAGAGAGAGTGTCAGAGACAGAAAATAAGAAATCACACCCCAGGGGGATGGCCTGGCCATGCTGCAATCCCTTCTCCTCCATTCTCCTCTAGGGATTTTTGGGCACGCATGCACATGCGCCCAACGTGAGTTTGAAGCTGCTGGGTTCCAGGATTCAAACCATGGTCGACTATGTGGGAGTCCAGCAATGTAACCATTATGCCATCTGCTGGTCCTGTTATATATTTCAAATGTCAATTCTTAGAAATTTAGATAAACTTTTAGTTTTAGACCAAGAAAATCTGCTTTGAAATCCTGGCACTTTTACTTCCCAGATCTATGAGTTTTTATTTAACTTCTCAGATATATATTGTGTAACTAATAATGCTTGTCCTATCTCATGTTGCTAACTTCACATTAAAATGTGGGTGGTAAATTAAAAATATTAAGCTCTTTAAGGGCTATTTTCAAATCATCAGTTTAGAATCTAAAGTTTTTCTCTCTGTGCATATGGGAGAGTGATCGTGGAAGGATATACCAGGTTCAGAAAACCACAGAATCTCAATAAAATTGTGGAATGGATGGGTCCAGGAGATGGCTTAGCAGTCACATCACTGGACTCCCACATGGCCAAATATGTTCTGAGTCCTGGACCTGGCAGCTTGAAACTCACCCCAGGTGTGTGTGTGTGGGTGTGTGCACACGTGCACATGCACACATATTCAAAATCCCAGGAGAAGAATGGAGAAGGGGTTGTGGCATGACCATCTCCCCTGGGGGGTGATTTCTTACTTTCCCTCTCACTGGCTCTGTCTCTCCAAGGTGAGTGCATGTGCCCAATGGCAAAAACCTTTACAAATATTTTTTTCTTCACTCTTCTGACAGCTGAAAAGTTCCAGATCAAGGTGCCTAGAATACTGGTTTTCATTAGGCCTCTCTTCCTGGCTTGTAGATGGCTACCTTCTCGCTGTGTCCTCAACTGCCTTTCTTCTGTGCATGTACAGTCCTAGTTTATCTTCTTCTCCTTATAAAGACACCAGTCCTACTGGATTAGGACCCTACCCTTAAGACCTCATTTAGTTCTCAATTACCTTCTCAAAATACCTGTATCCAAAACATAGTCCTATCAGAGATTATGGCTATAGTACATGAATTATTGGGAGGACATAATTCAGTTCATAACAGGATAATCTGACAAAATTTGAAAGATCTGTGCAGTGAAAACAATTATTATTACTGAGAGAAATGAAAAAAAAAAACTAAATAAATTAAAAGATATTTATTGAGTCAGGAGACTCAATACTGCTAGGATGTCCGTACTTTACAAATTAATCTACAGATTTAATTCAATCTTAATAAAAATCCTAAAAATTTATTTAGTAGAAATAGACAAGCTGATTCTAAAATTAATACAGACATGCAAAAGACCTCAAATAGCCAGAATAACTCTGAAAGAGAAAAAGAAATTGGAAGACTAACACAATCTGATTTCAGGAACTATTCGGGGGCTGACCACATAAGCCTAAGGGTACAGGGAGCCAGATCCCACGTGGCTGACTGCAGTTGGAATCATGGCTCCTGCAGCTTGAAAAACATACAAGGTGCATGTGCATGCGTGCCCCAAATCCTGACAGAATGGAGAAATGAAGAAGAAGGAATGTGATATGACCACAACCCATTGTGGATGCTTTTTTCCTCTCCTGTTCTCTCTGTCTCCAGCAAGCATGTGTGTCCTCTGGCAATTAAAATAATGAAAAATGTGAATAAGTAGAATTTAATCTGGGTAAAAGAATAAACAATTTAAGAAGCAGATAAACTATTTTTCTAATGAGAGCAGCAACTTTCAGAATATGATTACACACTGTTTAAGTATGTTTAGTTTTGTGTTTTACTAATGAAATAATCAAGATTTGAAAAAAAATATATTTATAAGAAAAAAATACCTTTAAAAATTTTTATAATTAAAAGTATGACATCCAATAAAGTATCAGCATAATTTATTTTCTATAGATTTGTGGGGCCACTGTTCTTTAGGGTGGTTAATTTTTCCAAAAATTTAGATTCCACATAATAAATCATTATTGAGAGGGAAGTTTTGTTTTGTTTTTGTTTTTGTTTTTGTTTGAGAGGTTTTTGCTATAGGGCACGTGTCCTCGCCAGAAAGACAGAGACAGAGAGATAGAAAGCGAGAAGTCACCCCCCAGGGGGATGGCCACGCCACAATCCCTTCTCCTCCCTTCTCCTCTTGGGATCTTGGGCATGCACGTACACACGCCTTGGCGTGAGTTTAAGCCACTGGGTCCAGGACTTGAACCACGTCGACTACATGGGAGTCCAGCGACATTGCCATTATGCTAACTGCTGGTCCCAAGAAGTAACTTTTGGATTACATTTATATTTCTAATGAACTTTTACTTCTAGGAAGTGGACTAAAAAGAGAAGTCATTTCAAGGAAGTATTTCAGAAGGCTAAATATTCTGGCAGATCTTAACCTATTTTAGATGGAATTCTACATAAGCTGAATTAAAGTTTAACTAACTAAAATTTTAAATTGAAATGCATGAAAGGAACAAATGTGGAGCATATTTTTCATTACATATATTACTTGTGCCACACTGTAAAATACTGTTAGAAAGCAGAAGGGCAAAGTTTTCCAAAATAATTACATCAAAGAGAAGTATATTCTTTCTAAGTAGCTAAAGTGACTCTGGAGACCATTTTTAGTAAGCAATCATAGGTTCCGTGCAAAGGCACATGGTTTCCAATAATAAAATAGTACTACAAATTGAACACCAACAAATACAAGGGCACTTCAAAAAGTTTAATGAAAACACAGAATTAAAGCATGAGTTTATTCTCAATTCTCCTCAACCTATTTATAAAGATTCAAAAAGAAGGAACCCTCTCATACTCATGCTATGAGGCCTCTATCACCTTGATCCCCAAAGCAAACAAAGACATAACAAAAGAAGAAAACTACAGACCAATATCCCTGATGACTAAAGATGCACAAATCCTCAACAAGATACTAGCACATTGTACCCGACAACACATCAAAAAATTACACACCAGTACTAGGTAGGTTTTATACCAGGGATGCAAGGGTGGTTCAACATACACAAAACAATAAATGTAATAGAGCACATTAACAGAAAGATAAAAAAATTATATTAATTGATGCAGAAAAATTATCTGATACAATACAATATCCCTTCATGATTAAGACTCTCAGCATAACTGGTATAGAAGGGACATTTCTCAACACGATAAAATCTATACATGATAGGCCTATAGCTAACAACCTACTGAATGGGGAAGAGCTTTTAGCTTTTCCTGAAATAAGGCATGGCTGTCCATTTTCCCCACACTTTTTTCAACATAATACTGGAAGTCCTAGCCAATGCAATCAGATAAGAGAGTAAAACAAAAGACATTAAATAGGAAAAGAAGAAGTAAAATTATCTCTATTTGTTGATGACATGAGTATAAACACAGAAAATCCAAAAGAATCCATCAAAAAAACTAGAAATTATTTTTAAAAATTAAGTAAAGTGTATATCAACAAAATTGATATATAAAAATCTATATCATTTTTATACACCAACAATGAACAAACTGAGGTAAAATTGAAGAACGCAATCCTATCTATAATAGCCACACACAGAACAAGATACCTAGGAATAAATCTAACCAAAGAGGTGAATGACCTCTACAAGAAAAAAATGCAAAAAACTGAAAAAAGAAACTGAGCATAATACACAGAGTAGAAAGACATTCCATGTTCCTGGATTAGAAGAATTAATATAATCATAATTAAGTTAATTTACATATTCAATGTAATTTAAATCAAATTACCAGATACTTTCTTTACAGAAATAGGAAAAACAATCATAAAATTTGTCTGGAATCATAAAAGGCCCCATATCACTAGAGCAATACTGTGCAAAAATAATAAAGGCACCTCAAAATATATTACAAAGCTGTGACAATCAAAAAAGCATGGTACTAGGGTACTGGCACAAAACCAGGCATGTAACCCAATGGAACAGAATGGAGAACCCCAAAATAAACCTCAAAACATGCAATCAACCGATCTTTCACAAAGGACACAAGACAATACAGATGGGAAAAGAAAGATCTTTTTAGCAAATGGTGCTGGATGAACTGAATATCCACATGCAGAAAAATGATTCTAGACCCCTATTTCTCACTCTTAACAAAAATCAACCCAAATGGATCAAAAATCCAAATATAAAACCCCAAAACTATAAAACTATTGGAGGAAAACACGGGCGAAACATTTGAAGACACTGGAGTAGGCAAAGATTTCTTAAGATCCCTAAAGCATAGGCAATAATACCAAAAACAGACAAATAAGACTACATCAAGCTAAAAGGCTTCTGTACAACAGAAAAAAACAATAATCAGGGTGAAGAGACAACCCCCAGGATGGGAGAAAATATTTGCTTACCTAAAAAAAAAAAAATAAAACCAATTTAAAAATGGGCAAATTAGCTAAACAGACAACTCTCCAAGGAAGACATACAACTGGCCAAAAAGCATATGAAAAAAAAGCCCTCTTATCATAAGAGAAATGTAAATTAAAACCACAATGAAATACTACTTAACCCCAGTCAGAATAACTATGATTAAAAAAAAAAAAAGAAATGAAACATGACAAGTGCTGGCAAGGCTGTGGTGAAAAGAGAAACCTCCTACACTATTGGTACAAATGTAATTTAGTACAGTCACTGGAGAAAACAATATGGAGGTGCCTCAAAAACCTACAAATAGAACTACCATATAACCCAGTAATTTTATTCCTTGGTATTTACCAAAAGGAAAGGAACATACTTAGACACTTGCACATCCATATTTATTACAGCATTGTTGATATTCCTAAGACATAAAGTCAAACTACATGCTCAAGAATGGATAATTTGGATTGAAAAACGCATATGTACTACAGAACACCACCATAAAAATCAATGAGACCCTATCATTTGATATAAAGTGGATGAATATAGAAGAGTTAATGGTAAACAAAACAAGCCTGACTATGAAAAATATTGTATATCCCCACTCAATATATACTGAAGATCTGTGTTTATGTCAGAAACTGAGACATTGAAAAATTTAATAGCAGGAGCAGCAGAAGTAGATAGCAGAGACTGTATTGAAGGGGGTGGATAGTGGAGGGCAGAAGAAAGGGGCTCGGGAAAAAGCATTCAACAGATAAAAGAATGGTAAGTTATCTGTGGGGATGATGTATATGGTAATATCTGCGATTTGACTGATAAGCAATGCATGTATTATTAGACAAACCATTTTGTATGCTTAAAGATGTACAATGATTAAATACAAATTAAAAAATAAAATCAATATTGAAGACTTTAAACAAAGTATGAATTTAGGGGTCAGCAGTGGCATGGTGGTAAAGGCTCTGGATTCCCACATGGCTGACCATAGTTCAAGTCCTGGACCAGGTGGCTTGAAAACTATACCAAGTGCATATGAGTTTGTGCCCCAAATCTCTTCTCCAAGGGACTGTGACACGGCTATCTCCCCTGGAGGGTGATTTCTCACTTTCCCTCCCTCTGTCTTTGTCTGTCTCTGGCAAATATGTCCTATATAAAAATCTTAAAAATAAATAAGTGTGAGTTTAATTTAATGGAAAAATACTAATCCACACAGTTTTCTCATAATATACATTTTCTACGAACTCTTTAAATATCTCACTTATATCTTTAAAAAGCTTGTTTTAATTTTCAGAGGACACATGCACTTCCCAGCAGAGATAAAGAGAAGGAGAGAGGGAGAGAGAAAGGACTCCTCAAAGGAGTGTGGTCATGCCACAAGCCTTTTTCCTCCATTTTTCCATCCTGTCAGGATTTGGGGCATACTCACACATGTGCCCAGTGTGGTTCTCAAGCCACCAGGGCTAGGATTTGAATAGCTTTTGGCCATGTGAGAGCTGGCTTCCAATGCACAGTGCTTAACCACTGCACTACAGGAGGTAGCCCTATTCAAAATTTAATAGCACATCTATGTGAGAAGAATATTGCTTATTTAATACATAGACAATACTTAACAACCACATGGATCAAGGATTCCTTGTAAAATAAGAGGGAGACTGAGTTCTTAAATGAATATGTATTCATACTTATATAATCATATTTTTGCCTATGTAAATATTGCTAATTATACACTAATGCTCCAAGGGATTGTGACATGGCTATCTCCCCGGGGTGGGGGGTGATTTCTCACTTTCCCTCCCTCTGTCTTTGGCTGTCTCTGGAAAATATGCCCTATACAAAAATCTTAAAAATAAATAAGTGTGAGTTTAATTTGATGGAAAAATACTAATCCACACAGTTTTCTCATAATATAAATTTTCTATGAACTCTTTAAAGACCCCACTTTTATTTTTCATTTACCATCCAATGTGGGAAAGATAACTAATCTAAAAGTCAGGAGTTTTTGTGAGTCTTTAAAGAGGTATAATAATCTGCAATGCTGAGACTTGCATGTTAATAATGAATGAGAGAAATGAGCTTTACAAAATAAATTCTTAACAACTGTAAGAACTCACAATAAATATGCTTGAATTGCTTTGTTCTCTGTGAAAGTTGGCTGTGTTTCTAAGAAAGAAGATTAAGGAGGAAGTGAATAAAACCAACAAACAGAGAAAAACACATATCTAATGAATATGCTCAACAAAGAAAATTGATTAAATCTAGGAAGAAGTGTTGAATGTTAGAGTTGATGAGCAAAGGTTATAATATATTAGTATCGAGACCTTGTCTCTCTTGCTCATGATTAAGCTTTTTTATAATGTAAAAAGGTTATCAATATAGTTGTAAAACAGTTATCAATAAAGTACAAGTAAGATAAAATGTACTTGATAGGTATAAGCTCAGATATACCTATTTCGAGAAATAGCAGAGAACTGATAGAAAATCCTACATGTTACATTGCTCTTTGTACACAATATTAAAAAGAAAAGCTGTAATAAATAAATTTATATATTTGGCAGGATCAAGTCACTTCAAAATTCTGCCGTGCCCTCCAAGATCAGTAAATAAATGGGGTATGACTCTCTTTCTGGGATTAAAGAAGGGGGATGGCAGAATAAGTTTGTGTGTACAAATATAATTCACAAATTCCCAAATAAGCTAATATTTATTTATAGACACTCTAGTGAGTAGTTTCTAGATATCACCTCATAGTTTAAGCTCCATGAAGGTAGGAGCTTATGTGTTTTGTCCACATTTATTTTCCCAGTACGTAAGAGGTACTCAGAAAATCCTTTTATGAATGAGTAAATTATATGTAAATGATATTAAGCAAATAATTTATCCTCTTTGGATCTTGGCCTTGTCATCTACGAAACAGCCTGGTTAAGCTGATCCCCTTTAGCTTCCACATTCTGTGATGGTGTCTACGTGCATCGCAGTCCATAAAATAAATTCCAAGAGCTAGTTAAAAGTTTCCTTTGGATTTTTCCTTTTCCTATCAAATCAAGAACAAATGTCCTAATGCAGCATTCAAGACCCTCTGCAATAGCAATTCTCAACCTTTTTGGCAACGGGAACCAGTTTCATGAAAGACAATCTTTCCCCACAGGGGGATGGAGTGTGAGAGCACAGAAACCTAGATCCCTTGCATGTGCAGTTCACAACAGGGTTTATGCTTCCATGAGAATCTAATGCCACCACTGACCAGATAGGAGGCCAAGCTTAGAAGGTAATGAGAGCGATGAGGAATGGCTGAAGTACAGAAGAAGCTTTGTTTGCTCACCCTCTGCTTACCTCCAGTTGTGTGACCTGGTTCCTAATAGAGCAAGGACTGGTACTGGTCCATGGCCCAGGTGTTGGGGATCCCAGCTTCTACGATAGATGCCCCAATAACTGCACAATGTTCTAAATGTCATTGCCCTTTACGAAAAGGTGTCTTAAGACCTTGCCAAGCATCCAATAACTGGACGAGATCTTATTTCCCCACCACCATCTTTCTGTTCACAGCATTCCACCAACCCAATTCCCCTATCTGTTCAAATATTATGGTACACTTTTCAAAGTTCATTTCAAACAGCCACTCCATCAAATGTCACATTCTTACGTGTCACCACCTAGGATATTACCTCTCTTATATGATCAGTGGGTAGGGCTGAAAGTTCTAACCTCCAATTACTTGGTATTTTCAGGTGACAAGGCCTGACCTAAGGCTATGTAGGGGCTCCACTCTAAGTTGCTGTATTGGTAAAAATTCTGGTGTAATCAACTGGGGATCCTTATGAGTAACAGAAAACATTCCTATTATTTAGGAAACTCCTAGGGTTTTAGGAGCTCTAGAACAAGGGATAAAGACCAAATTTATTTCTTACAGCTGACTTAAGGAATTTTATAATAATAAAATAAGATAATCTAGTATAAAATTCTTAATTCAGCACCTGGTGAATTAAGCATATAATCAGCATATAGTGTCCATTCAGTAAATGGAATATATTATTTTTTCTCTTATAACACTTAAAGAGAAACAAAATAAGGACTAGTATATTTTATCCCCCCAATAGACTATATATTTCTCATAAGCAGAACCTAGGGCTTATTCATATATACAGTAAGTGTTCCATTTTAAACATTATCAAATTAAACATTTCAAATTGTTTAAATATGGGAAAATAAATACATTAACTTCAAGATGTAAGTTAGTACATAATAAGACATAATACATAAGTACATAACAAGACAGCTAGTGAAATATTTGGGACCAAAAGTATAGCATTTATCCTGGACCAAGTAATAGAACCTCTCTATGATTTCTCTCTCATCTCTTTGCCACTCTTTGTCACTTTTACAAACGTCCCAGCAAACATTCCCTTTAAACATCCCAGAAGGTCCTAGGATGAGACAGCATAGCAATAGATGGTTCCAATGCCCTTCTATTTCAATGCAATAGCTTCCATGAATAGAACTGCTTTGTTTCCTTTGAAAGCATAGAAAATTCTCAGTCATTATGTCTTCAAATACTTCTGCCCTGTTATCGCGCGTCTCAGTCTAGACTCCAATTATACTTATGTTAGACTATTTGATATGTCCCATAGTTTTCAGATGCTCTGCTCTAATCTTCTCATTTCAGTTTGTTTTTGCTCTTTATCTCTTTGTATTTCAGCTTTGATAAATTCTATTGACATATCTTCAGGTTCACTGATTCTTTTCTTGGTTGTGTGGTGTCTAATAGATGAATCTATCACAGACATTCTTCATCTTTGTCACGGTTTTTTATCTATAGCATTACCATTTTACTTTTTGTTATAGTTTTTATCACTTTGCTAAAATTACCCCTCTGTTTTATTATAGTACAAAGATTATACTATCAATCATTAACATGTCTAAGCCAAGCAATGCCTAGTAAATTTAAATTTCCTGTCAGATGACTCAAACATCTGGGACATCTTTGAGTCTGGTTTTGTCAAATGGTTTGTCTCTCAACAGAGGGCTGTTTAGCCTTCCTGGTGCATATGTCTCATAATATTTTATTTAATTTCAGACACTGTACGTAGGGACCAGTGTAGAAGAAATTTGCTAAAAATTTTAACTGAATTCATCTCATGTACTTATATTTTGCTGTTCTGCCGCTGGTAAGCCAGTGCTGTCTTAGAGCACCTGTCTTTCCTCAGATTTCAGGCTAGATGGTTTCCTTGCAACCTCAGTTCATTAATGGGCTCAGCAAAGTTATGACTTTTTATACTATCTGTCTTTTTACCTATTTTAGGAAAGGAGTACCTCTTTTTGGATTTCTACATCTAGGTGAAAGATACAACACTGCACTCAAATCTTTATTTGAAAGAAGGGATTTCTAACTATTTCATTTCAACAAGAAAGAAGAAGTGTGTTCACTGTATGAGCTATTATTTATAAGGACTCATTGGCTATGAAAATGCAATTTCTACGTCATTCCATCTGCAAATATAAATATGCTCCCCTTCACCCTGAGGCTAGAGTACATCATGTGAATAAAAGAATAGGAAAACTGATTCTGAAGCTCCTGAGAAACCACAGATCCTTTATCTGCCTCCTCAGGAGAGCTAGCTTAAAATCCCAACCTGATTATTGAATACATCTATCTAGGTGTTAGTGTGTTTTATGTTAATCTGCATTATTCAAGAAGGAAAAGGTTTCATATAAAATAAAAATAAAGTTTCAGTTTATGTACAAAACTACTTTTATCAATTGTCAAGAAACACAAGTTCAAAGCTGGTAGGCCAAGTGAATTATAAATAGTTTATAATTTGCCTCAGAGTGCTACCATTTAGGTTGATCAACAGACAAACCAGCCACTGATGTCAATAAGCTGAGAACTACACTTTACACATTTTTGAAAACTTGAGCAGGCTGTTTTCATAAATACTGTGCAGTTATTTTAACATCATCTATCCTTGTAATTTAAAATAATTTTGTATTTACAACAATGCCATCTGCACTTACTCAGTGGTGTGACTTGTACTGATAACAATACTCAAGAAAACTAGACCTGATAAAATACCATGAAGAATGTCAGACAACACCCATAGTATGTCATGCTGTTATTGGGTTGTCAGGAAAGTCATGAAGCATTTTTGCATAGAAAAACCGAAAAATACATCATGATTTTCCCAAAAACCTATTAGAAGAATGCAGTTTCTCTTACGTTTCTTCCATTATATTGAGATAACGTTAGGAGATAAAGAAGTTGCATTAAAGGCAACAGTTTTCTACTATAGTTACAATGCATTGTATTTATTTCTATGGGAAATTTTATCATTAATTGTGTCATTTTTTATATATTAAGGCTGCTGAAAGCTATCCCTCTCATAATTATTATAGCAAGTTCACTTTTGTATGGAATATGCCACATAAACATTACAGCACATGAACTCAAAAAATTGATAGTTCTACTCTGATCAACACATTCGGCAGGAACAGAAGGCTCAAATATCAATACACTAACTGGTCACATGACCTCTCTGGAAAAATATAAAGTGTAGGGGGGTGCTTTGGTTGCCCTATGTATTTCTTAGTCCTATGACTAAGAAATTTGCTAAAATTCTTTCTGACAACCTTGCTACTCACATATGCAGGAGACTTCAAATGGGGAAAGTTCACGTGGCAACTACCCAGGAAGAAATTAGTATGTGGCCCTATCATCAAAAGATAACTTATTCATTTATTTTAGTTTTTTACCATAGGGAGTGTGTAATCACTGGAGAGAGAAAGAGGGGAACAGTGAGAAATCATTCCCCAAAGAGGGATGACCATGCTGCAATCCCTTCTCCTCTATTTTCCTCTTGGGATTTTAGGCATACACATACACACACACACACACACACACACACACACACACATTTGGCATGATTTTTCAAGCTGACGGATCTGGGACTCAAACCGTGGTTGGCATGTGGGAGTTCAATGCCTTAACCACCATGCTACCTGCTGGCCTCCATAAGATAACTCACAACATCACAGAAGATTCTGCTGGGTGACAATTCATGAGAATGTAGAATTTTCTATAAGACACATATTTTATCATATTTTCTTTTCTTTTCTTTTCTTTTTTTTTTTTTGAGAGGTTTTCACTATAGGGCACGTGTGCTCGCCAGACAGACAGAGAGAGACAGACAGATAGAAAGCGAGAAATCACCCCCCAGGGGGGGATGGCCACGCCGCAATCCCTTCTCCTCCATTCTCCTCTCAGGATCTTGGCCACGCACGCACATGCGCCCGGCCTGAGATTTAAGCCACCAGGCCCAGGATGCGAACCGCGGTCGACTACATGGGAGTCCAGCGACATAGCCATTATGCTAACTGCTGGTCCCTCATATTTTCTTTTTTTGAGAGAGATTTTTGCTATAGGGTACGTGTGCTCACTGAAGAGACAGAGACAGAAAGTAAAAATCATCCCCCAAGGGGGATGGTCATGTTGCAATCTGTTCTCCCCCATTCTCCTCTTGGGATCTTGGGCATGCATGCACACACATGCACCCGGCTGAGTTTTAAGTCCGGGTATGGGACTTGGATGGCAGTTCACTACATGGGAGTCCAGCAACATACCATTATACCATCTGTTGGTCCCAAATCATATTTTCTTAATATATATATATATATGTGTGTGTGTGTGTGTGTGTGTATATATATATATATATATATATATATATATATGAGAGAGAGAGAGAGAGAGAGCAAGAGAGAGAGAGAGTGAGCGCTGACTCCATAGCCTAGTGGCAGTTAAGGGAGCTAGATTCCACATGGCCAACTATGGTTTGAATTTTGCTCTGGTGGCTTGACAAACAAGCCAGGCACATGTGCATGCAGGCCCTAAATCTCAACATGATGGAAGAGAAGAGTGCATAATACGATCATGCCTCATTATGAGGTACTTTCTCCTTCTCTCTCTTTGGTAAATGTATGTACCCTATGGAAATTTTAAAAATTAATTTAAACTTGTAACAGTATAATGCTTAAATGCTAACTATTTTTATTGTGAGATTTAAAAAAATCTTAGTTATCAACTTTAAAATTTTAGCACAAAATTCAGAGGAAAAGAGGAATAAGCAGAGGAAAGAAAGCAAATGAAAATACTGATTACTGTGTATTTCCCAGAAGACATGCAATCACACTTTGTTTTATTCATTTGCTATTTTCCTAGATAGCTTAGTGAAGGGAGGACTAGTTTTTAAAAAGAAAACAATGTGAAGTTTGGATTCATTAAGTTATTGGGTGGTTGGAAAAATTGTGACATTTTTCTATACAGGACTTCTCCAACAGCCCAATACTTTTATTTTTAAAATAAGCAAACAAAATCTCCTTAAATTCTTTATATTACTGTCAAATCAAAGAAAGTCAGAGATGAGTTTTAAGTCCATAGAGAGTATCCAGTTTAACACCACCCATTTTATATGGGAGGAAACTGAGCTCAGAAGTGGGATAAGGAGCTAAGTTAATGGTGCCCAGTTCAACAAATTGTCTTTATACCTCACTGTTATAATAACCCATATCTAGGTTGTCTGTGTTAACCTATCTAGAATATAGAATGGGACATAGCTGACTCAGAGTATGATATAAGATTCTTATTTACCAGCTAGCTCTAAGAAATTTCTAGCCATTTTGGACACCAAAAAGCTCTGGCTACCACTGTAATAAAAGTTTTTATTAACTGAGAGTATGTACTTTCAGAAAAATACATATTTTGGGGAACAGCAGTTAGCATAATGGCTATGTCGCTGGATTCCCATGTGGTTGACCGCGGTCCACATCCCGGATCCGGTGGCTTAAAACTCACGCCAGGCGCACGTGCATGCATGCCCAAGATCCAGAGAGGAGAACGGCGGAGAAGGGATTGCGGCATGGCCATCCCCCCTGCGGGGTGATTTCTCGCTTTCTGTCTCTCTGTCTCTCTCTGTCTGGCGAGTGCACGTGCCCTATAGCAAAAACCTCTCAAAAAATAAATAAATAAAAATTAAAAAACAAAACACATTTTCAGAGACTTATAGAATTTCTTGGCCAAAAGGATTCCTAAACTTTTAACTCTCTCTCAAGGTACCTGATTCTCCTATTATGTCCTTCTTCACAACATCCATACCTAGTGGTCACCTAGATATTTGGTTGGATACAGTCTACCTTTGAGAAATTTTGACTGTTAAAAGATTTTTTTCCAATTTTGCCAAAATTTGTATTCCTTTTATCTCTCTACCCATTATTCCTACGAAGGGCACTAAATTTTTATGGCACATAAAACAAAGCTTCTCTCTCTCCTTCATATGATAACGACCCATTCAGAGCTAAAGGGGTGGTCAACATATGGCTCTTCTTCAAACAAAACAGCTCTGCTTGCTTTAGATATTGCTCACAGGACATGTATGGGAGGAGTTGAATCATAAGGATATCTAGTTTTGGGGATCATACTCTGAAAATTTAAATTTTACCACTATATCATTAGGTGATATGTAAATACTTATTATCCTGTCTGTATCTTAGTTTCTCCCCTCTATAAAAGGGAACTAGTAATGGTATTAATTCCATATTACTACAGTAAAGATTAAAATAAATTATCTCCATACAGCACTGAGTTAGACTGCATGATCACTGCTCTGAACTCGTCATCCTCTCTCTGTGTTAAAATTATGCAGGCATACTCTTTTCCTTCTGTCCAGGGCCTTTGCTATGGGTAGAGAATAATTCCCTGTCTCAATAAGTTGTTTTTAGCCAAATGACATCTTCTAGCTAATGGAATATTAGCAGAAGTGATATAATTAGAAACCTAACTTTTCGAATTTATTTTTCATAAATTTCTTTCTTTTTTTCATGAGTTAGAGAGACAAATAGAGAGACAGAGGGTCAAGTACCTCCAACAGGGTCTTTATGCTGTGATCACCCCCAATTTCAACCAACCCGGGATCATGAGCACCCCTACCTAACATGTTCAGGCAGGTCTCCAGACACGAGCTCGGAATCTTCTCATATGGGTTGGTCTTGCAGAGTATTGCTGCTGTGCCACCGTCCAGCACCCTCAGAAACTTTAAACATACATACTTGCATGGTTTACTTGCTCTCTTACACTATGATGATCTTCTATAAAAATATGCTGAGAGTCACTAACACAAGGAAAATAAGAATGCATGCAATGGTAATTTGAACCTAATCTGCAGTCTGAAGCTAAACCTAGACTATCACAGTCACGTTCAGCAGAGCCATAACTGACTCACAGATAGACTTCTGAAAAAGAAGAGTTTTTGTTGTAAGCCATACAATAGAAGTTGTAAGACTTTGAGGCTGTCTGTTAGTATGTTGATCAATTATTGTGACAATAATGCTACATAATAAACTACTAAGAAACTCAGTAGTGTACAACAAGCATTTATTTCCAGCTCCCTTGTCTATAAGTTGTTTGGGATTCAAGTGATCTAGGCTAATCTTGGCTGGAACTAACTCTACAAGTTGAAGATTGGGTCTGTATCTGCTCCAGATAGGTCCCATCTTCCTTAGACAAGTAGCTACTCAAGAAATGTTCATCTCATAGTGAAAAGCAAGAGAGTAAGAAGGGAAATCCAACTACAAAAACACACAAAAAAAATATGAGCATTTGCCTCATATATGCTGGTTTACCATTGGCCAAAGAAAGTCATGTGCCCCAGTCCAAAGTCAAGAAGGGAAGTAAACTTTACTAACCGTGAATCCAAAGAAAGCCATATAAACAAGCTCAACATCAACGCGATGGAAAAGCATAGTCTCCCAACAAATGTTAGGGAAGGAAGGAGTAAATATTTGCTAAATAATCATCTAATCTACACCATTCCACAGCCATGTTTGGTACCCGTAACTAGTAAATAAATGCTAGCTACCAAATTAAATGTCACCATAATGATTCAGGTTCTTACCCATTTTGAGTGCTGTCCTATAAGTGCAATTTGTTACTATCCTCCTCAAAAACAGTATTCTGATATAAAAAGGAACAGCTCACGTATATCAGGATCTGACGGAAGGGGATTATCATAGTCCTCATTCTATGTATTACTCTTATTTAAGAGATTTTTTTGCTATAGGGCATGTGGCTCTCTGGAGAGAAAGTGAGAAATCACCTTCCAGGGGGTGACCATGCCACAAACCTTTCTCTTCCATTCTCCCCTTGGAATTTTGGGCATGCACATATGCACACATGCCCAGTATGAGTTTCAAGAGCCAGGTCCAGGACTCAAATCACAGTTGACTGCGTGGGAGTCCAGCATCTTAACCACTACACCACATACTGACCCCTGTGTTACTCTTATTTTAAAACAGCCTAAGCAATGTTTTTGTTTGTCCCACCATTGTCACCTATTGTAGGATCCTATTCTCTTTTATTCAGTTGATACTCAAAGATCTCTTCTCATAAAGTGACTAAATGTATATTTAAGCCCATCTTGCTACATTTAATTTGTTTGTACTCTGGAGTTTTGGAGACTGATTTTATCACTTCATACAGCTCTCCCCACTTCTTGTTACACATTCATTCTCTCTCTCTCTCTCTCTTTTTTTTTTTTTTTTTGATAGGTTTTTGCTATATAGTGTGTGTGCTCGCCAGAAAGACAGAGAGACAGAAAGCGAGAGATCACTCCCCAGGGGGGATGGCGACGCTGCAATCCCTTCTCCATTCTCCTCTCAAGATCTTGGACATGCACGCACACGCGCCCAGTGTGAGTTTAAGCCACCAGGTTGGGGACTCAAACCACAGTCGACAACATAGGAGTCCAGTGACACAGCCATTACACCAACTGCTGGTACCTCACATTCATTCTCTACCTTTATTCAAATCATTGCCAGAAATATTATACTACCAGCTCAGGGAATGACTCAACCGGACTATACCTACCAAGGGAAGCTGTGAAATCCCTACCCACAGAAAACAGAGCTGATAGCTTCCAGCAAAAGTGGACTTTCTGAAAAATATCTGGCAAGTCTGAGTTCATCATTCTTTCTGTGTTCTTCCTGAGCAGCTGCTCACAGCCTGTGCTAAAAACACGAGGCTACGGGGAGGGAAGAGTGGAGGCCCGATTCTGGAAACAAACAAAGCAATGCGGAAACCAGTGGTTCTAAGAGCTGTTCCTGAATGAAGGAGCAGCACCATGTGGTAGGTGGAACGGCAGAAGCAGCAAGGCACAGACCCTTCACTGACAGGGCGGAGGTCCCCTTGACAGTGAGGAAGACTGACCACTTAGGACTGGAAAGGCAAGCTTAGAAATATCTGAAAAGACCCATCCCAACAAGAGAAAACATCCCTCATAAATTCATAAGACATGGGCTTGCATTCATGTTGGTTTTACTTTGTCATTTTAAAAATGCAATATTTGAGCATAGACAAAAAACATCCAATGGTACAAAGAGATACATAGTGAAAAGTAAGTCTCTCATCTTCAGTCAGCCTGTGAAAACAACATTTGTTTTTCAGGTTCTGTAACAGCTCTGCAGAATTATTTCTACATAAACACAAACATGTAAATATATATATATATATATATATATATATATATATATGTATGTATATGTATATATATGTATATGTGTGTGTGTATATATATATATATATATATATATATATTTGATAATCAAAAGGAAGCAGGACATATGGAGCAATTTAATTTTGAATATTCATTTTTTCGCCTGGTGAGAGAGAAGATCTGAGTTATATGAAGCTCCTCAGGTTCACAGGGGTTAACTGACTTGTCAAAGTCATAAGCCTATACGATGAAAAGCCAATAACTGACTGAAAAGCGAGGGCTGGGGTAAGACCCTAACAGGCATGAGTTTACCTAAAGAAAAACACCCATCATATGATTTAGGAAAGGGCTTCCAAAACTATGATTGTGTCATAGTTATTTAAAGGAGGAAAAAAAAGAATTGGGTTCAAGTGATCGAGGCTGGTCTTGGCCTTAGTTTTTACCCCATTCACCCCCTACACCTTAGCCACACTATGGCAACTTAAAGGAGTGACCAATGGTTTTTTATTTATATATACATATATTTTTTGCATTTTGTGAGTTGGGGATCTGGTATTTCTCAAAACCCTAAAATATTCTAACTGAAAACTGTCCTAAAAAAAGGAAATGTTTCAATTTGAAATCCTTAATTAAAACCACATTCATAATTCTAAGTATTTAAAGAGAAAGTTAAAGAAGAAATTTACTTTTGCACATCACAGAGACTATAATAAACACAGAACCTTGCCAAAAGACATGCCTCCAGCTGCACTGAAAAAACTTCAGAATAGACCAGCACTTCAGCGAGAGAAAGACTGAAGGCAAAGTCATGTATGAAAAGGCAAACAACTGTAATGTGAAACTCATGTTCCCTGTTGGAGTAGAATTCTGCAGAAACACATCTCACACTCACACACACACACACACACACACACACAGTGACAGTTGTTCCCAATATTAACTCAAAAACTGTCAGCTGTTAAGTCTGTTATCTTGAGGTCCACCAAGGCCACAGATGTTTGCTTCATAAAACCATCTCCAATTTAGGGACAAGCTCAATCAACTTGTGTCTGAAAGTGATTCACATGGGTCTCTGCAATGAAGAGCTCATTACTTCAGGGATTTCCCAGAGCTCCACATTCCTGGCTGCCTGCTCCAATAAGAGAATGCATATTTATTTTGCCAGGATACACATCATAATAAGAAAAAAAAAAGCCCTTCAAAATTCCTGTAATTCCTGAGAAATTGCCTCAAATGTGAAACAATATACCTGCTACAGAGAAAAAGTGGATTCTCACCAGTCACCAGTAGAAACAGGAGTAAGGCTTCCTGGTCTCTCTATCAAAAATGTTTGCGGTGTATGCACCAAGTGTAGAAGCTTATGCCAGAAGAAGTGGAGGTACCCTCAAGGAAACCAAAGAGTAGGAGCATCTCTTACAGAATACAGATGGATGTAAAATACCTTAACGTAACCACGGAGCATACCAAGAGATTTCTCAAAACAGTATGCTCAGCCATATCATAGCAGGACAGGGCTAATTTTATCTATATCCACAACTCCTGTTGTCGTCTCTATGCTGGAGCCTCCTCTATCTTGTTGGCACTACACCTGAGCCCTGGACTTGTGTATTCACCAACTTGACAAATCTACTAGAACATTGCACAGGCATCACAAGTGCAGTATGTCCAAAGTGGGGCCTATTTCTTCTTCCTCCAAATGTGCTCCTTCAGAGTGGTCTCATTGATACAGGACATCAATTGCTAATACAGAAAACAGGGGAGTCATTCTCGACCTTTCTCCCTTTACTGCCTCCCCACATATTGGGTCGTTGGAAAAGTCATGACACATTTTTGCATAGAAAAACAGAAAAATACATCATGACTTTTCTGAGGACCAGTGTTTAATCTGTCACCTAACCTTTCTCACTCATCTCTTTTTATCCCACTGAAAATACCGTAATGCAGTCACTATCATCTCTCACTGCATCATCTGCATTAGCTCCCTAGCTGATCTCCTGCCACAAGCCTATTCCCATTCATTTTTTAAAGACAGATTTTTATTTATTTATTTTTGCTATAGGGTGTGCGCACTCACCAGAGAGACAGAGAAAGAGAGAGACAGAAAGTGAGGAGAAATCACCCGCAGGGGGGAAGGCCACACCACAATCCCTTCCTCTACATTCTCCTCTCAGGATCATGGGCATGCACGCAAACGCGCCTGGTGTGAGTTTTAAGTCGCTGGGTCCAGGACTTGAACTGCGGTCGACTATGTGAGAGTCCAGCAAAGTAACCATTAAGCCATTTGCTGGTCCCTGTCATTCATTTTTGACATGAACTTAGAGTGATCTCTTTTATTAATACATAATTGCTTTAATTTCTTTCTTGCTTAGAAAACATCAGTGGCAGGCTCGCCCTAACTCCCTAGTAGTTAAGAAAGCCAGATGCCACGTGGCTGAACAGGGTGCACATGCATGCATGCTCAAAATCCCGACAGATGAAGAAAGGGACAAAAAGGGATTGTGGTGTGACCATGCCCCACTGAGGGGGTGGAGGGGCTGCTTTCTCCCTTTCTCTTTCCCATCTTTCTCTCTGGCGAGTTCACATACACAAATAATCAGAACACAGTTCCAAGCTCAATGGAAATTGCCTTCTAGGTTTAAGAAGGTGTTAAGGGAAGAAGGTTAGCTTCAGGGGAAAACAGAATCCGAACCATAGAGAATGCTCACATATAGTAATTCCAAGGGAAATTATATGAGTTCTTATACTTAAAACTGACCTGGACCTTCCACTTCTGGAATAACAGGAAACAGAATGACCATCCTGACTTAAATAACCAAAAAGCTGGACAAACTATGTGACATAACTTTTATATCATTAACCAGCAGCACAGAAATGTCATCCCTGAGAAAAGGGAAATAGTACTTTAGTACTTCTCCAAATTATTGCCTAGAAGTAATTTCTAGTTTGCAGCCCATATATAGGATACTATAGATCTATTTTTTTTTCCCCTGGGAGTCATAAGAGACCTCTTGGAGGAAGTGATATTTATACTGCAACCCGAAAGATTCATTTATTCATTCAACAAATATTTATTGTGCATCTATGATGTCTGTATATTACTCTAGGTTAGAGAGTGACACAACCAACCAGACAGACCAGGTAGGTAATTTGCTCTCATGAGTTTATTTCTTGTGAATGAATAAGAGAGAAGGACGGACAAAGTGGTTAGTGGTAAAGGAACATTCCAAGTCATTGTATATCTGTTACTAATCTGCAGTAGAAAATAGGCCTTGGCAAACGATCCCACAAAACCTTGGCACATTGGGTTTGGAAGTAAAAAACAAAACAAACAAAAAAAAGGTTACACACTTGATTTTTAGCTACTTCAGTTCTTTAGCAGTTCACTCTTTTAAAAAAATTATTTTATTTAACTTTATTTATTTATTTTAATTTAACCAGAGAGGGACAGAGTAAGAAAGTGAAAGAGTAAGAGCAAGAGGGAAAGCGAGAAAGCAAACTGCCAGGTCTGGGACTCTGATCACTGTTAGCATGTGGGAGCCCAATGTCTTTAACTACCATGCCACCTGCCAGTCCCCAGTTCACTCTTAACAGTAATTACATCCTGCTTATTATCTATCCCATTCCCTATTTTTCAAAAATAACCTTTTCAGTTATGACTTACCAGACCCTATAGTAAACATTAACTAATTTATCCTCTCAATAAACTTATGAGATGAGGTCTATTATTGTTCCTATTTTATTGATGAGAAAATTAAGCACAGAAAGATTAGGCAAAATGGAAGGTAACAGCTGAAAAGCAATGGAGCCAGGATTGGAACACAGTTTGAGATGTGCACTTTACCTAAACTCTCGAAGCTGTCTCCTAATGCCCCCTAGTTCCTAATAAGAGTATAGCTGGCTTACAGTAAGAGAAATCTATAAAAATATTTTATTAAAGTATAGATTTTAAATAAAAGTCATAGTGATAGGAAGCATGTCTTTACTTTAAAACTCAGACTAATATGTTACTATAAAAAACACTCATTTCAGTTTCAAGCTTCCATCACTGAGGAGTAAAAGGGAAATTCAATCAGTCAAATATATTTTATAATAAAAGGAAAGATGGTAATTCATCTTCTATTCAGTCATCAGAAAAGTCTTAAACACTTACGCATAAAAAAACATAGAAAAATTTGTTCTAACTTTTCCGAAGACCCAGTAAAAGGAATTTATACAATAGGTTCTTACATAGGAGATATTTCATGATAAAATAAACAATACTTTTGAACATGGTTTTTACAGAATATCAATAGAATTCTCTAGAGTAAAGTCATGTCCTATAGCATTAAGAAACTTCAAAGATGTAAGCAAAAATACTCAGCAAAGGCACAGATGCAGAATAATAAGCAGTAAGACTCAGGTAAGAGTAACCTGTTGGTTTTACGTGGTCAGGAAATATTAATAAAATTTGAAGTCATAGAAAAGTGAGAGAGCATGACTTCAACTTTTTAAGCTATTAATGACCTCAGTTAGATAGTGGCAGCAATTATATAAGCGACACTTCAGGACAGAGCTCTCCGGGGACAGCCTACAGTGAAGATATTCTATGGGTGATGCTGTATGCAAGAAAATCCATATGCTTTGAATATTAACATACAGTTGGCAAAGTTGCTACTTTATTATGATTGTAACTAGAAAAATCCCTCCTAAGTCTGCAATGAGATAGGGTGGTGGAAATAGGCTCAACATTTCCTTTAAAAAGGATGGATTTTTGCTAAGAAAATTCTGCTAATCTGTGTACCAATGAAATGCACTGAGTCCTCATTCAAAAAATATTTGTACAGTGCTAGCTATGTTATCAATCTATATGCTAAATTCAACTGATAACAAAAGAATTTCAGAGTAATTTCATGAAACACTTGGTTTGAGATGCACTGCCAGTGGTCCCACCAGAGATGGCTAATTCACTTGTGATTAGTAGTACCTTAGCACAACCCTTTCCAAAGTTCAGTCACCACGCTACGATTTTATCTACAGCCACCTACTACCTGTTATATTTTCCTCTGTACATTGGCCTTTTTACCTTGCAAATTTTATTTTAACATAAATTTTATCCCCTACTATAATGGACAGCCATTAACACGTGCCGAAAACAAATACAATGGCTGACATTTATTATTTCCTAGTACTTGGTACTATATTAAGTGCTTTATATGAGTTAGCTCTTTTGATCTTCACAAGAAACTATGATGTAGGTACCACAATTAGACCCATATATAGAAGACAGAGAAAGGCGAGAGCAGTGACATAACCTACCCAACATCGCAGCCAACAGATAGCAGACCCAGACCTGGACTTTAAATTCAGACTGAGTAACTCCAAGCTGGAGTAATATTTTTTACACTTAAAAAATATATTTTTTACACACTAACCACTGTTATGTGCTATTCTGTAAACATAGATATAAATAAAAAACCAAAACAATACTATTAAAATATAATTATACATTGCTGTCTGTTTTTTGAAGTTTTTGAGACACATTCAACTAGTGCCAAACTAAGAAAGTTTATTTGATATACTCAATACAAACAGAATAAAGGAGAATTGAAACTAGAATAACTTATTATGTGATTAAAGTATTATTTCATACCATATCCATGAACCATGTGAAAGTAATTCATATGCCACTTAAAATTGTAAGTTCCACACTTGAGGAAACAAAACCTCAGTGAGGCTAACCTAGTGTGGTCACGTTCAACCTTCTCTGGTTTACTTTCTACACAGAACAAGCAGAGGCAGCTCAGTATCCCTTCAGTGGGATCCGTACTCTGAAAATGACTGAGTAAAATGATAGAAAGTAAACAAGTATTTGGATCTTCAATTAGCCATAAGTTCACTCATGAAAGTTTACTGTAATCTATCATTTGCCAGAAATTGTTCTATGTCCTAGGAGTCAATGATGAACAAGAGAGCTTCATGCTATGAAATGGCAAAAAAATAATATCTAGAACTTTATAGTGATCTTAGCATTTCTCAGATATTAAAGTTTGGATATTTCAGATAGCAGAGCCAAGGGACAGTGGTGAACTGGAATTATTACTACTCAAAATGTTGTACCACTCAACCACATGAACCACTAGTGGTTGAGATGATTCTAGGAGATAGACAGACAAACTTTTAATTTTACTATAGATTAAAAAAATGTAACTAGCATATCAAGCCTGAGATTTTATAGATGTTTTTGTCTTAGGTGAGGTAAATGTAAGTACTTACGTCTAAAAATATAAATATAGATGAGACCTGCCAAAAAACTCTCAAAATAAAGGGCTTCCTCTTTCTCGTCCTCTTTCTCTTCCTCTCTGTCAGCCCCCTAATCATAATTCAGCTAGACCCAAGCCCTGGGGCAGACGCCAACAGGGACCAGCAGATAGCATAATGGTTACCTCACTGGACTCCCACATAGCTGACTGCGATTTGAGTCCTGGACCTAGTAGCTTGAAATGCACGCTGGCGCATGTGTGTGAGTGCCCAAAATCCTGAGAGCAGTGTGGAGGAGAAGGGACTGCAGTGTAGCCGTCACTCCTAGGGGAGATGATTTCTCGCTTTCTGTCTTCTGTTTTATGTGGCATATGAATTACATTCACATGGTTCATTGATATGGTATTAGATAACACTTGAATCACATAGGAAGTTATTCTAGTTTCAATTCTCCTTTATTCTGTTTGTATCAATAGATTATAAAATTTGTATATTAAAATACATATTTTTTACACTTTCAGTTAAAGAAAAATATTAAATCAACAGTAGGATAGACAGTTAAGTGGATATGGCAAAAATCATAAAGGTGATACATAAATGACTGAAGTTTGGGAAACTGCCACAGGTTTATGCGGGGGACTATATTTGTCATGTTGACTACCATAACTGAGCTTTGCAATCTCTCCAGCACAGAAAGGAAGGGACACTCACCCTATCCATAGAGCTGATGACAGGGTAGAACAGGATGCTAAAGTTGTATTCCAGTCCTTTAAGAGAAAGGATGAGTGCCATGTCTTTTTTCTCTTTCCTTTTTCTTTTTGAGAGATTTTTTGGAGCTCTCAAATGGCATCCAATTGGATACCACTTTTTTTTTTTTTTTTTAAGAGGTTTTTGCTATAGGGCAAGTGCGCTCGCCAGGCAGTCAGAGAGAGTCAGAGAGCCAGAAAGTGAGAAATCACCCCTCAGGGGGAATGGCCACGCCGCAATCCCTTCTCCTCCATTCTCCTCTCGGGATCTTGGGCACGCACGCACACGCGCCTGGTGTGAGCTCCAAGCCACCGGGTTCGGGACGCGAACCACGGTTGACTATGTGGGAGTCCAGCGACATAACCATTATGCTAACTGCTGGTCCCTGGATACCACTTCTTAATAAGGAGAAAAAGCCTCTACAGAAAGCAGACCTTCCTTGTCATTTAGGCCGCAGACTTCCCTCCTCCCTTGTCTTTAGGAAAGGACCTAACAAAATGCTAAATGGTTGATGCAATGATGCAGTGGTGGACAGGAGAGAAAAGGAGTTACCCTCATTTCTTGTTGTTGTTTTAGTTCTTATTGTTTTGTTTTGTTTTGTTTTGTTTTGTTTTAAGTTCTCATTTCTGAATAGAGCAGGGACATAAAGGGAGGAACCTAAACTGGCAGAATGTTATTGTTTGGCTCACAATTTACTTTTTTGCATTTATAGTAATCCCCCTTATCCTTGGTTGTACTTCCTGTGGGTTCAGTAACCTACAGTGACCCATGGTCCAAAAATAGGTGAGTAGAGATATTTTGAGAGAGAGAGAAAACAAGAGAAGCGACATTTACATAACTTTTATTACAGTATATTGTTTTTATTCTATTTTGTCATCAGTTAACTATGACTATTTCATAAATTAATCACAGGTAAACATGTATAGAAAAAAAACATAGTAACAGAACCAGAAGTTGGCATAATGGCTATGTTGCTGGACTCCCGTGTAGTTGACCACGGTTCGAGTCCCGAACCTGGTGGCTTAAGCTCACGCTGGGCACGTGTGTGTGCGTGCCCAAGATCCCAAGAGGAAAATGGAGGAGAAGGGATTGCGGCGTGGCCATGCCCCCTGGGGGTTGATTTCTCGCTCTCTGTCTCTCTCTCTCTCTCTCTCTCTCTCTCTGTCTTTCTGGTGAGCACATGCACCCTATAGCAAAAATCTCTCCAAACAAAAAAACACAGTAACATACAATGATCTGTTCTACCCACAGTTTCAGGCATCTTTGGGGTCATGGAACATGTACCCCATGGATAATAAGAGACAATTGTTCAGCAAGTTGCTATCTAGTTTCGAGGTTTCAGTTTCTTTAACTGAAGACTGTTTTCACAATAGAAACAGTCTCTAACTTTATTAAGAAGGCAAAATGGACTTTTGCTCATGGAGTTAACAATTCTACCAAAGATAGGCAATATTTTACCTGATTGCCTCCAGTAGTTGGTTTTCTAAAATCCTTTGCTTAGTCTGTTTTTCTGTTTAAAATGACCTGTCATACTAAACTAACATGTCTAAATCTTCCATTTAAGATTCAGATTAAATGCCACAGTATTGTATTTTCAGCAGGAATTTAATAAATATTTGTTTAATCAAGAAATAAATTATTTTAAGTAAAAATATAATTCTATAACATAACTGCCTTAACTTTAAATATTTGTCATTAAATAACATTAAATTCAAAATAACAGTAAATACAATTAAATTGTATCCAACATACCTGAGAATCTAAATTATTTTAGCTAATTAGTATACCAGGCAGTTATTTATGTTTTTAAAAGACTGAGCCCCATAATACCAGCACTTCTGTGGGTGTGGGGAAGAAAAGCATCTGACTGTCTTCCTGCCTGTGAGAGTGGAGGGCCACGTTGGGGTGAAGCTCCTGTGTTTCCTCTGCTGTGCTGGGATGTGGCCAAAGGGTTGTGCTCTAGCTGCCCTTAAGTGGGGCTGTATAGTCAGAGCCCCACAGCATAAACTGTGTTCATAATCAAAATCCATTCATCGAGCATATATTGGTGTCCTGTATACACTGACCCCTGACAATCCCGCACAGAAGGTGGAATTATTCCCATCAACCATATGCAGAAGCTGAGGCTGAGAAAAGTGAGATCCCTTTCCTGAAGTCACTTGTCAGTGACAGAGGCACGATATGACTGGTTAGATGCGGGGGTTCCCAGAGACACGGTGGTTTCAGCCTTGGCTCCTGCTTCAGGGGTATTCTGAGAGCCAGCTCAGCTCTCCCTGACTTCACATCCTTCTGGCCAGAAGGGTACCTCAGCTACCTTGGTTGCCAATGAATTATACATAAATCTTGGGTTCTGATTACTGAGAGTCAATGCAATTGAGAAGTCCAGCGCATGGACTCCTGAGTTCTGTTTCAGTTTCACTCAAGGTCACAACTGAACATTTGTTCTCTGAATAGTTCATTTTTTCTGGCAGCTTTTTACATTTCCAGCACCGATTCCTAGTTACATACTTTAGAACAGTCTACCTTAACAAAACGGCAGGTCCAAGAGCTATTTATTCCAAACCTAGCTGGGAGAGAAAGGAGCCAAGGAAGCAAGAGTGTTGAAAAGATAAAGAAAAAAAAAAAAAAAAGAAAAGAAAAGAAAAGATAAAGGAAGAAAATCCTTGAGGGTATCAAGACTCAAGAGAGATTTTTAGCCAACAGAAATAATCTAGTAAGGATTCTGAAGTCCTTGGCTGTGGAAGGAGTAATTGTTCCTTTGACCTCTTTCACAAGATCTTCCACAAAGACTACATTGTTTGCTGGTGCTTTAGAGAAAATGATGCCGGGACGGTGGTGAGGCAGTTCAAGTAGGTGCATCCTGGCTAGCGTAAGACTACCGAAAACAATATGGAGATTACGCTTTTAGGACTCTCGACTCTCATACCCCAGAAGAAAGAATGACTTGAGGAATTTAAAGAAAGAATGATTTAAGGAATTTTTTAAAACCGAACTAAGATGCAAGATCACTGGAAACAACAATTAAGTTATGCACAGAATGCTAAAATAAGGCCACTGTAATCTGCTTTTGTTTTTAATTTTCCATATGAAATATTCACATTACTTTAGCCCCAGGGACCATGGTAAAACCCTGGAGACAGCATAAAACCTAGTAGGTGATGAAAGTGTAGATGAAGGACCAGTTATACAGAAAATAAACATTCTCTTAGTATCCATGTTATCTGCAAAAACATAACCAGGCCTGGCTCAGGGACACAGTGGTAACATACTGCCGAGTGATGCTGGATCTAAACGGATGACTGTGGGTTCATTCCCCAGATCAATCTGTAGACTAAGAGCATGTGCCCATGATCCTAGCTGGCCAGGAAGGCTAGGATGGTAGGGAGTGGGTATGAGGGTGGATCATGATGTGAGACCTTGAAAGTACTTCTCTCTCTCTCTAGAGAGAGGAAACAGTATAAATGTTTATATTTCACACATATATTATATATTATAGGTGTGTTATATATACATACAAGACATACAAGGTAGAAACACATTAGCTGAGATGAAATAAAAGGCATGCCAATCTAATGTAATAGACTATATTTAATAAAGGTAGTTTTATTACTTCTGAATATGCCTGAGTCCACATAAATGTATAGCACAACTGTTACGATGTGAAACCTTGAGAGTACTTGTCTCACTCTTTCTCAAAAATAAAAAAGTTTTGGGACCAGCAGTTGGTGTAATGGCTATGTCACTGAACTGCCATGTAGTTGACTGTGGTTCGAGTCCCAGGCCCAGTGGCTTAACCTCACGCCGGGCATGTGTGCATGTGTGCCCAAGATCCCGAGAGGAGAACGGAGGAGAAGGGATTGTGGCGTGGCCATCTCCCCTGGGGGGTGATTTCTCGCTTTCTATCTCTCTGTCTCTCTCTGTCTTTCTGGCGAGCGCACGCACCCTCTAGCAAAAAAAAAAAAAAACTCTCAAAAAACCTGTTTTTAAAAAGCATAAACAATTTCTGACCATCTTGTTTAAACATCGGGATGAAAAGAATCTGAAGTTATTGTGATATATTGCTACTAAGATATACAAAACAGGCCTAGCTGTAGTGGCAAGCACTGGTAAAATGCCACTGCTCCTTACCCTGAGGCCGCATGGGAAGCCTGGGTTCAATTCTCGGCCCATTCAAAAATATATATAATATATAATGCCCTAACACTATAACAACACATCATTCCTTGCCAGAAGTAGTTGAAGTTTACTGAGTATGAGCACGCTAATGGCTCATCCTCATACAAAGGGTGCTCCTAAGGGAAGAGCACCCAGGGAAAGCTCATACCAAGAATGAGGGAGAGTCAAAGGAGAGGGGGGAAAGGACCCATGAGAAGGGATGCTGAAGTTCGTCCACTCAGTGCATCATGGCGCTTCTACCGAGTTGCAGGCTTAGTGCTAGCTACTGCGTTGGCCTGATGGTAAACTCGTCAGTGGTGGGGATGGGGGGAAAGGCTTGAGAGGATCAGAAAAGCCTAAGACGAGAAAAGAACGGAGTATTTCAGTACAGAGTGAGCCAGGCTGGCTCTAGGAGTGCTTCCTTCATTCGGGGAGAAAGAGGGGGAGCCACCGCATTTTTTAAAAAACAGAATGAATCACAGTTCTGGCAGATATAAAATAATAACTAACTACTTATAAACCATTTCCAAATTTCAATGGGTCTCATTTGCAGTTATTTATAAGCACATAAAGACAAGCAACGCGGTCAGATCTTTCTCAATCTTCTGGTTCTAAAAAAGGCAAAGCAGAGACGTAATGGTTTTAGATCATTGGTAAATTTATAGAGATAGCACAAAGGAATGTCTCAGTGCTGTCAAAAATGTCACAACTTTCAACTGATTAAAATACCAAACAGTGAGTTTTTCCATCGCAAACGCTACATCATCACCTCTGATTAATAGTCTATAGAACACGAATATACATTGTAAGTATCATAATCACCATCAAATCATCGGCTTTCATACTGTGTGAATTCCAAAGTTGAATCTGTTTACCTCAGTTTCTTCAAGTCATTAGCCTTCTCTGTTTCTACACTGGGAAAACACTTTTATATTATCTAGTAGCTCTGTTGTTACCCAAAAGACCTAAATAGCATTGGTAAAGAGGGCTAGCACATAGAAAGTGCTAAATTTAATTATTTATTATTAGCATCTCTTCCCCATACACATGTTTCTGGTTTTTAAAAAAATGTGAACCATGTGGACAACTCAGGATCAGTGAGTCTGGTGAACGAACCAGCACGGAGGGTAGACAGAAAAGCATTATGAGAGCCACGGGGTCAGGAAAGGAGGGATATATGAGGTGCGTGGGAGTTCAAAGGTAAAGTAGGATTACTCCAAGAAGTATTCTCAAGGATGTACTTGGAAGAAAGACGTTTCAGCAGACCAGACACTAACATAGTAAGTGAAAAGGGAGGAGGGGCAGAAATGATACGATAGTGAAGACATAAAGAAATAACTTACCAAAGAAAAAGAGGAATTGCCCAGGGTGGGGGTGGTGAAAAATTTGCCAAATTTAGCTCAAATGCATGCTTTGAAAAGCACAAAATAAGCCTTAGTTAAAAAGAAAAAAAAAAAGACACAGGGAAATATAATTAGAATATATTTAAAATGAAAGTATGAATGCACACCTTGTAAAAAAGATTGTAAAAATTAATGAATAGGAGCACACTTTTTTTATATAAGAAAGATTTTTGTTATAGCACACATGCTCTCTGGAGAGACAGAGAGAGACGGGGACACAAAAAGCAACAAATCACACACATCTCCCCTCATTGGGACGGTCATACCGCAATCCTTTCTCCATTCTCCTCGGGATTTTGGACATGCACACACGCACACCTGGCCTGCGTTTTAAGTCACTGGGTCTGGGACTCAAACCATGCTCCACTATGTGGGAGTCAGCGACATAACCATTATGCTATTTGCTGGTCCCAAGAGCAGACCTTTATACACACACACACACACACACACACACACACTCTTTAGAATACGGTCTAAAGAAACCACAGTAGTGTATGGCAATCGGCCCTGTAGAAAACATAGGGAACAGATCTTTCTGTTACCTTTGCACTTATTTTCCACAGAAATCTATTTGTGGAGTCCGTTCACTCACATTCTCATGTGTAAGAAAACTGCTTCATAATAACTTAAGGTCATTATTCAAAAATCACCTTTTCCTTTTCTTTTAAAAATATATTTGTTTCATGAGAGAGAAATCAGGGACAAACACCCTGAACAGGGTCTCATGCAAAATCTTCCTCCCAGCCATCCCAGCCAGCCGGGACCACTTCCACACGTGTGCCTGCCGTGTACTAGCCGACACAGGAACCAAACCCCCGACTTCCAAACAGTCTCCAGCATTGCAGAGCATTGTACTATCACTGTACCACCATGACTGGGCCTGGAACTCACCCTTTTCGAAAGACAGTAAAGGATACATTTGCCTATTGATTTAAAAACATGGTAATTATAACAACTATTGCAAGGTTTGTGCGAGTAAATGGGCTTCAATGAGAGAACAAACCATGGTGCAATCAGGTAGATACCATCCCACATCCTAATGATCTGTTGTGACCTTGAACAAGTCAGTTAACTTCATTGGGCCTCAGTGTTTTGTTTTGTTTTGTAAAAAATAATTGTTTGCATAATTATTAATTATTCGTTAATAATTATTTATTTTATTATTATATCATTTTTCAATTTTCTACAGGGCATATGCACTCACCAGCAAGAGACAGAGGGTCAGACAGAGAGAAGAGCTGGGGGGTGGGGGACAGTGAGAAAGCAAGCCAGCAGGTCTGGGGCACAAACTGCAATCAGCCATGTGGGAGTCCAGCACCTCAACCACCACGCCACCTGCTGACCCCAGGGCTTCAGTCTTCTCTGCAAAATGGGGATGATAATAACACCCTCTGTCTGGGGATTATCTAAGTTGAAGGTATGATAAGCCCCAATCTAGCACATATTAAGTGGTCAATTATCGCCTCCTTTTCTCTTCCTCAAACTGGCTGGCATATACACATTAAAATGCACATAATTCGTTTATATAACAAAAGGTATTTCTCCATATCCCGTAACACCTTAGGAAAAAAAATTTCTGGTTAACTCCGAAAATGTTATTTCTCCAACAAAAACAAGGAACTATGGGAAGTTAAATTTGAGATTTCTTTCAATCTGGAATTGGTTTTAAAATATCTGAAACTAGTAATCTAGTCTCACAGACTCAGAATTACTAATCTACTCAGTAATACCAGTGTCAAATCAATCGCTTTCTCTTTAAAAAGAATACAGATTGTGTTTTAGATTTTTTTTTCTCTTGCCCTGTCTTCAATAAAAATGAACTGAGAATGGGGACCAGCAGTTGGCATAAAGGCTATGTCGCTGGACTTCCATGTAGTGGACCACAGTTCAAGTCCCAGATCCGGTGGCTTTAACTCATGCCCAGCGCATGTGAGTGTGTGCCCAAGATCCTGAGAGGAGAATGGAGGAGAAGGGATTGCAGCATGGCCATTCTCCCCCGCCCCGGGGGGTGGGGTGGGGGGGGGGGGCAGGTGATTTCTTGCTTTCTGTCTCTCTGGCGAGCACACGTGCCCCATGGCAAAAACCTCTCCAAGAAAAAAAAAAATGAACTGAGAATGAAGTTGACTCAGTCTTACTTTTATTTTGGGGCTCACTCTGCAGAATTCGTGGTTGGTGTCTGTGGACAAAGACCACGAACAAGAAAGAGAACGTAGCAGACAAACAAGGATAGAAGGATGTCAGGTAGGTATACTACAGAGGGCGCAGCTCTGGGAGTTGAGTGATCCTAGGCTGGTCTCGACAAATACCTTACTCCTCTTAATCTCAATTTATTAATCAGTAAGGTAATATTCCAGGAGCTTCCTTCCAGCTTCAAAATTCTATCTCTAACTACAGAATAACTCTTGCTTCTGTTAAATTAATAGAATGAGTGCTCGGTCAATAACACATACAATAAAACATAACTGAGCAGAGGGTGGGGTGGGTTAGCAGGGTGGGGCATGCATACCCTTTCCAAGGTTCATAAGATTCTGTATTCTCATTCACAACCTGGGTGGGCAGGATGGGGTGGAGAACTGTTATAAATTAATATAACTCTTTATAAGTAGGATTTGGTAAAATGTATCCAGAACATGAGATTCATAAAGTGGTTCCAAGTTGCAGTCCTTACGTTTCAGAATGGCAGTGTTCCAATGGCCATTTAGTTAAGTTGTTTAACCTGGTTATCTCATCTGTAAAATAAAGATAACCATGTAGCTCCCTGAAAGGTGGTTGTGAAGATTAAAGTAAAGGCCTCTCCCACTCACAACCTGGCACAGAGTCAAGTACCAAAAATATGTTAGCTATTAATCTTTATTCTCTTTTGATCTAATTACCCCACTCCTGGGAATATATTCTTAAGAAATAATCATAAAGAAGAATCAAAGGAACTTGATGAGATAATATGTGGCATCGCTGACTACAGTAGAAAATACTGCAAAAAAATTTACTCAAAAAATAAAAGTGGTAATAAACCTGACAGATTTAATAAACCACTGAAATAATCATTATAAAAGGTACATTATCTCATGGGAAAATACATACGATACAATGCTAAGAAAGCATGAACCAAATTGCTTGTACATGAGGATTTCAACTATATAAAAATATGATTTCAACTATATTTAAAATGTGCATATAAGTATCAAAGAACAAGAACATAGAAAACAAATTAGCTGATATTTAGATAAATTGAATTACCAATTTTTTTTTTAGGTTTTTGCCATACGGCATGTGCCCTCACTAGAGAGAGAGAGACAGAGAGGGAAAATTTGAAATTATCCCATAGGGGCATATGACCACGCCATAACCCCTTCTCCTCTCAGAATTTTGGGCACAAATGCACAGGTACCTAGCATGAAGCCTCTGGGTCCAGGAACTGCAAAGTCCTGGCCATGTGGGAATCCAGTGCCTTAACCACCATGCCACCCGCTGGTCCCCAATGATCACAGTTTAAAAATTTTGGGGTGGCTGGCAGGTGGTGTGGTGGTTGAAGGTGCTGGACTCCCACATGGCTGACCACAGTTCGAGTCTTGGACCTCGCGACTTCATTTTTCACTTTCTCTCTCTCTCTCTCACTCTCTCGTCAACTTAGAATAATAAATAAATAAATGAAGTGAAATAAAATGATTCTTTAAAAATTTTTTTTGTTTTCAAGATTAATTTTGTTATATAATACATTTTGAAAATTTTCTAAGTAGACAAATGGATGCAGCAAAACAAAACAAAACCTTCCAGGTAAAGAATAATATCAATAAGTAATAGTTCTGGCTCCTCAGGGGTTGGAAAGGGGCACCAACCCTAGAGGACCTCCACACCTGAGTAGAGTCTTGTAAATACCTACACTATAGGTACAGGGCGATTAGAAAGCTTGCTTTTGACATGGCTATTTTAGTCACGAGACTAGATTTAAAATTTTTCTACTCACAATTAAAGTACTTATCCAAAATATCAATTGAATCCCTGATCTAAAAAACAGTTACTTTAGTGTAATTTTACTATATACATGCACATGTTTACATGGAGTACGTAAATTATTTTCTTAATTTTACTGTCAGTCTACATCCTGATTCTTTTTTAAAAAGTATATTTATTTCTTCCGTGAGCGAGAGAGACAGTTCCACAAGAGGGTCTAGACGCCACAATCCACCTCAGTTTCAGCCAGCCCTGGATCGTGGGCACATTTGTACCCAGTGTACTCGGGTAGGTCTCAGGATGTGAGCCCAAAACTTCCCGTGTGGATCAGCCTTGCCATGTGGAGTGTCCATCTTACTGTGGCGCCACTCTCTGACCCTGACAAGTCTTTTTAAATGTGTAACTATTAAAACACCCCCTCCTGTTTTATAAAATCTGCTCACCTCAACAATTTCTGATGAAACTTCTACATGATCTAGATTCTAGAGTATATTCAAAGTGCTTCTATTTCTTAGAGTTGTCCCCAACATGTGAAGAACCATATCCAAGTTAGTAGCAATAGGCAATGAAAATCACCTTAAGACAAGGTCATCAAAATTGCAAAATGATCTCATAAGCAAGGGAGAATTAAAAATTAACTGAATAAATAATTCAAACCATGTACAATAGATTCGTTTGAAAGTTCATAGATGTGGGACATTTCCAGTGGATTCATGGAATGTAATGGAATTACATTAACAGTTGATACGTAACAATTTAAGTGACATTCTAAAATCAGAGTGTAGAAGCATTATACTTCCAGCATGTAGTCACGTATCTTTCAGACACAAAACTGAACAGGGATAAATTTAAAAGGATTTTTAAAAAGTTGAAAATGCTTCTCAAAATTAAGTGAAAGGAAAGCAAAAAAGAAAACTTAAAGTCAACAAAGTATTATCAGAAGTGAAGAGGGCCCTCAGTAGCTCTGATGTACTGTATTATCCTAATTCTCAACTGCCAAAGTCCAAGACTTGGCCTGACCACAACAAAGGTCCCATCACCATCTTAAAGATTCTAAATATGCTTTGGAATAAATTTGTATTATAGATATCTTTCACATGTCCTAAGACCATAGGTCTTACCTTCTACCTAACTCGCTCATATGCACTGGCTTGTCAGGCGCAAGGCATGGAAATAAGGAAATCAATCCAGAATGAACAAAGATAAACCTTTCAGAGTTCTTCCAGAGCTTCCCATCTATGAACTCTCCAGCGTTTTTTTGTTTTAAGCAGAACTCTCTATTATCCTTTACAGATCTCTTTAGGAACAAACGAGATACAACCGGGCCAGCGTACTTCCTGCTGAGTTGAGGCTCAGTCTCAACTTCCAAAAACCACAAACTAATTCATCAACCAGTTAACTGTCTGACAGCTAAAATAAATTGCCTTATGACAAGTCTCTCATTTCCCCTGACTGATTTTAATTATCCTTGTAGCCAAGAATTGTGACTAACTTCTGTGACAGAAGTGAGAAGTACATTGTTGAAAAAGCTATTAACACAATTTTATTTTCAGTGTTAAACCTTTGTAAAGTTGTCTTTACTCCTAAAGCAGGGAGGAGGGGGTAGCTAACTTGAGTACTTACAGACTGCCATATACTGGTCTAATGCTTCAGTGTACATGATCTCACTCGATTTTTGCAAACAATTCTACCAAGTAGGTACCACTATCATTCTCATTTTTAAAATGAGGTGAAACAGACAGCTATTACTTATTAAAATCCGAAGAAAGGTCAAGAAAATAGGAAAGCTCAATAGAGAATTCATGAAATGGAAGAGAGCTAAAGAAATTGCCTAGAAGCATGCATAGAAAATCAAGGGCATAGAAAATATGAAAGAGACAGTGAGATTGGTCTGAAAAGGTCTAACAGGGGACCAGCAGTTAGCGTAATGGCTATGTCGCTGGACTCCCACGTAGTCGACCGTGGTTTGCGTCCCAGACTCGGTGGCTTAAAAGTCACACTGGGCGCGTGTGCATGCGTGCCCAAGATCCCAAGAGGAGAACGGAGGAGAAGGGATTGTGGCGTGGCCATACCCCGGGGGGTGATTTCTCGCTTTCTGTCTCTCTGTCTCTCTGTCTCTCTCTGTCTGGCAAGTGCACGCACCCTATAGCAAAAACCTCTCAAAAAAAATAGTGCTTATCAACACAGGTCCAATGTTTTACATTTATTTCCTAATGTGCAGTTGTCATCCAAAACTGCTATGATCACTTGTAGCCAGAATCCAATTTTGTGTATTTTTATATTAATTCACTCACTCTGCTCTCCTAAACTCCACTATGTCTACACTGTCAAAGGAGCTCCACTGCCAGTGTTGGAAAAGGCTAGTCCTGACATGCTTAAAGACTCCCCCAAAGTATCGTATCTAAAGTAGTTCCCCTACAAGGGGACACCAATCTTTCTCATGCTTCCTCTAAATATCTCCCCTTGCCTACAATAGATCCCAGTATATTTTCAGATGGCCAATCACACAGTGAAACCCAAAGGAAAAGTTTTGCATAAGAAAAGGTTTGCTGGGGCCAGCCGATGGCTTAGTGGTTACTAGACTCCCACGTGGCTGACCACAGTTTGAGTCCCTGACCAGATGGCTTGAAACTCACACTGGGTGCGTGTGCTTGCATGTCCAAGATCCTGGGAGGAGAATGGTGGAGAAAGGATTGCAGTGTGGCCATCCCCTCTGCAGAATGATTCCTCGCTTTCCCTCTCACTGTCTCTGTCTCTCTCTCCCCAGTGAGGGCATGCACCCTAAGGCAAAAACCTCTACATTAGAGAGGAAAATAAAGGAAAATATGTGCTTATTGTATTCGTAGAAACTTTATAGGAAAAAAGATCCTACGGGTGCTAGGCCAGACAAAGAGTAAAACAATTTTTTTAAATAAAGAATTACTTTATAGATCATTATTATAGTTTCAAATTTGGGGCATGCATGCTCAACAGAGAGAGAAAGAAAGTGAGAAAGCAAGCCTCTAGGTCCAGGACTCAAACCTCTATCAGCCATTTGGGAGTCCAGCACCTTAACCACTATGCCACCTGCTGGCCCCAATAGTAAAATATTTTTAGGATCAGCTAACCTTTGGCTACGTGTGAGTTTACCAGAGATTCTTTATTCAATGTAGTAGCCAGTGCAACTGAGAATAGTTATTTATTTATTTTTTTAAGAGAAATTTTTGCTATAGGGCACGTGCACTTGCTAGAGAGACAGAGAGGGACAGAAAGTGAGAAATCACCACCTCAGTGGGGACGGATATGTCACAATCCCTTCTCCTCCACTCTCCTCTTGGGATTTTGGGCACTCATGAATATGCAACCAGTGTGAGTTTTAAGCTGCCAGGTCCCTGGATTGAACTGCAGTCAACTACATGGGAATCCAGCGATGTGACCATGATGGCATCTGCTGGTCCTGCAGCTGGGAGTTGTTCTAATCATAACCAAAATCATCATGTTTGGTTAGGTGTCTGAAACCTGGACTAAATGATGACACAAAAAAGGAATTGTTTAAGAGAAATTTATAGCATTAAAAGAATGTATTAGAAAAGAAATAGAGATCTAAAATAAATAGCTTCCACCTTTAAAAACTAGAAGGAAAGGCAATTTAGGCATAAAGCAAGTAGCAGGAAAATAATTTTAATTAGACCAGAAATCAATAAATCGGAAATATAAAATCAATCGTGGGAAAAACAATAGAACTGAAAGCTGACTCTTTGAAAAGGACAGTAATTGATAAATTTCTAGCCAGGCCAACCAAGAAAGAGAAAAGACACAAATTACCAGTGCTGTGTGATGACTTCTGCAATGATACTTAGGTACTTGGTGTTTCAGAGAAAGAACTGAAAACACATTAGCAGTGAAAATAAAGGGTTGGTTATTAAGTAAAAATGAAAGTACACTCTTGAGAGGTAGGGATGAGGCCTAGCAGAAGAGAGAAAGAGTGGTTCAAGGTCCCAGGGAATTGCTTTCCATGGGGTTTATAATTCCTTAACCAGGGTTGTATCAGTTGATCATTGGCTGGGCCCACTAATTGCTTTCATCCTACTGGCTATATATCAAATGTGGCTGGGCCCCCTGATTCATCTCACTGGCTATCAGCTAGACAACACTGACTAAAATCTCCAGCCTACATTACTTCCAGTGGGGAATTTTCTGCCCTGATTGGACTTTCTATCTAACCACATAGGCAGATGCTCCAGGCCCCTTGCCAACTTCCGTTTTCTAGCTTTCTTCCTGCCTTACCAGTATCAAGAAATTAAAGAGGAAGCATCACTATTGATCCTATAGACATTTTAAAAAATAACAAAAAGCTAAGTAAAACTTATGCCCGCAAATTTTAAAACTATGAGAAATGGGCCAATTCCTTAGAAAATTTGAACCACCAAAACTTTCAAAAAGAGAAATAGACATCTCAACTAGCTAATATCTATTAAAGAAGTGGAACTGACAACGACCTTCTAAAAAAGAAAGCATCAGACTCTCATGGTTTCCTCGGATAAATTCTACTGAACATTTAAGAAGGAAATGATACCAATTTTTCACAATCTCTCCCAGAAAACTCTAGAAAAGGAAACATTTTCTAATTCTCCTACTTTAATGCCAAAACAAAATAAACACTATATCAGAAAGAAAAACTACAGATCAATGTCTTCCATGAGCATAGATATATAACTACTCTACAAAATATTAGCAAATTGACGCAACAATGCACAAAACGAAATATACACTGCAACCAAGTGCGATTTACCCCAGGTATGCAAGGCTAATTCAATATTCAAAAAATCAATATAATCCACCACATCAACAGCCTAAAAAAGAAAATAATCCCATAATTCTCTCCATTTACATTTAAAAAGTATTTGGTAAAAATCTTGAGTCATCATTTTACAAAACCTCAGTAAAAAAGGAATTGAAGGAATCATCCTGTGGTTAGTTATGGGTGCTACCCCGACTTAACTAGGGGATACCTAAAACCTCATGAAACACCAGAGTGTGTTTTCAGGACAATGGGAATCTGATGAGATGGGTGAAGAAGATTCACTCACAATGTGGGAAGGCACAATTTAATCAACAAGAGGCCCAGAGAACAAATTCAGAAGATGAATGGGTCTCTTTTGGGAGAGAAAGAATAGACTTCTTCAGCTGCCCTGGATCTCAGAACTGAAGTCTCTCCTGTCTTTGGACTCCATGATTCACACCACCCATCCTCCACACCCACTTTCTCAGTCTTTTGCCTCAGACTTACATCATTGTCTTCTGGGCCTGTGACACCTTAGAATTTGGATTGAGCCACACTGCTAGCAGTCCAGGATCACCAACTTGCAGAGAGCCTGTTGTAAGACTTCTCAGCCACCATAACCACATGAGCTGATTCTGCCGATAGATTTCGTTTTATATGTCTATACATATTCTGAATGTTCTGTCTCCCTAGAGAGCCTTAATATACGTCCTCAACTTAATAAAGAACATCTCCCCAAGAATCTCACAGCTAGTATCATACTCAATGGTAATAAACAGACACTCTCCCCCTGAGATAAGGAACAAGGCAAGGATGTTCTTTGTCAGTATTCCTATTCAACATTATACTGGAAGTCCAAGCTTAGTGCATGAAAACAAGAAAAAATAGTTACATAGATTGGGAAGGAAGAAATAAAACTGTGCTTTTTACAGATAAGATTATCTACGTAGAGAAACCAAAGATCGTTATCAATAACAACAAACTCTTGGTACTGATAAATGTGGATACCAAGGACACAAAGATAATATCTAACATTCAATTGTTTTCCTATATACCAGGAATGAATGACTAAAAACTGAAATTTAAAAAAATGTGTACCATTACAGTAGCACCAGAGAAATAGGAATAAATCTAAAGTGTGTGTGTGTGTGTGTGTGTGTGTGTGTAGGGTCTATTGGGCTAGAAAAGTCATGACACATTTTTTTCTATTTTTCTATGAAAAAATGCGTCAGAACTTTTCCAACAATCCAATATATGCTGAAAACTACAAAACTGATGAAAGAAATAATAAAGATCTAAATAAATATTTCATGAGTTAGAAAACTCAATATTGTTAAGATTTTAATTCTTTTCAACTTGATGTATACATTCAATAAAATCCCAATAAAATTTCCACCAATCTATTTTGTAGATAGGAATAAATTGATTTTAAAGTTAATATGGAAAGGCAACAGACCTAGAAAAGGCAACACAATATTGAAGACCGCTGTTGGAAGACTCACACCACCCATTTTAAAAACTACAATTAATCTGTATAAAGTTAAAGTAATCAATTGAGACCAATAAAGTTATTGCACTTAAGAGAGCTTGGTACTGGAAAAAGAATAGACACATATATTACTGGAACAGACTAGAGAGCCCAGAATAGAATCTCTCAAATAAAGTTAACCAATCTTTAATAAACAGTCAACAACAACGCAATGATGAAAGGGTAGTGTTTCCGGGACCAGCAGTTAGCATAATGCAGTCGACCGCAGTTTGAGTCCCGGACCCAATGGCTTAAACTCATGCCAGGCACGTGTGCATGAATGCCCAAGATCCTGAGAGGAGAATGGAGGAGAAGGGATTGCAGCGTGGCCATCCCCCCTCCCTGCCCCCCACAGGAGTGATTTCTCGCTTTCTGTCTCTCTGTCTTTCTGGTGAGCGCACGCACCCTATAGCAAAAACCTCTTAAAAAAAAAAAAAAAAGAAAGAAAAAGAAAGGGTAGTGTTTCCAATAAATAGTGCTGTAACAATTTGATAGCAATATCCAACAAAAATAAAATAAAGCTAGAAACAGATCTTACACCTTTCACAAAAAATAACTCAACATGGACCATATATTTAAATGTAAAATGCAAAACTATGTAATTTCTTTAAATAAATGGAGAAACAGATTTGATAAATTTTCCCTGAAAGAAAACATTAGTAAGTTAGACTTTATTAAAAACTTCTACTCAGCAAAAGATACTATTGAGAGAATAAAAAGTCACAGTCCAGGACAAAGAATTTGCAAAACATATATCTGATACAGAACTTATACCCCAAATATAAAGAACTCATAAAACTAAATAATAAGGAAGAAACCCAACCTCATTAAAAAAAAAAAAAAGCAAATGATATAAACAAATACTGCCTGAAAGAAGATTCACGATGATAATAAATAAGCATGTGAAAAAGTGTATAATATCACTTGTCATTAGGGTAGGATAAGTAGAATCGGAATAGTGCTGTCCCTTTGAAATATAATTTGGCAGTTTTCTTACAAAGCTAAACAGTCTTATCATATAAGCCAACAATCACACTTATAGATATTTAGCAGACAGATTTGAACATTTCTGTCCACAAAAAAACCTGCATGTGAATGCTACAGTAGTTTTATTCACAATTGCCCTTAGCTAGAAACAATAAAAATGTTCTTCGATGGGTGAATGTATAAACAAATGTACATTCATATGGTGGGATAGTATCCGGTGATAAAAAAAAATGTTATTGGGACCAGCAGATGTCGTAATGGTTATGTTGCTGGACTCCCACGTAGTCGACAGCAGCTTGAGTCCCAGACCTGGTGGCTTAAAACTCACACTGGGTGCATGTGCGTGCATGCCCAAGATCCCAAGAGGATAGAGGAGGATAGAGAAGGGACTGTGGCATGGCCATCCCCGTGGGGGTTGATTTCTCGCTTTCTGTCTCTTGGTCTTCTCTCTGTCTCTCTGGCAAGTGCACATGTCCTATAGCAAAAGTCTCTCTTACAAAAAAAAAAAAAAAAAGAAAGAAAGAAATATTATCAAGCCACAAGATATAGATGAATCTTAAATCCACACTGCTATGCGAAACAATATTCTGGAAGGTTTCATACTAGAAGATCCAAATATATGAAGGAAGAGTCTAATAAGTACAGCACAGGGAATTTGTTTAGGGTAGTGAAACTATTCTGTTGTGATGGTATACATATACCCTGAAATTGAACCTTAAAAGAGCAAAATTTCTCACTGTCCGAATGAACAGTTACAGATAAACAAGGAAAGGAGGCTAGAATGATCCACATGGTAATGGATCAAAATGGCAGACAACAGTAAGAACTAACCTTTATCTTACTATTAAAAGGAATCCTTGTGTACAGAATACTTACGGATATGTATATACTCAGGGGTTAACACAGACATGTATCTCTATACCCTGTCAGCTGGTAATTCCTAGAAGCAGCACATATCAGCAGCAATCAGCACACCTAGAATCCAGATCTTAATCTCTAATGCCATTCTCCAGTAAAAGAAACCAGGCCTTCTTGAGAAATGTCTGATTCCAGGATTAGGACAGAAAAAATATATGATGAGTCTGGAGGATCTCATAAAGCCAGAATACAAGTACTCAAAAAAAAAAAAAAAAAAAAAAAAAAAAAAAAAAAAGCCCACAATGATAGTGAAATGTCAAAGAAATACAGGAATGAACAGAATGAGTTCCCAATGGCCAAAGTGGGAACCATCTGACCAACAAAATAAACAAAGTCATGTTAGATTATAGCTCAAAGTATTAGGTTGTTGGAAAAGTTGTGACATATTTTTCAATGCAAAAAGGAGTCATGACTTTTCTGACAGCCCAATATGACAGGACTGTCATCTAAGCCGGTGCAGATATAAGGAAACCATTGCAAAAATAAGCAATGAGAAGATAGAGATCTCGCACTCAAAATGACTTCAGATAATCTATGTAAACATCCCATATGCAAAGCGGTAGAGCATAACTCCTAAAGCCTTGATTGCAGATTGTAATAATGCCTTCTTTCCAGAAAGTACAATATGAAAAAGGGGGAGAAATTGTTAACTTTACAGTAGGGAAACAAAACAAACACTACCTTAACCATAACCAATGACAACCAACAATGATAAGTCATGTTGATAGTGTATATCCTTGATGTTATATGATAAAAGTGGCACTTTATCTCTGTGGTCTTCTTGCCAAAAAAAATTTAAATAAATAAATAAACATAAGCTCAGTCTAATCACAGGGAAAGTATCAGATAGATCCAAAATGAAAGACTTTTTACATAATATCTTATGACTACCAAAGTCATTAAAAAAAAAAAAAAAACAAGAAAAACCTGGGAAACTGTACAGTTAAGAACCAAAGGAGGCCTGACGATAAATGTAACTGGTATCCTGGAAGAAATTCTGGGACAAAAAAAGGACATTATGTAAAAACTAAGGAAAACTGAACAAAAAATGAATTTTAAATACTAACAATGTATCAAAATCTATTCACTAATATATATATATATACACACATATATATATTTACATATAATATATATATGTAAATATATATATATGTATGTATATATATATATAAATATATAAATATATAAATATATATATTTTTTAGAGAGAGAGATTTTCACTATAGGGTACAAGCATGCACCAGAGAGACAGAAAGCAAGAACTCACCCCCCACGTTGGCCATGCCACAGTCCATTCTCCTCCCAAAACTTTGGGCATGTATGCACACATACCTGATACGAGTTTTTAAGCCACCAGGTCTGGGACTCAAACCACAGTGGACTACGTGGGAGTCCAGCAACATAACCATTATGCCACCTGCTGATGTCATCTGTTTGCTAATAGTTAATAAATGTACCATACTGGGGCTGGCAGGTGGCATGATGGTTAAGGGCACTGGATTCCCACATGGCCGACTACGATTTGAGTCCCAGGCCAGGCGGCTTGCTTTCTCACTTTCCCTGTTTTTTTTTCTCTCTCTCTCTCTCACTTTAGCCCTTTCTGGTCAAATTAAAATAAGTAAATAAAGTTAAATAAAATAATTCATTTAAAAAAATGTACCACACTGGGACCAGCAGTTAGTGTAATGGCTATGTCACTGGACGCCCATGTAATCGACCGCGGTTCATGCCCCGGACCCGGTGGCTTAAAACTCACGCCGGACGCGTATGCGTGCATGCCCAAGATCCCAAGAGGAGAATGGAGGAGAAGGGATTGCAGCGTGGCCATCCTCCCTGGGGGGTGATTTCTCACTTTCTGTCTCTCTGTCTCTGTCTGTCTGGAGAGCGCATGTGCCCTATAGCAGAAACCTCTCCAAAAAAAGGAAAAAAAAAAAGAAGAAAAGTACAAAATCAAACATATATGTTTCCATCTTAAGATGCTAAAAAGAGCAAATTAAACTATATATAAGTAGGAGGATAACAATCAAAATAAGAGTAGATATAAATGATATTTTTAATTGACAGAGGATATATATTTACCCAAAGAGACAAGAGAAGGAGGAGGAGGAGGAGGAGGAGGAGGAGGAGGAGGAGGAGAAGGAGAAAGCAACCCACAATGGGGCATGTTCACACTGCATTCCCTCGTCTTCCATTTCTCCATCCTGTCTGGATTTGGACATATCATGTGTGCTGCATGTTTTTTAAGACACTGGGGTTGGGATTTGAACCATGATCAGCCATGTGGGATCTGGATCCCTTAACCACTAGATACAGGACTGGCCTGAAAATTTTAAAAAGACAAAAACAACAGAAAAATATTAATAAAACCAAAATCCGGTTTATTAAAAAAGTTTTTTTTTTTTTTTTTTTTTTTTTTTTGTTCCTGGGCCTCTGCTGTGTCAGAGTGGTAATGTACTACACGAGAGAAGCTGGATCCCACATGCCACCATGGTTCAAATCCCCAGGCTAGTCAGCCTGAGACGAGCCAGGCACATGTGTGAGTGTCCGAGACCCGATGGACTCGAGAACTGGAGGAAGGGGGTCATGGCATGAGCGGCGGGTGCTGCGTACCCTGCGAGGGTGCTCCTCTCTCTCACACTCACCATGTGCACCAGTGATCTACTGTGGACAAAGAAAAAATAATAAACAGATTCTTCAGCTAGACTGAGCATGAAAAAGACATTTTACCAAGATCAGGAATAAAAGAAGAGTTAACACTGGCAATCTAAGAGACATTAATAGAGTAGTAAGAAAGTATTATAAATAATTTTAGGCCACCCAACTTGACAATTTCAACAAAATCAAAAATTCCTTAAGGAGCCAAATTATCAAAACTGACTCAAGATGAAATTGAAAATCTGAATATCTCTATGAGTATTCAAAGCTTGATTTGTCATTGAAATTTTCCCACAAGGAAAGTTTTAGCAATATGCAAAAATAATAATATTAATATTGGGTCATCAAAAAAATCATGATGCATTTTTGCACAGAAAAACTATGTCATGATTTTTCTGATGACCCAATATATCATGATCAAATAAGGTTAAGGTTAATCCCAGAAGTACAGGTCTATTAAACTTTCAAAGAAACAATGTAAACAGATCAAAAAGAAAACCCAAAATGTTCTCATTAAATACAGAAGAAAATGACAAAATTCAAAACCCATTCATAATAAAAATTCCCAGCTAACTAGGAATAGAAAGAAACACTCTGTACTTGACAAAAGGTTAACAATGTGATTATGGCTAACATAATACTTAATGGTGAAAATGTGATTGCTCTTCCTGCAGAATTCAGAAGCAAAGCTCATCTATCCTCACCATTCCATTTACCATTGAACTGTAGGTTCAAGCCAGTTCAATAAGCCAAGGAAAGAAATAGAAAGCATACAGATTAGAAAAGAAAAAATGAAACTGTTTTTTTACCCCCAGATGAGATTATTGTTTGCATAGAAAATCCAACAGAATCTATAAAAAAGCTACAAGGCTTCAAGATACAAGATCAATATTCTATAGCATTTCAATAATAGCGACATAAAAGTTATAATTTTAAAAACACTACAATACCATCAAAATATTGAAATACTTAAGAATAAATTTGACAAAAGAAGTGAACTATTTGAACACTAAAACATTATTGAGAATTATTAGACCCCACCACTGGGGTCCCGGTGGTGGCTCAGTGGTAATGCCATTGGAATCACACGAAAAGGCTCTAGGGTTGGGCCAGCTGATGGTGTGGTGGTTAGGAAAGCTGGATCCCACATGGGCAACTGCACAGTTCAAATTCCAGACCCAGAGGTTTTAAACCGCACCAGGAACATGTGTGTGCATGCCAAAAATTCCAAACAGAGAAATGGAAGAGATTATGGCGTGACCATTCCCCACGAGGGAGTGCTTTCTTACTTTCCTTCTCTCTCTCTCTCTCTCTCTCTCTCTCACTCTCTCTCTCCCTCTCCCTCTCCCTCTCCCTCTCCCTCTCCCTCTCCTTCTCTCTCTCACTGTGTCTTTTCCAAGTGCATGCACCCTCTATCAAATTTTAATAAAATCAAAGGTTCTAAATTCACATCCTAGGGCCTCCCTGAGCCATAGGGCACACATGCAAGTGTCTGTGATTCAGGCCAACTGAAAGGGGGTAAATCACAGTGTGAAGGCCCTGGGTACCTTTCTCTCTCTCACATACTTTTCTTCCCTCAAAAGAAACAAATAAACTTTAAATAAATAAATAGGAACCATGTCGTGCTTATGGGTTGAAATACTTAATATTGTTAAGATGACAATTGTCTAAAAAATGGTCAATAGACTCAATGCAATCCCAACCAAAACCCCAGTAAGATTTATTTAAAAATAGAAATAGAGAAATACAAAAGACCTAGAATAGCTAAACAGTTTTTAAAAAGAACAGAGAGGAGAACAAATACTGCTTCATTTTGAGACTTATTATAAAGTTTAAAGTAATTAAGATAGGTGTAAAGATCAACAAATGAATAAATAAAACACAAAAGAGAGTCTAGCAGTAATCTAAAACATTTTTGAAAAAGTATAAAGAAGAGAGAAAGGATAGTTTTCTCAATATATTATGTCAAGATATATATCCATCTGCAAAACAGCAAGCTTTGGTTCATTAAAATTATATATCTTTGTTTTTTTTTGGAGAGGTTTTTGCTATAGGGCTTGTGCACTCACCAGAAAGACAGAAAGTGAGAAATCACCCCCCAGGGGGGATGGCCATGCCACAATCCCTTCTCCTCCATTCTCCTCTTGGGATCTTGGGCACGCACGGACACGGACCCGGTGTGCATTAAAATTGCTGGGTCTGGGATTCGAACCCCGGTCAACTACATGGGAGCCCAGCGACACAGCCATTAAGCCAACTGCTGGTCCTCATTAAAATTATATATCTAGGGACCAGCAGTTAGCGTAATGGCTATGTTGCTGGACTCCCACGTAGTCGACCGCGGTTCGCGTCCTGGACCCGGTGGCTTAAAACTCACGCCGGGCGTGTGTGCGTGCGTGCCCAAGATCCCGAGAGGAGAGTGGAGGAGAAGGGATTGCGGCATGGCCATTCCCCCCTGGGGGTGATTTCTCACTTTCTGTCTCTCTGTCTCTGTCTGTCTGTCTGGCAAGCGCATGTGCCCTATAGCAAAAACCTCTCAAAAAAAAAAAAAAATAAAAAAATATATATATAGGGACCAGCAGATGACATAATGCTGGATTCCCACGTAATTGACTGTGATTTGAGTCCCTGTGGCTTAAAACTTACACTGGGTGTGTGTACATGTGTGCTCAAGATCCAGGGAGGAGAATGCAGGAAAAGGGACTGCAATGTAGCCATCCTCCATGGAGGGTGATTTCTTGCCTTCTGAGTCTTGGTCTCTCTCTGTCTCTCTGGCAAGTACATGCACCCTATAGCAAAAATCTCTCTCCGAAAAAATTATATATCTACATATTTATATATCCATCTGTCTCTACATATAAATAGATATATCCCAACTCAAAATGGATTGCACACCTAAATTAAAACCTAAAACTATGCCCAGTTCTAATATCTATTTCTTGGTCAATTAAACTCTTAAATTTAACTGGCTTCACAGTTTTTAAAAAACTGTATGCCTATTGGAATGACTAAAAATAAAAGACTGACATACCAAGTCTCAGTAAGGATACAGATGAATGGGAACCTCAGACATTGCTGATGGGAATGCAAAATGGAAATACCATTTGTAACACAATTTCCTAAAAAGTTAAATGTACATTTGTCATGCGATTAACCCATTCTACTCCTAAGTATTTGCCCAAAATGAATAAAAACAAATGCCCAAATAATGACTTCTAAAAGCATGTTCAGAGCAGCTTTTTTATAATAGTAAAAAAGTAGAAACAGCCCAATTATCCATTACTAGATAGATGAATAAACAAGCAATGGTATAAGCATACAAGAAAATACCACTTAGCAATAAAAAGTAACACTACGACATGGATGAACATCAAAATAATCATACTCAGTGAAAGAAGCTAAACAAAAACAAGGTAATACTGTAATATTTCATTTATATACATTTCTAGAAAATGCAAACTAGTCTACAGTGACTGAAAGCAAACCACTGTTACCTGCGGACAGAGTGGAAGGCAGGAGGGAAAGAGAGAAGAGGTACAGAGGGCGCAGGATGGATACATATGTTCATTATCCTGGGCCAAGTGATGGTTTCACAGGTATATACGTATGTCACATTTGTACAACTGAGTAAGTAAATGCAGTTAAATATAGTCATTTATCCTTCAACAAATCCATTATGTATAAAAAACACTCACAATGACATACCATTATATGTCTACAAAACGGACAAAATTAAAAATACTGACAATACAGGGACCAGCAGATGGTGTAATAGTTATATCGCTGGACTCCCACGTAGTCGACTGTGGTTCAAGTCCCAGACCTGGCAGCTTAAACTCATGCCGGGCTTATGTGTATGTGTGCCCAAGATCCTGAGAGGAGAATGGAGAAGAAGGGATTGTGGTGTGGCCATCTCCCCAGGGGGTGATTTCTCACTTTTTGTCTCTGTCTTTCCAGCAAGTGCATGCTCCCTATAGCAAAAGAAAAAAGAAAAAAGAAAACTCTTAAAAAAAAGAAGAAGAAGAAGAAATGAAACAACCAGGGCTCTCATAAATTGCCAGAGGGAGTGTAAAATGGTACAACCACTTTGGAAATTAGTTTGCCAATTTCTTGCATTTATCATACAACCCATGAATTCCCTCCTAGGCATACTGAAGAGAAATGAACACATATATTCATACAAAAATGTGTACATAAACATACAGTAGTTTTATTCATTATAGCCAAAAACTGGAAATAACTCAAATGTCCATCAACAGGTGTACAGATAAAGAAATTGTGAGAATATTAGAGTACTACCCATGAAAAAAGAACGTGTGCTTGACATGTGCAACAATATGGTTAGACCCTGGGATGGTTACTGTGCACCTACCATGATGAGGAAACACAGACGGCTGCGCTCACTCTGTCCTGAAAACAGGAACACATGATCATACCGCCAAGATCAAGAAACACACATTCCCAGGACTAGCAGTTAGCATAATGGCTATGTCGCTGGACTCCCACATAGTCGACCACGGTTCGAGTCCTGGACCTGGTGGCTTAAACTCACGCCGGGCGCATGTGCGTGCGTGCCCAAGATCCTGAGAGGAGAAGGGATTGCGGCGTAACTATCCCCCCGGGGGGTGATTTCTCACTTTCTATCTCTCTGTCTCTCTCTGTCTGTCTGGCAAGCACACACACCCTATAGCAAAAACCTCTTCAAAAAAAAAAAAAAAAAGAAACACACATTCCCAAAACACGTCTCACAGAGCCAACCGCTCTATCAGTGGCTACAAAAACTTTAGCTAATGGCATGGTGGTTAAGAGTGCTGGACCTCCATGTGGCCAGCCACAATTCGAGTCCTGGACCTAGAGGCTTGCTTTCTCACGCCCCCTGTCCCCCCACCCCCTGCTCTGTCCCTCTCTGGTCAAATTAAAAATAAATAAATAAAGTTAAATAAAATCATTCTTTTAAAAAATAAGATAAGAAAAATCTGTAGCGAATGCTTGTCGCCCCGGGGTGCCTTCGTCCTTAATAAATACACGGAGAACCAGCCAGTCTGGGCCACACTGCTCTGAGACCAAGCCCCCATCTCTCCGTTAAGATCACTGCTGTCTTGTGTGCTCTATGTCCCCTGGGTTTCCGCTGGTCCTACATTTGAGCTGCACTGAATGCAGCCAATTGGCGAGTCTCAGAATCACTGTGCTGACCTAAGTAATCCAGACACAATAAGTACACTCAGTATGACTCTCCTCAGATGAAACTTCAGAAAGTCATGCCTACTCTAAAGTGACAGAAAGCAGACCGGTAGCTTCTCGGGGTCAGGAAAGAAAGAGGCTATGATCAGGGTGCAGCACAAGGGCACTTAAAAAGCTTATTAAAATGTTTTATTTGCTGATGCGGATGGAGGTTACATGGCGGTATACATTTGTAAATATGTACAACTAAATGGGTACATTTTACTGTATGTTAGTTTTACAGCAATTAAATTGATATGGGAAAAAAAAAAAAAAAAAAAGAGTTCCCTCCAAGTGATTCTGGTATTGGGGAGTCAAGAAAATCCCATCTCTGAGTGAATGCAAATACCTTTCCACCATGGTCATCTACCCCTACAGGAATATTCCCTATGTCTGAGGTTTGCTTCTATGCAATGCTGACTTGTCCGCTTCTAGACAATTCTGTCAGAAGATCTTCCCATGCTGAGACTGACTATATTGTACTTGCCTCTAACGGCCATTTTTGGTCCAAGTTCTGCCTTCTGGAGCGACTCTAATATAATCTATCTTTATTGCTTCCTTCCTTCCTTCCTTCTTCTTCTTCTTCTTTTTTTTTTTTTTTAATTGCCAGAGGGTACACACACTTGCCAGGAGAGACAGAAAGATGGGGAGAGGGAGGAATCACCTCACAATGGGGCGTGGTCATGCTGCAATTCCTTCTCCATTTCTCCATACCTCCAGGGTTTGGGCATACGAGCACATGCATACAGAGTGTTTTTCAAGCCCCTGGGTCTGGGCCCCTTAACCATTAGGCCACAAAGCTGGCCCTCTAATATAATTTTTCTTGGTAGCCTTCACATATTAAAAGGTACCTATCCTGGAGGCAGTACAGCAGAGGGAGCTGTGACATGGGCTTTGGATCTGCCAGGCTTAGAATTTAACCCTGGCCTCATCACTCAGGAGCGCTCCGGAGCAATTTACTTAACCTCTGTGGGTCTCAGTTTCCTCAGCTGTTAAATAGTCATAATAATAGTACTATAGGATTATGAGGATTAAGGAGATAATGCATGTAAGTGATTTTACATAATTCCTGGTGTGTGGCACACGCTCAATTATTACCAGTGCCCCTTATCTTTCTTATCCAGGTTAACTAACACATATGCTGAAATGTTCAGGGTTGAAGCTTTGAAGCACAAGTTTTTCTGCAACTTATGCTAAAATGTACAAAGATAGGACGGATTAATGCACAGATAGAAGTGATAAAGTTTCTCAAATGGTTAAACATAGGGTTATCATGTCCTTCCCCTGTATATGTACCCAAGAGAGAGAAAATATCTGCCCACACAAAAACTTGATTGCCGTGTTCACAGCGTCACTACTCAGAATGGTCAAAAGTTAGGAACAACCACCAGCAGATGGCCCTGAACTGGTCTCCCACATGGTCGACCTTGGTTCGAGTCCCAGACCCTGAGGCTTAAAACTCATACTGGGCATGTGTGTGTGCGTGCCTGCCCATAATCCCAAGAGGAGAATGGAGAAGGGATTGCAGCATGATCATTCCCCCGGGGGATGATTTCTCACTTTCTGTCTCTCTCTGTCTGTCTCTTCCTGTCTCTCTAGCAAGTGCACACACTCTATAGCAAAAAAAGTTAAAAAAAAAAACGTTGGAAATAACGTAAGTGCCCATCAGTAGCTGAGTGAATAAATAAAATACATCCATACAGTGTAATATTATTCAGTCATTACAATAAAGTATTTTACATGCTATGACATGGATTAAACTTGAATACATTATGCTAAGTGAATAAAGACAATCATAAAAGATTACATGTTGTATGAACTGTTCAAAATAAGAAAATCTGGCTAGGGGCTGGCAGGTGGTGTGGTAGCTTAAGGTGCTGAACTCCCACATCGCTGACGACAGTTTGAGTCCGGGACCTGGTGGCTTGCTCTCTCACTTTTCCTCTCTCTCTCTCTGATCAAATTTAAAAATAATAATGACAAATAAAATTAAATAAATAACTCTTTCTTAAAAAAGAAGAAAGGAAATCTGACTAGAGGAGATGAAGGTTCCGGCAAGTTCATGGAAGCAGTTCCCCCCTGAGCTGCACAGGCCAGCTGAGCACGCGTGATCCTTCCTGGCTAGGAAGACCTGGGGGAGGGGAGACGGGCAGGAGGCTGTAAAACCCGTTAAAGGTGCTTGCGTTTCTCTCCCTCATGAAAACAATAAATGAACTTTAAAGAAAATGCTTATTCACAGCTTTTCTTCAGGGGCTCCATTTCACTTTTATTCTTGGACTATAATAACTTGTGCAGTTTTTCTAATTTAATTCATCTACTGGACAAATTTATTCTGAGTGGTGACATCACGTCACTTTGTTAAACAAACAAGGCCTGGTGCCTGCCATCTAAAAGGTAGTCTAGTAAGGGAGACAGACGCCTAAACACACTTAAGATAGAAATCAACATGTCCCATAATCAAAGCATGAACGACGACTAAGTGAGAACAGACTTCATCGCTAGACACAGAGTCAAAAACGGGTTAAACAAAGTAGGCTTAATATCTTTGTGATCTTGAATAAGTCATGTAACTACTGACACTACCTACTTTCCTAGTTTTTTAACTGTAAAATGGGGGAAATGCTACCTGTTTCACTGGGTTACTGTAATAATTAAGTGGGAAAATGATTACAAAACTTTTCTGTAAACTACATATACATATATAGTTTATGTATATATATGTATACACAAATGTATACATATAATATATATTCACACACACAGTGACATAACAATACGACAAAGAAAGTTAAGTAAAGCAACAATTCTACAGTGACATGGCAATACTTCAGAACTAATTATTGCTTTACTTATCTTTCTTTGTCAGTTAGGATAAAGTTAGTAATATGCTTTGAGGTCAGAGAACAAAATAATAAATATAATATTTTCCTGTAACCGAGATTAATGTGGAATTTTAATAATTTCTGGAAAAAAGGAAACAACTTGGAATGATTTTAAGGCTGGCTGCAGAGATGTGAATAATATGCAACAAGTGTTAGATAATGGTTGGAAGAGAAAAAGGCCAACTGGATGAAGAGCTTGATTAGAACACAGGTGTGGTAGAAAACATAAGGTTGAAGGCAGGGCTTTGAAGGTGAACAGAAATTTTAATGTACTGTAAACTTGAAATGCACTCTTACTCATCACATACATATTTTTTTTTTTTTTTTGGAGAGGTTATTTTTGCTATAGGGCACATGCACTCGCCAGACAGAGAGAGACAGAGAGACAGAAAGAGAGGAATCACCCCCCAGAGGGGATGGCCACACTGCAATCCTTTCTCCTCCGTTCTCCTCTCGGGATCTTGGGCACGCACGCACACACACCTGGCATGAGTTTTAAGCCACCAGGTCCGGGACGCAAACCACAGTCTACTACATGGGAGTCCAGCAACACAGCCATTACGCTAACTGCTGGTTCCCCACATACATTTTCTTTTAAAAGGTAAAAGTGAAGGGAATCAAGTGAGCTTAATATCCTCTTCTAGAATAATATTTTTGAGAGGTTTTTGCTATAGAGCATGTGCATCCGCCAGAGAGACAGAGAGAAAGAGAGATAAAGTAAGAAATCACGCCCTCTCGGGATTTGGGGCATGCACACACCTGTGCCCAGTAAGTTTCGAGCTGTCATGTCCAGGACCTGGATTACAGTCAGCCATGTGAAAGTCCAGTGCTTTAACCCCTATGTCACCCGAGGGCCTCTTCCAGGACAATTAGAACATAAAGTTCTACCGTAGTTCAAATTTCCCACAAGTTAGGACCTAAGCAGCTACATGCATAGGGATAAGAAGAGTCTATTTTATGATTGATTTAATATTTCCTTGCTTATAAAATAGGGGCCCTAGTAAAAATTATATAGTCTCTGCATTTTTCCTACCTCTCTCAAACTTAAAAATAAAGGAAACTGTAAGCTAAAGAACAAGTTCATCAATAAACCCATATAAAATCAAAAAATAAACATGGATCTGGCTCTGTACTACAGATTGTGTATATCAAAGACAGGCAACTTAAGACGTAATCTCAACTAATATTCAGTGCAAAATAGAAGAACAAATAGTACTATTTGACATTTAGTACTTCAATGTCCTGACTCTTATGTATATACATACATAAATCCAAATCTTAATGATACACAAATGTTAGCTGTTTTCAAGAAGTTTCTAACATCCATCACATAAGTAGACTAACTGTTCACATTTATCTCTGTATAATACTTATCATGCTTACTAACAAGTAATTCTTATTGGAGTCCATCAACTAATAGATGAAAGAGGAGACCAAACTAAACTTAGGAGAAAGGACACTTCAATAACCTAGAGAAATAGAAATACTGGCATACTCAGGCTCCAGTGATTCCTCTCCACTCAGCCTGCAGGTATGGAGGTAACAACCATTACTCACTGCATTCTGGTAATTAGAAACAACTGGTTATGAAGACTTTCTCAGTGGTTACTTCAGATAGTAGTGGTACTATCTACCTCACCAACATGGTACCACTCAATAAAAAAAGGAAAGGAGTAGGCTGAGTGTTACCAACTTGGGATTGAAAATTCCCTTGTTGTGTTCATATGTACTGTCATTTTAGAATCTAGACCAGAAGGATGCACACTAAAGAAAGAATTACAAACTGAAAGAATGATATTCAACAGAGACAACTGAAGACAATGCTACAAGTTGCACAAAAGAAGCTGCAGTGGATGCTCTGCTGCACCCACCAGATCTTCCTTTGGAATTGAAGGACTTAGTACCCCAGCTGCAAGGAGTATTGCCAGCTGACAACCCTTGCCTGACAGTTCTTTCTAGGAGTTGTCTTTAACTGAAAATAGCTACCATTTCCAAGGTCATGCAGACTGCATCCAATGATGGGTTATCCCGAGAGTCCCAAGGTTTGGCCCCCTCACCTCCATCCCCATTGAAAGGCCACCCCAGCTCCAGAACTTACGGTAAAGTTCACCGTGCCCCTGTTTGGAATGCTTCATGGACCAAATCTCTCTCCACCAATTCTGCCTCCTTCCTCTCCCCCAAAAGTGTTGATCCTAAAAGCACTCCCCAGAAAATTCTCTCCATGCCAGTCTCCATCTTAGAACCTGCTTTCTCAGAAACTCAGCTAGCAAGCCAAAAAGATATTGAAACACTGCCATGAAGTTTCAGCTTCATAGTGAAGAAACTATGATATTAAGAACACCACAGATCTCTAAATAATCCAGGACACTAAGCAGCTGGTCGATCTTTACCTGGTTACGGTGATCAACTTGGTAAGACACTCTTCACTTAATGACCAGGTTCCATTCCTGTGGCTATGTTGCTAAGCTAATTGGTCGATAAACGAGGGGGGCAGATGGCCCGTGGTGTGTCATGGCACCATAGGATATACGTTTCTCAATAGATGTCATGTGACACCACAACTGAAAAATATACTTCTAACCAGACAAAAAGCACATATTAAATAAGGACCAGAAAGTGACAAGACACTGAAACATAATAACATAAATGAGGCGTAATCATTTTCGTTTATTCTGAATAGTACTATGGGTGCACAATGAAGTACAACTTTTAATATGAAATATGCAGTCTGGAGTGATTGCAAACGCTTCACATGATGGATACTAATCGACCATGCACACGTGACAAAGACAAAGACTTCTTGCATGGAGAACTGGCCCTATGTCCAAGATGTAAAATAGGTGAGTTGTTGAAATGAAGAGTGGCTGAATTATCAACTGAATAAGCCAAAGGAGAAGCCAGAGGTGCCCAGAGAACATGAGACTAAATGCTAAAGGAATTGCAATTATTTATTCCAGAGACAGGGATGGGGAGAAAATATAAGAAAGAACAAGGATAGAGAACAAAGTTTAGTATAAAAGATATAGCTTAGTATAAGAAAATGTTTCCAACAATTAAAAATGCTGGGCCAGCAAGTGGTATGGTGTTAAGGCTCCAGATCTCATGTGGCCAACTCTCTGATTCGAGTCCTGAACCCAATGGCTTGAAAAACATGAAGGGATTGTGATATGGCCATCCTCCCGGGCATTGATTTCTCACCTTCCCAGTCTCTGTGTCTCTCTCTGGCAAGCACACATACCCTATGGTAAAAATCTAAAAAAAATAATAAAATAAAATAAAAATGCTAGAACATTAAACTGACTTGGTAATGAAGATCACTTATTCACTTAATATTACTTATAACAACAATGATTTGAGTTTATGTTGGGAGATATGCTAAGCAAATCATCTTATTTAATCCTCACAATAATGCTAATACTACTACTACTATTATTATTATTATGCTCATTTTTATTTTTTATTTTTATGATTTTATTTTTTGGAGACATTTTTGCTATAGGGCACTTTTGCTTGCCAGAGAGACAGAGAGACAGAAAGCGAGAAATCACCCCCCAGGGGGGATGGCCATGCCACCTCCCTTCTCCATTCTCCTCTCGAGATCTTGGGCACCCACGTACACGCGCCAGGTGTGAGTTTAAGCCACTGGGTCCAGGACTCAAACCATGGTCGACTACATGGGAGTCCAGTGACACAGCCATTACACCAACTGCTGGTCCCATTTTATTTTAAATATTTTTTAATCACCAGAGGGTACACACACTTGCTGGAGAAAGAAAGAAAGAGAAAGAAGGAGAGAGAAAGCACCCCCGCAATGAGGCATGGTCATGCCATGACCCTTTTCCTCCATTTCTTCATCCCATCAGGATTTGGGGCATACACACATGCACCTAGTGAGCTTTTCAAGCTGCTAGGACTGGGATTTAAACCATGATTGACCATATGAGATCCAGCTGTCCACGGACAGTGCCTAACTGCTACACTACAGTGCCAACACTATGCCATTTTAAAGATAAATTAAGGCTAACAAAAATTAAGTTGTCTAGATTTACACAGCAAGAAAATGATGAAGTCAGGACTCAAACCCAGATGTCTTCAACTCTAAAAGTCATGTTCTTAATTACTGCCTTTTTGTGTAAAAACATTGTATACTTAGAATCTTAGATGAAAGGACCCACTTAATTTTCCTTAATCCAGAGAACACTGACTAGTTGATATGGACAAATAATAGAATTTTTTGAGGTTTCTGTTGCTATGTCAAATAGAGATAATGATGATTGTTTTGACTAAAGGTATTCAGAAACAAAGGATTGCCTGAGGCCCTCTTATCAAAAACACCTTCATTGGGACCAGCAGTTAGCATAATGGCTATGTCGCTGGACTCCCATGTAATTCGAGTCCTGAACCTGGTGGCTTAAACTCACACCAGGCGTGTGTGCTTGCGTGCCCAAGATCCCGAGAGGAAAATGGAGGAGAAGGGATTGCAGCATGGCTATCCCTCCTGGGGGGTGATTTTTCGCTTTCTGTCTCTCTGTCTCTGTCTTTCTGGCGAGGAGCGCACGCACCCTACAGCAAAAACCTCTCCAAAGAAAGAAAAAGGAAAAAAAAAAAAAGAAAGAAAAAAACCACCTAGCATTATTCACTTTCTGTTGAATGGAGTAAAAAAATTTTTTTTTTTGGAGAGGTTTTTGTTATAGGGCACGTGTGCTTGCCAGACAGACAGAGAGAGACAGAGAGACAGACAGCGAGAAATCACTCCCCAGGGGGGATGGCCACACCGCAATCCCTTCTCCTCCATTCTCCTCTCGGGATCTTGGGCACGCACGCCCACGCACCCGCCGTGAGTTTTAAGCCACCGGGTCTGGGACGTGAACTGCGGTAGACTATGTGGGAGTCCAGCGACACAGCCATTACGCTAACTGCTGGTCCCGTGAATGGAGTAAATTTTTTCAGGATGTTATCTGTCTTCAAGAAACTAGACAGTATTATTCACCTACAGACAGCTTCTCTGAATGAATGACTTGAGAAAAACAGGGGACAGAAATAATGTCTTTATATATAGTCCCTTTAAAAGGCAAGTTGCATATGTTTGGAGAATAGAGAAGATTTAAAAAAAAAAAAAAAAAAAAAAGGAGAAATAAGACAGAGTAAATTAAGTTTAGGAAGTGAAATGCAAAAGTTCCCAGGGGGAAAGTCACCTTGCTATAAAAGATGAACATTAGAGGACTGTTCGAATCAGGAGAGATGTGAAGTGATAGGGTAGATCTTTTAAGCAAGACAGAACAACATGAAAAAGATCAAGAACAAGCTGGATGCTTGAGGAAATAAGACTTTGAAAAGAAAGCAAACTCTTATTTATAAGGAATAACAACACCAATTTTTTTAAGGCAGGGTCTTACATTGCAACCCTCCTGCCTCAGCGCCTCAGTAATAACCAGGATCACAGGTGTGTGTCACCACGCCAATTTTTCAGGGTGAGCCAGGAACTGAACCAGGGTCACCCATGTAGCCTTAGCCTGCCAAGAAGCACCAACCAGCATGTACGACCACAGGTGGGCCAGCATCATTTTTTTTGGTTTTCTTTATTCATGATAGAGTGCACATGAACATGAGAGACAGAGAGAGAGCCCTCCACAGGGTCTGGTCCTGCTGTGATGCCCTTCCTCCAGTGTTCCAGGTTCTTGGGCACTCACACATGTGCTTGGCATGTTCCAGGTGGACTGGACCAGTGATTCAAACCAAGGATGCTATGTGGGATCTGGCTTCTTTTGAGTAGTATATAACTGCTGCACATGAAGCCAGCCCAACATCATCTTCTGTGAAGGCTAGGGAATAGCTCAGATCAGTGAATCACAGAGCTTTTCATTTCAAGGCACAGTACAGTTTGCTAGGGCACAACATCAGGAGAGTAAAGAGACTACTGTATTGCTATTTCTAGAAGTGCAGTATTTTATGCACTGAGGTTAGGACATCCACAATACACTACTGAATTGGAAAAAATACATACATATATATATATATGTATATGGGTATGTAGACACATATTTACATAGACATATGTCTCTGTCTATGTGTGTGTTGTTGTATAAAAGGCTTGAAAGATTAACCTAAATAGTTTTTGACATATTATATTTATGTGTGCATAAGCATTCCTCATATGTACAAATACATTACTCATAAAATTTAAAAGATAAATGGTTTGTAAACTCTAATATAAGATTGTCAGAACAAGAAGAATTTAAAGATGATAACATTTCATTTCCCTTTACAAATAAGGAAACAGGAGAAGGTTAGCCTGGGACTAGAACCCAAGTTTCCCCAATGCAAGTCTTGAGTTCATCCCATTGTGTCATATAAATATTACTTCATTGTCTCTGTGAAGAATTTTTCCATGGATTGATTTGCCAGAGATAATCCAGATTAAGGGTTTTTACTATAAAAGGTCAGATAATAAATATTTTTAGCTTTCAGGGTCTGCCACATAGTCTTATTTTTTTCCCCCTCACAACCCTTTAAAAATGTGAAAACAATTCTTATCTCTCAAGGCAGTGCCAAAGCACACTATAGGCCAAATTTGGTTGATAGCCTCATCTATATAAAGTATAAGGGAAAAGATCAGTGGCAGGGAGACACGCTAGAAGGTGCTACAGCATGAATGAGAGCTTACAGAAGCCCCAGCTAGGGTGGCAAGTGCACAACTGAGCGGAAACTGGTAGACTGGATAATGGCTGGATTTGGAAAAAAAAAAACAAAAAACAAAAAACGTTACCGTGTCATTGTGTTGCAACTTCTCCAAGTTTCTATATCAACCCAGACTGAATTTTAAATGGCCAGCAAGGTTAGAAATCAATATATAAAATTTTGAGGAGGAATCGGGTTTTGACAAGGAATTGTATTATAATTCTTGAGAGGTGGCTTCAAAAGGTTCATGGAAAATGTGTATTACAAAAAAACTACGCATGGATTTCAAAAAATGTTTGTACCAAAATAAACTTACACTTCAATTTCATGTTTCTACGAACTTCCTGAAGTCCCCTTGTGTACTGATAGCAAAGGTCTCCAGGCCAAGTATTCAGTACACCCAGAGGAAAGAGGTGCGCTGCTCGACTTTGCTTTTAAAGCTAGCATATTGGCTGGATGTTCATAAATGACAATTAAGAGCAATAGCTGGTTCTCTACTGAAAAATCCAAAAGGAAAAAATAAAAAGAGGATTGAGACACAAAGAAACAGCTTGTGATACCAAAGAATTTTAAAATATACTCAGATTTCTTTTGTGGGTGCTTAACCATGGTCACCATGATCGGTCTGACCATGCTGGCCCAGACAGCACATTACCGCCAGGAACAGGTCACCAGTGCCATATGAAAGCAAGACACACAGGTGGCAGCAGGGAATGCTGGGTGGGAGATAGGCCTGGGTTTAAATCCTAACCGTGCCACTTGCTACTTGTGGTCTTGGATTAACTATGGGAGCCTCACTTTCCTTACTTGGTCAGTCTGGGAAAGAAAACCCGTTTTCAAGTGTTGCTCGGGGAATTATGGGAATTATGTGAGAAATGGTACAAACATACAAAAAACCATATCTGCCACATGGTAGGTTTACAACGAACAATTTTCTTTCCCTTTCTGTATACCAAACCACCATTTAATATGTACTAAAAGTCTCTTTCCCCACTGTAGTTAAGTTTATTTGACAGAAATCACTCTATTTTGTGAATAAAAAGTTATCCCAGAAGTGCTCAGAACACTCAGTACCAAGTACAGAGATGTGAAAACGATCCCTCATTGCACTCGGAAGTGTCAGGCTCGAGGATGCCCAGTCACCAGGAAAGAAAAGTTTCAACAGGGACCAGCAGTTGGCGTATTGGCTGTGTCGCTGGACTCCCATGCAGTTGACCGTGGTTTGCGTCCCGGACCCAGTGGCTTAAAACTCACACTGGGCACATGTGCGTGCATGCCCAAGATCCAGAGAGGAGGAAAGGGATTGTGGCATGGCCATCCCCCCGCTGGGGGGTGATTTCTCGCTTTCTGTCTCTCTGTCTCTCTGTGTGGTGAGCGCATGTGCCCTATAGCAAAAACCTCTCAAAAAAAAGAAAAAAAGAAAAGTTTCAACAGAAGGGAATAAAGAGGCCAGTGCTAGACGTTTTAAACATCAGCAAAAGGACACATGGGGTCTTCAGGAAATACCAGAAATGTTCTATTTCTCTTTAAACATTTTTTTAAGTTTATTTTATTTCTTTCAAAAGAAAGAGCGGGAGACAGACAGAGACAAGGCACTGCCAAAGGTGTCTTGTAACACTGTAATCCCTCTGCCATCCCCGGGTCCGTCGGGATCTTGCATACCCAGTGTGTTTCGGCTGACTGTGGATCCTAAGCCACGATCAGCCATGTGGCTTCTAGTCCCGCAGATCACTAGATCTGTGCCACCACACCGGGCCAATGTTCTATTTCTTGTTACACGCTCTAACATGTTAAACTGCACATACATGCTTTATGTACTCTTCAAGGTGTATCTAGATTTAGTAACACATTTATAAAACAAAGCGAAACAGAACTTGGGCAGCACCGTCTTCCTAGATAAGATGGAAGAAGGCTTTAGAAGCAGGTTGGGAAACGACTGCATTCAAGACAGACCTGAGAACAGACCCCAAAGAACAGTCATCACTTGTGAGGGAACAGCGGAAATGCCATGCTTCTAGAACACCTTGGATTCATGAACTCTGAACGAATGACTGCGAGGAAATGGTGAAAACGCCTGACCTCTCGCCTTCCTGCTCAGAACGACAGGAGACCATGCGATGGGTGTGCGATCCGATCAATGTGTTCTCCAAATTCCAAGGTGTGCTGTCCAGCTTTTGGCATCATTTAGCCATACCCCCTTACCAGCACTGAAACCACCCTGTTCCAGGAATAGCCCTTATCTTTCTAAAACTCTAAGAAACAATGATCTCTAAAATTAATTTTCCTTCCTCCTTTGCCCTGGTAAACATGGAGGATGAGAGAGGCGTAGCAGGCACATCCCTGGTATGGCCTCTCCCTCTGAACTCAGATCCGTGTCTTGAGTAGTACTTGTGTGCATGCTTCAGGTGTCTCTCTGCTGGACAGAAGACTCACAATCGCTCAGTGCCAGTGTCTGCTTTATGGCTCAGAGTTCTTCCACAGCACACACCACATTTCAGGCTCAGAGAGACCCAGACCTTGAACTCGGGTCAGCTGATCATATCCACTTGCTCTAGTCTTTGGGTTGTATTTTTCTTTCTTTCTTTCTCTTTCTTTCTTTCTCTTTCTTTCTTTCTTTCTTTCTTTCTTTCTTTCTTTCTTTCTTTTTCTTTCTTTCTTTCTTTCTTTCTTTCTTTCTTTCTTTCTTTTTCTTTCTTCCTCTTTCTTTCTTCTTCTTTCTTTCCTTCCTTCCTTCCTTCCTTCTTTCTTTCTTTCTTTCTTTCTTTCTTTCTTTCTTTCTTTCTTTCTTTCTTTCTTTTTTTTCGGGGGGGAGATTTTTGCTATAAGGCGCATGTGCTCACCAGACGGACAGAGAGACAGAAAGTGAGAAATCACCCACCCGGGGGTGGCCACGCCGCAATCCCTTCTCCTCCATTCTCTCAAGATCTTGGGCACACACGCACATGTGCCCGGCGTTGAGTTTTAAGCCACCGGGTCCAGGATTCTAACCGTGGTCGGCTACATGGGAGTCCAGCGACATAGCCATTACGCTAACTGCTGGTCCCTGGGTTGTATTTCTTCAACCAAGGCAGGATGTGGTTCTAAGTTTTCTAGGGGCGGACATTAATTGGTACCCACTGCCAGACTGGTTGGAGAGCAAAGAGACAGCTCTTACCAGACTCTCAGACTTATGAGGGAGAATAGAAGCATAGTGAATGCAAGGTCCTTGTGTGCTTAATGGAAAAAGTAGAGACCAGAGTTGCTAACTCTGCCTGGGAAAGGCCTAACAAAGAGAGACACTGAGACCAGGTGTAGGAATTTGAATAGGCGTTCGCAGACCGAAAGGGGCAGGTGGAATGCCTTCTGGGCAACTGAGCCAGCATTTAAGCATTCAGATAATGCAAAAAGTTTGGTGCAGCTGAAGAAGAATGAGCTGGAAAATACAAAGACGGGGAACCAGCAACAGGAGGTCAGAGATCAGGTAGAAGTCTGGCTGGGATCAAGTTGAAACAGGCCAAAAGGACCGGACTTCATTGTTCAGACAGTGAGGGGCACATTGATGTTTGTATATTTTAATATTAACATAACAGTGCTTTAAAAGAAGGTTGGAAGGAGAAAGAATAGGACAGTATGTGTCTTGAAATATCTGGATAAATATCAGGTAATAAACTGTAGGAAATACACTGGTAGTATGGTGGAATTGAACATAAGGAGAGAGATTCAAGGAACATTTATGAGATGCAATTTGGGGACTGGTTAGATATTTTGTTTGTTTGTTCGTTTGTTTGTTTTGAGAAGTTTTTGCTATAGGGCACATGCACTCGCCAGAAAGAGACAGACAGACAGACAGAAAGCGAAAAATCACCCTCCCGGAGGATGGCCACGCCACAATCCCTTCTCCTCCATTCCCCCCTCGGGATCTTGGGCACGCACGCACACGCGCCCAGTCCAGGACTCGAACGGCAGTCGACTACATGGGGGTCCAGCGACATAGACATTACACTAAAAGCTGGTCCTTGACTAGATATGTATTTTAAGAAAGCTGCACAAAGAAGAAAAAATTTCTCTATTTAGCAACTACTTTGTTCTCTGCAACAAACAACTCTAATCCTAACCCACTTATCTGTACGTTATGCACCACGCCCAGTCGAACAGACTCCTCCAGCAATGCCATTTGGTGTGAATTTAGGCCTCCCTTTCTTCTTATATCTCCTTCTACTTCATTGGCTAAAGTTAGAGCTCTTCATTCAAAACTTTCAGATCTTCAAAAGAAAGGTATTAAAGAATTGTATTAACTAACTTAGATCTACGGTAGAGCTATAATCTAATTTAACTTCTGTTGTAAAATACTGAAAACCCCGTTTTTACAGAGAGACTCTGAGTGGCACATACAGAACTCTGACAACCACTGTGAGATGACTAAAACCATTCCGTCTGCAACTCAAGTCTTGTACAAACTGGAAGTTAATCCCCACTTAAACTGCTTCTCTGCTTTAACAGGAGAACTACTGAGATGAATTACAAGACAGAAATAGTTCACAAACTTTCTTCACGTAATAACTATACTTTGTGTGAATCTTGCTAACTTCTCAGTGACAGTGAGGGCATCTTCAGTTAGTACACGGCGGAGGTGACACAAAGCCCAACAATATTTGGAAAACTGTCCTCGAAAGAGACTAACGTATTCCTAGATTTTGGGTTTCTTCTGAAAGTCTAGAAAACACCACTCTAAAGACACTTCATTTCTGAGAAAAGTTGCTCTAAAACCTTCCCAAGGGGAGCAGCTGGAATGCCACTGAAAGTTCCCTGGGGTGTGGACCACTGATGCCCACCACGGCTTGGAGACACATGAATCAGAGCAAATAAAACGAAATTAAAGCTCTCACTGCAGGCATCTGAGATGTACCATTAACATTTTTAATCAGATTTCTTGAAGGGGAAATATTTAAGAACTTAAAAGGACAGGGAAGATCCCTTAATAGGACTACAGTATCAACTAAATGGTAGAGCTCAAATTCACAAATAGTTGAGGGGAATAAAGCACAAGGCTAATTCCTCCTCTTTCCCATAAGGTAATTGAAGGAAATGAAATTTTAGAAGGTGAAAATAAAAGACTTAAATAATGTGAGACCTACTACTATCATTTCAACAAAAATAAGAGGTAAAAAACAAACAAAAAACACTATGAATTTCTCAAACCCAAACAATTTAGTATCAATTGGATCATTTATCTTGCTGGAAAGAACCATAAAATAAAAATTAAGATTGTTTCAATATGTTGCCTAAAGGCCAAATAGCAAACACTTTTTAATCCAGGGCAGCCACATTTAAGTAGATATTTCTGATCTAGTATCTTCTTACATAGAAAACAAATGCAGAATGAGAAAAGTTACCCAGGCCCTAAAGAAAAGTACCCTAGTGGAACTGAGAAATCAGAACCAAGGCGGCATGGAGATACCTGCCCTCTATAATCAAAACTGGACAGAAAACAGAGGATGGACATCCATCTGCTGCCAAACTGAAGCCAACTTTACCCCATCCCAGAAGCTCTAACTGAACAGCCAGAGACCTGGCCAGCAGGGATGTACACGGGGAGCTTCACCCCAGGGCCAGGGCCCTATAGCAAAGATCGATTTAAGAAAAAAACGTTATAAAATAGTCCAAAGATAAGGCAATATCCTAAAGTGTCTATTCAATATAATCTCAGCAATTTGAAAGTAATAGGCACTGACTAAAAAGAAAAAAAAATGGGAGGAAAATATGCTATATCATTAATGGCTTTTGTCTTTCCTGATAACGTTATTTTCTCCTTCTACGTATAATAGTTCTATATACCTCAATAAACTTTGATGCAATTTTCATATTATTCTATATACTTTTCTAAATCTTTCTTATTTCCTACAATGAGCAAGTACTACTTCTGAGGAAAGAAAAAAAATGTTGCTATGGTTTGAATGAGTTCCCCAAAATTCATGTGTTAAAATGTGGTCATGACAGGATTAAGAGGGTGAAAACTTAGTCCAACTATGGTGTTGAAAGGTGGGCCTTTGGGAGGTGATTGGGATTTAGGTCATCAGGGTAGCGACCTCATGATTAAGTCTTAGGATTAATCTCTCTCTTTCTCTCTCACTGTCTCATTTTTCAAATGCCAGAGGATGCTTACACTTGCCAGAAAGAGACAGAAAGATAGAAACAGGGGAAAAAGCATCCCCCAATGCAGGGTAGTCGCATCACAATCCTTTCTCTTCTGTTCATTCATCCTTCGGGATTTTGAGCACACATGCACACATGCTGTGTGTTTTCCAAGCCTCTGGGGCTCTAATTTGAACCTTGGTAGTCCATGTGGAGTCCAACTTTCTTAACCACTAAGCTATAGGGCTGGCCCGATCTCGCTATGTTTATAAGGAGAGAGTGACATAGAGACATGCTCTGCTCTGTGCGAGCTCCCACCCTCCACCATGCTGTCATGCAGCAAGAAGACACTCACTAGATGCTGGCACCATGCTCTTGGATTTTCAGTCTCCAAAACTGTGAGCTAAATAAACCTCTATCCTCTTAAATTACCTAAACTCAAGTATTTCTGTTATTTGCAACAGAGCGAACCAGAACAAATGTAAAAGCAAAAAAGAAAAATGAGGAGGGGAAAATGTAATTTTAAGGGAATGATTCTATAATTTTTAGAATGCCCTCGTGTACTCCGAAAGTTAGCGTCATGGAACCTCCGCAATGGTGCCTTGACAACGCAGTCAACAGCTTCACACTTCAGATGCTCCAGTTTCTCGTCTTTTCTGTATTTGCTTTTCTTCTGTGTAAACTTGAGAAAATGTTCCCAATAATCTTGCTCCACGAAAAGTGTATGAAGAAGAGAAAAAAAGGCAGCAACCTGCACTTAGGGACAGAATAATGTTTAAAAAGGGAGACTAGAAGGAGTGCTAAAACTGTCAGAGAAATACATGTGGGGAGGAACACAAATAACACTTCGAATGAGATGTGATTGAGGCTGATTCTACTAAAAGGGAGGAGAGGAGAAAAAGAGTGCCACGGGCAGGAGAGCAGAGTACAAGGGAGGAGAGCAGGAAACATACAAAGTCTTTTTTTTTTTTTTTTTTTCTTTCACATAGGATTCACAACATTCCTCAGAAAATTCAATTTGGTTGCCCTGTTCTAGTTTGCTAACCAGAACCAATTTAATTTTAAGTCTACACGCAGAGCCAAGGGGGACGAAATATTTTACAATTACTTTTAGCTCCCTGTTGGAAGGCAGAATAAGATTTAACCAGTTCTATTCCGGCTGTGATAACCACCCGGGTTTGTCAGAGGCCTAAATGGTGTCCTTTGACCAAGAATTAAAGAATAGAAAACCCTGTTTCCAAATTATTTGCTTTAACAACTTAATGGAAGTGAATTTCTGAGAATATGACAAATTGCTTTTGATTTGTCTGCACAGTATGAAATACTGGAGCAAGAGAGCAATCTGTTATACAGTGTCTACCCTTTGCTATAAACCTGCCCACTGTCACATTCTATTTGACATCCAGTTAGGTGATTTTCAAAGAACTAGTTTAGTATTGTATTTAACAAAGAGCAGAAAACGGATATATGACTCTCTTGTTACTTCTCAGCTACCAGGAACACATTTCTCAGATATCAGTCCATGCAAGTGTTTCTTGGTTTTATGCTTTATTGTGACACATAGGTAAACAAGCTGATACAATCAAGTGCTTTCAAAAAGGAAAAGTTATCATATTCATGTATGCCCCTGGCTTGTCACAAAACTTCAAAGAGTTTCTGGTTCTGCTTACCATCTGTACAGATTTATTCCACACAACATAACAACATTTGTTTCTTGCTTTCTTTCAACACAAATAGAACCATTAAGTTTGGGGTAGGGGGACATTCACATTCTAGGAGATAGTCAGATGATCTATTCTGATCAGCCTTGATGCGTAGGTCTGGTCCTACTCCACGCGCGGCTCAGCCCCAGCTCCGGACCCGTTTCTCCCAGGCAGCCCTTTCCACATTAGTACTGCTATGAGTATGTCTGCAGCATCTCTCCTCAGAACCCCTTCTTTACTCACCATACCTCCTACTGGGAGGAAATGAGGCTTCACTATAGGTCTCACTGAAGTTCCCCTTGGGCTCTATTGTGGTCTGTCTTTATTAAAAGCAAAATGAGGCCTCACATGGGGACTTGGCAACTATTCCAGATTGTGCCAGGTTTTCAATTCTTGCCTTTTTTGGTGGGAAAGCAAGGAAGGAGGAAACCATTTATAATTGTTACACAAATAGACAAATCCACCCCAAAATGATTTGCTAATTTTTAAAAGTTTACTTATTAACCTCTTCTATGAGCAAGAGAGAGACAGAGAGAAACAGGGAGAACCAGCACCCCTAGCAGGATCTTGATGCCACGATCCATCCCCAGCCTCAGTCAGTCCCGGACAACAGACACATGGCCTGGTACACTTAGGGAGGTCTCTGGACGTGAACCTAGACCTTTTCGACACAGATCAGCCTCAAAGAACATCACATTTTTTCTGTTGTGCCACCCTCTGGCCTGTGATTGTCATTTTAAATACAGACACCCACCCCACCCCAATTCACTAATAGTCCACTGAAAATTGGAGAAATTTGAGAATCAGTAGGATTTTTCATAAAAGTAATTCTTACAGGCATAATAAGGACTAAACTACAAAGGTTCTAACTATATACATAAGATGTTCAATCAATACAATCGTGTTTCCAAAATGTTATTTTGTATACATTCATCTAATTTAGAAGTTAGTATCCTATCAGATTCCTGGATTGAAGAGAAAAATTCAGAGATATAAATTACATAAACAGTCTTCAGATGATTGGGTGGCAGTGATTCTGAAACACACGATTCTGAAATTAATCTTGGACTATGATTATTTCTTTTCTTGCTTTTGCTATAGGGCAAGGCCATTTGCAGGAGAGACAGAGAGAGACAGAAAGTGAGAAATCATCCCCTAGTGGGGGGATGGCCACACTGCAATCCCTTCTCCACTCTCTTGAGATTTTGGACATGCACACACATAGGCTGGCATGAGTTTCAAGCCACCAGGTCTAGGACTTGAATCTCAGTAGATCTCATGGGAGTCTAGCGCTTTAACCACTACACCACCTGCTGTTCCCAAGGTTATTTCTCTTTGTTGTTGTTTTTTTGGGAGATTTCTGCTATAGAGCACACCAGAGAGACAAAGAGACAGAAAGGAAGAAATCACCCCCCAGGGGGGATGGCCACACCTCAATCCCTTCTCTTCCATTCTTCTCTCAGGACTCTGGGCATGCATGCATGTGTGCCAGCATGAGTTTTAAGCCACCAGGTCTAGGACTTGAACTGCACTTGACTACATGGGAGTTCAGCAATGGAACCATGATGCCATCTGCTGGTCCCCCAGATTATTTCTAAGTACTAACTCCTGTCTTCAAATCCTATCTACCACTTAACTTCTTTCAGCAGTCAATTCTTCAACTTTCAAAAGAAAATAATATTTCTCCTTCATAGAGTTGTTCTGAAGATTCAGGCACCGGGAACCAGCAGTTAGCGTAATGGCTATGTCGCTGAACTCCCACGTAGTGGACCGCGGTTCGCGTCCCAGACCCGGTAGCTTAAAACTCACGCCAGGCGCGTGTGCGTGCGTGCCCAAGATCCCGAGAGGAGAATGGAGGAGAAGGGATTGCGGCGTGACCATTCCCCCTGGGGGTGATTTCTCGCTTTCTGTCTCTATGTCTCTGTCTGTCTGGCGAGCGCACACACCCTATAGCGAAAACCTCTCCAAAAAAAAAAAAAAAAAAAAAAAAAGATTCGGGCACCTAGTTTGGTGCCTGAATAGACACTCAATAACTACAGCTACTGTTACTATTATTCTTTTTCTCTTGGATTGTTTTTACTTACCACCATAAGCTGAATGATGAATGAACAAAAGTGAATGATTGAAGGAACAAATTAACATCTAGTCGATACTTGTAAAGAAGAGACTGGTAGGCATCTATCAAGAAAATTTCATTTCTTTTTTGTTAGTCTTTCTGATGGCAACGTACACAGGGAAATTTAATGAAGAGCAGTCACACATCACTAGGAACACTTTTCTTCAGAAACAACACAATATACTTGGGTCGTCGGGCAAGTCATGACCCACTTTTGCATTGGAAAACATGTCATAACTTTTCCAAAGACCTAATAAGGGTTCAGGTACAGACTATATGGAAATAAAAGTGATACCAGATTACAGTCATCCTAGCGGCACAGCTCAGGCCCTCAGCTCTCGCTGGTTACGTCACACGTTACGTCCACCTCTGTGACACGCACGAGGGTGCTGAGCCAGCAGTGAGACAGGTAGAGCAACAGCTCTCAAGTAATGATGACGGTAAGATTAAGATGCAAATGTCAGCAACAAATCGACTTACTGAACACTGAAGCTGAAGTCTCACATGGATCCTTAAATAGAGTTTTATTTTATTCATTTATCTCCTAATATATGAATATTTATTCAAAAAGACTGTTGTAGACACTGGGACGTAATACTAAGAATGTAACTCAGTTTGGTTCCGTTGATCAGTATTCCTGAAGTACTTCCTCACAGGGCCATGCACTGTGCTAAATGAAAGGGCTGTGAAGGAAAGCCCGGCCGGGCCCTAGAGGAAAGTGTACAAATACTTGCAACAGAGCACACGGAGCTTGCGATCAACACGTCTAGGAGATTCGGTAGAAATACAAACAACAAGGGAACCAGCAGTTAGTGTAATGGCTATGTCGCTGGACTCCCACGTAGTCGACCGCGGTTCGTGTCTCGGACCCGGTGGCTTAAAACTCACGCCGGGTGCGTGTGCGTGCGTGCCCAGGATCCCGAGAGGAGAATGGAAGAGAAGGGATTGCAGCGTGGCCATCCCCCCTGGGGGGTGATTTCTCGCTTTCTGTCTCTATGTCTCTTTCTTTCTGTCTGGCGAGCGCACGTGCCCTATAGTGAAACCTCTCCAAAAAAGAAATACAAACAACAAAGTGATCGATTCTGACGACAAATCAGGAAAAGTGTTGGAATGAACCTGACCAGATTTCTAGTAGGAATGTGTCAAGTGAACGAAAGGAGCACATGCGACAGGAAGCCAAGCGTGCAGGCAGGCGAGTGCGGGACTGCAGCTGGCTCCGGGCTCTGCACCGGGGAGCGGAGAGCGAGGAGACCGAGTTAGCCAGGCGGAGAGTGGTAGGTCGCGGGGCCTCGCACGCCATGTGAGGGGGCTTGGAGGCTTTCCCCCCCTAAATGCTAGTGAGCAGCTGAAAGCTCTTAGAAAGGGCAGATCTTTGCTGGGTAATTGTATGGATGTGAACCGAACAATGACCAGTTCAGAGGCAGAGGGAGCAGAGATGGAAAGCTACTATTAATAGAATAATTGAAGAAAGTGAGACTGAGAGAACTGAGCAATCTAACAGCACAAGGGAGAGAAGAGAAGGCATTTTGAATAGCCAAGAGATTAAATTAATGATTTTAGATTAATAAATATTTGTGGGAAAATGAAGGTAAAAGTAGAAGTGCATACGAATGTTCTTTTGGCTCACATCAGAATAAAAATTTGAAGCATTTTAAAAAAAATTTTAGGTACCAAATGGTAAAGCTTTAAAATATTACAGAAAAAAGTAGAAATGGTAAAGCTTTAAAAGATTACAGAATAAAATAGAAAGCTTTAAAAGATTACAGAAAAAAAATACATAGTTGGATAAGATGTCTAGAAAAGGGATGTTTACAGACAATGTACTTTGGGTTTTTTAAATAGAATTCTTTTGTTTAATTTAATTTATTTATTTACTTATTTTAATTTGACCAGAGAGGGACACACAGAGAGAGAGAGAGAAAGAGAGAGAGAGAGAGAAAGCCAGCAGGTCCAGAACTCGAACCACTGCTGCTGTCCACGTGGGAGTCCAGTGCTCTTAACCACCGCACCACCTGCTGGGCCCTAAACAATGCCCTTTGATGCCAGGGCATTTACTTGTAGAAGAAAATACTGTTGAAATGGAAGTTTGCTTCATGGCTCACTTGACATTAGCAGCTAATTTCACCAAAGGACTGCAGTTCAGCAAGGTGAACGGTAACACGGCCGGCCGACACAAAGGTGCCAGCTCAGACCACCCTTCCGGAACTTGCCGCTAGGAGCACTGCTGCCTGACAGCCTCCAGCTGCTGTCCCTTTAGGTCCACAACAGTGCTCACTCCCAGGCCACACTGCCCACCCCAGACTGTGCCCTCTGACCCCTGTGCTGCTTCTAGGTAAGAACTACACGAGGCAGGCACAGCAGAGCTAGGCCAGTCCCACCCTCCAACACCCACAAAGAGGGATTTCTCTAATGGGGGACTTTTGCTTAAAGAATGTTCAGCCCAGCCAAATCTTTCGCAGAACTGTGTTTGGTCTGAGGCTCTGCCCACCTGATTCCCTTTCCCCTGCTCCCCTCACAGGCTCTCCCTGCCTACCCCTACTCCTTTCTCTTTAATCTGCATGAATGTTTCTGCAAATAGAACTCCTACAGTGTCTAAGTCCTCCTGGTGTCTGCATCTCAGAGGACCAGAGCTGCAACAACAGTTTCAGCAAGTCTATTAAGAATAAGAATCCCAAGGAAACAAAAGCCTCTCCTCAGAAAAATCTCACACCTTAATCACCCCTGGGAGGCAGAAATCTAGCTGGTCCTTAGGGTTTTCCAAGATCGTACAAACCAGCCCAGCATTTAACAGCCCTCACAGTTAGACATTTTATTCCTAATGACTTACCCACCTCCCTTGGGTCATATGTTCCATTCTAACTTCCAGAACATCTTTTACTAACATTTCATATAATTGAATTAAATTAGATTAAACTTCCCATAAAAACCGGATTGAACTAAAAATAGTGAAAACTCTATCCATAAGAATTTTATTTTAAACTGAGTTGAGTTCTCAAACTTAAATAATCAGTCTCCTCTTTGAGCCCCAGGGGCACAAGCGATTCAGCAGACAACAGAGCCTCCTCTGGAGCAGCGCTCATCCACCTTCTCAGGAGGATTCGCCTTTCCTGCTGCAAGCAGCTTCATCCAGCTGCCAGCAGAATATCTGGATGACACTGCCTCAAGTCAACACACAAGAATTCTAGTCAAGGGAGGCAGTCTGGCATCCCAGTTAAGTGGATGGGCTCTGCACTCCCACACACTCGGCCTGAATCCTGGCTCCGCTGGGTGTTCCACCTGGAAGACCTTAAGCACGTTTTATTTTTTCTTTCTGATCTTCAGTTCCCTCATTTGTAAGGTGAGCGTAATAACAGTACTTATCTTGTGGGCCAAAGAAGATAACAACACATACAGCACGGTTCTCGGACGTACTGAGGATTTGGTGCATGGAAATTATTTATGTCATTGTTAGTGGAAGCATCTGCTCTGGAAGTGGACAGAGTTACTCATCCACACTGGAGAAGCCAGTGGCCATATGAAATGATCTAGCCTCTTTTTTGACTAGAAAGCTGAGAAGCTATGTCAATGGCCACACATTAAGGCTCAGCCTTCACTCACCGCAGCGAAAGAAGCTGGCCTCTCTCTGAATAAGGGGCAGACAGCTGGAGAGAGCCAAAAAAGGGATTACCAGAAGATTACGATGGTCAAGGGAAAGCTGAAATAACTATTTTAACAGACAATTTGTGCTCCAATTACCATCTAAATGTTCATGGTAAATAAGGATCCATAAAAACACATCTGTAAACCCCCAACTTTACTGACTGGGGCTTTGCATGGTTCATTAGCACATACTCCTTTGCCCAACGGTGACATCACTTATCAGCACAGACCTCCCCTTCTCAAAGTCTGTTTCCTAGCAGTTGAGACCAGTGCCCTGTGAGGAAATTTTCTGAAACCAATGCAGTCACAGACCTCCTCCCATGGGTATGAGAGAAGCTTATGAAATACATATCTTCCATGGTGTTTGTCACTTACCTCCACATTTCTCTTTTAAGGCAACAGTTGGCAACTATAAATGAGGAGGTGACAATTCATGGGAAGGGCTGGTGTGCTAACTGCAGTGAAAGCTATAAGGAAAGGGCAAAACCTAGGCCCTTGAACTCCAGACTTGCACTGTCCAATAGAAATATAAAGAGAGTCGCAAATGCAGGTAACATTTGTAATTTAAAAATTTCTATTAACCACAAGAAGAAAAATGAGTAAAATGAATTCAAACACTATAAATTATTTAATTACCAATATATCTAAAATATATTACTTCAACAAGTAATCAATAAAAATTAATGAGATTATTAATTTCCTATTTTTACAGCATCTTCAATATGCCATGTGCATTTTATACTTGAATTTTACGTTTTCATCCAGAGTAGCCATATTCCAAGTGCTCAAAGGTAAATGTGGTTCCAAATGGATAGTGTTTTTGGAGATTGGACTGGGAAGGAACCACTCACTACCATGGACGTTTGTCATATTTTTGATGGTCTGCTGTTTTGTTTTGTTTTTTAACATTCTTCCTATATTAGGGGAACTTTCACATGGTGAGTCTCATTTCATGAAGATAGAAGAGAGAACTCACTTTCCCAGATTCTCCTTCAGATAATACACTGGGAGATAAACCAGTGTTGGCCAATCAGAAACAATGAGATGAGATTTTAATTATGAAGAGAAAAATTTGAAGTGACACTAGTGTATGTGGCAAGAGTGGTGGTGAAGGTATACAACTTTCATGGATATTAATTGGGGGTGATATGATGTCTAGAACCTAGAATCCATGGATGCATGGTATGATTTACTTTAGCTACCAGCCAGCAGCACCGTGGAGAACTTAATGAAACCATTCCAAGTCTGGGTAATGTTCCTATGTAGTTTCCAAACCTGGCTCCCTAGCATTTCCAGAGATTCTGTGAGCTAATATCCTTTAGTAAATTCCTTTTATATTTAAATTTCTATAGCAAAATGGGTTCTGGTAGCTTCAACTAGAAACCCAAACTGCTATGATGATCAAGAATAACAGGTTAGGGTCCTATCTAATTCTGACAATCCATCCTCCCCTTAGTGAGCAGGTAAGGTGTCAGCGCCTAGCACACTGAAGTTAAGCTATAGAAGGCCGTCAGTTTAAGTGCAGAGGGTGTGTTTGTCTCAGAGGTGATCCACTCTGAAACACTGGATGAAGGACTACGAAAGGGAAAGGATTCTCACAATTTTTGAACATGGCATAAACATGGCAGCAACATGAAATTATCCCCCTACAAGAAGGGGACAAGGGAAGAAGAGAGGAAAAGGAGGAAAAAAATATATGAAAGACTTCTCAGCACCTATCTAAATCATATTCTACACAAAAGAAAATTAAAGAGAACAGAAATGATTTGCCTTTTCCTCAAGGCTCTTGGTGCATTGAAGATAGAAAATGAGTTAACAATATTTGTTTCTGGTGATGGAATATGCCGGCACAATAATAAAGATACATTGTATTCAAATTTGTTATATTAACAAAATTCTAAAAGAAGAGTGGGAGAGTTGGATCTTCATACTGACAAACAAGATCGAATTTTAAGAAGTGAATTAAGGAATTTACTCAATGCCTATGTGCCCAGACAGGCACTGGAAATACAAATGCAAATAAGACATACACGTAGTCTTCAGTGTATCTATTTTCTAGGGAAGACAACATAAAAACAGCCAATTGCAGACCTTGCAAACAAACTACTGATTACCCTGGCTGGTCTTTATACAAATGGCTTTTCTCCTAGATAGGCACATGATTAACTCTCCAACCTGTCCATGTTTGTTCAAATGTTACTGTCTTGATTAGACATACTTCAACTTCTCTAAAATCACTCACTTTCCTGTCAACCCAGAAGTCTCAATCCCCTTTACACTGCTCTATTCTGTTTACCATAGCATTAATTAATTAATTATAGTACATTTTTAGCTAGGTGAATTACAGATTCATAAGCACTTCAGGAAGACAATACAGAGAGATCCCATGTGCCTTTTCCCCAGTTTACCCTCAATGGTAACATCTTTCAAAAGAATAGTATCATAACCAAAATATTGCCAATTGTAAAGTCAAGATACAGAATATTTCCATCCTCTCAAGCCCCTTAAGTTCTCCTTGTATAGCATTTCCCTTGTATGCCCTCCCACACACCAAACGTCAGACCTAGGGACTACTAATCTGTTTTCCATCTCCATTATTTTGTAGCATCAAGAGCATTATGTAAATGGAATCATACAACATGTAACTTTCGAAAATTCCTTTTTTCATTCAGCTCACTTCTCTGGAGATTCATCCAAGCTGCTGTGTATATCTATAGTTTGTTCATTCCCATGGCCAGGCAGTACTCTGCAGTTAGGATACACCATGGTTTATTTTACTTATTTTTTTATTTAATTTTTTTTTTTTGGAGAGGTTTTGGTTTTGTTTTCTTTTGTTTGTGTTTTTTTTTTTTTTTTCTCGCTATAGGGCGTGTGCGCTCGCCAGACAGACAGAGAGAAACATAGAGACAGAAAGCGAGAAATCACCCCCCAGAGGGGATGGCCACGCCGCAATCCCTTCTCCTTCATTCTCCTCTCGGGATCCTGGGCATGCACGCACACGCGCCCGGCGTGAGTTTTAAGCCACTGGGTCCAGGACGCGAACCGCGGTCAACTACGTGGGAGTCCAGCGACACAGCCATTACGCTAACTGCTGGTTCCCCACCATGGTTTATTCAACCATTCACTAGCTCAGTCATGTTTCATTTGGGGCTGTTACTAACAAACTATTCTGAACAAGTGTGCACATGTTTCAAGTGTGAATATGTTTTCACTCCTCTAGGATAATATCCAGGAGTAAAACCATGGCATCGAATGGTGGCAGAGACCACCCGAGCTTTCCAGAGGGGCTACGCCGTTTTACATGCCACCAGCAACATATGTCTCTTTGCAGCCTCGCCAGCATTTGTTGCTGTTGATGTAAGAGGTGTGGAATAATGACCTGTTGTGGTTTAAATTTGCATTTCCCTATTGGCTAATGATACTGAGCTTCTTTTCATGTGTTTATTTGCTCTCTTTTATATCTCTGCAGTGAAATATCTGTTCTACTGTCTGCCTTTGCATATGACTTTTAGAATGATCTTGCTGTATCTACAAAAGTATTTTTAAAATTTTGGTAGAAATTGTATTAAACCTATGTATGTCTGGGGAGAATTGACATCTTTACTATGCTGAGTCTTCCAATCAATGAACATGATATATTTACCCATTATTAGACTGTTTTTTTTTTATTTCTATCATCTCTATTTTATACAATAGTTTTTAGTATGCAAGTCCTGTAAATGTTCTGTTTGATTTACACCTAAGCATTTCACTTTTTCAGCAAGGGTAAAGGCTATTTTTTTCATTTTTATGTTCACATGTTCATTGCTAGTATATAGAAATATACTAGATTTTTGTATGCTGATCTTAAATCATACAACCTTGTTGAATTCATTTCTAAATTCTGGTTTGGCTTTGTTTTGCAAATTCCTTAAGCTTTTACACCTAGATAAATATGTCATCTGCAAATAGGTACAGTTCTATTTCTTCCTTTCTATTCCATATGATTTTTATTTCCTTCTCTTGCCTCACTGGAGTGGCTAGAACTTCCAGAATTATTATTATTTTTTTAATTTGTAAAAGGTCACATGCACTCCCTAAGGGGGAGAGGGGAAGGTGAAAAAGCATCCCCACATGGGGCATGGTCACACCATAATCCCTTCTTCTCCATTTCTCTTTCCTTTTGGGATTTTGGGCATGCACACACATGTACCTAGGATGTTTTTAAAGCCAGTGGGTCCAAGACTCAAACCACAAAGTTGACCATGTGGGATTCAGCTGCCTTATCCACCAGGCCACAGGCTGGTTCCCAACATTATGTTTAATAAGAGTGATGAGGGCAGCCATCTTGCCTTGTTCCTAATCTTACGGGAAAAGCTTTAGTCACTTATTACTCCAGTATATTATAATAGCTGTAGGTTTTGTGTAAATGTCCTTTACCAAGTTGAGGAAATTTCCCTCTGTTACTATTTTTCTGAGATCTTGTCATGAATAAGTGCCGAATTTTTGTCAAATACCTTTTCTGCATCAATTTATATGTCCTGTTTCTTCTTTAGTCTATTATTATGTTGGATTAAACTAACCGCTTTTTGAATATTGAAACAGCCATATACTCTGGAATAAACTCCACTTGGTTATGGTGCATAATTTTTTTTCTATATTGCCGAATCTTATTTGCTATATATTATAAAGGATTTTTTTTGCATCTATATGAAAGATGTTGGGTTGTTTTTATTTGTATTGTGCTTTCTGGGTTTGATATAAGTCCCTATTGACTTTATGAATTAGAAAATGTCTCCAGTGAAATGATTGTGTAGAACTTGTGTTCATTCAGTGGAATTCTCCAGTAAAACCTTAAAGCCGGGAAGTTTATTTTTGAGAGTTTTAAAATTACAAATTCAATTCCTTCAGAATTATACAACTATTTAAATGAGCCATTTCATATTGGGTAAGTTGTAGTAGTTTGTTTTTTGAAGGACTGGTCCATTTAGTCTAAGTTGTCATATTTGTATGTATCAAAGTGTTTGTGGTATTCCCCTGTTACACTTTCACAGAGAGAGAGGCTCACCTACGCAGCCGTCTCCTGCCCCGCCTTCCTAGGCTCGCACATTGCTACCACCATGCCTGACTTACTTAGGTCGGGCCAGAAAGCCAACCTGAGCCTCTGCTGAGACCCCAGCCCTCCCCCAACAGACCGTGGTACCCGGCACTGGGCCTCACTTACCAGCTTTCTGATGTCCACAGGAGCTGTAGTCAACGCTATTTCACTTCTGATATCGACAATTTGGATCTTCTCTTTTTTTCTTTTTCTGTATTGCCAGCCTATCAATTTATTGCTCTTTTCAAAGAATCAGCTTTTTGTTTTATTGATTTTTGTCTATTGCTTTTTTTGTTTTCAATTTCATTAATTTCTACTCTCATTTTTTATCATTTCCTTCCTTATTCTCACTTTGGATTTACTTTGTTTTTCTTAACAGTTTTTAAGGAGAGAGCTTAGATTACTGATTGGAGATGTTTCATCTTTCCAATGTGAGCATACTGTAAGCACAGTTAGGTGTTATGTTTCCCTCTCAGTACACTGCTTCAGCTGGGTCAGACTTGTTTTTTAGAATTATTTATTTTATTTATTATTTTTAAAAATATTTTTGCTGTAGAGCACATGCACTCACCAGAAACACACACACACACACACACACAGAGAGAATGAGAAAGCAAGCTGCCAGGTCCAGGACATGAACTGTGGTCGACCATGTGGGAGTCCAGCACTTTAATCACCACATCACCTGCTGGCCTATGTCACACATTTTGACATGTTGAAATTTCTCTTTTATTTAGTCCAATGTACTTTTTAAATTCCCTTGAGACTTCCTCTTTGTCCCATGAATTGCTAAACTGTGCTGTTTATTGTTTCTTTTCCAAGTGAATTTTCCTTCAGTCTTTATGCTACTGATACCTAGCTTGTTTCCACTGTGGTTGGATAACACACTCTGTATGATTTCAGTTCTTTTAAGTTTGTTTCATTTCCTAGATATTTTGGTACATGGTCAGTGGGCTCTTGAAAAGAATGCATTCTGCTCTTGGTGGTGAAATGCTCTGAGTGTCAGTCTGACCCTCGTGGTTGAGATATTGTTGACTCTGCTATATTCTGATGATTTTATGTCTAGTTGTTCTATCTCTTGGTCAGAAAGAAAGAGTGCTGAAGTCTCCCAATATAACTGCAGAAGAGCCTATTTCTTCTTTCAATTTTATACGTTTTTGCTTCATATATTTGTAGCCCTACTACTACTTGTTGCGTATATATTTAAGGTTATCATTATTGTTATTATTGATATGTCGACCCTGTTAATCACTATGTAATAGCTCTGTTAATGATAATTCTCCAAAATCTCTTTTATTCCATATTATTATAACTACTCCCAATTTCCTTTTATTAATGTATGATATTCTTTTTGCCATTCTTTTACTTTCTACCTGTCTATATAATTTCCTAGACCATTGTATTCAAAATAAGTTTCTTGAAGACAGCATGTAGCTAGGTCATGTTTTAAAATTCCCTTCTCCAGTCTCTCAATATACTTATACTGTGAAACCATTTGTAAGAATTTTCGTCACTGTGCAAACAACATAGAGCATCCTTACACAACCTAAATGGGGTACCCTACTATGTATGTAAGTTACGTGGTCTAGCATACTGCTCCTAGGCTACAACACTGAACAGCATGTTACTATACTGAATACTGTAGGCAATTATAACACAGTGGTATTTATATATCTAAACATAGAAAAGATACAGTAAAAACACAAAATAAAATTCTACAATGTCACACCTGCATAGGGTATTCACCATGAATGGAGCCTGCCAGACAGAAACTTGTCCTAGGTGAGCCAGTGAATGAGTGGTGAGTACAAAGACTTAGGACATCGCTGTATAGTACTGTAGAATTCAGAAACACTTTAGTACACTTAGGCTATACTAAATTTATAAAAAATATTTTTCTTTCTTCCATAATAAATTAATCTTAGCTTACTGTACCCTTTTTACTTTATAAAATTTAAAATAGCTTTTAGCTTTAAGTGTTTTGTAGTAACAGCTTAAAATACAAACATATACAGCTATACAAATGTATGTGTGTGTGTGTGTGTGTGTGTGTGTGTGTATATATACATATATATATATATATATAGAGAGAGAGATAGATATAGATATAGAGAGAGAGAGAAGACTTGCTATAGAGTATGTGTGCTCACTGGAGAGACAAAGAGACAAATAGTAAAAAATCACTCCCCAGACCAAGCTGCAATCCCTTCTCCTCCATTCTCCTCTGGGATCTTGGGCATGCACACACATGTGCCCAGTGTGAGTTTCAAGCCACCAGGTCTGGGACTTGAACTGTGGTTGGCCATGTGGGAGTCCAGTGACATAACCACTATGCCATCTGCTGGCCCCATAAAAATGTTTTTCTTTATATTTTTATGTTATAATACTTTTTCTATTTAAAAATTTTATTTTTATTATTTTAATGTTTTTGCCCAAAACTAACACATAAACGCACATTAGCCTAGGCCTACACATGGTCGAGATCATTAACACCACTGGCTCCTAAACCCACATTTTATCCCACTGAAAGGATGATGTGAACCAAACAACATGAGACTAAATCAAGCACCAGAGAAAATGATGCATTCAAGAGTCTTGGCACATGGGAGGTCTCTAAGGCTGCTGCTGGTGTTTTCAGAGCATACTGCTCTATAGTAAACAATTTTTTTTTTTTTTTGGAGAGGTTTTTGCTATAGGGTGCGTGCGCTCGCCAGACAGACAGAGACAGAGAGACAGAAAGCGAGAAATCACCCCCCCAGGGGGCATGGCCATGCCTCAATCCCTTCTCCTCCATTCTCCTCTTGGGATCTTAGGCATGCACGCACACGCGCCCTGCATGAGTTTAAGCCACTGGGTCCGGAAAGCAAACCCGGGTTGACTACATGGGAGTCCAGAAACATAGCCATTATGCTAACTGCTGGTCCTTCTATAGTAAACATTTTAAAACTACGTCGAAGTATATTTTAAGATAACAATTAAAAGTATAGTAAATATGTAAAACAATTTACTATCATTAGTAAGTATTATGTTCTAAACATAATTGTGCTCAACTTTTATGCAATTAGTGGTGAGGTTTGCTTGTACCAGCATCACCACAAATGTAGTGATGCATCGCACTACAAAATAAGGATGGCTGTGATATCACTAGTGACAGAACTCTTTCGGATCCATTATACATTATAATCTTTTTTTTTCTTTTTTTTTTTTTTTTTGGAGAGGTTTTTTCTATAGGGTGCGTGTGCTTGCCAGACAGACAGAGAGAGACAGAGAGACAGAAAGTGAGAAATCACCCCCCCGGGGGGATGTCCACACTGCAATCCCTTCTCCTCTGTTCTCCTCTCAGGGTCTTTGGGCACACACGCACATGTGCCCGCCGTGAGTTTTAACCGGGTCCAGGTTGCGAACTGCAGTCGACTACATGGGAGTCCAGCAACATAGCCATTACGCTAACTGCTGGTCCCCAGATCCATTATAACCTTAAGGGACTACCAATAATCTATGTGGCCCACTGTTGACTGAAATGTCAGTAAGTGGCACTATCTGAGTTTAAGCTTTCTATTTTATTTTTTATTTTCTACTTGTCTTCTGTGTTTTCGTTCTGTTTTCTTCTTAATTTCATTTGGGTTATTTGAACATATTTTATAATTCTATCTATGTTTCTCTTTGGGTAGTTTTTTTAGTGGTTTCTAGGTATTACAGTATATATACATGGCATATCAGTCTACTGGTATCATCATTTTATTAGTTAAATATAAAACCCTCACATTTCTTTACATCCATTTACTCTCCTGTGCTATAATTGCCTTAAATATTTTATCTACATTACAACCACATCAAACAGTATATAAATTGTTTCAACTATCAAACAAAATTTAGAAACTCAAGAGGAAAAGAAAAAACTATTGTATTTACCAATATTTTTCTCACTGTGTTCTCTCTTAGTGTTCCCAGTTCCTTCTTTTGTCATTTCCTTTATATTTAAAGAGTTTCCTTAGCCAGCCTTTTAGAATTGGTTTACTGGTGACACAGTTTCTTCATTTTCCTTGATCTGAGACTGTGCTGAATTCTCCATTACTCGTAAAGGCTATTTCCACTGGGTATGGGATTCTGTGTTGAAAGTTGAAAATGGCATTTTCTTTCAGTACTTGAAAAAATACCATTCTACTTCCTCTGGGCTCCATGGCTTCTGATCAGAAATCTACTTTCATCTGAAGTTTTTATCCCATAGGTAAGGCATTACTTTTTTCTTTGTTTTTGGTTTACAGAGATTTAATTATGATGTGAAATGGTATGATTTCTTTGGGCCCATGCTATTTAGTGTTCATTAAGCTCCTTGAATCTGGATCTTATTTTAATCTATTTTAACTGGCTCTTTTGGACACTAATTCTGCAGGGGTAGTGAAGGCATTGCATTGCTTCTGGAGGGTGGAAGTAAAAGTCCAAGTTACCTACTCAGCCTTCACTGACACCTAAGGGAGGCGGGGCTCCTGCTTCCAGTTCTCTCCATGGTCTCCATTGAACCTGCATTGAATGGGAAAGGGTCATCTCAATACCAGCCAATGGGAGTGAGTGTCTCAGTCCCTCACCTGTATGCCCTCCTGGCAAGAGTATTGGACAACTGCGTTAGAGCCTTACGGAGATGGCGGTCTAGGCTCCCTTTGCTAGTGTGAGGGGTAGGGCACAATTTTTTTTGTGATGTTTGGCTGGAGTAGAATGATTATTGTGTAAATGTTTTCTGTCTTTCTAGGTTTCTCCTTTAAAGGTCTTTTGGATAGAATGACTTAGCTTTTGGGTCATGCTTATTTTTGTCTTTAATCATTTGCATTTACAGGTTGCTGGCTTCTTCAAAAAGAAAACCCAGGGAACTTGTCATCCTGTTGATACTTGGGTCATGGTCTGATTTTTTTTTTTTTCTCTGTCTTTAGAGTGTTCTTACATTTCTATCTATCTATCTATCTATCTATCTATCTATAGATAGATAGATAGATAGATACACACACACACATACACACACATATACATACTCCAGAGCATTTACTTGTGCTCAGCACGAGGAACAGGGAAAAGTACATCTATCTACTTGGAAGTGGAGTAGGTAACAGGACCTTTCCAAGTACTGCATTTATTTAGGGATAATGTTTATTCTGTCTTCCTCCTGCTAGAAAACAAGCTTCAAAAGGGCATGCTTTTTATCAAGCCAGCATAGCTTGTTGAGTGAATTTATGAAGCCACAAGTGAGTACTATCAGAAAAGAAGTAATAAAAGAAGCTTATTTAAATTGGCACTAAGCCAGTGAGAGAAGCCTTGAAAGTGGTTAGGAGGAATGAAGGAAGGTCTACAAAAGAATTAAAGATAAGAAACAAAATCAACATAAACTGTTACCAGAAAACAGTAAAACAGAGAGTTGAACTGAAGTAGGGAGATGGTGTCACACCGCTGAGGTTATCTACCCACGAGGAAAAGACTGGCTTAGTTTACTCCATGATCATAAAGCACCACTTAAAGCATGAGAAAAAAAAGGAGGCACATTTCATATTAGCTTTTTGGGCAGTGCAAAATTTTGGTCTCCTTAAGCTGTGACCAACCCATTTGCCTAAATATCTTCTCATTGCCTTCTCTTCTGATTACCCTCTTTCTGGCATTGATAACAATGATCATGACAACAAAATATAAACATGTCTTCAAGGCATCATTGCATATGAAACACTACTTTGTCCACCAGGCTCAAAGGTGAAAAAGAGGGACCAGCAGTTAGCATAATGGCTATGTCGCTGGACTCCCATGTAGTCGACCACAGTTCGAGTCCTGGACCTGGTAGCTTAAAACTCACACCAGGCGTGTGTGCGTGTGTGCCCAAGATCCCGAGAGGAGAAAGGAGGAGAAGGGCTGCGGCGTGGCCATCCCCCCTGGGGGGTGATTTCTCACTTTCTGTCTCTCTGTCTCTGTCTGTCTGATGAGCGCACATGCCCTATGGCAAAAACCTCTCCAAAAAAAAAAAAAAAAAAAAAGGTGAAAAAGAAAAGGCAGTGATGAGGGCACATCAAATGAAAAGCTATAATACATCTTATCCCTTACTCATTCTTATTTTTCGCATGTCCCTGAACCTTATAGCCAAACTGTAAATGTAAAAAGAGAAGAAAAGGGGCACAAATGAACAAACTGAAGCTTTTATTTGTCCAGTTCCCATCAAATGCCACAATTCTACTACAAACCTATCCGTCCTCTGAGTTCTTCATGGTTTAAGATACTCCCTAACAGTCATCAGTATCCTGTCACATTCCTATCATTCTCATGGTTCTTCAAATCCGCCCTATAAAAACAAGTAACAAACTCGGAGTTCTAAAAACATACAGCACTGTCAATATGCCAAGCAAAGAAACAGGGAAATGGGAAGCTTCAGTGACAGTGGACACTGCAGATCCTAAATATAATCTTTCATTTTCCCACAGTTGATGACCTACAGCAAATCAAGGCTTTCCTTGACAGTTGTACTACTTAAAACCCAGATAAAATAAAATTTTAAAAACTCTAAAATTCAGATTCTATGTCTGTAAAGTGGAGAAAGGAATAGGGATTTGAACAAGATACTATCTAAGACTCTCTTTGGCCCTATTGACCCAGGATATTATAGACTGAAGGATTCCTCATTCTGAATAAGCAGAGGAGAAGCCCCACTTTATAAAAAGACATGTGCACCCTGAATAACTGCAGCTGCTGAAGACGCAGGAGCATTACCACAAGATTTCCCAACAACCAAAACTTGAGACATTACAGATGAGGGGCTTGCTCTGGAGTGACCCAGAATTGTTTAATGTCCCTAGTGAAGAAAAAATAAGATGATTTACTTATATTTACTTGTACTAACATAAAGAAAGTCTAGAATAGAAGTCAGCCAACTACTACCACTAGGCAAAATCAGCCTGTTTTAATACAGCCTACAAGCTAAGAATAATTTTTACATTTTTATGTCTAAAAAAAGGATAATATTTCATAACACAAAGAATTATTTTTAAAAATTTAAATTTCGGGACCAGCAGTTAGCATAATGGCTATGTCGTTGAACTCCCATGTAGCTGACCATGGTTCGAGTCCCGGACCTGATGGCTTAAACTCACACCAGGCACGTATGCGTGCGTGCCCAAGATCCCGAGAGGAGAATGGAGGAGAAGGGATTGCGGCGTGGCCCTCGCTCCTGGGGGGTGATTTCTTGCTTTCTGTCTCTCTGTCTCTCTCTGTCTTTCTGCCAAGCGCACGAGCCCTATAGCAAAAACCTCTCCCCCCCAAAAAAATAAATAAATAAAATTTCAGTGTCCACAACATTGTATTGACACACAACCATGCTCTCTTGTTCACTATTGTCTGTGAGTGCTTTAATGCTGCAAGAACAGACTTAACTAGCTGTGACAAAGATGGTATGGTACATAAAACCCAAAGTATTTACTGTCTAATCCTTTATTTAAAAGTTTTCTAACCTTTACTCTAAATCAATGTATAAGAAACTTATAACTGGTTAGTTGTGAAAATGGGAAAGATGAGTGCAAGAATGGAAGACTCATGAATACCTTTGTACATATGCTGCCTTTCAGACTAGGTCTTAGTCGGTTTTTGCATTTCTAACAGAAATACCCGAGGATGGTGAATTATTAAAAAAAAAAAAAAAAAAAAAAGAAAACAAACAAACAAACAAAAAACCACTCACAAGTTGGTGGCTGGCAAGTCCAATGGCATCACAAAATGGTGGAAGGCAGAGCTTTTAGGAGAGTGTGGTCTGTATCCATGTGGCTTATCTACGTTGTTCTGCTCTCATTCCCTCTGTGTATGTATCTGCCATAACTCCGTCACAGGGGCCCTACCCTAATGATATTATCATACCCAAAGGCCTCACTCTAAGGATAATAAGAATTAAGTTTCCATTGAATTCTTTACAATACAATCAAGTTCCAATACATGGATTTCTACAGCCATTCACTAAGAACGAATTCCAAAGCTTGAAACTTGGGGAACGAAACATGTTGCAAACTATAACAGACTACATAAATAGCAGAGGATGTGTGCGCTCACCAGAGAGAGGCAAAGAAAGCACCCCTTGATAGGGCCTGCTCATGCCAGAATCCCTCTCCTGCATTTCTCCATCTTGTTGGAATTCTGGGCACTCATGCACAGGTGCCACTGGTTTTCAAGCTGCCAAGCTGAGATTCTAACCATGGTAGGCCATACAAGATTTGGTTCCCTTAATCACTAGGCTACAGGGCTGGCCCATTAGCTATTAAAATACATTTTCATTAATTTCTGCTATGAAGCCAAACTATATTGGCCTGAGAATATGTGTCCTCACATATTTGAGTTCTTTTTTTTTTTTTTTTTTTTTGAGAGGTTTTCGCTATAGGGCGCGTGCGATCGCCAGACAGATAGAGACAGAGAGATAGAAAGCGAGAAATCTCCCCCCAGGGGGGATGGCCACACCTCAATCCCTTCTCCTCCATTCTCCTCCTGGGATCTTGGGCACGCACGCACATGCACCTGGCGTGAGTCTAAGCCGCCGGGTCCGGGACTCGAACTGCGGTCGACTACTTGGGAGTCCAGCGACATAGCCATTATGCTAACTGCTGGTCCCATATATTTGAGTTCTTATAAACAAACTACACCCTAACTTAGGAGTGTGTTTCCTTAACAATTAGCAGAGTCATAGCCGATCACAGCAGCCCTGCTTTCATAAATCGCACGTGATCCACTGTTGAAATTGTGCTTAAATAGAAAAACAAGCTACAGCCAATCAGTTCTCTACTTCACTTCCCTCACTTCCATTTTCTGTGTCACTTTCCTTTTCCTGCCCATAAACATTATTGGACCATAGGGTGACCTGGAGTTCCTTAGAACCAGTTATAGGGGCTGACCAAGTCATGAACCATTCTCTGCTTAAACTGTGCTGTATTAGATTCAGCTGAGGTTTTCTTCTTTGTTTTCAACACTATAAAGAGCATTCTCTGTCTCTTGTGATAGCCTACCTCCAAGTTGGGTGCCAATGATCCTTGCCTCATGGTTTTAACACCCTATGTAGTCCTCTCCCACAATATAGCAGGAAGGTCTGTGTGACAATATAGGAGCGAGGGTCTTAAAAATGTTCATAGCAAAATACATATTATGAGAAAAATGCATGAATATCTAACTATTTTGTATCAAATGAACTCGTAATTAAATTCCAGCTTTCCATAAACATTTTTTGTTCTTTTTAGACTTTTGCCATAGGGCACATGCACTCTCCATCAAGAGACAGAAAGAGGGAAAAATAAAAAATCACCCCCTAAGAGGGATGCTACTCCACAATCCCTTTTCCTCCATTCTCTTGGGTTTGGGGGCACACACATGCAACCAGCATGATGTTTTCTTTTCTTTTGGAGAGGTTTTTGCTATAGGGCGCGTGCGCTCGCCAGACAGAGAGAGACAGAAAGCGAGAAATCACCCCCCAGGGGGGATGGCCACGCCGCAATCCCTTCTCCTCCATTCTCCTCTTGGGATCTTGGGCACGTACGCACACGCACCTGGCGTGAGTTTTAAGCCACCGGGTCCGGGACGTGAACCGCAGTTGACTACGTGGGAGTCCAGCGACATAGCCATTACGCTAACTGCTGGTCCCCAGCATGATGTTTTCAAGCCACTGGGTCAGGGACTTGAACTGTGGTTGGTCATGTTGGAATCCAGCACCTTAACTACCATGTCACCTGCTGGCCCCTTTCCATGAACATTTTACAGTATGGCAGAGAGTATGTCACTTCCAAGACTGAATGATAAAAGACCTTGTCTTCCATCTTGGACTGCTCTGAGTTTCTCTCTCTCTTTCGTCTCTTAGCTCATTACTTCTGTGTGAGGCCAGCTGTCCTGTCATGAGGACACTCAGGCCCATGTGGTGGGAAGCCAAAGCCTTTGATCAACAGTTATCTAGAACCAAGGCCTGCCAACAATCACATGAATGAGTTTGTAAATGGATCCTCCCCAAATTGAACCTTCTGTTGAAAGTGTAGTTCCAGCCGGTGTCTTGACTGAAACCTCATGAGAGACCTTAAGCTAGCTCTACCCAGTTAAGCTGCTCCCAAATTTTTTCCTCAAAACACTGGCATAATAAATGTTCATAGTTAAAGTTAGTTATTTTTGGAGTGCTCTCTTACACTGCAACAGATAACTAATAAAAATCATCCTCTTTGGCTTTTTAAGAGAAAAAGATGAAATGGAATAGGGATAAGGACCAAAATCCCAGACAGGGAGTAGTGAGGAGTACGACAGTACAGTTTGCTGATAGGCCAAATGGGTATAAGAGAAAGAACGCAGACCAGTTTGGAAGGCAGAGGGTAGCGGCAGGAAATGAACTCAGGAGTGACTAGTAAGAGTCCACTTTCTTCAAGTGCCCAGATGGAAATACATTAAGCAATTGTTTCAGAAGCCCCTGAGGCAGAGAGCAAGAGGTCAGGAAGAAGCCAAGGAAAGAACTTTGCTGGACTAGGATCCGACTGACCAGCATTTTCTAAACCAACTGTGCTTTTAATTAGCTTTCATATCCTGGGCGAGCCTCTGAGTATCTGGAGCTTCAGTTTTCTCATCTAAAAAGGAAATGACTATAAGCTTAACCACTGGAGTATTCTCCTTGCACATGCTAGAGACAGTAGCACTGCCTTGGGTGAATTACGGTTTACACTGTTTGAATGACTGAAGAACAAAGGTATTGGTAGGACAGCTTCTCTTCTTGGAGGCAACCCAATCCATGCACATTTATTATTTATTCAGTAATTGTTTACTGAGTATTTCCTCTTTTCCCAGCAAAATATGCTAACTTGAGAGGTAAGGAAGAAGTGAAAAGGTCAATGAGACGCCCTCCCATTCCTCAGTGAACACACAACACAGTGATCCTGCCTGTGCCGACACTGTTCCAACACCCGCTTACTGGTCTAGTGTCCTTTTTCCTTCCTCCATTTCTGAAATCCTTAGTTAGCTTTGCGTTTCTTTATCCTTGAGCTTTTCTAAGTTTGCACCTCTATCCTCTCATCTTCTCCACAGTGCTGACTTTGGAAAGAAAGGGTACCTGAGAGTCAGGGACCTTCCTGGGCACCATTAATTTTAATAACAGGGACCATTGTCTCCCTTTTTATGGACATTACACATCTATTAATGGAGCCTAAGATTGCTCTAGATTGTTTTGCCGTCACACCACAATGGTTGCTCAATCAACTGCAAACTCACTTAGGCACAAATTCACCATTTTAGCTACAAGATATATGGCATAGAGGCCTTTGTAAATTGCTTTGCTGGGATCAATATACCTTCTGTGTATGGAATTCCCCAATACATCAAGTCACTAAGTCCACCCAAAAAGGAAGCAAATTTACTTTGGCAGGATTTCTTTTTAGTGAATACAAGTTGGCTCTTACTGATCACCACTTTTTCTTCTAAATGGTCACAAAAAGCACAAACTTTATAATTCTCCAAATTGTTTTCACAGATTCTAGAACATAAAAATCATTCTGTTATTCCTAGAATTTTCCCCTTTCCCTTAAAAAATAAAAAACAAAGACATTTTGTAAGGGCCAGATAATGGCGCAGCAGTGAAACAAATGCTCTGCGAGGAAGCCCCACGTGGGAAAGTTACCAGTTCGTGTCCTGAGACTCCTCTGAGTCCAGGAGGCATGAGTGCACCTATGATCCAAGCTGCCGGAGGCAGGGGGTGGAACAAGACCCTGCCGGGGATGCTGCCCATCTCTGTCTCTCACTCATGAAATAAATTCTTAAAATAAAAATATTTCTTATAAAATGACCTTTTGCTCACATTTAATTTGCTGAGAGCTTCCCTACTTACCACATTTGTAGGTGCAAAAAGATTCTCACTGCTATCTTTCTTTACTATCTATCTTTACTAACCAATAAAAGGAAAATGCAGTATAAATTATGATCCATCAACATGATGAAACAGATAGCATTATGTTTTCATTTTGACTACTAACAAGAAAGACAGAAAATATCTACTATATTTTTTAAAGAATTATTTATTCATTTAATTCCATTTGTTATCATTATTATTATTATTTAAAATTTTATCAGAGAGAGAAAGGAAAAGTGAGAAAGCAAGCTGCCAGGTCCAGGACTCAAACTGTAGTCGGCCATGTGGGAATCCAACACCCTTAACCACTATGCCACCTGCTGGCCCTACTATATAATATTAAAAGCACAATAGAAAATGATAGGTAAATGCAATTATAACTCTATAAATGTTCTGCTAATGTAGAACAGGCCTAGGAGAAAATATGCAAAAATGCATTAAGTAAATGAAATTGTATATAATGATTTTCTCTTTTCAGAGTTTTCCTTTAATCCTTATGGTTTTCCATGTCAAAATGTTTTATAGAAATTTAATAGTACCTAAAAAAGAAAATTAGATAATACTGATCTTATGGTGCATTTACTATTCACATTGCCTTATTTCATTCTTACCCAAATCTCAAAATTGGCTACTGATGTAGAGCAGAGATTATAGTCTGTACATTTTTTTAAAGAATTATTTTTATTTAACTTTATTTATCATGATCATTTTACTTTTTTATTATTATTATTATTTGAGAGACAGAGAAACACAGAGAGAGAGAAGGGGGCAGAAACTGACAAAGCAAGCCACCAAGTCTGGGACTCAAACTGTGGTGGGCCATGTGGGAGTCCAGCACCCTCAACCACCACACCACCTGCCAGCCCCACAGTTTCTACTTCAAACGTACATAGATGAGACTGTTCCTTTCACACCCATGAAATGCATGACAATAATATAACTAAGTTCTTTAGAATAATTTTTGTTTCTCTCATAATAATTCTTTTATAAAACAGGTATAACCCACCCCCGACCCCCTTATTCACACACAAATTCTAACCAGGTAGTTTTCTTGAGGGTTGCTGAATACAGAGCCCTGTCTCATCCCACAACTAACCCAACATGGGCAAATTAGTCTTTCCTTTACACTCATTAATGCTGGAAACAAAATTTAGTCCCTCTCAGGTGGCAAAGCTGTGTCAGTGATATAAGAAATAGGAGCTGCTGATAACCTACAAGAAGAACCTCACCATTTAAAACCCTTTGACTCTGGACCTCCAAACTGCTAAATAAATTTCCATTCTTTATAAATTACCCAGTGTGGTATTCAGTTGTTAATGACCAAAAAAAATGGACTTAGACTTATGGTAATAACATTTATGTCTAATTCAAACTGAAGAAAGATCAAGTTCTGTTTTCAAAACTTTCTAAAATCTTTAGAAACAGCTAATTCCATCTTAGTATTTTCTTTCTTCTTCATGTGGTATCTAGGTGCAGCCTACCTGGGTCTTCTTGCTTCAGGGTCTTGCACGTGGGCCTCTCCATAGAGCATGTCACGACACAGCAGCTGGCTTCATCAATACAAGCAAGCAAGCAAGAAAGCAAAGCAGAGTGACAGCAAGAGAGAGAGAGAGAGAAACAGACTGTTCCAGGAAGATTGAAGTCATAGTCTTTTGTAACCTATATGAAGTGACATTCGTATGCTTCGTTCTTTAGAAGCAAGTCACTAGGTCCAGCCTACCCTCAAGGACTACCCAAAGTCATGAAAGCTAGGAGTCATGCACACAGATCAGTAGGATCAGTGCCATAAGCTGCCTCTCATACTAGTGGGATCTGAAATAATGACCCTCTTGCAGGTCCCATTTCTTTTTTTTAAGAGGTTTTTGCTATAGGGCGCGTGTGCTCACCAGACAGACAGAGAGAGACAGAGAGACAGAAAGCGAGAAATCACCCCCCAGGGGGGATGGCCACACCACAATCCCTTCTCCTCTGTTCTCCTCTTGGGATCTTGGGCACACATGCACACGTGCCCGGCGTGTGTTTTAAGCCACCGGGTCCGGGACGCAAGCCACGGTCGACTACATGGGAGTCCAGAGACACAGCCATTACACTAACTGCTGGCAGGCTCCAGTTCTTTTAAAACATCTTCAGAATTGCTATTCTCCAGTAAAGCCACTGCCACATTTCCATCACACTCTTTTCTTGAATGCAGAGAAGGAGGACTTCTTTGGAAGAACAGCTAGTTCACACAAAATAAAGTTCGTGTGATGGAAACCACACCAGCCCTAGCAAGAAGTAGTGGTTAGCCTCTTCCTCCTTCTACTAGTTTAACTAGAGAAGAAATAGGAGGGGGCAGTAGGAGAAGAAGATGAAAGAGCCATTTTATCAGTATAAAGAGAAAAACACTGAGTCTTTTTTAAACCCCAAAGCGTAAAACTCTGTCTGGATGACCACGGTATAACTACAGAAACTGTAAGAGGCTTTAATGGGGAAGTGAAGCAAAATCATTTTTATCCTAATAGATACCATTAAGACATCCTGATCATTCTCACATAGCTGTCTTTTTTTGTGTGTGAAAAAATAAAATATTGTCTTTGTGAAGAAACTATGAAGTCCGCATGTGTAATACGTGGAGCCTGTGAACGAGCTGTTCTTCCAAAGAAGTCCTCCTCCTCTGCATTCAAGAAAAGAGTCTACTTTGGAGAATCACCAGGGAAGTGACAAAAAAAATAATACATGAGGTATAATATTTGGCCACACTGTACACGGGACCAGGAGGAAAGATGCAAAAAACCCTAGTGCAGCTGACTTCGAAATGTTTAAAAAGACAGATAAACTGTGTGCATGGAAATGTGGCAGTGGCTTTACTGGAGAATAGCAATTCTGAAGATGTTTTAAAAGAACTGGGGCCTGCAAGAGGGTTTTTTTTTTTTTTTTTTTTTTTTTTTTTTTTTTTTTTTTTTTGTCTCTTAATGTCAGGAATCCTGCACGCTGTATTTTATGCTTGTAAGCCCCTGAGGGCCGAAATAGAGCATTATTTTTCTTTGCATTTCCAAGTACAGTGTCCTTTATGGGAGGTGCTTAGTGAATAATAATAAAGCTCATATTTATTCACTATTTAGCCAGCTTCTCTGCTCCAAGCTTAACCAAGGTTACCCAATTAAATCCCCACAGCCCTCAAATAGGTATTATCATAGCACTACCTTGTAAGTGAGAGAATGAACGCTTGAAGAGACAGAGTGACTTTGCCAAGTTCATATCGCTATACTGTAGAACCCCAAGTCAACCCCAGGCAGCCAATTCTAAATTCTCAAGCCCCTGTAGTCCTGGGTCATATGACTGCTGATTTGAATTGCTATTCTTAGGTACAGAAGAGTATGAGAAGTGACCTCTTTCTGGTTCCATTTTAAACAGGATTTTTTGTTTTCACTTACCATGGTGAGAAAACAATGCCTTCTTCTCACAAGTGAGGTGCTAAGCAGATCACCTCTTTTTCCCATGTTCTACCATCCCATGTGAGTGAAAGAGAGTGTCAAGAAAACCAAGAACCATTAAGAAAGGATTCCCTTCTCAAAAAGATTAGAGAAAGAGAGAGAAAGGAGGCAAAATGGACCAGGATTGGGAAGGTATGGGAGGAGTGGGAGACAGGCTGTGACAAACCATATATTAAAATGACAAATCTTTCTTCCCCAGTGGAATGTATCAGTCTTTGACAACTGAGTGTGAATTACTTTGATTAGTTTGCTTTCCTTTTAGGGACTGCAAGAATTCCTGCTGCTTTAGTCAAAGAAAATGACTGGTCACTGAAAAAAAGGATCCAGTTGGTAAAGAGAGATTATAACACTCAGCTTAGGCTGCCCAAACAGAATACCACAGACTGAGTGGTTTAAGCAACAGAAGTTCATTTTCTCATGGTTCTAGAAGCTAGAAGTCCAAGATCAGCATACCACTACAATAGGGTTCTGGTGAGGTCTCTCCTCCTGGCATGCAGATGGCCTCCTTCCTGCTCTAGCTTCACACGGGCTTTCCTCAGTGCATGAGCGGAGACAGAGATAGGTCTCCCTTCTTATAAGGCCACCAACCCTCCCGGACCAGGACCTCACTTTTAGGACCTCATTGAACCTTAACTACCTCGTAAGAGTTATCTCCAAATATAGTCACACTGAGGTTAGGACTTCAACTTTTGAATTCAGGTGGCAGGGACAGAAATAAGTCCCTAAAAGTAGTGGTAATAAATTCTGACAAAGAAGAATGACTTGTGATACTCAACACATACTTTCTCTTCCTCTCACTTCTGCCAGAGCCTCAAATTAGTTCCAGGGATTGCTCCACAGTTAAAGAAAGATGTCAAATGGACAAGGGGATATTTCTTAAACAAGAGAGCCCAGCTTCCTTCTGGTGGCAGGGTTGACCTGACAGTTCTAAGATGCCCAGTAAAAGGCTTCAGTTGTATGTTTTCTCCAAGAGCTAGAATTCATTTGATGCTCTTCTCGGTGTAATGGCCTCAAAATAGTGTTCCACATGGCTTTGCTGACTTGGGTTTATCTCACACTAGCCACATGTCATTCCATTCTGCCACCATGACTGTGACTCTTCGGCCTTATTAATGCCAGCTTTCATTGCCACGCTTCTGTCTTACACAGCAGAGACGAGCAGGCTCAGCCAGCTCATTGCACCAAGTTGTTTTCGCATTGCCTAGGTCTGGTCCTACCCTCAACTTGAGTCCAAGTACTCTGGGATCCTATGTTATTTGTTTAGCTCCAATTGAGGCCTGTGGGGCCACTTGGTTAGAACAAAAGGACACTGTTCCATACTAAGTAAGTGGAAGGGATGGACCATTTTGCAGCTTTAGAAATTGGGGAAAATGGTTAAGACATCAAATGATACATGACATCTCAGGCGTGAAAGAAAAGGCATCGTGGAGGTAGTGTAACATGGCCATATGAAAGGGAAACTGTTTTAGAAAACAGGCTTTAGGACCCAGCAGACCTGTGTCCTTATTTCAACTCTGCCTACTGGAGACTATGAGATATTGAACACTTCACTCAAATCCTCTTAAGCCTCAGATTCTTTATTTGTATATTAGAAATAATGTTCCCAAATTTAGTTTTTGCCAGGATTAAAAAGGTAATTTTAGACAGAGTGCTGAGTATACTGCCAAATCTATAATAAGCACTCAATAAATGGCAGTTATTATAAAGAAAGAATATGGAATGGGAGGAAAAGAGCACTAAGTGTTTGGAAAAGGCCATGGGTAGGAAAGTGGGAAGGCTTAAAAAAATTCTTTTTTCATTCTGTGTTTCATTAGGTTGAGAGCCCTAATAGTACTGAGCATGTCACTAAAAAACGTTCTTGATTAAACACTTTCACAGAATGAAAGAGAAAAGGACATTGAGAAGGAACTAGCATTCATGCTCTCTGAGAAGTTAATATATGCCCCGAAGTGCCAGGGCTGAGGAGGCAGCCATGAGCACATCCAGAGGCAGAAGATTCCAATCAGGGAAGAACAAGTGCAAAATTCCTGAAGTGGGAAAGAAGTCTGTGTATCTCTGGAAGCCAAAGAAAGCTTGGGCACTGGCACAAATCGAATGACAGAAAGAAGGCTATAGCACGAGTTCAGGAGATGGGCACATCAGACTCCATCGAGAAGTCACGGTAATAAGTTTAGGTTGGAGTACTTCCAGTCACCGGAAAGGGCCATGCCCCTTGTGATAAGGAAGCATAAAGCCATCTGAGTCTGAGACCATCAAACGTCTGATTTATTTAAATTCCATTGTGTGTGCCTACACAGCAGTCTTCTGATCCCACACGCTCTATCAATAAAGTGGCTCTGGTTCTTGACTCTCACTCCCCACCCACCCACTTCCTTAACAGCTTTTCCTAATTGTTGCATTGGAGTTCTTGGGTTTTAAGAAGATCATGTAGGCATGTCATGAACAGAGATACAATTCAAGGTAGTTAAACCCTAAATTCCTTCAAAATAAACACATCAGTCAAGTAATATAAGATTTCATTCTTAGCTTCCAAGAAAAATATACAGAAAAGACTCTCTTAACCTTTGTTTGCAATAAAATAAACAGCTCAACAGTTTCCCTTCTGCTTCTCCCAGATTCCATACAGGGCTTTGTGGGGAGTGTTCACATCTGCAGAGAGAAGAAAGGGAACAGCTGGAGAGGTTGTCTCTTTTTCCAGCACTTGTTTCTGTGAGCTTCGACAATCTAAGTCACAAATCTTCCAGAAAGTTTAGTTGTTTAAAAATGGGTCTGTGGGACCAGCCGATGGTATAATGGTTACATTGCTGGACTCCCACATTGCTGACCATGGTTTGAGTCCCATACCCAGCAGCTTTAAACTAATACTGGACACATGTGCATGCGTGCCCAAAGTCCCGAGAGGAAAGTGAAGGAGACAGGACTGTGGTGTGGCCATCCTCCCTGGGGGGTGATTTCTCGCTTTCAGTCTCTCTGTCTCTCTGGCAAGTCATGCACCCTATAGCAAAAATAATCTCTTAAAAAGTAAAAATTTAAAAATTAAAATGGATCTGTTTTTCCAAGAGATTAGTAGGATTGTTGTCAAACTAATGCCCTATAAGAGCTAGTAATGTTACAGAGGGCTTCCATTTTCTCTCAGTATATCATGCGCTCACACACACATATTTATGTACACACATATATTCACATTCATGTAAAATTACTAAAGCAGGCTAAGTAATTTACATAAGACACGTTTTAATGCATATATAGAACCCAATAGGGCATCAAAAAGACCAAATTAAAGTTATACATTAGTCAAAAAGATGATTTTAAAAAAATGCAGCCCAGCCATGATGGCACAAGTGGTAGGGCATCATGTAAATCCTGGAAGCCAAATGGAGGGTCAGGCATTCCGATCCCACGTTGATCGGAGCATGGTGGGCATGCACATGCATGTGTCCATAATCTTAGATAGTTGGAAGGCTGAGGGGTGGGTTACAGAGCAATGAGACTCTGTAAAGTGTGATTTTTTATCTTTCCCTCTCTTTAAAAGGAAATAAATTTTTAAATAATGCAAACAAAAACGGTCACACAGGGCCAGCCATGGCATAGTGGTTAAGGGTACTGGATCCCACATGGCCGACTCTGCAGTCTGAGTCCCAGACCTTCTGGCTTGAAACACACACCAGGCACATGCGCGTGCACATCCAAAATCCTGAAAGGAGAAAGAATGGATGAGAAGAGATTGTAGCATGACCATTCCTCATGGAGGAGTGCTTTCTCACTTTCTGTCTCTCTCTTTCCCTGGTGAGTGGATCCCTCTGGTAAAGTTTGAAAAAGAGGAAAAAAAAAAAAAAAAAGAGGTCATACAGAGAACTATGGGACAAAAGAGAACCTAATGTAGTACGAAAAGTTGAGCTTGAATTAAATGATGAACAAGGATAATGATTATTATTCATGCTATCTATTATTGAGTACTTACTATGAACACATGCTGTGCCACATGCTAAGTTCTTTACTTACCTTCTCACTTAACAGATAACAACCTTAAGAAACAGGCACTGTCATTACACCTGGTTCATAGTTAGAGAAACTGAATGCGAGAGAAATTTCTTGCCCACATCAGAGAACTAGTGAAGTGACGGGGCTAGAGTGAAATCAGAACTACCTGACTCCAGACCCAAGCTCTCACAGATTCTTACACGTGTGCGATGGTCATCATGCACAGGAGGAAGGAGAGAGGACGGAGGAAAATGGAAACAATCTACCTTAATATTAGAAGGCTACAATATTTTTACCAAACTTTATTCCTGTCACAACTCATCAGAATCATGTCAAATTGGAACCAAATTTTAAGACAGACTTTTCGACGGGCTCCCACCATTGGCCGGCCCCCACCTAGCTATGTGACCCTGACCAGCTCCACAAGAGCTGGTCCCCATCTGAAAGTGGGAAAAATGCCTACTTTGCAGAGCTGGTGTGAAGATTTGATATAATGGGGACGAGAAGTTAGCGTTAATGGTTATGTCGCTGGACTCCCACGTAGTCAACCGCGGTTGGAGTCCCATACCCTGTGGCTTAAACTCACGCCGGGCACGTGTGCTTGCGTGCCCAAGATCCCGAGAGGAGAATGGAGGAGAAGGGATTGCGGCGTGGCCATCCCCCCTGGGGGGTGATTTCTCACTTTCTGTCTCTCTGTCTCTGTCTGTCTGGCGAGTGCACGTGCCCTATAGCAAAAACCTCTCCTAAAAAAAAAAAATTGATATAATGCATATAATGTGAAAATAGTATCTGGCATATAGAAAGCATTGAAAGCACTAATATTTGTCAGCCGATATATTTATTATAATTATTCCAAGAAGAGTGGCTAGGATATTGATCATGTTTTGTGAACATAGACATGAGATATAGATTCATACTTTCTAAGGGAGTGCTTTTATTATTACTCTGCCTCAGCTATAAATTACAATTCTTAACAAGTTTAAAGTCGTGCTTTTCTAAAGCAAACGAAACAGATCTTATGAACCTAGTAATTTCATATTCTCCACAGAAGTAAAAGGGAGTCTCTCTAGTCTCTTGTCAAAATGGTCTCTGAAAAAAAGAAAAAGGTCAGCAGAAAAGGAGTCCCAGTGGCTGCTGATGTCCTGCCAAGCCCAAACACCTGTTATCTCCTCAGAGGTCTCGCTCGTAAAGAAATAACACTTGATGTTTTGACTGACAGCATTTATCTTGGATTTAAAGCATCAAAGCACTGTTGTACCCAGATGTTTTGTGAAATGATACTAATGTGTTCAATGATCTACAATTGAGAGGTTGTATTTCGGACACAGATAAACTCTAGCAGACCTCGCTAGTGAAGTCCATTTTCAGTACATAAATTTTGTCTGCATTCAAAAAGCACCCATCATTCCTATCAGCAGAGGCAGTGATAGTAAGCAGCAGACACACAGACAGATGGGGGATGGAGGCTTCATCTAGACAGAAGCAATCAGGAAGAAGGCACTAGGACAGTAAAGCAGGTCCCCTCATAGCATGGCTTAGGTGGCTGAATCCAGCATGCCCAACTGCATGGTTTGAATCCCCAAACTGGTGGCTTGAGAAACACCAGGTGCATGCACACGCATGCTCATAATCCCCAAAAAAAAGGGAAAATGAAGAAAAAGGGATTACAATGTGATCATTTCCCATGAGGAGTGCCAGCTTGTTTTTTTTTTTTTTTTTTCTATTTGGCAAGTGCAAATTCTAAAAAGAAAAACAATACAGTAAAGCTGTCATTCAGCTCATTCTTACTTCTAGACTTGAAATAAATTCTGAGACCAGAAAAATAAGACTATAAAATTTTCTTCCTCTTCCTTCTCCTCTTCTCACTGCCACCATAGAAGGCAGTGTGTTTCTGCACACAGCTTTTGCACAGGAATATTCTTGCCTCGGATCCTGCCAACCAAAAGCCTCACACGCCCCTTCTTCCATGAACTTTGCCTCTTTCTTGCTGAGATCATATCCATCAAACCTAAAATCTGGACTGTCGATTCACCAAAGTACTTCCAAAGAAGTGAGATACTTAGGGAGAGAGTAATTTCATTTTGCTTTTCTAAATTTCTGATTTGTTAAGAAGTGTGTCTCAGGGCCATGCTAATATGTCATTAGCACCTCTCCAACACTTGCTAAGCTTTCTTTTTATAAGGACACAGTCTCGGAGCCAAGAAATATGCACCACTACCTAGATAGGATTTAATAACACTATTTTGTTTTTACCGTCTTTATTTTTAGTTACTGTCTATTTATGGCGAGTGCACAGTTTTTCCATTTATAGTAATAAAATAACGTTTACTTTCTAAATTCGTTTATTTGAATTATTAAAAGTAAAAAAGATGAGACAAGTATAAAAATGGTATGCAGATTAGGAAAAATCATGAGGCTAAGTGGAAAATGGTTTAATTTGAGAAATATTAATTACTACATAATCTGAAAACAAAAAAATATGTAAACGTGTCCCTCCACTACCCCAGTTAGAGCTAACGCAGCACCCCTCTGCGGTCTCACGGCGCTACTGCCATCAGTCGCAGCGTGGCTTCCCCTCCGCATTACAGTTAGCCATGTACGTGTCTCCTTCTCCCTAAACAGAGTCTAAGTTCATGGAAGTCAGGGACCTTGCCTTGTTTATTTGAGGGTTTCCTGGTTATACGAAGCACACTCTCTGCGACTGTTGGCTGAACTAGGAACCTGATTCACCTCAACTACACTTGCAGATCACTGGTGATTTCTTAAAGGACCCCATACAGCACAAGAGTATTATTATTCACTGTTAAAACCAGTCATTAAGCAATAAAGATGTACTTCCTCCTGACCTTTTATCATATTCAATCTCATTGAGACATGCAGGGAAAAAAAGATACTTCTAAAACTTTTTATTGTACAAAATAAGACAACTGTAGAAAATTTGGACAATATAAAAAACAAAGGCAAAAAGGTAAAAAAAAAAACCCCAAAAACCTAGTACTCTCACACCTGCTATTAATATTCTAGGGTGTTTCCTTCTAGTCTCTTCTGCTCGTTTGCTTATTTTCAGCATCAAGAATGTTTTGCACATTAAGTAGTATTTTTGACACTTTTTATTTACTCACACATCTTCACACTCATTCTTGCGTCACCTTGTTTTGTATTTGGTTTCTGAACACCAGCCACATGAGTAACTAGTAATGGGGAAACACCAAGAAATGCAGAAGTATAGGCAGAAACGTCCCCTTACAGACTTTTGCCAGGTAGAATCATTCCATAGCTTAAAAGGAAACAAAGAGTTTCAAAATATATTTCAGTATATTTTTTTAGCTAGAGAACATCAATGGTGGCCATTTCTAATTAAGGATTAGTTACAAAATCATAGATATGCACACTGATAAATACTTCAGAGATACTTTTGTAGACTAGGGATCAAAGATCAAAATAAAGTTCATGACTTAGCAAAGAACATTCATTAGGAATAGCAGGGTCTATTATTTAGACATAATGCCACACGACTGACTACATTTTCTTACTTTTTTTTTTTTCTCTTTCTTTTTTTCTTCTTTAAAATTTGCTGTAGGGTGTGTATACTGGCCTGAGAGAGATGAGGCAGATGGGGGCAGCGGAGGGATGAGGAAGTACTACCCAGGGAGGGCCGTAGCAATCCCTCTTCCTCTCCAGATTTTGAGCATCCACACATGCTACTCATGTGTTTTTCAAGTTTCTGGGTCTGGGACTTGAACCACGCAGGTGGCCACATGGGATCTAGCTGCCTTAACCACCATGCCACTGACTGGCCCTATATTTTAATTCTTTTCTTTTTCTTTTTCTTTTTTTATTAAGAAGTTTTTGCCTTAGAGCATGTGTGCTTCCCAAAGAGAGAGACAGAGACATTGAGAAGGAAAGTAAGAAATCAGGGGCCAGCAGTTAGCATAATGGTTATGTCGCTGAATTGCCATGTAGTTGACCGTGGTTCGAGTCCCGGATCCAGTGGCTTAAACTCTTGCCGGGCACATGTGCGTGTGCGCCCAAGATCCCAAGAGGAGAATGGAGGAGAAGGGATTGCGGCGTGGCCATCCCCCCTGGGGGGGTGATTTCTCACTTTCTATCTCTCTGTCTCTCTCTGTCTCCCTGGTGAGTGCACGCACCCTATAGCAAAAACCCCTCCAGAAAAAAAAAGAAAGAAAAAAAATAAAGGGAAAAAAAAAGAAAGTAAGAAATCAGTCCCCAGGGGAGATGGCCATGCCACAATCCCTTCTCCTCCCGTCTCTTCCCGAGATCTTGGGCATGCACACGCACCTGGTGTGAGTCTCAAGCCACTGGGTCTGGGACTCGAATTGAGTTTGGCCATGTGGGAGTCCAGCAACGTAACTCCTACCCATCTTCTGGTTTATATTTGATTTCTTAAAACACTGTCCTACCTTTCTGTAATATTCCTGTAGTCTGGTTCTCACCTCCTATTTATTCTACTATTTGTTATTTCAAATACTTCTTCCTTCTCCTTTCCTCTAGAATTTAGTCTTCTCCAAGGATCCATTCTTAGCCCTCTGCTTTTTGGCTCTGTCAAAACTCTCTCTCTAATCCTTAGCAATTTCATTTGTAGTCATATTTGCTACCTCTTTTATTAGTCAACTAATTAAAACTCTCAATCTCAGTCTTCTCTTCCAAGTTCCACTTATATTTTCTTAATGTGTCTGAAAATATCTCTAGCTATACGCCTTGCTATCATCACATGAATAACTGAGTTTTATTATATTTTCCCCCAAATCAATGTCACTTCCTGGTTTCTCTCTCTCTCTCAATGGTGATAAAACCATTCCCTAAATAACCCAAAACCTTGAAATCACCTTTGGTTCCTCCTTCCTGACCATTATATTTAATCCTCACCAAGTACTGTTGATTCTTCCTTAATCTTCGTCCTAACATTTATATCCTGCTTCCATGTTTCTAATGTCCAGGTAAGACTACTTTCTACCTCAGGCAGAGAACACTGCAGTATCTTTCACAGACCCTCCCACTTCTTACCTGTCCTGTACATGTCTACCAGGATAATATTCCTAAGATATTACTTTCAACAAGTAATTCCCTGATCAAAAAATCTTTAATAGGTACTGCTCTCTAAAGAAGAAAGTTCCAATTTCACATCAAATTCTCTACAGTCTATTTCCAGACCAAGAGTCCTATTTTGGGACTGTTTGTAAGAAGTAGCATGGGAAAATATAAAGAGTACTGGACTCCAAATAAGGAGATCAGAGGTTCAAATACCAGTTTCTGCCTTTTGCTAATTGTGTTATCTTGGGCAAGTCACTTAACTTCTATGAATCTTGATTTCTTTATCTAGAATATAAAGATGAATAATCATGTTTTCATATAATTGAGACAAATGTAAATTAAGGTAAAAATTAATATACATGAGACACGGTAGGCATTCAATCAGTTATGGTAGGCATCTGAATATAAACACAAGGTCTTTTCCACCTCTAAAGTTCAATGATTTTCTCTTCCAATCATTCTCTCCAACTCCAGTTCAATTCCCATACTCACTTCTCCCAAACAAAAGTAACTCCATCTGTTTCTTCTCCTTCTTTGCACTTAGACAAATATTACTACCCTTCAAGTTCCCTTAAAAACCTACCTGTGAAATCTATAACAAAAACCTTGGCAAGGGGCTAGCCTTGTGGCATAGCAGTGAGACAGTGAGACACTGTGCAGAAGAAAATGGATCCCACGTGCAACAGGTTTGAATCCCAGCCCCTGTTGGCCTCGCACCAGATGCACGCACACATGTCCAGGATTCTGATGAGTTGGAGAATTAAAGGTAAAAAGAAATGTAGCATTACCAGGCTCCCTTGGGTCAGTCAGTCAGTCTTCCTTTCTTTCTTTCCTCTCTCTCTCTCTCTCTCTCTCTCTCTCTCTCTCTCTCACACACACACACACACACACGTGCATTCCCTCTGACATTAAAAACAAGAAGCCTCAACTAAAAACAGTCACTGACTCTCCTGAGAACTCAAGTCTCTTATTGGCTGTCTTGTACAATACCTCTTCATGTACTCAGAACAAACCATTGTGCAGTATCGCACGCTCCTTGAGAGCTACTACTCTGCACTGTCCTTGGACTGTCCTTGGTATGCCCAATTCGTTCATTATGGGAAGTTCTCTTTGATGAAGACGGAGTGACACTGTGTTCCAAAGGATGAGTAGAAGTCAGTCAGACAAAGACAGGGAGGAAAAGCTTCCAGGCAGAAGGAACAGCTCATATAAAAATCCTGAGGCTAGACATAGTGAGACAAATTAATGAAATAGAAAACAGAGATGTGGAAGAGAACAGAAAGGGACCAGACAGCAACAGAGTAAGGTGACAGATATGAGGAAGCAGCTCCTTCTCCTGAGCATATTCTACCAAAGCACCACATTTTTCTAAAGGTACCAATAATAATACATGGAGGAAGCTGTTAATACTATAATAAGAAAAGACCTCAGAGATAGCAGCATCGATCCTCTCAGGGTGACAAAAAGAGAAGTTAACGAAATGGTGGTGTTTTAGGCCAGCCAGGTGGCATGGTGGTTAAGGCGGCTGGATCTCACATGGCCAAATGTCTGGTTTGAGTCCCAGACCTCGTGACTTGGAAGAAGCACCAGGCACATGTGTGTGCTTGCTCAAAATCCCAGAGGAGAATGGAGAAGGAATTGCAGCATGGCCTTCCTCCCCTAGCCCTCTTTCTCTTTCTGTCTCCCATGAGTAAATGCTCCCTATAGCAAAAATTAAAAAAAAAAAAAATTTAAAAAGGAAAAAGAGAAAAAAAACCTAGAACTGGTTGGTGTTTTAACACTATTTTGATTGTTGTTCTTCTGTCAACCAATAACCAGACCCTCAACTCCCTCCCTGGCCTTCCCTCTGTCAACCTGGGGTTTAGATCAAGCAGGGCTCTTGCAGACTATGGTAATAATTAGGGTTACATGCAAAGAAGTTATATTACCTGGTTTGCATTATAAAAAGATCATCATTTGCCATATGAAACCTTGGTTTAGAGGAGAGAGCAGTTAGGCCGTTGTCTACTCCAAACAGATTTCTTCTGAGCATTTAGCTGACAGTTTCCATGGAGGCATAAGCTCAAAAAGCTGATATGCATATGGCAGCTGGGTAAGCTCAGAGGCAACAGACTCCCAGAAACAGCACACACTACGATACACGCCCTAATCCAGCCATACCCCAAATGTGTTTCCCTATTAGAGCTGATGATACTGTGAAGTGCTATAACACATGCAAACAAGTCATGCTTTCTTCCACCAATGGAAATCTTCCTTCCACGGGTTTACTCTTATCTAATCCATCAGCTATTAGAATGTGAACTGCCTCCAAACCATCTGAGGCTGTAACTTCCCTGTGCTTTGTCTCAGCACAAACACAAACTCTGGGAAAGTCTGAGGACAGCTCATGAGTTGTTGTATGTTTTACTTAGTTTTTCAAGTGGAAAAAAACAATAGACATTTCCTTGTTTAAAAAGAAAAAACAAATCTGTTGACTCTTACATACAAATAACTCAAACCAGCTGACCTTTAAAATGTCAAACTTCACATGTGGTCAAGTCTCAGACAGACTCTAAGCTAAGTTCGGAAAAAAAACATAATTTAAATAATGAACTAGTAAGGCAAATAAAGTAAAATATTTAGATGATGATCCAGTTGAGTAACCACTAGTGACCCCAAACTGCCACTTGTTATGGATAGATGCCTCATAAGATTTTAACTTGGGAGAGAGTTCAGAAACAACCCAATTATGGTGGGTGTCTTTCCAAATTGACCAGGGGCTGGAAGCAAGAGGAAAGGGAGTATCTGACCCATTCAAGATTAAAATTCTCAGGCCTTGGGAATACGAGGGGGGGAAAAAAATCTACATTTTTTTCAGATTAAGGACTAAGACCTTTATAGGACTGAAAATATGGACTTTCCCCTCTCTACATACTCCCCACCCATGTTATTCAAAAATAAAAACAATACTAACCTGGGCCAGCCCCATAGGGAGCTGGAGCCCACATGGTCAAACTACAGTTTGAATTTTGGCTGGGTTTGAATGCATGTATGCCCAAATCTCAACAGGAGGGACTGCAGTGTAATCATGCCCCATTGTGGGATGCTTTCTCTCTCTGTCTCTGGAGAATCTGGCAATTAAACAAACAAAAGCAATACTGACTTATAAAGGAAAAACTGAGTAAGAAAGCATAACAAATTTCTCATTTTCCTCATACTGGCCACTTTAATGCTTTTTAAAATATTCTTTTTAAAAAATATGGCATTTCTACTTTTGCTGGCATCCTAAGCATATACTCACGTTGTCTTTGGGGTACTTATCACTCTCTGGATCCCCAAAGCTACATTGTTCAGGCTACTTACCATTACTAGGTCCTGAATTCCTTAAAGTTAATGGAAACTGTTAGGTAAGTGTTTTGTTTTGTCTAATTTTAACATAAATCAAAGTCACTTTAGCTTACTAAATAATTAACTAGTTATTTGCTATTTTTTAAAAATGAGAAGCACGACATCCCAGTGAGACACATAGCCTATCTTCTTGTTCCTCACACAACAAACTACTCAAGACTAGCATGAGCATGAGTGTACACTTATGCACCAAGAAAACTTTATCTTGATTAATGGAAAGATGTAAAGCCAAGTTTAGGTAGGTCAGCTCTTACTAACTCCAGGACTTTCTATACTAACTTTTCCTTTTCCATCTTCTCTTTCAGCATAAAAAAAGAAATGTCCACAGTTCATTCCTAGATCAGATAGCTAATAGCTGCATTGGTCCAAAGCCCAATGCCAAGCGTTTTTTCCAGACATCTCCTATTTGGTAAGAAAGGGAAGCTCCCATAAGCCTCTATATAGTTAATGGACAAGTCTGTGCTTTAACCTTTGCTTCTTCACGCTCTTGTTTTGTCTTTGTATCTCAGGTACTTACATAGGATTCAAAAGCAGCATGGAGTGGTTTCTAGAAGGTACCTATGAATGACAGCAGCATGTACTGTGATGTTAAGCCAGTTAAGCACTATTGCCTTTAGTCCTTATCCAGTGTCCTGAGGGTTTCCAATACAGCAAATTCAAAAGCACCTTGCAACTCTGGTGCTTTATAATTATGGAAGTATCTCTGACTCAATGAAGGCAAGGATGGGGTTAAGTAAGTGGAAAAATAGTGATTCGTCCATACCGCTGAACAAGGGCTGATACTAAAAAAGCACACTGACTTAAGTAAGGTACCTTTTTCTCTTATTGGATCCCTTGTATCCAGGACAATTCCGAACACAAAATACTGACCTAGAATAGAAGCTTTTGACTGTAGCATGTATCAAAAACCTCCCTGTAATTCTATAGGTAAAAGCATTTTGAACAACCTGGACATGTACAGGTACAAGGTCATTAAACTACACGCTGCATTTTGAGAAATCAAAGTTTACTATATCACGAAGCTCAGGTTTCAGGAGTAAAGAAATAAGGGGGATAAAGAAGTCAGAAGCCAAATCATGCATATATTAAATATTCAGAAGTCATTTTCCCCTCAAACCTTAAGTAAAACTTAAGGTACTTAATAATAGGAGTAATTAATAATTTATTAATTACCTTTATACACCAATAAATTTATTATAAAGAATCCATTATAGATCTTCAGCAAGATGACTAGAGCAGCTTAATGTGCTCCCCACACAAAAGCACAAAAAGGGCTGAAAACCAAGAATAAGCAGCTGATAGTCAGCTGAGGTATTGGAAGGAGAGTGCTGGAATGCAGGGGGCTGTGGTAGAGATGCTATGAAGAACAGAGACTCACAATGCCCTTGTGGAAGGGAGAATTAAGATAGGGTACTTAATAATGGGAGTAATTAAGTCTGTATTTCAGAAAGAAACCTCTGATTTCTCTAAGTTGTCTGTGATACAGTGCATACAGCCACTGAAACAGAGAGGTTATACCTATTTCCCTGATTCAGAGCAGTTTAAAACTTGATAGTAACAACTGTAAGGAATACATAACTACTGAAAAATAATTGTATTTATTCACCCATTCATTTTACTCATTTAACTAGCAAAAATTTACTTAGTACTTACTACCATATCCCAGGCACCAGAGTTACAAAGACTAATAAGAACAACAAAAAATGTGTAGTGAAGATACCTCCCACAAAGTAATATCCACAGGCTCTTAAAACTTTAAAAAAACACCTGATGTGTAAACAACACTTCTGAACTACATGGTCTTGATGAGCACATCTTAGTTACAACAAAAGGTTGCTTTACCAAAATGTGAATGACTTCTTTTATTATTATTATTATTTTATTTAAATTTATTTATTTACAAAAATGTGAACAAATTCTAAGAATACAGCATTTTTGTCAATGAAAAAAAGGGTGCCTTTTTTTCTATTAGAGTTTTTCAGAAATACATTTATATGTCTAGGTAATATTTTCTAACCTTTCTTTCTACTTGTCTGTATTTTCCAAATTGCCTATAATGAGTAAAATGATGGGAAAATAATTTATTTTAAAAAACTATATTTACTCTCTATATCCTCCATACTCCCACTACCAACACCACATACAAATACATAGTGACAAAAGAGGGGTTCAAAATACAGGGGAGGCTGAATAAGAAAAAGAAGGATTTGTAATGCCAAGTGTTTTATCTTATACTTAAGGTGGGATTTTAAAAGGTAACAACAACTTTATAGAGAAAAAGATCACCTGATGAAGATTATATAAAAAGATTGTTGGTGGCCAGCAGGTGGTATAGTGGTTAAAGTGCTAGACACCTATGTGGTCAACCGCAGGTCAAGTCCAGACCTGATGGTTTGAAACTCATGCCAGATGTGTGTGTGCACATGCTGAAAATCCTGAAAGGAAAGTAGAGGAGAAGGGATTGTAGCATGGCCATCCCTTCAGGGAGTGATTTTTCGCTTTCTGTCTCTGTCTCTCCAGCAAGCACACATACTCTATCATAAAAATAAAAAAAGATTGTTGAAAATTCTGAGTTTTATGTTAGGCATGGTAATTCAACTTTATACACCAATAAATTTATTATAAAGAATCCATTATAGATCTTCAGCAAGATGACTAGAGCAGCTTAATGTGCTCCCCACACAAAAGCACAAAAAGGGCTGAAAACCAAGAATAAGTAGCTGATAGTCAGCTGAGGTATTGGAAGGAGAGTGCTGGAATGCAGGGGGCTGTGGTAGAGATGCTATGAAGCACAGAGACTCACAATGTCCTTGTGGAAGGGAGAAGCAATGTATTCTACATTTGCTGCCCCATTTTTCCCAGATGAGATTGGCTTGGGACTAGAAGAGACTAATTTAAATAGTGAAGAAGTGAGTAAGAGACCCGTGAAGCCCTTATTACCACCTTAGACACCTAAAATCCTTACTGTAGAGAAACTGAAAAGTCTTCACAGAAACTGAGACCAGTCTAGGGTATCCAAGAGTCCCATGTTGCTGAACTGTCCCCAGAAGAGGAGTCCAGGCTGCACTGTACCCTTCCCCTACACAGGCTATGGCTGCACAAAGCTATCTTGTGACCACACCCACCCTATCCCATAATAGCAGCCAGACAAGCAACCTTGCCCACAGCTACCTGTACTGGGAGCTGATGGGCAGTCTGTGCTCCTTTCCCTTTGTATTTTCTGCAGCAGCCAAGCAAGCTATCCTTCCCCCATCCAAGCCCCCAGAAAGGCCTCAGCCCTCACCCCTGTATCTTATGGGTAAAGGCAGGCAAGTGACCCTGCCCACAGCAACCCATGCTGAGAGCCACCAGAGCAACCCTTTCAACTCCCTCCTCCACAATCCATTGAAATAGCTGAACAAATGACCCTATCCACAATCATGCATTTGCACAGACAGCTACTGGACTAACCTCACCTATCTGCAGCCTGTGGAAGCAGCTAAACAATTCAACTCCTGCTGCATTCCACACTTGAAGGTGCCAGAGCAATCCCATTCACCCACTAATATGCCCTTCCTCTAGGAGAGCTGGGTCCCAAATGGTGGGCAAGCCCCACAAATTCCCTGCAGTCTAGGCACCAAGGTACTCAAAGATACTGCCAAAATTGATTACAGCTGAAAAAACTACACAGAGATTACACAACTGTGCCTACTTCGAACCAAAGTCCCTACTTCTCCTAAGATCCCTCCAAAAAAAAAGTCTTTCATCATAAAAGTCATCATATAAAATTAGCAGAGTCAACTATTCAACCAGACATACAATTATCATTGTAAGGACACAAGAAATATAGAAAAGTAAGGTAAGGAATAAAATAATTCCCCAGCAAAAGACCCCACAGAGAAGAAATTTATGAAATGCCTGAAAAGGAATTTAAAATAATGATCATAAGGAAACAGCATGATACAAGAAAATACACGGACAACTTAACAAAATCATAGAAATAATTCATGATCTCAATGATAAATTCAACAAAGAGACAGATAACATAAAAAGAAAAAAAACACAGGGCCATCAGGTGGCGTGGTGGTTAAGGAGCCAGATCTCACATGGCCAACTTGACAGTTTGAGTCCTGGACCAAGTGGCTTGAAAATCACACCAGACACATGTGCATGCATGCCCAAAATCCTGAGAGGAGACTGGAGGAGAAGGGATTGTGGCATGGCCATCCCCTGGGGAGATGCTCTCCTTTTCTCTGTCTCTCTCTCTCTGGCAAGCACATGTACCTGAGGCAAACACAAAACAAAAACAAAACAAGACAAATATCACAAATCCTGGAGTTGAAGAATTCAATAGAAGAAATAAAAAAATGCAATTGAGAGCTTCAATAACAGACTTGATCAAGCAGAAGAAATAATTTCTGAATTTGAAGACAGGTCTTTTGACATAATCTAGTTAGACAAACAAGAAAGACTAAAAAGAAAAAGAACACAGGTCCTACAGGACCTATGGAATACCATTAAGTGAACAAATGTATACATTATGGGAGTTCCAGATGGAAAAGAGTTGAGAAAAAGCATAAGAAAACAATTTCATGATAAAATAGCTGAAAACTTTCCAAGACTCAGGAGAGATATGGGCATTTACAGTTAGAAAGTTCTAGTGTCCCCAAACAGACTCAACTCAATCAGTCAAAAGACAAAGACAAAATTTTCAAAACAAGAAAAAAGCGTGAAGTCACACATGAGGCAACTCCCGTCAGGCTAACAGCAGATTTCTTAGCAGAAAACTTACAAGGCAGAAGAGAATGAGATGATATTTCACAGTAATAAAAAAAACCCTTCCAGCCAAGAATATTATATCCAACAAAGTAATTCTTCAGAAATGAATGAGAAATAAATTATTTCCCAGACAAGCAAACACTTGTCTAACATTTATTTGACTAGGCTAACTTTATAAAAAGTTCTACATCTGAAAGTGTAAAAACAATAATAACCATTTACAAAACACATTAAAGTACAAATCTCACAACTAGGGAAGATACACAAATGAGAAAGAATGGAAACAAACTGTAATACTAGGGGGAAAAGCCACCAAACCTAGACAGACCTAGAGAAAAAATAGGAACAAAGGAAAAAAAAAAAACCAGAAAACAAGAAAATGATAGGAGTAAGTACTTCCTTATTAATAGTAACTTTAATGTAAATAGAGTTAACTACAACATTTTTAAAATAAAGAATGGCTGAATTAATTTAAAAATATAAGATCCAACTACCAGCTGTTTCTCAAGAAACTCCTTTCACCACTAAAGAAACACATAGATTAAAAGCAATGGGATAGAAAAAGATATTCTACACAAATAGAAACCAAAAGCAAGAAGTGGCTATACTTCCATTAGATAAAATAGACTTTAAGTCAAAAACTGTAAAAAGAGAGCCAGATCCATAGCATGCAATTAAATGCTGCAAAAGAAAACTAGATACCACATAGCTGACCAGGGTTTAAGTTCCAGGCCCAGCAGCATGGAAGACATACCAGGCACTAGTGTAAGTGCCCAGGATTCTAACAGAATGGACAACTGGAAGAAAAGGATTGCAGAGTGACCACGTACCGTCAAGGGGGTACTTTCTCTCCCTTCTATGTTTTGTCCATTCACATGCTCTCTAGCATTACAAAAAGAGGAAATAGGTTAAAAAAAAAGAAGAACTGTAAAAAGACACACGGAAGTCATTATATGATGATAAATGGGTCAATTCAGCAGTAAGATCTAAATGGTAAAAAAGTGAACCCAAAGCCAGTGCACCCAAATATATAAAGCAATTATTATTAGATCTAAAGGGAGATATAAACTCCCATAAGATGACAGTTGGGGAACCTCCATATTGTTTTCCACAGTGGCTATACCAATTTACATTCTCATCAACAGTGTAGGAGAATTTTTTTTCACTACAGCCTCACCAGCACTTATCATTCTTTATTTTTTAAATCTTAGCCATTCTGACTGGTGTGAGGTGGTATCTCATTGTTTTGATTTGCATCTCCCTTATGATAAGGAATGCTGAGTGTTTTTGTCATATGCTTTTTGGCTGTTCATATGTCTTTCTTAGAGAGTTGTCTGTTCATCTCATTTGCATGTATTTTAATTGGGTTGGCCATTATTTTTTTTTCATGTAAGCTTCTTGAATTCCCTGTAAATTCTGTTATCCATTCCATATCTGAGGCATTTTTCTCCCATTATGAGGGTTGTCAATTCATTCTAATTATTGTTTCTTTTTCTGTGCAGAAGCTTTTAAACTAATGTAATCCCACTTGTCTATTTTTGGAATTATTGCCTGTGCTTTGGGGGTCCTATTTAAGACGTCTTTTCCTACTTTGATGTCTCCAAGAGTTTCCCCAGTGTTTTCCACCAGTAGTGTTAGAGTTTGAGGTCCTAGGTTTGGATCTTTGATCCATTTTGAGTTGATTTTTGTTAATGGTGAGAGACAGAGGTACAGTTTCATCCTTCCTCAAAGACTTACAAATAGGACTACCATCTGATCCAGCAATTCCATTCCTGGGTATCTATCCAAAGGCCAGTAATGCACTCAGTTGGAAAAACACTTACACATCCATGTTTATTGCGTCATTATTCCTAATTGTTAAGACATGTAATCAACCCAAATGTCCACAAACAGATGAACAGAAAGTATGTCACATACTTTTTCATTAAAGAATACTACTCAGCCATTAAAAAAAATGAGATCCTAGCATTTGATAGAAGGTGGGCAAATATGGAAGATTTACTGCTAAGTGGAGCAATCCAGACTATGAAAGAGAGGAATTGTATGTCCCCACTTAATATATACTGAAAGACTGCACTCTATGGCAGAAGTTGAAATATTGGACAATATAAAAGCACGGAGAGCAACTGTGGTCATCAGAGACAGTGTAGGAAGGGGGTGGGAAATGGCAGAGGGTGGGAAATGGCAAAGAGTGAGAGTGAGGGAATCATGGGGAAAAAAGGAAGAAGTGAAACAGTTAAGAAACAAAATGGACAATTATATGTTGAAGATAATAGATATGGTAATATCTTTGATTGGGCCAATATTCAGTGTATTCTGGATGGGAACATTCATTTTGTATGCTATAATGATATATGGTGAATAAATTTAAAATAAATAAAATTTTTTAATTAATTTGAAAAAAGATAACAGTTGAGGATTTCATTATACCATTCTCAGCACTGAACAGATCATCTAGACAGAAAACCAACGAGGAAACATTAGATTTAAACTCACCAGAGCAAATGGACTTAATAGATATTCACAGTTTATCTAACAGTTTCAGAACACACATAGAACAACAGCACATAGAACATTCATCAGGATAGACCATATAATAGGCCACAAAACAAGTCTCAACAAAAAACTGAAATCGTATCATGTACCTTTTCTAACCACAATGGAATAAAACTAGAAATAACCACAGGAACTTTGGAAATTGTACAAACACATGGAAATTAAATATCTTCCTGAATGACCACTAGGTCAATGAAGAAATTAAGAAGGAAATTTAAACCTTTTTTGAAACAATAAAAATAAAAATGCAATATACTAAAATATATGGGATGCAACAAAAACAGTACTATGAGGGAAGTTTATAGTAGATTTCAAATAAACAATCTAATAAACCTCAGGAGCTAGAAGAGCAAGAACAAACAAAACCTAATTTAGTAAAAAGAAATAATAAGGATCAGAGAACAAAGAAATGAAATTAAGACAAAAAGATCACATTATTTAGCTTATTAGTTGCTATTTTATTTATAAAAATATATTAAGGAAAAGGAAAGTCATTATTGTTAAATGAGTAAATTTTAGCTGTCCTTATCACAGAAAAAAGTAACAATGTGAGAAGATATTAATGTGCTCATTATAGAAACCCCTACACTACTTATATTTAATGTATGTCAATCTTTGTGTATCCCATAATATTATGCTGTAAAATTCAAATACTCACAAAGACATTTATTTTTCAAAAAGTATTGGGCCAGCAGGTAGTGTGGAGACTAAGGCACTGGATTCCACATGGGTGACGGTACAGTTCAAGTCCCAGACCTGGTGGCTTGAAAAATCACACTGAGCACAAGTGCATGCAGATGAACACATATGCAAGTGTGCCCAAAATCTCATGAGGAGACTGGAGGAAAAGGGACTGTGGCATGGCCATCTCATCTCCCCTGCGGGGTGATTTCTCACTATCTACCTCTTTTCATCTTTCTCTGGCAATCACATATGCCCTATAACAAAAAACTAAAGAACTATTAACCGAAGGCACATTATATTTATTATAAAACTTGCATAGCCTTACTCCCTTTTGCTGTTGATAAATCTCTCCATCTATAACTGCTAACTAAAGACTGACTGCAGATGTACTAATACTATTTTGTAAGCAGGGAACTGATGTTGAAGAGAGAAAATATCAAATCTTATTAGTGGGAAAACTTAGTGCTAATAATTTTGTTATTATGGTCCTCAGCATAGCAGTTTTGTAAATCTGGTATCCAATACAATAGATGAGGAAATGTTAAATTTATCTTCTTTGAGTGAATAACAACTATATGAAAACTGAAGTGTGAAAATGTTCTTCTAATTTAGTTTCAATTTTATCTCTTTCAACATTTTTCCTAACTAGATTTCTGTTTCACTTTTAAGTGACTGCTTTGCAGGAAATTTTATTAGTTTTTTTTTGTTTGTTTTTGTTTTTTGTTGTTGTTTTTGTTTTTGTTTTTGCTTTGTTTTGTTTTGGTTTTTTTTGAGAGAGAGATTTTTGCTATAGGGCGCATATGCTCGCCAGAAAGACAGAGAGAGAGAGATAGAAAGCGAGAAATCACCCCCCGGGGGGATGGCCACGCTGCAATCCCTTCTCCTCCATTCTCCTCTCAGGATCTTGGGCACACACACACACAAGCACCTGGCATGAGTTTAAGCCACTGCGTCCGGGACGCGAACTGCGGTCAACTACATGGGAGTTCAGCGACATAGCCAGTAAGTTAACTGCTGGCCCCGAAATTGTATTAGCTTTAAAAGAAACTGCAACAGTTGCTGAGATGACGATGTTGATATATCTGACTGCATCTCTGTGTGTTCTGCTACTCACTTACGAAGGAGAAAAACTACTGCAAAATTACACTAACTGTTCAAAGAAGAAAAGAAGAAACAACAGTCACCTCTTTTCTCAAGACTTCTGCTCTTCTTTCTTCATGCTATTTCTTTTTATTTCAACCAGAAAAGGGAATTGGAAGGAAAACAAATGTTTATAGAAAAATAAAACCCATGTAATTTATTCAGGGACTCTTCTTTCAAATCAGAGGTGTTTCAGACCCAGCTCAGGTGTTTCAAAAGCTCTAAGAGCAGGAGTGAGTGAATGTAAGGGCACATTACTATGAGAGAACAATTCAGACAAGAACCTCGTTAGGCTGCTGGCACTCAGTTCACCAGAACAGATGTTGAACTTCAGGATTTCTTAAAAAATCAGAAGGATTTAGATTCAAAAAATTTGAGGTCTGTAAAGAATCTTATGATTAATTCACCCTAGAATAAAAAGGCTAGTTAATGCAGGTTTAAGAAACAAAGCAGAAATAAAAGATTGTTTTCCCACCCTTAGAACAAGGTAGAATATACTTGCCACGTTTCCTCCATTTTCTATTTAAAACTCATCATCTATCTAACTTTTCTGCTCTGTTCCTCTATCAGACCTCCAATTCAGGCTTCCTCATCTTGCAAGAAATGTAACACAAAGCTTCTGAGAAAGACTGTTGGTCTAACACCCTACAAACAAAACTCATCTATGTTAGTCCTATCTTCTCCATAAGATATTAGATACCTTAAGGAAAGAGACTATGTCTTATATTTATCCTGTAACCCCAATGAAGGCAAGTACAATGACAGCTAATAATAGTTAATGCACATTTAAGTGCCCACTCTGTGCCAAGCACTATTTTAAATGCTTTATGTCTATAAGCTCATATAATTCTCACAACAACCCAGTGAAGTAAGTACCATTATAATTCCCATTTTACACTAAGACTTATCCATTGTTAGTTAATGTTGGGGGTAAGGTGAGGGATTTATAGCCACACAATCTGGTTCCAGAGCCTGCATCATACTATCTTTGTGGGGAGAGGATTAGAATTGCATATTAAATTTCTCAATAATAACTTAAAATGGGCGGCTGGAAAGATATTCAGAATTCAATCTATTCCAAAAAGACAACTCTAAAATATGACTGAGCTGTGTTTTGTAAATACTGCCATTTCCCTGTTCATAGCTGGCAACATAATTGTTCCTCACACCTGAGGTAAAGAACGGTTTGTACCCTCATAAAAAAACAAGACCTGACCGTTGCTTCTATCTGTAGTAGGCTGAAAAACAGCCACTCAATATATTCACATCAAATCCTCAGAATTTGTGAATGTTAGTTTACTTAGAAAAATAATCTTTGCATATGTAATTAGGTTAAGAATGTGAGACTAGATCATCCTGGATAATATGTGTGGACCTTCATTCCAATGACAAGTGTCACTGTCAAGTGTCGGTATTCACTAATTCAGCATTTGCAACAATAACATACAGCATAACTACTACAATAACTCATTTAAAAAGTGGAAGGAGGGTGGGAGAGGGCAAGAGTGTAGGAAAAGGAAATTTGGGAGAAAAAAATAGAGAGGTAAGACATTTGTGGGACACAGAAATGGTTTATTACCTGTTGATGATGACGTGTATAGTGTTCTCAATTGGTCTTGTCTGAGATGTATTTCATGCTGGGTAATTTCCCTTTACAAGCTAGTAATGTATAGCGATTGAATGTATAAAATAATAATAATAATAATAATAATAATAATAAATATTTTTTTAAAACAGGTAGAAAATAAAGAAATCCTTTTTATTGATACACTGTTTCAAAAGTCCTCCCTATTTTCCAAAAGTTTATTTAAAAAACAAAAGTAGAAATGTATAAAGAAGGATTTTTTCCAAGGGAAAGGAGAGAAAGAAAGTCACATTAGATTGGCTTCATAGAGCATGAAAAACTTAAGATACTCAGTTTTGCATGACGTAACTAAAATGAGAATAACATGTTCTATGCAAGATGATATTACAAACAGGTAATCATTACTACAAATATCTCCAGGTTTATAATTCTCCTTAAGGAATCAACCTACTATGTACACTGAACAGCATGGCAGTAAAACTCAGAGAGATTTTAGCTCAAATCTGAACTCTGCTGCCTTCCGACCTAAGGGTCCTTGGACAACTCTTAACATTTCTTAGCTTCATCTCTAAAACGAGAAACTAGTATCATCTAACAGTTTTGCCTCAAGAATTAAATAATATTATCATTTAGCACATAATAAAAATTTACTTATGTCAATAAATTATTGTTCTATTATTTGGTTATTACTCTTGTTAAAAATAGTGGAAATACTGGCAACATAATATAATCAAACCTAATATTACACACCCAACCCTTAATGTTAAATGAAGAGTTAAAGCAACATTTACATCAAGAAGCTATATATTTCCGGTTGAAAAGTCAAATGTTTTTCCTCTATGGCTCAATATCTGCTGAGATTTGGCTACTAATCTGGAATATGATGGGGATATTATTAGAACCTCTCCAAATTCTAACAATTTTAGTAGCTATCTGTCATGGAATCTCTAGCTAAAGATAGAAATATGTTTATGTTAACAGGCAACATTCCAATATACTGAGTATATAATTTTTTTTTTTTTTTTTTTTTTTTTTTTTTTGCTATAGGGTGCATGTGCTCGCCAGACAGAGAGAGACACAAAGAGAGAAAGCAAGAAATCACCCCCCGGGGGGATGGCCACACTGCAATCCCTTCTCCTCCATTCTCTTCTCAGGATCTTGGGCATGTACGCATACGCACCCAGCATGAGTTTAAGCCACTGGGTCCGGGACTCAAACCACAGTCTACTGCATGCAAGTCCAATGACATAGCCATTACGCTAACTGCTGGTCCCCTGAGTATATAAATTTTTAACAGAAAAACTCAACCATATCAGCTACCAGACAACTGAAAAACAAAACAAAACAAAATAAAACAAAACAAAAACAAAACAAAACAAAACAAAAAACCTCACAACTAGAATCAACCACACATACATAACTTTTGCAAATAAAATATTATTGGTCAGGGCCAGCAGGTGGTGTGGTTGTTAAGGGCTCTGGCCTCCCACATGGCCGACCATGGTTCAAATCCCAGACCTGGCTGCTTACTTTCTCAATTTCCCTCTCTCTCTCACTCTGTCCCTCTCAGGTCAAATTAAAATAAATAAATAAAGTTAAATAATTGTTTTAAAACAATTTAAAAATATTATTGGTCAAACGGATTCTCACATTGCCCAAGCTATTCCATTTTCTTCCTTAGACCTTAAAATTCTTTCATGCTCTCTATGTGCCCTGTGCCTGTGTATTTCTTAAGCTCTATCTTCAAAGTTCTTTTCCAATTTTCCCCTTCCTAGGTGTCAGAATCAGTGTGACATAAATAGAAAGGGCGTGGGTTTTGGAAACAAACATAATGAATTTAACCCAGGCTCTACCATGTACTAGTGTGAGACTTTAAGCAAGCCTCTCAACATCCTCATGTGAAAAGTGAAGCCCATACCCTCACAAGATTAGTGTAAGAGCACTGAAATAACATTTATGAAAAGTTGGCCTAGGATCCAGTTTACTGACAGGTCCAAGAAATGTTAATTCCTATTTCCTCCTGTTCTGGCTCTGTCGGGTGATCTAAACAGTCTTTAAATTAGAGAGCACTAGACTAATGAAAATTTAAAACTCTGTTTCCAATATTTATCTCTCTTTCAACTTCTAGTCTAATTCATCGCTTGCCTAGTGGCTATTTCTACTTCCATGTCCTTCTGTCATTCCCACTCCCCATTATATCTAAAACTGATTTGCCCTCCTGAATGCCTTATTCCGATAGCTGCCTCCATTACTATTCTTTTTAAAAAGTCAATCCAACCTTGCATTCATACATTCTTTCCTATTTCTTTATACCTCCTTAACCCTAACACCTGAGTCTTAGTAAGGCAACACTCCCCTTACTAACCTCCTTCCTTCAATCTGTCCACGTAACTAGTAACTAACTTTGTACTCATCTTAAATCACTGCTTCCAAATTACTACAATGAGAAAATAACTCTTCTATCATCTTTCATTTTCCAATAACTAGGTTTTGTTTCATCTTATTCAACATACATTTTAAAATATTTTTAGAGGAACAAGGCTTGGCCTCTATGGGAAATTCAAAAGATAAATCTTATCACCCAACAACAAAAAATTCCCACTGACTAAATAGTGTCATTAAAAAGTTCTTTCGATGGCTATGGGATATATTCACAGTGATGCCATCTTGTGAGGAATCTGGGGCAGTGATAAGAAAAAAAGAATGTAAAGCAGCCAGAATAGAAGATGCTTAAGTTAATCACAAAACATGAAAGAGAGAGAGAGAGAGAAGAAAGCAAGCCACAGATAAAATATGTAGAGATATGTTGGGGTGGAAGGACACTCGATGGAGAAACTTTTATCTATGGACTCAAAAAACTCTCTAACACTTAATGAGATTCTTACAGGAAAAAAAAATGAGTATTTGGCTCAATTTTTAAGGTAAGGTCATCGAATATTTCATATCTAAAAGCAAAATAAATAAATTTTTTACATCTTCTTGATAAGAAGGAGTAAAAGAAAGCCAAGAATCAGGAGAAAACAGCTTTTAAACATCTAAAAACAGATGTGGTTTTCTAATGTCAAAGTTGCCAGAAACCAAATGACAAGAACCCACATAAAGTTAATGATGGTAAAGAAAATTCACTGTGCATTCTACAACAGATAAGATCATAATCCTAATAAGCAATCACCTAGGAATAGAAAATGAGTTAGCAAGAAAGCTGTACTTCATTCCTTTTTTTTTTTTTTTTTTTTTTTTTTTTTTTTTTTTTTTTTTTTTTTTAAAGAGAGAGATTATTTTTGCTATCCGGTGCATGCGCTTGCCAGAGAGAGGGACAGAAGCGAGAAATCACCCCTCAGATGGGATGGCCATGTCCCACTCCCTTCTCCTCCATTCTCCTCTCAGGATTTTGGGCATGCATGCACATGCACTCAGTGTGACTCTTAAGCCACCAAGTCTCGGACTCAAACCACGGTTGATTACGTGGGAGTCCGGCAATGTAGCCATTACACCATCTGCTGGTCCCTTGCATTCCATTTTAATCTACAGTGTATTTCACTTAATTACTTACCTTTAATACAACAAATACTTCTGTATTTTATTTTATCATTTATGGAGAAAAATCCCAGCCTAAAATGTAGCTAACTGTTTGAACTACTTGTTCTAAAGAAACCATGAAAAATAGTTGCCAAAAAAAATGTTGCCAAAAAGCTAGAACTCAGGAACCACTGTTGGCGAGCTTCCGATAAGTCACTAAATTATTTGGGACATATTTCCACTCAACAAATAGTAATTGTACAACCAGTATTACTGGGTACATTACTAAATGCCAGGCTATGTGCTAAACAACAAACCTTGCCATGAAAGCACTTACAGATTCACTGCATAACTTAAAAATAATGTCAAATATGCTTCCAGCTCATAGTAATGTCAATTAAAATCTGTTAATCTATGTTCCCAAATAAGCAAGCTTATTTTCTGGAGCTCTAGCAATGGGGACATTAGAGAGACTGTTAGTTTCTACAGGATACACATAATAGATTCTGTCCCATTTATTTTGTTTATTTAGTCTTTTATTTTGCCTTAGGGTGCTTGCACTCACTGGAGAGAGAAACAGAGGGAGGGAAAGTGAGAAATGACCCCCGGGGGGGGGGGGGAGGGCCACACTGCAATCTCTCCTCCTCCATTCTCCTCTCAGGATTTTGGGCATGTAAGCACACATGCCCAGCATGATTTTCAAGCTTCCCAGTGCAGAACTCCAACTGCAGTTGGGCCATGTGGGAATCCAGCTCCTCAACCACCATGCCATTGCTGGCCCCAGGTTTTATACCATTTATTAAGAGTAAAAAAATAAACACTGCATTCTTTTGGAATCACTTTACCTTATCTAAAGGTGGACACAAAACATGCTAGCTCATTCTGCAAAATTTTTCACAAAATATCCCAACATAACTTTCTAAATTTTGGCCTACTATTTCCCAACTCAAGCCCCATGCCCTAGTCATACTGGTCTAATCAGTTTTTCTATAATCGATCATGCATATTCACACTTGCACTTTTTTTCCTCATACTATTTTTTAAAAATAGAATGATTTTACTGGTCTTTATTTGTTAAATATCTACCCATCTTCAAATGTCTAGTTCATTCATTCATTCAGTGAGTCTGTATATCATATAGACTCTAAGGGTATAACACAGAACAAAACAAAATTCCTTACATCCAAATGGAAAGTAATTGATAATAAATGAACAAACAAATAAATATAAAATGTGGTGCAAAATAAAGCAGAATAAATGGGATAGCAAGTGTTGAGGTCACAGTGGAAATTTGTATTTTATATATGTGCTCAGGAAAGGCCTCCCTGACATTTGAACAGAGACCTGAAGGAAATGAGAGACAAGCCATGTAGGCACGTGTGGGGGGAAATTAACAAACAGAACAGGTTAATCCCTTACATAAGAGCATGCTCTACTTTCAAGGGAGAGCAAGTAGGCCAGCCAGGGTAACAAAGGGAAGAGTATTAGGAAAAAAGGCAGAGAGTGGGCAGGCACTGGGGGGGGGGGGGGGGGGTAGAAGGCAGACCACACAGCCCAGAAGGCCTCGGAAAAACTGGCTTTAGTCTGAGAAAAGGACCAGTCCCACAGCACAGTGATTAAGAACGGTACAGGGAAAACCAGATCCCACATGGCCAATTCAAGTCCCAGCCTTGTCGGCTTCAAAAAACACACTGGACACATGCACATGGGCCCAGGATCCTGGTAGGATGGAGAATGGAGGAGAAGGATGCTCAGTGAGTGGCCAGGTGCTGTTGAATATTTTCTCTCCGCTTCCTTCTCTCTCTCTCTCTCTCTCTCTCTCTCTCTCTCTCTCTCTCTCTCTCTCTCTCTTCTCTCTTTTTGACATGCATGTGCATGCACCTCTGGCATTAAACAATAGCCTTAGAGACAATCTGCAAAGCCACTGAGAGAGATTTTGAGCAGAAGAGTCATATCGTTTCACTTAAGTTTAAAAAAATCCATGATCTTATGTCAGTAAAAGTAAAGGATAAGTGGGGTAGAGGGCCAGTGGGACGTAGGTATGTTAGGTTTTGAAGAGAGAAGAAAAAAATGAAAAGAAAACATGAGAGTGAACTGCAACAGTACGAATGGTGGGCATCACCAAGGCCTATCTCAGATTAATGATCATGCAATTAAATTGAGGCCCATTAACAAGGTGGTGGTTTTTTTTGTTTTGTTTTGTTTTTGAGAGGTTTTTTGCTATAGGGAGCGTGCGCTCGCCAGACAGACAGAGAGACAGAAAGCAGGAAATCACCCCCCAGGGGGGATGGTCACGCTGCAATCCCTTCTCCATTCTCCTCTCGGGATCCTGGGCATGCACGCACACGCGCCCGGCGTGAGTTTAAGCCACCGGGTCCGGGACTCGAACCACGGTTGACTACGTGGGAGTCCATCGACATAGCCATTACACTAACTGCTGGTCCCACAAGGTGTTGTGTTTTCATCCCAGCACATGAAACTGCTTGGGAGCAATCCTGCAGCAGGCTGCAGCGACGTGACTCGACTGTCTCCGAGACCCTCCCAGACATTCCGAGTGTCCACCATGGCTTTCACTTCATCAGTTCCCCGTATGTTTCTGTAGAATCATACAGCACTGATACCTTGTACAGAAATGAGCCCACGGTATCTTTTATCTTTACCTTGTCTTCAACCCATTCAGATTCTAACATTCTTAAAGGTAGAGACAATGTGTTATGGCATATTCCTAAATACAGGGTAAACGCATATGTAAAGCAAGGTTACTTTCTTTAAAAACTGTTAAAAATAGAAAATTCATATATTTTACTGTATGAAATACTTTACTGTTCCCTTGGGCTTTAGAAGACTAGAATATTCCCTTTTTGCCTTTTAGCTTTCTGCCTTCTTCAGGACTGATTCTATCATTTAAATAGTTTTTTCATAGTAGCCAGTTGGTTTTTTTTTTTTTATAGAACTTCTTAGCAATAACTCTTTAAATAGGGCCAAAATAAGATATTTTAAAATAGAAAACGTTAATTTATTCCAGAACACAGGCATGAGATTCTGTTGCTGCCAACTGTTTACTGGGGAGAGCCATAGGGAAGCTGAGGCAATGACGGTTTTATTTCCAAGACGCTGCCATGCCTCTGTGCTGAATCATGGGAGCACAGTAGGATTTAAGTCAATTTCATAAATGTTCGCAGAGCACCTTCGATGTATAAGGCATTGTGCTAGATCTATGGAGGAAATCGTAACGAATAAGAAAAGCCTTGCAGTCAACGAGCTTATTACACAAGAAAGCACATACAAAAAAAAAAAAAAAAAAAAAAACCCAGAATGATGCTCATAAAGCAGGCATAAAACACTTGAGGAAAGAAGTACTGTCCTTCTTCCCTGCAGATATTGCCCACGGTAGCCAGGTGTGGAGTATATCACAATGGGGCGCAGGAGTCAAAGCATCTTCATATTGTACTGGCTGGAAGCACAGAGTTCGAAGTTAGACTGCACTGAGCTCCTATCCTGGCTATACTACTTTGCAGTTGTTTGACCTAGCTGTGGTGGGTATGAGGCTAGACAGTGGTACATCAGTAACATCTGATGCTGTGTGAGGCCACACCACAAGGAAAGGACCCCAAGTATAGTCTGGAGATGTCCCTGCATACACCACACTCACTTGTCCATGATCCAGGGCTGGCTGAAAGCTGGAGAGGGTCATGGTATCAAGATCCTGTTGGGGGTGCTCTCTTTCTCTCTCTCTCTGTCATGGAAGCAATAAAAAAAAAACCTTAAAAATAACAGCTGTGATGGTAATTAGTGGAGTTAACCAATATCCAGTTTCTCACTTTGAATACATAGGAAGATTAGGCCTACTTGTTCCTTCTTTGATTGTGGAGGGCGCTACATACAGAAGCCATCTTGAGCTATCTGCCATCTTGAGCTATCCACCATCTTGGAAATAATTAGGTTTCACTTCCTCACTGAGCAAACTGTTTCTCAGAAATCACGTGACCAACTGTTCTCCCCCAGAAGTGGTTGGGTTTCTAGGCAACAGGAGAGATCCGCCCACATCAATGACTGGTTCATGCTGTTCTATCTCATTTGCATTTCGGGCAACCAATTGGTGCCCAAAATAACTCGCCATTTTTCCTCAATAAACGGAAGTAGACGGAAGAAGACGACTTGATCAGCATCTTGTAGTGTGTGTGTGTGTGTGTGTGTGTGTGTGTGTGTGTGTGTGTGTGTGTTTGTCCCATCTCTCACTCCCTCCCCCAGGGAACCTGTTCGACTGTCCAGCGGGTCGGGACATTTGATCTCTTTGACTCTGAAGCTTTACCCTATCGAATCAGAGCCGTGGTCCCTCCACCCAGACATTCACTAGGGGAAAGTTAGGCTGTAAGATTTCCTAAATACTGTGAGTGGTGCTAAAATAGAGTCAATGACAAGGGCCACAGAGCCTGGAAACGTTGGATAAAATTTCACAAAAGGAGGACCAGCAGTTGGCGTAATGGCTATGTTGCTGGACTCCCATGTAGTCCACCATGGTTTGAGTCCCAGACCTGGTGGCTTAAACTCACACCAGGTGCGTGTGCATGCGTGCCCAAGATCCTGAGAGGAGAATGGAGGAGAAGGGACTGCAGTGCGGCCATCCCCACTGGAAGTGATTTCTCTGTCTTTCTGGTGAGCACACACACACTATAGCAAAAACCTCTCCAAAAAAAAAAAACCCCAAAACAAAAAGAAAAACAAACTTCACAAATGATGTGCCTTTTGAGCTGGGTATTAAAGGATGAAGGGGGCAGGGCATTTGAACCAGGGAGAATTGTATACACAATAATATACATATAAAGTTTGTTGCGTACACATATGTGAGGTCTTCATAAAGTTCACAAAACAAACAAATTCTGAAAAAACTATGCATGGATTTCAAAAATTTTTGCACCAAAGTAAACTCATATTTTAATTCCATTTTCTACAATCTTTTTGAAGTCCCCTTGTATAGAAAGTTTCACAAAAGGATTTGTTAAAGGTGAACATATCTGTCCTCTTGGACATCAGCTTCAAAACTTACCATGTCTCTGTCCCCTCCCGGTCACAGCCTACTTCCCCTAAATAACTCATGAAATTGCCATTCAGTAAACCTTTCGATCTTTCCCCTGAACACATTCTTATTTTTACTTTTCACTACCTTTTCAGTTAGTGAGAGTATGTAAAATGGTACTTATTTCCTTTTACTTATGCTTCCATCTATGAAGGAAGTTTCAGTGATAGGCCTCTTATGCTACAGCACTGGGAGCAAAGAAGGTAGACCAAGCTCATGTTGTCCACACTATACATACTTTTATGTACTGATTACATTCCCTCTCAGCTTCACATATTACTTTGATCTGTGTAAGTTATTCCTGAACATCTGAACAACCATTACTCTCCTCCTCATGCTATATTATTTTAGTTGACCTTTCTGACTCCATCATTGTGAAGTGAAGTGACCAAAAAATTACACGGAGTATCCTAGGATAAAAATACTGTTTTCCAGAGAATTATCAATATACTCCTTTTGCCACAACAATACCAGAAACAATATTCCATAGATCTTGGTTTCCATGTTCATAGCCACACTAAAGTTCATTCATTAGCTTTTTTTTTTTTTTTTTTTCTCCTGTCAGAAAAGCACAGAAATTCAGTATGTAGGCTCTGGAGTCAGTCTGCCTATATTTTAACCCCAAACTCACCATTTTCTAGCCACAGTTAGGAAAAAATATTTACCTTTGTTCAGCCTCAGTTTCTTTGCCTTAAAAATAGGTAACAATAATCCTACCTCATAGGATGGTTGTGAGAATAAGTTAAATACTGCCTATAAAGCAGTAAGCAAAGGGTCTGTCACACAATCACCCAACAAGTATTAGCGATTACTAACTATATTGCTATCATTAGAATTATTAGACCCATTCCTGACAAATTCCCCTCTAGGTTTTTACTTCAGTGCCCAAACTTAATTCAGTCTACCTCTTTAAAGAAGTCACTTTATGTTCTTATCTTCAGATTATTTTTTAAAAATATTAAACTAAGTCCTCTTTCTGATCCATGAGAACTGTAAAAAAAACCTCTAACACCTATACCTAACTATATATATATATATATATATATATATATATATATATATATATATATTTTGTAGAGGATTTTGCTACAGGGCACATGTACTCGCCATGAAGAGAGAATCAGAGAAATAGAAAGCAAGAAATCACCCCCAAGGGGATAGCCACACAGCAATCCCTTCTCCTCCACTCTCCTCTCTGGATCTTGGACATGCACACACATACCCGACAGAGTTTAAGCCACCGAGTCCAGGACTCAAACCACGGTCAACTACATGGGAGTCCAGCAACATAGCCATTACACCAACTGCTGTTTCCCAACAATAATTCTTAAAAATCAGTAACAAAAAGGGCAAAGAAGGCCCAGCTTGCAGTAGCAACCACTGATAGATTTTGCTACTCAGGAAGCTGAGGCCACAAGGGAGGCCCAGGTTTGATTCTTGGTTCACCCTAGAATCTGAGCTTTGAGGCATGTGTTTGTATGCTCAGCTACTTGGAAGGTTGAGGCAAAAGGATTGTGACAGAGTAAGACTCTTGTCTAAATTAAAAATTTTAAAGCAACTAACCTCCCTCCTCTCCTCAACAAAAAAAAAAAAAAAAGGAAAAGGAAAAAGTCAAGACACTTTACAAAATAAAATCTATAAATGGCCAATGAGCACATGAAAAGATGATTATCATTAGTCACCAGGAAAATGAAAATTAAAACCATAATGAAATCAAATGCAATGTGGTATTCTGGATTGATTCCTGGAAAAACAAAAAAAGGACATTAGTGGAAAAGCTGAAGAAATTCAAATAAAATCTGTAGATTGGTTAATAGTATTGTAACACTATTAATTTCTTAGTTTTGCTGAATGTATTAGTTTTGTTCAAAGTAAGATATTAACATTAGGAGAATCTGGGTAAAATATTTATGGAAACTTGCCAACTCTTCTGTAAATTGAACATAAAAAAAAAGAAAAAAAAAACACAGAAGGTACTACTACCTCCCCACTAGAATCAGTAAAATAAAAAGAATTAATGTTTGAGGAGATATGGAGCAACCTGAACTATCATACAGTGTTGGTAAAAGCATAAATGGATAGAACCATTCTGGAAAACAGTTTGGTCATTTATTAAAACATTAACATGCTTCAGTTTACCCTATGACTCAAAAAATCCCACTCCTAAATATTTATATGAGAAAAATGAAAACCTATGTCTAAAAACAGCCTTAAGAGTATTAATAGAACCTTTACTCTTTATAGCCAAGGACTGTAAGTAATCCAATGACAGGATAATGTATAAACAAACTGATCTGTTCATATAATGGAAATAGTAACTACAATAAAAAAGGGATGAATTAGTTATAAACAACAACATAGGTGAATGTCAAAAATGTGATGCTGAGTGAAAGAAGCCAGGCACAAGAAAGTACATGCTGAATGGTTCTATGTATATGAAATTCTAGAGTTGTCATTTTCTTAAACTATTATTTTTACATGCAATCACTGTGTATCAAATTTAATCTGTGATGATAGAAATAGGACAATGGTTGCTTGGGAGTGGGATCTGATGACCCTGAGTAAAGGAGCATAAGGGAACTTTCTGGGAATGACGGAAATGGACTGACTGCTGATAGAGTTGTACTGACACAAGGGTATGCATGTGTGAAAACCGACCAGACTTCTCAGTTAAGATCTTTGTATTTCACTGTATGTAAGTTATACCTAAACAAAACAATTTTTCCTACTGTATGCTTTTATTCTTTCCTTTTGTCTGCTGTTTCTAAATAAAGTCCCTCCTTAGTCAAAACTCCAAACTGAATGCAATGACTAGATGTTAAAGGCCTTTGATTAAAATCCTTGCTACAGATGTTTGAAAGTCTAATGGGATTATATCCACTTATTACCATTAAAAAAGCTGGCAATTTATATTCATGAACAGGGGACTGAAGGGTGTACAGTATTTTTACCATTTGTACTTTAATACCTTGGCACATTTTCACACACAATTTAAGAATATACAAATAGCCCTCTTATCTGAAGGAATCCTAAGTGTTTTACAAACCTTCAAAACAGATTTTTAAACTATCTAATATTTTATAGGAGGAACATTTCATGCACACTAAAGTGCAGCCACATCTGGCCTGCAACATGGCAGCTGTTTAACAGCCATGACACCTCACAAAAGTTTAGGACAGGAAGTGAAGAATTCTACAGCCAACCGAGGCGAAGACGAGGAAGGCTGCAGAAGCAGAGGCTGCAATGGCTTGGGCTGGAACACAGCCAGCACGAGGTGGTTAACACATCTGTCGTAATGAAAAGCACAAGTGTCATTAGTGGTCAGAACCCCATCCACAGAAAGAACACTCCACAGCACAGTGACCTTTTTCTTCCATCAGAGGCACTGGCTTCCTTCTGATACAACAGGAAAATACTCCTACCAGCTGTGCCTAAACATTCCTTCCTCAGGTCTCCCTTCCAGGTACTATAGCATGCATGAGCTTAACTGTGCTGAAATTTGACAAGGTCTTTATCCTAATGTCAGAAGGTCAGGCCTACACTTAGTGGGATATGTTTTATGATAGGCAAAACATAGAAAAAACTGTGATTTGGGTTAAGGGACTACAGACAAATATATTGTCATACAAACACTCTTTCAGAAAGTTTTTGAAAACCTCTGTTTTGTTTGGCTAAATTAAAAGACAAAATTTTGAGTATTTTTTTTCTCCTACTGTGAAGTATCTTCATGATAAAAGGTCACTTAGTTTTTGTTGAGCCTAGGAGAGAGTTTAGATGTAGAAGAGATGAAAGAAGACCACAGATTTCTTTACCCAATTCTGGCTGGTACTGTCTGCCCAAGAAGCTTCTCGTAAGAAGGGTGTGACCACACCTGTAAATAATCATCAAACCTTGGCTTCAGCTCCCTAGGAACCTAGATATCCCTTAATTTAATCCAAAATGTTCTGGATATTAGACCTCAAATAATTTTTTCCAAACACAGCAATCAGACCAGATCGCCCAGCCTTCCAGCAACTCTCCCACCATTCTCAGGATTCCATATTGAACTGTGCCTTGAATGTCAATGCCTCCCCGTTTACAGTAATTTACTCACTATTTGAAAGGCCAGGTAAAATTGACCCAGTACCCATAGATCTATATTACAGTCAGAGGTCCATCCATTTAAGAGAGACCGTCTACCCGTTCACAAAGCATGCAAGGCTGTAGTGACATCTCCTGGATTCCAGGGGATACTAAAGAGATTCCTGCCTTGTAAACTCATTCATCATTATCAAAGGACAAACTCTTATTCTGCTAAAATTCTTCCCAAAGAATTATAATTAAGGCTAGAATGAGATTTATCTATTATTGCTTGGATCCAAGTGTATGGATGCATATGCATAAGGAAAGGGTGTTCGGGAATGACTGAGATTGAGAGAGAAAAGGACAGAAATGGTTACACTGTGAACACTGTGTCATCAGGTGAAATAATAGTGACCACACACCATGTTCAAAGTACTCTACTAGGTGGTATAATGTACCTGTGTAGAGAGAGAGAAATCACCAAGATCACTTATTGTGATAGGCTGAAAATACACAGAAGAAAAATGAGTTGTGTGTACAATGCTATTGCAATTTGGCTTTGGGGACTCAGATGCAGCAAACATTTGTGGGTAATCACCAGGTGCCAGATACTATGCCTGAGGAATTTACACTTATCTATTTATTTAATCTTCCCAACATCTTTGTGAAGATTATTTTATAGATGAGGAAACCAAAATTGGATAGGAAAAGTGATTTGCCCCAAATCATCCATTTGGTGATTAGCAGAAATTAGTCCTGTGAGTTAAAATCATTGTTCACTTTTTATGTACATTCTGTCTTTTCATGCTGCCACTCTGTACCGAAGTAATCTTCCTGGAAGTGAGGTACGAGCTGGGACTTGATGAGTGTGCTGTGGAATGGATTGGGGAAGCATTTTAGCTCTGCAGACTAGACGCCAGCTATGGTGATTTTCAAGCAAAGTCCAAACAAAAGAGGAGTTCAGTACGCTATGAAGAAGATTGCTTTGGGGGAAACAGGATAATATAGAAATGAAGAAGGCATTTGTTTTAGGGGAAAGGATTATATAGAAAGGAAGAGGGAGCTAACATCCAAAAACGGGCCCAAATGAAAATGTGGAAATATTCTACCATTAAACTTAAGAGTTTTACCTTTTTGCTCACTAGTGGAGAGCTACTATAGTTCTTTGAATGAAATTATGAAATTCACTTTGAATAAAGATCACATGGCATGGGATATGATAGATGAATCAGCGGAGAAAGGATAATCACAGAACTCAGAGGTGGCTGTTGCAGCAATACAGATGTAGAATGATAAGCCAAGATAGAATGGAGAAAAGGTGATAAATAAAAACAATTCCTGGCATATGGTAGACACTACTCAATAAATACTTACAAGAAGGCAGAGCAGGAAATAAAGGGCAATGCAAGGAGAGGGTTATTAGAACTTGTAAATGTATTAGCTGGAGAAAAGAATTATTAAATGTCACCCTAATGTCAGACCTAGACAATCTTGAGGATGGTGGGATCAGTGATAGACATAAGAAATGTAGAAAAAAAAGAACTAAATTTAAGAAAGAAAAATGACAGGTTAACATTAAAATAATCTGAGAAGGTTCAGGACACCTCATAAAAACATTCAGCAAAGATAATTCCCCAGGAAAGAGATGAGGCTGAAAATTTAGATTTGACCATCATAGACATAAAGGAGAAAACAAGGTAAGAAGAAAAATCACCAAGGAAGAACGCTGACCCAATGGAGTGCTAAGATCTAGATGTAAAAATAAAACCAAACACACTCCGGGGTACAAAACAGTATCAAATGTTACATGCAAATCAAAAAAAAAAAAAAATAGGGCTGAGGAAAGACAATTGGATTTTGTCATTGCTGGTGACTTCCAAGAATTCCAAATCAGTCAAGCAGTCATAGAAAAAGTCAGATTTCAGAGGGCTACTGAAAATGGATTGAAAGCGGAGGCTCTGGGACAGACTATTTATTTGGAAAGATAGGCAGTTTAAGAAGGAAGAAATTAGACTTTATATTATGTGCTAAGCTTAATGTACCTGAGAGAACTTTAACTTTTCAGTCCATTATTTTAATATTTATTCTTATAGTGAAGTTCTATTATAAAGCACCATCATGTTATAATCTGAAATACATTATACTGTGGGTAAAATCTTGTCCCCTGTGCTCACGGCCTGATGTAGGATATAGGTCTCAATATACTAGAGAAAGTATATAAGTATTATTAGCTTTGTACACCCACTGCTATCTGTGTTATTACAAGGTTGAACTGTAATTTGAATTTATAAAACTAATGTTGCTTCATTGGGACTTTAACACATTTATTGCTTGAAATAAATCACCCCATTTCTCTAATCACCATCTATTGACAACTTTACTAATTTGGTGAGATGATGATGTTGGAGTGTGAAAACCATATTGAAATAAGACTTATGTCTAAATCCAGATGTTTAGACATATTAAACCACTATGGAGCCTGATGATTTATTTTCTCTCACTACGGGTCACAGCATGTGGCTTAGAGAACATTTAAGAGAAGTGGGTTAATGCACTCATATTTCACTCCTGGAACCTTTGGTTCTAATTTGACTAAATTTACCAATGAAATAAGCTTGATGGACTTGTCCTAAAGTCTAGTCAACAGTCTTCACTTCACATCAAATTATCCACCTGCTTCCACAAAGCAGACCATGTTATCGATAAAATTTTCAAGTATGCAGAAACTTAAACAATTTATGCCATAATTATATGAATTCTTTTAGTCCAAGTTAATAAAAGGAATAAAGACAAAATAGAACAAATCTTTACCTTTTTCCTTAAATGAAAAAGTTACTGACAGAAAAGGTACTTTGCTACTAGTCAAGTACCCAGGCAAGGATGCAATCATAGGCAAAGGAACACAGCTGCCCAGACTCATGGATTTATTAAAGGTTTGTTGATGGTACTATTAGTGATTATACACCAGGATCATGATCATATTCTGAGTAAAAATATGACAAATTTAAACCTGAAAGTGATGGTAATTATACTCTATCAAGTTACAGCTACAATGCATTACTGGAAAACAGAGAATAGTTTAGATAAACACCCAGCAGACTTTCTCTGTAAAGGGTCAGAGAGTAAATATTTTAGGCTTTGTAGTCCATTAGGTCTCTGATGCAGTGACATAACTCTGCCACTGTAGTGCAAAATCAGTCATAAAGGATATTTAAAAGAATGGTCATGCACAGCATGTTTTGAAATATGCACACATTATGGAATGGCTAAATCGTGCTAATTATGATATGCATTACCTTGCATACTTATTTTTTATAGTGAGAACATGTAATGGCTACTCTGTTAATAATTTTCAAAATATAATGCATTGTTATTAACTACAGTCATCACATTGTAAAACAGATTGCTTGCTAGAAAGATTTTTGCTATAGAACACGTGTGCTCACTGGAGAGACAGAAATCACCCCCCAGGGGGATGGCCATGCTGCAATCCTTTCTCTTCCATTCTTCTCTTGGGATTTTGGGCATACATGCAAGCACACATGCCTGGTGTGATAATTTAAGCCACCGGGTCCAGGACTTGAACCGCAGTTGACTACATGGGAGTCTAGTGACATAACCATTATGCCATCTGCTGGTCCTGTGAGGAGATATCTTATTGTGATTTTATTTTTTATTTCTCTGATGATTTAATTCTCACTCCTCTGATCATTACTGATGTTAAGCACCTTTTCATTTATTTGTCATCTCTGTCTCTTTTTTGAGAAATGTCTATTCAGATACTTTGCCCATTTTTTAATCAGGTTATTTGTTTTCTTGCTATAGAGTTGTTTGAGTTCATTATATATTTTGGATATTAACCCCTTATTAGATGTATGGTTCACAAATATTTTCTCCCATTCTATAGGCTGTCTGTGCATTCCATTTCCTTAGCTGTGCAAAATCTTTTCAGTTTAATGTAATACCTTATACCTTTTGCTCTTGTTTATGGTTTTGGTATCATTTCCAAAATATTACCCAAATATGGTCATGGAGTTTTCTTCCTAGGTCTTTTTCTAGTAGTTTTATGATTTCAGGACTTACACTTAATTCTTTAATCCTTTTTGAATTGGTTTCTGTACAAAGTGTGAGATAAAGGTCTCACTTCATTTTGCTGCAAGTGGATATCCAGTTTACCCAACATCATTTATTGAAGAGAATGTCCTTTCCCATTGTGTCCTTGGCACCTTTGTCTAAAATCAATTGACCAGAAATGTGTGGACTTATTTCTGGGCTCTACAGTCTATTCCATCGGTTTATATGTCTTCTGATGCCAGTATCACACTGTGTTAATTACTATAGCTTTGAAGTATTTTAATCAGGTGGTGTGGTGCCTCCAGCTTTGTTCTTTGTACTCAAGATTGCTTTGACTATTTAGTCTTTTGTGGTTCCACTTGAGTTTTAGAATTGTTTCTGTTTCTGGGACAACTGTCATTTAAATTTTGATAGAGACTGCATTGCTCTGTAGATGGCTTTGGGTAGTATGGGCATTTTAACAATAATTGTTCTTCCAATTCACAAACATGGGGTATCTTTCCGTGTGTGTGTGTGTGTGTGTGTGTGTGTGTGTGTGTGTTTCTTCAATTTACTTTATCAATGTGTTATAGTTTTCACCATACAGGTCCTGCATCTCCTTGGTTAAATTTATTCCTAAGTATTTTTTCAGGAGCTGGAATGTTTTTTAATATTTTTTTCAGATAATTACTTGCTAATATACAGAAATACTCCTGCTTTTTATATGCTGATTTTGTAGCATGCAAATTTACTGAATTCATTTATTCATCTTGACATGTTGGTGGAGTCTTCGAGTTTTCTATATACAAGATCATATCATCTGCAAACAGGGACAATTTAACTTCTTTTCCAGACTAGATATCTTTTGTTTCCTTCTCTGCCTAACCACTCTGGTTAGAACTTCCATTACTATGTTAAACAGATATAATGAGAATATACATCCTGTCTTATTCCTGATCTTAGAAGAAAAGCTTTCACCTTTTCACCATTAAATAAAAACTCTTGTCATATAAAATCTTTGTTATATTGAGGTATTTTCCTTGTATACCAAATTTGTTGAAATTTTATTTTTTCTTTTTTATGATAGAAGATGCATATATATGCATGTACAAGAGAGAGCAAAAGTAAGAGTGAAAGAGCAAGAGAGAGAAACACCCTCAGTAGGGTCTCACCACGCCATGATCTCCTTACTCCAGCCCTCCAGTTCCGCAGGCCCCATTGTGCCTGTGTGTACAGTTGGCATATTTTCAGGCTAACCCAGAGATATGAAACTGCCATTGACCACGTGGCTTCTAGCCTTGTAGGGTATTGTGTTATTGCACTGCCACACTAGCTAGGCCTGTTGAGAGTTTTTCATTTTGGAAGAATGTTAAATTTTGTCCTTTTTTTTTGACATCTATTGAAATGATCATATGATTTTTATCTTTCATTCTGTTAATTTGGTGTATCATCACATTTTTTGTTTCATATATATATATATATATATATATATATATATACTGAACCATCTTTATTAAATCCCACTTGAGTATAGTGAATAATCCTTTAATGTGCTGTTGATTTCAATTTGTTAGTATTTTGTTGAGAATTTTTGCATTTATGTTCATCAGAGATATAGGCCCATATTTTTTTTTCTTGTGATGTTCCTGTCTGGTGTTGGTATCAGGATAATGCTGGCCTTATAAAATTAATTTGGAAATATTCCCTCTTCTCCAATTTCTTGGAATATTTTAAGACTGGTATTAAAGAAGAGTGAAAAGTCAAGTATCTTTTCAAAAATCAAATATCTTTCCAAGACAAAACAGTATGAAACTAGAAATCAACAAAAGGAGAAATTTTGGAAAAAATTAAAAAATACATGGAAATTAAAACACATGCTCCCGAACAAACAGGGTCAAAGAAGAAATTAAAAGGAAAAATTTAAAGTATCTTTAATGAAAATGTACACACAATATACCAAAATTGTGGGACGCAACAAAAGCAGTTTTAAAAGGGAAGTTTATAGCAACGAACATATACATAAAGAATGAAGAGGGCCAGATCTGTGGCCTGGTGGCTAAGGCAGCCAGATCCCATATGCCCAACCATGTGATTCAAGTCCCAGACATGGCAGCTTTTTTATTTTTAACAGTTTGATTACAATATGTCTTAATATAGTGTTTTTTCTTTTTTTGATACAATCTAGAGACCTTTCAAATTCCTATACTTGGATATTAATATATTTTCTCATATTTGGGAAATTTTCTGTAACTATTTCTTTACATATGCTTTTACTCTCTGTTTCTTTCTTCTCCTGGAAATCCTACACCTTGAAAATTTTGCTCTTTTGATGGTGTCCCATGAATCTCATAAGCTTGGTTCTTTTCTTTTCATTCTTTTTTTTTTTTTTAATCCTCTTCTGACTATATATTTTCTTTGAGTCTTCAGGTTCTTACTCAATTCTGCTACTGATGCTCTCTGCTGCATTTCCCCCCATTTCATTATTTGTAATTTTTAGCTCTAGAATTTTGGTTTAACTTTAAAGCCTATTGTTTTAAATCCTTTTTCAGGCAGTTTGTAACTTCTATTTGTGATCAACTTATATTCTTCTGGTGGTATTAAGTCTCCTTGGTTTTTCATACTTCTTTTTACAACAATATCTGTGCACCTGAAGCAGCAGAGACTTAGTTCTGACTTTGCAGACTGCCTTTGTGTGGGAAAGTCTTCAACAGTCAGCCTGTCCAATTATTCTAGGCCTGCTGCCCGTCATGGTCCACGGTGGCCTTAGTGCTGGTGTCTTTGGACGGGCTGGCCTGGTAGACAGGCCTGGTACCTGCTTCCACAAGCCTAGACCTGGAGGGCCTGGAACTTGGACCCACGGGGATAGACTTTTTTTATTGGGCTTGGGGATGGACCTGGAGCCTGAGCCCTTGAGTGTGAACCTAAAACCTGTATTCATGAGAGCTGACCTGAACCCTAGGGTAGGCCTTAAGCCTGAGTCTACAGGGATTGGCCAGGAACTGGGATGGAGTGGCATTTGGGTCTTCTGGGACAATCATGGAGCCTGAGCCCACAGAGGCTAACCTGGTACTGGGTTCTGACCCTGCAGAGGTGACCCTGGAATGTCAATCTATAGGGGTTAGCCTCGCATCAGGATCTGCTATAGCACAAGGCCTAGAGGGTAGGAACTGGAGAGTAGAGCCACACAGACCTGGACTGGAGCCTATCTCTTTGCTGGATTTCTAAGGCCAGGGATACTGAGTTGGTACTGGGGAAAGACTGCAGTTTGGGGCTGTGCTAGCCATCCTGGCTCTGACCTGGTCTAAAATGTGTGGCAGGTCTGGAGCCAGAAGCCTCAGCAAGCTAGAACAGAACTGGGTAGGCCTGAAGCCTACATCCTTGGCATTCAGCTTAGAGGCTGGGTCCTTTTGGTGGCAGATTGATGACTAGGGTTTCAGGAACTAGTATAGTGTTAAGGTGGGCCTAAAGTCTTTGGTATGCCTAGAAAAGACCTCGAGCCTGTGGGGGAATGGCCTGCTCTTAGGTCCAACCCAAAGCCCAGGGCTGCTAGGGCTGGCCTAGTGCTAGTGTCAGCACAAAGTCTGGGGCATCTGAGTGGCCTGGGGTTGGGGAAGCTAGTATTCTGGTCAGGCCTAGAATCTGGGGCTTCTGGGTTCTGCCTGCCACCAGGGTAGGCTTAGAGGCTCAGCCTGTGTGAACCAGCCTAAAGTCTGGGGCCACAGATGATGGCGTAGTGCTGGGTGGTCCTAGAGTCTGCAGATGCAGGGGCCAGCTAGAGGTTGGGTCTGTTGATGCTGGTTTGGTGACTAGGGCTGTAGGGGCTTGTCTGGCACTGGCATGGACCTGAAGCTTGTGCCTATGAGGGCCAGACTAGTAATGGAAGCAGAACAGAGCCTGGGGCCACTGGCAACAGCCGAGTGGCAAGATAGCCCAGAAACAAAGGCTGCTGGTCCGGTATGGAGCCTGAGGTTGCAAGATTCAGCCTGGTGCCAGGGTGAGTGAGTCCATGCATACAGCCTAGAGCTGCGGATGTAGAAGTCTGCTCGGCACTGTTTTACCAGGGCAAGCCTGGGGTTGGCATCTGAGGGAATGTCCAGTGCTCACTTCCCTCTCCTCTCCCAACGAGAGGAGAGAGAGAGAAAGTGTGAAAGCAAGCCACCAGGTCCAGGGCTCAAACCACGGTCGGCCATGTGGGCGTCCAGCACCCTTAACCACCACACCACTTGCCAGGTGCTAGACTTTAATTTTTTTTTTTTAAATTAATAGATGACAGGTCAGATTTTGCCCCAGAGGCCACAGTTTCCATCTCCAGTCTGGGTTGATTGCCACCTTTGCTATAGATCATGATGGTTCCCACAGGCAGAAAGCATAGAAATAGATGGCAAAATGAGAAGAAGGTCTAAACACCATCTAGTTTAGCCTCTTATTTCACAACTGAGGATGCACGAGCAGTGAGGGTAACCGAAGGCCAACCAGCCTGTAAGTGGTGAAACTGAAACTGGCATGCAGGGTCTAACCTCCTGACTGATGTTCTTCATGCTAAACTATGCTGCTGTCCTCTCCCCTGTGCCTACATGTACAATTCCAAGTCATTCCACAAATAACGAAGTACTTTGGCAACTCAACGGACGCATGCCCTCAAAACAAGAATACCCCAGTATGGTTTCCTGTTCTCTTCCCAGGTAAGATTTTTGTTTGTTTGTTTGTGTTGTAAGTTCCCGTAACTGAAAGCTAGGACCCATGAAGCACCAGAGCCCAGAAAGACTGACTCCTCACTGCTTTCCATCTCGCAAGCTTGTTTACATGTGTTTGTCTGCAAAAGTTTTAGTGGAATAAGAGAAAACGAGTGCTTTAATTTCCCAATAAAATCTGTGCCGTGGTATGAGTCATTGTTTTCTTTTTTTACACTAGCAAGGGTAAAGCCTTCTGGTTTTAATAACTAATACTGCTGAGTTCAATAAAAAGCACTTAATTTAATTTAATCCAAACCTTGATCAATGCCAGCTTCCCCTGGAATTTTATCTTTGTTTTAATTTGAGTCTCTGTGTTCAGAAAAATGAGAGGCCAAGAGGAAAGGAACAGAAGTCAATTAGCTTGTAGGCTTGTTTCCAGACAAAGGACATGAAAACATGAGATTGACAGGTAAACTCTGAGACGCTAATGTTTCTGCTCCACTGGACAATCTTTTCCTGGCACAATTAATGTTTTCTTTAGTCCTGAGTAAAGAAACTGAACAATTCACAGCCCCATTTGGAAAATGTTTTTTAAATAATATATTCCAAAGCCAATTAGCATCAGATTTCTAAGCTAGAAATATATTGCCTTTAATGTGTTAATAATCAAGAGATACGCTACTGTAAAATTAGATACAGAAATTCTCTTGAGGCAGTCTGTTTAAACACTGAAGCAATCAGATTCAGTGCTTGGGGGACTGGAATAGAAATAGACTGAAACAATCCTGAGGACAGTTTCGATTAGCTTTACTTAAATGATCCTTCTATTCTTATCATAGAATTCAATCCTATATCTGAAAACATGCATTTTTTAGAAGAATTTCTATTTACTATCAACTGAAACCCTTTTCTTAACTTATATCTGAAAGTTCCTCTAGCTCTGTCAATTATGAATTAAAATTTTGTGATGGTTGGGGAGAATTATGAAAACCTGCATTTTAATTCTACTATGTAGCTTTTCAGTAGAAAAGCTTTTAAAAAGAGGATGGAACACATGGGCCAGCTTTCAATCTTCCCCAGAAGATGATTACTGGCATGCACATCTCCTTGCCAACATCCAGAAGTACTGATTCAAACAGTGAACCAGAGGAACAAGGCAGCCAGTCTCTTATAGAATTTCTAACTTCAGTTGCTATGGCACCTTGTTCTCCATAGGAGTTTTATGTCCAAGCATGATTAAACTACAATTCATACACTACGGAATGTTAATTCAGGGAGGAGACTTAAAGAACATATAAGCCAGGAACCAGCAGTTAGTATAATGGCTTGTCACTGAACTCCCATGTAGTTGACTGCGATTCAAGTCCCGGACCCAGTGGCTTAAACTCACGCCAGGTGCATGTGCGTGCATGCCCAAGATCCCGAGAGAATGGAGGAGAAGGGATTGCGGTGTGGCGTGGCCATTCCCCCTGGGGGGTGATTTCTCACTTTCTGGCAAGTGCACGTGCCCTGTAGCAAAAACCTCTCCAAAAAAAAAAAAGAACATATAAGCCAGTTATTCACATAATTATGGAGATAATGACCAGTAATATTTAAAAAAAAATAGAGTGAAGACACCAAAATAGAATTTTTTAAATATTCATTTGCTTTTGTAAAATAAATACATTTAAAATGCCAATTATCATCAATAATCAACACCATTTCATGTTATAGACATTTCAATAGAAAAATGTACAAAAGATATCAATTTGGAACTTAAAAACTTTAAATAAATTTATCTTCATAAAAACTCAGGCTAGCCCTGTAGCAAAGCAGTTAGGGACTGTGCAGAGGAAGCCAGATCCCACAGGGATGACCAGGCTTTGAGTCCCAGCCCTACCAGCTGGAAAAATATACCAGGCACTCACATGTGCCTAGGATCCTGATGGGTAGAGAATTAGAGAAAAAAGAATTACAACGTAACTAGGCCCTGGTGGTGGTGGTGGTGGTCTCTCTCTCTCTCTCTCTCTCTCTCTCTCTCTCTCTCTTCTCTCTCTCTTTCTCTCCCCTCTTTCTTTTCTCTTATGTTTATATACATATCCTTTGGGGAGGGAAACCAAAAAACTCAAACAAAAAACAGCCTAGGTAGTGGAGACAGCAGCAAAGTGAACTGCAGTGGTGTCTACCACATGCCAAGTTCAGATCCTAGGTTGGCCTGGAAACATGCCAGGTGCATGCATGGGGCACCCAAGTTCCTGAAGAGCTAGAGGGCTGAGGAAAGGGGATTACAGCACAGTGAGACCTGCCAAAGGTGATTTCTCACTCTCTTGTGCACTCTCTCTACCTCTCTCTGTCACGCACATGGATGTATTCTCTATTAAAAAAAAAAATACCATTTTGTTATTATTTTCTCATTTCATCCTAAATTGCTGAAAACTTCATCACAGACCAGTATTCATCTACAGAACACTGTTTGGAAACAACCAACTAGTTCAACTTTTCAACTTTTTGGTTAAAAACACTGACTTCCTGAACATAAAGAAACTTTAAACGAAATCAAACTGATAAATGGCAGAGCTTAGGCAAGAACCCAGATCTTCAAATTCTGAGTTTATTGGGTTTTCATCAACTGCAGTTTTATTTGTTCAAGAAACATTTCTTGATCCCTGACCACATGCCTATGGAAATGTTAAGAAAAAGATGTCTCCTTAAGAATTGTATAGTTAGGGGACCAGCAGTTAGCATAATGGCTATGTCGCTGGATTCCCATGTAGTCGACCGTGGTTCGAGTCCCGGACCCGGTGGCTTAAACTCACGCCAGGCGCGTGTGCATGTGTGCCCAAGAGCCCGAGAGGAGAGTGGAGGTGAAGGGATTGCGGCGTGGCCATCCCCTCTGGGGGGTGATTTCTCGCTTTCTATCTCTCTGTCTCTCTCTGTCTGGCGAGCGCACGCGCCCTATAGTAAAAACCTCTCCAAAAAAAAAAAAAAAAAAAAAAAAGAATTGTATAGTTAACAGGAACCATCAGTTAGCGTAATGGCTATGTTGCTGGACTCCCACGTAGTCGACCGCAGTTCGCATCCCAGACCCGGTGGCTTAAAACTCACACCGGGCACGTGTGCGTGCGTGCTCAAGATCCCGAGAGGAGAATGGAGGAGAAGGGATTGCGGTGTGGCCATCTCCCCTGGGGAGGTGATTTCTCGCTTTCTGTCTCTATGTCTCTCTCTGTCTGGCAAGCGCACACGCCCTATAGCGAAAACCTCTCCAAAAAACAAAAAGAATTGTATAGTTAGGGTGAAGTAGGGAGGTGGGTGGAGGTTTGAAGAAAAAAATAAGTAAAATTGTTATTTAGAAATTAATGTGTTATATAGGGAGATGAAAATTGCTTTGACAGTTTTAGAAAAAGGAAGAGCTACTTATAGGAGGGGACTTCTGACTTTACATTGGGTCGTCAGGAAAGTCATGATGCATTTTTGCCTAGAAAAACATAGAAAAAAATACGTCATGAGTTTTATGATAACCCAGCAGAAGAGGCCATGTTTGAATTGGGTCTTAAAGGATAAAAATGCATCAAGATCATTCACAATTTTTGGTATGACCAAAAATTAGAATAAGAGTAAATTAAGGATATCTGATGGGATATTGAGTCTTTTAATTTGGACAAAGCTCAATAGCAAATAATAACAGGAAAAGTTGTTTGGGCATTTCAGCAAATACTGAATGTCAGTCTATAAAGTTTATACCCATGCATCTCAAATGCATAAGTATCCCCTGAAATGTTGTTATAACACAGATTCTTGAGACCATCCCCAGAGATAGTGATCTAGTAAGTCTGGGGTAGGGCCTGGAAATTCACCTCTAAGAAGTTCCTAAAAGACAATGATGCTGCCTGTCTATGGATCACACTCTGAGTAACACTGGAACATTTAGCAACATTTAAACATGAAGAGTGGACAGTATAGACCATGCAACTTTTTGAGTACAGAAGTGGTACATTGTAACATTGGCTAGTCATGTATTTTTGGACTAAAAAAAAAATTTTGAATTACCCAAAGACCAATTATGAATAACAGAAACTTAGAACCATCTCTGTTGTGAAAACAGCTGTTTTCCAATAAAGAAATAACCCAATATATATTCATTGCAGCCTTATTCACGATTGCTAAGACATGGAACCAACCCAAATGTCCACAAACAGATGAATGGGTTGAAAAAGTATGGCACATAGACTCCATGGAATACTATTCAGCCATTAAAAAACAAAAACAAAATAAACCAAGGCCCTGGAATTTGATAGAAATTGCATGAATATGGGAGATTTATTGCTGAGTGAAGCAACTCAGGCTATGAAAGAGAGACATTGTATGTCTCCACTTAACATATACCAAATGTCTACACTCTATGGTAGAGACTGAAAGACTGAAAAACATGAAAGTATTAAAAATTGTAATGGACACTAGAGACAAAGTGGAAAGAGGATGTGAGAGGGGAAGAGTGTAGGAAAGTTGGGGGAAAATGGAGAGGTAAGACACTTGTGGGACACAGATAAGGTTTATCATCTGTTGACGAGGTTGCATGTGGTGGTCTCAAATGGGCTGGACTGAGGCGTCTATCATGCTGGGTGAAGTCTCTTCACAATCTAAATCATGTACAGCAATTTAATGTATAAATAATAATAAAAATATAAATAATATAATAGTAAAATAAATAAATAAAATTTTTAAAGATTTGAAAAAAAAGAAATAACCCAAAACTCAGTGAGGTTCTTTGGAGATTGAGATTCTTTGCTGTGTATAAAGAGGACATCAAATGGAAGTTGTCTACAATTCAAAGTAATAGACAAAATATAGAGCAACCATTGGTCTGGAAAGCCAAAAGATCAGGAAGGAAATTAAATATTTGAAAAAGTTTTTGCACAAAAATTGGGGAAAAAAAATGACCACAGAATCAGTCTGTTTAGGAATCCTCATCTTCCCTGCAAAGCAGTAACACTGTTAACAATACAATCTAATACACTTCGAATAAAAGACAAACTCTTGAATTGGAGTCTTATGAAAGAGTGATGAAGACCTTATTCTTACAATTCCAGAGATGAGAACTATGATAAATGGGTAGAAATTTTAAGGGAGACAATATATAGGAAAAGCTAAGAACTCATTTTTTTTTTTTTTTTTTTTGAGAGGTTTTCGCTATAGGGCGCGTGCGCTCACCAGACAGACAGAGAGAGACATAGAGACAGAAAGCCAGAAATCACCCCCCAGGGGGGAGGGTCACGCCACAATCCCTTCTTCTCCATTCTCCTCTCGGGATCATGGGCTCCCTTCTCCTCCATTCTCCTCTCGGGATCATGGGCATGCAAGCACACGCGCCCGGCGTGAGTTTTAAGCCACCGGGTCCGGGACGCGAACCGTGGTCGACTACGTGGGAGTCCAGCGACATAGCCATTACGCTAACTGCTGTTTCCCCTCTCTTGGTTCTTGAAGGTTTTGTGTAAAAAGACTTTAAAAATTAAATACCCTTGATAAGAAAAATAACTTAAAATTCTAGCCACTTAATCACTTCCTTTCTTCGAAATTCAGTTTTTCCACCTGTAAAATAAGTGGTTTTGATCCAATGAGCTGTGTGGTCCTCTCTAGCTATGAAAATCAAGGATTCACTAAGGCCTACAGGCCAGGGAATGGAAACAGCTTACGGCTGCGTTTTCCAAGACTGCTTGGAAACAGAGGTTAGAGTCATAAGCAACCTGAAGTTGAAAATGAGCAAACTCTCTCCTAACCCTGAAGTTATAAGAAAAGATTTAAACATGCCTCTAAGCCCCATGGGCAAATCACTCCCTTAGAGCTGTTGGACAACCTTTGGCTAATAAAGATTAAACAAATAAATATAAAAAATGTTTCTATCCAGCATCCTGAGAGGCCAATTTGCTGTTAATGGTGGTGCTTAGGCCCTAAAAGGGTATTAACTTACAGAGTAGTAAAGTCTCCAAACGCAGCCCAGAGCTTTAAAAGATGTACAGGTGCCAAAATTAAGGGCCAAATTACCAATCTGTTTTAAATGATGGTCTGGGAATGCTCACTATGACAAGGAAAATGTATGACAAATAATATCTTCAATACAAAGAAAAAGTTGCTTGAGTTTATTAGAGGAAATGTGCTGCCTCTTGGGACTTCTTTTTTGCCCGCTCCCCAAAGAGGTAATTTTTCAAAATCGACTTGAAGACACAGCTAATGCAAAATGACCCTTTAAGCACAAAATAAGCTCATTTTTAACTCAAACAGTTTCCTTGTCAGCATTTGCCAAAACCTTTAGGAGCATGAAAATTTCAAGGAAACGCGCCTTCCATTAGTATCAAAACTAGGTGCTTCCAGGATCTACTAAACAGTGCATTACTCAACATGTGCAAAAGCTCTAGACTAAAGCCGACTGCCTCTCTATTCACCGAGTTTAACGAATTGCACTAGCAGCACTGCTGGATGACAACAGAATGACTTCCTGTCAAGTAACCTCCATACTCCAAGGTGACAGGAAATGGGTTTAAACACTGGTAATATCACTAATCAATTTGAGGGAGCACATGTTCCCAGCCTGCAATCGTGAGGTTTGGTTGCAATGTGTTAGCTGCTTGCTGGGCCATGTGACTCAGCATAATGACAGATGAAAGGAAAGGTCAGATTTACTGCGTGCTGAAGAGGTGTCATCAAGAGTTGCATATTACTTCAAGATGTCCTCCGTATCAGAGGCATCCCACACAGAGGAGCCCATTTCTTCTGTGGAATGCTTCAGTCTCCCAACCAACCCCTTATGGAAGTCCCTAAATTTATTTCAACATGTGAAGAATTAAATTTTCTCTTATTCCTTATTATGACCAAACAGTCTGAGATAATGGTTCTACCTTTATACGATCCTACCTTGGTCTTTAAGACAAACTGCATTCATGCATATACCTTCGAGCTTTGCCAAACAACTCTTGTAAAGTTAAAATAGCCAGATTTTCTTCAGAAGTTCTTTCTAGTGCTTCCAGTATTTTGAGGTGTTTTTTTTTCCCCTTCCCAAAGAAGCATTATTCAATTTTATACTAAAGAGGGCATGAGGAAATAGAACTTTTACTTAGGATCAAAGGAAGGGTCTTGGGGATTCTCTTTCAGAGCTCATTTATATCACAGATTTCTTTTTTTTTTTTTTTTTCCTGAGAGATTTTTGCTATAGGGCATGTGCGCGTTCCAGAGACATGGAGAGACAGAAAGTGAGAAATCAACCCCCAGAGAGGATGGCCAAGCTGCAATCCTTTCTCCTCCATTCTCCTCTCAGGATCGTGGGCATGCACGCACACACACATATCTGGCATGAGTTTTAAGCCACTGGGTCCAGTCTCTAACCATGATTGACTAAGTATGAGTCCAGCGACGTAATCACTATGCCATCTGCTGGTCCTCAGATTCATTTAAAGAGAGATTTTTGCTATAGGGCACATGCACTAGCTGGAGAAACAGAAAGTGAGAAGTCACCCCCCCCCTGGGGGGGGTAGAGGGGTAACCACGCTGCAATACCTTCTCTTCCATTCTCCTCTCGGGATCTTGGGCACACTCGCACATGCACCTGGTGTGAGTTTTAAGCTACCAGGTCTGGGACTCAAACAGCAGTTGACTATATCGTAGTCCGGAGACGTAACCATTATGCCATCTGCTGGTCCCAATTTTTTCCATAATTATTTTGTGAGCACTAACTCTATGTCAGGCATTGTACAAGCAGTTACAATAACAAGTAAAACCAATAGAAGAGAGATTAATCATTTGAGACTGAACTGGTGAAATAGAATTTTATGACTTTTGACTAAAACATTACTGACTCTCTTCTATGCTTTATTTTCCAGATTTAAGGACTTTTGTCTTCTCTTGATCTGTTGATAGTTTTATCTACCTATTATTTGAACTGAATCCTAACCCTTTTCATAGCTTTAAGTCTTAAGCACATTTCTCTTAACATTTTTTCTATTTTTATCTATTAAAACTAAAATTCTTTTCTTTTTATTCTTTTCTTTTGAGAGGTTTTTGCTATAAGGTACGTGCGCTTGCCAGAAAGACAGAGACAGAGAAACAGAAAGCAAGAAATCGCCTCCTAGGGGGATGGCCACGCCACAATCCCTTCTCCTCCATTCTCCTCTTGGGATCTTGGGCATGCACACACACATGCCTGGTGTGATTTTAAGCCACCACGTCTGGGACTCGAACCGTGGTGGACTACATGGGAGTCCAGTGACACAGCCATTATGCTAACTGCTGGTCCCAAAACTCTTTTCTTGAAATTAAAAAATGCATTAAAAAAAGACAAGTAAAACCAGATATTCTCCCTGATCTCTTGAAGATGTCTAATTAATCAAATCTTAAATATTCAAAATAATTTTTAATTCATAAGTTAAATATTCATAATTATGAACTAAATTAGATAATTATTCAATGATGTAGAGTCATTAACTGGTGATGAGTAAACAAATACAGAAAGGTAAAGTGACTTTGTAAGATCCCACAGTAAGTCTGTTATAGAATACAAGTCTCCTTAGGTGTTGTCCTGAAATAAACAACCCCGATGTGATATGGAATGAAGCCCAGGTCTCTTGTTTACTCTGTTTCCCAGTGCATTTCAATATGCTCTCCCTGGACTGAAAGATGATCTGATATGCAGGTTCCAAGGCCATGTCATAGCAGCTTTTCCAGAGCAGGGCTCCCCAAGTTTGTTTGTTTGTTTGTTTTATCTCTTAATGCAACTAAAAATACTTTGTTCTTCCCTGAGGCACACCTAGGGGACAGAAGTCTGTGTATGTTTGTGTGTTGGGGGAGGAAAGGCAATCTAGAGATAAACATCACAATGGGAGTCCCCAAAGCTTTTGTGAAGAACACACACGACTATACCAGTGGAAGAACACAGTTCTGACCTGGTCTTTTATGGTGTTGCCTGGAAAGTCACGATGCATTTTTGCATAGAAAAATATGTCACAGCTTTCCTGGTGACCTAATGTAATCCTTGTGCCCAAATAAAAAAGGTGTAATTGGGCACAGGTGAAGGAAAGCGTTCTAAGTGATGTTCTAGGATCACAAGATTTTTGTCTTAAATTCTGGCTGAAAATAGTGAGTCAGTCCAGCATAGGGCTGTTCTCTGGCGAGAACACAGAGGCATGGACATGACTTGACAACCAGTACGGACGTCTACGGCAGAGAGGATGCTCCTTCGCTAAAAGCGGAGAGAGCATTGTCTTGAAAGTCAGAGTAGAAGGACTGCATAGTCCATCTCCTCCACAGAGATCTTAGAGGACACAGAAGTAAAGAATTCTCAGCTATTCAATCCCTTCGTTAAAAGCTTTACAGTTTCCTGTAAACTGTAAAACTTTGTCTCATAAATATAATTCATCTCACAGCTTAGATTTCTGTCTCCACAGAAGAGAAGCAAGCTGTCCTCAACACTCAACCTACAGACTATGTGCCTAATCATTATTTGCTGAATGCATAAGTAGTATAGACAGTGACACCCATCTCATTTGTGAAAAGTAATAATAAGAATTCACTGAGCACTTAGCGCGTGCGAGATACTGTGTTAAGAATGTAAATGCATCTTTGTATTTAATACTGAAAAAACACTGTGAATAGTTAATATCATCATTCTCACTAGATAGATGAGAAAAAAAGGAAGCTAGAGAGGTTAAACAACTTTTCCAAGGTTACTCATCTAATAAAAGACAAGAGCCAGGATTTAAACATTAGTCCTATTCACTTCAAAGCTCATGCCCCTAATCACCATATTTATTGCCTCCATGAGGGTCTAGATAGGATAAGATGTAGGGTATCTTACCACAGGACCCTCCTCTAAATCGATTGGGATACTATCAGCAGAAAATAACAGAAAAATAAAAGTAATGTAGTGATATGAGAGATCTTAAAACCGTTCATGAAAAATGTGTATTATGAAAAGCTATGCATGGGTTTCAAAAGTTTCTTGCACCAAAATAAACTCATACTTCAATCCCATTTTCCACAAACTTCCTGAAATACCCTGGTACATAAATATAAATAATTTATACAAAAAGAAAATACTTGAAGTAAGGTGTTTATAGGGTTGATTAGTTCAGTGGCTCAGTGATATCTTTAATGACGCAAGTACTTTCCAATTTCTGCACTGCTGTCCTTAGAGAGTTGGCCTTTGTCCTATGGCCTGTCCCTTAATAGTAGCCAGACAGCTATAGCAGCTGCAAGAATCACCTCCTCACACAGTTGTTTCTGGCGGCAGAAAGGGGCTGTTTTTTCCCAGTACTTTTCTTTTTTTTTTTTTTTTTTGTAAAGTGAGGACATTTCTTCCAAAAGTCCCAGAGTAGACCAGATTAATCATTGGTAAAGTGATCAGAATTACCATGATCAACTTAAATTAAGATCCACATACTTAAAGTTGGGAAGGAATCAACCTCCCCTGAAACACAGCTGCCTGTTCTGAAAAACGAAAAAATGAAAACATTTACATTTAAAAATTTGAAAAATTGAAGCATTTATAGTCAGGAAGGAGGGCAAGAATGACTGTTGGGTGGGAAACTAACTGTAACTGCCACAAACCCAAACCAAAACGTAAGCTATATAGAAGCTATATCAACTGAGGCATTTTCTAACCACTGCCAATTACTAGTTGACAAATACTTTCAAATCTAGTTATGTTCAAAAGCAAAATAGTAATCAATTCCAATCTTCTAGGCTTTGGAGGAAATTAGAGAAGCAACCAAAATAATTAATTATCCACTTACCTGATGTCGAAGTAAAAAGAACTCTTGTTTCTTTACGAGTTTCGAGTCCTGACTCTAGGCAAAGAGAAAGAAATATCTAGAAGCCATCCTGTCAAACTACCTGTTTTTAACTAGAAGACAAAAGACTCCTGCTGCAATAAGAGCCCGACATGGTTCTTGGGTACATACTTAAGTTTCAGAAGTGGAAACCATTCCTGTATATTCATGCCTAGAAATTATTAACCTAAGATTACCATTTTGTGTCTCTGACCCAAGAGAATACTCTATCATATGCTACATAACAAAGCTTCAGCTGACCGCAGACCACATACGTAATGGTGGCCCTATAAGGAGATATAGCCTGTACCATATAACTTATGTATGTAATAGGCTGCACCATCTAGGTTTGTGTAACTACAAAATGACAAAACTGCATAATGATGCATTTCTCAGAATGTGTCCTGTCTCTACACAACACAAGACTATATTATCATGATTACTTAAGAATAGAGATTAATTTCTCTCTCATTTTCTCAAAAGATTTCTTTAGTTCAGATCAGGCTTCATTATTGGCAGTCCTAATGTCCACCAGTGGAAATTTCTCTAGCTTAGTCTCTCTTTCCCCAAGTCCTTTCTTTCTACCTAAAGGTGTTTCCTCCCCAAACTTCCAAGTGTTTTCTTACAGATTTTTTGCTACCACTGTACATAATTTTCTTCATCCATGATGGGTTATTAATATTAATAGCTAATATTTATCAATTTCTTACTCTGCATCAGGTCTAATGTTAACTAATTTATATGCATGATTTCTCTTCATCCTCAGAGAAGTCCTTTCAGACAGAAACTATTATCTCATAGAAGAAAAAATTCAGTTTAGAATAACATATCTAAGGTTTACACAGAAGGTAAAGACTACTGTTAAATCACTTATATATTTTTTTTTCTTTTTTTTTTGGAGAGGTTTTCGCTATAGGGCACGTGCGCTCACCAGACAGACAGAGAGAGACATAGAGACAGAAAACGAGAAATCACCCCCCAGGGGGGATGGTCACGCCGCAATCCCTTCTCCTCCATTCTCCTCTTGGGATCTTGGGCACGCATGCACACGCACCCGGCGTGAGTTGTAAGCCACCGGGTCCGGGACGCGAATCGCGGTCGACTACGTGGGAGTCCAGCGACATAGCCATTACGCTAACTGCTGATTCCCTTAAATCACTTATATTGACAAGTCATACTTCCCCAGTAGCTTTTCTCTGTAAATCTCATATTTGATAGAGTACACATCATGGATGGAAACACAATGGTCTATCCATAAACTCTACGCATCCTATCATGAAGGGCTCATTCCTTGAACCCTGAGTGTTCACGTTAGTACTGTTCTCAGTATGCAACATTAGTGATCTTCAAACCAATATTTACTTTCTAATTGCATCTTCATACCAGCATCATCCCCATTCTGCTACTAAACCTCTGCAGTTTTCTTTTTCCTGATATTATTCTTTTTTCAGTTCTAAAATTTCCATTTACTTTTGCTTTGTATTTTCCATTTCTTTACTGACAGAATCTATATTTCCATTTGTTCTAAGAGTGCTCACCTTTACTTGTTGGGGCATTATAGTATTGGCTCCCTTAGAGTCTTTCTCAGATAATTACATGTGTGCCATTTTGTCACCTGCATGTGTTGATTTTTTTTCCAATAAAAATGAGGTTTTTATAACATTTTATTTTGGATAATATTACAGATATTTTGAATAGTATGAATATTCTGGACCTTGTTAAATCCTATGGAGATAATGAAATTTTTAGTTTTAGTAGGCAATCTATCCAGATTAGTTCAGTCTGTAAGTTCAAACCATTCTTTTTTAGGGTTTGATTTCAAAGACATACCTGTTTTCAAAGCTCTTAAAGTGCTATTACAGTTTTTTCTGTGTCTCTCAGGTCCAAGATTTGAACCATGCAGTTGGCCATGTGGTATCTACTTCCTTAACCACTATGCCACCAGCAGGCCCTGTGTAAACTCTGCATAAAACATGAATAATTTCACCATTCTGTAACTCAAGTTTCACCATAAAGGTGATCTTTATTCTTGCTTCAACTTTAGCAGAATGCAAGTTGCTCTGGTAGGGACTCTTTTCAAACTGGTATTTTATTCTTAGTGCTTCAAATCAGATCTTGTTTGAGCATTTTACAATGAATTAATATGAGTTTATTTTAGTGTAAAAAAAAAGTTGAAATCCATGCATATTTTTTCCCATAAAACAATGGTTTGTGTCACTGCACTCTATGGTGGTCAAAAAAATGCAAAATAACCTAATGACACATTAGGGATGATTAACCTAGAATTACCTTGGAGGTACTTCTTGAAGTTTGTCAAACCTTTTTTAAAAAGAATTATTTATTTAACTTTATTTTTATTTTATTTATTTTAATTGGACCATAGAGGGGGAGAGAGAGAGAGAGAGAGAGAGAGAGAGAGAGAGAGAGAGAGAGAAAGCCACCAGTTCCAGGACTTGAATCATGGTTGGCCATGTGGCAGTCCAGTGCCCTTAACCACCATGCCATCTGCCAGACCCATACTTAAACTTTTTGAAGACCCCTTTTATGTACATCAAAATATTAAATTGTACCCTATAAATATGTGTGACTATAAGATACCAATTTTAAAAAGGAGAAAAAAGAAACAGAGCAAACTTTGAATTAAAACTGATTTTTATCCCACAAATGAAGGAATACCCTTTGGGAAATTTATACAATATTCCATTAATTTTTCACTCTGGAGATTTTTTCACTCTAGCTAATGAGAACATAAACTGTTTTAAGCCCTGTGTAAACCCTGACGATTGTTCCCTATGTTTCTTCTGGGTAAAATTTCCCTGTTCTCAAATACCCAAGTGCTAGTCAGCAATCAGATAGACTTGATGGGAAGTTTTCAAAATCTCTGAAGTTCTCTCTGTGTGTAGCTATGAACTCTAACAATTTTGGTTACCTTGAACTTCTAGTTCCACCCCTTCATCTCAGGGAAACAACTGGATCGCCAGTTCCTGTTGCCGAGACTGAAGTAAGAGAATTTTAAGTAGTACACTGTTACAACTGTAGAGTGTATCTTATTTTTTTCCCTCTTTCTCAGAGACCACTGTCTTGTACTGCATGATGTAATACATCATCAAAACTATTATTTCATATATTTTTTCAAATATTTTAGATGTTTCGGGTGGGCAAGGTAAAGTCCAGTCTTTATTACTCCATCCTAGTTAGAAAGTCCCAATCTCTTTTAATGGCAAACTCCAAGTCCTAACCATGAGAAATTATGATATGAAGATGAAGACCAAGAATAACTGTGAACTGAAGCCAGCATGTTAGGTAACTCCAGATAACATGAATTTTTAAAGTAAATAAGTTGAAGTCACAAAAGAGGGTAGAAGTAAGTCCAATGTGGTAGCTAAGTCAGCAATGACTTGAGAAGAAAAGAAAGATAAGAAAGCATGAACTTTTAAGAAAATGATAGATTAGTGATCTGGAAAAAGTTTTCACTACAATAATTGCTCTGTGAGGACATGGACTTTGTCTTAATCACTGATTAAGAAAATCACTAGACATTGTTCCAGGTACTCGATAAACGTTTTTGTTGGATGAATACTTGCTGAATGAATACAGGTGAGACTGACTCCCCTACACCATTTGCAGTGAATAAATGGAAATGGGAGAATGAGAGTTACGGGCAGAAGACCTATCTAGTTTCACTTGAAAGCTAGTGTTTTGTTAATTTGAGCAGCTAAAGGGATAAATAACCATGTGTTTAATAAGAAGAAACTTGCTCATAATAAGACAGAAAATCTTGAAAAATTTTTATTTCTCCCTAGCCTCCCAAGTCTTACCAGAGAATAATAATCTCTAGGATGTTGTTCAATTATACAATGAGCTCGTAACTAATACAACTGAATATTCTCATTCCTGTTCTATGGTGACCGAAGAGACTAACATATTATCTTTTGGTTCTTTAAATCTTCAATATCAAATACATGAAACCAGTGTGTTAGGAATAAAAATACATTAATACAAAATAAAAGGCACACGTATTAATATTGAAACCACTTCACCAAAAGTTGGCTTTTGGTGTGTTTGCCAGAGAAAAACAGTGAGACAAAGAATGAGGGAGAAAGCACCCCCCAAAATGGAATGTGGTCGTTCTGTAATCTCTTCTCTTCAATCTCTCTATCACATAGGGATTTGGAGCATGCACATGTACCTAGAACGTTTTTCAAGCTGCTGGGGCTAGGATTCAAACAACTAGGTGGGCCATGTGAGATCCAGCTCCCTTAACCACGAGGCCATGGGGGTGACCGCAAAGCTGATTTTCAAATATGATGAATTTTCTATGTGGGAGCCCATATCAACATTCATACTTTTTCTACTCTTAATAATCTTACATAATTCTATGCAATGTCTCCTGAGAAACTAAAATTTATGCTAGAACCAAAAGGAATGGAAAAAATAATTGAGAAATTCCCTATTTCAAGGAAATATTCAGATATCCATAACACACAACATAGTCCTCTCTATAAGCCAGAAAGACAAATCCCTTCCTATTTGGAAAGACAAGATGTTTCAGGTAAGGAAGAATAATTTGAGCTAGAATTTGAAAAATGTTTGGACATTCGGTAGGCTAAGACGGAGGATATTCTAAACAGAGGAAGTAATTCTGAGTAAAAAAAAAAAAAAGATATAACTATTGAGTTGTTGGAAAAGTCATGATGTACCTTTACATATGTTTCTGTGCAAAAATGTGTCATGACTTTTCTGACAGTCCAATGTATTTAGGGACTGGAAAACAACTAGCTTTGATAATATTTGGATTATTTACAAGGTAATACTGAGAAAAAGCAGGGAAGGTTGTGAAAGTTCAAAAATACAATGACAAGCAGTACATAATTAAGTCAGTAGGTCCATCTCCAAGATATTAATATATGTGACATATTGGCAATAAAAAGTGAATTGGTTCTACACTTTTTAGGCTTATACAGAAAATCCCAGAAGTTCAAATATGGCAAGCTATCAGTGATTTTTACTCCCGGGATTTCCACTACCTTATTAAGTATGAGACCAATCACAGCATTCAAAAAATATGCACGAATGAACCAAGGGTTTAAATTTTAGTTTGAATGTCTGCATCAGCCACACCACATATATTTTACTGAAGTATAAGCACAACTATCTTAATCTCCACTTGCCACATGACAAATACGACATTTTAAATGTATTTTTCAGATATTGCTGAATGTTTGGAGCACATCGGTGAGAACAAGAGAAACAGCTGTTGTATCTATATGCAGCAGAAACATAAAGACACATAGAGAAATATTTAGAAAATGTCATCAACCTGTCACTATTTCTTGAGATCATAATGTCCCACTTCTGTTCACCCACTGCTTGAGCAAAGGGGTGGGGAGAAAAAAAACATCAAATTAAAAAAACTGAAAAAATAGGTTCATGAAAGCAGAAAAACACACTACTATTCAATCATTTAAAAAAATCAATAATCTTTGGGGCCAGCAGGTGGCATAGTGGTTAAAGGCACTGGTCTCCCACATGGCTGACTGATCATGGTTTGAGTCCCAGACTCGGCAGCTTGAAACACCAGGTGTATGTGCATACATGCTCAAAATCTCAAGAAGAAAATGGAGAAGGGACTGCTGTGTGGCCATCCCCCCTGGGGAGTCATTTCTTACTTTTTCTCTCCTCCACTTCCTCTCTCTCTCCAGGGAGCACATGTGTCCAATAGCAAAAATCTCTCTCAAAAAAAAAAAAAATCTTCAAAGTTAATTCATGAAACCCTAAAGATTCCACTGATGTGCCTCAGGCTCCTTACATTCTCCATCCACCATTCCTTTCAAATTTGTGTTTATCTACTTTAATATTATTTATGCCTTTGCTTAAAAAAAGAAAAAAACCTATAGTGGATAAATACGTTGATGTAGAAGAATTATCTCGACACTTGTATTTATTTTCTATTGCTGCTATTACAAATTACCACAAACTCAGTGGCATAAACAATACAACCTTATTATCTTCCATTAGTGGAAGTATTAAGACAGACATGGGTTCCCATGAGCTGAATCAAGGGGCTAAGGAGGGCTGCAATCCTTTCTGGAAGCTCTAGGGGAGAAATACTTTGTCTCTTCCAGGTTCTTTAAGCTGCTCATATTCCTTGACTCATGACTCCCTTCCTCTATCTTCAAAGCCAGAACAATTCAAGTCCTTGAATCATATTTAATCTTCCTAACTTACTCTTTTGCCTTGATCTTCCATTTTTAAGGTCCTTATGATTACGCTCAGGCTACATGGACAATTCAAAATAATCTTCCGTACCTTAATGTCAACTAATTATCAATCTTCATTCCATCTACAACTTAAAAATTTCCTTTGCTATATAAGGTGGCACGAGTTTCTGAGAATTAGAATGTGGATATCTAGGAGGAAGGGCATTATTCAACATACTACAACACAAGTTTCAAAAAAATGTGTTAGAAAACAACAGAGTATGCAGTTGATTAAATACATACATACACACACACACACACACACACACACACACACATATATATATATATATATATATATATATATTATTTCATATGGATGCATAGGAAAGGTTTAGAAATATATGAATAAAAAATACAGTTATTACTAGGTAGTGTTTTCCATTTCCTTTTTTTTTTCTAGGGATTGCCCAGTGCCTATGTAGGTTAGAAGTCATTAGCAATATGAGCAGAAATTGTGCTCAAATTCTCTCAAGGTTTCTACATTCTGCTGATTAATCTATATGTGTGTAGGAGAGCACACATTTTCTGCTCTCCCCTGTTCATGGCTGCCAGTCTGGTTTGCAGCCCCGACTATGTGGTCAACCTATGTGCCTCTTCTGTTGCTCTTTCAATTTAAGGCTCTCCCTGTTCAGTTTCTGTCACTGGCACCAACTGAAACTGCTTCTTCTTTTCTTTTTCTTTTTCTTTATTTTTATTACTATTATTTATTATTTTTATACATTCAGTCATTAAACATCATTTAGTTTGTAAAGAAATTTTACCCAACATGACATACGCCACACAGCAGATGAGTAGAGACTACTATACATGACCTCACCAACAGGCAACACACCATATCTGTGTAACACAAATGTCTCACTTCTCCATATTTTCCCGTATTTCCCTTTCTGTACTCTTCCCCTCTCCCACTCTCCTTCTACTTTGTTCCCAGTGTCCATAACAATTTTTAATGTTTTTATGTCCTCTAGTCTTTCAGTCTCTACTGCAGAGTGTCGACAGTTGGTATATGTTAAGTGGAAACATCCAATGTCTCTGTTTTATAGCCTGCCTTGTGTCATTCAACAATAGATCTTCCATGTTCATCCACTTTCTAACAAATGCCAGGGGCCCATTGTTTTTTATGGCTGAATAGTATTCCATGGAGTATATGTGTCATAGTTTTTCAATACATTCATCTGTTTGTGGACATGTGGGTTGGTTCCATGTCTTAGCAATCATGAATAATGCCACAATAAATATAGCTGTGCAGCGCTTTTCCAACTGAACATTCTCCTGTCTTTTGGGTAGATATCCAGGAGTGGAACTGTTGGATCATATGGTAGTTCTATTTGAAGGTCCTTGAGGAGCCTCCATATTGTTCTCCAGAGTGACTGGACCAATTTACATTCCCATTAACAATGTTTGAGAGCTCCCTTTTCACCACATCCCTGCCAGCACTTATCATTTTTTTATTTTTTTTAATCTTTGACATTCTGACTAGGGTTAGATAGTATTTCATGTGGTTTGATCTGAATCTCCCTTATGATGAGGGATGTTGAGCATTTTTTCATAGGCTTTCTGGTTGTTCATATGTCTTCCTAAACAAGCTCATTTTCCCATCTTTTAATTGGGTTCATCATTTTCTTAAGCAGCTTGAGTTCCCTGGGTATTCTGGTTATCAACCCCTTATCTGAGGCATAGTTAAGAAAAATTCTCTCCCTTTCTGAGGGTTGTCAATTCACACTAACTACTGTATCCTTTGCTGTGCAGAAATTCTTAATTTGATATAATCCCACCACAGAGACAGAACCGAAGAAAGTAATCCTATTTACCATAGATTGAAATTGCTTCTTAGAAGAGTAGTTGCTTGGGGAACCAGCAGTTAGAGTAATGGCTATGTCGCTGGACTCCCATGTAGTCGACTGTGGTTCGCGTCCCAGACCCGGTGGCTTAAAACTCACGCTGGGCATGTGTGTGTGCGTGCCCAAGATCCCAAGAGGAGAATGGAGGAGAAGGGATTGCGGCGTGACCATCCCCCCTGGGGGGTGATTTCTCGCTTTCTGTCTCTATGTCTCTCTCTGTCTGTCTGGCGAGCGCACGTGCCCTATAGCGAAAAACCTCTCCAAAAAAAAGAGTAGTTGCTGTTATCTTTACACTGTCATAGCTGGAAATCTTGCTTATCTTGATGTTTTAAGACTCTTGATATTATTACTGAGCTTGTTTATTCTGTCAGTCTATAGGTATAAGGTATTTTTTTAAAGGTATGCAATTGAGTTAATTATTGTACTGTTCATGAATATCTAAGAATATTGTTCTGCTTTTTTTTTCACATATGAATGACAGCTTGACTTGGTATAAAAATTTGTGGTCATAGTTTTTTCCCTTAAATTCTGTAGTTTCTGGTTGTCTTAGATTTGGTGTGGTAGAGAAGAAATATCTTCCTCTACATATATTTTTTTCTCGATTAATTTATTTTATGGTATTTTCGTTATTATACCAACTTTGAATTAGGATATATCTAGGTATAGGCATTTTCAAATACATTTGGTTTAAAACCGAAATAAATTAACCAGAAAAATGTGAAATCTGAATATAATAAACAGTGAAGCTTTACTGAAGCTCATAAAACTAAACCTAAACAGAGAAGTATAACATATTCCTGAAGTGTAAAGCTAAATGCCATTTATTGGGACCAGCAGGTGGCGTAATGGCTATGTCACTGGACTCCCATGTAGTCGGCCACGGTTCGAGTCCTGGACCTGGTGACTTAAACTCATACCGAGCACGTGTGCATGCGTGCCCAAGATCCTGAGAGGAGAAAAGAGGAGAAGGGATTGTGGCATGGCTATCCCCCCTGGGGGGTGATTTCTCACTTTCTGTCTCTGTCTTTCTGGCTAGCGCATGCACCCTATAGCAAAAACCTCTCCAAAACCACCCCCCCCAAAAAAATACTAAATGCCATTTCTTCCCAAATGGTGTGAACTTCACCTTTCATTAGATGAGGTGAAATGTAATATTTGGTTGCCCTATCATTGGTAATACAATTCAAATCTGAATCCCAAAAGAGTCTTTTAGAGATGGAATTTGAGAAGTTGATTTTAAAGTTCATTTATAAGAATAAATATGTGAGCATAGCCATGAAACTTTTGGAAAATTATACATTAAAATGCTAATGTTTTTTAAACACTGGAATAGTTGAAAGATCAATGGAATAGAATATAGAAAATATATATATATATGCAAATTTGATTTATAAAAAATGTTGCAACAGTCCAGAATAATTAGGAAAAACAGATTTGATAAAGCGTACAGCATATTTGACTACACAATTATAAGAATATAATTTTACATTTTATTTTCTACTTCATATTGAATACAAAAATATATTTAGCTAGATTAAAAATCTAAATGGAATGCCTTTTCTAATTATAGATTACATCAGATTAAGAAGTTTCTGTAGGACCAACAGATGGCATAATGGCCACATGGCTGGACTCCCATGTACTAGACAGTGGTTCTAGTCCTGGACCTGGTGACTTAAACTCACACCATATGTGTGTGTGTGTGTGTGTGTGTGTGCGCACGCGCGTGCCCGGGATCCCAAGGGGAGAATGGAGGAGGGAGGATTGTGGTGTGGCCATCCCCCCTGAGGGTGTAATTTATTGCTTTCTTTCTCACTGTTTGTCTCTGTCTTTCTGGCAAGCGTAAATACCCTAAAGCAAAAACCTCTTCCCCCCCAAAAAAATGTTTCTGCATAGAAAAAGACATGCTAATTAATGTGAATCAACAACCCTCAGAATGGGAAAATATTTTTATAAACTATGCTTTAGATAAGGGACTGATAACTAGAATACATAGGCACTCAAGTGGCTTACATGAAAAAAAAATATATCAACCCAATTAAAAGATGGGAAAATGAGCTGAAAAAAACAACTCTCTAAAGAAGATATACAAACAGCCAAAAGCATATGAAAAAAAACCTCAACATCCTTCATCATAAGGGAGATGCAGATCAAAACCATGAGATATCATCTAATAGCAATCAGAATGACTAAGATAAGAAAGAAAGAAAGAAAGAAAGAAAGAAAGAAAGAAAGAAAGAAAGAAAGAAAGAAAGAAGAAAGAAAGGAAAAAAGAAAGAAAAAGGAAAAACATTAAGTGCTGATGGTGATGTGGTGAAAGGAGAACTCTCCTACGCTGCTAGTGGGAATGTAAATTGGTCCAGCCACTGTGGAGAACAATATGGAGATTCCTCAAAGATCTACAAATAGAACAACTATATGATCCAGCAATCCCACTCCAGGGTATCTACCCAAAGGACAGGAGAACGCTTAGTCAGAAAAGTGCTTGCACATCTATGTTTATTGCAGCATTATTCACAATTGCTAAGACATGGAACCAACCCAAATGTCCACAAACAGAAGAATGGATTGAAAAGTATGGCACATACACTCTATGGAATACTACTCAGCCATAAAAAGCAACAAGACCCTGGCTTTTGATAGAAAGTGGATGAATACACAAGATTTATTACTGAGTGAAGCAAGCCAGGTTATGAAGGAGACACACTATATGTCTTCTCTTGATATATGCTGACTGTCTCCACTCTATGGCTGAAACTGAAAGATTAGAGGATACAGAAACATGGAAAATGGATAGAGATGCTGGATACAGTGTGGGAAAAAGGTGGGAGGAGGAGGAGAGTCTGAGGAAAGACATTAAGGAGAAAAATAGAGAGGTGAGACATTCATGGAACACAGAAACTGATTATTATTTGTTGATGATAATGTGTATAGTATCCCCAGTTAGACTGGTGAGAAATGTATTCATGTTGGAAAATTCACTTTACAAGCTAAGTGATGTATAGTGATTGAATAATAAAAAAACTTAAATTTTTATAAAAGAAATGTCATAAAAATATGGAAGATTTTTTTTCAGTTTTGGTTACAAATACACAAGTTTTTTAAGAAACAATAAAGGAAATGAGTGGCAGATTTGACTATTTAAAACTATACTTCTCTATACAAAATACTATATAAAGTAAAAAAGATGAGTAACAGGTTAGAAAAAAATAGATACAAAGACAGAAGGCAAAATGTTGGTAAATGTGAGAAAATGGACACTGCAGGTGGAAATAGAAATTGATATAAAAATTAAGGCACAATCTTCATAACCCTAAATCTAGGAATCCATCACATAAAAACAATACTAGGAGTGTGTTAATGTCTATTTTCTTTGTACCATTGTTTAAAATAGCAAAATAATAGAAATAGTTTCATGTCCATTAATGTAGGAATGATTAAATTTGGTACACAGGCAGAGATACTTACATAATTCAAAGGAATGAAGAAGTATATGTGCTGACATGGAAAGATATCTATGATATATTTTTAAATGAAAAATACAATTTAAAGAATTATCTATATAACATGACTCACTTTTTATAAAAAGAAAACTGTACATGTAAAGATCTATGTATACATCTATTGTATATATAATCTATCCTGTACCTAAAGTATATGCAAAATCATAGATAAAATTGTGAAGGATTATATATTATAGAGTCACAACAGTTAAATATGATTTTAAGAGATGAAGATAGACATTTCCACTTGAAAATATTTTTTTAATAATTATTATAGATAAGTAAACATACATGCCTGACTGTAGTTATTTTAGTTTGGTCATGTCAGAAGTGAGACAGTTAGGTCAATGAACTGAGTTCTTTCATTTTTTTTTTTTTTTTTTGAGAGGTTTTCGCTATAGGGTGTGTGTGCTCACCAGAGAGAGAGACATAGAGACAGAAAGTGAGAAATCACCCCCCAGGGGGGATGGTCACGCTGCAATCCCTTCTCCTCCATTCTCCTCTCGGGATCTTGGGTACGCATGCACACATGCCCGGCGTGAGTTTTAAGCCACCGGGTCCGGGACGCGAACCGCGGTCAACTACATGGGAGTCCAGCGACATAGCCATTACGCTAACTGCTGGTTCCCAGTTCTTTCATTTTGTTTCCCTCTTAGTGTTAACCTCCTCTTTCTATTGAAATATCTTTACATAAAAGCTAGCTGACTAGTGATAATTGACAATGATTTGGAAATTACACAGTCATGAATGGGGCAGAATCCTACAGTTGGTATTGGGAGGAAACAGTGCTTCACACCTTTGTTCTTAGCATCATCTGTTCTCTTCTCATTTCTGTTGAGACCCTTCCAGAACACCAAGCTCTTTATAATTCTTTGTCTGGACCTACTTCTGATTTTATAGAATATACTCCACTATGCTTAATCTTTGATGATCCAAAATGAATTTTTTTAGATTATATAACCTTCTATCTATTAAAAAGAAAAGATTAGTGATCTATTAGTGATCATTAGGCTAAGAGATAATACTAATAAATTTTCTTCAAATCTTTGAAACAACTAGCTTCAAAATACTTAACATTAGTTCATAAACTTTGGAATTTCATGGAAATGATTCTCCTAAAAATGCCAAATGCTTATTATTTATTTTTAAGATGGTAATATTATATATCTTATTTGATGACATTCACATTTCTGTAAGGAATTAGGCAAATATGTGTCGTAGCATGTTAAGTTTAAAAAATGGGAAGCAGAGCACACTTTCATATGCAGCTCCTGCCCAGTCAGGGAAACTGAGGTGGGGCCAGCCAGTGGGCCCCAGCTCCAGCTCTAGCCCCAACTCCTAAAATCAGAGCCCCTCTCCTCTCCACCAGCAAGGCAGGCTTTTTCCCCCTTCTTTCTTTTGTTAATTCTTTACTTCTCCTGACTCCATAGGGCAGCTCTCAGCTCTCAAGTAGAGCCCACTTCTATCTGCAGCCCCATGCCAAAATCCAGCATAGACTTTTTCTCTTTTCCTCTTTCATATTCTTTTTCTTCCCTTTTATATTGGCATCCTCTCTTCATCCTCCATCCACCCAGATGCACTAGACAGGTCTAGAATCATAGTTTTCAAACATCCTAGCATCGTGAGGCTTCCAGGGATCTTTGCTCTATTCTGAACCACCTGCAAAAAAGGAGAAACCATTCTTCAGAAACCTGAATAGAAAACTCCTCCAATAGGGACCACATTGCTAAAAACAGCAGAAGAGAGACTTTGTCACAGAAGCAATTCACAGCAAAAGGGAAGCAAACTAGTTCCCAGTGGCAGAAACATTCTCCAAAAAGCTATCCAATGGCTAAAAGTAGCAGAAGAGCCTCAAATGTGAAAAAAATCACAAAATAAATCTCCACCAGAAAAAAAAAACAATAACAATAACAATAACTCTCCTCCATCTCTTGAAAAAAACAGAAGTTTCTGAAATGTCAGAGAAAGAATTTAGAACATTCATAGTGACAAAACTCTATGAGTTAGAACAGGAAAGAAACAAAAAACTCTAGGAGATGAGGAAGTCCTTTCATGATTTGAGAGACAAAATGGACACCATAAGAAAGAATCAAATGGAACTGTTAAAGATGAAGTCTGTAATACAGGAAATCAAAAACTCTCTCAAAAGTATTAAAAGCCAATTAGACTATGCTGAAGATTGAATCTCAGATGTAGAAGACAAAACATCTGACCTAGGAATAAAACACCAAAAAAAAAAAAAAAAAAAAAAAAAAAAAAGGAAGAAGAAATAACAACAAAAAATTAGGATAAAATTAGGATAATATAAGAGAAATACTAGATTCCATTAAACGTCCAAACATTCTAATAACTGGTATCCCAGAAGGTGAAGAAACTAATAAGGACATTGAAAATAAATTCCATGAAATCTTGGAAGAAAAATGTCTAAGTCTTGAGAAGCAAACATTGAAACCCAAGAAATACAAAGAACCCCAAATAGAATCAAACCGAGAAGATCCTCTCCGTGGCACATCTTAACCAGACTAGCCAAAACCACAGAAAAAGACAAGATATTAAAACTGGCAAGACAGAAACGTCAAGTGACTTTCAAAGGTCATCCCATCAGGCTAACAACAGACCTTTCAATGGAAACAATGCAAGCAAAGAAAGACTGGGAAGACATATTGAAAGTGTTAAGAGAGAAACAATTTCAACCAAGATTATTGTATCCAACAAGACTATCCTTAATATAGGGAAAAAATTATTAAAATATTCTCAACAAAACCTGAAAGAAATTGCCAACACCAGACCAGCTCTTCAAGAAACTCTCAAGAGAGTCCTGTTCCAGGAAAACTAAAGAATGAATAGCCAGAAATAAGAGAGTAAAATACAACCAAGACAATGGTCAACTTAAAGGCAGGGATAAGTCCAGAAATATCAATAGTAACACTGAATGTTAATGGATTAAATTCTCCAATCAAGAGACACAGACTGGCTGAATGGATTAAAAAAGAAATAGAAACCCTCTATCTTTTGCCTACCAGAAATTAATCTCATGGATAAACACAAACATAGACTAAAAGTGAAGGCCTGGAAAATATGGTTCCCATATTCCATGCAAATGGGAACCAAAAAAGAGCTGGAGTCACAGGACTCATTTCTGACAAAATAGGCTTATGAACAAAAACTGTATGAAGAGACAAAGAAGGGCATTATATATTAATAAAAGGGCTAATTCATCAAGAAGATAAAATGCTTATAAATATCTATGCACCTAACTCATGAGCACCCAAATACGTGAAGGAAAGGCTATTAGATCTAAAAGGAGAGAGAGAGTGCATCACACTAATTGTTGAGGACCCCAACACCCCATCCTTTGGGCAGATCATCTAGACAAAAAATAAAGAGATAAAGGATCTAAATTATACCATAAATCAAATGGACTTAACAGACATCTATAGAACCTTCCACCCAAAACCCACAAAATATACTTTTTTCTCACCCCTACATGGAACCTTTTCAAAGACTGACCACATGATAGGGCGCAAAGCAAGCCTTTACAGATTCGAAGGCATAAAAACTATATCCAGCATTGGGACCAGCAGTTGGTGTAATGGCTATGTTGCTGGACTCCCATGTAGTCAACTGCAGTTTGAGTCCCAGACCCGGTGGCTTAAACTCATGCTGGGCGTATGTGTGTGCGTGCCCAAGATCCTGAGAAGAGAATGGAGGAGAAGGGATTGTGGCGTGGCCATCCCCCCCCAGGGAAAGATTTCTGGTTTTCTGTCTCTCTGTCTTTCTGGTGAGCACATGTGCCTGCCCTACAGCAAAAAGCTCTCTAAAAAAAAAAAAAAAAAAAAAAAGAAAAAGAAAAAAAGAAACACAACAAACTGTATCCAGCATCCGCTCCAACCATGATGGAGAATTTATTATATGAACTTCAGAAAAATCTTCAAAAATACACAAACACATGGAAACTAAGTAACCTATTCCTAAATGACTTGACAACCACTAAAGAAATAAAGACTGAAATCAAAAGATTCACGGAAGCCAATGATAATAAGTACATGAGTTTCCAGAATCTTTTGGGACACTCCAAAAGCAGTCATAGAGGGAAGTTCATAGGAATTAGTGCACATAAAAAGAAGATGGAAAGAAGGCAAATGGAAAACCTAACATCATTCCTGAGAGAATGGGGAAAGCAACAACAAAAAAATCCAAAAAACTCCAGGAGAAAAGAAATAATAAAGATTCAAGCAGAAATAAATGAAATAGAAAATAAACTAACTATACAGAAAATAAATGAAAGTAAAAGCTGGTTCTTCGAAAAGATAAACAAAATTGATACACCACTAACTAGGCTAATTAAGAAGAGAGAAAGGAACCAGGTAAATCAAATCTGCAATGCAGCAGGCAATACAACCACAGACATAATAGAAATACAAAACATCATTAGAGGATGCTATGAACAACTATATGCCAACAAACAAGAAAACCTGGATGAGATGGACAAATTCCTGAACACATATAATCTACCAAGATTGATTCAAGAGGATGTAGAAAGTCTGGATAGGCCTATAACAAGGCATGAGATTGAATAAGTAATAAATAACCTCCCCCCCCCAAAAAAAAAAATCCCTGGTCCTGATGGGTTCATCTCTGAATTCTACAAAACTTTTAAAAAAGAGTTAACCCCCATTCTACTCAAGTTATTTCTAAAGATACAAAAGGATGGGATTCTCCCAAATTTATTCTATGAAGCCTCCATCACCATTATCCTTAAAACAGACAAGGACATGACAAGGAAGGAAAACTATAGACCAATATCTCTGATGAATACAGACCCAAATATTCTCAACAAGATAATTGCAAATCATATCTAACAACACGTAAAAATGATTATACATCAAGACTATATAGGCTTTATTCCAAGGATGCAAGGATAGTTTAACATACACAAAACCATAAATGTAATACACCATACTAACAGAAAGATAAAAATTACATGATCATAACAATCGATGCAGAAAAAGCATTTGATAAGATACAACATCCCTTCATGAGCAAGACTCCCAGCAGTATTGGCATAGAAGTATCATTCCTCAACACAATAAAATCCATCTATGAAAAACCATAGCTAACATCATCCTGAATGGGAAAAAGGTGAAAAATTTTCATCTAAAAATTGGTACAAGACAAGGATACCCACTTTCTTCACTCCTTTTCAATATAGTACTGGGAGTCCTCGCCAATGCAATCAGAAAAGAGAATAAAATAAAAGGCAGTCAAATAGGAAATTAAGAGGTGAAATTATCTCTATTTGCAGATGACATGATTGTATAGATAGAAAAACCAATGGTATCCACAAAAAAATTCCTGGAAGTAATAAATGAATACAGTAAAGCTGCAGGAAACAAACTCAACATACAGAAATCTATAGCCTTTCTATATGACTCCCAAACACACAGCCAACTAATTTTTTTTACTAAGGGTACCAGTCATTCCAATGGGAAGAGAAAACCTCTTCAGCAAATGGTGCTGGAAAAACTGGTGTCTACCTGCAGAAAGATGAATCTAAACCACTACCTTTCAAAGTAGAGCAAAGATCTAAACTTAAGACCTCAAACTATAAAACTACTGATGGAAAACACTGGGAAAACTCTAGGAGACATTGGGGTAGGCAAAGACTTCTTAAATAAGACCTCCAAAGCACAGTCAATAATTCCAAAAATAGACAAATGGGATTACATCAGATTAAGAAGTTCCTGCATGGCTGGGACCAGCAGTTGGCTTAATGACTATGTCACTGGACTCCCATGTAGTCGACCGTGATTTGAGTCTTGGACCTGGCTTAAATTCACGCCAGGCACGTGTGCATGCGGGCCCACCCAAGATCCCAAGAGGAGAATAGAGGAGTAGGTATTGCAGCATGGCCATCCCCCTTGGGGGGTGATTTCTCACTTTCTGTCTCTCTGTTTCTCTCTGTCTCTCTGGTGAGCACACACACTCTATAGCAAAACCTCTCCATAAAAAAAAAATAAATAAAGACGTTTCTGCATGGTAAAAGCCACAGTAATTAGTGTGAATCGACAGCCCTCAGAATGGGAAAATACTTTTGTAAACTATTCTTCAGAAAAGGGACTGATAACCAGAATAGATGGGAAACTCCAGCAGGTTACCTGAAAAAAGATGATCAATTCAATTAAAACATGGGAAAAATGAACTAAAACACACACACACACACACACACACACACACACCACAAAAAAAACAACTCCTTAAGGAAGACATGCAAATAGTCAAAAGGCATATAAAAAATTGCTCAATATACCTTATGATAAAGGAGATGCAGATCAAAATCACAATGAAATACCACCTAACCCTAGTCAGAATGACTAAGATTAAAAAAAAAAAAAAAAAGATAAGTGCTGATGGGGATGGAAATTGGTCCAACCACTGTGGAGAACAATACAGATATTCCTCAAAGATCTACAAATAGAACTACCATCTGATCCAACAATCCCACTCCAGGGTATCTACCCAAAGGACAGAAGAATGCTTAGCCAGAAAGGTTCTTACACATCTATGTTTACTGTGACATTATTCACAACTGCTAAGACAAGGAGCTAGCCCAAATGTTCATTAACAGAGGAATAGATTGAAAAAGTGTGGCACATACACTCTACGGAGTACTACGCAGGCATAAAAAACAAGACCCTGGTTTTTGACAGAAAGTGGATGAATATGAAGGATTTACTGCTGAGTGAAGCAAGCCAGGCTATGGAGAGACATTGTATGTCTCTACTTAATATATACCGATTGTCCACACTCTATGGTCAAAACTGAATGACTAGGGACCAGCAGTTAGCGTAATGGCTATGTCGCTGGACTCCCATATGGTCGACCGTGGTTTGAGTCCTGGACCCAGTCGCTTGAACTCACACTGGGTGCGTGTGCGTGCGTGCCCAAGATCCCAAGAGGAGAATGAAGGAGAAGGGATTGCAGCATGCCCATCCCCCCCTGGGGGGTGATTTCTCGCTGTCTGTCTCTGTCTCTCTCTGTCTCTCTGGCGAGTGCACACTCCCTATAGTGAAAACCTCTTCAAAAAAAAAAAAAAAAAAAAAAGAAAGAAAGAAAGAAAGAAAGAAAGAAAGAAAGAAAGAAAGAAAGAAAGAAACTGAATGACTAGAGGATATAGAAACATAGAAAATGGTTATAGATACCAGATACAGTGTGGGACGAGGGTGGGAGAAGGAGGAGAGTGAGGAAAGACATTAAGGACAAAAATAGAGAGGCAAGACATTTATGAGACAAAGAAATGGGTTATTATCTGTTGATGACAATGTACACAGTATCCCCAACTGGACTGGTGTGAAATGTATTCATGTTGGAACATTCACTTTACAAGCTAAGTGATATATGTGGTTAAATGTATAAAAGCAATTAAAATTTTAAAAATGGGAGGTGTTGATTTCAAACAGGTGCAGCCAATTATCATAATGTAGACTCTTCATTTTAAAACTAATAAATGATTACAACTTTCCTTTTTCTCTGCAAATTTTAGGACCTTGACTGTGCACACTCTATGACGGAAACTGAAGGATTAGAGGATATAGAAGCATGGAAAATGGCTTTGGATACTAGAGACATTGTAGGAAGAGGGTGAGAGAAGCGGGGAGAGTGTGAGGAAAGAAGTTACGGAGAAAAAAAGAGAGGCGAGACATTTATTGGACACAGAAATGGATTATCATCTGTTGATGATAACGTGTATAGTATCCCAACTGGACTGGTGTGAAGTGTATTCATGTTGGATAAATCCACTTGACAAGCTAAGTGATGTATAGTGAGTGAATATATAAAAGAAAATAAATAAATACATAACAATGTCTAGATAATGGGAAGTCCCAGAAACCTTTGGGAAATGTTTTCACATCCCCTGCACTTGCTGAAAGAGATACTCCTTTGAAGCTAACTATGTATAGCTGTGAGTTTCCACTGTAAAACTTCAAGCAAAAGGGACCAGCAGTTAGCATAATGGCTATGTCACTGGACTCCCATGTAGTCGACCGCGGTTCACAACCCGGACCCAGTGGCTTAAAACTCATGCCGGGCGTGTGTGCATGTGTGCCCAAGATCCCGAGAGGAGAGCAGAGGAGAAGGAATTGTGGCATGGCCATCCCCCTGGGGGGTGATTTCTCGCTTTCTGTCTCCTCTGTCTCTGTCTGTCTGGCAAGCGCACACGCCCTATGGCAAAAACCTCTCAAAAAAAAAAAAAAAAAAAAAAAAACTTCAAGCAAAATCTATCATTTGTTAATAGAGGGAAAAAGGGAGTTGGTATCTTGATCAAATATTCCATTAATATTAGAATATTGGGACCTATTTAAGTATCTACCAAAAAGTACATAAAATATGTTGTCTCTCAGAGTTTGATGATTATCTCAGTTTTGACTATTACCTAAATTGTTCTCAAACACTTCTGTGATCACCCAAAGAGCATATTTTTAAAACTTGAGTTAATAACATTTTAAAAAATAATTGTGCTTTATGGTTTAAAAAAATAAAACCCACTAGCAAAGTCTGAGTTGAGAAATGAATGTCAGATTGATCCCTAACTCAATCTGTGAAACAGGTCTTAAAGTAAGATAGAAAAACAGAAGGTGATGAAAGCTTTTTATTCTGCCAGGAGGTTGGCAAGTCATTTCCAAGAGGAAGGATTTGAATTGTATTCAAGGTGAAGAACAATAACAAATTTTGAGTTATATTTACCTAGAATTAATAAAATCTTGAAGTTTGGTGAATAGGCTAGTTAAGTTATCTATTGTTCTTCTGGTAGCTATTAAAACATTTGCTTTAGGTGTTTCCTAGGTGAGTAGCTTTCACATCATTACTCATTTTTAGCTATCAGCTTTTGAGAGGTTAGACTTCAGCCTACTCCAAAATTACATGACTCATAAGTAAATAGTACATGGAATAATTTAAGAAAATAATAACTCAGGACCAGCAGATCATGTAATGGTTACATCGCTGGACTCCCACGTAATCAACCACGGTTTGAGTCCCAGACCTGGTAGCTTAAAACTTACACCAGGTGCGTGCATGCCCAAAATCCTAAAAGAATAGAAGAGAAGGGACTGCAGCATGGCCATCCCCTCTGGGGATGATTTCTCAGTTTCTGTCTCTGTCTCTCTAGTGAGCGCACAAGTCCAATAGCAAAAACCTCTCTTAAAAATAATAATAATAATAACTAGTCAGAGAAAGGTATTATCTCAAACCCAAGCGCTCTCTCTCTCTCTCTCTCTCTCTCTCTCTCTTACACACACACAAACACATACACACACACAAAACAGGTATCCTAAATCATTGTTAGATTTTTGTAAAGTACTGTATTGTTGTTAATAATGTTTCTTCATTGAATCTAAAATCTCTCAGAGGGTAGATGTATATCTTCCTCATCTTCTATATATTTTTATGGTAATAATCTGCACCATTTTACTTGAAATAAATAACTGGTCTATGACATCCTCCAGGACTCCTAATTCACAAATTTTATTTCAGTAACACTAATGCCAGTTTCCCCTAATTCAAAATAATAGAACTTGTACACCTGAAACAAGCATTGCTGGAGAAAGAACTTCCTGAGTCCTTTGATATCTAAGAGGCAGAGTGGGGAACAAATTCTTGAGAAACAGATGTAAGAAAAGGAATTAACTTCCTCTTCATCTTTCAGTGCAAACACACACACATGCACACACAAATACTCATGCACATACATGCACACACCTGTTTCACACACAAATATACACAAACATCCATGCCATTTCAAAGATCAAAACTGGGAAAGTAATATCAACAAGATAGCAGAATAAGAGGTCCAAGGCTTCTCTATCCCACAGAAAGTTCAACTAGTGACTATCCACAGACAGTAACACCTTTGCGAAAGTCTCAGAACTTGGAAATAGGCGGTCTAGACAGAGGCACAGCAGTAAATCATGATCCATGTGGCAGTCTTCTGGGTTTATGTTCGGAGGCCTCTCAGTATACTGAGCATGTGCATGCCTGTGATGTGGGACTAGCTTGGGCTGGGGACAGATTGTGGCATCAGGACTCTGCAGAGGATGCTGTTTCTCTCTCTCTCACTCTCACTCTCTCTCTCTCTCTCTCTCTCTCTCTCTCAGAAAATACATATACCTTAGGGGAAAAAAATGAAAACTTGGAAATAAACTTGAGACAACTTTGTAGACTCCAGAACCAAAGAGAAACCTCATTGAAAGAGTAAGAAAAATGGTCTCACTTTGACCACATAGCCCCTCCACTTTCCCCAAGTTGATACAAATGTATTGAGAGAGTATTCTCAGGGTCCACAGTTTAATAGTGAGCAAAGAGAACCAGAGGCAGTTGTTCAACTTCCCTAGCATTCTGAGATACTTCTCAGGATGGCTATTTCCACTCGCACTTCACAGAGAACACCAGGAGTAATGGCATGGCTAGACTATCTGGGGTCAGGTAGATACAAAGCAAGGAGGCAGAGTTTACAGTGACCAGCACACAGATCTTGGTAGTAACTCTGTGTAACTGACAGAAGTGGCACCTAGTCAGTGCTACAAGCCTTGCAGCCAACCTGCAAGGTAGAGGTGGTTGCTTCAGAAGTGGTGAGAAGTTCTACCTGGCTTAAATCCCTAGATGGCCAGCCTCCAGGCCCAACCTCTGACCTTACACCAAGGCCCTGCCCAGACAGACAGATGTTTACCACAGTACAATGTGGCAAAGAGAAGAGGCTAGTTCTGCCACACCTGAGAATTTAAATAGTATTTGATTTAACCTCAAATCCCACCCCAAGACCCCACCTAGGTGAACCTCAGTGGTATATTTATACTCAGCATAGCAGCTGGTTCCACATATCTCAAGCATAAACTCTGCCTAAGCCAGGGGACCAGAACTTGTATTTGAATTCTGCATTTGAAGAACTGGCCAAAGAAAATATTCTGTGTCCCAGTCAAATCAGAGGTAATTATACTACTCAAGCTCTAAATCCTTCTGACTGCAGACCTCAACCAGTGGTCTTTCAAGAAAGCAGAGCCCAGCCTGCAGTCTGATCTGAACTCAGACAAAAGCAGCAGCCCAGGCATCTAGAGAACCTGAAAGCAAGTTCTGCCTACTTGGTTTCGTCATTAGCTGGCCATCCCAGAATGAAATAGACTAAATATTAAAACTCTGTTTCGGGGGGAGAGGGGAAAAATCGAACAAACAAAAAAGAAACAAAACAAACAAACCACCTATGAAAGCATGAACAGACACCAATGCAAAGACACAAGGATTAAAGGAATCAGAAAATCATGACACTTCCAAAAGTAACTAACAAAGCCCAACAATGGTCCCTAAAGTAACGGAGACATATGAAATGACAGATAAAGATTAAGAACATTTCTCTAAAAGAAGTTCAGTGAATCACAAAAATGTGAGAATAAAAATTAAATAAAATTCAAAAAGCACGTGAATAAAATGAGAAGTTTATCAAGAAACTAAAAACAATTAAAAAAAAGAAATCCTTGAGATGGAGAATGTAATGACTGAACTGAAAAATACAATAGAAAGTTTCAAGAATGGGTTTAATTAAGCAGAATACTAATTATTTTTAAAAAAATCAATGAACTATAAGACAGAGCATTTTAAATTATTCAAAAGAACAAAAATAAAGATGAACAAAAAAGAATGAAGAGGGACCAGCAGATAGCATAATGCATCACTAGACTCCCACATACTCAACCACAGTTTGACTTAAAACTGGTGACTTAAAACTCATACCAGGTGTGTGTGCATGCATGCCCCAAAAATCCCAAGAGGAGTATGGAAGAGAAGGTATTGCGACATGGCCATCCCCCTGGGGGGTGATTTCTCACTTTCTGTCTCTCTGTCTGTCTCTGTCTCTCTGGTGAGTGCACACGCCCTACAGCAAAAATCTCTCAAAAAAAAAAAAAAAAAGAAGAAGAAGAAGAAAGCCTTTGGAGATTATGAGATACCATCAAGAGACCTCATAGCTTAATAACTGTACTTACAGAAAGAGAAGAGAAAGAACATAAGACAGAAAATATATTTAAAGAAATAATGAGGGGGTCAGCGGATGGTATAGTGGTTCCACATACTTGACCGCAATTCAAGTCCCTGACCTGGCAGCTTGAAACTCATGCCGACTCTGTGTATGTACATGCCCAAAATTCCAAGAGGAGAATAAAAGAAAAGGGATTGTGGCATGCCCATCCCCCATGAAGGGTGATTTCTTGCTTTCTGTCTTTCTCTGTCTCTCCAGCAAGCCAATACACTCTATAGCAAAATATCTCAAAAATTAATTAATTAAATAAATAAATAAATAAAATAAAAAAATGAAAAGAAAACTTTCCAAATCTGGTAAGAGGCCTACATCCACGTACAGCAAGTGCAGAGGTCTCCAATCAAATTTACCTCAAAGAGGAGTTCTTTAAGGTATTGATAACAATCAAACTATCAAAGACAAAAAAAGATTCTGAAAGCAGCTAAATATAAAAGATATATATATATTACAGACAAGAGAGTCTCAACACAACTATCAGAAGATTTCTCAACACAAACTGTCCAAGACAGGAAAGAGTGGAATGCCATACTCAATGTCATGAAGGGAAAAAAAAAAAAGAAAAATCTGGCAATGATGGATACTACATCCTGAAAAGCAGTTCTTCAGAAATGAGAGATAAATAAAAACATTCCCAGACAAACAAAAACTAAGAGAGTGAGTTCATCATCACTAGTCTTGACTTATAGGAATTACTGAAGAGAGTTCTTAAGCTACATCACTAGGTCATTTGTTCTTAACACAAAGCAGGGCCAGCCAGTAACATAGTAATTAAGGTGGCCGAATCACACATGGCTAATAGCATGATTTAAGTCCCAGACTCGGCAGCTTGAAAAACATGCTAGATACATATGTATGTGTGCCCAAAATCTCAAAAATAGAAATGAAGAAGGAATTTGCAGAGTGACCATCCCTCATAAGGAGTGCTTTCTCACTTTTCCTTCTTTTTCTCTGTCTCTCTCCAGCAAGTGCATGTGCCTTCTAGAAATGCCCCCGAACAGATGAATGTATTGAAAAACTATGGCACATATACTATATGAAATACTATTCAGCTATAAAAAAACAACAAAACTCTGGCTTTTGACCAAAAGTGGAAGAATATGGAAGACTTACTGCTGAGTAAGGCAAGCCAGGATATGAAGAAGAGACATCCTATGTTCCCACTTAATATATACTGAGTGTCCACACTCTATGACTAAAACTGATTGACTAAAGGATATACAAACACAATAAATGGGTATAAATACCAAAAAAATAAGGCAAAAAAAATTGTCATGGAGACTAGAGACAAAGTGGAAGGAAAGCATGGGGAGGGGAAGCGCACAGGAAAAGAAATTTGGGGAAAAATAGAGAGGTACGATATTTATGGGACACAGATTTATTATCTGTTGAGGATGTGTATAGTATTCTCAACTGGGCTGAACTGAGGTGTATATCATGCTGGGTAAAGTCTCTTTAAAATCTAAATGATGTACAGTGATTGAATGTATAAATAATAGTAATAATAATAAAGAAAAAATTTAAAATAAAAAATAATATAAAACATATAAAAGCACAAAACTCAATGTTATAGGTAATATAGAATCATATCCAATATACTCGAGACTGTAATGGTGATGTATAAAAAAATGTTATATGTAATACAATGGCTAAAGACAAATATACTAGAATAAGTATAGATATAATAAATTGTCACAGTTGCAGGTAACAAAATGATATAGATATTACAACTACTGACACAGAAACAAAAAGGGTCATGAAATTACTATGAAAATTATTCACTAAAAAATTGGGTAACCTGTAAGAAGTGGATAAATTCCTAGAAATATACAATCTACCAAGACTGAATCATGAAAAAATAGAAAATCTGAACAGACGCATAACAAGTAAGGAGATTGAATCAACAAAAAGTCTCCTATTAAAGAAATGCCTAAAAACCTAACAGTTTCACAGCTAAATCCTATCAAACATTTAATAAAGATTGCCAACCCTTCTCAAACTCTTCCATAAAATCTGCAAGGAAGAAATACTTCCAAAATGTTTTTATGAGGATAGCATTATCCTGATACAAAGCCAGAGAAGGACATTATAAAAAAATTATAGGCCAATATCGAGGCCTATAATTTTTCCCTGATGAACATAATTCAAAAATCCTTGACAAGATATTAGCAAATCAAATTCAACTGAACATTAAAAGAATTATTTACCATGATCATGTAGGCTTTAGCCCAGTGATGCAAAGAAGGTTCAACATAACAAAAACCTATAAATGTGACACAGCACAAAAACAGAATGAACAAAAATCATAAAATCATCTCATTGGATGCAGAAAAAGCATATGACAAAATTCAATATTCTTTCATGATAAAAACACTCAACAGATTAGGTATAGAAAGAATGTTATCTCAACACAATAAAAACCATATATGGCAAGCTGACAGTTAACACTGCACTCAATAGTGAAAAGGTAAAAGCTTATCCTCTATGATCAAGAATAAGACAAGAATGCTCATTCTCATTTTTACTATGTCTATTCAATATGGTAGAATAAGACAAGAATGCTCATTCTCATTTTTACTATGTATATTCAACATGGGAGTGGAAGCTCTTGCAGACCTATTAGGCAAGAGGAAGAAATAAAGGCATCCAAATAGGAAAAGAAGAAGTAAAACTGTTGCTGTTTGTTAATGACATGATCTTACATTTAAAAAATAATAATAATAAAATGAACATTCCATTGAAAACCTGTTAGAACTGATAAACACTTTAACAAAGGACAGAAAACAATCCAGTGGAAAAAATAAGTCTTTTCAGCAATTGTTACTAGCAAAACAGTACTACATAAAAATTAAACTAGACCTATGTCTCTTATCATTATAAATTTAAAAAAACCACATCACCACCACAAAGTGTATAAATCCTCAAACTATAAAACTACTTGTAGAAAACACTAGAAGACATTTGAGTAAGTAAAGATTATTAAAATGAGATCCCTAAAGTATGGGCAATAACCCTGAAATTAGACAAATAAGATCAAACTAAAAGCTTCTGCACAGCAAAGGAACAATAAATAAAGAGACTGTACAGAATGTAAGAAGATATCTACAAACAATACTTCAGATAAGATATTGATAATCAGAAAATATAGAAACTCAAGCAGCTCATTTAAACAGAAACTAATAATCCAATTTAAAAATGGGTGATCTAAAAAGACAATTCTCAAAGGAAGACAAATGAATGGCAAAAAGCATACAAAAAAAGGTCCAACATCTCTTATCATAAGGGAATCCTAATCAAAACCACAATGAGGTATCATCTAAACCATGACTAACGATAAAAAGCAAAACAAAACAAAAAACAAGAGCCGGTGAGGCTGTGGTGTAAGAGGAAATCTCCTGTACTGTCGGTGGGAATGTAAATTGGTAACAGCCTAATTGTGAAATACAATATGAATTTTCCTCAAAAATTTACAAATACAACTACAATAAACCCCATGATCTCACTCCTGGTATTTATCCAAAGGACAAGAAATCTCTCAGAAAGACACCTGCACATTCATGTTTACTGCAGGATTGTTCACAATAGCTCAGACATGAAATCAACCTAAGTTTCCAACAACAAATGACTGTAAAAATGTGACGTGTGTACAAAATGGAATACTACTCAGTCATTAAAAAAAAAAAACAATGAGAACTCATCATTTGATACAAAGTGGTCAAGTCTAGAAGATGTAATGCTAAGTGAAGTAAGCCAGACAATAAAAAACAAGCACTGTGTGTCCTCACTCAGTGTATACTGAGAACCTGTACTCTTTCACAATGTAAGGAATAACTATTATCTGTCAGAATGGCTAGTTTCAAAATGACGAAGGGTAATACGTGTTGGAGAGGATGGAAAAAAAGGAATCCCTGTACACTGTTGATAGGAATGCAAGGTAATAAATAAAGCTATCATGGAAAACGTGTGAAGGTTCCTCACGAAAACTGAAGCTAAAACTACTATACAATTCAGGAATTCCACTATTGGTTATATATCCAAAAACAACAACAACAAAAAAATCAGTATGTCTAAGAGAGATTTGTTTTTCCATATTTATCATAGTATTCATAACAGCCAAGTTATGAAATCAGTCTAGGTGTCCATCAACCAATGAATGAACAAAAACAATGTGATATATGTAGAAACTACTCAGCCTTTTAAAACAGGAAAGTTATGTCATTTTTGACACCAGGGATGAACCTGGAGGTCATTATGCTAACGTTAAATCATCCAGGTACAGAAAACCAAATATAGCATGTTATCATTTATATGTGGGATCTAAAATAATCCAGCACATAGAATAGAGACTGGTGAGACCAGAGGCTAGAGAGTTGGTGGAAAGGGAAACATTTTTCAAGTGGACAAGAGGAATAAATAATAAATATTTAAGGCAATGGAAACGTTAGCTTGACCCAATTATTTCACATTTTATGCATATATCATAGCATCAGTTTGTACTCTGTGAATATATACAATCATAATTTGTCAATATCCAATAAAAAAATAAACAATTCAGTATGTTTTTTTAAATCAAGACTAGGAACCAGCATATGGCACAATGGTTACATTGCTAGACTCCCACATAATTGACCACAGTTCCAGTAAAAATGGATGAGCTTAGAAGATAAGATGCTAAGTAAAATAAGTCAAGTTATGAAAGACAAATACTGTATGTCTTAACTTAATAAACACCCAGTATCACTTATTAGTGGAAGTTGAAGGACTCAATGGTATAGAAGTAGAGGTAGATGGAAAAAAATGATAAATATTAGCTGCAATATGTGGGTATAATGAAAAAAGTTGGTTGAAAGGTACAAAAGTGCATGTAAACAAGTGAAATAGGTTTTCAAATTAAGTATAAACTCTGGGTATAAAATTATAATCTAGGAATAAAACCTAAGTATAAAATGACTTTTGCACTGTAAGACTCCAAAAACTCATGCCATGTACGTGTGCACGCATGCCCAACATCCTGAGAGGAGAATGGAAAAGGAATAGTGGCATGGCCATCCCCCTGGGGGGGAGGTGATTTCTTTCTGTCTCTCTATTCTATCTCTTTCTTTTTCTCTAACAAGTGCACACACCCTATAGCAAAAATCTCTCAAAAAAAAAAAAAAAAAAAAAAAAAGAAGTCAAGACTGGACTGTGGCACAGAGATGAAACATGACTCTCTGCAAGGCAGACCCACATGGGAAGATTATTGGTTCTAAATAAACAAATTAACAAACTTTTTAAAAAAGATCAAATTATACTGCTCTGGAAAAATGAGGTTCTAGCTTTAAACTTACTCCCCCATCATTTTCTTCTCTCTCAGCCATGAACCCTTAATAAAATATTGGTGAAGTCCATTTGATGAGCAGCTTTGTCAATTTCTAGTCTACATTTATCATACAGATGCAACTAGGGAGGAAAAAAGCACTCATTTTTAAAAAGCTAAAGTCACCATCACAACATGATTCTTCCAACAGCCACTCTGTATAGTTGGCATTTATTCACATTGTGCCAAGCCTGAGCTAGGTGCAAGGGGTGTAACGATGATCAAAATGGACACTGTTTTTGCCTTAGGAACTCATGGTCTAAGTTGACCAGAAATTTCCTGTGGAGAATTTATTTAGCCTTACCAATAATCTAGTCTATACCTGACCCAACCACTCTGATAAACATGGGACGAGTTTCTATCCCTGACCTGAAAACAAAGAGGTGTAATCTGGTAGTGAGGCAAGAAGTACAGGTATGAAGACTGAGTTTCCACATAAGCCAGCATGAAGAGTTCTCCAAAGGAAAGGTGGGATAGTAGGAGACATGTTCTACAAGCAGGAAAAAAAATAAAATAAAGCACTTTCCCATGAATAGTACAAATCAGGAAAACAAACAAACAAACAAACAAAAACAGAGAGATGCTATTTTGCAAGGTATGTGAAGTTTAAAATGCCACTTGACTGGACGGCTTACCAGGAAATTTATAGTTTCCCATTCTACAACCAAATATGAAGGACAAATATACAGACTCTTTGAGAAAATCCTGTTACTGAACCTGTTGATATAGGTTGCTCAATAATCTGCAGTGATAGGTTGTTCCTAATCTTGCTACTAGTGAAATACAGTATGGCTATCCGTTATAGCCAGTCATTTCCAGGACTAGTCAGAATAGTCATGTAGGTGTGTTACAAAGACAATCAATGTTTAACTAAAATATTATTCTTTTTTCTCATGCAACACTGATTTAGTCCATAAGCAAAATATGAAAGAGCTCTATACATTAATTTACCCAATACCATTCTGCATTCCCCTGTCTGTGCAGAATGGTGCAAAATCCCCCAGGTTCCAGAGCTCAGGGCTTGAAGAGGCTAGAAATTGATACAGGAAATCCAGGAGAGAAAAAAATCCACACGAGAGAGAGAGTTCTCAAAATTAACTATATAAGTCTTTTTCCTCTTTTTATTGTAATTGCGGATTTACATGTAATCATTTTATATCTATATGAGGTACATTATGATTTTTTAAAAGCACACATACAGTGTAAAATAATCAGATCAAGTATATAAGCACATTCAAAGTTCCCAATATTCTACACAATACTATGTTGTGCACACCTGAATATTGCTCTACTGGTTATTTGGTAGTATATATTACTTTGCAAAGTGCCCAATAGTCGATTAATGGATAAAGAATATGTGACACACAATGGAACACTACTCAACCATAAAGAACAATAAATTGCTTGCATTTGACACAAAATAGATGAGCTTAGAAGGTAAGATGTTAAGTAAAATAAGTCAAGTTATGAAAGACAAATACTGTACGTCTTAACTTAATAAACACCCAGTATCACTTATCAGTGGAAACTGAAGGACTCCACAGCATAGAAGTAGAGGTAGGTAGGAATAACAATAAATATTAGCTGCTATATGTGGGGTAATAAAAAAGTTGGTTAAAAGATACCAAAGTGCATGTAAACAAGTGAAATAGGTTCTAAAACTAAGTACAAACTCTGGATATAAAATTGTACTCTAGGAATAAAACCTAAGTATAAAATGACTTTTGAACTGTGAGACTCCAAAACGTCTGGTGGAGAGTAACAGCTGGAAAGCTGAAAAGGCAGAGCAGAGATTTCAGCTGCTACCCAATTAAGAGAGAGAGCATTCTGACTTTGAACCTTGCCAATGTAGAGAGGCTTTATAAACATCTTTGATATCACATTAAATCTGCAAAAAACAGAGTAACGTCAAAGGATTAATGACACAGGACTTAGAATTAAGGACTAATGACATATGACTTAGAATTCTTAGGACTAAAAGTTTACCCTATGACTAAAAGAAAAGCTAAAACAGGCCTGCTCTATGAAATTGTAAAATGAAACATATATTAGTTTAAGGTGATCAGGCAACAATTGGCTGTTTGCATGAATTAAAAAAAAATAAATTATCTTCCAGACCCCAAAACTCAGACAGAAGCCTTTTGCATCTGAGGTGTGTCCTGCCATGTTCAGGACTCAAGGTGACTGAAGAATCTCTGCTCTAAACCCCATCTTCCAGACCCCAAAACTCAGACAGGTAGGGTAACTTCTGTCCTTGCTCTTAAATTTTTTTTTAAATTTTTAAACCACTTCTTCTCACCTTTGACCTCTCCTTCCTCTTGGTAATTTCAAAAGCTATTTGCATCTGAGGTATGTCCTGCCATGTTCCCATGTTCCCAGCATGATTTTCTTTTTAAAATTTTTTTGGCTGTTTTTGTCTTTTTCCCCTTTGTTTTATTTTCCTTTTCCTCTTTTTTTTTTTTACATACTTTGTCACTCTGCTGCTTAGCCTCCACACACTGAGTGTCTGGACAGGCCTAGGTGCATGGTAGCCAAGCATTTGAATACTTATAGGGTCAGAGAAATACTGAACCTGTTGCCCAAAGGGGAAACTCCTCTTTATAAATCTGAACTCAAAATCTCTCTCTATGGTTACAATGTTGCAAAACAGAGTACAGGAGAGAAATTAGCACAGGAGAACCTTGCAGTAAAGGGAAGCACATGATCTTACAGTTGCAGAAACCTTCAACCAATTAGCCAAAAGTGAATATACCACTAAATGACTAAAATTCAGAGAAGAGAGACTTCACAGTGAGCAGCAGGGAGAAGTACAGAGCTATAAAGAGAGCACGGTTCATCTCCTCCCACATACCTCTGAACTCTCAGTTGAAATCCCACAGCTCAGCCCAGGTGCACCTATTCCCTAGAAACTGGGAGGCCTTTGTAATATCCAGTTACAGAGTCAAAAGCGCAGGTTGCTTGGTGAGCATCAGGGAAATGGAACTGCAGACAGATTGCAGATCTCCTGGACACCTATGAACACTCAGAATTAATTCCAAGAAATTAGGAAGAGACATATAATCCATCAGATGACCAGAAACCACCACAGAGGCACAAGAAATATGAGAAACCAAGAAAATATCTCTCCCCCAAGGGAAAAGAACCACCCTTTATCATCCACAGATAGTACGATTGAACTCACAGAAATGTCTAATAAAGAATTCAGAATATTCATAGTGACAAAACTAAATTAGATGCAACAGATGAGAGACAATGAACTCCAGAAGGTGCAAGAAAAAAGAGAGAACACGTTCCAAGAGATGTGAAAGTTCTTCCACAATTTGAAAGAACACCATAAAAAAAAAGAATAAAACAGAGCTCTTAGAGATGAAGGCTATAATGCAGGAAATCAAAACCTCCCTCAGAAGTATTAAAAGCAGATTAGACCATACAGAAGATCAAATCTCGAATGTTGAAGATGAAACCTCTGACTTTAAAAAAAAATCATAAAAACACCAAGAAAATAATCCAAAAATAGAGCATAATATATGAGAAATACTAGATACCATTAAGTGTCCAAACATCTGGATAATCAGTATCCCAGAAGGTGAAGAAAACAAAAAATGCACTGAGAATCTATTCCATGAAATCCTAGAAGAAAAATTTCAAAACCTAGAGAGGCATTCAAATATCCAAACCCAAGAAATACAAAGGACCCCTAACACAATCAACCCAAGAAGATCTTCTCCAAGACACATCATAGATTGGCCAAAACCAGAGACAAAGATAAGATACTAAAATTGGCAAGAGAGAAACATCAGGTTATTTACAAAGGTTATCCCATCAGGCTAACATCAGACCTCTCATCAGAAACAATGTGAACACGGGACCAGCAGTTAGCATAATGGCTATGTCGCTGGACTCCCAACGTAGTTGACCACGGTTCGCGTCCTGGACCTGGTGGCTTAAAACTCAAGTTGGGCGCATGTGCGTGTGTGCCCAAAATCCCGAGAGGAGAATGGAGGAGAAGGGATTGCGGCGTGACCACCCCCTCTGGGGAGTGATTTCTCACTTTCTGTCTCTATGTCTGTCTCTGTCTGTCTGGCGAGCGCACACACCCTATAGTGAAAACCTCTCAAAAAAAAAAAAAAAAAAAAAATGAAACAATGTGAACAAGGAAAGAAATGAGAAAATACTCTCAAAGTGTTAAATGAAAAACAATTTCAACCAAGAATACTATACCTGGCAAGATTATCTTCATATGGAAAGAAAAGATAAAAAACATTCTCAGATAAACAAAACCTGAAAGAATTTATCAACACCAGACCAGCTCTTCAAGAAGTCTGAAGGGAGTGCTAGCTACATCAGGAAAACTAAATACACACGCGCCCGGCGTGAGTTAAAGCCACCAGGTCTGGAACTCAAACTGCGGTGGACTACATGGGAGTCCAGCGACATAGCCATTACACTAACTGCTGGTCCCTAGCCACATGTAATTAATCTCTCTTTTGTTGAATTTGCAGTGTTACTGTGGTCTGAACTTTCCATTTAAATCCTGGAAGTTAACATTCAACGTTATTATTGATATTTCCGGACTTGTCCCTACCATTAAGTTGGTCATTTTCTTGGTTGCTTTTTGTTCTCTTAACTCATGCCAGGCGCGTGTGCATGCATGCCCAAGATCTTGAGAGGAGAATGGAGGAGAAGGGATTGCAGCGGCGTGGCCATCCCCCCTAGGGGGGTGATTTCTCGCTTTCTGTCTCTCTGTCTTTCTGGCGAGCGCATGCGCCCTATAGCAAAAACCACTCCAAAAAAGGAAAAAAAAAAAATTACATGAGGCTAAACTGGTGAAATAGAATTTTATGACTTCTGACTAAAACATTACTGAGTTTCTTCTACGCTTTGTTTTCCAGATTTAAGGGTTTTGCTTTCTTTTGGGCTATTGATAGGTTTAACAATTTGTTAAAATGGTTTTTTGTTTGTTTGTTTAAATTGAAACATAAACTTTTCTCCCTTCCTGACCCCTCTGGAATTGGAAAATATTTGTGAGTATTCTTATTTTGTGGGAGAACAGTTATCTGCATAAGTTCAATAATACCTGTTGCCTTGCATCAGAAATTGGAAACACTTATTATTGCCAGGGCTTTCACTGGAAGGTCATATCTGAAGATATGACCAGAAAGCTATGAAACTAAGGTAGACCTCAAGAAGGCCAACAGAAGCTCTTGGAAAGATTGCCTGGCACCATAAATCGTTCTGCCTGGCAGAGAGGATTAGAGAAGCCATATGAAAGAATTTGTACCATAAAAAACCTGGACTTTTCTAGTCCAGCACTGTAATCAGTAGAGGTGGCAAAAGCGCAGCCAAAACCAGAGGATTACCTTGAGAAAGACTTTGAAGGAAGAAAAAGAGACTCATCTTTGCTAGCAGATGGTAAACCACAGAATACTTGGTAGGCAGAGCTGAGTTGGGAAGGTTCATGTTTGACCTGTGTGCTGGGTGTTTGCTTTTCAACAGTTTGAGTAGTTGACATGAAAATATTTTCTCAAAAATATAAAAAACCAGGAGCCAGCAGATGGCATGGTGGTTGGGGATGCTGGACTCCTACATGGCCAACCAAAGTTTGAATCCCGAACCTGACAGCTTGCTTTCTCTCTCTCTCTCTTTCTTTCTCTGTCTTTCACTCTGTCCTTCTCTGAGCAAACTGAAATAAATAAAGGAGGTTAAATAAAATAATTATTTTTAAAAAATATTTAAAACTATACTGTCTCTGTTATTGTAAGTCACAAACTAAATTATAACAAATATTTTGGAAGTTATCTTTAAAATCCAGTTTTTTTAAATTCTGAAAGTTGTTTATCTATTAACTGTCAATAACTATGGAGTATGAACAAATATTTTTGATATGCCAAGTAAATGTTTGTGTGAAAATTTTTAAAAATAAATTTGAAAACATGAAAAATTAATTAATTAATTTAAAAAGCACTCTTCAGAGAAAGAACAAAACCCAGATTGTACACAATGTATCAAACATAATTTTCAGATACAACAAAAAGAACACAGGAAAATGTGATCCATATTTAAAATAAAAAACAGTGGATAGAAAGAAACTACAAAATGATGCAGATGTTATAAATAGCAGAAAAAAATGTTAAAGTTGCAATTATAAATATAATCAAGGCCTAGAAGGTTAAAAAAATTGTAATGAATGAAAAGATAAAAAACCTAAGCAGAAAAATAAAAATTATTTTAAAAAACTCTAGCAATTTAAAGTATAACATATTAAATGAAAAATTCCATACATGGGCAGAAGACTGAAACCATCCCAAGAAAATGTCATAAACTTGAAACAGAAAAAGAGAAAGTTTTAACTCTAAGAAACACAAAGAAAAAGGTCAAACAAAATTAAGAGTCTTAAGAATTTGTAGAATGGTATCAAATTGTTGAACAGATAAGTAATTAGAATCCCAGAAAGAGAGGAGCATTAAAATTGTGAAGGAACATAGTGAAAAATAATTGTAATTTTTTAAATAATGATAAAATTTTATTTCAAATATTTTATTTCCAATATTTGATCCAAGAGCTCACTAAATACAAGTCAGAGAAATAATAAAGAAAACCAACACTAGGCAAAGCACAGTAAAACAGTTAAAAACCAAAGATAATAAAATCTTAAGAGCATTCAGAGCAAAATGACACATTTCATAATAAGGAACAGTGATACAAATGAAATCTGACTTCTTAATGCAGAGAATCAAAGTCAGTGGAAAATGGTATAATAAAAGAGATTGGAAGTGACAAACATATGGATAATTTTAATAGATAATGTTTTCCATCAACTGTTAGTTTCTTTTCTTTAATTGCCAGAAGGCATGGGATCTTGTCAGAGAGACAAAAAGACAGTGGGAAGGAGAAAGAACTCCCCAATGGGGTGTGGTCATGCCATACGTAATCCCTTTTCTTCCATTTATGTATCCTGTTAGGATTTGGGGCATGCATGCACACACATTTGGTGTGTTTTTCAAACTACTACAGTTAGCATTCAAACTGCAGTCACCCATGTGGGATCCAACTCTCTTTACTACCAGGTTATAGGACCAGCCCAATTTCCTGAAATCAACTAACTGCATATACTTAATACTACTGAGTCATTGGAAAAGTCATGACATATGTTTTTCTATGCAAAAACGTGTCATGACTTTTCCAACAAAACAATACTGAAGAATACACTTAAAATGGTTCTAATGAGGGACCAGCAGATGGCGTTATGTTTACATTGCTGGACTCCCATGTAGCAGATTATATTTGAGTCCCAGACCCAGTGGCTTAAAACTCATGCCGGGCGTGTGTGTGTGTATGGCCAAACTCCTGAGAGGTGACTGGAGGAGAAGGTATTGTGATGTGGCCATACCCCCAGGGGGTGATTTCTTGCTCTCTGTCTTTCTCTGTCTCTCTGGCTAGCTTACGTGACCTATAGCAAAAGTCTCTCAAAACACAAAAACAAAAATGGTTCTCATGAAAAATTTTAAGATGTGCTTTTTTTAATCATCATAAAAATTTTCAGTTCAATGAAAAAAATCATCGTATTATGGGAATTAAGAAATAGTGTATATATGAATATAAAATGTATAACATCAATATCAAAAAGTGTGGAAGGATTAAATGAAATTACACTGTTGCAAAGCATTTTAACAATAAATGGAAATAGTACAGTACTAACTCTAACTATAGCTCAGTAAATTAAAGATCACTACTGTAATTTACAGTGGAACCACTAAAATATAATGCAAAAAGTTATAGCTAAAAATCATTTTAAGAATTAAAATGAAATATTAAATTTTTGATTATTCCAAAATAAAGCAAGTAAGGAGAAAACCAGAAGGGAGAAAAAGTGGAAGGACAAATAGAAAACAAAAAATGGTAGACAAAGAATTCTACTTCCATGATGTTGGAGCACCTGGTACTAGATCAGTCCTCCTGACATAAACTATAACCTGAACAAACTATGTGAAGAAACTATTTTCTGGAAGTGGACAACAGAAAACAGATTACTGCAACCCTAGAAGAAAGGACATTCATGAAAGGAGCCCCATAATGGCCCAGCTCTGACTGAGTTCCATTTCCCAAAACTGCAATAGAGAGAATTGCAATCTGACCAAATCAAACTAATCCTACAGGGGGCCAGTAGTAATACAATGTTCTAAAATGCTGAGAACATATGGAAACGTTCTAGGTCTGTGTTTTCAAGTTTCCTCATGCAAACTAGCACATGTATGCATGTCTGTGATCCTAGCTGACCGGAGCCAAGAGTAGGATTATGTTATAAGCACCATATTGAAGATGTGCATCTCTCTTTCTCTCTCATTTACCTCTTTCATGGAAGAAATAAATTAAATTAAACCGAGGAGGCAGAAATCAAGGATCAGACTGGCTAATCTATAAAGCATAGCATGAGGAAAAAAGTTGAAATGAACTTGATGTACAACTATAAAACTTCCCATGTAACAACTACAAAATATACATTTTCCTCACCTTTGCATGGAACCTTTTTGAAGACTGACCACATGATAAGGCACAAGGCACACCTTTACAAATTTAAAGGCACAGAAACTATATCCAACATCTTCTCCGACCACAATGGAATTAAACTGTAAATTAATCTCAGGAAAAAAACTTGAAATTACACAAACATATAGAAACTAAGCAACCAACTCCTAAATGACTTCACAACCATTGTAGAAATTAAGACTAAAATAAAAAGATTCATTGAAACCAATAATAATGAGCACCCAAGTTTCCATCATCTATGGGACACGCAAAAGCAGTCATAAGAGGGAAATTCACAGCAATTAGTGCACATAAGAAAAAGATGAAAAGGTGGCAAATAGACAACTTAACTACACACCTCAGGAAACAGGAAAGACAACAATACACACACACACACACACACACACACACACACACACAAAATATATGCCAGGAAAAAAATAATAGATTTGAGCAGAAATAAATGAATCAGAGCATAAACAAACTCTATGGAAAATAAATGAAAGCAAAAACTGGTTCTTTGAAAAGATAAACAAAATTGATACCCTGTTAACTAGACTAATTAAAAGAAGAAAGGAACCAGATAGATCAAATTGGCAATGTAACAGGCAACATTACAACAGATATAACAAAAATACAAAACATCAGTAGAAAATACTATAAGCTACTTTATGCCACAAACAAGAAATAAGATAAGATGGACCTATTTCTGAACACATATAATTTACCAAGACTGAATCAAGAACATACAGAAAAGCTGAATTAACCAATAAAAAGCAATGAATTTGAATCAATAATAAATAACCTCCCAATAAAGAAAAGCCCAGGTCCCAGTGTTTTCACTTCTGAATTCTACAAAACTTTTAAAGGAGAGCTAACCCCAATATTAGATAGTCAGGAAAGTCATGATGTGTTTTTCTGTGCTTTTTCTATGGAAAAATGTGTCATAAATTTCCCAATGACCCCATGTAATACTTCTAAAAATCCTAAAGGAAGGAACCCTCCCAAATTCATTTTTTGAAGGCTCCTCCCCAAAACAAACAAGGACATAACATAAAAAGAAAACTACAGACTGATATCTCTGATGAATATAGATGCAAAATTTTCAACAAGATACTAGCAAATTATAGCCAATAATACATTAAGCAGATTATACCCCATGACCAGCTAGGCTTTATTCCAGGAATCCAAGGGTGGTTCGACATATGCAAAACCATAAATGTAATACACCATATTAACAGAAAGAAAAATAAAAACCATATGATCAAAAAATAGATGCATGGGGGAACCAGCAGTTAGCGTAATGGCTATGTCGCTGGACTCCCACGTAGTCGACCGCAGTTCGCGTCTCGGACCCGGTGGCTTACAACTCACGCCGGGCGCATGTGCGTGCGTGCCCAAGATCCCGAGAGGAGAATGGAGGAGAAGGGATTGCGGCGTGACCATCCCCCCTGGGGGGTGATTTCTCGCTTTCTGTCTCTCTGTCTCTCTCTGTCTGGCGAGTGCACGCGCCCTATAGCGAAAAACCTCTCAAAAAAAAAAAAAAAAAGAGAAAAAATAGATGCAGAAAAAGCATCTGATAAAATACAAAATCCCTTCATGATTAAGACTCTCAGCAAAATTGACCCAGAGGGGACATTTCTCAACACAGTAAAAGCTATATATGAAAAACCAATAGCTAACATCATACTGAATGGGAAAAAGCTGAAAGCTTTTCCACTGAAAACTGAGACAAGACAAGGCTGCCCACTTTCTCCACTCCTTTTCAATATAGTACTAGAAGTTCTAGCCAATGCAATCAGAAAAGAGAATAAAATAAAAGACATTCAAATAGGGAAAGAAGTTAAATTATCTCTATTTGCAGATGACATGACTATATACATGGAAAATTTTTAAAAAATTAAAAATAAAAATAAAAAATTTATCCTGGAAGTGACAAATGAATACAGTAAAGTGGCAGGATACAAAATCAATATACAAAAATCTATAGGATTTCTATACATAAACTAGTAATAGTCTGAGGTAGAATGGAAGAAGCAATCTCATTTATAATAGCCAAAAAGAAAAAAAGCATAGAAGACATAGGAAAAAACCTAACCAAGGAAGTCAGAACTCTACAAGAAAAACTATTATCAAAAAAAAAAATAAATACACTGTTGGTGTTAAGGTAAATTTGTACAGCCACTATGGAAAACAATATGGAGGTTCCTCAAATGACACAAAAAAGTGGAAATATCTTGTGTTCCTGGATTGAAAGAATTAATATAATCAAAATATCTATCCTACTCAAATTAATCTACAAATATAATGCAATCTCAATCAAATAACTAGAGATATTCTTCACAGATTTAGAAAAAACAATCATAAAATTTGTCTGGAATCATAAAAGACCCCATACTGCCAGAGTGATTCTGTACAAGAAGAATGGCAAAGGAGGCACCTCACCCCGTGACCCCAAAATATATCACAAAGCTGTGGTAATCAAAACTGCATGGAATTGATACAAAAAAACAGGCATGTGGACCAACAGAACAGAATAGACTCCCCAGAAATAAACCCCGAAACATACAGCCAACTGATTTTTGACAAAGGGCACCAGTCAATCCAAGTAGGCAAAAGAAAATCTCTTTAGCAAATGGTGCTGGAAAAACTGGGTATCCCCCTGGAGAAAGATGAAACTGGACCCCTATCTCTCACCATTAACAACAAATCAACTTAAAATAAACCAAAGATCTAAATGTAAGGCCTCAAACTATAAAACTGCTAGTGGAGGGACCAGCAGATGGCATAATGGTTATGTTGCTGTACTTCCACGTAGTCGATAGTAGTTTGAATCCCAAACCTGGTGACGTAAAGTTCATGCCAGGCTCATTTGTGTTCTTGCTCCAAATCCCAAAAGTACAAGAGACTGTGGTGTGGCCATACTCCTTGGGGGGTGATTTCTCACTTTCTGTCTTTATCTCTCTCTGTCTCTACAGCATGTGCCCTATAGCAAAAATCTCTAAAAACAAACAAACAAACAAAACACCTACTAGTGGATAACACAGGAGACACTCTTAGAGACATAGGAGTAGGCAGAGACTTTGTAAATAAGATCCCCCAAAAACAGGCAATAATCCCAAAAACAGACAAGTGGGATTACATCAGGTTAAAATGCTTCTGCAAGCAAAAGAAACAATAACTAGAGTGAATCAGCAACCTTCAGAATATTAATCAGAATATGTGGGAAACTCAAGCAGCTCACCATCATAAAAAAATGATCAACCCAATTAAAACATGGGCAAATGAATTGAACAAAAAACTCACTAAGGAAGACAGCCAAAAAGCATATGAAAAAATACTCAGCATCCCTTATCATAAGGGAGATGCAAATCAAAACCACAAAAAGATATCACCTAACCCCAGTGAGAATGGCTAAATTTAAAAAGTAAAAAAATGATAAGAGCTGGTGTGGTTGTGGTGAAAGGGAACTCTTCCACATCGTTACTGGGAATGAAAATTAGTACAGCCTCTGTGGAGAATAATATGGAGGTTCCTCAAAGACCTACACATAGAACTACCATGTGATCCAGCAATTCTACTCCTGGGTATCTGCCCAAAGGGTAGGAATATAGTCAGTCAGAAAAGCACTCACACATCCATGTTTATTGCGGCAGTATTCACAATTGCTAAGGCGTGGAACCAACCCAAATGTCCACAAGTAGATGAATGGATTGAAAGAGTGTGGCACATATATACAATCGATTACTACTCAACCATAAAAAAACAACTAGACCCTAGCATTTGATAGAATGTGGGCAAATATGGAAGATTTACTGCTCAGTGAAACAAGCCAGAGTATGAAAGAGAGGCATCTGTCTCCACTCAATATATACTGAATGTCTGTACTCTATGGCAGAAACCAAAAGATTGAAAGATATAAAAGCATGCAGAACAATTGTGGATACAAGAGACTGTGTGGGAAAAAGATGGGAAATGGGGAGGGTGAAAGGGAGGAAAATAAGGGGAAAAAGAAAGAAGCAAAACATTTAAGGAGCACGAAAATGTAAAATAATGTTAATGATAATGTGTATAATAACATCTTAACTGGGCTAATATGCAGTGTATTCATGCTGGGTAAATTCATTTTTCATGCTGTAATGATATACAGTGATTGAATATATAAAAAATAAAATATATATAAAAACTTAAAATATATATAAAAATTCTTTTAGAAGAAGAAAAGGTGACTATTCAGAGAAGAAGAGGGACCCAGAAGTCCACAAGGTAGGTTACATGTGAATCTTTGACAGAGTTCAGAGACAGACTAGATAAGGTATATTAGATAGCAGTTATTACAGAAGTGACGGGAATAGAGATATTAGAGGATAAGCAATGCTAGAGTAAAAGCAGAGTGCCGGCCTTGTCAGAGTAGAGAGATACTATTAATACTTTGATAACACCATTGACATTCCATGGAGACACTAGAAGCCCACTTCGTAAGATTATGAACCAAGCTGTAGTGTAAGGCCTTCTCTAGATCTACCCTAACAAAGCTTGAAGCTAAGTCCTACTGAGATCCACAAGGGAGAAAGTTTGAAAGGTAAGTCTCCCAAGATAAAGGGGCTTAAGGAAACACCATGGCCTTTCCATAGATCTGCTCTAACAAAGCATAAAACCAAGTTTACAAAAGTTTAAGGTGACCAACCAGTAATTGAACAGCCTATTAAAATGTGAATACATACTATTCATAGCAAGATAACAGAATCCAGACACTACAACATTTGTATTTTCAAAATAAGCATTTCGTTTTTAAAATCACCAAATATAGAAGAAACAGGAAAATGTTACTGATAGTCAAAAAAAATTAAATTAACCAAAAAGAAAATCAAAATCAGTCAACAAAAATCAAACCAGAAATGGCCTAGATGTTGTACTTAACAAAGACTCGAAAGTAACTATCGGGTCATCAGAAAAGTCATGATGTATTTTTCTTTCTTTTTACTTTTTTTTTTTTTTGGAGAGGTTTTTGCTATAGGGCACGTGCGCTCGCCAGACAGACAGAGAGAGACATAGAGACAGAAAGCGAGAAATCACCCCCCAGTGGAGATGGTCACGCCACAATCCCTTCTCCTCCATTCTCCTCTCAGGATCTTGGGCACTCACGCACCTGGCGTGAGTTTTAAGCCACCGGGTCCGGGACGCGAACTGCGGTCGACTACGTGGGAGTCCAGCGACATAGCCATTATGCTAACTGCTGGTTCCCATGATGTATTTTTTTATGGAAAAATATGTAAAGAATTAAATGAAAATACAATTTTAATGAGTTAACAGATTAACAATGACAAACTGGAAACTATAGAAAAAAAAGGAATTAAGTAGAAATACTAGAACTGAAATAAAAAATTCACTAGATGATCTTAAGAGCAGACTGTACAAGAAAAAGTAATAAACCTGAAGACAGATCAATACAATAATCTAATCTGAAAGAGAGGGAAGAAACTACTGAAAAATACTAAGCATTTTATGATCTCTTGAACAATACAAAATTATCTAATATACATATAATTGAGTCCTGAAGGAAACTGAGATAGACAACAAAAAAATAAGACCAATAACTTCCCAATTTTGGTTTTAAAAATTAATAAGTAAAAAGAAAAAGACTGAAAACTTACATAGTATGCTCTCTTACCACAAAATTATAAATTAGAAATTAATAATAATGAGATAATTAGAAAATCTCCTAGTGTTTGGAGATTAAGTAATGTAAGTAACCTATGGGTCAAGGAAGTAATCAGAAGAAAAAATATTAATAATTTAAAACTGGATAATAAAAATAATAACAATGACTAATTAAAACTTACAGGATGGAGTAAGTCCCATGGCCTGGTGGTTAAGAATGCTGGATCCCAAATGGCAAACCCCGGTTTAAATCCAGTCTCAGTGGGGACCAGCAGTTAGTGTAATGGCTATGTCGCTGGACTCCCATGTAGTCGACTGCGGTTCGCGTCCCGGACCCGGCAGCTTAAACTCACGCTGGGCGTGTGTGCATGCGTGCCCAAGATCCCGAGAGGAGAATGGAGGAGAAGGGATTGTGGCGTGGCCATACCCCCTGGGGGGTGATTTCTCGCTTTCTGTCTCTCTGTCTCTCTCTGTCTGTCTGGCGAGCGCACGCGCCCTATAGAGAAAAAAAACTCTCAAAAAAATAAAAAATAAAAAAATAATCCGGTCTCAGTGACTTGAAAAACATACTGTGCAGGTGGGCATGCATGCCCCAAATCCCAACAGTAGGGAGAAATGGAGAAGGATTGCAGAGTAGCCATGCCCCACTGTGGGGTGCTTTCTTCCTTTTCCTTTCTCCCTCTCTGTCACTCTATGGAATACACAGGATATTTTGAAAAAATAGGTTTTTGGGGTTTTTTTGAGAGGTTTTTGCTATAGGGCATATGCACTCGCCAGACAGACAGAGAGACAGAGAGATAGAAAGCGAGAAATCATCCACCATGGGGGATGGCCACGCAACAATCCCTTCTCCTCCATTCTCCTCTTGGGATCTTGGGCACACATGCACATGCGCCCGGCATGAGTTTAAGCCACCGGGTCCAGGACTTGAACCGCGGTCAACTACGTGGGAGTCCAGCAACACAGCCATTACGCTAACTGCTGGTCCCGAAAAAATAGGTTTTAAAAAAATAATAAAACAGTTGTGGGATGCACCCAAAACAATGCTTGAAGGGGGAATTTATAGCTTTAAATCCCTATATTGGGGGAAAAAAATTTAACTAATGATCTAAATTTCTACCTTAAGAAGCTAAAGTAGGAAGAGTAAGTTAAATCCAAAGTAAATTGAAAGAAAAGAGTAATAAAGAACAGAGTAGAAATCAGCAAATGGAGAATGTTAACAAAACTCAAAGTTTTTTTATTATTTTTTTTTTTTAAAGAGGTTTTTGCCTTAGCGTGTGTGTGCTCAACACAGAGAAAACGAGACAGAGACAATGAGAGGGAAAGTGAGAAATAACTCCCCAGGGAGTTTGGCCACATCTCAACCAATTCTCCTCCATTCTCCTCCTGGGATTTTTGGCGTGCATGCACACATGCCCGGCATGAGTTTCAAGTCACCAGGTCTGAGACTTGAATCATTGTTAGCCATTTGGGAGGCCAGCTATGAACTGCTATAACATCTGCTGCCCCTGCCCAAAGTTTTTATTCTAAAGGATTAATAAAACTAATAAACACCTAGCAAGAATAATTTTTTAAACTACAAAATCACAAACTAATACCAGGAATAAAAGAGGAACATCACTATAGATCTAGAAACATTAAAAAGATGACAAGAGAATATTATGAACAACTTTATGCCAATACAGACAAATAGAACTCAGTTTCAGAGGGTTCTGAATGCACTATGTGTATTAAAGAAACTAAATTTATAATAAAAATTCCCCACAGAGAAATTTCCGGGCTCAGCTGGGTTCACAGATTAATTCTATCAGCCTTCAAGAAAAATTTAACATCAGTAGATTTTTTTTTTTATAAAATAAGGGTAGAAAATAGTGCTTCTGCCTCATTTCAAAAACCAGTTTAACCACTGTACCCAAATCTGACAAAGACCTTCCAAAAAAGAAAGAAAGTAAGCTACAGATGAGTACCCCAAATCCTCAACTGTGTATCAATAACTAAATGGGGAAAGGATAGTCTTTTCAATAAATGCTTCTTAAACAACTACATAAAAGTAGAAAAAAAAAACAAACACCATTCACTCCCTGGAAAAATGAACTAATATGAAATGGATTATATACCTCAGTGTAAAAAGGTAAAGCTATAAAATATCTAGAACAAAATAGCAGAGAACTTTTTTTTTTTAAAGCGAGATTTACGTTATATAGCATGTGCACTCACCAGACACACACAGAGAAAAAAGAGAAAGAGAGAGAAACAGAAATGAGAAATCACTCCCCCCCCCCCCCCCAAAGGGGGGAAGGTCATGCCCAATCCCTCCTCCTCCATTCTCCTCTCAGGATTATGGTCATGCATGCACAATCGCCTGGCTTAAGTTTCAAGCTGCTGGGTCTGTGACTCAAACTGCAGTCAGTCATATGGGAGTCCAGTGCCTTAACCACTACACCACGTGCTGACGCCATGGAGAAAATTTATGGACAGCATTAGCCATAAACAAAAATTTGTATAAATTTATCATAATTAAAACCTCCTACTCTACAAAATTGAAAACTCAGAAGTTAACATGAGAGAGCATATAGAAATTGTGCAATATTCATACAATAGAAAAGAACTCAGAACAATTTTCAAAAGAATTACTGATGTACATAATAATATGCATGAGTTTTGGGGACATTATGTTAAGCTTTTCAAAAGCCAGACACATAAAAGTATATATGAAGCTTAAGAATAGGCAAAATAATCTATAGTGATAGAAATCACAACAGTGGTTGCTATTAGGAAGTAAGGATTGAAAGGAAAGGAATAGGAGTAAATTTTATCATCTAAAAATTTTACTTCAATTTTTTTGGAAGTGAATATGGGAAAGAAAATCTCAGTTCCTACCAATTTATGTAATTTTCCACATACATTTTAAACATTACCAAGTTATAAAATCCAAGTAACACATGTGTCTTACCTGAACCCAATTATAGATCATTGCAGTGCTAAAGTAGAATGTTTCAAAATTCATCCATTTAATATTCTACAGATTAGGAAACCAGCAGACAGCGTAATGTTTATGTTACTGGACTCCCAATATGGCTGACCACGGTTTGATTCCCGGACCTAAAGGCTTGAAACGTGGACAAAATTCCAGGAGGAGAATGGAGAAGGGATTGTGGCATGGCCATCCCCCTTGGAGGGCAATTTCTCACTTTCTGTCTCTCTGTCTGTCTCTGCCAAGCACATGCACCCTATAGCAAATATCTCTCTAAAAAAAAAAAAAAAGAAAGGTGCATTCACAATAGGGCAGCAGGCAGCCAACAGCATCAAGTTTCATCTGCTATCTGCTTCCTTCCTTTACCTCTCCATAGTGCTCAATATCTAAGGAAAACCCACCTGAACCCTATGGAGACAAAAAAAATGTCTATAAATTTTCAGTCCTTGCCACCGTAATCTAGGAATAACTCCAAACAAAGCTTGTCATCAAGACAACAGCCAGGAACAATTCAGAAGCAATCACTTCCTCAGTAGCCCCATAAAGGTTACTCAAGTGAGTGAGACTGACCTTTCCCAGCACTAACCCAGGATTCTAATCAAGCTGACATGAAGATGAACTTATTTTGTCCAGCTGGCTGCAAAAACATCTATGAATTCTTTCTTGCTCACCCTTATGCTAGCCTTTCCCTCCCCTCTTCCTGTTTCTTTTCTTTTTCACACATGCACAGTCACGTCGTCATATAAGACAAGTGAACACTGAATCTTATGGGTAAAAAAACAGATGTTTTCCAATTTTCCTTCACAAAACCATATTTTATATCAGGTTCTTCTATGGATTTATAGCCAATGAAGAGATGTTACTACATTAGCTCATGAAGGGGGATGATAAAAACTGGAAAGGAAGAATCAGACAAGGCAAAGAGAAGCTATCCAGAAGGCTGCAATTGGAGAAGCATGACAAATGGGCAGCACAGTTTTAGAGGGTTCCGGCAGAAAGGCAGATTGCCTGACTGGGAGAGATTCTCCACAGCTGGAGCATCGCATACACCATCTGGAATTTTTTAAATCTGCTTTCCCCAGGTGATCTGATTCTCAGAGTGCCAGTAGAGATGAGAAAAGGGGGAATTGTACAGCTCAGAACAGCTTCAAATGCTCCCTAAATTAGTTAATGAAATCTTTGAATCAGTTTCAGCTTTTCCTTCAAACTGAGCCTCAAGTTGTTGTTATTTCCTTACAAAGAACTGAATGTTTGTAGTTTAACCCCTAAAGGCTTTCTGTACAGCAGAATAAAATGGTATTCCCAACACAGTGGTCAAACATGGTGTTCAAATTGTTGGATCTAGTCCAAATTTCCCAAATGCCAACAAAACTTCTTTTTGAGCCTCACTCCTCTTGACTAGTCATAACACTACTTTTAGCTGTTGCCAGGTGAAGAGCCTATGTACTGAGATCCTTGATTCTTTCCCAGATGGTCGAAACTCCAGATTTAAATCAATAAAGGGAAAATAAGTTTAAAAATTAAGAACAACCGTAAGCCCTCATAATAATGAAAGATGCTTCACTTTTTCCACAGATCCATAAGTGTGTGTGAATATGGCAGTAGAGTTGAGTGGGGATGTATAAAAGAAAAAGAGAGAAAAGGCTTAAAGGGAAATAAGAGAACTAGAGAAGAAATAAAAGATAGCAGGAAAGGAATTTTGCCCTATCCTCATTTCTACTCCCCACTTTTTAAGGGAGAGTATCTTCTCTTTTTCTGTACCCTTTCTTAATGTCAGTGACGATGAAAGAACAGTCAAAGTAGAAATTTCTTAAAAGCATGGAAGGAATTTATTTTAGATATATATACTTAATTTAGCTATCTCCAGGTATCCACTGGCCCTGAGAATGAAAAGCTCACCACAGTTCCTCACAGTACAGTAGAACACTTCAGTTAAAAAAAATCTACTATGAGTAAAGCCCCACATGAAACTCTTGTTGCAACCATCTTGAAACTTGGATAATGGTCTTTATTGTTATAAAATAGTGATTGGTATCTATAGCCCACAAGCTATGTTCAGCCTTCTGACTGTTTTAGATAGTCTATAAGCTAAAATGGTTTTTATACTCTTAAATGGTTGAAAAAAATCTAAAAAGGATAATATTTCATGGCACATGTATACATATGTGTATGGAATCCAAATTTCAGTACTCATAAATTGGAACATAGCCATGTTCATCCGTTTACATATTGCCTATGGTTGCTTTTATGCTACAGTGACAGAGTTGAGTAATTGGAACAGCCTGCATGGCCTACAGAGCTTAAAATAATTACTTTGTGATCACAAACATTTTCATCTACTAATGCTTTACTTTGATAAAAGCTATTATGAGAGTATAGGTACCACATCTTTTCTTTCCTCTCTTTTTAATAAAAACACTAACATGTCTACCCAAATAAACTAGCATCCCTAGCTAGTAACTCACTTGCTAAGAACAACAATTTGTATGTAGTTTCCAAAGAGAAAAAAAAAAAAGAGTTGAGTGAAAAAATATACAAGAGGAGCAGTGTGTGTGTGTGTGTGTGTGTGTGTGTGTGTGTGTGTGTTTGTATTAGGTTTTTGCCTGGGGTGTGTGCAATCTTCCCCCCCTTCAAAGTGGGTGTTGACCACATCGCAATCCCTACTCCTCCATTCTCCTCCCAGGATTTTGGGCATTCTCCTCCAGGATACACATGCCCCCAAACATGATTTTCAAGTCACCTGGTCTAGGACTCAAACCACGGTTAACCATGTGGGATCCAGTGCCTTAACTACCACATCATCTTCTGGCCTCAAAAAGAACAGTTTAGGGAACTAGCAGTTAGCATAATGGCTATGTCGCTGGACTCCCATGTAGTCGACCGCGGTTCGCGTCTCGGACCCGGTGGCTTGAAACTCACGCCGGGCACGTGTGCATGCGTGCCCAAGATCCCGAGAGGAGAATGGAGGAGAAGGGATTGTGGTGTGACCATCCCCCCTGGGGGGTGATTTCTCGCTTTCTATCTCTCTGTCTGTCTCTGTCTGGCGAGCGCACGCGCCCTATAGTGAAAAACCTCTCCAAAAAAAAAAAGAACAGTTTAAAATATAAAACTCTTTATGTTCTTGCAAATCCTTTTCAGAGAGTTATCACTGAAGGGACCATATCTAGAAAAGATACCAGGCCAAGAGCTGGTAGTATACTATAGATATGGTCCTTCTCTCAAAACACTTACATTTAATTTAGAGGCAAAAAAGACACACAAAAGAGTGATATAATAACCATGAACTCTTCACATAATTCTACATATATAAAAATTGATGGCAATATGGAATCCCTTATAGATATAATAAAAATGAAAACTTAGAAAAATTGTATGTAAAATATCCCAATTTTCAAAAACATATTTAAAAAAATACTTCCCTGCCTAACAAGAATGATGAAAATGCCTGAAAAGGCAGTAATGTAATGCGACCCCTTCTTTCCCCCACAAAAAGAAAAAAAAAAAAAAAAAAACAATCTATAGATAAAAAGAGATTACAAAAGAAAATGATAGCAAAATATAGAAAATAAATAACAAAAGAAATAATGAAAGCACAATATGGGCATAAAAGAATGTCCTTGAGTTATATATTGGGGGACATATGTTTTTGTTTAAAGTTAACTATATTAAAAAGTTTAAGCTTGTAGTCTTTAAGATCCTATGGGCAATGAAAACAATGGGCAACAAGAAGGAATTCAGGGTAGGGCTGGTCCCAAGGCCTGGTGGTTAAGGGAGCTGAATTCAACATGGCCAACCACAAGGTTCAAATCCCAGCCCCGGTGGCTTGAGAAATACACCAGGCATGTGTGCCAAATTCCTGACAATTGAGAAGGGACTGTGGCAACACCACTCTTCTTTTTGGGGGGAGAGGTTCCTTTCTCCCTCTCCCTTCCTCTGTTTCTCTCCAGTGAATTACAAATGCCCTCTGGAAATTAGAGGGAAAAAAAATAATTCAAGGTAACAAAGCATCTGGTGACAGGTAGGGATGACAATGAATCCAGACACTCAGAAAAGGTTCTGAAGTAAGGTAGTAATTTATGGAAGAGTACAATTCTTTGAAGAGAGCTCAGCAAAAAAGAAATCCAGATATTAAGAGAAAGGGGTGATACCACAAACAGAGAGATGGTGGCGGGAAACTTGGGCAGGAAGGAAATCTGCCTGCCAAGGCAAAGGGAATTCATCAAATTGGAAGAGAGAAAAAAAAAATCCAAGATAGACTGTGGCAATAAACAATGAATATTAGAATCAAAATGTTCTTTTGAGATGATCTACTCTTACACATTAACTTCATATAGATAAATATTTAATGCAGAAAAGTGAACTAACTTACATAAGATCACATAATGAGCTGGTGGCAGGTCTAGGACTCCAAACCTGGTGTCCTGTCTTCCAGATGGCCCAGTAAGTTACCCACTGCAATACACTATCTTCACACCATTTCAAGGGATGTGTGTTTATTCCTGTTAACTCACTCAGAAATTTCCAAAGTTGCTTTTCAATAGCTCATTTTGTAATTGTAGGTTTACTTAGGAGACTAAATATAGCTGGGTTTTGCGGTATTTGTTTTAATCAGTATTGCAGGATAGTTAATACAGGCCCTGGCATGAGAAAGATCTATGCTTTTAATTTTATTTATTCATTTTTTTTTAATTTGACCAGAGCAGGATACAGAGAGAGAGAGAGAAAGAGAGAGGGAGGGAGGAAAGTGTGAAAGTGAGCCACCAGGTCCAGGACTCAAACCGTGGATGGCCATGTGGGAGTGTCCAGTACTTTACCCACCATGCTACCTGCTGGTCCTCTAGAAAGATCTATTCTTAAATTCCAGCACTACCATTACTTATTGTGTGGCAGGAGCAAGTTACTTTACCTCCCCAAACCTCCAGTTTTATATTTATAAAATAGAGATAACAAAAGTACTTCCCTTAAAGGACTGTCATGAAGATTAAGTAACATTTTACATGTAAAGTATATAACATATGTCCTGGAATACAATGAACTCTAATAAACATTAGCTACAGTCAGTGTTAGCTATTGTTTAAAAAAAAAAAAAAAAAAACATTTGCCTTCTCCCATATTTTTACCTAGGAGGGACAGCACAGCATAGCCATTAAGAAGGTTAAGAGCACACGGAGCCCCCTCTGCGATTTACTAGCTGAGTGAGTTTGGGCAAATTACTTAAGCTGTAATGTGAAGTACATGTGAATACATGTGAAAATCTCTGTGTTTCAGGTTCCCTATCTGCGAATGGGACTGTTGCAAAAACTAAATGATAGATTTAATAGAAAGTGCTTTAAAATAGAAATGTTTATTAATAAAAATAAACACGTAAGGCAGGAATTTCTATCTACAGAAAAGCATTGGGGAGAACATTTTGGCTTTTCTCCATGGTCATGGATGGGACAATGATTGTATAAGCTTACAGTGAGCTTGAGGAGTGGTAATGAGGGTGAAGGAGTACAGAGGAGTGGGGATGGGCAGGGAAAGAAACTGCTCCAAGATTTCTATCAAGTTGCCTCTAAGATCTCTATCAGTAGATTTTCTTCTTCAGTTAGCCAGAATTTATTTTTATCACTTATGAGTTAGAATCCTAACCAATATAACATTCTAAGATAGTGATTTTTTATTTTACTTATTTTTAATTATGATTTCTGGTTTGCATATAATCCACATATATCTTTGTGGGCTATAGTATCGTTTCCTAAGGTATGAATACTGTGCATAATAAGAAAATCAAGGATATACACATATTGGGACCAGCAGTTAGCATAATGGCTATGTCACTGGACTCCCACGTAGTTGACCGTGGTTTGAGTCCCAGACCCGGTGACTTAAAACTCACGCCGGGTGCATGTGCATGCATGCCCAAGATCCTGAGAGGAGAATGGAGGAGAAGGGATTGTGGCGTGGCCATCCCCCCCCCCCCGGGGGGGGGGTGATCTCTCGCTTTCTATCTCTCTGTCTCTGTCTTTCTGGCGAGCGCAAGCGTCCTATAGCAAAAACCTCTCCAAAAGAAAAAAAAAAGTATATACACATATTCTTCTTCAATATTGAACATTACATTATGTTGTGCACACACATTTGTTAATAGTTCCACTATTTTTTTAAAAATATGCATTAAATTTTCCTTATTTTTTACTCTGCTGTGATATACTAAAGAATTATACCATGCACAATGTTCTGTACCTTGATTTTTTTTTTTATATGATAACTTCCTCATATAGGTCTTACTTTGCTTTCCAGATTTCAGATTGACCAGGAGGTACACAACACTTTCTTCTAGTTTTCTAGGTCCTCTCCAATTCCAGGTCAGGAGATAGAATGGTTAAAGAAAAATTAATTTAGTTCTTTCCAGTAACACAATGAAATAAAATGAAATGCCAGGAATGAAATATCCCATTCTTCCAACCTTCTCTTTCTTGCTCACAGATATTGGTACCTAGTGGCTAAATCTTTTCATTAAACTTTTTTAGGGTCTTTGTAATAGTCTTTTTGCTGTTACATTTTTCCCAGCTCTCCACCCCTCTGACACCTGCTGATACAAATGCTGAAGAAACCAGTATTGGAAACATACTGGTTTTGACCAGGCCAAAACCTTAGATCTGGACCAGTGATCCACTGAGATTTCAGCCAGTAATCTGTCCATAGGCACAGCCAATGGTCAGAGCCAGAAGTCCTGAAGTAATAAGCACAGTTAACATCCAAGATCTGAGCCAAGAGGCATAAAACCAAGTTGGCTGCAAGAGATGAGGAAGGGAAATGGGTGTCAAATCTAAGCCAAAGGAGTTACAAACACCTCATATCGCTAGAACCAGCTAGAGGCCATTGCAAAACTATTAACCACGGCTTTCGGCACAGCCAGTCAACCAATGGCTACGCCCTGAGGAGCAGTCAGTACAGAAAAGAAAAAGGATAGGACTAAAGTTGTCTTTGTTCTGTGGCTCCAGATCCTATTCACCTACCCCTTACACTTTCACTTGTCATGCTGTACATTTCCAACACTATAGGCCTGTATGTGAGCCTTTCCTCCTTGAGCAAGTCACAAAAGTCTATCGACCTAAGCTATTATCCATATAATGATAATACTAATTCTGACCTCCACAGAGACGTCTTAAGGATTACATGAGAATACATGTGAAAAATCTCGAAGATTTGACAAAAGTGAATTTTGGGAACCAGCAAATGGCACCACGTGGCCAACTATGGTTTTAGTCCCAGAAAATGAGGTTTAAAACTCACATTGAGGAGCTGGCAGGTCACGTGATGGTTAAGGGCACTGGACTCCCACATGGTCAACAGCGGTTCGAGTCCCGGACCTATTAGCTTGCTTTCTCACTTTCCCTTTCTCTCTCTCTCTCTCTCTCTCTCTCTCTCTGGTCAAATAAAAATAAAAATAAATAAATAAAGTTAAATAAAATAATTCTTAAAACAACAACAACAAAAAAACACCTCACACTGAACACATGTGTGTGCATGCCCAAAATCCCAAGAGAAGAATAAAAGATATTGCATTATAGTCATCCCCTCTGAGGGGTGATTTCTCACTTTCTGTCTCTCTGTCTCTGTCTCTCTGGCAAGCACAAGTGCCCTATAGCAAAAATCTCTCTTTAAAAAAAGAAGTTAAACCTTACAGATGAAAAAGAATTTAAAGTGATTCCAAGGGGCCAGCAGTGGTAGTCAAAGCATTGGACTCCCACATGACCATCCACAGGTCAGGTCTCAGACCTGGTGGCTTGCTTTCTCACTTTCCCTATCTCTCTGTCTGGTGAGTGCATATTCCCTATATCAAATTTTAAAAAAATAATAATAAATAAAATTAAATAATTCCTCAAAAAAATAGTGATACACAAATGTGAAATGTTACTGTATCTTATCAGAGTTTCCTCCCTAAAATTATTTTGAAGTCAAGAAAAGTAGAAAGAAAAAAATGTTGCATCAAGCCTTCCTTATGCCTAAGAATGTGGTAATTTTAGGTTTAAAATATGGAGTTATAGCCTTCTTTAGAAAGAAAATAATCTGAGAAATTTTCTTATAAATTTTATCTTTTTCTATTATTCTCATGTTTAAAGCACATTACAAATATTAACACTATTCCTAGAACATGAATTTATCCCTGACCTGGTCTCCTAAAATAATTATACCAAACTTAAATTCCATCCTTTATATATATTTCCATTTTCTCACTTCGTCAGACCATTTTAAATTTAAACATATTTCTTTCAGAAAGATTACAGACAAATTTTGCAATCAGTGAATTAAACATACAATCTTTCCATTTCACTGTTGAAGATGATATAAAAAATGTATAATAAAATTAATACATTACAATAGAACATATTATAATTTTATTTAAAATATATAATTATGGAATTCTATATTAAGCTCAGAAGCAAATGGAGCAGCAGTATTCAAAACTACTAGGTCGGTGAGTTTGCTGTCAGTGTACTCATTTCCCCTTTCTGTGCTCAGTTTGCTTTTGGTGCTGCTGCCCATGGTATTCTTGGCTTCCAGGCAACAAAACCTGCTTTTAGGAAAGGACGTGAAAAACATATTTATGTTGGTACGTTAAAAAAAAAATACGAAGAGATGAAGTTATAACTGCTAAATTTTATAAATCAATTGTTTTTATTCAACATGAATACCCAGTATTACCAAATATTAGACACAATATGAGCCAAACTGATGGCCCTGTCCTCAGAGAACATAGAGAACAGACAAACAAGCATTGAAGTATGTCAATTTCTATGATAGGGTAAGACTGGGTATTATGAGAGAGGAGGACTAATCAGTGCAAAGGCTCAGAGAATTCTAGAAGAAATAACTAAGCAAGAATGAGAGGCATGAACCAGACAAAAGTGGATGAGAGGAAGGAAGTATGAAGAATGAGTTCCTGATACTTCTGAAATCACATCACCCTCATCATCAAAACATGACTGACCCTACTGAGTAGTGAAGCTGAGAACAAAATCCAAGCTTTCTAATTTCTAATTTCTTTCATTATTTGGAATACTATTTCCCTCATTTGTTCACCTCTCTTTGGCTTCAAGGAATCATGAAAAACAACTGACCTAGAAAAATGAGAAGTTATAGAAAACTACAAGACAGAGAATGAATAGTATAGGCAGGCAGCTGGGGAAATGGTTTTGTAAGATTTTCTCTAGGGAAAAATGTTTGGGACAAAACAGAAATCCCAGTAACAGTGTATATACCCCTACAGATTAGAGCTTTGGCAAGGCAGTAAATATTCAACCCCAATGTCCAAACAGAACAAATCTCTGGATAGTCTCTGCCAAATCAAGATTACAAACTGCTACTATATCTTCTGAAGTAAAAATAATCAGCAATAAATTTATCCATTTTTCAACTAAGCAATACATGGCGGGGGGGATTTATAGCTTTAAATGCCTCTATTAAAAGAGGAAAAGATCTCAAATGAACAACCTAAGTTTCCACTTTAAGAACATAAAAAATGAAGAATAAACTCAACCCAAAGCAAAGAAAGCAAATAATAAAGATGAGATTAAAAATTAATATAAATGGAAAACAGAAATGCTATAAAGTAAATTAAGAAATATTTCTCTGAAATGGTAAAAGAACTATTAAACTTTTCTTCCTTCTCTCCTCCTTCCCTTCCTTTTTTCGTTCCTTCTTTCTGAGATAGGGTCTCATTATGTTGCCCAGGCTGGACACAAACTAACCAACCTTCAGCCTCAACCTCCCAACTAACTGGCATTACAGGCATGTATCACCACACCCACTTAAAATGGTCAAATTTTTAACAAAACTCAATAAGAAAAAGAAAGAGACAAAGAAAGAAAAGAGATCACAAAAATCAGGAATGAAAAAGAACATATCACCACCGAGCTTACTGAAACTAAGAAAATTATGAGAGACTATTATGAACTATTTTATGTAAACAAATATAAACAACTTGGATAAAAGAACAAATTACTAAAAATATGAATTACAAAAACTTATTCAAGAAAACAGAAAATTAGTAAAGATTGAATTATTAATTAGAAATCTTTGCTCAAAGAAAAAATCCAAATTCTGCTGGCCTTACTGGTGCATTCTGTTAAACAACTGAAAAGAAATAATACCAATTTTGCACAAACTCTTCAAGTGAATCAGGGGCCCCCAACCCCCAGGCCATGGACTGGTAGCAGTTCAAGGCCTCTAAGGAACGGGACCACACTGCAGGAAGTGAGCACCAGGCAAGCAGGTAAAAGCTTCACCAGTGTTTACAGTCACTCCCCATTGTTCACACTACCACCTGAACTGCTAGATCAGTGACAGCATTGGATAATTATATGACCGTGAACTCGTGAACTACACATGCAAAGGATCTAGAATGAGTGTTCCATAAGAGAATCTAATGCCTAATGATCCGAGGTGGTGCTAAGGTGTTGATAACTGGCATTGAGGAATGGCTGAAAACACTGCATTATGATTAATCATGTAATTATCTTATTACATATTACAATGTAATAATAAAAATAAAATGCACAATAAGTGTAATGCACTTGAATCACCCCAAAACCACCCTCTTACCCCTGATCTGTGGAAAAATTGTCTTCCACAAAGCCAGTACCTGGCGCCAAAAGGTTGTGAACTGCTGCCATAAGGTGGAAAAGGAGAGACTACTATGAGGCCAGTATTTCCCTGAGAGTACTCTCTAAAATCAAACTAAACAAAACCCAGGGAAACAGAATTCAGTTCATTCTTATACCTCTGGGGTCAAGATGGATTCTTAAGGTCAGTTGGGAAATTGGAAATGTTATCCAAGTTATATGTTAAGAAAGCTCTAGAACTAACCTAGATTGCAGAGGCCTTAAATATTTAAGGCCATACCATGGGGAAATTGAGAACAGCTACCTAAAAAGAACATAAGTAACAGTGCAGAATATTTTTGGCTCACAGACAAGTACCGGGATCAAGTCATGAGAACCAGACCTCTCAGTTCTCAATCACTTTATAGATTTTGAACATCCTTATTGGTTTAGGTGGTATCTCATATGTGAGGTCACTACATCTATAGAAAAGAAGTCATTTTCTAATTTAAAAAATATATTTTTAAAAGTATGTTATTAAAAGATAACTTTTTCTTCTCCTCCCCCTCTCATGTGCTTACATTTGTTATATGCCCACTACAGTTACATCTATATAGTACCAATACTCAATTTTCTTCACAGTTGTGAGTGACACTGAAAAAGTTCAGCTAAATCAGCATAAAATAGCAATGACAGTCATATCTAGCATTTATTATTTTGTGTTATCATCTCATTTAATGCTCACAATGTCCATGTTTGTCCACATCTAAAAGAGAGTTATACAGACATTACAAATACTATAAGCATATCAGCTTCTCATTTGGTAGCCTGGGGGGGTAAAAAAAAAAAAGACACAACTGTGTTTACTTGGACAAATAAGACTGAAATACTTTTTCCATAATAAAGAGGAGAAAAGTAGGGTAGAGGCACTAATGAAAAGAATTTGCATTCTGGGTATTAAGGAAATTTGGGAAAGTACAGAGCAAGGTTTTCAGCACTGTTTTCCAGAGTAATTTAAAGATGCCTATTTTCTTTTTTTTAGGTTTTACTCATATGACATGTACACTAACCAGAGAAAGACACAGAGAGACAGAGAGAGGGAAAGTGAGAAATCACTCCCCAAGGGAAGATGACCATGCCACAATCCTTTCTCCTATATTCTCCTCTTAGGATTTTGGGCATGCACGCACATATGCCCATCATGATTCTCAAGCCATTGAATCCAGGACTCAAACCACAGTCAGCCATGAGAACCCAGTGCCTTAACTACCACACTATTTCCTGGACCCCACCTAAAAACTTTTAAAAAGTTTTTCTGTACATTAAAGATGTAACATCAAAAGTACAAACTATTAAAGAAAATAATTTGATAAACTAGACTTCAAAATTAAAAACTTATGAACCAGCTGTGGTGCACACTGGTAAGATTCTACTACTTTATAAAAGGCTGAAGTCACATGGGAGGCCCAGGTTTGATTCCTGGCCCAAGCTGAAGGTGAAGCACAGTAGTGCCTGTGTGTAGTCCCGGCTAGTACCTGTTGAGGCAGGAAGATTATGGCATAGTGAGACATTGTCTTAATTTCTTTTTTTTAAGTTAAAAACCTCTGCTATTTGAAAAACAATGTTCACAGAATGAAAAAGTCAATTCAGACTAGGAGAAAATGTTTACAAATCACATAGGTGATAAAACAACTTGACCTAGAATAAATGATGAACTCTTAAAACTCAATAATAAGTAAACAGCCAAATTTTTAAATGGGCAAAATGTTTGAACATACAATTCTCCAAAGAATAGATGTCAATGGCAAATAAACACACAAAATGATGTTCAAAATCATTATTCATCAGAAAAATGCAAATTAAAGCCACAAGAGATATGGCTTCCTATCTATTAAGATGACTAAAATGACAAAGACTGATCATACCAAGTGTTGGTGAGGAGGTCGAACTATAACACTAATAAAATGCTAGTGGAATGGAAAATGATTACGAGCACTTTAGAAATGGTTTTGCAATTTCTTAAAAAGCTGACCAGTTACAGTGGCACAGCAGAGACACAATAGCCTGCAATGCTGGAAACATATAGGAAAGCATCATATCCTGGCATCCCAGGTTCGCATATGCCCATTATCCTAGATGGCTGGGGTTGGGAGTGGACTATAGCATGGAGAACCTGTTGAAGGTGCCTGTGTCCTTCTCAAAAACAAACAAACAAAATCAAACAAACAAAAAACTTTAAAATATATATATATATATATATATATATATATATATATATATATTTTAACATACACTTGCCATATAACCTAAGTATTCCACTTCTAAGTGAAATGAAAGCATAGTTCCATATAATGATCTGTACAAGAATATTTATATCAATTTAATTTGTGATAGTAAAAAACTGGAAACAACCCAGATGTTCAAAAATAGGTAAATGGATAATCAAATTCCAGTTTATTGATACACTAGACTATTATTCAGCAATAGAAAGGAATTAACTATTCATATGTACAACAAAACAGATGAATCTTAATTATGCTAAATGAAGGAATTAAGCAAAAAAAAGTATATACTGTATAGTTTCATTTATACAATTTTTTAAATTTGATGCTCTAAATATTTGTAGTTTATTGTGTTTCAATTGTACAGCAATAAAGCTGATAGATTTTTGTTTTAAGACTCTCTTAATTATTTTCAGTCCCAGTCCTCTACTAAACTATTTCTTTGAGTAAGATACTATCCAGAGAATAGTCATATGGATCCCAAGTTAATTAGTTGCCAGTTGTCATCCTTATTTTACAGGTCAACAAACTGAAGACCATGCAGGACAAACAATTTGACCAAATCCACAGAGACTGTAGGTGATAGAGCCAAGATATGATTCCAGATATGTCAGCTCCAATGTCCATGTTCTTCACACTTACGATCCATAGGAAAAGTGGAAGATAAGTGGTATGGACATGATATTGTAGTTACCTAAAAGAGCAAAAATGAAAATACTTGTCTTAAGCTATTGAGATAAAAGTAATTTTATTATTATAGTAAGAACACTCAATATAACTTCTAGCCTTTAAATCTTTTAAGTATATAATACAGTATTGTTACTTCAGCACAATGTTATACAGCAGATCTCTAGAAGTTACTAAATTTCATAACTGAAATTTTTTATTTATTGAATAACACATCCCCACATCTCCCTCCTCACTAGTCTCTGGAAACTACCACTCTATTCTATGCATTTATGAGTCTGACTATTTTAGATACTTTGTACAAGTGTATAATTCCTCAGATGACTAGAAACCAGCACAAAGGCACAAGAAATATGGGAAAACAAGGAAACACCTCTCCCTTAATGAAACAGAGTAACTCTTCTTCAACCATACATAGCTCAAAAGAATTCACAGATGTCAGAAAAAGAATTCAGAATACTCATGGTGACAGAGATTAAGAAGTCTTTTCAGAATTTGAAAGAGGAGATACACACCATAAAAAGAACCAATCAGAAGTTCTAGAGATGAAGACAGTAATATAGGAAATCAAGATCTCTCTTGAAAGTATTAATAGCAGATTGGACAGGCAGAAGACAGAATCTCTAAGCTGGAAGACAAAACCTGTGACTTAGATAAAACCACCAAAAATAATAAAGAAAAAAAAATTTTGAGAGGTTTTTGCTATAGGGCGCATGCGCTTGCCAGAAAGACAGAGAGAGAGAGACAGAGATAGAAAGCGAGAAATCACCACCCAGGGGGGATGGCCATGCCGCAATCCCTTCTCCTCCATTCTCCTCTCGGGATCTATGGCACACACACATGCACCCGGCATGAGTTTAAGCCACTGGGTCTGGGACTCGAACCACAGTTGGCTACATGGGAGTTCAGTGACATAGCCATTAGGCTAACTGCTGGTCCCCCCCAAAAAAAATTTTTAATGAGAACAACATATGGAAAATATGAGATACTATTAAATACCCAAATATCCTTAATAATCAGTTTTCCAAAAGGTGAAGAATCAGACAAGGGCGTAGAAGATTTCCATTTGATACTTACAGAAAAGTTCCCAAATCTAAAGAAGCATTCAGATATCCAGACCGAAGAAATACAAAGGACCCCAAATAGAACAAACATAAAAAGATCTTCTCCATGGTACATAATAGACAGGATGGTAAAAATCACAGACAAAAAAACAAGAATCTAAAAATGGCAAGAGAGGAACATCAAGGCACTTACAAATGTTATCTTATTAGCTAACAACAGACCTCACAACTGAAACAATGCAGGCAAGAAAAGAATGGGAAGACATATTCAAAATACTTACAGAAAAAAACAATTTCAACCAGGAATATGATGCCCAGTAAGATTATCGTTCAAATAGGAGGAATGAATAAAATAATTTTTAGACAAACAAAAACTAAAAGAATTCACCAATACTAGATCAGGTCTCCAAGAAGTGCAGAAGGGAGTACTATACCAAGAAAACTAAAGAGAGACAGACATAAATAAGAGAACAATAAACAACCAAGAAAATGGCTAACAGAATGGCAGGGACAAATCTGCAAGTATCAATAATAACATTAAATGTTAATAGATTAAATTCCCCAATCAAAAGACACAGCTGGCTGAATGGGTTTAAATAAAAAGGAAAGAAAGAAACCCTCTCTTTGGTGCCTACAAGAAAAGCACCTCCTGGATAAAGACATACATAGACTGAAAGTGAAGAGATGGAAAAGATATTCCATGCAAATGGAAATCAAAAAAAGGCTGGAGTTGCAATAATTATGTCAGACAAAACAGGCTTTAATACAAAAATTATAAGAAGAGACATAGAAGAACATTATATAATACTAAAAGGGCTAATTCACCAGGGGATATAACACTTATACATGTCTATGAACCAATTCAGGAGCATGCAAATATACATGAAATTAAGCCTGTTAGATCTAAAGGGATAGATGGACTGCAACACATTAATCTTTGGGGGTCTCAATACTCCACTATCTCCTTTGAACAGATGATACAGACCAAAAATATAAGCAAAAAGATACAGGATCGAAATTACAGCATAAATGAAATGAACTTAATGAATATCTATGAAACTTTCCACCTAATGACCACAAAATATACATTTTTGTCACCTACACATGGAACCTTTTTGACAGTTGACCACATGATAGGGGACAAAATAAGCCTTTACAAATTCAAAGGCATAGAAACTATATCCAGTATCTTCTCCTACCATGATGAAATAAAGCTGAAATTATTATAGGAAAAAAACTTAAAAATACACAAACATATGGAAACTAAACAACCTACTCCTGAATGACTTCACAACCACTGAACAAATTAAGGCTAAAATCAAAAGATTCATTGAAACCAATGATAATAACACACAAGTTTCTATAATTTATGGGACACAGCAGAAGCAGTCATGAGAGAGAAGCTCACAGCAATTAGTGCACATAAGAAAAAGTGGCAAATAGACAACCTAACACACGTCAGGGAATAGGAAAAACAACAAATATATGTATGTATGCCAGGAGAAAAGAAATAATAAAGATTCTAGCAGAAATAGAGAATAAACAAACTATACAGAAAATAAATTAAACCAAAAGCTAGTTCTTTGAGAAGATAAAAATTAATGCACCATTAGCTAGACTAAGAAAAGAGCAAAAAATTAATGCACCATTAGCAGACTAAGAAAAGAGCAAGAAACCAGATTGATCAAATTCACAATGAAAGAGGCAATATTAAAACAGATATAACAAAGACACAAAATATCATTAGCGAATACTCTTAGCAATTACATGCCAACAAACAAGAAAATCTGGATGAGATGGGCAAATTTATGGACACATATAATCTACCAAGACTGAATCAGGAAGACATAGAAAACCTGAATAAACCAATAACAAGAAATAAAATTGAGTCACTGATAAAAACAAAAACAAAAACAAAACCTCCCAATAAAGAAAAGCTGAGGTCCCAATAGTTTCACTTCTGAATGCTACAAAACTTTTAAAGAAGAGCTAAGTCCCATTCAACTCAAACTATAATATTTCTAACGATCCAAATGGAAGGAACCCTCCCAAATTCATTTTATGAAGCCTCCATCACCCTCATCCAAAAACAAACAAGGACATAACAAATTAAACAAAACCACTGCTCAGTATCTCTGATGAATATAGATGTAAAAATTCTCAACAAAATACTAGCAAATCAGGACTGGATCATACAGTATTTCTACTTGTAGGTTTTAGTGGCTGTACTAATTTACATTTCTAGGGACCAGCAATTGGCATAATGGCTATGCCCTGGACTCCCATGTACTTCAAGTCCCGGATCCGGTGGCTTAAACTCATGCCAGGCGCCTGTGCATGTGTGCCCAAGATCCTGAGAGGAGAATGGAGAAGGGATTGTGGAATGGCCATCCCCCCTGGGGGGCAATTTCTTGCTTTCTGTCTATCTGTCTCTCTCTGTCTTTCTGACAAGCGCATGCACCCTGTAGCAAAAACCTCTCCAAAAAAAAGATACTAGCAAATTGTATCCAGTGACTCATTAAACGATTATACACCATGACCAGGGAGGCTTTATTCCAGGGATGCAAGAATGGTTCAACATATGCAAAACTATAAAAGTAATACACCATAAAAAAATATGATCATATCAATAGATACAGAAAAAGCATTTGATAAAATACATCTCTTCATAATTAAGACTCTCAGCAAAATTGGCATAGAAGGGACATTTCTCAACACAATAAAAGCCATGTATGAAAAACCCATAGTTAACATCATACTGAAAAGCCTCCAACTTTTCCACTAAAACTGGAACAAGACAAGGCTGCCCACTTTCTCCATTCCTTTTCAATATAGTACTAGAAGTTCTAGCCAATGCAATCAGATAAGAGACTAAAGTAAAAAGCATTCAAATAGAAAAAGAAGATGTTAAATTATATGCAAATTATCTATTTGCAGATGACATGATTATATACATAAAAAATCCAAAAGAATCCACAAAAGAACTCTTGGAAGTGATAAATAAATACAGTACAGTATTAGAATACAAAGTCAACATACAAAAATCTATAGCATTTCTATACATGAACCGGGGCAGACTGAGGTAGAATTTAAGAAAAAAAAAATCCCATTTACAACAGCCACAAAAAGTACAAGATACCTAGAAATAAATCTAACTAAAGAAGTCAAAGACCTCTACAAGGAAAACTTTGAAAATCTAAAAAAAAGAGAGATTGAAAATAATACAAAAAAATGGAAAGACATCCCATGTATGCGGATTGGAAGAATTAATATTATCAAAATGTCAATTCTGTTCAAATTAATCTACAAATTTAATGCAATCCCAATCAAATTGCTTGAAATACTCTTCACATATTTAGAAAAAACTATCACATAATTTGTCTGGAATCATAAAAGACCTTGTATTGCCAAAGCAATTCTGTTCAAGAAGGGTGAAATAGGAAGCATCTTACTCCCTGATCCCAAAATATATTACAAAGCTGTGATAATCAAAATTGCATGGGATTGGCACAAAAACAGGCAGGTGGACCAATGAAATGGAAGAGAGAAATCAGAAATAAACCCCAAAGGATACAGCCAACTGATATTTGACAAGGGCCTGCAGAAAGATGAAACTGGACCCTATTAACTAAAATCAACTCAAAGATCGAAACTTAAGACTTCAAACAATAAAACTACAAGTGGATAACACAGGAGACACTCTTGGAGACATCAGAGTAGGTAAAAACTTCTTAAATAAACTCCCCAAAGCACAGGCAATAATCTCAAAAAAATAGACAAGTGGCACTATATCAGTTTAAAAACCTTCTTCACAGCAAAAGAAATAATAATTAGAGTGAATCAGCAACCTTCAGAATAGGAGAATATATTTGCAAACTATGCCTAAGATATGGGACTGATAACCAGAATATGCAGGGAACTCAAGCAGCTCACCCTCAAAAAAAAAAACAAAAGACCAACTCAATTAAAAGATGGGCAAATGAGCTGAACAAACGGCTCTCTAAGGAATATAACAAAAAAGCATATGAAAAAATGTTCAGCATCTCTTATCATAAGGAAGATACAAATCAAAACCACAAATAGATACCACCTAACCCCAGTGAGAATGGCTAAAATAAAAAAATTAAAAATGTTAAGTGCTGGTGAGGCTGTAGTGAAAAGGAAACTGTTACACTGTTGATGGGAATGTAAATTAGTATAGCCTCTGTGGAGAACAATATGGAGGTTCCTCAAAAACCTAGAAATACAATTACTATATGATCCAGCAATTATACTCCTAGGTATCTACCCAAATGACAGGAATACACTCAGTCACATAAGTACTTGCACATCCATGTTTATTGTGGCATTATTCACAAATGCTAAGGCATGGAACAAACTCAAATGTCCACAGATGAATGGACTGAAAAACTGTAGCACATATACACTATGAAATACTACTCAGCCATTCAAAAAAAACAAAAACAAAAACAAACAAACAAACAAACAAAAATGAGACCCTGGCATCTGATAGAAAGTGGGAAAACATGAAAGATTTACTGCTAAGTGAAGCAATTCAGACTATGAAGAGGCATTGTATGTACCCTCTCAGTATACATCAACCCTCTCAAAATATACCAAATACCCACACTCTATGGCAGAAACTGGAATACTGTAAGATATTAAAGCATGAAGAACGACTGTGACTACCAGAGACAGTGTGGGAGGAAGGTGGGAAATGAGGGAGGGTCAGAAGGGAATCAACTGGAATAAAGAAAGAAGTAAAATATTTAAGGGACACAAAAACGGAAAACTATCTGTTGATAAGGGATACAATATAATATCTTTAACTGGACTCATATGCAGTATATTCATTCTGGATAAATTTATTTTGAATGCTATAATAATATACAGTAATTGAATGTATAAAATAAAAAATATATATGTAAACAAAGACTAATAATATATCTCCATTTCATTAGGATTATTTTCAGGAGTTCTGTCTTGTTCAATTTTTTAGAGATATATTTCTGTTTCTTCATTTTCCTTGATATTTTGTGATGGCATCTGCATCTGAGAAAATAGTTGATTTTCACAGACTGGTCTCATACAGGAGAAGGCCTTCATCATTCAGCCCAGCCAGAGATTCTGGGCACCTTTCAAATCTTTGTGCTATTCCAACCTGCTTTCTTTGTTCTTAGCTGCATCCAGGAATCAAGAATATGTAGAGTCCTGTCAGCAATAAAGAAAAAATGAGACTGAAGCTAGTCCCTTAAGTCTCTGGAAAAGTTGGATTATTCAATACTCTATTTAAGTCCTTTCTTCCATCAGGGAAAAACTGGGATCTGGGGTTCACCCCTGTTTGCTCTGCACTGAGTCAAGTACAGTGGCTATGATAGCTGCTGGTTCAAATCATAGACTTTGTTCACACTGGCCCCTACACAACAAGAGTACTCTGGGTCCTATTGTGCTCCAAATTAGGTTAATACCTTAGGAAGCTGTGAAATGGGATTTTTCATCCACTTATTCTGTACTGAACCAGGAGAATGCAATGAAAACTTCTAGCCCAAACCATTATCTCTGCTTTCACTGGTCCCAGGTGGATAGAGTATGCCATGTCCCATCAGCACTCTGAGACAGGCATACAGTTGGTCAGCTCTCAGACAAGAGAGGTGTCAAACACAAGGCCTAACTCTTTCCTTCCCCAAGGAGAAGCTGGGATCTGGGATTTTTCACCCATTCTCTCTGTGCTAAATCAGGTATAAAGAATCAGGTATAAAGGCAGCCAGCCTGAAGCACCATCTCTGAACTCACTAGGTTCTGGGGCTGCTAGGGTATGCTGGGCCTTGTTAGCACTTTGAGACAGGCAAAACAGAAATCAGCCCTTGTGCACAGCCAGAGAATGTGGAGCATTGGATGCCTGGTCCAAATCTTTATTCCATGAAGAAGCTAAGAGCTTAAGTTTTTCATCCGTTCACTTTTTGGTGAGCCATAGGGTGACCGCCAGCCCAAACTGCCATCTTTGTTCTCACTGATTCCCAGGCAACTAGAGTATGCCAGGTCCCATCAGTACTCCAAGACAGACAAAACATAAGCGAGTCTCCTGAGAAATTCCAAGAAAAGATGGTGTATTTGGTTCATGGTCTCATTCCCTTCCCAGGGAGAAGCTGGGGTCGGGGGGGATTCCTTCTGATTTTATGGTACTGTGCTAGGGTACAGATTATTGTGAGAAGTTATCTTAAATGCTCATACCAGTTTTGATGAGGCTGGTTTCATGCTTGCCCAGTATAGAGAAGCCCCTCAACTAGTTTCTGAACATGCACAGACGAAGCCTTCTGTGTTTTGTTATTAAATTGGTGTGTTTGTGGGGGGAAGGAGTACAGAGGTCCAAAGCTTCTTATCCTTAATTTTTGCTCAATAATTTATTTTTGAAACCAAAATATTTTAAGGTATAAAATCATGGAGAGTAACTGTGGATATCAGAGACAGTGTGGGAGGAGGGTGGAGAGGAGTGAAGGGGAACAGGAGGGAAAGAATCAAGGATTTTAAAAAAAAGGCAAAACATTTAACAGACACAACAGACACCAAAATGGAAAATTATCTGTCAATTATAATGTGTATGATAATATCTTTGACTAGAATATTCAGTGTATTCATGCTAGGAAGACTCATTTTGTATGTTGTAGAGATATACAGTGATTAAATGTAAAAAAAATTAATTTAATTTAAAAAAAAAGATTTTGCTTGGGGTTTGTTAGCCTAATAATATTCCTTGTGGAATACCATCTTGATATACCTATTTTGGGAACCAGCAGGTGGTGTGGTGGTTAAGGTGCTGGATGCACACATGGCCAACCACGGTTCAAGTCCCAGACCTGGCAGCTTGCTATCTCATTTTCCCTCTCTCTTTCTGTCTCTCTCTGGTGAACACATGTGCCCTATAGGAAGTTTGTTTTTTTAATAATAATAAATAAAATTAAGTAATCATTTTTAAAAAGAAAAAAATATAAGTATATTCCTACTTTAAACTATCTTCACCAAAAAAATATTAATAATACCAATGTAAAATTCTTTTGTTGCATCTTATCTAATAAACAATATGATTAAACCTGTAGAATGTAGAAGTAATGACTTTGGGGACAAACACCATGGTACATTTCCTTCCTTCTTTAAGCCATAGGTCCTGTGAGGGTAAGGTTTCTTTGGCATTGACTCAGGAAAGCCTGAAGCCTTATAGTCTTAGGTATGTGAGAAAATAATGTTCAGAGTTCATCATGTTATTTTAGTTGGCATTACCATGACACCACTCAATTATTTTGTAAATCCAAGTCTACTTGTTTCTGATTTAGTTCCACTAACAAGTCAAAGTGATGGTTTATAAATGCTGTTTGAGATTTAAGGCAATACTCAAGTGTTATCTTTTGAAATAAGGGAGAGTGAATCAGAAGCCATCATTCAAGTGGCAGATAGGTTAAATATCCTTTACACAAATAAGCTCTATCAGTTTCCACTAAAACCTAGACTCTTGGCAAATACACTCTCTTAACATGTACAATGAATTTTTTTTCCCTATTTGTAGGGCAAAATTCCTCTTACATCTTGGTTCAGTTTATTCCATCTCATATAATGTTGGTTATAAAATCATACTGTTTAATTCTAGAATACTCAAGAAGTGTATTAGGTCAGTAGAGAAGTGAAGAACAGAGAACATGAGACCAGGGCTAGTAGAAGTGGATATATTCAAAGGCTAATAGATGACAAACAGTAAGAAATGGGAATGTGTATAATCACAGATCTCTCTTGAAATGGAGGTGGTACACGGAGTGATTGAAGATAACCTACATGTCTTGGTTTTTAAATATTGCTATCAATTCACACAGCTAAATGGGAAAGTGAATGATAACCATTATCTTCACCTCTCCTCTTAGTTGCTCATGAAACTTTCATGTTGATCTCCAACTCCCTACATACCTTTTTCCTGTTCAAGAATGAGGAAAAAGTGTTGGTATAATGAAAGAAAAAGGAGGAGAAGGGAGAAGAAGAGGAGTAAATGGGAAGTAGGAGAGAAGGAACTAGATAAGAAGTAATGGGAACTGAGAGAAAAGAAAAGAAGAATATGAAAATATCTGAGCATTTGATACATTTAGAAACTGAAACAGTTTTCAACTATGGCCCCAGATTCTTAAAAATCTTCTCATTGAGAATTGGATTCTATGTCCCTTTCCCTTGAATCTAAATAGGCCTTTTGCCACGTCTACCAGTGGAGTACAACAAAAGTAACATTATGGGCTATATCAGGTCATAGAACAGTCATAACGTATTTTTGCATAGAAAAATATGTCATGACTTTTCCAATAACCCAATATAAGATTTGTACAGTAAAGGCTAAAAAGCTTCCATTTGGTTCTTTTAACTATATGCTCTCTGAAAGTCATTCTAATAGGTTATTTTTAACCTTATCAACCCATTGGGAGAAGCTCAAGTCACATTGAGAGGTCACATGTATGCTCTCCAGTCAATAAGCCCAGTCAAGTTTAACCTTTGAGTCAACCCATGACAGACACCAGAAAAATTAGTCAAGAAGTCGTAGGCAGGCAAACTATGCCATCACACAGGGGCCCATGTTTAGAAAGGATTTATGCTTGGTTTAAAGTTCTATAGTTGCCTCTTTAAAATTCTTAATACTTTTATCTTTTTTAAAAGAATTATTTATTGTATTTCATTTGTTATTATTTTTCTAACTTGATGAGAGAGAGAGGGAGAGAGAGAGAGAGAGAGAGAGAGAGAAAGAGAGAGAGAAACAAGAAAGCAAGCCACCAGGTCCAGGACTTAAACCATGATCAGTCATGTGGGAATCCAGCACCTTTAACCACCACGCCACCTGCCAGCCCCTAATACTTTTATCTTTACCTTGTGTTTTATAAGTGAAGTCTGATAGGACAATAGAACATGTGTGTGAGCAGAAGATGCACACAATATGCATGTCTGCTACAGTTCCTTGCTGTTCCATTAGCATATAGCAGTCATTATACCCACTATACTGTTTCTATTACATGCTTAGTTTATATCTGAGACTCTGTGCTAAAAAAAGGGTTCCACACTAGCTGTTATTGCCATCTTGAAATTCTTGATAACTGTACCTTTCAACTTAAGTTTTGTAATGAGGTCCAATTGAATAATGGAGCATAAATAGGAATAGAGAAGATATGCGCAAACCTCTGCCATTCCTTGTTGCCCCTTTAGCATATGGCTTTCATAATGCTCTATGAGCACCAAATTCCTATGGATCTACAATATGAAGCAGTTCAGCAAGATTCAAACCAAGTCCATGGTAAGCATGTTACACCTATGACTGAGTAAGTAGAGGTATCAACATTCCAGAGAAGTCATACTGTCCATTCAAGCTAGAATTTTCTTTGAACATAGAAAGAAGGCAATGACATTATAAGAAATACAAATGATCAAGGAAGACTATTAGATCCTTTATTACTTAAGTTTCTTCTCTGCATTAGTCAACCACTTACAATAAATGATGACATGAAAAGAAAGAGAAAGATAAAGTAACCAATAGTTCCTTTCACTTTCAAGTCTTTGTTCTTTATCAACAAGTCAAAAGTAGAAAATGCTGGTCAAAGGTATATGCATCAAACGATGAAGTGAAAAAACTGTCAGGTTAGACTTTTACAACATTTCCACTGTTCTAGTGAGAGAAAAAAAAAGTATGTATTCACACAGAAGCTACAAAATACAAGTTCTACATACAAATTAAATACCCTTACATATAAATATATTTGTATTTAAAATTTGCATTGCACAATATGAAGAAGACTAGTGGTCCACCTTCTCTCAAGTAATACTTCAATCTCTTTATAATGTCATTTTCTGTCATTTAGCCTAAACGCCGAGTTGAGAATTCACAAACTCTCTTAAGACTCAAGTTCTTCATCTGCAAAACAGGAATAAGCAATACCGTGTAGGATGACGTTGCATATTAAAAATGATGTCTTCAAAGCCCTTAGCACAGCACCTGGACATATTAGACATTTAGTAAGTAGATACTAAAGTATTGCTCTGTTACTACTAAAAATGATGATAAGAATAATGATATACAGTTTCTCAAAGCTAACTATTTGTTTTTAGATAGCTCTGTTGCAAAGACCTTTCACATAGTGAACTAAAATGCATTTCCTTTCAAATTATACAGTGGTTTATCCTTCTTCCACAACTCTTCAGGTAAATAGAGGCAATTACAGAGTTTATCTTTTAAAAGCTATGAAAGTTGCTGTACACAAATAATTTTTAAGAATTATTTTATTCATCGCTATTATTTTTTTTAACTTGACCAGAGAGAGACAGAGAGAGAGAAAAGGAAAGTGAGAAAGCAAACCACCAGATCCAGGACTTGAACTGTGGTAGGACACGTGGGAGTCCAGCACCTCAACCACCATGCCAACTACCAGCCTCCACAAATATTTTTTTTAAGGAAAGGACAGAGGTGGGGCAAGCGGGTGGTGTAGTGGTTAAGATGCTGGACTCCCACATGGCTGACCATGGTTCGTGTCATGGATCTAATAGCTTGAAACTCACTCCAGATGCATGTGCTTGTGTGCCCTAAATCCTGAGAGGAGGATGGAGGAGAAGGGATTGCATGTGGCCATCCTTCATATGGGGTGATTTCTCACCTTCTCTCTCTCTCTGTGTCTCTGGTGAGCATATGCACCCTATAGCACCCTCTTTTAAAAACTTAAAAAGGGCAGAGGTAACAAAAGAAAGAGTAGGGGATCTGTTATATATGGGTCCAAAAGAAGAGATTTTACCCTAACCCTAAACCTAAATCTAATTTTCAGAGAAAAATAACTAGAAAATTCTAAAACTTAGAAACTCAAATGGATTTCAAGCCTTTAGAAAATCAGCTGGAAACTACCCTAAAGACCTTGAGGATAATATAATGGAATAATTAATGGGGACCAGCAGTTGGCATAATGGCTATTTCACTGGACTCCCATGCAGTCAACCGCAGTTCGAGTCCCGGACCCGGTGGCTTAAACTCACACCAGGCATGTGTGCGTGCATGCCCAGGATCCTTTGGGGGGTGACTTCTTGCTTTCTGTCTCTCTCTTTCTGGCGAGCGCACACATACTATATTAAAAACCTCTCAAAAAAAAAAAATCATGAACACCATAATAAAGTGAGAGATATAAGGGGTTAAAGTTGCTGCACAGCCTATTCCATGTCTTTGTTAGGTTGAGAACCTAGTTAAGCTCCTGAATCCTGGGCATTCAGTCTGATGTTACTGTTAACTCAGAAATTTACAGCTAAGGAGCAATTTGTTCTGTGTTACAGTTGAGAGAGTATCCCACTATGACCTGTTATATCCAGCATCAGCTACATTCATAAACCACGTATACTTTAACAAAAAAAAAGTTGTGGAGTGAGGAATTCCTTTTTTCTTTTTTAAAGAGAGGTTTTTGCCATAAGACGCATATCAGAGACACAGAGAGAGAAAAGGTGAAAAATCATCTCCCAGGGGGGATGGCCACGCCACAATCCCTCCTCTCCTATTTTCTTCTCAAGATTCTGGGCACACATGCACATGTATTCTAGCATGTTTCAAGACGCCAAGTCCAGAACACAAACCATGGTCAATCAGGTGGGAGTCCAGCACCTTAACCACTACACCACCTGCTGGTCCCAAGTGAGAAATCCATTTTTTTTAAGAACTATTTTATTTAACTTTATTTATTTATTTATTCATTCATTTAAATTTGACCACAGAGCGACAGAGTGAGAGAGTGAGTGAGAAAGAGAGAGAAAGTGAGAAAGCAAGCCGCCAGGTCTGGGACTTGAATCATGGTCAGCCATGTGGGACTCCAGCACCCTTAACCACCAAGTAAGAAATTCTTAACTAGAATTTTAGCTGGGACCAGCAGTTAGCGTAATGGCTATGTCGCTGGACTCCCATGTAGTCGACCACGGTTCGCGTCCCGGACCCGGTGGCTTAAAAACTCACGCCAGGCGCGTGTGCGTGCGTGCCCAAGATCCCGAGAGGAGAATGGAGGAGAAGGGATTGTGGTGTGGCCATCCCCCCCTGGAGGGTGATTTCTCGCTTTCTGTCTCTCTGTCTCTCTCTGTCTGGCTGGCGAGCGCAAGCACCCTATAGTGAAAACCTCTCAAAAAAAAAAAAGAATTTTAGCTCCAGGAGGGCAAAGATTTTGTCTATGTTGCTAAGTTTCTAGTGCCTTGCACATACAAGGTGCACATTATTTGTTGAATGAATTAAAAATGAATTCACACTGGTGAGTGCATGCCCTATGGCAAAAACCTTAAAAAAAAAAAAAAGTTCACAGGAGTACAAACATCTTTAGTTGTGCTATTATTTCCACCCTATTTCCTAGCAACCTCAGAGTCCACATTTACTCAGGACCCAAGTTAAGGCCTAGAGCCTTAACATGCAAATTAAAAAATGTTCCATGTTAAACATAAATATTATATAATTGCAAAACAAACATGTGACTGCTACATGCAGAAATACATAAAAAAGAAGACCAGAGAGATATGAATTCATCTAATAGCATTGAACAAGCTTTGAATTAGAGTTCTCTACCTGAGGGCTCTACAGCTAAAATAAAATTTGGGAAACTGAGAAGATGTTTAGAGGAACTTTTAGGAAACAGACACTACATACACTATCTAAAGAAATGAGACACAGAACACCCAGTGAAAAGCCAGAATCCATGTGCATCTGAGGTGGGTTTTCCCTGCCCCTTTAACCAGAAAAAGCCTCTGCCCCAAACCCCTCCATCTGGCCCAACATCCAGTAAAAAGCCAGATAGGAAGTAATGTATAATCCATCAGATGACTAGAAACCACCACTGCAAAGTCACAAGAAATATGAGAAATCAAGAAAATACCTCTCCTCTAAGGGGAAAGAACAGTCCTTCATCCACAGACAGTAAAATGGAACTCCTGGAAATATCAGATAAAGATTTTAGGATATTCATAGTGACAAAGCTAACAGAGATACAAGAAAAGAGAGACAATGAACTCCAGAAGATGCAGGAGAAAAGAGACGAGTTCCAGGAGGTGAGGAAGTTCTTGTACAATCTGAAAGAGAAAATAAACACCATAAAAAAAGAATCACACGGAACTATAAGAGATGAAGGCTGTAATACAGGAAATCAAAACCTCCCTTGAAAGTATTAAAAGCAGATTAGATCATGCAGAAGATCAAATCTCAGATGCAGAAGATAGAACCTCTGATCTAGAAAAATTCATCAAAAAGACTGAGAAAACAGCCCCCCCCAAAAAATGAGAATAATATACGAGTAGTACTAGATACCATTAGACGCCCTAACATCCAGATAATTGGTATCCCAGAAAGTAAAGAAACTAATCAGGGCATTGATAATCTATTCCATGAAATACTGGAAGAAAACTTCCCCAACCTAGAGAGGCATTCAAATATCCAGATCCAAGATATACAAAGGACCCTACATAGAATCAATCCAAGAAGATCTTCTGCAAGGCACATCATAGCCAAATTGACAAAAACCACAGACAGAGATAAGATACTAAAATTGGCAAGAGAAAAACATCAAGATACTTTCAAAGGTATCTCATCAGGCTAACATTAGACTTCTCATTGGAAACAATGCAAGCAAGGAAAGAATGGGAAAATATATTCAAAGTGTTAAGTGAAAAACAATTTCATCCAAAAATACTGTATCTGGCAAGAATCTCCTTCATGTGGGAAGATAAGATAAAGCCATTCTCGGATAAGCAAAACCTGAAAGAATTTACCAACACCAGATCTGCTCTCTGAGAAGTTTTGAAGGGGGGTATTATACCAGAAAAACTAAAGACAGACAAATAAGAGAACAAAAAAAATGACCAAGAAAAAGACCAACTTAATGGAAGGGACAAGTTCTGAAATATCAATAATAATGTTGAAGGTTAACGGAAAAGTCAGACCACACTTAACACTGCAAATTCAACAAAAGAGATTAGAGGAAACTGAACTGGTGAAATAGAATTCTGACTTTTTTCTAAAACATTACTGATTTTCTTCTATGCTTTGTCTTCCAGATTTAAAAATTTTTGTTTTCTTTTGTGTTGTTGGATTCAGCAATTTGTTAAAGAATTTTTTTAATTGAAATATAAACTTTTCTCCCTTCCTGACCCCTTTGCAATTGGAAAATATTTGTGAGCATTATTACTTTGTGGCAGAATGGTTATTTTTGTAAGTTCAATAATACAATAGTATCTGTTGCCTTGCATCAGAAATTGAATTCTTATGGGACTTTGTGTAAATAACAGACCAAATTGAGATAAATCTAATTTTTATTTTTATTTTATTTTTTTTACAAATAAGTTAGCTTATACCTCTCTTTAGTAAAAGGGGGAATGAAGAGAGGGAAAAAATTGTTTCAGAAGAAAATAACGGTGCACTTGTCACTAGATCCCAGCTTTGTCCATACTTTAAGGTATTTTGTGAATCAATAAAATGTGAAAAAAAAAGTTTAGTATGGAAGGGAGGGAGGGAGGGAAAAGGGGAAGGAAAAAAATGGGTAAAATTATGTTTAATTGACAAAAAAATGAGAAGCTATTTGCTGATGATAATGTATACAGTAATATCCTTGTCTTGACTGACATGCATGGTTTTTCTGTTGGAGAAATAAATGTATACTGTAAAGACATGATAAAATGTAAACTAAAATAAATAAATTTTAAAAAGATAGGAGACACATTGTATCTAGAAAAACTGAGACCTCAAAAATGTATAGAAATAATCTATGATACTGATGAATGGCTGTCCTGTTTCCACTAAGCATGGGACAAGAAGAACTGCCTTTAATTATAGCAAGAGGTCTTTAGATTAACACTCAGAATTCACATATTAAGCAATGTGAAACAATGGTAAAGGCTGCCAAAAGAGAGGTGCATTCTCTTAATCTACAGAATTTCTTTAAAAGAGTATCTATCTTTCTAAGGTGATTTAAGTGGATTTCTGTCCAAAAGAAAGTATGAACTAAATAACCTCAAACACTATTCTGCAAAATTTCTTAATCAAAAGCATCTTTGAAAAATAGGCCATTTCCAAGGACCTAAAATAAATCACATAATAGGTCTAAGAGAGATTTTTTAACCACATCCACATTTGATTTTTTAATCACATCTTAACATTTAACTAGCATTTTACAATTTACAGTGGGATTTCATGTATTACTCCCCTTTATTTTCATAACAGCCCAGATTTCTTGCCTAAGCTTGAAAGATAAAAAAAAAAAAATTTTAATGGAAAAAAAAAAAAAAAAGACGTGGGAAGCCTGATCAGAAGTCTTGGTTTAGAATAAACCAAGTTCTCCACCCCTTTTCAATTATCTCTTTATTATTTTTCTTGGGGAGAGGTATTTGTTAAGAAGAATTCTGAATTTATTTTCCTCCAACAAATTTTTCTTCGGGATCAATAATGAAAATGAAAATGAAAATGTCTTAATGAAAGGAAAACAAAAGTTAAAGAAGACAATGCGAATTTTGCAAAAGGTTAAATTGCTGTAAGCCAGAAGGCACTGTTCATCTGCAGTCTAAACTAAAGGCCCACATAGTCTGTGAAAATCAGGGGGTTCTGGGTTTTTTTTTTTGTTTTTTATTTTTAAAGTAACTGCTCAGAGTTTTCTCCCAAGAGTCATTTCAGGCCTGGTTACCCCATTTTCAACCTGAAATAAAAGATGCGGCTGTTGGGAAAAATGCTGCCATCCATAGCCAGGTCAGAAGTCCAAGATTTGTTTGGCTTGTGCTCTTTGCAGCAAGGACCATAAAATTCGATTCCTCCCCATCCTGAAATAAATGCTTGGCAGGGTAATGCTTCAGAATGTCAACAGAATGCCATAGAGAGGCATTTGCTTTTCTTGGTAAGCAGTGCATTGAGAGGCACTGAAGTACATATTTTCAATTCCAGAGAACTAAGGACAAAACAAAAATTTTAAGCTTTTTCCCCCAAAGGGAAGTACTGGGGAAAACTGAGATATAAAGTGTCATTAAAGTGCCCTTTTTTCTATGCAAATATGCATTAGCTCTATTCACTTACAAACCACAAGGTTCCTATCAGATCCCAGGTAGGTCAAAGTTCCTCCCAGAGGAAGACTCCGATATGGTTCAAGATAGAAACTCCTGTAAACAACACCAGTGCTGAGCTTCCCTGGAGAACCAGTGTTGCTGGGCAGATTGGCTCTGTTAGCTAGAAATCGATTCAAATGAGAGCGACAATTTGAATTTCATCATTTCAAGGGACAAAACTCTAAAAAGTTTAAACAAAAAACCTAAAACTAAAATAAAAACCTGGTAACAACAGAGACAGCACCTCTCATAAATGGATGCCTTCTGTTGCCAGTAGAGTGATTAAATCTGAATAAGTAAACAAAATAGAGCTGCTAAAACAAGTCAATGAACCAACCTGGCCCAGTCAACACTGTCTGAGACACAGAAGTTACACTAAAAAAACTATCACTCAGCAGTAAGAAAGATCAGTTTTATCAATTTTGTAATTCTCTCATGTAATGCTCTCATGACCTATATCCTTTCACATCTCCAACTCAAAATACATCTTTAATTACCAGCATTCCCCCCTGCCTCTAGCATCTTTCATTTCCTTCATTTCTACCACCTTTTTTCTCCACCACCCTTTACTTGACCTGGAGGGAGGAGGCAAAAAGAAGGGAAGAGGAGAAGCCAGTGCAGCAGTCTGAGTGCATCCAGAATGAGCAGCTAGCATGCTTTAGCAGTGCCCAAAGCAAAGCAAAGTCCAAGAGGGGTCTCTCTTACTAAGTACAACTGTGGCTGCTCAGTATCAAGTCATGGAAGACAATGGGAACCTAGAACTTAAGATGAACTCCTCATTTTCAAAATAAAGAAAATGATGTCCAGAGGAAGTTGACGAATTTACCCAAGCCTATGTATTTGGGGCTAATATCAAGGTCCGAACTTATTTCCCAGCACCAGTTTGCCAAGCTGCATGCCTGTGCTAGAACCCTCCATCATCTCTAAGCAAGAAATATCTCTAGGGGAAAGATACAAACAGAAAGCTGTTTGTGCTTCATGTATCTCTTTTCTCTCCTAAAGACTTTCACATCACTCCTTTCACCTTGAACACCTTTGATGTCTACCATACTGGTTCATAAACTTATTTACTCAATACTAAAGCTTTCCTGTATGGGTAGAGAATTATATTTATTAAAAGTATTGAAAGTGGGGACCAGCAGATGATGCAATGGTTAGGTCATTGGACTCCCACATAGTCAACCACAGTTCAAGTCCCAGACAGAACAGCTTAAAACTCACACCAGGTGCATGTGTGTGCATGCCCAAAACCCAAGAGGAAAACAGAGGAGAAAGGATAGCAAAAATCTCTCCAAAACAAAACAAAAAAAAGTGTTGAAAGTGAAAAAATAAAAGCTGAGTGTGAGTATAAGAGGTTTAAAGATAATATCTATAAGAATACTTCTAAAAGATACTACTTGGGAGTTGGTAGATGGTTTACTGGTTATGTCACTGGACTACCACATGGATGACCACAGTTTGAGTCCAAATCTGGTGGCTTGAAACTCACGCCGAGTGCATGTGTGTGCGTGCCCAAGATCCCAGGAGGATGATGGAGGAGAAGGGATTATGGTGTGGCTACCCCCACTCCTCCACCCCCAGGAGGTGATTTCTCATTTCCTTCTCACTGTCTCTCTCTCTCTCTTCTCTGGCAAGCACACATGCCCTATGACAAAAAAAAAAAAAAAAAAAAAAAAAAAAAACAGAATAGTTTTCATTATCCTGTCCATACCTGTGTTTCTAATCAAAACCACACTCATTTCCAAAGTGCAAAACAGAAGACAAAAGCCAGTTTGCTTTCCAAAGCAGCAGGCAAACTGAGCTCTTTCTCATACACTTCATTTTCTCCCAGGATTTTGTTTATGTGTCTTTTATAGAACTTACCACATTCTGTGTACAGGGTGGTAAGTCTGGACCTCTCAACAGATGCTGAGTACCTAGATAGCTGTAATTGGGGCTTGAGCCCAGAGTGCCAGCCCTAGAACTAGTCTAAGTCACGCAATGAGGTTTTTTTTTTTTTTTTTTTTTTGGAAAGGTTTTTTTTGCTATAGGGTATGTGTGCTCGCCAGACAGACAGAGACAGACAGAGAGACAGAAAGTGAGAAATCACCCCCCGGGGGTGGCCACATCGCAATCCCTTCTCCTCTCGGGATCTTGGGCATGCACGCACATGCGCCAGACGTGAGTTTTAAGCCACCAGGTCCGGGACATGAACCGCGGTCAACTACATGGGAGTCCAGCGACATAGCCATTACACTAATTGCTGGTCCAGTTTTCCATGTTTTGAGACACAGTCACAAAGTGAACATTCCTTCTCATTTACTATTATACAAAAAAAACACTTAAAAACTTCTCTCCTTCCGAGGGTTGACAAAAGCCTAACCTCCATACAATACCCAAATTAGAAGATCATAAAATGTATTATTTTCTTACTTGTTCAGTCTGAAATATTCCTAGTAATTACTCCCAACACTTTTATTATGGGAGTGCATCTACCTACCAGTGGATGAAATATAGCACTAATTTGGAGAATGTCTGATCTTCTCTGTATTATTCTATGTTTAACATCATGGAACCTTAATGGTTTAAATTTTAATTTCATTGCATTTTAACATATACAATAGGAAAAAAAACTTTATGCCTACTCTTCAAAACACATTTGTAGATCATAAAGTTTGTAAACTCAGACAGTAATGGGCAGGGTCTGTATTTTGCATCTCTGGACCATTTTAATTCATCAGTGTTGACAGTACCACAGAAAAACTTCCCTTTCATGGTTAGTACTTTGTCCCTCTCAGTGGATCTGTGATACTTTCTGGCATCCCACACAGGGAATTATTTAATTTAATTTCTAAGGGCCAGATTCTGCCCTTGAATATGTGTGAGCACTAAGTATTGACGTCAATGGAAATTCTGGGTGTGCATCTGAGGGCAGATTATAGTACTCTGCATATTCCTAATGTGACTGCTAGAATTTTCTTTGTTAAGACTGGTTTGATTTTGGCTCCCTTTTTCTTAAATATGCACACAACACCAGAAGTGAAGCATAAAGTCTGTGATCAAATAAAGGGTTACTCAGGATCCTGTGTGGCCTTTTGACCTAAGCAAAAAATGATATCCTAAGTCCTTTAAGTTCCTGGGTCTGCTATTGCCTTGATGACCAGCTCAGAGTAAGATTTTTAATAATTTCCAGACCCATTTCCTAATTAAAAAGAAAATAAAACTGAGGTTCCAATTAATGCTGATAATTTTTGAAAATAGTTGTCAAGAGCAGTGGAATAAACGCTGTACTCAATATAAAAACAACTTGACTGTCAGCCTTTTCCCCAGAGGGCACATGCATTCACTAGAGAGAAGAAGGGAGAAAGCACCCCACAATGAGGCACTGTCATGCCACAATTGCTTCTCCATTTCTCCACCCTGTCTGGATTTTGGACATGCACACATACATGTGGCATGTTTTTCAGGCACTGTGGTCAGCCATATGTTATCTAGCTCCCTTAACAACTAGGCTACAGGGCTGGCCTGTTAGTCTTTAGCCATTAAATTGCTGTATGTTTTCCCGTTGTTTTTATACTGAATGTTAGTGCAAACTCTAATCATTCTAGGACACTTCTACTAACACACACAAAGGAAGACAAACTGGTAAAGTGGCAACCTAAAACTATCCAAAAACCTGAGACTCATCCAAGGTTTCTCATTGTTCCTGGCCTGATATCCTCCTAACTTTGACCCCACACATACACAATCTCCCACACATACACAATCTCACACTCACACACACTCACACACACACATACCTTCAGTTGCCAAGACCTCTCACTCAGCTCTATTTCCTTAGTATCTCTTTAGTCTCTCCCTTTTTCAGCTCAACTATTTTTTTTTAAGATTTCTGCCATAGGGTGCATGCACTCGCTAGAGAGACAGAGAGAGAGAGAGAAAGCGAGACATCACCCCCTCAAGGGGGATAGCGATGCAACAAACTCTTCTCCTCCATTCTCCTCTCAGGATTGTAGGCACAAACGTGCACACATGCACGCTTGCACGCGCGCACACACACACACACACACACACGTCCAGCATGTTTTTTAAGCCACTGGGTCCAGCACTTAAGCCACAGAGTGGGCCATGTGGGATCCTGTGCCTTAACCAATACACCAATTTCCTCCTCAGTCAGCTGCAACAGTCTCACTGCTCTGGTCTCCTGTCCCCTTATCTTGTATAATATCCACTCCCGGTAAAGATGGCAGAACACTCTTTTAAACTCCACATCTGACAATAATACTCTCATTAATATAATCCAGTAGCTTCTCAATGTCTTTAGGCAGTATTAGCCCATTATCTGAACTATCCCAAAATTGCAAATTCAATAAAGTTAATCTAGATTTTTCTACCAATCTATTCAAGTTCAGTAAGACTTACTACAAACCCTGAATTAAGCTCTAAATTCTCTGCAATTTTTTAATCCCTAGACTTAAAAAAATACTTAATGATGATATACACGTTGTTACACCAAATTGTTACAATGCATAATAAAAACTAAAATGCAATATATTTTAGCTTAAAAATTTCAAAAGAGAAAGATAAATCTTTTATCTAACAGGAATGTTTTTGTGGTTATTTAGACTTTGAATTAACTAATCTGAGGACTAGGTACTTACATTAAAAATTAATTATCAGGCCAGCCCTGTAACACAGTGGTTAAGCACTGCAAAGAGGAAGCTGGATCCCAAATGTCCTACTAGGGTTCGAGTCCTAAACCTGGATGCTTGCAAAACACAAGGCATGCACATATATGTGCCCAAGATTCTGGCAGGATGGAGAACAAGGATTGTAGTGTGACAGACCCCACGGTGATCTGTGCGTTCTCCCTCTTTTCTCTCTCTCCTGCATGCATACATTCTCTGGTGTTTTTGTTTTGTTTTGTTTTGTTTTTTTTAAAGAATAAAGACGACCACGACAAAGAAGAAAAGAGTCGATTATTGAAACTTGATTAAGGGACAGCTCAGTGATGCAGAGGTAACACAGTGCTCAAGCAATGGCGGATCCATAAGGTAAGATCACAGTTCAGTCCCCTAGTTGTCTGTAATACTAGATACACACACACGATCCTCGCTGGTGGGGAAGTACGGGGAGGATCAAGTCATGAGACTGCGTTAAAGTTGCTTCTCTTGTTCTATTGCTCACACTCGTTAAAAAAAAAAAAAAAAAAAAAGAACTTAATTGAATGTTGAAATCAATTACTAAGATCAATCTGTAAATAATTTTGTCAAGGTCAGGTGGTAGTGTAGTGGTAACACAGCTAGAACTCTATGGGAAGGATACTGGGTCCATGTTCCAAGACCTCCCCAAGCATACAAGGGCGCACACACACACACACACACACACACAAACACAATTAGATTGTATTTTAATTCCAATGATTTTTATCCTTCCTAAATTTTGCAAATCTTAAATCTCTCTAAATAGGATTTCCTGGGGTCAGTAGGTGGCATGGTGGTTGAGGTGCTGGACTCCCACATGGCCAACAGCAGTTTGAGTCCTGGACCTGACAGCTTGCTTTCTCATTTTCCCTCTCCCTGTCTCTGTTTCTCTCTGACCAAATTAAAATAAATGAACACATAAATAAAAATTTTAATAAATAATTATTTTAAAAATAAATAGGATTTTCCAAATTTGATATAATAAAAACTAAGTCAGTACTTCTTATATGCCTCTGTTATTCTTAACTCAATCTTACTATCCAAATCATTAAGAGATGCAAGATTATGTGTTATATTTAGATTTGTGGGATATTTTAGTTCTTATAAATCTCTTAAAATACATTACCACTTAATTCATTCCAAATAGGCAATCTATTCTGAAATTTCTTTAAGAAAAGTACAACATCTTAGGATCAACTCCTTTTTTTTTTTTTTTTTTTTTTCTATGAGGCACATGCACTATGCACTTGCCAGAAAGACAGAGAGAGACATAGAGCCAGAAAGCGAGAAATCACCTCCCCAGGGGGAGACAGGCACGCTGCAATTCCTTCTCCTCCATTCTTGGGCACGCACGCACGCACGCACATGCGCCCGACATGAGTTTAAGCCCCTGGGTCTGGGACCCGAACTGCAGTCAACTATATGGGAGTCCAGCGACATAGCCATTATGTCAACTGCTGGTACCAGATCAATTCCACTACTGATGTAGACTTTAATAGAGTTTGGAGGTAATTCAGGTATTAGGTTAATGATATTAGGTTGTCTGGAAAGTCATGACGTTTTTAATGCAAAAATGCATCACATCATGACTTTCCCAACAACCCAGTTTTTATCAGTAATATTCACCAACATACTTTTTTAAATGTTCAAAACTGACGAAAGTAATAGAGTACTCAGGAACTGAAGAGCAATTCTGATTTTGTCACTGTAATATAAAAAGAAAAACAATGTTAAAATTAAAATATATTATTACACTTTAAAACTCTAATATTTTTTCCAAGCTTTGGTTATATAATTTTTTAACGGTTGCCACTTATTTGAGGGCTTACTATAATCTGAGCTCTGCACTAAGCCCTAACATACATGACTTAATTTTCACAACAGCCCCATAAAGTAGACACAATTATTATCTCTATTTTGTAGTATGGGGAAGTTGAGGTTTAAAGAAAAGAGGTATTTTCCAACATCTTGCTATTGATGCTGAAGTCAGAGTTATACTCCTTCTGGCCTTTCTGACTCCCTAAATATGATTTTTAGACTAGGTCTTGATTTGTCACAGTTTTCCTGCCTCAGTCTCCCAAGTAGCTGGGACTACTGGTGTATGCCACTGGTCCAGCTTTTAGAGTGGGCAGGGAATGGAACCCAGGTCTCCTATGCAGCCTTGGCCTGAGGTATAGCAACATCTACCAGTGCATGCTATACAGCTGTGAATGACTCTTAAGTTTTAAGAATTTACTACTCTGCACTGATTTTTCTAAAAATGTTCCATACCCTTTTCTGACATTAATCTGATAACAGTCTACCAAACTTTCCCTTAAGGAAGTCATTTTGTTTTGAAGAACTAACTATATCTTTCATACTAATCATTTTCTATTCTGATATTTTAAAAATTTTGTTCTTAATTCTGCCATTGATTTACTAGTCCTCTATCATTTCTTAGCAATTTATTTCCGTATTTCCCATGTAATTTGGAAAATGGGTTAATGTTTGCCCCATAAACATCTTTTCTTATATAGTCATGTCCTCCTCTACTTCAACCAACACTGAGCATAAATTGTAACAATTTAATTTCACATTTCCTTATTAACTTTCTAATTCATTTTTTTCCTTTCAGTTTTTGACATAGAGCATGTGTACTTGCTGGAAAGACACAGAGAGAGACAGAGAGAGAAAGTGAAAAATTATCCCCTGGGGGAAGGGCCACTCCACGTTCCCTTTTCCTCCAGTCTCATCTCAGGATTCTGGGCATGCATGCACATACAGTGAGTGTGATTTTCAAGCCCCCGGGTCTGGGATTCAAATCTCGGTCATGCATGTAGGAGCCCAGTGCCTTAACTGCTATCCCCAACTTTTGTCTCTTTTTTTTTCCAAGTTTTTGCCATAGGGCACATATGCAGGCTAAAGAGAGGGAGACAGAGAGAGGAAAAGTGAGAAATTATCACCCAGAGGAAAACAGCCTTGCTGCACTCCCTTCTCGTACATTCTCCTCTCAGGATTTTGGACATGTATGCCCACACACCTGGCATGACTTTCAAGTCACCAGGTCCAGGACTCAAACCATGGTCAGCCATATATGAGTCCAGCGCCTTAACCACCATGCCACCTGCAATTCCTCTCCACTTTGTAATTTTTAATAGTATTTTTATATTGGTGAAATTTTCTATTATTATTTAACACTTTGTTTGTAGGAGCTGCCCTGAAAATCAAGAACATATGTTCAATTCTTATTTACTTATTTATTTTAGGTTTTTGCCATAGGGCACATGTGCTTGCCAGAGAGAGACAGAAAGAGGGGAAGTGAGTAATCACCCCCACCCAGGGAGTTGGGGGAGGTGATGGCCATGTAGCAATCCCCTCTCCTCCATTCTCCTCTTGGGATTTAGGGCACACACACATACCTGGCAAGATTTTCAAGTCACCAGGTCCAGGTCTTGAACCACGACTGGCCACATGGAAGTCTAGCACCTTATAACACCACACCCACCTGGCCCCTATTCAAGTCTTTTTAAATGAATAAATTATTAATTAATAAAAGACTACACAAAAATATCAGAATCCTTTTATTGGAATTTTTATGGAAAGTCATGAGCTTCCAAATGAATAACAACATGTACTACCCAGGGACTTGTTCATTTAGAGTATGTGGTTTTCTGGAATGATAAAGGAAAACAAAGTGAACACTAGGTATCTCCTGAATTTATCACGCTAAGAAGACATCCCACTAGCCTTCTGCAAATATTAATAGTCCACTGAGAAGCAGGATAGACTGTAAGGAGACCTTTTCAGCAGCTTAAATTTGTTTTGCTTTTGCAAACAGGATATTAAAATATAGATCTAACTCCTATAAAATAAAACAGATTATATTCCTCTGTACTTGAAGAAATTCAAAATAGCTGGAGCAGACAATGCCACTGTATGTCTCACTTCAAAAGATAGCTCAGAGCGATTGGAGAGTCAAAAAGAAGATACTGTCCTTTTGAGCTACAAAAGAGGAAACAGTTGAGAACAAAGAATATTGAGACAGAAAACTAGGGCAACTGGAAAACTGATCTGTGCTGGAGTATTTGAGGGTCTGTTGAAAGCTTATTGTGCTCTGAGAAATAAACAGAAAAGTACTATCCAGGTATTTTATAACTTCAGATTAACAGTTAGAAATTAAAAAGTGAGGCATACCAAAAAAAATGACAGTTTAGGGGGTAAAACCACTATGTAAATATGCCCTTCAAATTAAAAATTTTGTTTCTTCTGATTTCTTTCTACATAACATTTCATGGCTAATTTATATTATCACCAAGTTAACAACTGAAATTCCATTAAAAACACAAGTATATGACAGAGATGTTCTGAAAAAGTATGTCATGACTTTTCTGACAGCACAATATATTGAGCCTGGACCCGTGGCCTAGTGGTTGATAGAGCCAGACCCCACATGGCTAACTGCACAGTTAAAAATCCTGGCCCCAACAGCCTGAAAAGCACATCAAGCACATGTGAGTGTACATCCAAAATTCCAACAGGATGGAGAAATGGAAGGGGAGGGATCGTGACAAAACCACACCCCACTCATATTAGTAAGCATCACTCAGCCAACAAAGTAAAGACAAGAGACTTAAACGAAATAAAGATCTTCTCTTTGGATTTATTCTGTAGCCTTGGTCTTCTTAATATGAAGTGTTTTCCTAAGTCAGATGTTCTTGTGATGCCTTTACTACAGGAACTAGAAAATCTCAAGAGAATATAAAGGATTAAGTGTATACTCCATTTTCAATAACTTAAAATTACATATTTTATAATTTGTATCCTTTCCTCAAAACCCCTGTAGGGACCAGCAGTTAGCGTAATGGCTATGTCGCTGGACTCCCACGTAGTTGACCACGGTTCGCGTCCCGGACCCAGTGGCTTAAAACTCATGACGGGCGCGTGTGCGTGCGTGCCCAAGATCCCGAGAGGAGAATAGAGGAGAAGGGACTGCAGCGTGGCCATCCCTCCTGGGGGGTGATTTCTCGCTTTCTATCTCTCTGTCTCTCTCTCTCTGTCTGGCGAGCGCACGCACCCTATAGCGAAAACCTCTCCAAAAAAAAAAAAAAGAAAAAAAGAAAAAAAAAAAAAAGAACCCATGTAAAAGACCAGATGTAGTGTAGTACAGCAGTAAAACACGATGCTCTGTGAGGTAATCTCATGTGGAAAGGTTCGTGGCTCGAGACTCAGGTAAAAGGACTTCCCTATCCTCCAGGTGGAATACACTAGGTCTTACCACACTCTATCCCTACCTCTGCGAGTAGAGCTCTGATCCTCCATGTGTTGGCATGGAATCTCTGGATCGTATAAGCTCATCTAGGGCTGAAACACTGATGTAGTGACCTCCATATTGCCTTTTTTTTTTCCTTTTTAAAATTTTTTATTAAGTTTCTTTATTCCATACATGACAAACAGAATAAGACAGAGATAACAGTAATTCTGACAGCCTCTTGGCCCTACGATTCACTCCCAGCTTTGGCCAGCCGAGATCATGGGCACACCCATGCCCGGTGTACTCACAAGGTCTCTGGGTGTGAACCAACAATGCTTCCATTGTGGTCTACCTTGTAGAGTACCAGATTTACTGCTGCATCACCATCTGGCCCCCTCCAGGCTGATCCTGTGTATTTCCTGAACCAGCCCTAGAAGCAGTCATTTTCCCAAGAAGCCTTGGTGTTTCATTTACTGGAGAATGATATTAGCAGCTCAGATCAGGGCATTAAGCATGCTCATTTCCATTGAAATATCTTTTGATTCTGGGCTTTCAGAGTGGGCAGATTTAAGAAATAATCCATGTATAAACACATACACACATAATTAATTTATCATCCATATTAGGGTAAACACAAGTTCATACTTAGAGTTCTCACTAATCTGGTACCACATAATCCCTTCTAATTTAATATTTTATTAGCTATTCATTCACTCATTCATTCATTCAACAAATTTAGTTGAGTGTTTATTATATCCTTGGCTCTGTGCTCAGCACTGAGGTTAGCACTGAGGATTAGGATCATGTGCTTTAGGATTAAGTTTTCACCCTAATTTTTTTACTTTAGTTCTTTGGTACTACCAAGGAATGACACCACTCAAAATAGTTTATTTTCAACTCTCTCTAATTTTCCCACCATACTCCATTTCCCCACTTCTAAGACCATCCACTTCCTTCTCTATAGTCCCTGCATTTCTCTCCATCAACGCTTTGTCCTCTGGGGTTAAAAGTCCAGCAGAAATGTGACTACTTTTTTATTTTCTTTTTTTCTTTTTCTTTCTTTTTTTTACATATAATCACTACATATTTACAGCATACAAAATGAATTTTCTAGCATAAACATATTGCATATTAGTCCAAGTATATTATCATGCATATTATCATCAACAAATAATTTTTCATTTTTGTGTCTGTTGAATACGTTTTACTTTTATTTTGCCTTGATTCCCTCCCTCTCCCTATTGCCTACCCTCCTCCCACATTCTCTAGTATCCAGTTTCTATCCATGCTTTTATAACTTCCAATCTTTCAGTTTCTGCCATAGAGTGCAGACATTCAATATATATTAAGTGGGGGACACAGACCAGCAGTTGGTGTAATGGCTACATCGCTGGACTCCTGTGTAGTCGACTGCGGTTTGAGCCCCGGACCTGGTGGCTTAAACTCATGCTGGGCACATCTGTATGCGTGCCCAAGATCCTGAGAGGAGAATGGAGAAGTGACTGTGGCATGGCCATCCCCCCAGGGGGGGTGATTTCTCGCTTTCTGTCTCTCTGTCTCTCTCTGTCTTTCTGGTGAGTGCATGCGCCCTATAGCAAAAATCTCAAAAAAAAAAAAAAAAAAAAAGTGGGGGACAACAATGTCTCTCTTTCATAGTCTGGGTTGCTTTGCTTAACAGTAAATTTTCCATATTTGTCCACTTTCTATCAACAGCCAGGTTCTCGTTTTTTTATGGCTGGGTAATATTCCACAGTGTATATGTGCCATTCATCTGTTCATGGACATTTGGGTCGGTTCCATGTTTTAGCAATTATGATTAATGCTGCAGAAAACGGATGTGCAACTGTTTTTCCAACTGAGTATATTCCTATCCTTTGGGGAGATAGCCAGGAGTGGAACTGCTTAATCACATGGTAGTTCAATCTGTAGATCTTTGAGGAACCTCCATATTGTTCTCCACAGTGGTTATACTAACTTACACTCCTACCAACAGGGTTCCCTGTTCACCATAGCCTCTCTAGCACGTATCATTCTTTACCCTTTTATCTTAGTCATTCTAACTGGGGTTGGGTGGTATTTCATTGTGGTTTTAATTTTAATCTCCCTTATGATAAGGGACATTAAGAATTTTTTCATATGCTTTTTGGCTATTTGTATCTTTCTTGGGCAGTCAGCTACTTAGTTCATTTGCCATCTTTTAATAGGATTGATTATCTTTTGCAGGTAATCTGCTTGAGTTCCCTGCATTTTCTGGTTATCAGTCCCTTAAATGAGACATAGTTTGCAAATATACTCTCTCACCCTGAGGATTATCTCTTCTCTCTAATTATCATTTCTTTTGCTCTGAAGAAGCTCTTTAACCTGATGTAATTCCACTTGTCTGTTTTCGGGGTTGCTGCCTATGCTTTAGGGGTCTTATTTAAGAAGTCTTTGCCTACTCTGATGTCTCAAGAGTTTTCCACTATAATCGCCAACAGTAGTTTTATAGTTTGAGATTTTATATTTTGATCTTTAATCCATTTTTAATTTATTTTTATTCATTGTAAGAGAAAGGGGTCCAGGGACCAGCAGTTAGGGTAATGGCTATGTCGCTGGACTCCCATGTAGGCGACCGTGGTTCGACTCCCGGACCTGGTGGCTTAAACTCACGCCAGGCGCATGTGTGTGCGTGCCCAAGATCCCAAGAGGAAAATGGAGGAGAAGGGACTGCAGTGTGGCCATCCCCCCTGGCGGGTGAATTCTCACTTTCTGTCTCTCTCTCTCTCTCTCTCTCTCTCTGTCTGGCGAGTGCACGTGCCCTAGAGCAAAAACCTCTTCAAAAAAAAAAAAAGAGAAAAGGGTCCAAGGGATCCAGTTTCAGCTTTCTGGAGGTGTATATCCAATTTTTTCAGCATTATTTGCTGAAGAGATTTTCTTTTCCTGCTGAATTATCTTATGCCCTCTGTCAAAAATCAGTTGGCTGTATGCTTTGGGGGTTATTTATGGATTATCTATTCTTTTCCACTGGTCTACAAGCCTGTTTTTGTGCCAGTACCATACTATTTCAATTACCACAGCTTTGTAATATATTATTACAATTTCTCCTATTTTATTCTTTTGCACAGTATTGCTTTGGTGATACAGGGCCTTTTATAATTCCAGACAAATTGTGTGATTTTTTTTCTATTTCTTTGAAGAATTTTGGGACCAGCAGTTGGCGTAATGGCTATATGTCACTGGACTCTCATGTAGTCAACTGCGGTTCAAGTCCTGGACACAGTGGCTTAAACTCATGCTGGGCACATGTGTGTGTGTGCCCAAGATCCCGAGAGGAGAATGAAGGAGGGATTGCAGTGTGGCCATCACCCCTGGGGGGTGATTTCTCTCTTCCTGTCTCTCTTTCTCTCTGTCTTTCTGGCGAGCACACGTGCCCTATAGCAAAAACCTCTCCAAAAAGAAAAAAAAAAAAAAAAGAGTATCTCTGGTAATTTGATCAAGATTGTATTAAATCTGTAAATTAATTTGGGGAGAATTAATATTTTGAGTCTTCAAATCTGAAAACAACATGGGATGTCTTTCCACTTTCTTGCATCATTTTCCTTTTTTTTTTTTTTTTTTAGTTTTTCATAGTTTTCTTCTAGAGGTCTTTCACTTCTTTGGTTAAGTTTATTCCTAGGTGTATATATATATATATGTGTGTGTATATATATATATATATATATATATATATATATATAGTGACTATTATAAATGGGATTGCTTTTTAAAATTCTACTTCAGTCTGTTCATTGTTGGTGTATAGAAATGTTACAAAGTTTTGTATGATGATTTTATAACCCGCCACTTTTACTGTATTCATTTAGCATACCCAGGTTTTTATTTTATGGAATTTTTAAAATTTCTTATGTATATAATCATGTCATCTGCAAATAGAGATAATTTCAATTTTTCTTCCCTACCTGAATGCCTTTTTATTCTGTTCTCTGACTGCATTGGCTAGGCTTTCAGTACTATAATAAAAAGGAGTGGAGAAAGTGGGAAACCTTGTCTTATTCTAGTTTTCAGTGGATGTTAGCTATGGGTTCATTTGGTATGATGTTAGCTATGAGTTTTTCATACATGGCTTTTATTGTGTTGAAAGATATCCCTTCTATGCCAATTTTGCTGAGTGTCTTAATCATGGAGGGATATTGTATTTTATCAAATGCTTTTTTCTGCATTGATTGATATTACAGTATGGCTTTTATCTTTCCTTTTAATATTATGTTTTGCATATGCTGAACCACCCTTACATCCCTAGAATAAAGCCTACCTTGTAGTGGTGTATAATCTTTCTAATGTGTCACTGGATACAATTTTTAAATATCTTGTTGAGAATTCCCGCATCTGTATTTATCAGAAATATTGGTTTTCTTTTGCTATATCCTTGTCTGATTTTTGGCCTTCATATTTCAAGTGCCTACCTCTGCTTTTGACAGAGTAGCTCTTCAATAAAAATGTTGTAGTGCATATATGAATAAAGTATTTAATTATATATATTTTTCAATTGGAGAATGCCTTATTTCATTTCCACAAAACAAACCTGAAAACATGGGATATAGCAGGAAGAACAATGAACTCACAAAGTTTGGATTTCAGTCCAAACTAGGTGACTATATGGCCTTGAACAAGAAGCCTCAGTTTATTTTCCCGTAAGGTGGCAGGGTTGGCCTTGATTTCTAATAAGTCTTCTAGCTATAAACATTACGCTATTTGGAAAAATATTTTTATTTGGTTAGCTTTTATGAGTTTCCTGGAATTCTTGCCTAGAGTACTAAATGCAGAAATGATGACTTCAGCTAGGCAAAAAAAGAAAGTAAAAAGAGTCATTACCAATTGGCACAGGGTAAAATGGATTATTTCACAGCTGAAGCTGAGACAACTTCAATAATGGAATACCAATGTTAAACAGGAAGCTATTGTACTATATGGCGTTGTCTTTTTACTGCTGCTTCTTCATCAGAGACACATTTTTCTTAAGAACAAAAGTGACAGCATTGAAAACTCACCTAAAACTCCAAAATGTGTTGTGGCTGCATAACCAATGTGGGCCCTGTTCTGTTCTAGTCTCTTCTTCTACAAAGAGGTTAAAAATGATATAGAGAAAATTTTCCCATACATTGGGTTGGGTATTATCAGCTTATGAAAAATAACTTGCAGCCTTATCACAGGTACAACAACTAAGTTAGAAGAAATAAAAGTAATAAACAGCACTGCTGTCTAGGAGAATGTTTGGTTGTGTAATGTCCCATGAAAGTGTTTGGTTCTATGAATCTACTTCTAAGAAGGATAACGAAATACAGGCCTAGAATCAATTATATGAGGAGGGCATAAGAGGATAAATAAAAATTCCTTAAGGAAGGCAGATCAACTCATTTTCCACTAATCAGGTACTAGCAAATAAGTTTGCATCATATTCAAACATCTCCTAAAGATTATAAAGAGAGTCATATTACTCAAAGACACAAGGATGTTAGTTTGGAGCCTTTTCCTCCTAAGAGAGTATAATTTGGAAGCTACTGTAAAAAGAAGTCACGCTCATTAGCATTAGCTTACTGCACTAATTCCTGCTCAATACATACTCTTCTTTTGGCCAGGCCCATTTGAAAGGAGACTGTAGTCTCAGGACATGGTCAGTTCTTCAGCTTTATACATTCTCTGAAAAGAATGGAGTGGCAGCCACAGCACAAATGTGGAAATTGCTCCTTAGGGTGTGTGTAAAAGCTCAACCTTTGACAGGTTTACCATGACCTCCTTGCCTTAAGTGAACAGAGTAATAAGTATTCTCTTCCCTTCCAACATAAAGTATGACTCCAGCATACTGGAAAGGGAAAAATTAAACAAGAAGTAAGAGTCATCTATGCAAGGATACATTTTTACAAAATGAATTGAAAAAAAAAAAGGTAATTCTGGGAAAAATATGTTCAAGACAAATGGAAATTGACAGTTGAAAGTAAGACTTCAGGGACCAGCCAATGGTATAATGGTTACTTTGCTGGACTACCATGTAGTCAACCATGGTTCAAGTCGCAGACCCGGTGGCTTAAAACTCTTCCTTGGCATGTGTGCATGCACGTCCAAGATCCAGAGAGGAGAGTAGAGGAGAAGGGATTGCAGAGTGATCATCCGCCCCTGGGGGTTGATTTCTCATGTTCCATATCTCTGGTGAGTGCTCATGCTCTATAGCAAAAATCTCTCAAACAAAACAAACAAACAAAAAAAAAGTAAGACTTCCATTGGATTTTAAAAAAGCCTAAATCCTTATGACAGAAGTAAAGTATTATTTCTATTCCATCTCTCCTTTATTAATAGATTGGTAATCCAAAAAGTCTATTGAGGGGGGGGGGACCAGCAAATGGTGTAATGATTATATTGCTGGACTCCCACATAGCCTATCACAGATCAAGTTCCAGACCTGGTGGCTTAAATCTCATGCCAGATGCGTGTGTGTGCATGCCCAAGATCCCAAGAGGAGAATGGGGAAGAGATTATGGTACGGCTGTCCCTTTCTGGGAGGTGATTTCTTGCTTTCTGTCTCTCTGGCAAGTGTACACACCCTAGAGCAAAAAAAAAAAAAAAAAATCTCTAAAAAAAAGTTTATTGAAATTACAAAAAAAATTCATAAAAGCATCAAACTGTCATTATTTCACATCAAGCTGTCATGTTTTTGTTGTTATATCTACAAACTCATCACCAAACTCTATGTCATCTACATATTTTTCCTATGTTATCTTCTAGAAATCTTATAGTTTAACAATTTATACTTAGGTCTGTAATACATTTTGAGTTCATTTTTATGAAAGGTATAGAGTATATTTCCAGGCCTTTTTTGTATATAGATATCTACTTGTTCCAGCACTTTGTGTTGAAAAGACTGTCCTTTCTCCACTGAATTGCCCTTAAGATCTCTATTCTGTCCTACTGGTCTATTTATCTATTCTTGCACCAATATCACATTATCTCGATTACTATTCACTTCATAGTAATTCTTAAAGTTTGGGTTGCCAGTCTTCTGACTTTTTTTTCTCTTCTTGGGTACTATGTTGGCTATTTGGGTCTTGTACCATTCCATATAAACTTTTTTTTTTTTTAATTTACTAGAGGGTGTATAAGCTCACTGAAGGGAGACAGAGAGAGGCAAAAGTGAGAAAGCACCTTCCTCATAGGAAATGGCCATGCCACAATCTCTTCTCTTCCATTTCTCCCTCCTTTTGGGATTTTAGGCATGCATGCACACATATCTGGCATGTTTTCCAAGCTGCCAAGCCGAGGACTTGAACCACACAGTGGGCTATGTGGGATGCAGGTGCCTTAATCAGCACACCACCAGTTGGCCCTTCATATACATTTCTGTATATAATTTTTATTAATATTTTTGTATTCTTTCCTTTGAGACTGCCTCTTGATTAAAAATTAAGAAAAAGAATATAAAAACTACAAACCCCATAGAACCAGGACCTATCTCTGCATGACAGTTTAAGTCATAAGTATAGATTTTTTTAAAATAATTATTTTATTTATCTTTATTTTTTTATTTACTTATTTTTAATTTGACCAGAGAGGGACAGAGTGAGAACAAAAGAGGGAGAGAGGGAAAGTGAGAGAGCAAGCCACTAGGTCCAGGACTTGAACCACATTGGCCATGTGGAAGTTCAGTGCCCCTAACCACCATGCCCCCTTCAGGCCCCCAAAAGTATAGATTAAAACTGTAAGGAGAAAGCAGAAAGCTGAGACTCTGGTGTATATCCTCCCATAATCACAAGGGAAAGAGATCATGAAGAAGGAAGAAAGACAGTTCCTTCTAAGTTGCTCAACAATTCTAATTTCAAACCATACCTGCTAGTACCTACACACAGTATCTCGCACCTTACTATTGAAAGAAAAAGGATGTTGAGAAATTTGAGCAGTACCCCATGTCTGGAAGGGAGAACAGGCCTGCACTTTCCTCCAACCAGTCTCAAGTCCAGGGAAATGGTTATTCTATCCAACTACCACCACCTACAACACAGCTCCTCTAAACCTCCCCAGACAGTATAATGTACAGGTTAAACAAACTCTGGTCTGATCTGGAAGATGCAGCTGGTCACTGGCACCTCTAAAACTACTTGCCAGAAACATACCTGGGACTTAGAGCAGTTTTTCCCTTCCTGGCACTCCAGAACCTACTCAAAAAAATTAGGAATAAGTGGGTACTTCGCCAGATGCCTAAAAAGCAATACAGAGACACAAGAAATATGAGAAAACAGAGAAACAGCTCTGTGCCAAAGGAACACAGTAACTCTTCGCCAATACTTAACACAAATTCAGAAATGTCAAAAGAGAATTAAGACTATTTACCATAATAAAACTGAGTAAGGGGCCTGCAGTTAATGTAATGGCTATGTCACTGGACTCCCATGTAGTCAACTGTGGTTCAAGTTCCAGACCCAGTGGCTTAAACTCACGCAGGGAACATGTGCATGCATGCCCAAGATCCCAAGAGGAGAATGGAGGAGAAGGGACTGCAGTGTGGTCATCCCCCATGGGAGTTGATTTCTTGCCTTCTGTCTCTCTGTTGGTCTCTGTCTTTCTGGCGAGTGCATGCCCTAAAGCAAAAACCTCTCAAAAGGGGAAAAAAAAAAAAAAAAGAAAAAAGAAAACTGAGTAAGTTGCAAAAGAGAAGAGATAATTGATTGCAGGATATGAGAAAATCATTCCATGTCAAGAATGAAGCATTCTTCATTCTTGAAGAAACCCTAAAAAAGAATTAAATAGAACTTATGAAGATGAAGAATACATAAGACATGGTTTGTTTCCTGTTGGTGATGTTGTGTATAAAAGTCTCAACTCATCTGCTGTGTGGAGTATATCATGTTGGGTAAAATCTCTTTACAAACTAAATGATGTATAATGATTGAATGCATAAATAATAATAAATAATACCAAAAAATAAACCAATTAAAAATAACTTTCCTCTAAAGTATTACCAGCAGATTAGATCATGCAGAAGAAATCATCTCTGACTTTGAAGACAAAACCTCTGATTTAGTCCAAGCTGCCAAAAAGAAAGAAAAAATAACCCCCCCAAAATGAGGATAACATATATGCATTAGACACCATGAAAAGGCTGAATATCCGCAAAATGGGTATTCCAGAAGGTGAAGATTTGTGTAAAGGCACAGAAAAGCTCTTTCACAAAATACTACATGAAAAATTTCCAAATATAGAGAAACATGAAGATATTCAGATTAAGGAAATACAAAGAACTCCAAACTGAAGTATCATAAGAAGACTTCTCCAAGGCACATCATAGTCAAATTAGTAAAAATTAAAGACAAAGAATGTTTTCTAGATGGTAAGAGAAACATCAAGTCACTTACAAAAGTTAACCCATCAGACTAATCTCAAACCTTTCAACTGAAACAGTACAGGCAAGAAAAGAATTGGAAAACTTATTAAAAATCCTGAAAGAAAAAAAAAATTCCATCAAGAATAATATTCTCAGAAAGACTACCTTTCAAATGGGAAGGAGAAATAAAATCATTCCCAGATAAACAAAACCTGAAAGAATTTACCAACAATAGACCAGGGCCAGCTCTTCAAAAAGGGCTCTAGAGAATACTATATCAGGAAAACAAAAGGGAGATCAATAGAAATAAAGGAACACAAAATAATTAAGAAAATGACTTTAAAAATGGCAGGATAAGTCTACAAATACCAATAATATTAATGAATGTTAATGGATTGTGTTCTCAAATTGAAAGACACAGATTGGCAGAATGGATTTAAAAAGAACAAAAGCAGAAACGAAAACCTTCTATATCATACTTACAAGAAACACACCTCACTGGGACCAGCAGTTAGCGTAATGGCTATGTCGCTGGACTCCCATGTAGTCGACCACGGTTCGCGTCCTGGACCCAGTGGCTTAAACTCACGCCGGGCACGTGTGCATGCATACCCAAGATCCCGCGAGGAGAATGAAGGAGAAGGGATTGTGGCGTGGCCATCCCCTCTGGGGGGTGATTTCTCGCTTTCTATCTCTCTCTCTCTGTCTGTCTGGCGAGCGCATGCGTCCTATAGCAAAAACCTCTCCAAAAAAAGAAAAAGAAAAAGAAACACACCTCACAGATGAGAAAATACATAAGGAAAGTGAAGGACTAAAAAAAGTAATTTCCTGCAAATAGAAACCAAAATAAAGGTGGAATCATGATACCAATGTCAGACAAAATAGACTTCAAGACCAAATGTAAAATGAGACAAAGAAAGAAGCTATATAGTATTAAAAGGATTAATTAATCGAGAAGATATAACCATTATAAATTATAACACAACATTGACACACCCAAATATGTTGAAGACTGCAATACGCCAATGGTTGGAGATTTCAACACCGCATTGTCACTTCTGGACAGATCATCTTATAGACAAAAAATAAACAAAGAGACACAGGAACTAAATGAAACCATAAACCAAACAGGGCTGACAAACATTTAAGCATGTTTCACCAAACAAGCACAAAAATTACAAGTTTTTCTCATCTCCACAACCAGATGATAGGGCACAAAGCAAGCCTTTACAAATCTGAAAGTACAGAAACTATCTCCAGCATCTTTTGTGGCCACAATGAAATAAGGCTTGAAGTCGACTAAAAAGAACCATTAAAACAAACAAACAAACAAACAAACAAACAAAAAAACATAAAAACATGGAAACTAGGGACCAGCAGTTAGCGTAATGGCTATGTCGCTGGACTCCCACGTAGTCGACCGCGTTTTGCGACCTGGACCTGGTGGCTTAAAATTCACGCCGGGCGCATGTGCATGCGTGCCCAAGATCCCGAGAGGAGAATGGAGGAGAAGGGATTGCGGCGTGGCCATTCCCCCGGGGGGTGATTTCTTGCTTTCTGTCTCTCTCTGTCTATCTGGGGAGCGCACGCACCCTATCACAAAAACCTCTCAAAAAAAAAAAAAAAAAAAAAAACATGGAAACTAAACTATGTACTCCTGAATTATTTCAAAAGTATTGAAAAAATGTAAGACAGAAATCAAAAGATTTATTGAAACCAATGAGAATTAATACCAACTTCCCAGAATCTTTGGAACATAGTAAATGCAGTCATAAGAGGGAAATTCACAGTAATTAGTGCTTGTAAGAAAAAAATAGAAATGGTAAATAGATAACACAATAATGCATCTCAACGAACTGGAAAAACAATAAAAATAACAAGTACCAGAAGAAAAGAAATAATAAATATTAGAGATGAAATAGAGAATAAAAGAACTATAAAAAATAAATGAAATCAAAAGCTGACTTTTTAAGACTATAAAAAAAATTGAAACACTGTTAACTAGACTAATAAAGAACAAAGAGAGGAACCAGCTAAATAAAATCTGTAATGAAACAGACAGTATTATAACAGACATAATAGAAATACAAAAAAATCATTAGAAAGCACTATGAGTAACTATTCACCAGCAAACGAGAAAACCTAGATGAGATGGACAAAGTTCTGGACACACATAATTAATCTAGACTGAACCAGAAAGAAATGGAAAGCCTGAATGGATCAATAACAAGCAATGAGATTGAATCAGTAGTAAATAGCAAATTTCAACAACAACAAGAAAGTCCAGATCCCAATGGCTTCACTTCTAAATTCTATAAAACTTTTAAAGAAGACCTAACCTCAGTCCTCCTCAAACTATATCTAAAGATCCAAAAGGAAAGAACCTTCCCAAATTCATTCTCTGAAGCCTCCATCACTTTGATTCCAAAAGCAAACAAGGACATAACAACAGCAACAAAACTACGGATCAATACCCCTGATGAATACAGACATGAAAATCCTCAACAAGATACTAGCAAATTGAATCCAATGATACATTAAAAAGATTATACATCGGGACCAGGTAGGCTTTACCATGAAGATGCAAAGGTAATTCAATATATGTAATACAATAAATGTAATACATCTCATTAAGATAAGGATTAAAACTATATAATCATATAAACTAATGTAGAAATCCATTTGATAAAATGCAACATCTTTTCATAACTGACTCTCAACACAGTAAGTACAGAAGAGACATTTCACAACACAATAAAATCCATATATACAGACCTATAGCCAACATCATAACGAAGAAAAGCTGAAAGTTTTCCTACTAAAAATTAGAACAAGACAAGGCTGCCCACCTTCCCCACTTCTTTTCATCATAGTGTTGAAAGTCCTGCAATTACACAAGAGAGGAAAATAAAAGGCATTAAAAAAAAAAAGTGAATTGTCCGTATATGCAGATGTCCTAATTATATACAAAGAAGATCTAAAAGAATCGCTCCAAAACTCCTAGAAATATTAAAGAATTTAGTTTAGTGCAAGGATACAAAATCAATATACAGAAATCTGTAAAATTTGTATACACCAACAGTGAAATGACTGAAGTGTAATTGAAGAAAGTCATTTTGTTTACAATAGCCACCAAAGTAAATAAATAAGATACCTAGGAATAAACCTAACCAAAGAGATAAAAGACCTATATAAGGAAAACTATAAAAACTGGAAAAAAGAAATTGAGTGTGACATAAAAAAAAGAAGACATCCCATGTTCTTGGATATAATAATCAATATAATCTAAATGCTGAAACTATCCAAATTAGATTAAAATTAAATGCAATTCTCATCAAATATTACTGGTGACATTCTTCACAGGAATAGAAAAAAATCATAAAATTTTTCTGGAATCATAAAAGGCCCTCTATTGCGAAAGCAATACTGTGCAAAAATAATAAATTAAGAGGCATCTCACTACCCAACCTCAATATATACAAATCTGTGATAATCAAAACAAAATGATACTGGCACAAAAACAGACACATAGACCAACAGAACAAAAGTGAGAATCCAGAAATAAACCTCAAAACATATAGCCAACTGATTCTTGACGAAGGACAAGACAATCCAATGGGGAAAAGAATGTCTCTTTAGCAAATGTGCTGGAAGACCTGCATATCCACTGGCAGAAAAATAAAACTGGACCCCTAACTCTCATTAGCAAAAATCAACTCCAATTGGATCAAATATCTAAATACAAAGACTCATACTCTAAAATTACTGGTAGAAAACACAGGGGAAACACCTGAAGATGTTGAAGTAGGCAAAGGTTTCTTAAATAAGACCCCTAAATTCAGACAGTAATTCCAAAAATAGACAAATGGGATTACATCAAACTAAAAACCTTCAGCATGACAAAGGATACAATAATTAGAATGAGGAGATAACCAACAGAATGAGACTATTTACAAACTATGCTCCAGATAAAGAACTGATAACCAGAATATACAGGGAATTAAAGCAGCTCACCTGCAAACAAAAATTAATAATCCAATTAAAAATGGGGAAAAGAGCTAAATGGACACCTAAGGAAGACAAATGAATGACTAAAAAGTATATTAATTTGTTCTAAATCTCTTATCATATAGAAAGTGCAAATCAAAACCACAATGAGATATCATTTAACCCCAGTCAGAATGGCTATGATAAAAAAGAAAAAAAGAAAAAAGAATGATAAGTGTGGCAATTCTGTGGAGAAAAGGAAACCCTCATACATTGTTGGTAGCAATGTAAATTAGTTTTGGAGAGGTTTTTGCTATAGGGCGTGTGCACTCACCAGAAAGACAGAAAGCAAGCAAGAAATCATCCCCCCAAGGGGGATGGCCACACTGCAATCCCTTCTCCTCCATTCTCCTCTTGGGATCTTGGGCACACACACACACGCACCCAGCCTGAGTTTAAGCCACCAGGTCCAGAACTTGAACCACAGTTGACTACATGGGAGTCCAGCGACATAGCCATTACTCCAACTGCTGGTCCCTAGAAATGTAAATGTGTACAGCCACTAAAGCCTACAAATAGAAATACCATATGATCCAGTATTACCACTCCATGGTATTGACCTAAAAGGATAGGAAAACAGAAAGACAATTTGCACATCCATGTTTATCACACCATTATTCACAGTTGCTAAGATATGGAATCGACGTAAATGCCCAAGGATTGATTACTCAGTTGAAAAAATCATGGCACATGTACTCTATGTAGTACTACCCCGCCATAAGAAATGAGACCCTGCTATTAAATACAAAGTGAATGAATAAAGAACATTTCATGCTAAACAATGTAAGCTAGACTATGAAAGTCAAACATTGTATATCCCTGCTAAATATATACCAAATGTCTTCACTCTACAGCAGAAATTAAAAGGCTTGATGACATAAGAGTAGGGAGGGCAAGTGTAGATACCAGATACTGCACAGGAGCAAGTGGATAGTAGACAGTGGAGGGAAGGGCTCAGGGGAAAAAAAAATTAACAGACATACTAATGTAAAATTCACTGTTGAAAATAATATATATGGCAATATCTTTGAATGGATTGACAAGTATTGCAAGCATGCTTTGAGGAACCATATTACAGACTTTAAAGATATACAATGATTAAGTGGAAAAAAGGTAACATTAAATAATTTGTTAAAATAATTATTTTCTTTATCTTTATTTATTTATTTTAATAAGACCAGAGAGGGGCAGAGTGTGTGGGACAAAGAGAGAGGGGGAGAAAGTGAGAAAGTAAGCCACCAGGTCCAGGACTTGAACCACAGTCGGCCATGTGGGAGTCCAGGGTCTTTAACCATGGTTGGCCATGTGGGAGTCCAGTGTCTTTCACCACCATGCCACCTCCTGGCCCTAAAATAATTTTTTTTTAATTTCATTTTCTTTTATACATTCAATCACATTATTATTTGGCTTACAAAATGTATATTTCAACAGGTGAACATTTCTCCCTAGTACAGTTGATAAAACTACAAAATATCTTCAACAAATAATACCACATTTCTTTGTACCATTAATGCTAAAATAATTTTTTTAAAAAATTCATACTGAAACACAAACCATCAGCTTCTCCATTGTCTTGTTCCTTTTTTTGTGTTGGCATTACTGGCACTATATTTAATCTAATTTCTTTTCAAAAATCCCTTTATATATAATTGGCTGAGCACACATGAGCTATAGTATGCTGAAAAACAATAGAAATAAACTAACAGAAAAATGCCCACTCTATTCTCAGAGTAAAATAGAAAATGTACAAAACTAACAATCTTCTGACAACTTGACTGCATAATTATTAGAAAATCTTCCCCTCCCTGTAAATTATCTTGCATATCTTCTGGAGTATCTCTACATCCACTCCTGCCCCAACCCAGACCTTGAAGAGCAGTGACCTAAATACTCTAAACTCTGACCTTGGATTCAATTAGAGCTACAAAGATCTGTCTGCATCTAATCCACTATTCAAAAAATGCTTTTATTAAATACTGTTTTGATGTGATGCCATCACCCTAAATAAAGGAACCTAGATTTATTTGCCAAATCATTTGCCATGATTTTTCAACCCAGTAATCAGTCCTTGGGTAACTAAGCTACTATAGGGTACAAGAAACTGCTTTTCATACTGAGAAAACAAGAGAGCTAAAGTTATTATGGTATCAAAGGACTCCTTTCTTCGTGTTTTACGAAGTTAGGGTAAAAACAAGAAGTAAACATCATCACTTCAGGTCACCTAGCACAAAGACTCCTACAAATGAGGAGAATTAATAAAACAAAGTTTCCATCAACTTGGGATAAAAATCAATCAACCTTCTCATGTCTAATTTTAGGAAAAGGAGAACATGAGCACTTTAAGAAAAAAAAATCCTTCACTGATTCTCTATATTAACTGTAATATAATGCTTTTAATATATAACATGTACAGTTTTGTAATTCTATCATTTTCTCATATATTATGTTTTTCCATCATTTTTATGAAATGTAACTTTATGAAGACTGAATATAATAATAAAATAAGTTTATAAAAATTCTTTACTTATGTAATAGTTTGTAAGTGGACTTGCAAGTTCAAGTATATCTTTGTACTTAAAACTGTAAACCTTTGTAGAAAGGGGGAACTTCTAATCACATACTTTTTAACCTCATGACTGCACATTTGTGCATGGCCACTGATTTTTACACAGATCTTTCATTGTGTGATAATAGCATTAGGCTTATCCCAAATAAGTAAATTATCTTCTATTTTTTTGTTCTGTTCAGCTTCATTTTGTGATGAACAGGAAAAATTCTAACATCAACTAATGTTCATCTAGTTAGTATCGCCCTTCAAAGAACTCAAAATGTTTGGCAAAAGATTATTAACAATGCTTCCCATGACATGTTATCAGACCTTTATTTTCCAGGGCACTAAGTGAACCTTTGTCCCTTAATTCACTAATTCTTACACATGTCCTAGATAAACAAGAAATCTAAGGTTCAGAGTAATGTGAGATTTATCATGAAATTACCATGCATCAAGAGCAGAACTCAAAATGTTTCCAATTGACTTCATCTTATTGAAGTTTTAAAAGCAAAGATTTCAGTACCAGAAAAGAAACTAAGCTACTATAGGATAATATTCATATTTGGAAGCATAGCAAGATCTATCATAATAATAAAATCTAGCGTTTATTGAATATTTACTGTATGCCGGGCAGTGTGCTAAACACATTATATACAAAACCTCAAACAGTTCTCTGGGTTGGTACTATCACTATCATCATTTTGCTCCTCAGAGAATTTAAAACTTGTACAAGACACCAGAGCTAGTAAGTGGCTAATGGAGATTCAAACTCTGACAGTCTAATTCTAAAATTCACATAATGAACCAATACACTACGTAGAGTTACAGTTGTCCGGCCACTTGCACATTTCTGCACGAAGGCACCACTATTACTTGTCTAAAAGAGATGAAGCAGATTTCTTACCATTTATAAAGCACTTTCACACTTAGTATCTTATTATTGAAATACAAAATAGAACATTATTCCTCTAGTTTGATATCCTCTAAGCCAATGATTCCCCAAAATAATCCAAGACAAAACAATGCAATCATTGCTACTCGTTTATTAATGAGAAAGATGTTAAGGCTTATAACATGCTAACAATTACATAGCAAGGAAGTCTCAGCTAAGTGAGGTTTTCCCTCACTGCCATACCTAAAGTAGCCCCTGCTCCAAACCTGCATATCACTGTCACAGTGGTATCCAGCAGTTTGATTGCTAAAAAATAATGCAGATTAAAAAGTGCACTGAGAGGTGGAGGATCGAGCCAGATTCACTAATTTGGAGGCGGGGCGAGGTGTTGCTGGACTGCTGCCAGTGGCAACACCTGATGGGAAGTGGCAGAAAGAATGGGAAAACAGGGGCTGTAGAACAGAAAGATAAATATATAGTTTATCAACAAAAATGCAAGGTTATGTGGCTCTGGGACTTAATGTACAACATCCCCAAGTATCACCACAGAGCAGGAGTCCCCAAATACCACTGTAAAACCTGATTCTGGACTAAGAACACCTAGGTCAGGAGAGATACAATCCTCAAACTTCAGCATTGAAGAAGAGAGAGGAGATAGCTATATGGCCTGATAGTTAAGATGGGCCAATCCCACGTGGCTGACCCTGTGATTCAAGTACCAGACAAGTCGCTTGAGGAACATGCCAGCACATGCACAAAATCCAAAGGGAGGGAGAGATGGAGAAGGGATTGCAGAGTAACCACTCACCACAGAGAGGAAGGCACTTTCTCCTCTCCCTCTTAGTCTTTTGCACCCTCCGGCAAAAATAGAGAAAATAAAAAGAAAAATACTATACAAAATACATACACAACAAAAACAAATTTTAAAAGCCTAAGAATATCTTAATTTTTGCAAAATATATGACAAAAGATTAAAAGCCCTAGGAGTTATACACAGGTATTATAATACAGCAAGACATATGCAATACACCAATAAAAAAAGTAGACTGAAGAACCAGATGATTCAGGGTCCAGCCAGGGTAGCATGTACTGCTTCATAGACCAGGGCCACAGGTAGGCCCAAATTAAATCCCAGATTCACTCTATGAGGCTTAGTGGTGTGTACCTGTGATCCTAACTCAAGAAGGCTAAAGCAGGAAAGTTAGGAGCTGAAAGCTGGTCTGGGCAACACAGTGGGACCCTGTCTAAAAAAGATCTGAATGTGGTAGCAATGCTCCTGTAGCCACAGTTGGGAGGCTGAGGCAAGAAGATCATGACAAGTTAAGACCCTGTGTTAAAACAAAGAAACAAACAAACAAACAAACAAACAAAAAAAACAGACAATTCACTGAAAAAATAAAAATAACAAAGAACATAAAGAGATCGTTAAACTCACTAGTAGTCAAAGAAATATAATTAAAAAAATAATTCCCTATAAATTATTATCTACTACAGTGACATAGATAAAAGGATGAAAATTAATCGGCATCAGTAAGAAAAAACATAAAGGCGCTCTCTAGCGTGTTGTTGACATAACATGATCTTTTTGGAAGTTCATTTGCAAAATAGATCAAAATTTCAAATCCATAATCCTTTGACACAGCAATCACAATTCTAGGTATTGTGCAAAGAATATATTTACAATGATGGTCATTACACTGTTTATAATCATGAAAAATTAGAGACAGACATGATACCTATCAAAAGAAGATCAATTAAATAATTACGATATATCCATGCAATATAAAATAGCCATTAAAATAGTATAAACTTACCTTCATTGATATGGAAAATATATCCACAAAAAATTATTTAGAAAACACTTAATAACAGGCAAGTCTTATATTACTTGTGTTTGTACAGAACTTAGTTCATGTGTGTGCTTCTATGTCTATGACATAAATGCATGTGAGTATAAATAAAGATCTGAAAGAATATTAATCAGAATATTTTTATCTCTAATATAACAGGAAATAACAAAAAAGTCATTCCTATTTTTAAAAATATACGTTTAAACCTATTTTGACCTTGACGGTTTTTTGTTTGTTTTATACCATCAGGTACACGCACTTACTGGAATGAGACAGAGACAGAAAGAGAAAAACTGAGAAATCATTCTCTAGCAGGGATGGCCACAGTACAATCCCCTCTTTTCCATTCTCCTCTCAGGATTTGGGCACGCACACACACACTCACTGGGTGTGATTTTCCTTTTTTTTTTTTTTCCCCTTGGATTTGAACTTTAATTTTTTTATTACCAGTTTTTTTATACATTCAATCACTATATATCATCTAACTTATAGAGAGAATTTACCCAACATAAAATATACCTCAGACTAGTTCAGTTAAGAATACTATATACATTATCAACAGGTAATAAACCATTTTTGTGTCTCACAAATGTCTTACTTCCCTATTTTTCTCCCTAATTTCCTTCCCTACACTCTTCCCCTCTCCCACCCTCCTTCCACACTGTCTCCAGTGTCCGTGACTATTTTCAATGCCTTTATGCCCTCCAATCTTTCAGTCTCTACCATAGAGTGTGGACAGTTGGTACATGTTAAGTGGAGTCATACAATGTCTCTCTTTCATAGCCTGACTTGCTTCATTCAGCAATAAATCTTCCCTATTCATCCACCTTCTATCAAATGCCAAGGGTTGTTGTTTTCTATGGCTGAGTAGTATTCCAGTAGTATTCCAGTATAGACATCTGGTTTGGTTCCATGTGTGAATCGTGAATAATGCCACAATAAACATAGATGTGCAAGCACTTTTCCGACTGAGCATTCTCCTGTCCTTGGTGTAGATACTCAGGAGTGGAATTGCTGGATCATACGGCAGTTCTATTTGTGGGTCTTTGAAGAACCTCCATAATGTTTTCCACAGTGGCTGGGCCAATTTACATTCCTACCAATAGTGTAGGAGAGTTCCCCTTTCACCACAACCCCACCAACATTTACTTCTTGTATTTTTAATCTTCGCCATTCTGACAGGGGTTAGGTGGTATCTCACATGGTTTTAATCTGCATCTCCCTTATGACGAGGGATATTGGGCATTTTTTCTATTCTTTTTGGCTGATCCTATGTCTTCCTTAGAGAGTTTTTTGTTCAGCTCATTTTCCCATCTTTTAATTAGGTTCATCATTTTTTTCAGGTAAGCCGCTTGAGTTCCCTGTGTATTCTGGTTATCAGTCTCTTATCTGAAGCATAGTTTACAAAAATATTCTCCCATTCTGAGGGTTGTCGATTCACACTAATGACTGTCTTTTGCTGTGCAGAAACCTCTTAATCTGATAAAATCCCACTTTTCTATTTTGGGGATTATTGCCTATGTTTTGGGGTCTTATTTAAAAAGTCTTTGCCTGCTCCAATGTCTCCCAGAGTTTCCCCAGTGTTTTCCACCAGTAGTTTTATCGTTTGAGGTCTTAGGTTTACATCTTTAATCCATTTTGAGTTGATTTTTGTTAATGGTGAAAAATGGGGGTCCAGTTTCATCTTTCCAGACCCCCAGAAAAATGGTGGATACCCATTTTCTCCAACGCCATTTGCTAAATACATTTTCTTTTTCCTATTGGATTGATTGGTATCCTTTGTCAAAAGGCTGTATGTTTCAGGGTTTAGTCCTCTATTCTGTTCCATTGGTCCACCTGCTTTTTGTGCCAATACCATGCTGTTTTTGATTATCACAGCTTTATAGTTTATTTTGGGGTCAGGGAGTGAGCTGCCGCCTACTCCCCTCTTCTTGGGCAAGACTGCTCTGGCAAAACAGGATATTTTGTGATTCCAGACAAATTCTACGATTGTCATTTCTAAATCTGTGAAATTGTCTCTGATAATTTGATTGGAAGTGCATTAAATATGTAGATTAACTTGGGTAGAATTGGCATTTTGATTATATTAATTCTTCCAATCCAGGAATATGGAGTGTCCTTCCAATTTTTTGTGTCATTTAAAATGTCTTTTTAAAAGATTTTCATAGTTTTCCTTGTAAAGGTCTTTGACCTCCTTGGTTAGGTTTATCCCTAGGTATCTTATACATTTTATGGATATGGTAAAAGGAATTATTTACTTCAGTTCTACCTCAGTCAGCTTCTTATTCATATATAAAAGTGCAATTGATTTTCGAATGCTGATTTTGCATCCTGCCAATTTACTTTATTCATTTATTACTTCATGAAGTTTTTTCATGGAATCCTTCGGGTCTTCTAAGTATACCATCGTGTCATCTGCAAATAAAGATATTTTCAACTCTTCTTTCCCTATTTGAATGCTTTTTATATTATTCTCTTTTCTGTTTGCATTGGCTAATAATTCCAGCACTATACTGAAAAGGAGTAGAGAAAGTGGGCAGCCTTGTCTATTACCAGTTTTTAGTGGAAAAGGTTTCAGATTTTCCCATTCAGTATAATGTTAGCTATAGGTTTTTTCATAGATGGCTTTTATTGTGTTGAGAAATGACCCTTCTATGCCTATTTTGCTTAATCATGGAATGGTGTTATATTTTATTGAATGCTTTTCTGCATAATTTGGGGGTTTGGTTCCTAGTTTAGCTAGGGTGAAGAGAGGCCAGGGAGGTGTGAGGGGGGTTGATAGGCAAATCACATATCTGATAAAAGACTTATATGCAGGAACATACACAGGAATCTTTAAACTCAGTAAGAAAATAAAACTCTTCATTCAAAAATATAAAGAGCAAAAGGCTTTAACAGGTACTTCAGCAAAGAAGATACACAGATGGCAAATAAGCACATTAATCATTAAGGAAAGTTAAATAAAACCATAATGGCCTATCACTCATACCCAGTAAAAAAAGAGACAGTCTGAGGGTATCATCGGAGTGCATCCAGAGGAAAAGGGAGAAGGGGCCAAATGAGACCCAATCAACAGCACTCTCAGACCTTTACTGTTTGATCTACACTGCCAACAACCACATAGAGTACCATCTTGTGGGAATCCAAAGAGGTAACAAAATGTTCATGCAGATTGAGGGCTTTCATGCATCACTTGTTCTTGTAATCCCATACACGTAGGGTCTTGTCATCAGTACAAGTAAAAATAATCTTCTCTTGAGAATGAAATAGAAGTCTATGTACCCAGTTATCATGACCACCAGGGTCATAAGGCACATGCCAGTACTGACATCCTGCAGTCTTGTCTCTGGATCCAGACAGCAAGAATGGCCCAGGTTTGCCACTTTTTTTCAGTCTCAGATCCTGTTGCTCCACTGATGGATGGATATGAACTTTATGGAGCCCAGGAAATGCATTCTACCATATGCTCATGTTCTCAAAGCTCAGCTTTACATTTCTTTGTTGCTACAACCCATGTACACAGTCTGGTCACTGAAACAGCTGGCCATCAGAGTGTCATCCTAACTTGGCCATACTATACGTACCCATTCACTATGTCCTATGAATGTCTTCACACAGACTGCACTTCCCACATTTTTATAGTTTAATCCCTTGAGGAAGACACTATGTGATCTCCATTGGGCATGATGGCTACTGAGGAAACACTGTGGTTGTGGCCTTGCACGGTTCTGATGCATTCAAAGCCCTGAAAATCCTATAGTTTAATGGTCATATCTTCAGAACAGGAAGCCAGAAGCTTGCCACTGTGGTCAAATGAAATGTCCTATACAGAGTCCGTGGCCCCTTAAGTGTTCATTTAAAATCTCTAGTCTCATAATCCCATATCTTAACTGTAGCATCCTCTGAAGCGGAGACCAAAATACTAAACAAAAGATGGAAAATGACTTGAGTGACTGAATGCCTATGATCACTCAATGCATATTTTTCTGGCAGATGGGTAATCTATTCTTTTGGGTCTTGTTTCTAACCAAGAGGTTCACCCAGCGTAAATTCTTCTTTTGCTTCATTTAGCTTTGATTCTAATTTGATAACCTTTTGTAATCTAATACCAGGTGTCTGGTTTTTTTTTTTTCCCAAAAGACCAGCATACTTTTTATCTAATTCTTCATTCATACCTAATTCAGCTTCCTTTTTTAAAACACAATATGCCTCTTCATAGTCGTTTGAACAAAGATAATCTGCTATAGTTTGGTTTAGTTCATCTCATTGTCTCTGGACAGCACCTTTTTGGTTCTGATGTCAAGCTTATTTGATGTAATGGTATGTCCCTCCTTTGGGAAATCAAAAAGATTTGTGATCCCTGGATTTTTAATAATTAAATAGTAACTAAGTGGCTTACACAAAGTGGAAAACAATTTTTTACTACTAAATTCAACCAGTAACCAACAAATAAGGTTCATTCCACTGGAGCATTGCACCATCACCTCTGCCAGTATATTCATTATGTTCTAATGCTATCTAGATTTACACTTACCCTCCAGTAGCTTCTTTTTAAACAAAATGTTAAAAAATTTCTTTTCCCTTAAGGTTGACTTACCATTTATGTTTTTCATTTAATTACAGTTTAGGGATCCACCATGACATTTCTTTTATTTTTTTAACTATTTTATTTAATTTTACTCATTATTATTTTTTAAAACTGGATCAGAGAGAGACAGAGAGAGAGGGAAAGTGAGAAAGTAAGCCACCAGGTCCAGGACTTGAACCATAGTCGGCCATGTGGGAGTCCACCGTGCCACTCACTGGACCCTGAAATTTCAACTTACATCTCAAAAATGAGGATAGGAGGAGGTGGGGGAAGACAAACAATAGAATCTGAACCTGTAAAAGTTCTTTAATAAACATCTGTATTCTTGAAAAAGTAGTCTTGATATGAATTCATTCTTTATGTACACGGCAGAACAGTTTTAACAAATTTATGAGACATTATTAAATGAGGAATCAGGAGAACACAAAGATTTCTGATCCCTGTTCTTTCTCAAAGGCTCCTAACTAATTCTCCCTCTCATTTATCATTCCAGGAAATGACATGCACTGTGACAGCACTCTCAGACTCAAGAAGCTGAAGGGCAAGAACAGGTGCACACATTGCCATGTAAAACAGTTCTATCACTGATGCTCTACTGAGACTACTCCATCACCTTCTCATAACTTCAGAGTTTACTTCATAAACCCCAGAGTTGGGCCAGCCTCAATGGCCTACTAGTTAAGCCATCTGGATCCCACAAAGACAATGGTACAGTTTGAAATCTGGATCCACTGGCTTGAAACACATGCCAGGCATATGTGAGTGTTTGCCCAAAATCTTGACAGGATGGAGAAACAAAGGAGAAGAAACTACAATGAGACCAATCCCCATGGGGTGTGACTTCTCCCTCTCCCATTCTCTCTCTCTTTCTCTCTCTGGCAAGTGCACACACCCTCTGGCAAATAAATAAAGTCTCTAGGTTACCACTGCAGTACAATGTACAGTCTGTTTTACAAAAACCAAAAGACCTGCCAAAGGAGAGACTTTAATTGTTTTGAAACTTAAAGGACATGGTACACGCTCAATAGAGAAATGAGTAAATGTGCATGGAGGAAGAGAAATCTATACAAAAGAGAAGCCATAACCAATTTGCTAAAGATACCATAAACGGTTACAACCCATATAGAAGACTATTCAGAAATGTAAGTCAGGAGTAATAAAAATATTATTACTTTAACCGAGTTATTTTACTTTTGAGATTCTAATCTAAAAATAATATGGAGGGGCAAGATGGTCCACTAGGGACATCCACTGTGGCATCTCTCCAGGAGGAAAGCCAAAAAAAGTTGGGTAGATGACTGCACCTGCAGAGGAATGAGGTGAGACTGACAAGAGCAAGACTGTAGGAAGTTTTAGGAGCACCAAGTCTCAGGTGAAAGATAAAAAAAAAAAAAAAATCAACAATCCAAACTCACAAAGGAACAGAAGGTGACCAATCCAAACTCACAAAGGAACAGAAGGTGACCAAAGCTTTCCACAATAATGGGAAGTTGAACAGGACTCTCCTCAAAGCTCCCAGCTCCTTCCACATTAAACTCCATTACTTCCCAAAAGCAAGAGAGTACTAACACTGTGATCTCATCTTGGGGAGCTGCAAGGATTGGGCACTCCAGAAAGAGTAGCCTCTCTCCTCCCAAAACCAAGTCACACTGTCACCTTGGGAGCTGAATCTGGACATTCCCTCCCCACAACCCCCAGAGGACTGGCAGGATTATAGAGCCACTCCTCTATTCCTTCTTTGGGACACCAGGAGCTCTTCTCTGCTCCCTCTGTTGCCTTCTATAGAGCAGATTCTCCTGACCTCCTTAAATAGTGTGAATGGAGAATCGGGAAGGAGAAAGTGACAAAAAGGAGGGTGCCAGGGACCTTCCCTCTGGGGGTGAGGAAGATAGACAGGGTGTCATACAACCTGCTTTCCAGCACCAGGAGACCAGTCCCTTCAGCCTGTGCCAGTAGCTCCCACTGAGCTGCAGCTCAGTGTAGCTCCAACCCCTTCCTCCTGCTATGCAGACATGCAGAAGCCAGTGGATACACACAGCTTGCACTGCCAGACCTGCACAACTTGCACCAGCAAAGCACAGGCAGAAGCACAGACATGCTATGCAATGTAGCCTTCCTCCTAGCCCTGCGGATTCATACAGCTCCAGATCTGCCCCCAAGCTGCACACACAGGCCACCAGACCCATACAGACTACACACCCATGCAGTTCTTGCACACTCCAACAGTCCAGCCCTGAGGCCCACCAGGCAGACACACACAGCTCCAGCCACAACTTCTAGCCACAGAGATGTGCAGCAGATCCAGCCTTGCCCCTGAGCTGTACAGTAGTGGTATATAGTTCTCATCCAGTCTTGCAACCATGCAAGGAAGAATGCCTAGCCTCCTCCTATACCAACAACAGTCCATCAAACAACCATGCTACTCACGTCAGCCTGCATCAAATCATCTACAGAGGAGTGCATGGCTATACAGAGAATCAGGTAATGGGGCAGATAGCTTCCTCTACCTCCTGAATTACACACAAGTGGCTAACTTAACAACTAGCTATCCCTTGAGTCATAACTTCTCAGCAAACACCTACATCCTTCCTATGTGCAAACCATCCAAGGCAGAGATGATTACTTACTTTTAGCTGATATTTCATTTGGCTACGTCACTTAGATAAGAATCCTGTTCCATAAATAGGGTCTAAGAACTCAGGAAATCATGATACAAGACAGCAGTCCCCATGGTTTTAAGGTAACCCACCATTTCTACAGGTGGAACACCAATGCATAGTACTAACCACACCTAGAACCCAAAAGTGCTGGTCTGGAGGTACTTAGCACCCCACTGGTATATCTGAAAATACACAAGGTCCTCGATAGTGGCTCTAATAAAACTAAATAAATAAATGAAACATGACCACAATAAAACCTATCGCAGAAATTAGTAAGAATATAATAAATAAATAAATAAATAAATAAATAAATAAATAAATAAATAAAACATGACTACTATAAAACCTATCCCAGAAATTAGTAAGAAATAAATATGCCAACGGATGCTGAAAAATCAACTCAGGCACACAATAAACATTAGAAAACAAGGAAATAATCTCTCTACCAAAGGAACACACTAACTCCACACTGACAACAGACAAAATGCAGGAAATCGTGGCAATGTTATAAATGGATTTTAGAATATTGATAATAACAAAACTTAATGAGAAACAAAACAACACAGATGAATAATTTCAATAAATGAGATAAACAACATATAGAATGGAAAAGAAAATTAATAAAGAGATAGACATCTTAAAAGAGAATCAAACATGGACCAGCAAGTTAGCGTAATGGCTATGTCGCTGGACTCCCACGTAGCTGACCACGGTTCGCGTCCCGGACCCAGTGGCTTAAACTCACGCTGGGTGCGTGTGCGTGCGTGCCCAAGATCCCGAGAGGAGAATGGAGGAGAAGGGATTGCAGCGTGGCCATCCCCCCTGGGGGGTGATTTCTCACTTTCTGTCTCTCTGTCTTTCTCTGTCTGTCTGGCGAGTGCATGTGCCCTATAGCAAAAACCTCTCAAAAAAAAAAGAAAGAAAAAATGAATAGAACTTAGGACAAGCAGATGGCTTAGTGGTTACATTGCTGGACTCCCACATAGTCAACCACAGTTCGAGTCCCAGATCTGGCAACTTAAAACTCAAACTGGGCACATGTGTGTGCGTGCCCAAAATCCTGAAAGGAAAATGGAGGAGAAGGGATTGTAGCATGGCAATCGCCCATGGGAGGTGATTTCTCACCTTCGGTCTCTTGGTCTCTGTCTCTCCAGTGAGCAAACATGCCCTATAGAAAAAAATCTCTAATAAATAAGTAAATTAACAAATAAAAATTAAAAATTAACAAAAAAAGAGAACAGAACATTAAATTATAGGACATAATATGACAACCAAATATCAGCATAGTTGGTATCCCAGAAGGCCAAGAGATGAGAAGGGCATTAAAAAATCTATTTCATAAAATATTAACTGAATACTTCCCAAATCTACAGAGATACATAAATCTACGTCCAAAAAATTCAAGACACCAAATAAATTCAATATAAGATCTCCTCCAAAGCACATTACAGTCAAAATATCTAAGGTGAAAGATAAAAAGATAATCCTAAAAACAGCTAGAATATTCCATCAGACTAACCTCAGACCTCTCAACCGAAACCTCATAGGGCAGGAGGGTATGGTATGACATGTTCAAAATTTTGAAAGAAAAATAGTTTCAACCAAGAACACTATACCCAGCAAAAGTTCTCTTCAAATTGAAGGAAAACTAAAATCATTCTCAGGCAAACAAAAACTAAAGGAATTCACCAATACCAAACCAGGTCCTCATGAAATACTTATGGGAGTACTTCATCAGGAAATGTAACAATGATAAACAACACAATGGAAACACATGAAGCTATAAAACTTACCAGCAGAACAACCACACAAAGAAGAAGGATAAATGATTCAACCCCTTCCACAATGGAAATCTAAAAAATAGTAAAGATAAACAAAATAAAAGAAAAAAGAAAATAAGAAAACACACAACAATCAACAACCAACCAAGAATATGGCAGCTGTAAACTTGTAAATGTTAATAATATCACTGAATTTAAATAAATCTTGCAATCAGAAGATATGAACTGGCTGAATGGAAAAAACAAAACAAAACATACCTCGCTGGTAAAGATACACACAGACAGGAGTGAAAGGTTAAACAAGTTGTTCCATGTAAATGGAAAACAAAAAAAGCAGGTGTGGCCATACTTATATCAGACAAATCAGATTTTAAAGATAATAATCTATAAAAAGAGACAAAGAAGTTCATAATATTGTATTAAAGGGATTCACTAATCAAGAAGACATATTATAAATATTTATGCACCCGAACTTGGAGCACTCAAATACATAAGGCAAAACTATTAGACCTAAAAGGACACATAGACTCTAATACACTGATAGTTGGGGATTTCAAAAACCCACTCTCACAACAAGATTGATCAATTAAACAAAATTAACCAAGAAGACACTGGAGTCAAGCAATGTAACGAACCGGATGGCTCTGACAGAAATTTATAGAACAGTTAACCCAACAAACACAACATGCATTTTTTTCTAGCAACACATGAAGATTTTCTAAGATTGACCACAAAATAGGGCATAAGACAAGCCTCTACAAATTTAAAAGCATCTTCTAGCATCTTCTCTGACCGTAATGGAATTGAAATCAACAACAACAAAAAATACATAAATACATGGGAACTATTGATAACAACATGTTCCTGAATTATTTCAAATTACTAACAAAATAAAAATGAAATCTAAAACTATCTTGAAGCAAATGATAATGAAAGTACTACACTCTAAAACCTCTGGGCTATAGCAAAGGCAATAGTAAAAGAAAAGTTCATAGTAATTAGTACTCATAAAAAATATACACGTGTGTGTGTGTGTGTGTGTCTGTGCATATAAAGATTGCAACTAAACAACTCAAGAATAAACATCAAGAAGCTTGGGGCCAGCAGGTGGTATAGTGGTTGGGGCAGATGGACTCCCACATGGCTGACCACGGTTCGAGTCCTGGATCTGGCTGCTTGCTTTCTCACTTACCTTCTCTCTCTCTCTCTCTCTGTCTTTGTCTCTCTATGGTAAACTTCAAAAAAGAAAATAAGTAAATAAAATAATGAAAAAAATTAGAAGCATTAAAAAAAAAGAAGCTAGAAAAGCATGAACAAGCTATACCTAAAAGTAATAGATAAAAAAACAATAATATTTATCCAGGAAGAAATAACTGAAATAGAGAACGAAATATCAATATTAAAAAAAAAAAAAAACTGATGGGACCAGCAGTTAGCATAATGGCCATGTCGCTGGACTCCCATGTAGTCGACTGCGGTTTGCGTCCCAGACCCTGTGGCTTAAAAAACTCACGCCAGGTACATGTGCGTGCCGTGTCCAACATCCTGAGAGGAGAATGAAGGAGAAGGGATTGTGGTGTGGCCATCACGCCGGGGGGTGATTTCTCGCTTTCTGTATCTCTGTCTCTCTGGCGAGTGCACGCGCCCTATAGCAAAAAAAAAAAAAAAAAAAAAAAAAAAAAAAAAAAAACTAATGATACTACCCTGTCAGAATGATACTAATGATAGTAATCCCTGTCAGAATGGAGAAGATTAAAAATATAAAAAATGATAAGTGTTGGTGGGGTTGTGATGAAAGGGGAACTCTCCTATACTGTTGGTGGGAATGTAAATTGGTCCAGCCACTGTGGAAAACAATACGGAGGTTTCTCAAAAGACCTAAAAATAGAACTACCATAAGATTCAGCAATTTCACTCCTGGGCATCTGCCCAAAGGACAGGAGAATGCTCAGTCAGAAAAGTGCTTGCACATCTATGTTTATTGCAACATTATTCATGATTATTAACACATGGAACCAACCGATATCCGCAAACAGATGAATGGATTGAAAAAGTGTGGCACATAAACTCCATGGAACACTATTCAGCCATAAAAACAAGACTCTGGCATTTGGTAGGAAGTGGACCAGTAGGGAAGATTTACTGTTGAGTGAAGCAAGTCAGGCTATGAGAGACATTGTATGTCTCCACTTAACATATACTGACTGTCCACACTCTATGATAGAGACTGCAAGACTGCAGGGCATAAAGGCATTGAAAATAGTTATGGACACTGGAGACAGTAATGGAAGGAGGTTGGCAGAGGGGAAGAGTGTAGGGAAGGAACTTAGGGAGAAAAATACAGAAATAAGACATTTGTGAGACACAGAAATAGTTTACCTGTTGAAGGTAACGTGTATAGTATTATCAACTGGACTAGTCTGAGGTGTATTTCATGTTGGGTAAATTTTCTCTACAAGTAAAATGATGTATAGTGATTGAATGTACAAAAATAATAATAACAATAATATTTTTTAAATGAAATGAAAAGCAGGTTCTTTGAGAAGACAAACAAAACTGACAATCCATCAGAAAGATAAAGGAAAAAAGAGTCAGGAGATGGCATGGTCATGAAGGCTCTGGATCCTACATGACCAAATCCACATTTCAAGTCTCAGATCCAATGACTAAAAAAAAAAAAAAAAAAAAAAACACCAGACCATATGAATGTGTGCCTCCTCAAAGTCTTGAGAAGAGAATGAAGGAGAAGGGATTTTGACTTGGCCATTCCCCCTAGGGGATGATTTCTCACTTTCCCTCTCTCTTTCTCTCTCTGATGAGTGCATACACCCTATGTTAAATATCTAAAAATAAATTAATTAATTAAAAATTTAAAAGAGCGGAAACCCAGATAAATAAAATTTTAAATAAAACAGAGACCAAAAAAAAAAAAAAAAAAAAAGAACCCAGATATCACAGAAATACCAAAGATCATTAGGGATTACTACAAGTGATTTTATGCTAACAAACTCTTAGGTGTTCAGGAAAGTCATTACATATTTTTCTGTTTTTCTATGCAAAAATGTGTCATGACTTCCCAGATAACATAATAGAAGAGACAAATTTCTTGACACATCTAGCATACCTGGGTTAAAGCAAGAAGATATAGAAGCCTGAATAGTCCAATAGGGAGTAATGAGATTGAATCAGTAATAAATAGTTTCCCAGCAAAGAAAAGACCAGGTCCAGATGACTTTACTGCTTTTAAATCCTTTTAAAAGTACTTAATACCAAATCTCCTCAAACTGTTTCAGAAAATCCAAATGGAAGTTATCCTCCCAAACTCATTCTATGAAGCCACCATAACCTTAATACCAAAACATATGAAAACACAAGGAAAAAAAAAAAAGAAAACTATAAACCAATGATCCTGTGAACATAGAGGCAAAAATCCTCTACAAAATACCATCAAACCAAATCCAACAACACATTAAAAAGACTATACACCATGATCAAGAAGGATTTATCCCAAGGATGCTAGAATGGCCCAAGATACACAAAACAATAAATGTAATACATTACAGAAGGAAAGGAGAAATTTATACAATTACAAAAAGAATTTGATAAAGTACATCCCTTCATGAGTAAGACTGTCAACGAAAAAAAAGGATAGAAGGTACATTTCTTAACACAATCAAGGCCATTTGTAACAAATCCACAGCTAGCATCATACTAAATTGGGGAAAAGTTGAAAGCTATTTCCTTGGAAACTGAACAAGACAAGGATGTTAACTTTCTCCACTTCTATCCAACATGGTATTAGAAGCCTTATCCAATCTAATCTGACCAGAAAATGAAATAAAAATTGGAAAGGAAGAAGTTCAATTGTCCCTACTAATGGATGACATGATTCTATACAAAGAAAAACCTGACGAATCTACCAAATATTCTTATAAGTTATAAAGAAATACAGAAAATTGCAGGACACAAAATTAACATGCAAAAAGCTATAATATTTTTGAACTCTTTATAGTGAGCAAACTGAAGCAGAATGAATAAAATGATTCCATCTACAATAACCACCCAAAAATAAATAAATAATCTAGGAATAAATCTAATCAAATAAGTAAAAGATTTCTACTATGAAAATTTTAAAAATAGAAATGGGAGGAGGCTGCATCTGGCTCCCGCTCTCACAGCCATTGCAGTACATTGAGCTCCACAGAGACAGCGCCGGGGCAAGTGAGAGCCGGATGGGCACTGGGCGACTGTGCCTAGTGGAGGCAAGATAACTAAACATGGGCAAAGGAGATCCTAAAAAGCCGATAGGCAAAATGTCATCTTATGCATTCTTTGTGCAAACTTGCTGGGAGGAGCATAAGATGAAGCACCCAGATGCTTCAGTCAGCTTCACAGTTTTCTAAGAAGTGCTCAGAGAGGTGGAAGACCATGTCGGCTAAAGAGAAAGGAAAGTTTGAAGATATGGCAAAGGCGGACAAGGCCCGTTATGAAAGAGAAATGAAACCCTATATCCCTCCTAAAGAGGAAACAAAAAAGAAGTTCAAGGATCTCAATGCACTCAAGAGGCCTCCTTCAGCCTTTTTCTTGTTCTGTTCTGAATATCACCCAAAAATCAAAGGAGAACATCCTGACCTATCCATTGGTGATGTTGCAAAGGAACTGGGAGAGATGTGGAATAACACTGCTGCAGGTGATACACAGAAAAGAAGGCTGCTAAGCGAAGGAAAAATACGGAAAGGATATTGCTGCATACCAAGCTAAAGGAAAGCCTGATGCAGCAAAAAAGGGAGTTGTCAGGCTGAAAGCAAGAAAAAGAAGGAGGAGGAGGAAGACGAGGAAGATGAAGAAGATGAGGAAGAAGAGGAAGATGAAGAGGATGAAGATGAAGAAGATGATGATAAATAAGTTGGTTCTAGCACAGTTTTTTTTCCTTGTCTATAAAGCATTTAACCCCCCTGTACACAACTCACTCCTTTTTAAGAAAAAAATTGAAATGTAAGGCTGTGTAAGATTTGTTTTTAAACTGTACAGTGTCTTTTTTTGTATAGTTAACACACTACCAAATGTGTCTTTAGATAGCCCTGTCCTGGTGGTATTTTCAATAGCCACTAACCTTGCCTGGTATAGTATGGGGGTTGTAAATTGGCATGGAAATTTAAAGCAGGTAATTGTTGGTGCACAGTACAAATTAGTTATACATGGGGAATGGTAGTTTTTTCATCTTCAGTTGTCTCTGATGCAGCTTATACAAAATAATTGTTGTTCTATTAACTAAATACCACTCCGTAATTGCAAAAAAGAAAAAAAGTTGCAGCTGTTTTGTTGACATTCTGAATGCTTCTAAGTAAATACAATTTTTTATTAGTAAAAAAATAAAAAATTAAAAAATAGAAATGGGGGTGAATGGAATGACATCCATTGTTCATTGGAAGAATCAACATACTTAAAGTGTTGATACTACCTGAAGTGATCTACAAATTCAATGCAATTCCTATTAAGATAGCAGTGATAGTCTTCACAGAAATAGAAAAAACAATCATGAAATTTGTCTGTATTCACAAAAAAAAAAAACTCTGTATTTTCAAGTCAATACTGTGCAAAAAGAATAAAGTTGGAAATATCTTACTAAATGACTTTTAAAAATAGTAAGAAATAGCTTACTAAATGACTATTACAAAACCATAATAACTAAAAGAGCATGGCAGTGGCACAGAACAGATACATAGACCAATGGAACAGAATCAAGAATTCAGAAATAAATCCAACATTCAGTCAACTGATATTTTACATGAGCATATGATAATTCAAAGGAGAAACAATACACTTTTCAACAAATGATGAGAAAACTGGGTATCAATTTGCAGGAAAGTGAAACTATACTCTCACAGGTTATAATTTATAAAAATTAACTCAAAATAAATTGAAGACTTAAACATAAACCTTAAAGACATAAAACCACTGTCAGAAAGCACAGAAGAGAAACTTCAAGATATTGGAATAGGTAGAGACTTTACTGAACGTGACCTCTAAATCATGGGTAACAACACTAAAAACAGACAAGTTGGATTACATCAAGCTAAAAAGTTTCTGCACAGCCAAGGAAACAATAAATAAAGAGAAAACCATGAATGGGAGATAATACTTGCAAACTATACCTTTGACAAGACATTGATAACCAGTACATATAAGGAATTCCAACAGCTCATCCACACAAAAAAATCTAATAATCCAATAAAAAATGGGCAATTGGGCCAGCCCATGGCCTAATGGTTAAGGTGTCTGGATCCGACATGGTTGGTGGTACAATTTAAATCCTGGAACCGGCAACTTGAGGAACATGCCAGGCATGTGTGTATTTATGCCCAAAATTTTGACAGGATAAACAAATGGAGGAGAAGGAATTACAGCATGACCAAGCCCCACCAAGTTTCTTGCTTTCTCTGTCTGTCTGTCTGTCTGTCTTTCTCCAGCAAGCATATGCGCCATCTGGCAATTTTTTGTTGTTGTTGTTCAAATGGCCAATCACCTGGAATACGTACTTTTCAAAGGAAGGCATTAAAAATGGGTAAAAAGCATATAAAAATGATCAACATTTCTTATTGTAAGGGAAATGAAAATCAAAATCACAATGAAGCCTCATATAATCCAATTTATAATGGATATTATAAAAAAATAATAAAACAGAATAACAAGTGCTAGTGAGGTTGTGGAGAAAAGGGAACCCTTGTGCATTGCTAGTGAGAGTGTAAACAGTACAACTACTGTCAAAAACAATATAGGGCTTCCTCTAAAAATAGAACTATTAGGGCCACCCAGCAACCCTACTATTATTGAGTATATACAAAAAAAAAAAAAAAAAGAAAAAGAAAAAGAAAAAGAAAGAAAGAAACCAGTAAACCAGTCAGAAAGACATTTGCATTTGCACATTCATGTGTTCTGAAGCATAAGTTCCAATAGCTAAATCATGGAATCAACCTAAAAGTCTGAGACCCGGTGAATGGATCAGAAAATATGGGACATATACACAGTGGGATACTACTTATCATAAAAAAAATCCTGTCATTTGGCTAAACGTAGACAAACCTAAAAGATACATTGCTAAGTGAAATAAATCAGACTATGAAAGCCAAATACTATATGTACTTGTTTAACATGTGCCAAATGTCCACGTTCTATGGAGGAAACTAAAGAACTCAAAAGCACCAGAATAGAGAGAATAATGATAGGTAATAGAAGCTTCTTGGGGCGGGGGCATCAGAAAATTTTGGATAAATCTAAAAATATATAGGGGAAGACATGGCAGGATTCTTTATCACAGCAGAGTGAAAAAGACCACCTTTAGGGCCAGCCAATGGTGTAATGGTAAGGATGGCTGGACCCCACATGGCCAACTGTGCAGTTCAAGTCCCAAACCTGGTGGCTTGAAAAACATACTGGTCATATGTGTATGCATGGTCAAAATATCAGGGGGAGAAACAGAGGAGAAAGGATTGTGGCATGGCAATCACTTTCTCTCTGTCTCTCTCGGGTGAGTTCACATGCCCTCTAGCAAATTTTTAACAATTACCTTTAACATATATTTTGAAAAAATAAACAAACTATTAGAACTACTACAGAATAAGCACAATGTAACATTCAATGTTTAAGATGAGTATGTACACATCCTTGATTTGTTGCTGTTATTGTTGTTAGGTTCTTATAAGAGTGTATGCATTCACTGCAGTGTGAGAGAGAGAGAAAGAAAAAGAGAGAGATAGAGAGAGGAGGAAAGTTAGAAATTAGCCCCCAGGAGGATGGCCATGCTGCAATCCTTTCTCTTCTATTCTCTTAGGATTTTAGACATGCATGCACACGTGCCCAGAATGTTTTTGAAGCTGCCATGTCCAGGATATTCAAGCTGTGCAGCTGGCCATGTGGGATCCAGCTGCCTTCACCTTCACACTGCCTGCTGGCCCTATATCCTTGACTTGATTATTATATACTGTACGCATGATTTAAAAAACCATACTGTAGAGGCCAGCAGGTGGCGTGGTGATTAAGGGTGATGGACTCCCACATGGTCGACCATGATTCAAGTTCCAGACCTGGTGGCTTGGTTTCTCACTTTCTCTCTCTGATCAAATAAAAATATATAAATAAATAAAGTTAAATAAAACAATTCTTTAAAAAGAACACCATACTGTACCCTACAAAGACATATATCAAATATATGTAAACCAGAAGTCATAAATTTATAATTAATCTCAAAAAAATATATAATATGAAAAAGTCTATATACACAAAAATGTTCACCAGAAATATTTATGATAGTAAAAAATAATAGAATTTAGTAAATATATAATAACAGAGGAACAGCTGAGCATGTTCTATCTCAGGCATTATATATTCTTTCAACTGATGACTACATTACATCTGGGGGCATATTAAGTTTGGGAGTATATTAAATATGGAAGGAAATATGAACTGTTAACAATGGGACAGGAGTGCAGTAATTGCAGACTTCATAAAACTTTTAATAATATATCTATCTTCAAAAACTGTGAGTACACTTTACTATGAGAATAGGCAATAAACTATTAAAATTTTAAAAAAAGACCCTCTAGACTAGGTGAGAGTTTCAGGTCAATGACTTACACAATAATGAAAATTATTATTTCAATATCATGTAAATCATTCACATGAAAAGGTTAAAACTTTCGCAAGTTTAAAACTGTGCAGAAAATAAATGAGAACAATTCACTTTTCTAAAATACAATGTAATGAGGAATATTTCAACAAGAAGTAACATACACTAAAGTTTATTACTTTGATTACTTTCCATTAACTGGGCTATCACTAAGGACTATAGCATTTCTTTTTATTAGAAAAAAATTCTTTTGGTTAGAAAAAGAACTTCAAAGCCAGACTATCACATTTGCCCTTACCTAATGGGTGAGTGTTTAAAAGGAATCATTAGCTGGGAAGCAGAATACAGAAAGTGTGCACCTCAATTCAACAGCTGGCAGTCACCTCAGCGAAAGGTGGGACACATCTAAGTGTAAGGTTCGTTTATGAGTCAGAGCTCAACAGCTATCATTTTTAGCATGCTTTAAGCCATCTGACATTTCATTCAATTATTTTGTATTTACTGCGGTGGGATCCTATTTGTCCTATTTTTTTAAATAAACCAACGTAATACTAACTGACCAGGAAACAATTATATACTGCTACCCACCTACATGAAATTCTGTAAACAATTGGGAGGTGATCTTTTTCTGATATTTTAGAGGCCCAGTTTCCTCATCATGTTCCCACATGAATACTTTCACTGCAGGTATTTCAAACATTATGTCAGAGTTATACAAAATAGGTAGAATATCACTAAGCAGAAATCATAGAGTAGGTTCTAAATATGTTGGTAAAGAAAGTCACTTCTTTTGAGAGATCTCTGCCCCTTCAACCTCACCCTCCTTACCAATATACATTCATCACAGAAAAGGGAAATATTTACAAAAGTTAGTTTAGTTATGTTTAAATATTATGTTTAGCTGTCTGGAGACCATGTTCTCAAGATTTATACAAGAAATCAAGGATTAAACTTCATAACAATTAAAAAACCACACTGTGTAAAATCAAAGACTTAGTTAAAGAACATTAAAATAGTTTTACCATTGGTGCTAAATTAAAATGACTCCATTTCTTGCCAACACCTGGAACCAAACCCTTTTTTGAACTTTCATGTAAACAAACCAGGGCACACCAAATGCTGTCTGTAGCAAGGTACCACCTCTGCACAGGCATTTGGGTGAAAAATGTAGAAAATGCCTCAGGACTCTTTGAAGCAGCTTGGAAGAAGTAAGAGCAGGAAAGAGGCTCTTCTCTAGGGTAAGTTTGTTTAGTAGAAAGTAAGCAAGTTGTCAGGGTAAAAGTTGACAATGTTGATTCCAACAGTTTGAACTGTGAATAAACATCCAAAGGGATTATGTTACTGAGAATTAGAAAAGATTCCATTTAACTCAATAGAACACTTGTGTTTTCAAAGATAATATGCCTTCAAACCACACTTTGGATCCACGCTTTAGGGTTAGAATTACCCTAAGCCCTTTCCATGCCACATTAAAGAACACAGAGTATATCTGACCTTTATCATATGTGCCTAAAAATATTAAAATGGGTATAGAAAAAATATTTCACTTCCGATCACTGAATTGGAAAATACTAAATACACATACATGTGTATTTTTGAGGTAGGCTAAGGAAGTTTGGAGGAAAACCTATGTTCTTCCCAAACATCTAAATGTAAACTCTGCTTCACTAACCAATTTATGGAAATACATGCATCTGGCCATAAATCACTTTTCAGTTCTCCCTCCTTAATGACCTATCAAAGAGCAAAACATAGGGCCTATACTTATGAAACCTATAATCCTCTTTTCTGCTCACCAAAGGCACATTGAAATCTGGCTTTCATCTCATGCTGTTGGGTTTTACACCAGGTACAAGATGAAAAGTTGGAAGAGTCTTGTGCTTTTTCAAAAGCAAAACAATTTGGTTGCCACTCAGCAACTCCTGGTGAAATGCCAGGAAGCCTGTTAAAAAGTTAAAATTTTTCTAACTTAGAGTTTACAAAAATTAGTGTGAGATGTTCATAGCCTGATAGACATTCCATCTTTTCAATTTTTTAAATGTACATAAACAGAAAAACACACACTTTTGATTTGTTCAAGTTTTATTTAGATCAACATAATGCAGGTCTGCCTTGAATGCTCTCAAGAAAACAGAGGTAATTTCGACTGTTCTTGGTTCATCTCAAATCCTTAATGATTCTCACATTAGAGACTGCTATTACAATCTTTTCCAAAGACTGACAAAGGCATGCAACTCACATGTTCTTTACTAGCAAAATTTACAGGCAGCCCTGCAAAAAGTTGTTTCTCCTTGCAGCTCTAACACATTCACTTTCTTCCTAGAACCAAGGATATAAGGGAATATAGCTCAGTCTCACAGCTTCTTTGCTCTTAAAAAGAAAATGAAATTCCCCAGATATTTTCAAACTCCACCAGGAATAGAACATTCTCAGATTTGCCTGAGGATCATTATCTCTTTTACATTTCATCTTTATATTCATTGGGTTCATAGAAAGGGCATACACAAGAAGAGGAAAATAGCTGCTTCTTAAAAGACACCAAATTTAGTAATTCTCTCAAATCTACTGGCACACATCTAGAAAGTCATATTTTTACAAGACTTCATTAGGTTTTCATTGGTTCTATCTTTTGAGAAAACACATGCTGAATGTCCATAACTTATAACTAAAATGCATCTGCAAATTATAAGAAATATTTGTTATAGAAAGACAAGAGCCATCACAATTCCAAAAATTATGTAGTGGGTGGAAACACACAGAGGTGGGCTCATCTGAATCCCACTCTAGTGTCCCTCAAGCATCAAGATGCTAACTGATGGACGCCATCAATATGCAGTGCTCTAAGATTTCAGCTGACGACAAAAGCCTTTCTTACCTGTTAGTACGAGATTACTGTAAGTATTGGAGAATTGCTCCTTTAGAAGAACCAGGTGCATCTGAGCTGCCTTCTCCCTTTGGAGCTCCAGCATAACAGCAGGGTGCTGGGCAACCTTGCAGCCTCTCTGTTTATCCAAGGCAACATCACTTCGAACAATGTCTACAAAAAGAAAGAAAGAAGGCAGGCAGCACAAACTAAGGCTAAAACAAAACAAAAATCCCACACACAAATGAAAGTCTTGTTTGACCCCAAATCCAGAATTGATAAACTCCCTGCATTTTCATCAGATTTTCATCAGATGCTGAAGTAATAAATCTGAAGGGTCTCTAATTCCATGACACATCCTGCAAATTCTTCTGGTCATTTTCAAATTCTTCAGGAATTTCAGTTTCTTAGCTCTCTCTAACCTCATTTAAGATTCTCGATTCTCTTTTCTCCTCAGCTTACCTCTAAGTCTTATTTACTGCCTAGGACCTTTTCCTAACATCTTTTACCATTTTCCATGGGAAAAAAATAATTCAGCTAGTCATGACTACAAAGGTCATTTCTTCTATCTCATGCCACGAGACCAAGTGATACCTCCAGCATATATTTCAGGGTACTTGGACTATTTTCAAATTTACCTCCCAACCAGCCCATTCAGCTCAAGTTAGGGCTGCCATTAGATGGACTGCCTGCTCGGCTTTCTCCTATTTTTCATGTACCTCTGGTAAAATCAATGATCACTTTTTCAATCCAGAAATATTTTATAAGTATTAATGTGTTTAAAGAGAACAAGAGGAGATCTAGAGTCACTTTGTAGATCTGCATCTTCCCCAATTATTTTACCATTAGTGACAGGCTGCTTTTTACACTTCAGCATGATTTTCACTCAAAATGGATTTAATCTCCAGAAAACCGCCTTCCTTAAAAAAAAAAAAAAAAAAAAAAAAAAAAAAAAAAAAAAAAAAAAAAACGTATATAGGCTCTTTGACTAGCAGGGAGCTCTCATGCCCAGGAGTCATTAACTCTTCTTATAAATTTAAACATAATGCAGCTGATGGCTCACAGGAAGAAACTATGCCACTATGCAAACTGGATGACAACTCTAGAAACTCAAGTTTTGTGTAGTAAATTGAAGGATCTTTAGACTGATGAGCTAAGTAACTGTTCTGCTACTACTGACACCAATTGTTTTGGAAGGGAAAAAAGCAATATTCATGTTAACAGTACCAATAGGAATGAACTGCTTCTTCGAGCAATGCCCAATGATGCCTAAAGTAAAATAGAGCATGTGGCATGAAAGTGGAGTATTGTTCCAGACAAATAGTCTTTCTTTTCCCACATACAAATATAAACCCATGACTATGGGGGTTAGAGATAGAGTGTGTGGTACATTAGGATTAGTCAGGTGTGGAAATGGTTCTAATTCTTAAATGAAAGCAGGAGACCTGGTTGGAAACAGTGCAGTACTTATGAATTAATATAGATACTGCAATCTCTATAATACAAGCAGTAAAATGAACCAATTTAACATAAATAATCTCACAGATATGTTAAGACTACAAAATGAGAATAAATTAATTCGAGGATATATTCTATTTTAAGACCATGTAATAGAAAGAAAGAGGAACAATAAACATACTAGATATGTATTTAAATTAAATTCTACAAAGCTTTAATTACATTGTCTCTGAATCCTTCCAACGAGCCCATGAAAGTGTATGACAGATACTGTTGACTAGCTAAACCAAACCCTACACAAAAATCTCTTCTCCCCTGTCTTCTATTACACAACTGAAAAGCTACATTACACAATTTTCCAGCTTTTTTTGCAGCAACGGGTAGCATGTAACATGTTTCTGGCCAATGAACTGCAGGCAGACATCTCAAAGAGGCATTTTTCCTGCCAAATTAAAAGACAGAACCTTGGGGAGAAGGCAGAGCCCAGCCTGGCAGGATGGCACCTTCCCTATTACTATGCCCCTTTCCCATGGCGGTTGGCCCCAGTCAGGCTCCCAAGTGGCTCTTCAGTGTGGTCAAAATTCTGCATTAAAGTTGGGCTAATCTTGGACAACTTGCTCTTCCTTGGCTCTATCTCATCAAACAACATAATGAAGACGTTTTAGAATAAAAAAGAAGAAATGGGTTGGCATAAGCTTTGGAAATATTAATACAGTATGCTGAATATAGTTATAAGAGCAGTCTGGTGATTTGCAAATTTGAGAACAAAAGTTATTTGTGAATTATATCAAAACAGCATTTATGCTTTGCATCTTTACGTTAAAAATTTTTAAAAAACTTGTATATTCTTAGGATAATACATATTATGAGAACTTAAAGAAAATGTCAGTTCTAAGGTACATTATTAGAAGTATTTCAGTATGGCAGGCACCATTCTGTAAAAGGGTCAGTGAGGGGACCAGCAGGTAGCGTGGTGGTTAAGGTGCTGGACACTCCCACATGGCTGACCAGGGTTCGAGTCCTGAATCTGATGGCTTGCTTTCTCACTTCTTCTCTCTCACTCTTACCCTCTGTCTCTCTCTGGTCAAATTAAAAAATAAATGAATGAATAAATAAAAATAAAATAAATAATTATAAAAGGGTCAGTGATAATTAAGGACACATTGGTAAGAAAACTTGTTTTGCAAATAAATTTAAAAATCATTGCTGCAGGGGCCAGGCCTGCGCGGCGGGCCAGGCTCTGCCTCGCGTGCCCCTGCGCGGCCAGCCGGGCCTGCACGGCGGGCCGGGGCTCTGCCTCGCGTGCCACGCGGCCGGGCCTGCGTGGCCCCCGCTGCCTCTCCGGCGCTGGGTGTGTCCCGCACTCGGGGCCGACGCGGGCCAGAGGCGCGGACCGGTCGAGCTCGCCGTCCTTCCTTTCTAGGGCCAGGCGGGCGAGCAGAAGGTGGCGCTGGATCCTGCGCACATTCACACGCTCGGGGCTGGTGTGTGGCTGCCGGGCCTGAGTGTGGCCGCCGGGCCTGTTCCTGCACGTGGCCGCTGGGCCTGCGCCTGCGCCTGCGCGTGGCCGCCGGGCCTGCGCGTGGCCGCTGGCCACAGGCGGCAAACTGAAGCCAAAAACTAGGATTAAGAACTTGCAACTATAAGCAACAGAAAGAAACTTTAGCTGTCTTAAACCAATTGAGAAATATATTGTATAGGAGGATTTTCCCTGCCTATGGACAGTGAGAAGATGATGGTTACCAGCCCTGCATTACCTCAGGGAAAACCAAGAACTACTCTACCATTCTTAAGGAAGCCAGATACCCGAGGATGACTCACGCTGCAGATCCCCACAACACCATTCCCAGTAATCACAAGATGGATGCTGTGCCGCATCAACTGATAATCACCTCTGCTTTCCAGAACCGCTTTCCTGAAACTGTATTCCATGGAGACTCACCTACAATTATGGAACTGCACGAGACCCACCCTTAATCCAACCCTGAATAGAATCTATGCTCCCTATTGTTAAAAACTATATGAGCTGATAATTGAAAAAAAAGAAAGAAAGAAAGAAACTGAAAGAACTGGAAGGTATAATATCAGGGATGGCAACTGCAGATACTAGAGACAGTATGGGAGAGGTAATGGGAATGAGTAATTGAGGGCGGAAGGGAGGGATTCAGGGAACAAACAACACACTTAATAGACACAAAAATGAAAAGTTGTCTGTTGATGATAATGTATATGGTATAATCATTGTCTTGACTAATGTGCACTGTATTCATGCTGGGAAAAACCATGTTGTACACTGTAAAGAGGTGCAATGATTAAATGTAAAAAAAAAAATCATTGCTGCAGAATTTACTCTTTTTATCGACTTTCATTTATTTTATTTATTTATTTATTTATTTATTTATTTATTTATATTTATTTATTTTGGGGTAGAGACGCCTTAGGGTGTGTGCACTCGCTGGGGGGAGAGAGAGAAAGACAGAGAAAGTAAGAGGAAAAGGGAAAATCACCCCCCAGGGGGGATGGCCACACCACAATTGCTTCTCCTCCATTCTCCTCCTGGGATGTTGGACATGCACATACACGCGCCCAGCATGAGTTTCAAGCCACCGGGTCCAGGACTTGAACCGCATCAGCCATGTGGGAGTCTAGCAACATAACTGCTACGCCATCTGCTGGTCCCCAACTTTTAATTTCTAATCAAAACACTTATTCTTTAGTATATCAAGGAGACAGAACGATTTTGTTACTCAAAACAGCCCAAATGCTGTTTTGGTAAATCAAAAAGTAAAGATGAATCTTGTTAATGGAGCCTCTAGTAACTCTATATCCTTGAATTTGAATTCTTTTCATCTGAGTGACTGTTATGCCAACACAAAATTTATTGTTCCTTTTTGTTAGTATGACTTTCATCCATTGATTTAGCAAACTAGATTGTTTAAGAAGGTTTAAATCAGCGTTTAATCAATGTTAATTTACACAGGTTAAAATATTTTAAAATTTAAAATATTAAAATTTCATTTGTTGCTCATCAAAACCCTTTCTTATCGGGAACCAGCAGTTAACGTAACGGTTATGTCGTTGGACTCCCACGTAGTCGACCGAGGTTCGCGTCCCAGACCTGGTGGCTTAAAACTCACGCCAGGCACATGTGCGTGCGTGCCCAAGATCCCTAGAGGAGAATGGAGGAGAAGGGATTGCGGCGTGACCATTCTCCCTGGGGGGTGATTTCTCACTTTCTGTCTCTATGTCTCTCTCTGTCTGTCTGGCGAGCGCATGCACCCTATAGTGAAAACTTCTCAAAAAAAAAAAAAAACCCTTTCTTATCAATCCATTAAAACTTACTAATATGTCACTTTATCTCATAATTCAATTATTTAGTGTATCATACATTTAAATCTTTATTACTCATGTATTCCTTCTGACATTAAGTGAAAAGTCCATTGCCTTATAATTGGTTTTAGGTGACTTTTGCATACTGGTCAACATATTCTGGGTGAATCATAGCCCAATATGTTTAAGTCACTTCTAAACATAAAATCGGAATTTTACTTTTCAAGTTATTATTTATTCCAAATTCAATGAAAAGCCAGATACTGATGATAATGACTGTCAACTTTTTTGTTTGTTTGTTTTCCCATAAGGTGCATATACTCACCAGAGAGAGACAGAAAGAGAAACAGAGAAAGTAAGAAGTCGCTCCCCAGACAGGATGGCCATACCACAACCCTTTCTCCTCCAATCTCCTCAAGATTTGGGAGCTCACACACACACAATTGCCTGGCATGATTTCCAAGCTGCCAGGTCTGTGTCTCAAAATGTGCAGTTGGCCATGTGGGATCCAGCACCTCGACCCTCACGCCACCTGCTAGCCCATGACTGTCAACTTTTTTTTTCATAGTTTATTTATGCTTCATACAATTCAACCACTGTATATCATTACAGCTTGCAAAATGAATTTTCCCAGCATGGATACACTATATATTGGTTCAGTTAAAGGTGTTATCATACACACTATCGTGAATAGATTTCTAATTTCGTATCCCTTAAAAGTTTTGCTTCTTGGGACCAACCGTTAGCGTAATGGCTATGTCGCTGCACTCCCACGTAGTCGACCGCAGTTCGAGTCCCGGACCCGGTGGCTTAAACTCACACTGGGCGCATGTGCGTGCGTGCCCAAGATCCCGAGAGGAGAATGGAGGAGAAGGGATTGCGGCATGGCCATCCCCCCTGGGGGGTGATTTCTCGCTTTCTATCTCTCTGTCTCTCTCTGTCTGTCTGGTGAGCGCACGCGCCCTATAGCAAAAACCTCTTCAAAAAAAGAAAAAAAAAAAAGTTTTGCTTCTTTCTTTTTTCCCTTGATTCCCTTCCTTTCACTCTCTCGCATTTCCCACCCTCTTCCCACACTGTCCCTAGTTTACACAATTGTTCTCCATGCTTTTATATCTTCCAATCTTTCAGTTTCTGCCATAGAGTGCAGACATTAGGTATATTTTAAGTGGGGACATATAATGTCCTCTCTTTCATAACTTTTGTCTGTTTGGAGCCCTAGCAATTAGAGCTGGAACACCCCAAATAAATTTTTTTTGGTTTTTGTTTTTTTACTGTCTGCTCATTATTTGCTGAGTGGTAATTTCTTAGCTTTTCCCTGGTATTTAAAACTTGTTATTGTTTTTCCTAATTAGTTATTATTCTCTATGACTTTCATAAACATTTTCAGAGACAGTCTTATAAGGTTTGTGAATTAAGAATTTCTTCATCCCCAGGCTGGCATGTTTCTATGGGAAAAAAAAAAAAGTCATTTTTCTTCTGCATTGTTTACCTTCTTTTCCATTCATGTTCCTGTCTTCTCAGGCCATTCTGTCTTCTGCCAAATGTTTTTGGCCTTTGAAGCTCTCTTTTTATTATTATTTTTTATTTTATTTTTTCAGAGATTTCTGCTCTAGGGTATGTGTAATCATTAGAGAGACAGAAGGAGACAGAAAGCATTAAATATCCCCAGGGATGATGACCACACTGCAATCCCTTCTCCTCCATTCTCTTGAGATTTGGGGCATGCATGCACATGTGCCCGGCTTAAGTTTTACATCCGGCTTGGGTCTGGGATTCAAACCATGGTTGACTATGTGGAAGTTCAACCATGTAACCATTACACAATCTGCTGGGACCCCAAGCTCTCTTTTTAGACAAAGTAGGTTCTTTAGTATTATTCTCTTTTCCTAAACATACATTCTTCTTGAAAACTGAAAATTCATAATTTATTATAAAACTATCCTCTACCAACTTGATATTACATTCATCATCAGGCTCAAGACTTATTGCCTCATCTTCTGCTATTGGGTTTTCAATAGGAGAAATTAATCTGTCATCATCCAAATATTTGTATCTACGACTATCAAGATCCTCTTTTTCTTTTTCTTTTTTTTTTTTTTTTTTTTTTTTTGAGAGGTTTTCGCTATAGGACGCGTGCGCTCACCAGACAGACAGAGAGAGACAGACAGAAAGCGAGAAATCACCCCCCAGGGGGATGGCCACACCGCAATCCCTTCTCCTCCATTCTCCTCTCGGGATCTTGGGCACTCACGCACATGCACCCGGCGTGAGTTTAAGCCACCAGGTCCGGGACTCGAACCACGGTCGACTACATGGGAGTCCAGCGACATAGCCATTACACTAACTGCTGGTCCCAAGATCATCTTTTTCTAAATCTTCACCAATATTCGCTTTATTCAAGGATTCCTTAAGGTGGTGTTCGTAATTCAGTTTTTTAATGTAGTTAAAAAATTCTCTGGCAACAGCTTGCTCAAAAGTTGAAATTTTCCTCCTCAGTAATGGTTTTCTTCCACTCTCTGAGTCTATAAATGGTAGCTATGTCCTTTGTCTCTAACTCGTTTTCTTATGTATTTGTGACTATCTGGTGTTTCTCCATCCTTTAGATCTTCTTGTTAGCTTGTATTTCCTTTTTTATTTATTTTTTTATTTTTCAGGAATCTATCAAAAATAGCTTTTTAAGTCAATAGTTTTGGTTCAAAAAACAAGACACTTGATGAATCTTCTTTAACACTTTCAGGTGAATAGACAAATTTTTGAATTGGGTTCCTTTGCCTCCATTTAAGTGAGGAAGGAACACATTGTGTTTTAAATAAGCTGACACCAAACCAAGAGCTATCACTTTGATTTTCAGATTCTACAGCTGAATCAGATGTCAGGTGAATCGATTCCTAATGCCTTCAAATCCCTCCCAAGACTGTTTTATGCATCACTTTCTCTTTCCTTTAGTTTTCTCCACCAACCATGCAGAAGGAAATGAAACCTAGATCATTTAAAATAATCTCATGGGGCCAGCAAATGGCATGATGGTTAAAGCGCTGGACTCCCACATGGTTGACTGTGGTTTGAGTCCCAGGCCCAACAGTTTAAAACTCATGCCAGGTGCATGTGTATACATGCCCAAAATCCCCAAGAGGAGAATGAAGAATAAAGGATTTCAGCATGGCCATCCTCCTAGAGAGTAATTTCTTGTTTTCTATCTCTCTGTTTCTCTCTGTCCCTCTCACAAGCACACATGCCCTAAAAGCAAAAATCTCTTAAAAAAAAAAAAAAAAAACTTATAATTTTTTATATGTAAAAACCAGAGATGAAGAGTGATTTGCTGTGGTAAAACACTTTTGCCACCAAAAGTGTCCATGTCCTACTTCCTAGAACATGTGTATATGTTAGATTATATGAAAAGGAAATTAAGGTTATAAGTAGAATTAAGATTGCTAATCAAGCAACATTGAGATAGGAAAATTACCTTGCATTATCTGGTTTGGCCCAGTATAATCACGGGGGTCCTTATAAGAGGAAGAGGATGCAATGTTATACTCAATTTGCCATTACTGGCTTTGAAGATAGAAGGAGGCCCAACGCACAGGCAATAATCCCTAACATAGACAAGTGGGACTACATCAAACTAAGAAGTTTCTGCACAGCAAAGGACACAGTAACAAATGTGAACCGACAACCCTCAGAATGGGAAAATATTTTTGTTAAATATGCCTCAGACAAGGGACTGATAACCAGAATACACAGGGAACTCAAGTGCCTTATGCAAAAAAAAAAAAAAAAATGATTAACCCAATTAAAAGATGGGAAAATGAGCTAAACAAAAATCTCTCTAAGGAAGACATACGAACAGCCGAAAAGCATATGAGGAAATGCTCAACATCCCTCATCATAAGGGAGATGCAGATAAAAACCACAATGAGATAACCCCTGTCAGAATGGCAAAGATTAAGAATATAAAAAGTGATAAGTGTTGGCGGAGATGTGGTGAAAAGGGAACCATCCTACACTGTTGGTGGGAATGTAAATTGGTTCAACCACTGCGGAGAACAATATGGAGGTTCCTCAAAGATCTACAAATAGAACTACCATTTGATCCAGCAATCCTGCTTCTGGGTATCTACCCAAAGGACAGGAAAACGCTCAGTCAGAAAAGTGCTTGCACATCAGTGTTTATTGCAGCTTTATTCACGATTGCTAAGACATGGAACCAAGCTAAATGTCCACAAACTGATGAATGGATTGAAAAAGTGTGGCATATATACTCTATAGAATCCTACTCAACCATAAAAAATAACAAGACCCTGGCATTTGATAGAAAGTGGTCAGATATGGAAGATCTATTGCTGAGTGAAGTAAGCCAGGCTATGAAAGAAAGATATTGTGTGTATCCACTTAATATATACCAACTATCCACACTCTATGGTAGAGAGCGAAATATTGGGGGACCAGCAGTTACCATAATGGCTATGTCGCTGGACTCCCATGTAGTCGACCGCAGTTCGCATCCCGGACCCAGTGGCTTAAAACTTACGCTGGGCGCGTGTGCGTGCATGTCCAAGATCCCAAGAGGAGAATGGAGGAGAAGGGACTGCGGCGTGACCATCCCCCCTAGGGGGTGATTTCTCGCTTTCTGTCTCTCTGTCTCTCTCTGTCTGTCTGGTGAGCGCCCGGCGCCCTATAGGAAAAAAAAAAAAAAAAAACTCTTAAAAAAAAAAGAGTGAAATATTGGAGGACATAAATGCAGTGAAAGTACTTAACGAGAACAAGACAGTGGGGAATGGGGGCGGTGAAGAGAAGAGGATAGAGAAAGATAGCAAGAGAACAAATAGAGAGGCAGGACATTAGTGGGAAACAGATATGGCTTATTACCTGTTGATGATGACATGTATAGTATCCTCAACTGGATTGGTCTGAGAAGTATTTCATGATGGGTAAAGTCTTTTTACAAGCAAAATGAGAAAAAGTGATTGACTGTTTAAAAAATAATTAGAATAATAATAATGATTGGGAAAAACATTGAAAAGATATTGAATGATGAAGTGGGGAGATTAATGTCTCTGTATTGACTGACATGCATAGCATTCCCTTTTGAAAAAGCAATGTAATACACTATAAAGTTATATGTAATCCAATGTAATATAAAGAAGATTATGATGATAATAAATAAAAAAATTTTAAAAAAGGTAGAAGGAGACCAAGAGCCAGGGAATGTGGAGAAATTTAGAAAACATTCTCTCTCTACAGCCTCCAGAAAGGAAAACAGCCCCTGACACCTTAATTTTAGCTCAGTGAAACTGTGTTAAACTTATCACATACAAAACTGTAAAAAATAACATTGTGCTGTCTTAAACTACTAAATCTGTTATAAAAGCATTAGTCACATTGTAAGAGCAATGAAGAAGTCAGGTATCAACTCCCAATTCAGGGCACTTTTCTCTAAATTAAACTTCACATCTCTGGGCCCAGCAGGTGGCATGGTGGTGAAGGTGCTGAACTCACACATGGCCAACTGTGGCGGCAGTCCCGGACCTGGTAGCTTGAAAAATCACACCAGGTGTATGTGTGCACATGCCCAAAATCCTGGGAGGAGAGTGGAGGAGAAGAGAAATGGCTATCCTCCCTAGGGGATGATTTCTCACTTTCCCTCTCACTGTTTCTCTCTGTCTCTCTCCTTTCTGGTGAGGCATGTGCACTATGGCAAAATACTTTTAAAAAAAAATTAACATCTCTGAAAGGAACAGTAAACTTCAAGATACTTAAAATTTTGGTTACTAATAGCCTTAATTAGAAATAAAACATAACTGCCTCTTTTCTGGATGTAATCATGGAGGGCATTCAAGAGAAGAAAAAGAAGGTTTTGCTGTAGCAGAAACCAAGAAAAGTGTTCCTGCTGTGCCACAAACCCTTAAGAAAAACAAAGGAATTTTGCAGAGCTGAAGATCAAGCACCTGAGAAAAAAGTTTGCTCAAAAGATGCTTCAAAAAGCAAGAGGAAATTTATCTATGAAAAAGGTAAACACTATCATAAAGAATATAGACAAATGTACAGAACTGAGATTCGCCTGGCCAGGATGGCAAGAAAAGCTGGCAACTTCTATGTACCTGCAAAACCCAAACTGGCATTTGTCATCAGGGTCAGAGGTATCACTGGAGTGAACCCAAAGGTTCGAAAGATGTTCCAGCTTCTTTGTCTTTGCCAGATCTTCAATGGCACCTTTGTTAAGATCAACAGGCCTCGATTAACATACTGAGAATTGTGGAACTATATATTGCATGGGAGTACTCAAACCTGAAGTCAGTAAATGAACTTAACTACAAGTGTGGTTATGGCAAAATCAATAAGAAGCAAATGGCTCTCACAGATAACTCTAATTGTTTGATCTCTTGGTAAATTTGGCATCATCTGCATAGAGGATCTGATTCATGAAATCTATATTGTTGGAAAATGTTTCAAAGAAGCAAATAACTTCCTGTGGCCTTTCAAATTATCTTCATCATCAGGTGGAATAAAGAAAAAGACCACCCATTTTGTACAAGGCTGGAGATGTTGGCAACCGGGAAGATTAGATCAACAGATTTACTGGAAGGATGAAACAAGGTATCCACCATGATTATTTTTGTAATCTGGTCAGTAAATAAACAAGAGTGGCTCTTTCAGACTGCAATATGTTGTTGTATTAGTAACTTTTTCGTAAGCTTGTCTCTGCCTTTCCTTAACTATTGTGGCACATCTTGGTGTTTGGTAAAATTAAGCCAAAAGACTAAGGTCTGCAAGACTAAGGTCTATTTTATATGTTGTGAAAATTGGGACTTAAAAAAGACTTTTCCCATACCAGAAAGGCCTAGTATCTCCCCTTTTAATTGTGCAGAGTAAAAATGGGTTTATTCTAAAAAAACGTATTTCTAGGCATTCATGCATGATTTGTAGGTAAGGTAATAAAATAAAGGTCGGTTCACAAAAAAATAAAAATTAAATAAATAAAACATAACTTTAATAAACAGTATCCACTGTATGTCAGACTTTGAGACTTGAAAACAAAATAAAACAAAAAAGATCCTCACTAAGGGAAAGCCAATTCTTCCCTCTAATCTTTTAGTGTCTCCTATTCTTTATCCCTGAATGACAGACAAGAGGCCCAGAGTTATACCAGCATTTTTTTGGATCAAGAAACAAAAAGACCAAAGAGTACACATTAAGGAGGTAACGGAAAAATGGAAAGAACCTAAGTCCCTAATGTCTTTATTGACCTACCATACTTGTGCCAGACTGCCCATCTCTTGATTTACTGTTAACAACACAAATGCACAATTTATATATGTTACACTATAGCCGGCTATCTGTTTTCTAAATTCTAATTTGTTTTTGTTATCATAACTGATAAAGAATAATATCATCACCCCTATTTTATATATGAAAAAGCCCAAGGTACACACAGCTTAAGTAACTTGCTCAAGTTCATGCAACCTGGTCGGTCCTCAAATCCAGGAATCTTCAAAAGCAAGTCCAGTGCTCTTGTCAAAGTTATTCCTATATAAAAACTTAAGATCTCAATAGTAGAATTACTTTACACAATAAAAATAATAAACAAGGGGCCAGCAGTTGGTGTGGCAGTTAAGGCAATGGACTCCCACATGACTGACCATAGTTCAAGTCCTGGACCTGGCAGCTTGCTTTCTCACTCCCCAATACCCCCCCAATCACGTCTCTCTCTGGTAAGCACATGTGCCCTGTAGCAAATTAAAAACTAATAATAATGATAAATAAAATTAAATAATTCTTCAAAAAGAAAAATCAAATTATACTGCTAAAACAATGTATAATACACTATCTGGAAAAAAATTCTGGATGATCCTTTTCCAAAAAAAAGATCGTAAAACATATTATAGTGAAGGTATCAACTATCCCAAATATCTTCTGACAGATGTCTAAAAATTCAAAGAGTAAAACATTTATTAGACTCTCCATTTCCTACCTAATAAATGTACTGCTCAGAATGCAGAAGAATCAACCAATAATAACTAATAGCCTCAACATCATTCTAATCAGAACCTTGAAATAGGGACACAGGTTGCCTGTGGCTGCAGGCCCTTCCACCCGGGAACTTCACGCATCCCCACCCCTACTCGTCTCTGGACTTCAGTTGGTTCCTTGGGACTTTAAGACGAACTCGCACCCCCCACCCCACCCCAGCTGCAAACGGGATCAAGCCGGCCAGCAGTTCCAGACACCAGGCTGCCTGCAGCTGCAGGCCCTTACGCCCGGGACCTGTCGCTCTTTCTCTGCCCCTTCCCCACTTGCCTTTGGACTCTGAATTTTAGTGTTTTGAATAGCGTGATTTTTTTGTTTTGTTTTTCTTTGCTCTTGAGGTGTTGCTTATTAGGTCAGTTGGAGGTTCACCACTCCTTAGAAACAGGGAGGACTTTGGGTCACCCAGGACCAGTGACAACAGTACATGGTACTGGTGAGCAACGGGTAGGCCAACCATAAGAAAAATCATCAATTTTCTAATCCTGTACACCTTTTAACACTCGGAGATACCTTAATAAGTTAGGAAACAATATACAGATCACCTGATTACTAGGTACAATCACAGAGGCTCAAGAAGTATGAGCAACCAACAAAAGGCCTCTCCCCCAAGGGAAATCATCAAGCCTACATCACCCACAGTCAATACAATGGACATTGTGGACATGTCTGATAAGGAATTCAGAATATTTGTAGTGACCAAACTAACTGAGATGGAAAAGGGACAAGGAGCTCCAGGAGATGAGGAAATCCTTTCATGATTTGAAAGAAGAAATAGATACCTTAAACAAGATACAGATGGAACTTCTACGGTTGAAGAATGTGATACAGGAAATCAAAACCTCCCTTGAAAGTATTAAAAGTAGGTTAGATCAGGCAGAAGATCGAATCTCTAATGTAGAAGACAAAACATCTGACCTAGAAAAAAGTATCAAGAAGACTGGGAAAACAACCATGAAAAATTAGGATAATATATGAGGAATACTGGATACCATCAAGCGCCCCAACATCTAGATAACTGGTATCCCAGAAGAGGAAGAAAATAATAATGGCCTAGATAATTTATTCCATGAAATCCTGGAAGAAAACTTTCCAAACCTAGAAAGGCATTCAAATATCCAGACCCAAGAAATACATAAGAACCTGAGTAGAATCAACCCAAGAAGATCCTCTCCAAGGCACATCATAGCCAGTCTGGCAAAAACAACAAAGACAAGATACTAAAGTTGGCAAGAGGAAAATGTCAAGTTACTTACAAAGGTCACCCCTTCAGGCTAACGTTGGATCTCTCAGCGGAAACAATGCAGGCAAGGAAAGAATGGAAAAATATAGTCAAAGTGTTGAATGAAAAACAATACCAAGAATACTACACCTGGCAAGATTATCTTTCATATGGGAAAAAAAAGATTAAAAAAAAAGATAAAAACATTCTCGGATAAACAAAATTTGAAGGAATTTACCAATTCAGACCTGCTCTTAAGAGCTTCTGAAAGGAATGCTATACCAGAAAAACTAAAAAGTCATACAGACAGTTATACAAGAACAAAAAGCAACCAAGAAAATGGCTCACTTAATGATAGGAACAGGTACGGAATAATATATACCAACTATCCGCACTCTATGGTAGAGAGCAAAATATTGGAGGACATAAAAGCAGTGAAAATACTTAACAAAAGATAAGACAGTGTGGAATGGGGGGGGGGAGAGGATAGAGAAAGATAGCAAGAGAACAAATAGAGAGGCATGACAATAGTGGGGCACAGATATGGCTTATTACCTCTTGATGATGATGTGTATAATATTCTCAACTGGATTAGTCTGAGAAGTATTTCATGATGGGTAAAGTCTTTTTACAAACAAAATGAGAAATAGTGACTGATAAAAAAATTGGAATAGTAATAATAATGATCAGAAAAAAACAATAAAAAGATATTGAATGATGAAGTGGGGATTTTAATGTCTCTGTATTGACTGACATGCCTAGCATTCCCTTTTGAAAAAGCAATGTAATACACTATAAAGTTATATGCAATTCAATGTAATATAAACAAGATTATGATGATAATAAATAAATAAAATAAAAAAGAACCTTGAAATAAAATGACCATATTTTCATCAGATTAATAATAGTAAGGAAAGAAAACCACAGACACAGCCAAACCTATGTCCTAGACTTCAGGAAAAAATATTCCAAAATGCTGGGGAAAATATAGCTATGATATGTAGAGTCTTAATTTAACCCTAATCTGCTTCAAATTGTACCAATGACTACATAAACACAAAGCAAGGATTCTTATCAGGATGCACAAGATCCTATTATCTATAGAAAGAGTTAATGTAGATGACAACAGTCAAAATTCCAAACAACTTGGCAACCTAGAAAATTGGGCTGAAATCTCCAAGCTGGAAGGTAAAGACATGAACACAAAGTCCTGTATTTACACTGAAAAGTAATTACACAGGATAAAATCACAAGGCCAAACCAGACAGAAGGTCATATATTTAAGATCATGTTAAGATTTGTAGATTTTAGATAAACACAAGCTTAACAGAAGTCAATGTTCTGATATTGCTGCTAAAAGCATTAATGTAATTTTGGTCTAACTTAATAAAACCAGAACATCCAGAACACAGGAGGCAACAGTCACACTGCATTCCATGCCAGCTAAGTGCAGCATCATTAAGAGCTTGAGGTCAAGAAAATTTCAGTTCAAATCCTGGCTTTGTGGTCACTTACTATTGGGTCATCAGAAAAGTCATGATGTTTTTCTGTTTTTCTATGCAAAAATGTGTCATGACTTTTCTGACAACACAACAGTTACAGAAGTGGCAGAAGAAAGCACCTCTGAAAGCCTCTATTTCTTCATCTACTATTATTGTAAAGATATGTATGGTGACACAGTGGTAAAACAACTGAAGCCACATAATAAGGTCCCCAGCTCATGTGCCAGGGCCTCCCTCTACATGTCAGGCCGTGATCCAGACTGGCCGGGTCTATAGGTGCATCACAGTAGCAAGGACCCTGTCAGAGGTGCTCCCCCCACTTTCTGCTGCCCTCATGGAAGAAATAACTAAGTTAACTTTTCTTAAAAAAAAAAAAACCATAAAGAACTTCAGGCTATATATACCACATAACAAGAACTCAATAAAGTGTAGCTGTAATTAATTTTCTTAATATTTTTCTTGTGGTATTATATTTACTTCTGGCTGTAATAGTCTCAGAAGGACTCTGATGATCTAGAGTGCATCCAAAGAGAAAAAGATGAGAAATCATTTTGATCTTTTAAAATAGTTAAAAAAAAAAAAAAAAAAAAAAAAACTGACAGCATTGAGTCTGGCAAAGAAAAATCTAAAGATAACTTGCCTTCATGCAGAGATAGCTGACTTATTCTGTGTAAAGTCAGAATGCCAAATATTATGGGAGTAACCAAAAGACAAACATACTGTTAAGTTACACATGAGAAAACTTGGTAAGAACAGAAGCGTACTATATAAGGAAAAGTGTTACTTGAGGACAGAGTTGAGTTCCCATTCTTGGAGATACTCAAGCAGAAACTGGATGACACAAGCACCCTTACCACTGCCGGGTTACAGAGTTAATTAAGTATTTTCACCTACATTATGTGAGGCAATATAACAGGATGGTTAAAGACATGGGTTTTGAATTCAAACAGAAAGAAGTTTAGATCCCAGCCCTCCTACTTACTATCTGAGCTCTTAGACAAATCAGTAAATCTCTCAATGCTTTTCCTAATTTTTAAAAAATAAAGACAGCTAGGGACCAGCAGTTAGTGTAATGGCTATATCACTGGACTTCCATTTAGTCAACCACGGTTCGAGTCCCGGACCCAGTGGCTTAAACTCACGCTGGGTACGTTTGCGTGCATGCCCAAGATCCCAAGAGGAAAATGGAGGAGAAGGGACTGCGGCGTGGCCATACCCCCTGGGGGGGGGGGTGATTTCTCGCTTTCTGTCTGTCTCTCTCTGTCTGGCGAGCGCACGCGCCCTAGCCAAAACCTCTCTAAATAAATAAATAAAGACAGCTAGTGGTATCACAGTGATAAGAATATATTAGGCATTCAGTAAGGACTGGCTGTTCCAGTACTGGCTTATAATAAAATCAGATTACAATTTTAATAATATCAGAAAGACATTACTGGGAGATACTATTCTCTTAGGTCATTTTATAAACTTTTTTTATTTTTTAAATTGTGATTTCTGGTTTATATAATATTGATGTATTGCTTTAGGAACACATGTTTTTAAGGCATGCATACAGCATATAATAATCAAACTGAGGATGTATACATATTCTTCCTCTTGAACATTGAACATAACACTGTTGTACACATTTGTAATAGTTCTACTAGTTTTTTAAAATATGTATTAAATTGTCTATATTTTTTACTCAGTGGCAGCCTCTTCCCCTTACTTACATGCATTCCTGTATCCATTAAACATTTTCTCGTGAACCCTCCCAAGAAGATTCTAGTATCTGACATTACTCCACTTCCGTGAATTTGAGTCCTTCAGTTTCCACTTTGGTATGCCATTGTATATATGTACCATATTTTCCCAATCCATTCACTGGATTTGGGCACTTGAGTTTATTCCATGGCTTAACTATTGCGAATAATGTAATAAACCGATGTGCAAATGTCTCTCCACCTGACTGACTACCTGTCCTTTGGGTATATACTCAAGAGGGATTACTAGGTCATAATGATAATTCTACTTTTAGATTTGTGAGGAACCACCATACTGTCTCCCACAGTGGCTGTACTAATTTATATTCCCACCATATATATTTACAGCTATTCTGAATGAGATTAAGTGATCCTATATTGTGGTTTTGATTTGCATTTCTCTTATGATAAGAAATGTTTAATTTTTTTCATATGCTTTTGAATCATTTCTATGTCTTCCTTTGATATTATCTGTTCAGATTGATTGCTCATATTTAAATTGGGTTATTATAGTTTTTTTGCAGATGAGTTGAGTTCTTTATATGTTCTGGTTATCAATTCCTTGTCAGGTGTAGTTTGGAAATATTTTCTCTGATTTTGTGGGCTATGTATTATTTTCTTTGTTGTGCAGAAGCTTTTTCCCTTGGTGTAATCCCATCTGTCAATTTTTGGAGTATTTGTACTATAAGATCTAGGCACTACATGTATTACAAGTACTACATGTACTATAAGATCTATGCACTACATGCTAGTGTGGTATAGTACTTCAAGGCCATTTCAAGTAGACAGAGCTAAGAAATGTATATATGTTTACTAATCAATGTGTACACACACATTCATATTTATTTTGTATGTATCTTTCTGTATAGATTAAAGAAAAAATTCATACCAATACTTCCAATTCCTATCCAACACTAAAGGGTTCATTCTAGTATTTTTTTAATTAATTATTTACATTTAAGCACATATTTACAGTTTACATTTCTTTTTCCAGCACAAAACCTAGGCATGTCATTCAAGTCCAAGATATTACTCTATATCAGCAAATAGCTTCTCATTTTTGTGACAATTAGTCATACTTTTACTTGTTTTTTCCTCCCCGTTTCCCTTCTTTCCCTTCCATACTAAACTTTTTTTCCTCATTTTATTGATTCACAAAACACCTTAAACTAAAAATATGGACAAAGCTAGAATCTAGTGACAAGTGCACTTTAATTTTCTTCTGAAATTTTTAAAAATTAATTAATTTGCATTCATTCCATGAGCATCATCACAGCATACAAAATGTGATTTTTCCATCCAGAATATACTGCATAGTGGCTTACTCATACATGTTATCGTCAATAATTTTCCATTTCTAGTTTAACCTCTACTTCTCACTCTTTGCCATTTCCCACTCTCCTCCTACACTATCTCAGGTGTCTATAGTTGTTTTCCATTCCTTTTTCCCCCCACATTTTATTGATTCACAAAAATTCTTAAATAATATAACTACTTTCATTAGCAAGTTCAGCTAGTATATACATATCTATGAATACATGTCTGACTTTAGACATGAAACTCTTGAGTAGAATGAATATACTATAAGGTAGCACCTAGCTTATGCTATATAGCTTACTACCATCATTAAATAGGTATTTTTAACATATTTTTTAATTTCAAGAAAAGCAGTTTTAGCTTTAATAAATCAAAGAAACGCTAAGGAACTTCGCTTAAAACTGAAAGCCAGGAAACAGGTTAGGATTCTGTTCAAATAGAAGGTACACGAATCTATCAGCAGCTCAGGACAAAAATCCTTAAAACCAAAAAACAAAGCCTAGAAGAAAAATCAGCAATGTTTTAGTCAAAAGTTATAAAATGCTATTTCACCAGTTAAGTATCATGTATTTAATCTATCTTCTGTTGTGGCTTGATCTTCCTGATTAAATTCTGGTATATAATATTCAACTCCAGACTTGTCCCTATGATTAAGTTGGCCATTTTCTTAGTTTTTGTACTCTTATTTCTGTGTGTCTGTATTTAATTTTCCTGGTATAGCACTCCCTGCAGAACTTCTTGGAGATATGGTCTGGTGTTGGTACATTCTTTTGGGTTTTGTTTATCTGAGAATGTTCTTGTCTTTTCGACCCATATGAAGGATAATCTTGCCAGTACGGTATTTTTGGTTGAAACTGCTTTTCCTTTAACACTTTGAATATATTTTTCCATTCTTTCCTCACTCACATTGTTTCCTATGAGAGGTCTCCTGTTAGCATGATGGGATATGCTTTGTAGGTAACTTGCCGTTTCTCTCTTGCCAATCTTAGTATCATCTTTGTCTGTGATTTTGGTCAATCTGGCTAAAATGTGTCTTGGAGAAGATCTTTTTGGATTGATTCTATTTGGGGTCCTTTGTATTTCTTGGGACTGGATCTTTTTATGCCTCTCTAGGTTTGGAAAGTTTTCTTGCAGGATTTCATGGCAGAGATTATCAATGCCCTTATGAGTCTCTTCACCTTCTGGGATATCAATTATCCGGGTGTTTGGACATTTGATGTATCTAATATTTCTCATATGTTATTCTCATTTTTTGGGCAATTTTCTCAGTCTTCATGGTGGATTTTTCTAGGACAGCGATTCTATCTTCTACTTCTGAGATTCGACTTTCTGTATGATCTAGTCTGCTTTTTAATACTTTCGAGAGAGGTTTTGACTTCCTGTAGTATAGCCTTCATCTCTAACAGTTCCATTTAATTTTTTATAGTGTGTATTTCGTCTTTTAGATCCTGCAAGAATTTTCTCACATCCTGGAATTCGCCAGCTCCTTTCTCCTGCCTCTTCTGCAGTCCATTGTCTCTATTCTCTTCCATCTTTGTTAGCTTTGTCACTAGAATATTCTAAATTCTTTATCAGACATTTCCATGAGTTTCATTGTACTGTTTGAGGATGAAGAGGACTTATTCTTTTCTCTTGGAGGAGAGGTATTTTCTTGCTTTCTCATATTTCTTGTGACCCTGCAGTAATTTCTAGTCACCTGATGGATGGGGCATTTCTTCCTAATTCTTGAAGCTCAGTCTGAGTGTTCAGAGGCGTGCAGAAAGGAGGTGATCTGCAATCTCTCTTCCATTCCGTTTTCACCCTTTGTGCATCAGATTCAGTGGGAATAGAGGAATATTCTGACCCTAATCATATTCAGATGTTTGGATCCTGTTCACTTGGACCTGTCTAGACAGCTAAATGAATCTGGAGGGGAAAGTCTCAGCATAAAATCTTCATTTTGGGTTAAGGAAAGCAATATTTCATAGCTCGAGTTCAGTATCCATCTCATGATGGACCTGGCCTGGGTTTGTCTATTCTAGTATTTCTATTTATTTGGAATTTCTTTCTTTGATAATAAGAAACCGGTAACTTTTGCTTATATTCAACAGTAATTCACTAGCAATGTAATTTCAGAATTGCCAACCCATACACAATTTTCGTACAGTTCCTTTTTTCTTCATCTGTACAGTATCCAGTTAAAATCATGTTTCTTAGAGACAGTGAGTTCGAGCACCTGCATCCCCAGCTTGAGCATTTTAGGACAGATCATTTGTAAGGATGCCCGAGATAAATACTGACCACCTTAATGAGAAACAAGTTCAACTTCTGGCAGAGATGTGTATTCTTATTGATCAAAATGACAATAAAATTGGGGTGATACCAAGAAGAATTGTCATCTGAATGAAAACATTGAGAAAGGATTGTTGCATTGAGCTTTTAGTGTCTTCTTATTCAACACTGAGAATAAGTTCCTGCTACATCAGAGATCAGATGCTAAAATTACCTCTCCAGGTTGTTTTACCAATACTTATTATAGTCATTCATTAAGTAACCCAGATGAGCTTGAAGAAAACGATGTCACTGGAGTAAAATGAGCAGCACAGAGGCATTTGTTTACAAGCTAAGTTAGGAATTTCCACGGAAGAGGTTCTGCCAGAAGAAATTAATTATCTAACACGAATGTACTACAAAGCTCAGTCTGATGGTATCTGGGGTGAATGTGAAATTGATTACATCTTGTTTGTGAGGAAGAACATAACTTTGAATCCAGATCCTGGTGAGATTAAAAGCTACTGTTACGTGTCAAAGAAAGAACTGCAGGAACTTCTGATAAAAGCAGCCTGTAGTGAAATTGAGCTAACTTGACGGTTTAAAATTATTGTAGAAATTTTTTGTTTAAATGGTGGGATAACTTAAATAATTTAAATCAGTTTGTTAACCATGAAAAGAATTTATGGAATGTAAGAGCATAGATGAGTGATTACTGAAATTTTCTCTACTTAGTAAGTTTAGAATATTTTTTGTTTTAAATTTAGTTCCTTTAGGAGAACTTTCACAATATACTTTATAATTGGAGTTTGTGTAGGAAAAAAACAACTGACTTGTAATTTTGTATCACATACCCCATATATATGTGCTGCACTTTGTAAAGGACATTTATAAGAAATACTGTAAAGTGAGAGAGAACAAATAAAAATGTACCCTGTCCAAACCCCCAGTTATGATAAATTTGAACAAATAAATTAAGTTTTTCGGTTTAAAAAAAATTAAGTTTCTTAGATTAGCTCCTTTTTTTACCAAGCCTTTAGTATGGCTGTATCATTCATCACAATAGTTAGAATCATTTGTCAAATCTGTAGTCCAACTTTGGTTCCCCCAGCATCCTAGTTGATTTTTTTAAATCTTCAAGACAGTAAAATTCACTCTTTGAGGAGTACAATTCTATGGGTTCAGACAATTGTATAACATTAGGTATCCACTATCACATTTCCACACAAAACAGTATGATAACAACACCAAAAATTTCTTCATGCTACCCCTTCATTATTAATCCCTCCCTCCAACTTCACTGTAGCAAACACTAACCTTTGTTTTTTGGATTTTGTTGCTGTTACTCATATAGCGTAGTCTTTTCCGCAAGTCAAAACAATGGAATCATATAATATGCAGCCTTTGCCGTATGACTTCTTTCACTAGCAAAATGCATTTAGGATTTGTCCATGTCAATGTGAATCAATAGTTAATTCCTCTTTATCACCAAATAGAATTCTATTGAATAGACACACCCACCCACACTGAAGAAAATCTATTTAAGTTGTTTTCAGTTTAAGTTCATTTACTTCTTCCAAGAGGAAGAGAAACTTCATGCCCCAATCCAACTCCAACCTCAGCCTGCCCAGATCACAGTATGAGTACAGAAAAGCTCTAGGACATGAACTCAGGACTTTTCTATGGGGGTCCAACATCACAGAGCTTTGTGTTACTGCTACACCACCAGCTGGTTCATATTAAGGAATTCAGCAATGAATAAAGCTTCCATAAACACTTGAATACAAGTTTTTCTGTGAACGTTAGTTTTCACTTGACTTAAGTAAATTCCTAGGAGCAAGATTAAAGGACCATGTGGTAGATAAATGGTTACCTTTATAGCTTTTTTCCCAGAACAGCTGTACTATTTTTCATTTTCCCCTGCACTATTACGAGTTCCAGTTACTCCACACCCTCAATAACACTTAGTGTTGTCAGTTTTATTTGTTCATTAGATATTCTAAGAGATTTTTAGTGCTATCTCATTGTAGTTTTAATTTCCAATTCCTTAATGACAATTATGCTCCCAGTATTTTTATATATTTATTTTTGATCCATATATTTTCTTTGGCAAAGTGTTCACATCTCTTGCCAAATTTTTTTCTATTTATTTTATTTTTTTTTAATTTTAAGAGCTTGTTATATGTCCTGAACACAATTTTGTGTGTCAGATTTGTGATTTTAAAATATTCGCTCTCAGGACCAGCAGTTAGCGTAATGGCTATGTCACTGGACTCCCACGTAGTTGACCGCGGTTCGAGTCCCAGACCCGGCAGCTTAAACTCACGCTGGGTGCATGTGCGTGCGTGCCCAAGATCCTGAGAGGAGAATGGAGGAGAAGGGATTGTGGTGTGGCCATCCCCCCGGGGGGGGGGGTGATTCTTGCTTTCTGTCTCTCTGTCTCTCTCTGTCTGTCTGGCGAGCGCACGCACCCTATAGCAAAAACCTCTCCAAAAGAAGAAAAAAATAATTTGCTCTCAGTTTGCTGCTCCACTTTTTAACTTTTTTAGTCTTTCATAGACCAAAATTGTTTAAACTGTAATAAAGTCCAATACATCGATTTTATGGATCATATTTTTTATGTTGTATCTAAAAAACATTTTGCCAATTCTAAGGTCACACAGATTTCTCCTACAGTTTCTTATTAAATTGTTACTAGTTTTTTTTATTTGTATTCAGGTATGTAATAATTTTTTAGTTAATTCTTGTACAGAGTGTGAAGTATGCATCAAGGTTTATCTTTTCATATAACTTCCAATTTTTTATACATTCAATCACTATATATCATTACAGCTTGCAAAATGAGTTTTCCCAGCATAAATACTCTGCGTATTAGTCCAGTTAAAGATATCACTGTACACATTATCATCAATAAACAATTTTCCATTTTTGTGTCCCTTAAATGTTTTGCTTCTTTCTTTTTCCTTGATTCCCTTTCTCTCATCCTCCCCCATTTCCCACCCTCCTACCCCACTGTCTCCAGTATCATTGCTCTCCATGCTTTTATACCTTCCATCCATTCAGTTTGTGCCACAGAGTGCAGATACTCAGTTTCTATTAAATGAGGACATACAATACCTCTCTTTCATAGTCTGACTTGTTTTGCTTAGCAGTAAATCTTACATATCTGTACACTTTTGATCAAATGCCAGGGTCTCATTGTTTTTTATGGCTGAATAATATTTCACAAAGTATATGTGCCACACTTTTTCAATCCATTCATCTGTTCATGGACATTTAAGTTGGTTCCGTGTCTTAGCAATTGGAATAATGTCTCAATAGACATGGAATTGCAAATACTTTTCCGACTGAGTGTACTACTATTCTGTAAATTGATATCCAGGAGTAGACTTGCTGGATCATATGGTAGCTCCATTTCTAGGTCTTTGAGGAATCTCCATACTGTTCTCCATAAAGGATGTACTAATTTACATTCCCATCAATAGTTTAGGAGAGTTCCCTTTTCAACACAGCCAACACTTACGATTTTTAATTTTTTTAAACTTAACCATTCTGACTGGGGTCACCTAACGGTGGTATCTCATTTTGATTTTGATTTGCATCTCCCTTATGATAAGGGATGTTAAGCATTTTCTCATGTGCTTTTTGGTTATTCATATGTCTTCCTTAGAGAACTGTCTGTTCAATTCATTTGTCCATCTTTTAACTTGGATGATTTTTTTTTTTTCTGGTAAGCCACTTACCTATATATTCTAGTTATCAGTCCCTTATCTGAGACAATTTGCAAATATATTCTCCCATTCTGAAGGTCACTGATTCGCTTTATTGTTTCTTTTGTGAAGCAGAAGCTTTTTAACCTGATGTAATCCCAGTTAATATTTTTGAGATTGTTGCCTGTGCTTTAGGGGTCTCATTTTAAGTTTTTGCCTATTCTGATGTCTCAAAGAGTTTTCCTATGTGTTCCATTAGTAGTTTTATACTTTGAGACGTTAGGTTTAGATCTTTGATACATTTTGATTTGATTTTTGTTAATGGCGAGAGACAAGGGTGCAATTTCATCTTTCAGCAGGTGGATAGAGTGTTTTATTTTTAAAGAATTTTTATTAATTTTATTAATTTTATTATTATTATTATTTATTATTATTTTGCTGTAGGGTACATGGTACATGTGCTCACCAGAAAGAGAAAGAGAGAGAAAAAGTGAGAGAGCAAGCCACCAGATCTGGGATTTGGACCACGGTCAGTCATGAGGAAGTCCAATGCCTTAACCACCATGCCAGTGGCTGGCCCAGATACACAGTTTTTCCAGCACCATTTCCTATAGAGCATTTTCCCCACTGGATATATTGGTGCCCTTTGTAAAAAGAAAAAAAAAAATCAGTTGGCTGTATGTTTTGAGGTTTATTTCTTGGTTCTTTATTCTGTTCCATTGGTCCATATGCATGTTTTTGTGCCAATACCATGCTGTTTTGATTATCGTAGCTTTGTAATATATTCTTGGGTCAGGAAATGAGATCCCTCCTACTCCACTGTTCTTGCACAGTATTGCTTGGGCAATATGTGGTCTTTTATGATTCTGTTTAAGAATATCTCTGGTAATTTGATTGGGATAGCACTAAATTAGTAGATTTGGGTAGGACTGACTCATTGATTTTATTAATTCTTCCAAGCCAGGGACACAGAATGTCTTTCTATGTTTCTGTGTCATTTCAATTTCTTTTAGTTTTTCATAGTTTACCTTGTAGAGGTCTTTAGTTTCTTTGATTAGGTGTATTCCTATGGGGCTATTGTAAATGGGATTGCTTTCTTCAAGTTTATCTCAGTCTGTTCACTCTTGGTGTATAGAAATTCTATGAATTTTCATATGTTGATTTTGTATCCTGTCACTTTATTAAATTCATTTACCACTTCCAGGAGTTTTCTGTGGATTCCTTTGGATTTTCTATATATATAATCATGTCATCTGCAAATAAAGATAATTTCATTTATTCTTTTCCTATTTGAATGCCTTTTATTTTAGTCTCTTGACTGATTACATTGGATGACTTCCAGTACTATACTGAAAAGAAGTAAAGAAAGTAAGCAGCCTTATCTTGTTCCAATTTTTTTAGTGGAAAGACTGAAAACTTTTCAGTATGGTGTTAGCTATGGATTTTTCATAGTTTTTTTTTTTTTTTATTGTGTTGAGAAATGTCCCTTCTATGGCAATTTTGCTGAGTCTTAATCATGAAGGTATTCTGTATTTTATCAAATGCTCTTTCTGCATTGATTGATGATCACATGGTTTTAATCTTTCTTTCTGTTAATATGGTGTATTACACTTATGATTTTGTAATTGTTGAACCATCCTTGGATCCCTGGAATAAAGCCTACTTGGTCATGGTGTATAATCTTTTTAATATGAAATTGGATATGATTTACTAGTATCTTATTGAGAATTTCTGCATCTATATTCATGAGAGATGTTGGCATGTAGTGTTCCATTTTTGTTATGTCCTTACATGTTTTGGGAATGAGAGTGATGGAGGTTTCATAAAATGAATTTGGAGGATTACTTCCTTTTTAAAACAAATTATTTTTATTTTATTTATTATTATTACTATTCAATTTGACCAGAGAGAGACAGAGGGAGGAAGAGTGATAGAAAGCAAACAATCACGTCTGGACTCAAACCGTGGTTGGCCATGTGGGAGTCCAGTGCCCCATCCACCACATCACCTGCCGGCCCCAGAGGGTTCCTTCCTTTAATACCTTTAGAAATAGTTTCAGTAGAATGGGGGATTAGTTCTTATTTAAAAGTTTTGTAAAATTCAGAAGTGAAACCATTGGGATCTGGGCTTCTTTGTTCGGAGGTTATTTATCACGAATTCAATTTCATTGCTTGCTATTGGTCTATTCAGGTTTTCTATGTCTTCCTGAATCACTATTGGTAGAGTATATCTGTCCAGAAATCAGTCTATCTCATCCAGGTTTTCTTGTTTATTGGCATATAGTCACTCATAGTATTCTCTAATGGTCTTTTGTATCTCTGTTATACCTGTTCTAACTGCCTGTTTCATTACAAATTTGACTTATCTGGTTCCTTTCTCTCTTCTTCTTAATTAGTCTAGTTAATGGTGTATAATTTTCTTTTATCTTCTCCAAGAACCAATTTTTGGTTTCATTTATTTTCTGTTCAGTTCATTTATTCTCTATTTTGTTTATTTCTGCTTGATTCTTTATTATTTCTTTTCTCTGTCATTTTTTGGGGGTTTTGTTGTTGTTGTTGTTTTCCAGTTCCCTGAGATGTGTTGTTAGAATGTCTATTTGTCACTTTTCCATCTTTCTCTTATGTGCATTAATTGCTGTGAACTTCCCTCTTATGACTGCTTATGTGTCCCATAGATTATAGAAACTTGTGTATTTGTTATTGTTGGTTTCAATGAATCTTTTGACTTCAGTCTTAATTTTTCTTTAATTTTCTTAGAGAGATTTTTGCTACAGGGTGCATACACTCACTAGAAAGACAGAGAGAGAGAAAATGAGAAATCTCCCTGAAGGGAACAGTCATGCCATAATTTTTTCTCCTCCATTCCCCTCTCAGGATTTTGGGCACACACACACACATACAACCTGTGTGAGATTCAAGTCACCAAGTTTGGGATTCAAACCACGATCAACAATATGGGAGTTCAGCACCTTAACCACTAAGCCACCTGCTAGCCCTCAGTCTTAATTTCTTGGGTGGTTGTGAAGCCATTCAAAAGTAGGTGGTTTAGTTTACATATGTTTGTGTATTTTCCAGGGATTTTTCTGAAATTAATTTCTAACTTAATTCCATCATGGCTAAAGATGTTGGATATGGTTTCTATGCCTTTGAATTTGTAAAGGCTTGTTTTGTGCTCTATCATGTTTTTCCAACCTCATTTGGAAGTTGAGTTATCTTTGTACCTATGTCAAAAATCAGTTCAGTGGGGATAGCAGATGGCATAGTGGTTGCATTGCTGGACTCCCAGATGGCCGACCATGGTTAAAGTTCCAGACCTGGTGGCTTAAAAATCATGCCAGTCATCTGTGCAGTATGCCCAAAATCCTAGGAAAACAGATAAGGGATTGCAGCATGGCCTTCCCCCAGGTGGATGTTCTCATGTTCCCTCTCACTGTCTCTTTCTCCAGCAAGCCCATGCACCCTAAGGCAAAATTCTCCTAAAAAAAAAAAAAAAAAAAATCAAGGTGTGTTATTTGGGATATGGAGAAGCCCATCTTTCCTGGCTCTCCAATCTATTTGGACATTTGCCCCAGACAGCTTTGCTGCAGGGAAAGCCATTTGTGGCTGGGAGGGGGTGCTGCAGACCATTACTTATCCCTTCCCTGACAAGCCTTTGAACTCTGAGGTGTGTTAGTTGGGACTTGAAGAAGCCCATCTTTTCCCAGCTCTCCCAACCATCAGGACATCTGCCCCAGGTGGCCTTGCTATACAGAGAGCCATTTAGATCAGGGAGGGGGTGCTGCAGAGCATGGCTTATCCCCTCCCCCACAGGCCTTTGAACTCTCAGGTGTGTTAATTGGGACTTGAAGAAGTCCCACTCCTCACACCATCAGGACATCCACCCCAGTGACTGTCCTGGCTGCACTTAGTGACAGGGACACTGAGCTGAGAGACTGTGGCTCATCCCCTGCCACAAGCCTCTGAATTCTCAGATTTTAGTATTTCCTAAAGCACACAGTGTGACTCCTTCTGTTAATGTATTAAATTATCCACTCAAGAGACACAGGCTGGGTGAATGGGTAAAAAAAAAATAATTAAAAAAATATATATACCAGCCCCAGGTGCAGCACCTGTTCTCTAGAAAACAAGGAGTACTTTGAATTAGCCAAGTCCAGAGACAATAGTGCAGGTTGCTGGGTGAGCATCAGGGAGGTAGAGCAGTAGAGAGATTGCTGATCACCTCCTCCTTCTCACCTTTGAACACTCAGAATTAACTTGAAGAATTTAGGAAGAAATGTATGATTCACCTGATGACTAGGAGCCATCGCAGAGGCACAAGAAGTATGTGAAACCAAGAAAATGTCTCTCATTCAAGGGGAAACACCAATTTCTCTTCATCCACAGACAACACTATGGAACTCATGGAAATGTCAGATAAACAATTCAGAATATGTATATATGTAACAAAATTAAATGAGATGCAAGAGAAAAGAGATCATGAACTCCAAAAGATGCAAGAGAAAAGAGAAAGTGAGATCCCAGAGATGAGGAAGTCCTTTCATAATTTGAAAGAAGAAATAGATACCATAAAAAATAATCAAACGAAATTGTTAGAGATGAAGATTATAATACAGGAAATCAAAACCTCCCTCAAGGGACCAGCAGTTGGCATAATGGCTATGTCACTGGACTCCCATGTAGTCGACCATGGTTCGAGTCCCGGACCCAGTGGCTTAAACTCACACCGGGCGCGTGTGTGTGTGTGCCCAGGATACCAAGAAGAGAATGGAGGAAAAGGGATTGCAGCATGATCATCCCCCCTGGGGGGTGATTTCTCACTTTCTGTCTCTCTGTCTCTGTCTTTCTGGAGAGCACACACACCCTATAGCAAAAACCTCTAAAAAAAAAAGCACAACCTCCCTCAAAACTATTAAAGAAAGATTAGATCACGCAGAAGATTAAATCTTGGATGTAGAAGACAAAACCTCTAACCTAGAAAAATTTATCAAAAAGACTTAGAAAATAACCAAGAAGAATGAGGGTAATATATGAGAAACATTAGATACCATTAAGTACCCAAACATCCAGATAATTGGTATCCCGGAAGGTGAAGAAAACAATAAGGGCATTGATCATTTACTCCATGATATCCTGGAAGAAAACTTTCCAAACCTAAAGAGGCATTCAAATATCTAGACCCAAGAATTACAAAGGACCCCAAATAGAATCAACCTAAGAAGATATTCTCTAAAATAATCTCATAGCCAGATTGACCAAAACCACAGACAAAGAAAACAAGATACTAAAATTGGCAGGAGAGAAGTGTCTAGTTACTTACAAAGATTATCCCATCAGGCTGACATTAGACCTCTCATCAGAAACAATGCAAGGAAGGAAAAAATGGGGAAATATAGTTAAAGTGTTAAATGGAAAACAATTTCAACCAAGATTACTATACTTAGCAAGATTATCCTTCATTCAGGAAGAAAAATAAATAAATAAATGAATGAATAAATAAATAAATAAACATTCTCAGATAAACAAAACTTGAAAGAATTTACCAACTGCAGACCAGCTCTTCAAAAAGTTCTAAAGAGAGAGCTATACCAGGAAAACTAAGTCAGACAGAAATAAGAAAACAAAAACAACCAAGAAAATGGCTAACTTAATGATAGGAACAAGTCTGAAAATATCAATAATAACATTGAATGTATTAAATTATCCACTCAAGAGACACAGGCTGGGTGAATGGGTAAAAAAAAAAAAAAAAAAAAAAAAAAAAAAAAAAAAACAGAAACCCTCTATCTGTTGCCTACAAGAAATGAACCTCATGGATAGACTAAAAGTGAAGGGCTGGAAAAAAGTATTCCATGCAAATGGAAATAAAAAAGGGCTAGAGTAGCAATAATGATTTCTGACAATATAGGCTGTAAGACAAAAACTGTAAGAGACAAAGAGCATTATATAGTAGTAAAAGGGCTAATTCACGGCCACTTGCCTCCTGGTTGGGGGGAGAGGAGGGTTCATTATTCACTTTCCCTATCTCTCTGTCTCTCCCCCATAAGCACACATGCTCTATACCAAACACAAAAAAAAAAAAAAAAAAAAGAAAAAGGAAAAAAATCTACTTGACATTATTTGCATGGGTCTATTTCTAAGCTCTCTATTTAGTTCCACTGATCTATGTTTATCCTTTTACTATAGGTCTATATGGTCTTGAAATCAGGTAATGTGAGTCTTCCAACTTTATTCAGCTTTTACATAACTGTTTTATATTACCTATTCTAGGTTCCTGTGTGTATATGTGTGTCTTAATAATATTAAATATTCTGAGGGCCAACCCCATAGTCTAGTTGTTAAAGGAGTCAGATCCCATGTGGCAGATCTTGATTCAAATCCCAGCCTTAGAGGCTTGAAAAACATGCTAGGAGCATACATGTGTGTGCCCAAGATCCCAAAAGGATGTAGAGGCTGAGAAGAAGGGGTACAATATGACCATGCCTTATTAGTGGGATGCTTTCTTCCTCTCTGTCCTTCTCTGACTCTTTCTAGTGAGCACGCATATCTTCTGATTAAAATATATATATATATATATATATGTATGTGTGTGTGTGTGTGTGTGTGTGTATTTATATATATATATATATATATATATATATATACGGACCAGCAGCTGGCGTAATGGCTATGTCACTGAACTCCAATGTAGCCGACCGCGGCTCAAGTCCCGGACCCGGTGGCTTAAACTCACGCTGGGCGCATAAGTGCCCAAGATCCTAAGAGAAGAATGGAGGAGAAGGGACTGCAGCGTGGCCATACATACCCCTTTGAGGGGGTGATTTCTCACTTTCTATCTGTCTTTCTCCCTCTGTCTTTCTGGTGAGCGCATGTGCCCTATAGCAAAAACCTCTCAAAAACAAAACAAAACAAAACAAAAAATATATATATATAATAGCCTTGTAATCCATTAACACATTTTCTTTCTCTCTCTCTCCATATATTTTATTTCTTTTACCACTATTTTGCAGTTTTCAGCATAAATATTCTCTATACATTTGTTCAATTTAGACCTTTTTAATGCTATTGAATTTTTTTATAAATCTCAAATTCCAATATTTGGTTTAAGTATAGCTGGAGACACAGGATATTTTTTGTATATGGACATTGTATCCCACAAACTTGGTAATAAATTCATTGGTTCATCATAGGAGCTTTTTATAGAGGCTTAAGGATTTTCTACATAGATTAACATGTCATCTGTAAATAAAGAGTTTTATTTCTACCTTTTCAATGTGTACATCTCATTTCTTTGTCTCACCTATGCATTGGCTAGAACTTCAAGTATGATGTGGAGTAGGAGTAACACAAGCAAATACTTGCCTTTTTCTCAGTCTTAGGTAGATAATATTCAGTTTTTCACTATTAAGAATAATGTTCCTGTAGGGCTTTTTGTGGGTGCCTTTTATCAAGTTAGAAAAGTTCCTTACTCTCATTTTCCTAAGAGTTTCTAATATGAATGGATGTTAAATTTTATCAAATGCTTTCTCTGCATCAATTGCAAAGTTACAGCCTAAGTTACACACACACACACACACACACACACAAACACATATACCTTGTAAGAGTTTCAAGTATACTAATTTATAAATCAGTTTGGACACAATTTCAAGATATTTAATCCTCATACCCATGACATAATATATCTCTATGTAGGTATTCTTTTATATTTTCTAATAAAGTTTTACAATTTCCTCTATTAAAATTTGATACATTTGTTATGCTTACTCACAGTACTTTGGGTTCTGCTGTTTTTATAAATGGCATCATTTTTATAATGCATTATAAATGTCTGTTCCTAGCTTATAAAAATTCAGCTTGCATCGAGCAATTTTGGTGAGCTCTCTTATTATTTCTATTTGTGTCTAGATGTTCATGAATTCACTATGGAAATAATCATATCATCTGCTAATGATAACATTTTGCTTCTTCCTTCTCATATCATATTTTATTTATTTTAGTTTTTTTATTTGTTGGGAGAAATTTGACTTCTATTTCTGCTTCTTAAAATCAGAGAAACTGACTGCCTCTGTTCCAAATTATCTTTTCAAGTATATTTGTATAGTGAATAGCATTGGAAGATAGAGATAGTGTCACTCACCCTCCACAGCAAAGGGTAGGCATGGTTACTAATCAGTGTTTCCCTCCAAAATAAAGGACAGGCCTATTTCCTGCTCATTATGAAAGATTTGGATTCTTTAAACTCAGGGTTCCCATCCAGTAATACAATCCATTGCAGCAATGATCATCTAGCCTTCTTGTTGCCTTAATGTAACCAGAAATCAGTAAACCAGTATAAAACAACTGCTGGCATTCTAGCCACTGCTATTGATGTGAAAATAAAGCCCTTTGTCTCTGACACAGGAGTCTTGCTCTGCAAGCACCCATGAGTTTCTGGTTGGGTACCTTTGCTAGCTTGCGAGTAAGATATAGTCTTACACCTTTCACAGTTCTTGGAATTACTGTGCTGGCTAGAACCTCCAGTAAAAACCGTAGGCACGTTTTGTCTCTTCTTGCTTTAAAAGAAATTCTTAAAACATTTCATCATCAAGCATAATGAGTCATTTAGTATTCTAGATTGATGTCTTTTTTCAGGTTATGGAGAGTGATTTTTAAAAGTTCTTAAACCATTTACTTAGGAAACTGCTGCTTAGTGGCCTAAGAGGATTAGTTTTGTTTGTGTGTTTGTTTTTTTTTTTTTTATTAGAGAGAGAAAGAGAGACAGAAAGTGAGAAATCACCCCGCCCCCCCAGGGGCAGTGACCATGCTGCAATCCCTGCTCCTCCATTCTCCTCTCAGGATCTTGGGCACACATGCACATGAACCTGGTGCAAGTTTTAAGCCACTGGGTTTGGGACTTGAACCACAGTCAACTACGTGGGAGTCCAGCAATGTAACCATTACAGGATCTGCTGGCCCCAGGATTAGCGTTTAAATGTGGCTCTTCTTAGGATCAAAAAGAAGGAATTCTTAGGGAGGAGATATTGTAATTTCATGCAATATTAGTTTTTCATTATGTCCTGCTCCACAGGACATTTGACATTCTTGATCCCCATTAACCAAACATCAGTAGCATCCCTTGTCTCGGTGGATGAAAAAGTACTCCAATTTTTTTTTCAAATATGCTTAAGAGCAAGGGTTGGCAGCCTTTTTCTGCAAAGAGCTACAAGGTAAATATCTTAGATTTTGTGGGCCAAATAGTCTCTATTGCAACTACTCAACTCGGCTGTAGTAATGCAAAAGCCGTTACAAATGATAACATAAATGAATGGGCATGGCTGTGTCCTAATTAATCTTTACAAAAACAAGTGTTGGTAGAAACTATCTGCATGCTGTATTTTGCTGACTCCTGTTCTAGAGAAATAGGTAGAGAGCAGAATACCCTGAAATTTCACAGATAAGGAAACTGCAGCTAGGGATAAAGTGATTTGCCTGAGGTTTCAGACATTTTGAACCAAGCAAATATTTGAACCCAGGCCTCTTGACAGCTGGTGCTCTTTCTATCAACCAGCAGAACAAATAACACTCTGGCAGAATCTTCCTCAGCAATTTTTTTGGCCACTTCTACTAAATGTATGCAAATCTATATGGATACTTGGCAGATGTCCAGGAATATTCAGACTCTGCTCCAGCTCTCTCCTCTGTGGTCTACATTATTTCTCCAGTTTTGCATCATTCCCAGATGAAGACACCATGGTTCCATCTCAAGAATGTTCATGAAAACATGCAGTCAAAATTGGGTTGGAGGCTGAACCCAGCAGCAGAGCCTTTCTACAACAAATGAGCATAAGCCATTCATCTGCTAAATATTTCTAACGCTTTCTTCACGGACCTGATTTTCATCTGTACACCAGGAGTCATACCAATCAACTTGAAGTCAATTTTCAAGTTAAAGTGCCTGCAAAACTGGATCTAATACTAATCTATACAAAGTATCAGAATATATCATATCTATATTATTTATTTCATCTGTAATTGCTGAGACACTATTCACAAAGAAATTTTACCTGGCCTAAATGTTATTTGCAAAAGTGCTAAATAAAATGACTCTAATTTTAAATAACTGCCAGTAGTGATATACACAGCTCAAAGCAAAGCATTAGTTATTGGAATAAGACCAGTCTCAGACAAGAACAGCTACATAACCAGCTTAGGCCAAAACCAAGACCTGCTGGTTCACTTAGTATTATCTGGGGCTATTTTAAGGCACATTTGGTGGAATTCATTGGGTAGAAGATTAGACTACATTAACTAAAACTCTTCCAAGAATCAGTTATTCTGGATTTATAAAAAGAGAGATTGCTACAGTCTGAAGAAACCCTTACAAAAGGTGAACTTAATCATAAAGAAAATGTAGATGTAGAAAAAAAAAGACAGAGGTACGTGAAGAGCTCAGTCTACATGTACAGGTTCTTCTCATACTCCTCTCCTCCAAATAGTAAAAACCGCTCAGGAATGCTAAGGTTATCCCGATATCAAGAGGACCCTAAAAAGACAACTTCTAATAAATGGTTTAAAATTGACCACACCAAGACCACTATCATGAATGCCAAATATTCAACAGCTAGGAATCTTTGGCCACTAAGCAGCAATAATCTTAGATGGTAATTTCTACTGGAATCTGGTATACTAAAATCCTTTGGCAGTTAAATGAGTGACAGGTAAAGACAGGAGCCAACAATCACACTTAATTCACACTTTCTGATGAATGTGTGTGTGTGTGTATGTGTGCGTGTGTGTCTATGTATGTGTGTGTGTGTGTGTGTGTGTGTTGTGTGTGTGTGTGTGTGTGTATATATATATATATATATATATATATATATATGCCTTCAATTATGGAATCAGTAGCCCTGACCTTTAGTATATGCCTAAAAAACTCACTTAGCCTCTGAGAATTGACTCCTTCTTCCCCTCCATGGTGTGGGTAGACTGGCTAGGAGTAAAAATATCAAAATAAAGGTTTAGACATCTGAACTTTTGATAAATTTGCCAAATGTCATCAGTTCCTTACCTAACCTGGAGGCAAACCAAATTTTCTCATGTGGATGGCTTTGGAGCCTCCTAGTGGCAGCCTCAAGGGACCTGCAAAGCTAGGAATCTAAAAGGATTAGGTTTTTAGAAGAAAGTATTAGTTATGTATACTGGTGATCAATTTAAACAAACACATTAATTAGCTCCTGCAATGTAATCAATATGCTATGGCCAATAGAAATAAAAGATAAATAAACGCTGGTCCCTACTGTCATGGAGCTCACAGCCCACTACGGAAACATGCAAAAACAATGAAAGTAAGTGCTTATAATGTACATAGATGGGGAAAGAAGATGAAGTCAGAAAAAGTATAATAAAGGGAATACAACTTCACCAGGCCTGAAAGATAAGTAGGAATTTATCTGATGTAGAATCCAAGTACAATACGTATTTCATCCCTTTATAAATTCTGCTTCCCGTTTTGAATACCTCTTCTCCACTTGCCCATACCTAGAATACTAAAACTAGAATTATGGTAGGGTGAGAGGAAACCTGGAAAACAAGCTTAGAAACTAAAGAACACTGTTACGGTTTGAGCTTCATCCTTTCACCCTTCAGGCTCTGAAGTGATGTAAAAGGCTCTAAACAGAAGTGACTATTGAAGGCCAATCACTGGAATACTAATAGTAGTATAAGGAACACAGCAAAAGAAATGGAGAACAGAGTGGCCCATTAATCCACCATAGTCCAGGAAAAAGACAAAGGCTTCTAGCACAGCAGTGGCAGGAAAGAGGATTGCAGAGGTAAGAATAGCTATTCCTGGCAGTCAAATGAATATGGGAGATGAAGCCCAGGAAAAAGTCAAAAATAGTTCAAAACGGGATCAGCAGATAATGTAACGGTTACATCACTGGACTCCTACATGGCTGCCTGAAGTTTGAGTCCTGGACCTGGTGATCTAAAATACATGCCGGGGGGACCAGCAGTTAGCGTAATGGCTATGTCGCTGGACTCCCACGTAGTCGACCGCGGTTCGAGTCCCGGACCCGGCGGCTTAAACTCACGCCGGGCGCGTGTGCGTGCGTGCCCAAGATCCCGAGAGGAGAATGGAGGAGAAGGGATTGCGGCGTGGCCATCCCCCCTGGGGGGTGATTTCCTGCTTTCTATCTCTCTGTCTCTCTCTGTCTGTCTGGCGAGCGCACGCGCCCTATAGCAAAAACCTCTCCAAAAAAAAAAAAATAAATAAAATAAAATAAAATAAAATACATGCCGGGCATGTGTGCATGCATGCCCAAAATCCCAAAAGGAGAATAGAGGAGAAGGGATTATGGAGTGGCCATCCCCTCTGGAGGGTGAGTTCTCACTTTCTGTCTCTGTCTCTCTCTATCTCTCCAGTAAGCACATGCATCCTACAGAAAAAAATAACTCTCAATAAAAATAGTTCAAAGTTCCTCTTAAGACACAAGGTGACATACTTAGCCAATGTAAGGAACACAGGAAAAGTAGAGGGAATGAGCGGTAAAGAGGAACTTCAGTCCATTTTATTTAGGATGCAAATTAGACTTGGAATTTGTTTAATAAACACTAGAAGGATCTACAAAAGTCTTATGACTGAAAAAAATCTGAAAAAATCATATTGGGTCATGGGAAAGTCATAACATATTTTTCTATGCTTTTCTATACAAAAATGTGTCATGACTTTTTCAAAGACCCAATAACAATCTCAAAATAACTTTGAGAGATATAATCACTATTAAGACATTAATTGGGCCAGCCCCTGCTCTGGTGGTTAAAACTGTTGGAGCCCACATGGACAACTGCTCAGTTTGAGCCCTGGATTAAAAGGCTTAAAAAACGTGCATACATGCCCAAAATCCCAAAATAAGGGAAAAATGGAAGAGAAGGGATTGCAGCATGGGGTTGAGGGGGGCTTTCTTGCTTTCTTTCTCTTTCTCTCTATCCTTTTTGGCAAGCACAAGTGTCTTCTAGCAAATAAAAATAAGATAATTGTTGGGACCAGATAGTAGCTCAGCAATACTGTGACACTGTGATACAATCTCACATAGGAAGGTTACTGGTTCAAGTTTGGAGACCTCCCTCAGTTTGCCAAGCAAACATGTGCCCATGATCTGGGATTGGAGGCTAGAGATAGATTAGTGTTGAGACTCTGTTGGGGATGTGAAAACGTGCTCTCGCTCTCTCTCTCGCTCTCTCTCGCTCTCTCTCGCTCTCTCTCGCTCTCTCTCTCTCTATATATATATGTAATCTTTCTCTCATAAGAAATAAACAAACAAACCTAAATACATTATTGTTGTCATACCTTAGTGATATGGGGAAAAGAACAATTACTTCCATTTTCATGAATAGTACTCTGACTCTGACCTATTGTAAATTAAACTCTCATTTGAAAATGAATTTCTTTCTAACACAGGTGATTATTTTATTCCTTTTATTTTTGTCCCTTTGGCTTATCCAAAAATATTCATCCTTCAAAGAACATCTTTAGTTACCATCTTTGCCTCAAAGCCTTACCTTATGGGACCAGCAGTTAGCATAATGGCTATGTTGCTGAACTCCCATGTAGTCAACCGTGGTTCGAGTCCCGGACCCGGTGGCTTAAACTCATGCTGGGCGAGTGTGCGTGCATGCCCAAGATCCTGAGAGAAGAATGGAGGAGAAGGGATTGTGGTGTGGCCATCCCCCCTGGGGGGTGAGTTCTCGCTTTCTGGCTCTCTGTCTCTCTCTCTCTGTCTGGTGAGCGCACATGTCCTATAGCAAAAACCTCTCAAAATAAAAAAAAAAAGCCTTATCTTATTTCTTTATATTTTATTAATGCTAACATATCTGAACTGTCATAGCACTTAACATAGTTAATATTGTATTGTCCTTTATGATGTACTGGAATTTTAAATAAATTTCACTATATTTCTCCAACTATATTTAAGTTTCTTAAAAACTAAGGCATGGGCCTACTTCTATAGATTCTGTAGCTCTTTTCATAGAAATAAACATACAGGAGATATATAGTTAATACTGGCCATACTATGGGAACAAACTTCTATGTTATGTAATGACCATTATGTTAGAAATTTAACAAAGGTATCAATACTCAAAGTGTGCCACTTCCAATTCAAGATTGGTTATATTTATAAGTCAAATCACGGAAATTAAGTGTTTCTAGTCAATAATCAGGTACTTGCCAATTTTGTGCTTTTAGAAATACTAGCTGTTATAAGATGGATTGGTTCCCTCAAAATTCACATGTTGAAGCCCTCACCTCCAGTACCTCAGAATGTGACTCTATCTGGAGATAGGCATTTAAAGAGTTAATTAAGTTAAAAATGAGGCCATTAGGGTGAGTCTAATCCAATATGACTGGTTTCCTTATAAAAAGAAGGAGATTAGTACACACAAAGAGACACCAGGTACATGAGCTCACAAAAGAAAGACCATGTTAAAAAACAATGAAAAGGCAGAGGCATGCCAAAGGTAGAGGCCTCAGAAGACATTAAACCTACTGACATCTTGATCTTAGACTTCTGGCTTCCAGAGCTACAAGGAATAAACTGCTGTTGCAATAATAAATTCCTGATTTTTCTAAGATTTATTTAATTCCATTTTTTTTTAATTTGACCAGAGAGAGAAGGAAAGGGAAAGCAAGAAAGCAAGCCTTCAGGTCCAGGACTCAAACTGTAGTCAGCCATGTGGGAATCATGTGCCCTTAACCACCATGCCACCTGCTGGCCCCAATTCCTGATGTTGAAGCCACCTAGTCTGTGGTATTTTGTTATAGCAGCCCTGGCAAATTAATGTACTAGCCTTAAAGATATTTTGAAAGTGGTCTTCCTCCTTACTCTTTTCCTTTTAGTCATCCTCCTCAACTACTCCAATGTCTCTAATTCAAGGCTTCCACATCTTGCTTGATTTACCCAGAGCTTTATTCTCAGAGGAGAATTAATCAACTACATCCTTTTCATTTTACAAATGATAAAACCGAGCCTAGACAAGTTAAATAATTTGGTCAGGTTATACGTAGTTTGTAGTAGATCTGACTGGGGCTAATTACTCTGACTTCTATTTCTGTAACATTTCTATGCTTTCAGATACCTTGTAAGTATTTAGTTAGCTGCTTGTCACAGTTATACTTCCTTTCCTATATAACACTGTTTCCATCTTAATAGGCTATATTCACATACCAAAAGATCCAAATTAATAAAGATTCAAATTAATGATTATTTAATGATGGAATTACAAGCATCCTGAAAGACAGTAAGAGAGTTATTTGGGGACAGAGAAAGGTCCAGGAAACTTAAAATCATAACAAATTTCAGCATCAATAATGGTGAAAGAACAAGAATCAGATTAAATCTCCTATATGAAGTAACTTAAAAAGATCAAAACACATGAAACAATGGTTTTAGACATAGAGAAATAGAAAGTGCAAAGCAATGACTCCTGAGGAAGGAAAACAAACAAGATGAGCTTTTTAAGTACATCCTCTCACTTCCTAGAAACAGCTTTCAGACTATCATAGAGGGAGAAGGAACTCAAACAGAACTCTAGTCTTGCTGAGTTAAGGAGATAAGAGTTCAGTGTTAACAGGGCCAAGACAACTAGAATTTACAGTATAGAATACAGTAGAAAAAAGACCTACACAAAAATGACAAACTCCAGAGATTTTCAAAGAAGTCCACTGACATCATTGAGTATGTGTAGGTAAGAAAACTACTGAGACAAGAAAAGGAACTAGTAAATCAAAGTTAAGTAAAACAATCACCGTAGTTCACACAGGACCAGTGATAGCTCACATTCTGTACAGCCATACTGAAAGACCTCACAACACACAAGGCATTAAGTAAGATCGCTATGGATGGAGAAAGGTTCTGCCTCAGAAAACTATTGCTTCAGTAGAAAAGCCAAATTAGCTCTTTGTGACCACCTAGCAAAGTTTGAAAAAAACCCTGAGGGAAAAAAAAAATCAAACTGACTCCAAGAAACATAAATTCATCCCTGAAAAAGAAAAAAAAATTTCGAGGACTATCATAATAACCCAGCATCTGATAACATAAAATTAAAAATCTCTGACATCCAACTAAAAATTGCCAGGCATATAAAGAAGGAAGAAAATATGACCCATAAATAGAAAAATCAGTAAAAGTAAACACACACATAAATGACACAGATGTTGAAAGTGTTAGTCAAGGATGTAAAAAAAAGCTATTAAAATAATTCCATATGTTCAAGAAAATAGAGGGAAGCACAAAAGTAAATAAGATACATGAAAGATATTAAAGGAACATTAAATTTCTAAAAATAAATATATAATAACTGAAATTAAAAGTATGTTGATCTGATTAACAGTAATTTCGACCGACATCAGAGAAGAAAAGATCAATGGAGTTGGAGACACAGCAACAGAAATTATCCAAAAAGACATATATTTAAAAAAAAAAACTTGAACAGAACATCACTAAGCTACCATGCAATAGTAACCACCCTAACATATTAATTAGGTCAAAAACAGATGGAAAAATATAGGAAACAAATGTTTTAAAAATAATGGCCAAAAAATTCTGATTAGATTAAAAACTATAAACCCAGAGAGCCACAAGAAGAAACAGAAAGGGATTTAAAAAAAAAAAATTAAAAAAAGAAAAGTACATCATACTCAATTGGCTAAAAACCAGAAATGAAGAGAAAATCTTAAAAGTTGCCAAAGGGAAAAAACACATTCTGTGGGACCAGCAGATGGTTATTGTCAATGAACTCCCATGTAATCGACCACAGTTCGGATCCCGGACCCAGCAGCTTAAAACTCAGGTGTGTGTGTGTGTGTGCATGCCCGAATCCTGAGAGGAGAACAGAGGAGAAAGGACTTTGGCATGGCCATCCCCCATGTGGGGGTGGTTTTTCACTTTCTGTCTCTCTGTCTCTGTTTGTCTGGCGAGCACATGTGCTCTATAGCAAAAATCTCTCAAAAAATTTTTTAAAAAGCCTTATGTACAGCAGCACAGAAAGAATGACCACAGATCTTTTGTCAAAAACAATACAAGTGGGACCAGCAGACAGCTTCATGGCTACATCACTGGACTGCCATGCAGTCAATGGACTCTCACGTGGTTTGAGTCCTGGACCCAGTGGCTTAAGCGCATGCCTGGCACGTGTGCATGCATGACCAAGATCCCGAGATGAGTATGGAGGAGAAGGGATTGCGACGTGGCCATCCCCTCTGGGGGGTGATTTCTCGCTTTCTGTCTCTCTGTCTCTCTCTGTCTTTCTGGCGAGGGCACGCGCCCCATAGCAAAAACCTCTCAAAAAAAAAAAAAAGAAAAAAAACCACAAGCAAGTGAAGTTATGTCAACAGAGATTACCCAAATGAAATGCAAAGAGGAAAAAAAAAAGAGCACAAAAGAAAAATGGAACAGACTCTAAGAACAAAGGAATAAAATCAAAGCATACATTATAGGTGTAATTATAATCCTAAAAGGCAAAGGCTCTCACTTATTCTACAGACAAGGTAATTCTACACCTAAATTTAACTGAGAAATCTACTAATCATACTTAAAACAATAGCTAATAGTACAATATGCTGAAAATAAAGCATGGTTATTAGGTCCTAGTGCTTTACAACTTCAGACAAGAAGAAGCTTTAAAAAGTCATTGCACTAAAAGAAAATTTGGGGGTAGAAGGGGGCAACTCATGTTCTAGTGGTTAAGGCAGCTGAATCTCACATTGCCTATCTTGTTTAAATCCCAGACCCAACTGCTTGAAAAATATACTGCACAGGGCCAGGAGGTGGTATGGTGGTTAAAGCACTGTATTTCCACATAGCCCACCACAGTTCAAGTCACAGACCCAGCAACTTGAAAACGTGAGTGTGTTCATGCCCAAAATACCAAGAGGAGAATGAAGAAGGTATTGTAGTGTACCCATCTCTCCTGGAGGTGATTTCTCACTTTCCCTCTATCTGTCTCTCTCCGGCAAACACATACACCCTACTGCAAACACTTCAGAAAAAGAAAGCACACTGGGCACTTACATGTGTGCCCTCCAAATCCTAACAGGGAGCAGAAATGAAGGAAATGGGATTGCAGAATGATCATACTCCAAGGGGTAAAGGAGCATCCATAGGGGGTATTTTCTCCCTCTCACACTCTGTCACTTTGTCTCTCTCTGGTAAATACACATGCCCTTTCACAAATGAAAGAAAGAAAGAAAGAAAGAAAGAAAGAAAGAAAGAAAGAAAGAAAGAAAGAAAGAAAGAAAGAGAAAGAGAGAAGAGAGAGAGAGAGAGAGAGAGAGAGAGAGAGAGAGAGAGAGAGAGGAAGGGAAAGGAAGGGAAGGGAAGGGAAGGGAAGGGAAGGGAAGGGAAGGGAAGGGAAGGGAAAGGAAGGGAGGAAAGAAAGGAAGGAAGGAGAAAGAGAAAAGAAGAGAAGAGAAAAGAAAAGAAGAGAAAAGAAAAGAGAAGAAAGAAAGCGGCCAGCAGGTGGCATGGTGGTTAGGGCGCTGGACTCCCATATGGCTGACCGCAGTTCGAGTCCTGGACCCAGCAGCTTGAAAAATTACTTGGGCACTTGTGCATACGTGCCCAAAATCCCAAAAGGAGAATAGAGGAAAAGGGTTTGTGGTGTAGCCATCCCCCTGGGGGGGGGGTGATTTTTCACTTTCTCTGTCTCTGTCTCTGTCTCTGTCTCTCTCTCTGGTAAGCACCTGCATCCTATGGAGAAAAAAAAACTTGAAAGAATATTTGAGAATAAATAAAGATAAGAATGAAATAAGACTTAGGAGGCAGGATAAATCTGGGATAGCAAGAGAGCCTTTGGACAAATGAAATAATTTGTTTAAATATTTTTAGGATACTGAAATGGAAATTCATTTGCAGAGATGACAAGTTAACCTTGGAAAGCCTGAGTTCCTCATGGACCCACATGGACTAGTCTGTGCTCTATAACTTCTCAGTCCTAAGGAAAACTGGAAATTCCACACTCCATTCTCTCTGCAAGAGTCCTGTTCCCCCACATGACTTTTCCTCCCTTTTAACACGAGAGATTTCTAATTAACTTTTCTGCCACATGCAGCTGGCACCAAAGCAAACCAAGCTGTGGGGTGGCTGACCCAGAATTACTGATGAATGTTCAAAGTAAACATGCTTTCTGCCAATCTGGAATGGTGTATTTCTAAAAGGACAGAGAACTCTTAAAATTAATTAACTCATCTGGACAAACTGTCCATCCAGTGGAAGTTTTTCAGTAATGAATATCAGACCACTGATCTTCCTGCAGCTGAGCTTGTTTATCATTCAAGAAGGCTGCTTCTGCGTGTCTCAGGGATAGCTCATGATTTTTATTTTCACTGGCTTCTGGCTTCTTATATTTATATAAGCAGGCCAAGAAAGCAAAACATACACAAGAGCAGGTTTAAATGGAAGATCCTACATTTCCACAAAAGGCAGCAACACCTATCTTTCTCTTTTCTACATGTCAGAGGAGACAACTGAGGAGGAAAAGACTGCAAGTTTGATAGGAGAGGGTCTTGTTAAAAAAGCATAATCTTACTTAAGTGGTTTTGTCATTGTGTAGAAATTTTTTAAAAAGTGTTCTCTGCTACAAAGCTTGATGGTTACCTACAGAAAGCTATACACAAGATGACATACAATCTACAAAAAAAACTGAGACTTAACCCTAAATTAGAAAATGCCCAAGTTAGTGCACTGAAAGAACTCATTTGGCTGCATGGTACTCACAACCAATGCCATGTCAAAGAGCTTTTCTGTTGCTTTGTTTGCCTATTTTCATTAACGTAGAATATAAAATTCTGAATGGGTTTTGACTATGGCACTACTGGGAGCAGTACACCTCATGTGGGTCCTTTTTGAGACAAAAGTAAACCCTTGAAAGATCCTGAGTTGTCTTGCCCCCTTTTGAACTGACCACTCTGCCTAACAGGGAGTTCTTGTTGTAATTTCTTAGACAGAAGGGGCCAAAGAGCTGCTCTAGTCAACTCCTGAAGCAGAGAATGTGTCTCCAGCCAAGGATTCTGTTAATCTGCATGAATCTTCCCCACTGTCTGCCTTCCTATGGAGTTTTTCTAACTTCATTAAGTGCAAGGCCCTCCCTGTCACAGAACACTATAAGGAACAATGATGTAGTGGTTCATCGAAAAGAACAGAGTAACTACCATTCAGTTCAGTATCTACTATGCATTGGGCACTATGTTAACACTTTATACATATAACATGATGTCATTCTACAATAACACAGTGTGGAAGTACACAGTAATAATTAAAAGCACAGTTTCTAGAGTCAAACTATGTCATTTGATTTTTTTCTCCACTTACAAGCTGTGTGACCTCAGAGAAGTACATAACCTTTTTGTTCCTTGGTTTCTATATCTGTCTATAAAATAGAGATGATGACAGAATCTATTCCACAAAATTTCTGTGAATATTAATGAAGTGGTCAATAAATGTTAGCCACTTACATTTTCTGTTTTACAGTATTTTAAAAACTGAAAATAAAGGCCTCGCAAGATTAACTGACTTGTCCAAGATCATTCAGCTAGAGTCAAATATAGGTCTGACTTGAAAATCAATGTCTTTAACTGTTATACCACTTTGACTCCCCAAAATATTCTCAGACCCAGGGTTTCTTAAAGCATGTTTTGTGGAATACTGGTCTCATATAATAACACACTTTATACCCTTGAATATTTACACTGGTCCTTAAAGAAATCTATTTAACTTGGCTTAAACCAATGTTTCTCAAACATATTTAACAATTTGGGCCAGCAGGTCGTATGGTAGTTTTGGTGCTGGACTCCCACATAGCCAACTGCAATTCGAGTCCAAGACCTGGCAGCTTGAAACTCACACAAGGTCTATGTGTGTGCTTGCCCCAAATCCTAGGAGAATGGAGGAGAAAGGATCATAGCATGGCCATTCCCTCTGAGGGGTAATTTCTCACTTTCCCTCTCTCTGTTACTCTCTTCCTGACGAGTACACACACCCTATAGCAAAAACTCCCAAAAAAGACTGAACAGAGACCAGGGCTAGCAGGTGGTATGGTTAAGGCACTGGATCCCGCATGGCTGATTGCATGGCTCCAGTTCCAAACTCAGCAGCTTGAAAAACACACTGGGCACGTGTACGTACATACTCAAAATCCTGACAGAAGAATGAAGAGAAGGGATCACAGCATGGCCATCCCCCACAGGAGGTGATTTCTCATGTTCTCTCTCTCTCTCTAGTCTGTCTATCTGTCTCCAGTGAGAGCATGCACCCTATGGCAAAGTCTTAAAAAAATAAATAAATAAACAAACAGGCCCAGAAATAAGAAATCATTAAGTCAATAGAGCTCAGAATAGAAACCAATATCCTGGTATCAATATCTAACTCCCTCTCTTATTCCAGTGGTCTCCAAAATGAGTTCTTTGTGCACTAGAAGATATAAAGAGAAAATAATGTAACATCTATTTGTACATTTTAATCTCTTTAATATCTATTTTTCTGTATATGCTCTATTAGTATAACATGTAACTAATATACTAATACAAGTACGTAATTTATAAGTACATACACAAACAAAATTTTGGAGTGCCCTCAAAAAGTTTCTACTAGGGACCAGTAGTTAGCGTAATGGCTATGTTGCTGGACTCCCACGTAGTCAACCGCGGTTCGCGTCCCGGACCCGGTGGCTTAAATTCACACTGGGTGCTTGTGCATGCGTGCCCAAGATCCCGAGAAGAGAAGGGATTGCAGCATGGCCATCCCCCCTGGAGGGTGATTTCTCGCTTTCTGTCTCTATGTCTCTCTCTGTCTTTCTGGTGAGCACACGCACCCTATAGCAAAAACCTCTCCAAAAAAAAAAGGACTCAATCTGTGATCTGCCATGTGGGAGTCTACCATCCCAACCACCATGCCACCTGCTGGCCCTCTAAGGGTTTCTTAATTGAAGTAAGACTAAGAGTTTCCACCTGACAGAGTTTTTTAAAGATTAAATCATACATATATGCAAAGTACTTAATAAAATATCACAGGAGATGTCTTACACATTTATGAAAATGCATATTATGAAAAAATCATAAATGAACTTCAAAATTTCCTTGTGCTAATATAAACTCACACATTAATTCCATTTTCCACAACCATTTTGAAGTATCTTCATAAATGTAATACACAGATGGGGATGAGACAGTAGAGCAGCAGTGAAATGCAATGCTCTGAGAGACAATTCTATATGGAAGGTTTCCAGTTTGTGTCCAGAGACCACCCTGAGTACACTGGGCATAAGCATACTCATCGTCTGCCACTGGCTAAGGCTCAGGTTAGATAGTCAGGTCAAGACCCTGTTGAGGGTGCTGTCTCTCTTGTCTGCACAATTGTGCTGATGGGAAAAATAAAACTTTTTTAAAAAGGTGAGTAGTAAAAACTTTCTCTTGGAGTTCTATAAGTATTTAAAAGAAAGGAACTAAACATTTAGCACAGTGCCTAATACATATTCAAAATATATCAGTTTCCATACTTTAGTTTGAAGGTTCTTACTCCCCTCATAATCAATAAAGCCATTAATAAAAACCATTAACTATCTACTGTATGTTTCTCCACCAGTTTATTTATAAAGTTTATTTATTTTATTCATGATAGAAGGTGTTTGCAAACACATAAGAGACAGAAGTACCCTTGACAGGGTCTCATCAAGCCACAGTCTCCTTTACCCAGCTCTCCAGCTTGTCAGGATCTTGGGCATGCACATACATATATTACATGTTTCAGGTCAACTAGACTGGGCATTCAAACCCTAAGTTAGTCATATGGCTTCCAACATTGCAGTTTAGTATGTTACTCAGTGCACCACGCAGGCTTAGTGTCTGCACCTTTTTTAAAGCATAGGGTCTGGAAGAAATTAAATAAATAAATAAAGCATGGACTCCACACTTACAAAGCTTACAAGTGAATTAGGGTGCTAAAAATAGTCAGAGAGAACACTTTAAACTCCTAATATATACATAATTAAGGTTTTATAATGTTATAATGAATTTTTTTACATTAACATGGTAAAAACAACAGGAGATATATTTTCTTTTTAAGTATACAAGACAGCATTGATGCCTTATAGGTGCAACGTTGTCAGCAGATCTCTGGAACTTGATCATCTTGTATAATTGAAACTTTAAACTCATTGAATAGCAACTCTCCATTTTTTCTTCTCCCCATCTCTTGGCAACCACATTCTACTCTCTATTTTTGAGTTTGACTATTTTAGGTAACTCATATAACTAGAATTATGCAATACTTGTGCTTCTGTGACTGATTTATTTTACTTAGCATAATGTTCTCCAGCTTCATCAATGTTGTCATAGGACTGCCTTCTTTTTAAGGCTGAATAATATTTAATTTTATGTATATGTTACATTTCCCTTATCCATTTGTACACTAATGAACATTTAAGTTGTTTCCATATCTTGACTACTGGGAACACTGCTTCAATAACATGGTAATGCAACTATCTCTTGATATTGATTTTAATTCTCTTGGATTCCAGAGGATTGCTGGAACATCTGGCATCTTATTTTTCATTTTTTTGAATCTCCATACTGTTTTCCATAGCAGTTGCATCATTTTACATTCCTACCAACAACGTACAAAAGTTCAGTTTTTCAACCTCCTTACCAACACTTACCATTTTTTTATAATAGCAATGCTAACAGGTATGAGGTGGTATCTCATTGTGCTTGATTTGCATTTCCCTGACGATTAATACCGAGCATCTTTTCATACACTTGGTTATTTGTACTCATGTCTTCACTGGAAAAAAGTCTATTTAAGTTGTTTTTTCCCATTTTTTTAACCAAATTGTTTTCTCTGCTATTAATTTGAAAAAGTTCCTCATATTTGGAGTACTAATCTCTTAACAAATGTATGGTTTGCAAATATATCTGCCATCCACAGGTTCCCTTTTCACTGAGTTAATTGCTTCTTTTGCTGTGCAGAAACTTTCTAGTTTGATGTAGTCTCACGTTTGTTTTTGCTTTAGTTTCCTTAGTTTCGAGTGTCATAACCAAGAAATCATTGCCAAGACCAATGGTGTAAAGCTTTTCTCCTTTGTTTTCTTCTAGAATTTATACAGTTTCAGTCCTTAATTTAAGTACTTAATCCATTTTGAACTGATTTTTCTATATAGTGGACAATAGGGGTATGATTTCATTCTTTTGCATGTGGGTGTCCAGTTTTTCAAATGTCATTTATTGAAAAGATGATCACTTTTCCATAGTATATTTTTGGTACCCTCCTCAAAGATTAAATGACCATAGGTGCATGAGGGCTTATTTCTGGGCCCTCAGTTATGTTCCCTTAGGCTATATGTCTGTCTTTATGCCAGAACCACACCGTTTCAATTACTGTAGTTTGTTTTGTTTTTTTAAGAGAGTTTTTTTTTTTTTTTTTTTTTTTTTTTTTTTTTTTTTTTTTTTTTTGCTACAGGGTGCATGTGCTCATCAGAGAGACAGAGACAAACAGAGAGACAAAAAGAGAGAAATTACCCCTTGAGAGATGGCTATGCCACAATCCCTTCTCTTCCATTCTCCTCTTGGGATTTTGGGCACACCCGTGCACACACAACATGCCTGGTGAGAGCTTCAAGCCTCCAGGTCTGGGACTCAAACTGCAATTGCTCATGTGGGAGTCCAGTGTTACAACCATTATGCCATCTGTTGGTCTCCAATTACTGTAGCTTTACAATATATTTTGATAAAAATAGAGCTTTGGGGTAAAAGTGATCTGAGTTCCTCTCCTAGCTCTGCCACTTATTAGATGTAGAATCTTAAAGTTATTTAACATCTAAGCCTGAGCTTCCTCATCTGTGCAATAATAAAGATGGTACCCATTTCCTAAAATTATTTTGGTAATTAAATAAAATAGCAGGTATAATGTGGGTATAATGTCTAACTCATAATAAATGTTCAATAAAAATCATTAATAATAAAAACAGACAATGACGACAAAGATGATAGTTATGATCAATTGGGCCATTCACTCATTTACCTCGTCACTATTTATGACAAAGAACATATCACTGTAAAACAAGGCTGATTTAATTTCTTTTTTTTTTTTTTTTTTGGAGAGATTTTCGCTATAGGGCACGTGAGCTCGCCAGACAGACAGAGAGAGACAGAGAGACAGAAAGCAAGAAATCACCCCCCAGGGGGGATGGCCACGCCGCAATCCCTTCTCCTCCATTCTCCTCTCGGGATCTTGGGCATGCACACACACGCGCCCGGCGTGAGTTTTAAGCCACCGGGTCCGGGACACAAACCACGGTTGACTACATGGGAGTCTAGCGACATAGCCATTACGCTAACTGCTGGTTCCCAAGGCTGATTTAGAAGGGCAGTATTAGCTACAGCAAATATTTTTCCCCTGTATTTTAACTAGATTAATACATATTTGTCACAAAGATATGTCGTATATCTGTAGAAGGAGGAGTCTCAAATAAACAAGTGTTTTCTGCCTACTTACCAATATTTGGAAAACTTTTTATAACCTATCCTCAACTATCAAATTATCTGTCTATATTATGCATTTTAGGAGAGGGTTCAGAAAAAAAAAAAAAAAAGAAAAAGAAAAGTGATTATTTACAGTTTAACTGACAGAGTCGAAAACCTGCTCTGCACTAAATTTTTTTTAATTAAATTTGACGCATGCCCATGCTATTAATCTTTCAGTTTATAACCACTGTTTGATCTCAGCAAATTCTCAAAACAAAAAAGAAAGTGCAAATATTTGTCATGTTACATCTGGAACACAAATTAACTGCAAAGGATAGTAGTCGTATCAAATTAATTACCATATCCTGTGAATTTCTGTCTTTGTAGTGACTCCCTAAGTATCCCTTTTTTTTCCCACTGCTGCTTCACTAATATAATACATCCTCAAATCACCCCAGAGTATCTTCACCAGACTCTCCATTGTCACTATGCAGCTAAGCATCTATATTATTGTTCTATCATATCTTGTGATAGCCTATGAAATAAATGTTACAAAAATATCATACATTTTTTTCTTTCTTTTCTTTTGAGAGAGATTTTTGTTATAGCACGTGCGTGCTTGCCGGAGAGACCGAGAGAGACAGAAAGTGAGAAATCACCCCTTGAAGGAATGGCCAAACCATAATCCCTTCTTCTCCAGTCTCTTCTTGTAATCTTGGGCATGCACACACACGCACACAAGTGTGAGTTTTAAGTCGCCAAGTCTGGGACTCAAACCATGGTCGACTACATGAGAGTCCAGCAACATAACCATTATGCCATCGTCTGGTCCCACACATAATTTTCTTAATCACAATCTTTCTTTGCCTGGTTATTGTTTAAAGGATAAAATCTAAATCCCTTAACTCTCAAATTAACTCTCAGATTGTCTTCCACAGTCTGATCCCAAACCTTAATCTAACATCCTCTCTCAAGGAAAGCCTTTACAACTGGTTCCCAAATGGCCTTGCTACACTGGATATGAGATTTGCTCAATGGCACGTGACCACAATCGTTACTAATTCCTAAACATTAAGCAATCTGTGAAATAAACTGAAAAAAGAAAAAAGAGAAAAAGTAAAAAGAGCATTCCCTTCCTTCCTAAATATCCCTGATTATGACTAAAACCCTCACAAAAGAGATCAAAAGTCAGTGTGCATAAAACAAAAATCAATTTACATTCCTTCAATCCCAAGAAAATCCTACTTCTTTGCTTAGGTTCCTAGTTTTTCCAAGAACCCTTCCAACTTCCAACAAATCAGTACTGCCAGAAGATAAGCATTACGTTGTTCTCCATGGTGGAAACTCATTTGCCCATCCATGTCATCAGAGTCTCACAATGCTCACTTCCACATCCTAAAGACAGCCTTTTCCACTAGTAAAGAAAATGAGATTACTAGTGGAGCAAACCAGGTGCTAGAAGGAACAGAGTAAATCAGCTGCCAGGCTAGGAATAAACTACAGGAATTCAACTCACTCCTCATATCCAATTACTAAGAATTGTCTACTTAGCTTTTGTCTGTTTTTCGTTTTTCTCCTGTATTTTTTTCCCCTCTGAATAAACAAGCTCAAGACAGCAAGAATTTCAACATGTAAGAACTCCTTCACATGCAATTGCAGCTCCTCAAGATCTATTTCTGCCTGAGAATATAATTGCCCCAAACAGCACAGGTTTGAACTATACATATCTACTTAAATTAGGATTTTTTCCAACAAATACTGTAAATGTATTTTTTCTGATTGTTTTCTTAATGACATTTTCTTTTCTCTAGCTTATTTTATTCTAAGAATACAGTATATAATTCACAAAACATACAAATTATGTATTAATTGACTATGTTATTGGTAAAGCTTCTAGTCAATTGCAGGCTATTAGTAGTTGAGTTTTGGGAGAGTCAAATGTATATGCAGAATTTTGACTATGCAGCAGTCATTGTCCTTATCCGCTTCATTGTTTGAGGGCCAACTGCATTTCATTACATTAAGTTTGCAGATCTCAAGAGCTCTTCTGGAGAATGGTTATAGGAAATGAAGATCTAGAAAAACAACTACCCACAAGTTAAGTGAATTAAAGACCTTTACCTTCAATTTTAATAAATCCCAAACCACCACAACCTGATCATCTGTTCTTTTTTTTTTTCCTAGAGAGATTTTTGCTATAGGGCACATGCACTCACCAAAAAGAAACAGAAAGTGAAAAATTATCCCCACCCTCCAAGGGGGATGGCAATGCTGTAATCCCTTCTCCTCCATTCTCCTCTCAGGATCCTGGACACATATACACACATGCATGGCCTAAGTTTTAAGTTGTGGATCCAGGACTTAAATTGTAATTGACCACGAGGGAGTCCAGCACCGTAATCATTACACCATCTGCTGGTCCCCAGTCATCCTTTCAACAAATATTTCTCGAGCACTTACAATGTGTCAGATCCTATGCTTGGCACAACATACCTATACAGTCTTGTAAAAACACCATGAGATCCAGCCTAGGTGGGACAGTCTATAGCATACTAGACTGTAGCAATAGAAGCCACATAGGCAAGCCTGACTTTAGATCTCACGTTGGCCTGAAAGCAAAGATCGTGAAAAGCTGGAGGGCTAGGCAAAGGGGATCACAGAATGATGAGTCCCTATCAAGGGTTCTTTCTCTCTCACACACACATGCACACATAGTATTGTCTACCAAAAAACATGAAAAATAAAGATCAATGATACTCTCAAGAGCAGAGATACCAAGAACACAGGTATACTATCAGCTAATGTGTGCAGTGAAACCTTTAGCATCATTATTTTATTGTAACAGGATCATAACTCTCTGGCTTCAAATGTTATAAAGGTGTGTGAAACAGAAATTCAGTATAACTGAGCAAGAATTTTTTGACCATCCACTATGTATTCATCACTGAACAAGATATGATGAGACTCTGAAAATGAGTGAGTGCAATCATGTATTATTAAAAAAAAAATATTTAGAATCATCAGCTCTGACTCTACCAGATCTATTTTGTAAAGTTGGAACAAGTTATTTAACCCTACTGAACTTCAGTTACTTCATTTTTAAAATGGTGGTATTTTAAAACTTGTTTAGTAGGGTTGCTGTGAGAATTAAATGACATAAAACAATGCAGAGTCTTCACCAAATGTCAGCAAGATGCCAGAAATATCAATATGAACAACTATTTAACATGAAAAAAAGCTGCACAAGAGCTAAGGAAACCAGCTAAGACAATATGGGAATAAGACAGAAATAAGAAAAGACACACTGAAGAGGAGTTCAGCGAAGACAATTTCACATTGCTCATGTCACCCTTCTCCAACTCGAGGCAGCACAGGATAAAGAAACATAGGGGAAAGAGAAGTAAGTGATTTTGCATAGGGGAAAGAGAAGTAAGTGACTTTGCCTTGAACCTCAACACTGGGACCTCCTCAGTAAAAGTGTCAGGCAGGCCTCTGTGACACCATACTGCAGGCCAGTACTATGGACTAAACTTCCAAGACAACCTATGAGTGGATCCCATAGACCCTGCTCCTACCCTACCCAGGAGATTTAATCTCCAGGCCTACCTCACCACCAGGATGATGCCAGTTGCCCCAGACTCCTAAACCCAGGGGCTGCACCAACCCAAGCATTGGTCAGGCTCCATTGGCCCTTACCTTTAGGACCCAGCAACAGACCATCAGTTCCTACAGACTCAGACTACAGGCTCACAACAGGGCCAGGCTGGTTCTAGCAACTCCAGATATCTAACCACCCCCAGCACTAGGACAGCCACACATAATCTTAGTCATTGGACCAACACCTGCAGACCCAGCCTGTAAGTCAGTCCCTCCAAATAAAAGCTTCAGGCCCACACAGTTCCAGGTCAGTCCCTATGGCCTCAGGTTCCAGGAATGCCCCAGGTTTCAGACCAGTCAGAGCCAAATCAGCAATCCTGGCCTCAAACATCAGTTCACTACCCATGAGCACAGGCTCTAAGCCTTCCCAGGGTCAGGCCAATATCTGCAGTCCCACCCTCCAGACTATTCTCTGTGCTCCATATTCCAGAAGATTCAAGGTCCAAGTTTGTTTAAGCAGACACAGGGTCCAGGCCAGTCCAAGTAGGTCCAAGTTCTGAACCAGACCCATGGACCTAGGCTTCAAGATCACCCGGTAGACGCAGAGTCCAGGCCAGTCCCCATGGCTTCAGGCTTGAGGAGACCCAGGATCCAGGCTCATTTCAGTGCACCATTTGCCAACCCAACCCTCAAGGGGCCAAGTCTCCAGGACTACTACTACAGACCAAAGCTACAGGACAGCACCCACAGACTCAGGCTCCAGGCCCATTCCATTTTATTCAGGTACCAGACATATCCCAGCACCCTGCCTGAATCTGTAGACTCAGGATCAAAGCCCACCTCAACACCAGATCCGTCACTTTGGACCCAAATGTCTTGCTGGTTCCCATAAACACAGACTTCAGGCCTTCCCTCAATGACCTAGGTACAGGCCCAACCCTGCAGACCCAATATAAGTATACCCAAGTGGATCTAGGCTTTAGGCTCAACCCCTTGGAAACAAATGCCAGATTCCACCAACTGATCCAGGAACTATGTCAGTTTGCACAAGAACTCCTAGAGCAAGTATGCCCATAGACTATGCCAAAGAATCTCCCCAGAATTTTTGAATGGGCTGACTGGTGAAGGCCTTTCCTAGACAAAGCCAATATACAAAGAATGGAATTAGTCCCTAGTTCTTCAAATGCATAGACATCAACATAAGGCAACAAGAAAAATGAAAAATTTGAGACATTACCACCACAAGAAGAAATTAAAAATCTCCCAATAGCCAACTGAAAAAAAATGAAGATATAAAATGCCTCACAAAAAATTTAAAATAATTAAGAAACTTCAGCAAAATCTCAAGACTATAGAAAAAACAATTCAATAAAATCTAAAAGTATTAGATTAGAAACAAAAATTAGAAATTTCTTAGAGAATTGAAACTATATTGAAAAAATCAGAGAGAAATTCAAGATTAAAAACCATAATGAATGAAATGAAACTGCAATAAAGAACATCAACAGAAGAATTGATCAAGCATAAGAAAGAATCCATGAACTCAAAAGTTATTTGAAAACTTATAATCAGAGAAAAAAGAATGAAAAGAAATGAAGAATGTTTACAGCATTTATGGGAAACCAAAGAAGTCAACTTATAGGAGTTCAACGAGAAAAAGAGAGAAACACAGGGGTAGAAAGCTTATTTGAAAAAAAAAAAAAACAACAACAACAACAATTAAAAAAAAAAAAAAAAAAAAAAAAAAAAAAAAAAAAAAAAAACAGGCTTAGCCACAGTGGTGTGCACTGGTAAAGAGGCTGTTTCTCTGTAGGATGAGGTCACATGGGAGACCCAGGTTTGATTCTCAGCCCAATTCACAGGTCAGATGCAGTGTTACACCCCTGTAATCATAGCTACATGGGAGGCTGATGCAGTAGAATCATGAGCTTAACGTCAACAAGAGCAACACAGTGAGAACCTATCTAAAAGAGCCAAGAGTGGTGGCATGTACCTGTAAGTCCTAGAAGCTGAGGAGACTGAGGCAAGAGGATCATGATATAGTGAGACCTTATGTTTAAAAATAATAAAAAGGAGAAGAAATGAAAAAAGAGATAGTAGTAGAAAACTTTCCAAATCTGTAGAAAGATAAAAATGTCCACATACAAGAGGGTTAAAGGTGTCCGATCAGATACTATCCCAATGAAACTATGCCAAAAAATATTATAATCAAACAGTCAAAAAACAAGACAGAGGATCCTGAAAGAAGCAAGAAAAAAGAAGCAGGTCACATGTAAGAGAGTTCTAATAAGGCTACTGGTAGATTTCTCAGCAGAAATCTAATGGTCTAATATTCCAATATTGCAAAGGCTGAAGATAAAAACAGGTAAACAAGAATATTGTACCCAGCAAAACAGTCCTTTAGAAATAAAGGAGAAATAAAGACTTTCACAAACAAACAAAAGCTGAAGATTATCACCACCAGACCTGGTTTACAACAAAGGCTAAAGGGAATTCCTCAAGCTGAAGGAAAAGAATGCTAATTAGCACCACAAAAATATATGAAAGAATAAAGGCACTGGTAAAAGTACACAGTAAAATTTAGACTACTCTAGTAATGAAAGAGTAGCATGGCAATTATGAATACCTTTAGTATGAAGCTTAAAAGATAAAGCCATTAAAGATAATTATAGTGGGACCAGCAGGAGGTTATGTGGTTAAGGCACTGGACACTCCCACATGGCTAATCACAGTTCAAATCCCAGATCTGGTGACTTGTTTTCTCACTTTCTCTCTCTGTGTGTCTCTCTCTGGTCAAATTAAAATAAATGAATGAATAAATGAAGTTTTAAAAAAATAATTATAGCTACGATAATTTGCTGAATACACGATATAAATTATATAAATTCTGATATCAAAAACCTAAAATGGAGGGATGAAGAAAAGTATTGAGTGTTTTTTTTAAGTTTATATTCCATAAGAAAGACGAGAGAGAGAGAGAGAGAGAGAGAGAGACAGCTCCTCCAACAGGGACCTAACACCACAAGCCACTGCTGGCCTTCAGCCAGATCTAAATTACAAGCAAGCATATGCCTGGCATACTCAGAAAACCCTCCAAACTTGAACTGAGAATCTTCTCATGTGGGACTGTCTTGCAGAGTATTATGTTTTACATTGTGTTGAGTTTATAATATGATAAAAGTTAGGTTGTTATCAGCTTAAAATAACCTGTAATAACTATATGATGTCTTATGTAAGGTTCACTGTAACAACAAAGCAAAAACCTATAATAAGTACACAAGAGTTTAAAAAAGAAATCAAAGGGGACCAGGAGTTAGCGTAATGGCTATGTCGCTGGACTCCCATGTAGTCGACCGCGGTTCGCGTCCCGGACCCGGTGGCTTAAAACTCATGCCTGGCACGTGTGCGTGAGTGCCCAAGATCCCGAGAGGAGAATGGAAGAGAAGGGACTGCGGCATGGCCATCCCCCCTCGGGGGTGATTTCTCGCTTTCTGTCTCTCTGTCTCTCTGTCTGGCGAGTGCACGTGCCCTATAGCAAAAACCTCTCCGGAAAAAAAAAAAAAAAAAAAAAGAAAGAAAGAAATCAAAGTATAGAACTACTCCAAATTGCCTAATTGCAAAGGTAGCAATAAAAAAAGAAAGGAACAAAGGATAGGCAAAACAACCAGAAAACAATTTACAATACAGTAGTAGTAAGTTCCTACCTACCAATAATTACCTTGAAGTTGCCCCATATGCTACTAGTTAAGGAAAGCCAGATTCTTTTTTTTTTTTTAGAAGCTTTTGTTATAGGGCGCGTGCACTTGCCAGAAATACAGAGAGAGAGAAAGCCAGAGATCACCCCTCAGGGGGTATAGCCACGCCGCAATCCCTTCTCCTCCATTCTCCTCTCGGGATCTTGGGCACGCACGCACATGCACCCGGCGTGAGTTTAAGTCACAGGGTCCAGGACTCAAACCACGATTGACTACATGGGAGTACAGCAACATAGCCATTACGCTAACTGCTGGTCCCAGGAAAGCCAGATTCTCATAGTACTGACTGCAGTTCAAGATCAGGTCGTCCAGAGGCTTAAAAAAACATGCCAGACACTTGCGTGTGCATGCCCCAAATACCAACAGGATGGAGAAAAGGAGAAGAAATTGCTCCACGACTACGTCCATTGAAGAGGTGCTTTCTCCTTGTCCCTCTCCCTCTCTCTGTCTCTGTCTCTCTAGTAATGGCCTATGTTAGAGTATATGCACTTTCTGGCAATTAAAATAAAAATAATTACCTTGAATGTAAATGAATTAAATTCTCCAATCAGAAGAGACAGAATGGCCATAGGCCAGACAGTGGTGTGGTGGTTAAGGCAAGTATATCCCACATGGTCATTTACATGATTCACCTGCCTAGCAGCTTGAAAAACATGCCAGGCACATGTGCATACATGACCAAAAATCCTAAGAGAACAGAAGAGACCATATTTTGGAGTGAACATCCTCCCCCCCCCCCCCAGGAGGTGATTTCTCACATTCGTTCTCTCTCTCTCTCTCTCTCTGTCCAGCAAGTGCATGCACTCTATGGCAAAACTAAAAAAGACAAAAGAGTGGCCAAAGAGATTTAAAAAAAAATAAAAACTAGTAAGGCCCAACTACATCTTGTTTACAATAGACTTATTTCACCCTAAAAACAGCCATAGACTAAAAGTGAAGGGATGGAAAAGATACTGCATTCAAATGGAAACCAAAAGAATGGAGGAGTTACTCCATTTATACCAACAAAATAGACGTTAAGACCAAAACTATAAAATGAAACAAAGATTATTATATAAGGATTCATCAGAAGGGTACAGCAGTTGTAAATACATATGCACCCAATACTGAAGCATCTAAATTTATAAACCAAGTATTATTAGATTTGAAGAGAATGAGGGACCAGCAGGTACTGTGGTGCTTGAGACACTGGACACTCCCACATGACTGACCACAGTTCAAGTCCTGGATCTGATAGCTTGCTTTCTTACTTTCCCTCTGTGTGTGTGTGTGTGTGTGTGTGTGTGTGTGTGTGTGTGTCTGGTCAAATTAAAATAAATGAATAAGTAAAAGTTTTAAAAAAATTGAAGAGAATGATAAACCAATAAAGTAGTGGGAAATCCAATATCCCACTTTGGACAATGAATAGATGACCCAGGCAGATAATCAATTAAATGCTGGACTTGAGCAGGACTAAAAACCAAATGTACCTAACAGACCTAAGGAACAGTCCATTTATCAGTAGCAAAATACGAATTCTTCTCAAGCATACATAAAACGGTCTATAGACTACATCATGTATTAGGTCACAAGGTCAGTATTAACAAATTTAAGAAGACTGAAATCATAACAAGTATCTTTTCCAATCACAATGGTTTGGAACTAGAAGTCAGTAACAAACTATCAAAAAATGCACAAATACATGGAAAATAAACAGCATGCTACTGAACAATCAATGGACAAATGAAGAAATTAAAAGGAAAAATTTTAAGTGTCATGAGACAAATGAGTATTAACACAAAAAATACCAAAACTTAGGGAATTCAACAAAAGCATCCCCAGGAGGAAAATTTATAGTAATAAACATATATTTAAAAAAAGAAATCTAAAGCAACCTAATGTTATATCTCAAGAAACTCAAAGAACAAACTAAACCCAAAGTCAATAGGAGAAAAATAATAAAAATCAGAGCAAATAAATGAAATAATGACAAGAAAAATAACAGAAGTAAGGTAAGGAAATGACAAGAAAAATAACAGAAGGTAAGGACTAGGGTTTTTTTTTGTTTGTTTGTTTTTTGTTTTTTTTGGGGGGGAGAGGTTTTTTTTGCTATAGGGCACGTGCGCTCGCCAGACAGAGAGAAACAGAGAGACAGAAAGCGAGAAATCACCCCCCAGGGGGGATGGCCACGCCACAATCCCTTCTCCTCCATTCTCCTCTTGGGATCTTGGGCACGCACGCACATGCACCCGGCGTGAGTTTTAAGCCACTGGGTCCGGGACACGAACCACGGTCGACTACATGGGAGTCCAGTGACATTACGCTAACTGCTGGTCCCCAGGACTAGGGTTTTTTTTTTTTTAAAGACAGACAAGGAGGTTAGCAAAACCACTGCTCAGCCTGAAATCTTCCTCAATTCCAGATGGATTACCATCAAACTTCACTTCTTTAACAAAAGAAGACTTTGTTAATTTTAGTAAAATTCTAGAGAATGGTAAGATACATGAGAAAGTCCTTTACAAAAATTTATGATAGACAATTCAGATGATGAACAGATCTGGCAACAACTGGAACTGCAAATTGAATGAGCTTTACAGTACTTCCAGAACACAGAGAGCGAAGCAGTGAAAGATATCATTAGTCTCCATGAAAGTGAGAAACGGGAGTGAAGGAAGGTGGCTCTGAGGTGGAGGTCAATGCCTAAGAGGACCTAGAACAAGATATGGGGGAGGAAGAAGTATCAGATATGGGAAAAGATGATCCTAAAGGGGATGAGAGAGCACAGAACACAAGCAAATTTGATTTGAGAAAAAGTCTGGTTTTTAATAATGAGGTTGGATTCTGATCTTGACTTTTGTATGAGCAAATTGGAACCACAGAGTAAGGTGCAGAAAAAGGTGCCTTGGACATCAAGAGAGAAGTCCTTCATAAATAATAAGTTCTTCAAAGTATGTGAATCGCAGACTTGTTTAGAAAATGTAGAGAAAGAAGAGAACAAAAAGATGAGGAAGTGCAAGTAACTTATTTTTTTTTTCAGAAGACGTTAAATCTGATGAAGATGAAAGAGCACTGTTTGGAAGTCGAAAACTTAAGTTGGGTAAAAGTTTCAGGAACCTGAAGTAGATTTCGGATCAAAGATTTCTTTGAGGGGCTAACAGGCAGCATGGTGGTTAAGGGTGCTGGACTCCCACGTGGCTGACCACACTTTGGGTCCCAGACCTGGCAGTTTGCTTTCTCACTTTCCCTCTCTCTCTTTCTCTCTCTCATTCTGTCCTTCTCTGGTCAAATTTAATTGAATTAATTAAGTGAAATAAAATAATTATCTTAAAAAAGATGTCTTTGATTCCGTTGAAAGTAATAAAGATGAAGTGATGAAGCAAGTGTGCATGATAGTGAGCTGGGTTCAAATCCAGGAGAGAAAGAAACTGCTAAGGAAACAGCAGTAGAAGGCACTTCTGACATAGGTGAAGATAATAACTTTGAAGAAAGTGAAGACAGTAAATAACACACACAAAATTTGAAAAAAGTGACCTCTGCTTTACCAGATGATGAGAAGACTGAAGATACAGATGTTTTAAATGTCAATAAAAGTCTGGCAAAGTTAAATCTTTTGAAAAATGATTAAGAAAATTAATTTAAAAATTGCATTTTTAGAGAAAGAGTTGCTGGGAAAAAAAGCCTTGGCAACTCCAAGGGGAAGTGACAACTTAGAAATGGCCAGAGAACAGCCTCCTGGAGGAGTCTCTGAATTGAAACCATGCTATCCTGATGGCTCCTGTAATCACAGAGGCAACCCTCCATCTGGAAGATATCATTAAACAGAAGATCAGAGATCAGGCTTGGGATGTTGTAGTATGTAAAGAAAAGGCTAAAACCTATGAATATAAAAAGTGTTTGATGCTAGACCATGAGAAAAGTAAATTGAGCCTGGCTGAAATTTATAAACAGGAATACATAAAACTGAATCAGCAAAAAACAAAGGAGGGGTTCCAGCAGCTGGCATAGTTAAGGTGCTGGACTCCCACATGGCTGACCATGGTTCAAGTCCCTGACCTGGCAGCTTGCTCCTCACTACCCCCCTCACCATTTACCCTCCCCCAGTGAGGGCATGTGCCCTATAGCAAATTAAATAATAATAATAATTAATAAATTAAATTTTTTTGAAAGGGAGGAAGAAAATCCAGAGCATGTAGAAATTTGGAAGGTGATAGATTCCCTCTTCCTAAAATTGGATGGTCTTACAAACTTCTGGTTCATCCTCAAGCTACCTATACTAGAGACAAAAGTTTTGTCAAACTGTTGGCCATCACCATGGAAGAGGTGACCGCTGTGAGTATTTATGACATGTGTCTCCTGGCCCCAGAGGAAATCAAGAGAAAAAATTAAGCTGTAGATATAAAAACAGCTATTGAGAAAACCGCTACAGACAAGAAATGAATCACATTTACTAATTTGCATATGTTGAACTATCCTTGTATCCCTGGGATAAGTATTACGTGGCAATGGAATATAATCTTTTAAATGTGTTATTGCATTCTGCTTCTTAGCATTATTGAGGATTTTGCATCTATATTCATCAGGGATATTGGTCTATACTTTTCTTTTTTTTGTTGTTGTATCCTTGTCTGACTTTGGTTATCAGGAGAATGATTAGTGAAAGGAGTTTGGAAGAATTCCTTCCCCTTGAATTTTTTGAAATAGTTTAGAAACAATTCATGTTAGTTCTTCCTTAAAGCTTTCTAGGATTTAGCAGTGAAGTTATTTGGTCATAGGCCTTTCTTTGTGAGTAGAATTTTAATTAACGATTCCAATCCTTACTTATTGTGTCTATTGAGGTTTTCTACTCCTTCCTGGCTCAGTTTTGGTAGGTTATAAGTGTCTAGGAATTTATCCATTTTCTTGAGGTTTTCTATTTGTTGGCACAGAGTTGTTCAAAAGAGTCCCTAAGATTATTTACATTTCTGATATATCAGTTATAATGTTTCCTTTTTTGTCTCTAATTGTATTTATCTGAGCCTTTTTTCCCTTAATTATTCTAGCTAATAGGTTGATAATTTTATTTACCTTTTTAAAATTTTTTTTTCATTTCATTTTCTTCCATACATTCAGTCACATTATTATTTGTCTTACAAAATGGACACTTCAACAGGCGAACATCTCTCCCCAGTACGGTTGATAAAACTACGAAATATCTTCAACAGACACCACCACACCTCTTTGTGCCATCACTGCTTTTCCTCCCTGCCCCTCCCCCAAATGCTCTTCCTCTGACCCTCCTCTTTCACACACAATATATCTGGTATTTACATCTATATACTGTGTTTCTATATCCTTTAGACCATTAGTTTCAGTCATAGAGTGCAGACACTCAGTATATATTAAGTGGGGACATACAATGCCTCTCCTTCATAGCATGGCTTGCTTCACTCAGCAGTAAATCTTCCATATTCATCCACTTCCTGTCAAAAGCCAGGGTTTTGTTTTTTTTTAATGGATGAATAGTATTCCATTGAGTATATGTGCCACAGTTTTTCAATCCATTCATCAGTTCGTGGACATTTGGGTTGTTTCCATGACTTAGCAATCGTGAAAAGTGCCACAATAAACATCGATGTGCAAGCACTTTTCCGATTAAGAATTCTTCTGTCCTTTGGGTAGATACCAAGGAGTGGGATTGCTGGATCATATGGTAGTTCTATTTGTAGATTTTTCAGGAATCTCCAAATTGTTCTCCATAGTGATTGGACAAATTTACATTCCCACCAGCAGTGTAAGAGAATTCCCTTTTCACCACACCCCCTCCAGCACTTACCATTTTTTGTTTTTTTAATCTTAGACATTCTGACTGGGGTTAGGTGATATCTCATTGTTGTTTTGATCTGCATTTCTCTTACAATGAGGGATGCTGAGCATTTTTTCATATGCCTTTTAGCTATTCGTATGTCATCTTTAGAGAGTGGTTTTTTCAAGTCATTCTCCCATCTTTTAATAGGATTGATTGTCTTTTTCCGGAACAGCTGCTTGAGTTCCTTATGAATTTTGGTTATCAGTCCCTTATCTGACGCATAGTTTACAAAAATACTTTCCCATTCTGAGGGCTGTCTATTCACACTAATCACTGTGTCTTTTGCCATGCAGAAACTTCTTAGTCTGATGTAATCCCACTTGTCTATTTTGGGGATTATTGACTGTGCTTTGGGAGTCTTATTTAAGAAGTCTTTGCCTACCCCAATGTCTCCCAGAGTTTCCCCAGTGTTTTCCAGGAGCAGTTTTATAGTTTGAGGTCTTAGATTTAGATCTCTGATCCACCTTGACTTGATTTTTGTCAAAGGTGAGAGGTAGGGGTTCTGATTCATCTTTCTACAAGTGGAGATCCAGTTTTGCCAGCACCATTTGCTGAAGAGGTTTTCTTTTCCCCACTGGATTGACTGGTACCCCTTGTCAAAAATCAGTTGGCTGTATGTTTGAGCATTCATTTCTGGGGACTCTATTCTGTTCCATTGGTCCACATGTCTGTTTCTGTGCCAGTACCACGCTGTTTTGATTACCACAGCTTTGTAGTATATTTTTGGATCAGGGAGTGAGATGCCGCCCACTCCACTCTTCTTGTGCAGAACTGCTTTGGCAATGCGGGGTCTCTTATGATTCCAGACAAACTTTATGATTGTCTTTCCTAGATCTGTAAAGAATGTGTCTGGTACTTTGATTGGCATTGCATTAAATAGGTAGATTAATTTGGGTAGAATTGCCATTTTGATTATATTAATTCTTCCGATCCAGGAACATGGGATGTCCTTCCACTTTTTTGTGTAATTTTCAATTTCTTTTTTTATCTTCTCATAGTTTTCCTTGTGAAAGTCTTTAACTTTTTTGGTTAGATTTATCCCTAAGTATCTTATACTTTTTGTGGCTATAGTAAATGGGACAACTTTTTTCAGTTCTATCTCAGTCTGCCTGTTGTTCACATATAGAAATGCTACAGATTTCTGGATATTAATTTTGTATCCTGCAACTTTACTGTATTCATGTATTACTTCCAGAAATTTTTTTTATGGAAACCATTGGGTCTTCTATGTATACAATCAGGTCATCTGCAAATAGAGAGAATTTCACCTCTTCTTTTCCTATTCGAATTCCTTTTATTTTTTCCTCTTTTCTGATTGCAATGGCCAGGACTTCCAGTACTATATTGAAGAGGAGTGGAGAAAGTGGACATCCTTGTCTTGTACCCGTTTTTAGTGGAAAAGCTTTCAGCTTTTCTCCATTGAGGATGATGTTCGCTATGGGTTTTTCATAGATAGCTTTTTTTATGTTGAGAAATGACCCTTCTATACCGATTTTTCTGAGTCTTGATCATGAACGGATGTTGTATCTTATCAAATGCTTTTTCTGCATCAATCAATATAACCATATGGTTTTTATCTTTCTTCCTATTAATGGTGTATTACATTTATGGTTTTGTGTACGTTGAACCAACCTTGCATTCCTGGAATAAAGCCTACCTGATCATGATGTATAATCTTTTTTATAAGTTGTTGGATACGATTTGCTAATATCTTTTTGAGAATCTTTGCCTCTATATTCATCAGGGATATTGGTCTATAGTTTTCCTTCCTTGTCCTGTCCTTATCTGTTTTAAGGATAAGGGTGATAGAGGCTTCATAGAATGAATTTGGGAGAGATTCACCCTTTTGGATCTTTAGAAATAACTTGAGCAGAATGGGGGTTAACTCTTCTTTGAAAGTTTCGTAGAATTCAGAGCTGAAGCCATCAGGGCCAGGGCTTTTCTTTATTGGGAGGTTATTTATAACTGATTCAATCTCCTGGCTTGTTATGAACCTATTCAGACTTTCTATATCCTCCTAGCTCAATCTGGGTAGATTATACGTGTCCAGGAATTTGTCCATCTCATCCAGATTGTCTTGTTTCTTGGCATATAGTTGTTCATAATATCCTCTAATTATGTTCTGTATTTCTACTTTGTCTGTTGTTATATTTCCACCTTCATTGAAGATTTGATTCACCTGGTTCTTTTCTCTCTTCTTCTTAATAAGTCTCGCTAGTGGTGTATCAATTTTGTTTATCTTTTCAAAGAACCAGCTTTTACTTCATTTATTTTCTGTATGGTTCGTTTATTTTCTATTTCATTTATTCCTGCTCGTATCTTTATTATTTCCTTTCTCCTGGAGTTTTTTGGATCTTTTTACTGTTGCTTTTCCTCTGAGGCATGATGTTAGGTGATCCATTTGCCTTCTTTCCATGTTCCTCTTACGTGCACTAATTGCTATGAACTTCCCTCTTATGAATGCTTTAGAGTGTACCAAAGATTATGGAAACTCGTGTCCTCATCGTCATTGGCTTCCATGAACCTTTTTATTTCAGTCTTTATTTCTTCAGTAGTTGTGGAGTCATTCAGGAGTAAGTTATTAAGTTTCCATGTATTTGAGTATTTTTGAGGATTTCTCTTGAAATTAAACTCAAGTTTAATTCCATCATGGTCAGAGAAGATGCTGGGTATAGTTTCTATGCCTTTGAATCTGTAGAGGCTTGCTTTGAGCCCTATGATGTGGTCAATCTTCAATAATGTTCCATGTAGCAGTGAGAAAAAAGTGTATCTCGAGGTTTTGGGATGGAAAGTTCTATAGATATCTGTTAAGTCCATTTGATTTATGATATCATTTAGATCCTTTATCTCTTTACTTATTTTTTGTCTAGATGATCTATCCAGAGGGGATAGTGCAGTGTTGAGGTCTCCAACAATTAGTGTGTTGCAGTCTATCTCCCTTTTTAGATCTAGCAGTCTTTCCTTCACATATTTGGGTGCTCCTGTGTTAGGCACATAGATATTGATAAGTGTTATATCTTCTTGATCGATTGACCGTTTTACTACAATATAGTGCCCTTCTTTGTCTCTTCGAACAGTTTTTGTTTTAAAGCCTATTTTGTCAGAGATTAGTATTGCAATTCCAGCTTTTTTTTGGTTCCCATTTGCATGGAAAATCTTTTTCCAACCCTTCACTTTCAGTCTATGTATATCTTTATCCATGAAGTGGGTTTCCTGTAGGCAAAAGAAAGAGGGTTTTTGTTTTTTAATCCACTCAGCCAGTCTGTGTCTCTTGATTGGAGAATTTAATCCATTAACATTCAGTGTTATCATCGATGTTACTGGATCTGTCCCGACATTTAAGTTGGCCATTGTCTTAGTTGCCTTTTACTCCTTTGTTTCTGGCTGTTACTTCTTTAGTTTTCCTGGAACAATACTTTCTTCAGGGTTTCTTGGAGAGCTGGCCTGGTGATGGCAAATTCTTTCAGGTTTTGTTTGTCTGAGAAGATTTTAATCTTTTTTTCCCATATGAAGGATAATCTAGCAGGATACAATAATCTTGGTTGAAATTGTTTCTCTCTTAACACTTTCAATACATCTTCCCATTCTTTCCTTGCTTGCATTGTTTCTGTTGAGAAGTCCAGTATTAGCCTGATGTGGTGACCTTTGTATGTCACTTGTCGTTTCTCTCTTGCCAGTTTTAGTATCTTATCTTTATCTGTGGTCTTAGCCAGTCTGGCCACGATGTGCCTTGGAGAAGATCTTCTTGGGTTGATTCTATTTGGGATCCTTTGTATTTCTTGGGTCTAGATGCTTGAGTGCCTCTCTAGACTTGGGAAATTTTCTTCCAAGATTTCATGGAATAGGTTTTCCATGCCCTTATTAGTTTCTTCATCTTCTGGGATACCAATTATTTGGATGTTAGGACGTCTAATGGAATCTAATATTTCTCATATGTTATCCTCATGGTTTTTTGTTATTTTCTCTATCTTTTGGGTGGTTTTCTCTAGGTCAGAAGTTTTATCTTCTACATCAGAGATTCGATCTTCAGCATGGTCTAGTCGACTTTCAATACTTTCGAGAGAGTTTTTGATTTCTTGTATTACAGTCTTCACCTCTAATAGTTCCATCTTATTCTTTCTTAGCATGTCCATTTCTTCTTTCATATCATGGAAGGACTTTCTCATCTCCTGTAGTTCATTGTCTCTTTTCTGGTCCAGCTCATAGTATTTGTCCAACATGAATGTTCTTAATTCTAACTCGGACATTTTGGTAACATCTTCTATTTTTTTTTCAAGAAAAGGAAGGGAGTTACTGTGTTCTTTTGATGGAGACATATTTCCTGCTTTATTCAGACCTGAGATTCTTCTTCTACTTCTAACCATTGGGAGATATGTTCCCTTTAAAATACCTTTTAACAGAAAGTTTCCTCCAATAGGAGAAAGAGTGTTTCCTTTTTGCTGCGGAATGAAGACTGCCAAAGTCTTTCTTCTATTGTGTTTAGCAATGTGATCAAAGGAAAAGTATTCTCTTCAGCTGTTCAAAGGAAAGTATCTCCTTCTTCTTCGCAGGTGGTTCAGTGAAAGGGTGGGTCCCAGAGAGTCTTAAAATACTAGAATATCTCAGGACTGTAATTCTAGACCTATATAAACCACCAGGGATGGTGTAGATGAGGGGAGTAAGGACCAAATAAGTGGGAAGAAAATAATAAGGAAAATAAAGAAAAAGTCGCGCGCTAGTGCGCGATTTCTCCAGGGGTCGAGAGATGCGATTGGGTTGTCTGTAGGGCTGAGGGCCTTCCTATATGGTAATGAGAAGAGAGAAATTTACAAATGAAAGAAGAGGAGAAGGAGGGAAAAAAAAGTGTACCTGGCTGACAGAGGGGTTTCTGGCTTGGGGGTCCTGGGACTGGAGCTTCAGGGGACAGTCCTCCCTCGCAGTTCCTGGTCCAGGGGTTGAGAGCTAGGAGTGGCTTATTTACCTTTTTTTAAAAAAATTTATTTCATAGATTTTTAATTTTTTGGTATTAGTTTCATTTATTTCTGCTCCAGTCTTTAATATTTATGTCCTTCTTCTATTAACTTAGGTTTGGTTTGTTCTTGCGTTTTTATCTCCCTGGGGTACACTGTATGATTGTTCCCATTTTTAAAAATTTATCAAGACGTGGGAACCAGCAGTTAGCGCAATGGCTATGTCGCTGGACTCCCACGTAGCCGACCACGGTTCGCGTCCCGGACCCGGTGGCTTAAATGTCACGCCGGGCGCGTGTGCGTGCGTGCCCAAGATCCCGAGAGGAGAATGGAGGAGAAGGGATTGCGGCGTGACCATCCCCCCTGGGGGGTGATTTCTCGCTTTCTGTCTCTATGTCTGTCTGTCTGGCGAGCACACGCGCCCTATAGCGAAAAACCTCTCCAAAAAAAAAAAAAAAAAAAAAAAAATTTATCAAGACTTGTTTTGTGACCTATCATATGGTCTATAATGGAGAACATTCCACATGCTGATGAGAATATGTATTCTGTAGCCACTGACTAAAATGTTCTATAAATGTCTGTTAACTCCATCAGATCTATGGTTCAGGTTAAGACTGATGTTTCTTTGGGACCAGCAGTTAGCATAATGGCTATGTTGCTGGATTCCCATGTAGTCGACTGCGGTTCGCGTCCCGGACCCGGTGGCTTAAAACTCACGCCAGGCACATGTGCATGCGTGCCCAAGATCCCGAGAGGAGAATGGAGGAGAAAGGACTGCGGTGTGGCCATCCCCTCTGGGGGGTGATTTCTCGCTTTCTGTCTCTCTGTCTCTGTCTGTCTGGCGAGCGCACGCACCCTATAGCAAAAACCTCTTAAAAAAAAAAAAAAGACTGATGTTTCTTTGTTGATTTTTCTATGTAGATGATCTTGTTCAATGCTGACAGAGTGTTAAAGTCCCAAACAAGCACTGTACTGGAATCTACTTCACCCTTTAGATCTAATAATAACTGCTTTATAAATGTGGATGCTCCAGTATTGAGTGCATGTGTAGTTACCATTATTATATTTTATTGAACTGATTCTTGTATCAATACATAATAACCTCCTTTGTCTCTCTTTAGAATTTTTTACTTAAATTCGATTTTATTAGATATGAGTGGAGCTAGTCTTGCATGTTCTTTCTTTGGTTTCCACTTACATGGAACATCTTTTTCCATCTATTTACTTTCAGTCTTTGTATGTTCTTACTGGTGAAGTTAAGTTTCTTATAGGCAGCACATCCTTGGGTCTTATTTTTGTTTGTTTTTAATCAATTCAGCCAGTCTATATCTTTGAATCTGGAAGTTTAATCCATTTACACTCAAGGTTATTACTGATAGGTAAAGACTTACTCTGTAATTTTGCTAATAATTTTCTGGTTGTTTTGTGCTTTCTTTGTTCCTTTTTCCTCTTTTACTGTTTATCTTTGTAGTTTGGTGCTTTTCTCTAATGTTAAAGTTCGATTCTATTCTCTTTCTCATTTGTATACTACCTTAACAGTGATTTTTTTTTTTATCTTTCTACATTTTCATGATTTTTTTTATCTTTCCACATTTTTATTTTTTTAAGAGATTTTTGCCATAGGGCAGCACGCATTTGCCAGAGAGAGAGAGAGACAGAAACAATAAGGAAAATGGGGGAGGGGCTGGTGGCCATGCCACAATCCCTTCTCCTCCATTCTTCTCCTGGGGTCTTGGGCATAAATACACGTGCACCTGGCATGATTTTCAAGCTACCAGGTTCAGCCTTGAACCATGGTTAGCCATGTGGGAGTCCAGTCATATAATCACTACATCACCTGCTGGCCCCAGTAGTTACCATTCCTTAGTTTCCAGATATAGGACTCTCTTGAGTAGTTCTTGTATGAAGTCAGTATAGTGAAAATAACTGCCCTCAGTTTTTTACCTGTCTGATACAGACATTACAATTCCTTCATTTCTGGAGGACAGTTTGGCTGAGCATAATATTCTTAACTAGCAGGGGTTTTTTTTGTTTTTGTTTTTTGGTTTTGGTTTTCATTTCAACACTTTGAATGTATCATCCCATTCTCTTTTGGTCTGTAAGGCTTCTACTGAGAAATCTGCTTTTAGCCTAATGGAGATTCTCTTGTACGTAACTTGATGCTTGTATTTACTGTTTTTAGAGTTCTCCCTTGGCTTTTCACAGATTGATAATACACCTCGGAAAAGAATCTTTTGGGTTGGGACCAGCAGTTAGTGTAATGGCTATGTCGCTGGACTCCCATGTAGTCGACCACGGTTCGCATCCCGGACCCGGTGGCTTGAAACTCACACCAGGCATGTGTGCATGCGTGCCCAAGATCCCGAGAGGAGAATGGAGGAGAAGGGATTGCGGTGTGGCCATCCCCCCTGGGGGATGATTTCTCGCTTTCTGTCTCTCTGTCTCTCTCTGTCTGTCTGGCGAGCGCACGCGCCCTATGGCAAAAACCTCTCAAAAAAAAAAAAAAAAAAAGCCTGTCTTCACATTCATAAATGATTTCTTCTGCTTGATCAATTCTATTGTGGAAACAATTGATCAATTCTGTCCATTATATTTTTTATTTCTTCCACTGAATTCTTCAGCTCCAATATTTGTTTTTGGTTCTTTTTCATGATAACTCTTGAATTTCTCATTCAGAATTTCATTTTTTTTAATTCCTGATTTCATTATCTATCTGTATTCTCTTGTATTTCCTGAGTCTCCTTGTAACTGTTAGTTTCAAATTCTTTTTCAGGCATTTCATAGATTTCCTTCTCCTTGGGATTTGTTGTGGGAGAAAAAGTGTGCTCCTTTGGGATGTCATGTTACCTTGTTCTTTCATGCTTATGTTCTTAACATTAATATTTGTGTATCTGATAAAATTACTTGTAAAAATTTTATAGAATGGCTTTAATGCAGAAATATTTTCTCCTGTAGGTAAGTCCTAGGATGTAAGTTACGTAGGGAGTCTTGTCTTTGGTTCTAGGTATGCACAGTGGTGTAGTGTCTGTGTAGGTTATTTAGCTGTTTTCACTGTCAGTAAGACCTACAAGTACTTAAGTGGTTTAGGCTACAAGAGTTTGAAGGAATGGCCCATTGGTTGGCATTCACTTTTCTTAAATGCAGGGTATACTCATGAGTGGGCATGATTATTCCAGCACTTAAAGGTGTGGTGCAACCCAGGAGATAGGTCTGGAGACTGTTTTTATGGACTTTAGATAAATGTGGCCATTCACACAGCTCCCAGCAAAGCACATGGCTATGAATTGGGGTTACTTGTTCAACTGGTACTACAGGACATGGTGCAGGGCAGTGAGTGATGAGGCTATTCAAAGCAGCTAGTGGCTATGGACAGAGTCACTTGCCTTACTGCTCTAAGGGACACTCTGGTGACTCTCAGCGCAGGCAGCTGTGGGCAGGGGTGCACACCCAGCAGCTCCTATGAAATACAGGAAGGTGGGGCTGCTCAGTGCAGCATGGCCACAGGTAAACTTTTTTACCTCACTGAGGCAGGGCCTCTCTGGCAACTCAGCTGTTGGTGGGGGTCACTTTCCAGCTATCCTCCCAACATACAAGGGGGAAGAGTCTCTGTAGTTACACAGGTATGGGTAGATTTACTCTCCTGGCTACTTTCATGAGATACAGGGAAGACAGGGCACCTCCAAAGGATGGTTGTGAGGGTAGTGGCTTTTCTAACTACTCTGATAAGACACAGAGAGTTGGGACCCTTTCTACCTGCTCTTCTATGGAGTTTTCTCTTCTGGATGCTCTCATAGAACATGACAGGTAGGGGATGGGCCTCTCTAGCAGCTGGGCTATGAGGATCTCTCATCTGACAGCTCCCACACAGTCTGGTGGGGAAGGGGGACAGGAGGACGATCAAGTCCACTCCTGCAGGTCACTATGGGCAAGAATGCTCTTCCAGCTGTTTCTATAGGAGGAAGGAGACAGTTGCTTCTATAGGAGGAAGGAGAATGTGATCACAAGATGGCAGTTTTAGCATGAATGGAGGAGGTACAATGCAGCCTGGACTCCTCCTCCAGGACAATTCAGCAGTGAGGACCCCTTGGTTACACTCGACTCAGGTCTTGTGAACGCTGCAGAACTGCCCTGTAGTAAAGACTTCAGGCATCTAAGGTATTAACTGGGGCTGATAAGGGTCTCTCACTTATCCTCTTCCCATGATAAAAGTCCTTTTTGGTTCTAACCTGATCCTAAGTAGGAAGACAGGGTGGCAAATATGAACACTTTCTAGTCCCTACTACAAAGCTATCCTGAGTCCCCATGCTCCACAGAATCTCCACCATGTCTCCAGTACACTCTAGTGCCTCCTTCAAATACTCTGAGTATCAGCTGCTAATACTCTGCTTTGGTCCTTTTTTTGTGGGAAGGTAGCAGATTAAGCACCTCTAGTTGGTTATCTCACCATAAGTTTGCCAAAACAATAAAATTATAATCAGAAGACATTACGACTGATGCCAGAGAAAAGCTAAACATCATAATTGACTGCTATGAACAATTATATACAAGCTGGATAACCTAGAAGAAATAGATAAATTTTTAGAAACATACAACCTACTAAGACTGCATTACTAAAAAAATTTTTGGAGCCAGCAGGTGGCGTGGTGGTTAAGGGCACTGGACTCTCACATGGCCAACCACGGTTTGAGTCCCAGACCTGGGGGCTTAGTTTCTCACTTCCTCTCTCTCTCTCGCTCTCTCTCTCTCTGTTCCAAATTTTAAATAAATCAATTAATTTAATTAAATAATTCTCTCTTTTTTTGTGAGAGGTTTTTGCTATAGTGTGTGTGCCCTCACCAGAAAGACAGAGAGAGACAAAGAGACAAAAAGTGAGAAATAACCCCCCCCAGGGGGATGGCCACGCCACAATCCCTTCTCCTCCCTTTTCCTCTTGGGATCTTGGGTACGCATGCACACGTGCCCGGCGTGAGTTTAAGCCACCGGGTCTGGGACTCCAACTGCAGTCAACTACATGGGAGTCCAGCAACACAGCCATTACACTAATTGCTGATCCCATTAAATAATTCTTTAAAAAAATTTTTTTAACCTGAACATGCCAATAATTAGTAAGGAAACTGAATCAGTAATAAAAAGTCATTCATCAAAATCAAAGATCTGATATCTTCGCTACTGAATTCTATCAACATTTAAAGAAGAATTAATGCCAATCCTTCTCAAACTCATCCAGAAATACGAAAAAAAGGAGTACTTCCAAACTCATTTTATAAGAATACTCTAATACAAAGACAGACAAGGAAATCATAAGAAAAGAAAATTACAGACCAATATCCCTGATGAGTCTAGATGCAAAAATCTTCAAATACTAACAAACTAAATTTAACAGCATATTAAAAGAATCATTCACTATGATCAAGTAGGATTTATCACAGAGGTATAAGAATAGTTCAACATACAGAAATCTATAAATGCAACAAATCACATTTTGTCTCAAATGTGACAAATATTAACAGAATGCAGGACAAATGTCTTATGATCATCTCATAGAATTTGATAAAATTCCACATCATTTCATGATTAAAAAAAAAAAAACTCTACACAACTTAGATATAGAAGGAATATCTCTCAATACAATAAAGGCTATATATGACAGGCCCACAATAAACATTATACTCAGTGGTGAAAAGATAAAATCTCTTCCCCTAAAATAAGAAATAATACCAGGATGACTGCTCCTATTCAAAATAATACTGGAAGTACTTGCCAGAGCAATTAAGCAAGAGAAAGAAATAAAAGACATCCAAAATGGAAAAGAAGTTAAGTTGCCTCTGTTTGCAGATGACATGATCTTATACATAAATAAAGCTAAATGTTCTACCAAGAAACTATAAGAACTACTAAACATAGTTAAATTGCAGAATTTAAAATCAACATACAAAAATCAGTAGCATTTCTATATCCTAACAACAAACTGGAAAATAAATCAAGAAAACAATTTCATTTACAATAGCTAAAATTTTTAAATGCTCAGGAATAAATTTAACCAGGTAGGTAAAAGATCTGTACACTATAAATGATAAAATATTAATGAAAGAAATTGAAGACACTAATAAATAAAAAGATATCCCATGTTTATGGATTAGAATAATTGATATTGTTAAAACGTCCTTACGATTCAAGGCCATATACAAGTTTGGTGTAATTTCTGCCTGAAGTTCAAAGACATTTTCACAGAAATAGAAAAAAAATCCTAAAACTCACATAGAACCATGAAAGACCCTTAATGGCCATAACAATCTCAAGGAAAATCATAAAATAAAAGCTGTAGTCATTGTACTACCTAACTTCAAAATATTTTACAAAGCTATAGAGATCAAATAGCACAGTACTAACAAAAAAGCAGACACACAAACCAATGGAACAGAATAGAGAGCCCAGAAATACATTCATGCCTGTATAGTCAATTGATTTTCAAGAAAGGTCCTAAATACACACCAGGGGAAAGATAGTTTCTCAATAAATGGTGTTAGAAAAACTGGCTATCCACATGCAGAATGAAATTAAACACTTTATGTTGTACCTATTCAAAATTAACTAAAAATGTACTAAAGACTTAAATGTAAGATCTGAAACTATAATAAAACTAAAACAAAACATAAAAGGAAAGTTACATAATATTCATCAGGTAATCTTTTTTCTTTTTTGGAAAAAGAGTGTTTTGCTATAGGGCACATGCACTTGCCAGAGAGATAGAAAGTGAGAAATCACCCCCCATTCATGCCACAATCCCTTCTCCTCCATTCTCCTCTCAGAATTTTAAACACAAATGCACACGCTCCTGGCATGAATTTTAAGCCTCTGGATCTGGGACTCAAATTGCAGTCAACTACACAGGGAGTCCAAGTGATATAACCATACGGCATCTGCTAGTCCCAATAATTTTTTATATGAACCCAAAAGGAAGGGCAACGAAAGCAAAAATAGACAAAAAGAATTCTCTCAAGGGACCAGCAGTTAGCGTAATGGCTATGTCGCTGGACTCCCACGTAGTCGACCGCGGTTCGAGTCCCGGACCCGGTGGTTTAAACTCACACTGGGCGCGTGTGCATGCGTGCCCAAGATCCCGAGAGGAGAATGGAGGAGAAGGGATTGCGGCGTGGCCATCCCCCCTGGGGGGTGATTTCTCGCTTTCTATCTCTCTGTCTCTTTGTCTGGCTGGTGAGCGCACGCGCCCTACAGCAAAAACCTCTCAACAACAACAACAAAAAATGTATTAAAAAATAATAAAAATAATTCTATCAAAATGTAAAGCTTCTGCAGAGCCAAGAAAACATTCAAGAGAGTAAAAACTGTAACTGTCGATAGTAGGGCCTTGGAAGTGGCTGGGTGCAGTCTCTTGTCCAGTCTTTGGTCTCTTGAACTTGAAGCAGGAGTCTATAGGTTTTTCTTTCTGGTTTGCAGTAAACTCTTAGACAGTTCTGTGGTATCAAGGGCTTTTCCAATTGGGACAGCAATAAACCTGGATTGTTGTTTTTCTTCGTTCTGTTCTTTTTTCCCTTCCTCAAGATCCCAATAATTAAATGCCATGAAGGCAGTGTCAAGTAATAGAGACTGATTGGTTTGGAGTCCTACGTATAGCTTTTGGAGTTTTTGCTGATATTGGGGCAGATTGGCTAATGAAGTATTACCCGAAAAGAGCTCTTCCCTCTAGAGAAATTGGATCCAGATTAGTATATTTTTTAAAGCCTTCTTCTAACCTGTCATAGAAGGTGGAGGGGTTTTCATTTATTTTTTGTACAATTGTTTTTAGTTTTTTATAGTTTATACGCTTTTGTATCCCATGTCTCATTCCTGCCAAGAGCGCCTCTAAGAGCTTAGGTCTCTGAGAGAGAAGAGAAGAGTATAGAGAAGAAACGCAGGAGAAAAAAATAGAAAGGCATGAGTGACATTTGTGTGACACTGAAATGATTTATTACCTATTGGTGACAACATGTATAGTATTCTCAACTGGCTTGGTCTGAGAAGTGTTTCATGTTAGGTAAATTATCTTTACAAGTCAAATGATGTGTAATGATGGAATGTTTAAAAAATGAGAATTATAAAAAATAATAGTATTAATCTGAAAAAATGAAAAGCTCTTTGCTGATGATGATGTGGATAGTAATGTCTTTGTCTTGATTGATAGGTATGGTATCCGTGCTGGGAAAAAGAAATGTTATACACTGTAAAGATATAGGTGATTAAATGTAGTATAATTTTTTAAAATAAATAAATAAATAAAATAATTTAGCTCTCCAGTTCATCCCCATTGAGGTGTTATAATCCCATTCAGGGTCAGTCATGGGGACAGTCTCTTTTCCTGGAAAATTTCCTTGTGAGGTCCTAGCAAACCAAATCTGGCTAAGGACTGCTGGCTTTATTTATCCCCATCCTCAGTGCAATACACAGCTGTCCCTATTTCTATTTGGCTAGTGCAGTGGCTCCTTATTCTAAATATGAGAGGTCCACATTTCCAGTTAATAAATATGCAAGACTTGCAGGATTTTCAAATAACTGAATGGGCTAAAAATACACTAATAAAGAGGGCAGTTAATCTTCTCAGATCCTTCCAAGTGAACTTAGGCACTGAGGCCTGAGAGCCCCAGTACGGGACCTATAATAGTGACTATTCCCTTAAAATTCCAGGCACTCAAGTGATTTAGAAAAACTCATGATACAACCCAAAGATGACTACTAGGTGCCTTAAAACAGTCTCTCAGTAATCATACTGCTTTGCAAATACAACAGCATTTGTTGGATTCATAGGAATCTGGTTAAATATCTAAAACTGGTTCCTTTGGCTCTTGCCCCCTTGGGACACCTCTTTTTTGGGCTCCGTCTTTTAAATCTCTTCACCAAGATCATCTCTTATTACTTAGAAGTTGTAAAATCGCAAATGACCATACAACAGAGAAATCAACTCCGTGGGACCTCCACTGAATCCTATGGCAAGTCATCCAGCATCAATGACAGCCCTCCCAGTGACCTGCCCCTGGCTCTGTTCTCCTATCTAGATCAGATAGGGCAAGAGTTCCACGATCCCCAATAGGTAGGGTCAATTTTTAAATGCCCATTTAAAGGAAACCGAGACTGATAACCTAGTTAGCAGCAAACTGAACTGCTGTGTGAAAGCCACATGACTGACCACTGGTTCAGATCTCTGGGTCTGCTTGAAAGCACACCCAGTCCAGTGTGCTTTCCAGGATTCTGAGTAGCTAGAAGGTTCAGGGAAGGGGATTGTGGCATGAAGAGACCCTGATAAGGGTATTTCTTTCTCTTCCTTATATGTCTGCACATGCTCTCTATCATAAATATAAAAAAAAAATTATAAAAAAAAAAAATGGGCAGGGGGCAGCAGATAGCATGGTGGTTAAGGTGCTGGACTCCCATATGGTTAAATGCAGTTAAATCCTAGACCTGACAGTTTGAAACTCACTCTTGGTGCATGTGTGTATGTGCCCAAAATCCCAGGAGGAGAATGGAGTGGAAAAGACTGTGGTGTGGCCATACCCCTAATAAGTAAGTAAGTAAATAAATAAATAAATAAATAAATAAAGGGGGAGTGAAGGATCTAAACAATCATTTCTCAAAAGAAAATATCCTAATTGTCAACAGAATTATGAAAAAGAAATGCTCAATATCACTAATTTATCAGGGAAAGGCAATTAAAATCACAGTGGGATATCACCTCACACTTTTAGAATGTCTATTATAAGGACGAATGGTAACTGTTGAGGAGGATATGTAAAAAAGGAAACCCTTGAGACCAGCAGTTGGTGTAATGGCTATATCGTTGGACTCCCATGTAGTCGACTGTGGTTCAAATTCCAGAACCAGTGGCTTACACTCACACCGGGCACATGTGCATACATGCCCAAGATCTTGAGAGAAGAACGGAGAAGAAGGGATTGTCATCCTCCCTGGGGGGGGGTAGGGGGGGATTTCTCACTTTTTGTCTCTCTGTCTTTCTGGCGAGCCCATGCACACTATAGCAAAACCTCTCAAAAAAAAAAAAAAAAGAAAGAAAGAAAAAGAAAAAAGAACGAAAGAAAGAAAGAGAGAGAGAGAGAGAGAGAGAGAGAGAGAGAGAGAAAGAAAGAAAGAAAGAAAGAAAGAAAGAAAGAAAGAAAGAGAGAAAGAAAGAGAGAAAGAAAGAGAGAAAGAGAGAGAAAGAAAGGAGGAAAGGAAAGGAAAGGAAAGGAAAGGAAAGGAAAGGAAAGGAAAGGAAAGGAAAGGAAAGGAAAGGAAAGGGAAAAGAAGAAAAGAAAAGAAAAGAAAAGAAAAGAAAAGAAAAGAAAAGAAAAGAAAAGAAAAGAAAAAGAAAAGAAACCCTTGCATGCTGTTTTGAGGAGGCAAATTAGAATGGGAAAACAGTATAGAGGTTCTTCAAAATATTAAAAATAGAACTATCATATGATCTGGTAATCCCACTACTGGGTATAGATCCATATATCCAGAGGAAATGAAACCAGTTTGTCAAAAGATATTTGCACTCCCATGTTCATTGCACCATTATTCACAATAGCCAGATAAGGAATTAACTTAAATGTTCACTAACAGATAAATGGATAAAGAAATGATAGATAAATTGATAATAATGTTACACACAGAGAGAAATACTATTTAGCTAAAAAAAAAAAAAAAAAAAGAAAAATCCTGCTATTTGCAACAACATGGACAAAGCCAGGCAACATTATATTAAGTTATTAAATAAGCCAGACAAAGACACATATGACTTAATCTTATTTTTATCTAAAATCTAAAAAATGTTGAACTAATAGAAGCAGAGAAGAGAATGGTGGATGAGGCCAGCAGGTGGCACAGTTGTTAAAGCACTGGTCACGGTTGTTAAAGCACTCCCACATGGCCAACCATGGTTTGAATCCTGAACCTGGCAGCTTGCCTTCTCACTTTCTCTCTCCTTTCTCTCTCTCTCTCTTGTGCATGTGTCCTATAGCAAACTGAAATAATAACAGAAATAAATTTAAGAAAAAAAAGAATGGTGGTTATCATGAGCAGGAGGGGTTAGGGAGATGTTGGTCAAAGAACACAAAGTTCAGATAGGTGGAAGGAATAAGTTTAAGAGACCTATTGTACAATATGCTGACTACAATTAAAAACAATGCATTATATTATTTAAAAAATTCTGAAGTAGATTTGTGTTCTTACTAAAAAAGAATGAGTATCTAAGATAATACATATGTTAATTAGCTTGATTGAAAAATACATATGTTAATTAGCTTGATTGAATAATTCCATTCTGTATATGTATGTCAAAGTATCATGTTATACATAATAAATATATATGATTTTCATTTGTCAGATGAGAAAATAAAGTGTCTTGTAGAGAACAGGTTCTCAAGAAATGTTTATTCCAAGGACCAGGACATGGCATAATAGTTACATCACTGGACTCCCACATAGTCAACCACAGTTCAAGTCCCAAACCTGGCAGCTTAAATCTCATACCAGGCGCATGTGCATGAGTACAAAAAAACCTGAGAAGAGAATGGAGGAAAAGGGATTGGAGAAGGAATTGTGGGGTGGTCATTCCCCATAGGGGGTGATTTCTCACTTTCTGTCTGTCTCTCTCCGTTTGTGGCGAGCACATGCACCCTATAGCAAAAATCTCTCTTAAAAAAAGAAAAAGAAAAAGAAAAAGTTTATTCCTTTCCTTTCAAAGAAATTGGGACCACTGATACCAACTAGGAGGTTAGCATTTTAGTAAAAGGCCTGAAATAGGATGACAAAATTAAGACCAAAGGTAAAGTAAGAAATACCATAGTTAAACAGGCAGGAAAGTGATGACATTTCATTAAAAAGCATAACTTCATAAACATTCTTTTGGGAGGAAAAAAAACTCTCAAAATAAAGATGAGGTTTTCTTCTACTATAAGAAAAAATAGATTTCTAGGAAAAGTTCAAAAACCAGAGAAAAGGAAAAGACATTCTTGGGGTAAAATATTTTGGGTCATTATACTTAAGTAGGAAGGATCTCCCCTGAAGAGGTCAACAGTCATAAGTTCCTTTATAAACAATCTCTGATAAGGACTCATATAATGATTAGATAGACAATATCTAGCCATAGTTCCCTTTCTCTGATGCTCAAAAGCATGATATCCATGACCAAAAAAAAAGTATCATATTTCACTGAGTTTTTGTCAAACAGAAAAACATTTTTCCCTTTGAGGTACCCCCAAACACACATACAACTCTAACTTGAGTCAATAAAAGAGGCCTAAAAAGTTTAGAGGCCTAAAAAGTTTATGTTCTCCCTTGAGCATTTGTAATCTAGGTTCACATTTTTAGAAAAAGCGATCTGAAGGAGGCATTAGGAATTAAGTACTACAGTCAAACTGCCTACGAGGATGAGAGGGTTAGAAAGGATATAACATCCTAGATCTGCTACTTAATGCTTATGTGGCCTTGCATTAGAGATTTAACCTCTCTGAGCCTCAATTTCCTCTTCTATAAAATCAGAATAATAATATAACTTACTGAGACCAGCAGATGGCATAATGGTTACATTGCTGGACTCCCACGTAGTCAACCACGGTTTGAGTCCCAGAGCTGAAACCTTGAAACTCATGCTGGGCGCATGTGTGTGCATGCCCAAGATCCCAAGATGAGAATGGAGAAGGGACTGCAGCATGGCCATCCCCCCAGGGGACAATTTCTCACTTTCTATCTGTCTCTCCAGCGAGCACACAGGCCCTACAGCAAAAATCTCTCTAAAAAAATAATAATCAACTTACCTTTCGGTGACATCGTGAAAATTAAATAAAACATCATTAAATGAGACATTTTACTTCAAAGGACATATCAAGAAACTGAAAAGGTGATCCCCACAAAATAAGAAAAAAATTTTATAAATCATATATTTTATAAGGGTCTTATATCTAGGATATATTAAAAAAAAAAACTCTTACAACATCATAAAAAGACAAACTGCTCAATTAAAAAATGGGCAAAGTATCTAAACAGACATTTTTCTGAAGAAGATATACAATGGCCCAAGAGTACAGGAAAAAATGCTAATATAACTCAAAACCACAATGAAATGCCATCCCACTAGGATGTTTAGAATCAGAAAGATAATAACAAGTTTTGGCAAGAGTGTGGAGAAACTGGAATTCTCATATCCCAATGGTTCAAATGTAAAAGGTACAGTCATTGGGGAAACTGTCAATTTCTCCAAAAGTTAAATATAGGGGCAAGAACTATATTTCATTGATTTTGTATCCTATAAGGAGAACATAATGCAATGCTGGTACACAATAGGTGTTTAATTGAAGAAAATTTCTTTTTTTTTTTAGTTTATTTTTTTCTTTAATGAAAGTGAGGGAGAAAGAGAGGCATCCCCAGCAGGGTCTTCATACCATTATCCACCCCCTAGTCTCACCTGGCATGTTCTCACCATCTGTGAATCCAGACCTTCCCTATGAGAATACAACTGTACTACCATTGTGTAATCACATGGCCCAAATAAACATTTCACTGTGAAAATTGAGGGATTTCGTGTAATAATCTCATCTGTCTCAACTCCTGTTTCAGTCCTTTTGAAGAGGAGGAAAGGATTTTGACAACTGAGCAATCAATTACAACCACATCTCTACTAACAGATGGAAACACCTCCGCAAGTAATGTAATACTAGTTTCACCACAGTCTTCAAGTTCCAGAGGTTCTCAAAAATGGGGAAATAACCTGTTCTGGGTGATTTAAGCCTTCAGAAAGCCTAGGATGGTCCTAGGGAAACACTGAGGACGTTTGTTTCATTTGCCTGTGATTAACGCTGTCATCACTAAAGCAAAATGATGAGCAGCTCCTCCTAGTGCCCCACCTTGCTGCTGTCTTTCAGGAAATATTTTCTTCTTCTGGCTATAAAATAGTACTAGTATTTCGTAGGAAAGCTTTGCTTCTTCAAGTGTATTCCCCAGACCAGCAGCACAGGTGTTACCTGAAGTTTGTGAAAAATGCATTATCTGATTTTTAGCTAAATCCTTAGGCAATTCATATGCAAATTAGGTTATCAGGAAAGTCATTTTGTATTTTTTCTATGTTCTATGCAAAAATGCATCATGACTTTCCCAACCGCCCTATAAATGTTTAGGCTAAAAGTTTAGGCATCTCGGGAACCAGCAGTTAGCGTAATGGCTATGTCGCTGGACTCCCACGTAGTCGACCGCGGTTCGCGTCTCGGACCCGGTGGCTTACAACTCACGCCGGGCGCGTGTGCGTGCGTGCCCAAGATCCCGAGAGGAGAATGGAGGAGAAGGGATTGCGGCGTGACCATCCCCCCTGGGGGGTGATTTCTCGCTTTCTGTCTCTATGTCTCTCTCTGTCTGGCGAGCGCACGCGCCCTATAGCGAAAAACCTCTCCAAAAAAAAAAAAAAAAGGTTTAGGCATCTCTAGAAGCAGAATTAGTTATGCCGGGTCTCTAAGATTCAGAGGGCTAGATCTGAATGAACTCCACTACAGACAAACTGGGATGCCTTAGGCAAATCGGTTCACCTAGTGCTTCTAACCCAGGTGTGCACTTTAGAACCACCTGGGAGATTTTTTTTTAATTGCAATTGCTTATGTTCCACTCTAGAGATTCATTTAATTGACCTAGAACCCACTAATTTTTAAAGCTCCCCTAGCAAATTCTAATGGGAATTGAGCTGGGAACCACTAATTAACCACTCTAAACTTCTATCAAATAGGACAGTTTACAGTATCTGGTTCAAGAAGTTCTAAGGACCAGGACCAGCAGTTGGCGTAATGGCTATGTCACTGGACTACCATGTAGTATGACTGAAGTTCAAGGCCCAGACCCGGCAGTTTAAACTTCATGCCATGTGCATGTGTGTGCTTGCCCAAGATCCAGAGAGGAAAACGAGGAAGGAGGAGTTGCACCCCTGGGGGGTGATTTCTCGCTTTCTGTCTCTCTGTCTCTGTTTTTCTGGCAAGCGCACGCACCCTATAGCACAAAACCTCGCCAAAAAAAAGTTCTAAGGACCAAACCTAATCAGGTTTTAAAAGCTTTTGGCCCAGTCCTTGGGAACGTTGTGTTCAATGAATGGTCGTCATTATTATCATACCTATAGAAACCTGGAAAAAAATACTCCTACAGCAGAAATAAAAGAACAGGTTCAGATATACTAGTCTGGCCCCATCTATAAGTAAATACCTACTATTATCAAAGAACACATTATACACAAAGGCGAGTCTTTCCTAGCTATTGATTGCAGCTTCAAGGAAACTCAGAGTGTCAGGTAAGGGGTACCGCTACAAGATGTCAGAAAGACAGTACCTTCATTTAATTTAGAATTTATTGATGGAGGTTGGGGGAGCACTGTTTCAGCAGGTTTGCAACACAGGAAATTCCCCTTACCACACCTTTGTGATTTACACTGATTCTTGATACACACCATATGTGTCTTTTAACTCTCTTTTCTCCTCCCCCCAAGTTTTCAAATGTTCTCCTCCATATTTAGGTGATGAAAACTTAAAACCTGTGGTTATAACTTCTGTGAGAAATTTCATTTTGAAAGCTTGCTAAATTTCAACTTTATTGCCATGAGGAAAACAAAAGAAACAAAAGACCTCAGTCATTCACTAACACAAAAACCCCTAGTGAAGACATTTAATAAGTGTAAGTTTTCTGCCACAAGTTGTTGAAAATCCTGACCTTTGGACTGGAGTGCCATTCATTTGCTTCTACAAATACTGTATGAAACAACAGCATTTATTTTTCTAATGGTTTTAGGTTACGTGTTTGGTTTCACCTATGGATTTTAACTTGGCTAAGCCTGGCCTATAGTTCCTTTTGAATCTTCATTTCATTTGCTTTACCCTGAGTCTACTCTTCCAAGGGGATTCATAATGGCCAGGCTAAGTCCATAATCTAGTTTTCCAACAATTACAAGGAAATAAACACCCTAATAAGAGTAGCATACCTACCAGACCACTGAGAGATACACAAAGATTTATCTCAATGGTGATTATGTCCATTTTTAAAAGTGTGCATGGTTTAGAGACTATGTCACCGGACAGCTCCAGTACATTTGCAGCTCCTCATTTACTCACTATAGGCCTCCTCTGTAATGAATGTGACAAACTCCTCCAATGCTCAGGGTGCACTGTAATAGCTAATGAACGTCTGAGTTTAAAAGTCTTGGGAACCAGCAGTTAGCGTAATGGCTATGTCGCTGGACTCCCACATAGTCGACCGCGGTTCGCGTCTCGGACCCGGCGGTGGCTTACAACTCACGCCGGGCGCGTGTGCGTGCGTGCCCAAGATCCCGAGAGGAGAATGGAGGAGAAGGGATTGCGGCGTGACCATCCCCCCTGGGGGGTGATTTCTCGCTTTCTGTCTCTATGTCTCTCTCTGTCTGTCTGGCGAGCGCACGCGCCCTATAGCAAAAAAAACTCTCAAAAAAAAAAAAAAAAAAAAAAAAAAAAAGTCTTCTAAATCCTTCCTTGGAAGTCTCAAAAGTGATATTGGCATCCCACAGAGTTCTCTCCCAGTTCCCTTTGTCCCATTCCCTATACTGTTCTAATTTCACCTTGGGTTTGAGATCCAGTCTAAAGGTACGAGATTCAAGACTTATTTCTCCAAGAAAGGCATTCTGGAGCTTATTCAGGAGTTTATCAATGAAGAACAGTTCAAAAACGGAAAAATCCAGGAATGCCCTGACCCCAGCACACCTACAGGCAGACACAGCGTCTCACAGAAACAAAACTCTCTTTAAGAAAACCTGTTATAGACTGACCCAGCCACCACAGAACACAAGGACCTATCCCAGTTTATTTCAGTGGAGTGGAGGGATTACCTTTACCCATCACACTCCATTTAAAGGTGTCATATTGGGGGAGGGGAGGCAAACAGTGGTGCAGCAGTAAAACATGACACTTTGCAAGGCTGACCCACATGGGAAATTTTGGGGTTCATGTCTAGTAACCTCCATAAGCAAATATGTGCCAATAATCTGGGACTGGCTGAAGCTAGAGTCGGATCATGGCATCGAGATCCTGTTCGGGGCCGGGGGTGGGGGGGAGATGCATGCTATTTCTGTCTCTGTCTCTCAATCACTTGCTCATGGAAGAAGTAAATAAATTTAAAATATAAAGTGATGAGCTTGAAAATATAAGTAGTAAGCTCTAATCTCAAGTCTGCCACTTGAAAGCTATGTCACTTTGACCAATTCCCTTGAGTTTTTTTCCTTTATAAAATAAAGACATAAATTTAAAATAAGATTACTGGGACCAGCAGTTCGCGTAATGGCTATGTCACTGGACTCCCATGTAGTTGACCACAGTTTGAGACCCGGACCCGGCGGCTTAAACTCACGCCGGGCACATGTGCGTGCGTGCCCAAGATCCCGAGAGGAAAATGGAGGAGAAGGGACTGCGGCATGGCCATCCCCCCTGGGGGGGGATTTCTCACTTTCTGTCTCTCTGTCTCTCTCTGTCTTTCTGGTGAGCGTACATGCCCCTATAGCAAAAACCTCTCCAAAAAAATAAATAAATAAAATAAAATAAGATTACTGTACACAGTTCCTGTGAAGATCAGGGAGTTTGTATAATCTTTAAATAACGTTACAAATGGAAAAAGAAAGAAGGAAGGAAGGAAGGAAGGAAGGAAGGAAGGAAGGAAGGAAGGACGAACATTATAAATATAAAGTGTAATTTTTTTTTCCCTGTAAGTGACTAGGGAGCTGAAAATAGCTACCTTCTGCTTTCTTTAGTCTGTTTCTAACTAAACATCATGCCAGATCTTTAGAAATCTTTCACTGTAGACTGACTAGTATTCAAATTCACACAATAACCAAGATGAGTGACAGTCAAAGAGGATCAAGAAATCTTCAGCCTGGGACAAGCAGTTAGCATAATGGTTATGTCACTGAACTCCCATGTAGCCAACCGCGGTTCGAGTCCCGGACCCGGTGGCTTGAAACTCACGCCGGGTGCATGTGTGTGCGTGCCCAAGATCCCGAGAGGAGAATGGAGGAGAAGGGATTGCAGCGTGGCCATCCCCCCTGGGGGATGATTTCTCGCTTTCTGTCTCTCTGTCTCTGTCTGCCTGGCGAGCGCAAGCGCCCTATAGCAAAAACCTCTAAAATATATATATATATATATATATATATATATATATATATATATACATACATATATATATATATATATATGTGTATATATATATATATATATGTGTGTATATATATATATATATACACATATATATATATATATTAAGCTTTGAAGTTAAGCATGAACCTGGAATATTCTACAGATTAAAAAGAGGCGGAGGGACCAGCAGATGTCATAATAGTCAACCACAGTTCAAGTTCAAGACCCAGCTTAAAATTCATGCCAGGTACATGTCACATGTGCCCAAAATCCCAAGAGAAGAATGGAAGAGAAGGGATTGCAACATGGCCATCCCCTCAGGGGGTGATTTCTCGCTTTCTGTCTGTCTCTCTAATGAGTGCACACACCCTATAGCAAAAATATCTCTTGGGAAAAAAAAAGAGTGGTGGCAGCTCCATAGTCTAATGATCCCACATGGCTGACCATGATTCAAATCCTGGCCATGGTGGTTTGAAAAGCACACGAAGGGGGCATGTGTGTGTGCATGCGCGCATCCAGAACCCTGACAGGATGGAAAAATTGAGGAAAAGGAATTGCGGCATTAACATGCCCCACTGGGGATGATTTCCCCTTTTCTCTATCTCTGTCTCTCTAGCGAGTGCACACACCATAGGACCATTACAAATAAAAAAGGCAGGGGCCAGCAGGTGGTGTGACATTTAAGGCAGCTGGATCCCACACATGGCCAACTGCACAGTTTGGGTCCCAGATCCACCCACCAGCTTAAAAAAAAAACATGCTGGGCACATGTACATAAATGCCCAAAATCCCAAGAGGAGAATGAAAGAGAATGAACTGTAGTGTAGCCACTCTCTCTAGGGAGTGATTTCTCTCTTTTCTTTCTCTCTCTACCAGCCACATACTCTACAGCCAAAAAATTAAAAAATGGGACCAACAGGTGGCATGGTGGTTAAGGCACTGGACACCCTCACATAGCTGAGCACAGTTCAAGTCCCAGACTTGGTGGCTTGCTTTCTCACTTTCCCTTTGTGTGTGTGTGTGTGTGTGTGTGTGTGTCTGGTCAAATTAAAATGAATGAATACATAAAATTAATTCTTTAAAAATCAAAAAAGGCAGGAACAATGAATAGAAGAGAGGTTGTTCTCTCTCCAGCATTTTAAACTACCAAATAAGTAGGAAATAATCAATCAACAGGTATCCACTGAAGATCCACCTTGTAAAAGGCACTTTACAGGACCAGTAGTTACCATAATGGCTATGTCACTGGACTCCCACATAGTCGACCGTGGTTTGAGTCCCAGACCCAGCGGCTTAAATTCACACTGGGTGCATGTGCGTGCATGCCCAAGATCCCAAGAGGAGAATGGAGGAGAAGGGATTGCGGCGTGGCCATCCCCCCTGGGGGGTGATTTCTCACTTTCTGTCTCTCTGTCTCTCTCTGTCTTTCTGGCGAGTGCACGCACCCTATAGCAAAAACCTCTCAAAAAAAAAATTTTTTTAAAAATAATAAAAGGCACTTTACTAGCTATTATAGAAACTACCAAAACTATATAATCACTATCCTCAATGTGATCTATAATCTAGGGGTGTAGCCACGTGTACATAAATATACACAAAAAACACTAGAGAACATAAGTCCAAATATTAAAATAGCCAAGGGGGCCAGCCCCATACCACCGTGGTTAAAAGAGCTGGATCCCACATGGCCAACTGGGATTCAAAACCTGACAGCTTAAAAAAAAAAAAAAAGTATATTGGGCATGTGTGTGTCCATGCCCAAATTCTGGTGGAAATGTAAAAATAAAAGGGAAAGGATGGCAGTATGACCACAACCCACTGAAGGGTGTTCATTCTCTCTCTCTCTCTCTCTCTCTCTCTCTCTCAAACACATGAACTCTCTGGGGGGGAAAAAATAGCCAAAAGGAGTGATTTTAAGAGAAAACATGCTTTAGAAACTCAGGCTCAATAAATGTTTCATGAATTAATTAATTAAATCACTTTGAGTTGAGATAGTGAAGAATCACATTTGAAAAGACAGATACAATTTAAAACTGTGTAGACCAGGTGATGGGGTGGGGGATTTAGAGGGTTAGAAATAAGGAGAATGTCAAGCAGGGTGGGGTGCTGTAACAGGAAGTTATGCTATCTGCCTGTGAACAGACTCAGGTTCCTTTGGGGAAGGAGGAGGAAGCTGTCCAAGGGGAGTGGGCTCTAAAGGGCCTTGGAAAGCTGGAAGGAGTGAAAAGTTCTTGACAGAGGACAAGGGATGTCCTTGAAGGTTTCTAGCTAGGCAGTGACAGGAAGAAAGTGGATCTTCAGAAAAATTAATCAGGCAGCAAAATGTGGAGAGGCTGAAGACAGGGAACACAGCTGAGGGTCTACAGAATAGGTGTGAGTGATGAGTGCTCAAACCAGATGGCAACAGCCACAAAGGAAACAACAGTAATCATTTAGCCCTATTCTCGAACTTTCAAATAAGACTATAACTAATAAAAAGCCCTTTCTCCAGAGGAAAAGTCTCTGAAGCAGTTTTGGTGGAAGAATGCGGAACACTGTGCTGTTGTGCTATAATAGGAGTGGTGAAAATCATGAACTTCAGAGTGACAGTGTCCTGAATTTAGCACCAGTTCAACTATATACTAGCATAGCTAAATAAATAACTGGAGAATTAATGCAGACTACTTACATAACCTCTTTGCTTCTTGGTTTCTTCATTTTAAGTAGCCATAAAGTGCTCCCTACTTGAATTTTAAAAAGTCTCAATTCAAAGCAAAAGATAAGGGAGGGAAGTATGAAAGAAGGGCTTTCTTGAAATTTCACTTTATCAGTTCCCCTTTTCCTTCAACAAGGCTTCGCTGGGCTTAGAACTTCAAGAAAGAATAAGGTAGAGAATGGTCCCAGTGTACAAACAAAAAATAAAATAATTCTCAAATTGCCTGGAGTCAGCCAGTGACATGATGATGGTCCAGGTCGTTGAATGTGTGGTTCAATTTCCGGACCTGGTGGCTTCAAAAAACATGCTGGACACATGTGTGAGTGCTCAAAATTCCAATAGCAGAATGAAGGAGAAAGGACTGCACCATGGCCATCACCCCCCCAACCAAAGTGTGAGTTCTCACTTTCTCTCTCTTTCTCTAGCAGACACATGTGCCCTATAACAAAACTAAAAATAATTAGTAAGATAAAAATTGTCCATAAATTTTAAAAATATTCTCAAAATTGTTCAACAACTTTTATCTCTATTTCTTTTTGCTGACATCAACACTGTTGATTTCTATTATGCTGTTCAATTATTCCAATGCATCTGCATCTTATACCCCCTTCCCAGAGAAAAAGAAATCCTATCCCACGCTGGAGCAATTATTGTTCTACTCCTTTAGTATGTTCTAAAATGTGACAACCATTTTTTTCAATTGTTCATGTGTTTCCACGTTTCACTGCTTTACCGAACAATATTCTCATGGGAAGGCCTATGACACACATTCTTTTAATGTTCCACAATCTTAGTAAAGGGTTATTGGGTGCCAGCCAAGTGGATTGATGAATAAATGAAACAAAAAATGAATATATCCCTCTCTTATGTAAGCAAAGGTTCTAACCCCAATCCTACCCACTATTCATCTGTATTACCTTGAGCAAAACACATCACTTCTGAGTCTCAGTTCATTCATACACATACACACATGCACACACACACACACTTCTAATAAGTTTATTTAACAATTAAACAATAGCATATATAAAACACACGAAAAGCTCAATAAACAATAGCTATCACTAGCATTACTATTATTCACCCTTAGAGTAGGTCAAGAACCCCCTCCTCCTAGTTACCTCTTCGAACTAGTCTAGTTTCACCTGACCCCTTCTCTGAATACCTACAATCCTTATAGCTTTTTCTACATCCTTTAAACTTGGAAGCCTACCTGGTTTTGCTGCTACGTTTTCTTCATGCCTTATATGTCTGGGAAGATATTTAGCTCATAGACTCTTAGAATTATGTTGGAACATGCAGCTAATTTTCTTCGTTTTACAGATATGATAAGATTCAGAACGATTAACAACTAGCTCAATGACACACAATTAGTTAGTAAAAGAACTTTAAACTAGTACTGAAGTCTCCTTATAAACTTATAACAGAGTCTCCATTTATGTCTGCAGATTTAAAGACTAATTTTATTGGGTCCCTGACCCACATCCTTTATCTGGGTGGCCCTAGGCTACTCTGTACCTCAGTCTCCTCATCTGTCAAATGAAATAATCTGCACTTCAGTCATAGAGCTGATGAGATTAAATATACTAATGCATGTAAATTGCTTAAAACAATGCCTGGTGTATAATAAGCACTCAATCATCTTAGGTAATATTATATTATTGCTCTTACTAGTCTGCAGAAGAGTATTGATTCTTCCATAGTATTTCAGAGATAATGCTCCCTAATCTGGGTAATTTATCTTCTCCCTGCATTCCAACCTTATTTTCCATCCTCCAAGGAATTTTTGCCTTTCCAGAGCAAGTTAAACAATAAGGGGACCAGCAGTTAGCGTAATGGCTATGTCGCTGGACTCCCACGTAGTCGACCGCGGTTCGAGTCCCGGACCCGGCGGCTTAAACTCACGCCGGGCGCGTGTGCGTGCGTGCCCAAGATCCCGAGAGGAGAACGGAGGAGAAGGGATTGCGGCGTGGCCATCCCCCCTGGGGGGTGATTTCCTGCTTTCTATCTCTCTGTCTCTCTCTGTCTGTCTGGCGAGCGCACGCGCCCTATAGCAAAAAAAAACCTCTCAAAAAAAAAAAAAAAAAAAAAAAAAAAAACAATAAGGAACTGGTTTAACTGCCCCCCCAATTTCCTCAAAACGAACATACAAATACAGACATGCACCCCATCTTTTCTAAATATGCAGCTTATATCTTTTCACTCTTCATTATTTGCCACACAAAAATCAAAAATCAAAACATATGCATCTGACTTCATAAATAGCACAAATACTTTGACTTAGTATGTTTATCCCATGCCAAGGATGATAATTATCTCTACAAGGTTTCAATGCCTATGTGTTTTGACTGTGAATTCCTTGAGACAAAAAAAGATCTGTTCAAATCATCAAATATAAATTCTGGGGCATTTGGGCTAAATTAGATTGTGGGTTCACAAAAAAAGAAAAAAAGAAAAAAAAACTTTTGAGAAAAATTCAGAGAAAGAGGAAGAAATGAATAGGAATTAGTTTAACAGAAAACTTATTGAGGGACCAGCAGTTAGCGTAATGGCTATGTCACTGGACTCCCACGTTATCGACCACGGTTCGAGTCCCGGACCCAGTGTCTTAAAACTCACGCTGGGCGCATGTGCATGCGTGCCCAAGATCCCAAGAGGAGAAAGGAGGAGAAGGGATTGCGGTATGGCCATCCCCCCTGGGGGGTGATTTCTCACTTTCTGTCTCTCTGTCTTTCTGGCAAGCCCACGTGCCCTATAGCAAAAAACTTATCAAAAAAAAAAAAAAAAAACTTAATGAAAGAAGGGACTTGGTAGAGATTTGAAGGACAAATAAAATTCTCAACTAAGGGAAGGGAAATGTGTATTCAAGTAAGGGTATAGTATATGTAAAGTGCAGAGGTAGAGGGATTAAACAGAAATTAGTCTGACTAAAGTAGATTAAGCTGAAGACCATTATAAAATGATATTGAGTATGTGCATACAGAACTTTGAGAATACAGTTTATGTTTTATTCCTCTTGGTAACCTAAATAGCTAGCACTAGTCTGGCATATAATAGATATTCAAATGGTAATTATTGAACTGAGAAAAATTAGTTTTTTTCATTGTATTAAAGTGAAGAAAACTGAATAGAATTGAACCCATCTCAATCAGATCATGAAGCCAAAAGATAAAGGAGTTCAACAAATTTGCACAATTTATCTCCACTTTGAACAGCACTAGTCACTAGACTGGAATTATGCATTCACTTTGCCTAAATCACTACCTATGGACAAGTGCAGGAAATAAAACACATTCTCTCATTTTCATATTCTCTCACACATACACACACACAAATACACATACACACAGTGCTCAGTGTAATAATCTGTGGACTCATAGAATAAGACAGCTAAAAACTTGATTAAGATACTAAGAAGCACCGAAGTTAAAATTCTTAACCTCTAATCCAGTTTGATGATGTGTTTTAAGAAGCTGGTTCTGATTCCAGGAGCTCAGACCACATAACTGGCAGGTGAAATAGGTCCAGGAAATTTTTAAAGAAACTGCTTTTTCCCATGAGGTCCTCATCCTACTACTAGGGCTTGGGAGAACAGAGAGATAATTTAAGCAGATTTGTCAGGAGAAATAATAATATTTCATATTATCAATAGTATAGCTTATCTTGTGCAGAAAATTTGATGGATTATCTTTATCCCCATTAACCTACTGATAAATTACCCTTTCAGTGGTCACCACTGAAAGGTTTCTTTACTGACTGACTGAAATTAAGTAAGCCACCTCCACAAGCAATAGGCCATTTCTTCCTGACCTTACCACTTCCAGCACTACATATATGGCCACAATAGCTAAATTGTGACTAAATGACATGATGACTAAATCTTTGTGAGATACCACATTCAAACTCAAGGGTACAGTGAACTGCAACTCACACTCCATACCTGGATACAAATTTCAATGACATGACATAAAATGCATTCATTTTTATTCCAAAAGACAGAATAAAACATACATAAAACATCAGGTTATTACTGTTACCTTTTAATACAATATTAAGTTATGTCAAATCCTTCTAAAGTTACTGGCAGAAAAATCATGAAATGTCAAATGAGGAAGGTAGACTCAGGCCTAAAAATCTCCAAAAAACTGCTTTTTGGCTGATGCTGAAGTGACAAGAGGTCATCAATAAGTGATTTGACAATACTTGGGCCTCATTCGCCTCTCAATTTCGTTGTCAAAAGGGCACAGAAATGGATGACCACTAAATAATAAAAATGAAGGCATGAATGACAATTATAAAACACTAACCTGTTTTACTCTAAAGAAAAGAAAGGTAACAAAAATTATCAAGTACATTTTAAGACCTTTTATTTTATAAACTTTGCAATATAAGAATCTAATTAATCATTTAACTTTAGGGCCAGTCCCATATATTAGTGGTTAAGGGAGCCAGATCCCAAATAGCCAACCAAAGTTCTAATTCTGGCCCTGGGAGTCTGAAAAACATGCCAGCCATGTGTGCGTGAGTGTGAAAAATACCAATAGGATAGAGAACTGGAATAGAGAGTACTGTGGTGTGACCACACCCCATTGGGAATGCTTTGTCCCTCTCCTTCTCTCTCTGGCAAGTTCATGTGCCTCCTGGCAATAAAAAAGTAGTAATATTTTTTAATTATCTGTCTTTTAGCATTCTTAGTCACTCAAATTTTGCCAGGTATAGTTACTATAACATAAATTAGCTAAAGGACATGAATGTATTCAGTGATTTGGAAAGAGAGAATGGGAGGTAGAGAATTTGTGGATATAAACTAAAACAACCACAGGAAATAATTAATAAATACTATGGAGACAGGCTGTGAGGCTATACAAATATTCTATTATACTTTAAAGTTTCACCTATGAATTTCAACACTGATTAGTACATCATGCCTAAAGCAATTAATATAGTTTTGTTCTAACAGTGATTTAGGATAGTATCTTTTATTCTATATTCTGCCATTCTTTGTCCACCATGAAACTAAACATAGATAATCAATAAATACCTGTTAAATGTAATTGAATTTCAAAAACATTATATGAAATAAAATGATATACTGAAAAGTAGATAAGTTCAAGGCAAATATGTATTTTGGCAGTTGTACCATTCTTATGTCGTATGTCTTAATTGATGGAGTGGGATTTAAAAAAAAAAAAAGAATTAACTACCTCATCTTAGTGAAAACTAGGAAAACTTCCTGGAGAAAAGAGTTCAATAATAACAGCTATACAGTGCCTTAGAGTTTACAAAGTGTATTCACTATCATCATTTAGAATCTAGTAGCTCTCTGAAGAGAAAAATCTTCAGGAGATGGAACTAATAGATATTGAGAAGTTCTGAAAGGGTACCTATACATCAGGAATTGGAAAATGAAGCACAGAAACTACATAAAGCTATTAAGAAAATACAAAAATACAAAAGGAAAGGAAAGAAAGAAATACAATGTTTTTAAAAAGTTCAGTTCCAGTGCAAGGTTTTAAACTGGGTAATAAAGTTGGTTTAATGTATAGCATGAAAACAAGACAACATAAGCAACCAAAGATAAAGAGGACATGGTTTAGGGACCAGCAGTTAGTGTAATGGCTATGTCGCTGGACTCCCACGTAGTCGACCATGGTTCGCATCCCGGACCCGGTGGCTTAAAACTCACGCCGGGCACGTGTGCGTGCATGCCCAAGATCCTGAGAGGAGAATGGAGGAGAAGGGATTGCAGTGTGGACATCCCCCCTGGAGGGTGATTTCTCGCTTTCTGTCTCTGTCTGTCTGGCAAGCACACGCGCCCTATAGCAAAAACCTCTCCAAAAAGAAAAAGAAAGAGTATATGGTTTAAATAATGCAGAATGTCATTAAAATAAGCATTAAGGATGGATTTCATACATACAGAAGGTGAAATACAAAAAGAATCTTCATATATCCTTTCGCTCATTTCTTCAGTGGTCAACTCCATTTTTTCAGGACCTGTCATAGTGCTCTTAACCTATTATGTGCCCAAGAATATTTGCTGAAGATTTTCCATGTTTTATATATGCTAGACAATGTGGTATATACAATAATTAGTTATGGTCCCTTTCTATAAAAAATTTACATTCTAGTTGGAAAAGTGAAACAAATACATAGTATATGTGAAAAGTCAAATAGAAAAACAAGGCAGAAGGAGTCAAAACAACAGCATAAAGAGTAAAAGCTACAAAAGCATGAAGAGTAAAAGCTACAAAGAAGAGCTCACTGTGGAAAGACCTGTTCAAGAAAGGCTTTGTGCAAATAAGGAACATTTACAATGGGCCTTTGAGAATTGGGTGGGGTAGGGGTGAAATCTGAACAGAGCCAAGAGAAAGAAATTCAAGGCACAGATATACTGGCTGAATCTTTATTTAAGGTATGGGGATGAGATAATGAAGGTGTTCTAAGGAGACAGTAAATAATCAAATAGGGCTATAATAAAAACACAAATATAGAAATATAGGGTAGAAAATGTAAGCCAAGACTGAAATGTGAAAGTCTTTGAATGCCAAGTTGTAGATTTTAAACACTTTCTGTTTGCAATCCAAAAAATTAAGGTTTTTTAAGCAAAAAAATGACATGACAAATATGACATAAATACTAGGCTGATTTTATGTACATAACAAGTAGTGTATATCTTCATTAAAGATGTGGTTATGGCCATAAAGAGATAGGCATACAATTAAAGCACAGTGCATATATAACAAAGAGGGACAGACTGGATCAAAATAAACTAAGAACAGATTAACTTGAGATTTCTTTGTTGGAAGCAAGTAAAGCATAATATCACACAGAACAAAAAGGTACTAGGCAGAGGTACTATCCCTAGAGTATAAAGAATAACCCTATTTTTACTTTGTTCATCATCACCATGTCTGTATGAAATTCAAATTGCCTAAGCATAGAGTGGAATAGCTAACAGTATTAAAGGAGTAATCAGAGAAACTCCAAATACATAAACAGTGGTTTTACAAAGTTAGAGAAAATGCAGTTGCATTAATGTGCCTAATAAGTATTTGGAAAGCCCAGCCACAATAGCAAGCGCTAGTTGATGCTGCTATTCAGCAGGCTGAGGTCACAAAGAAGGCCTGGATTCAACTCCCAGCCCGCTCTAAAAAGCCAGGATCGGTGGGGTGCACCTGTAGTCCCAGCTACTCGAAAGGCTGAGGCAGGAAGATCGTGACATAGGGAGATCCTGTTTGAAAAATACAAATTTAAGTTATATTTAAAAATAAAAACTTTTTTAAAGGTATTCGAAAAATGGAAGCCAAATGACTTGTTAAATTTCATTATTAATTCAAGGGAAAACAAAAGAAAAACAAACAAAAAAAATCACAGCAGAGTAGTAATATAAACAAAGTAACCAGAAAAGTGATTTTTGCCTCTCCCCTCAAAAAAAAGAATTATGTTTATTTAATGTTAGGATATAACAAAACTAAAGATTAATCGTTCATCAAACACACCACACACAAAAGCCACCTTAGGTTCTCACATCTATTCCTTAAAGATAATTCTTCCTATATATTTTTTATTCAGTCAAAGGAGTCCCTAAATCTGTCTCCTCCTTTTTTTTTTTTTAAGTTTATTTATTTATTTCTTCTGAAAGAAATAGGTATCCCCAACCAGGCCTTCATCCATTCACCTATTGCTAGCCTCAGTCAGCATGTGCCCTGGGTGCACAGGAGACCCAAGGACACAAACCCAGGACCTTCCAATGTGAGCTCAGCATTGCAAAGCACTGCATTACCTTCATGCTATCACCGCTGGCCCTTACCTCCTTCCTTCCGTATAAATTTCAGCCTCACCTAATCTTACTCATTGCTTAATCTCATTTTAAACCATTAAATATATATGTTAGAAACTTCTTGAAGCCGTTTTAATAAAAGAATCCTTTGTTTTCAAATACTGCTTAGCAGCTGACAAAAATAAAAACTCAGTATTTAATACACATATCTCTGAGAACCCTCACAGAAGCAACTGGTATTATCATCATCTACATGTTATAGAGAAAAAGTAAATCCAGGGCCATACATACATTCATAGGTTATAGGGCCAGGTATGCAGAACAGGCTTTCTAAATTCAAATTTCATACTCTTTTCATAGTATCACGGTATCAGTTTCATAATGTGCCAACAGATGTAATTTATTATTCAAAATGCATGTTGTTATTCTGTACCATGTTTAAGTAAGTAAGGCACCTTTATGTACAAGTGTTCATTATAAGGCTGATTATTAAGACCTAATTATTTTAAGATGCTTACAATGATAACACTTATCACAAAATGAAAAGTTGCAACTGAAGTATAATGTTTGCAGAATTGCTGAGAGTATACAGAAAGCATAATTTTACCTTGAATTCTGCAATGCAATGTGCAATAACAAAGACAGTATGGGTGATTTAAGGATATGTAAGCATCAAAGGGCAGAAATAGGGCATTCCTACTCTCTTTAACTCTGCTAAGTTCTCAAATACTGATATAGTTCAGAGCATCTTATTACCCAGGCAACATAAATCAAAAGGAGTTCAGCTAGGAGCAATAAAACAGATTAGTGTCTGGAAGGTCTGACTTTAAAGAAAGTTTTAAAAAGAATTAAATCCAGGTACTCTGGTTAAAAAATGGCTTATAAGGAAACCATGTTATGAAGCTAACACCCACACCAAACACCGAAATTATTTTAAAAGTAGATATATAGAAAAAACAACTTTCATAAATATCTGGAGAATATTTATAAAGGAAAAATTAAAGAGAAAATTGCTGGTCAAAGCTATAGGACAGGAGAATCTTCTCCCCCAGAAGTGGTGAGAACTGCATTCCTAGAGATATTTAATACCAGGTTGGACAAAACAAGAAAGGGATTCCATATGGAATGATCCTGTGCTGGCCCCTGAGGTGGTGGAAGGACTAAAGATGACCTCCTAGATCTTTTCCATTTCTGATTTTTAGAATTCTATTAAGTTTTATTGTGCACAACCTTCTGCTAATTTACTTTCTCCCCATGATGTCCACTTTCTCCTTTTACAAAGGGAAGCAAATTGTATCTTTCATTTTAAGCAGATCTTATTGTTCTCAATGAATTGGTGATAGTATAATCCCAGGTACAAGAATGGGAGAAAAAAGGTCAATTTCTAAATTCATAATGGCCTTTTCTTACCTAGCAAGTCTCAGGACTTTTTAAAGATTTTTTGAAGAATTAAAGAGGAAGTATTCAAATGGATTGGATGAAGAGCTGTCTCATCAGGAAAACCATTAATATTCTCCCTTCTGGTGTCTGATCACAGAGCTGCCAGTGACCCTGGGAGCTATAAGGCCCTGGGTCAAATTACCATGAGAGCTGCTGTTCAGGATTATCTTTTACCTTTCAGCATTTTATGCTCAGTGACAGCAAAATCTACTTGCAATCTGCATTTTTATGGCGATGACTTTTACCTTTGAAAAAATGTAGTCTTAAACACACACACTGGCAAATCTTATTAAAGACTATGTCCTACTTATGCCTCAAAGTCAGGAAGCTTTAGCGCTGCCTCCTCTCCCGTCCCCATTCTGGCTCTTTAAAAAAAATGCTCAACAACCCTTGAAATAGAGCCCAGTACCTCACCAGAAGTCCCTGTCAGTGATGGTCCCAGAAAATGCATGGGCATTTTTCCCCATTTAGCTGGTTCATAAGAACTAAATGTAACAAAATTTAGGGGACTCTGAAAACCAATCCTTGAGTCCTTTAACAATAACACTGTAACATACTTATGAGAAGGGACAGCAAGGGAGCAACAGCTTCCCCAGAATGGACATTAATGCCTCTTCCATCCAATCTTAGCAGTGTCAGTGCCTGAAGACACACCAATTCCCATCATCTCTCTCGGAAAAAAAAAGGTGTTCCTCTGGGCACAGTAAGTTCATAAATATTAACACCAAACTTTCTAAAGAAATAAATACCACTCTTAGTTTTCCCCTAGCAAAAATGAAATTGTTCAAATCTAAAAACATTGGCTTCTCATGTTGGAATAGGATTTCTAGTTTTCAAAGCCTTCCAACACCTAACTCATCTGCACCTGGCAGGAAAGAAGGCTGGCATTTGAAATCCCATTTTAAAACTAAGAAAAACTGCGACTCCGAGATTTTTCAAACCATCTTCCACCAGTGACCTAATAGAGATTACTCCAGAAAAAACGTTAGAGGGGATTTCAAAAAGTCTGAATCCCTCTGCATCTTCGCCTCAAGAAAGCAAGAAACAAGAAAAACAAAGAGGTACTTTTGCCTAGAATTTTAGGAATGAAATGTGACTCTGATCCTTTAATAACATAGGAAACTGGCTGCACTTTTCTCAAAATCCCGTTGCACCTTCTCCCCGCGGGACTAGTCTGCCAGAAGTTTTGGCCACCAGTTCCCGGCCTCAGAGGCGCTGCCAGCCCAGTGAAAGGCCGGCTGCTGGATCAAGGACAAGCCCCCTTCGCCCAATCCCGTCCGGAGTCCCACACCCTGGTGTCACTTCGCCTGCCCGAAACTTTCAACTTTTCTGGGAGCTTCAACCAGTCTCATGCCCCAGATCTGCCACCGCAACCCCACCACCACCACACACGCACGGTTTGCTCGCTCCCGCTCTCTAAATTTCCCCCACCCCACAAGAATGGGGATCAAGTTTCTCACCATCCTCATAGTTTTTGAGATAGTAATCCGGGCCCGGCCCCCCACGGCTTTTCGCCGGGTTCCTCAGGTTCTGGAACTGCAGAAAGTCGGTCCTTTTGCCCCCGAAGCGCAGGAAGGCGGGCGAAAGTCCCCGGGCCAGAGTCACCAGACGCTTGGAGCTGCAAGGGTAGAGAATGAAAGAGGACAGGATCCCGAGAGACCGCAAGAATGCGCAGGACGCAGAGCGAGGCCCTCTTCCCACTCCCCGCGGGCTATCTGGCCGGATCCGCGCCAGCGACCCGATCGCGCCGCAGCGTCTCTCCTGCGCCCCGCGCCCCAACCCGCCCCGCGCTGGGCGGTGCGGCTCCCCGGCTACCGCCCCCGGCGGGCGCCCGCAGCGGATCCCTCCCGCAGACACCTCGACGCTGCCTAGACTGTGCGTGTTGAGTGTGTATGACACCGAGAGACACTTGCGCTAAGAACACGGGGCCAAAGCGCAGTTGCCCTGCCTCTGCCGTTGCCAGTAAAGCGCTCCTAGTGGAGACGCTCAGCGCGCGGACCGCCGGCCTCCTACAGCTGCCAAACTTGCACGCCGAAAGTCCGCGTCTTCCTCCTCTGTTCCCGGGGCGTCGCGACCTCTGTGGAAGAGGTGAAACCTGAATTCTTTCTCTCAAACAGGCGCGGGGCTCCAGAAGCCAAGTGGATTCAGCCTTTTTTGTTTTTAATGCCAAAGTTGATTTTCCTTTTCTACTCCAACAACAATATACTGTTTTCTAAATCCCTGGGCGGAGCGTTTCCCGGGGTAAATCCTAGCCTTTCCAAGAACTTCTCTCCCCTTCTCCCCCCAAGTTAAAACAATGTCTCTTAGTCCCGGAATTATTCGGCCTGATCTGTAGAAAAGTAACATCCTCCTCTCCATCCCTGAATTGTTCCATCTATTTCCTTTGCTATCTGAGGCAATTTGGAACCACCGGGAAAAGTGGAGTTTGCTGAAATGTGGAACGTGCGCGTTGGGGAGAACTCGAGGTGCACCAAACAGTAGCTTTTAGATCTATCTAAATTCAGGATTTCCACCAATGGGTTTTCTGGAAAGGCAAACGCTGTTACTGGTGAAGGAGTAGGAAAGGAGCAATGCAGATGCCTTTAATGCGAGGGGATGAGCTGTTGAGTTCAGTATCTGTAAGTTGTTTTTAATGCTCTTCTTGGATCAGGTTCTGAAAATTCAAATCCAAATGGAGAAGTTAAAGAGCGTCATAAAGAAGATGGATAAGAGGCGGGAAAAATCAAAACCAAAAAACGGTGACTCCACTTTTGGCGTTTTTGAGAAGAGGCATGCCCACCCCGAGATCCTGTGGCCAGAAGCATAGTTTGGCGGAGGACTCCAAACGGCGTTCCAGGGCGGGAGCAGTCAGGGCGTTGCGTAGGCCCGCTGCAGGCAGAAAAGACGTCCGCGAGAGTCCGACCTCGGAGAAAGGGCATTTTCAACCACCTTCTACCCGGAAGCCTGCAGAGCCAGTGCAATGCGCCTCGTTACGGCATCTTCCGCAAAAAGCTGCCTTCCAGAATCTTTTCTGTGGCAGGTATTTAGTGCGAAACAGGCTGATGTTTTTAAAAAAGAAAATCTCAGAGGAGTCCGAGCAGCTGGAGGAGTGCAACGCAAGTGGGGCGCACATTTCTTAAAACCCCGTCTCACACCACTTTCGGACGGGCTCAGAGACGCGCTCTGCAGCACTGAAGAGCTTGCGAGGAGGAACCCGGACCTCGCCGCGGTCTTTCCCGTCCTCCCTGCAGCTACACCCGCAGGAACCGAATCGGCCTCGGTGGCGGCGGCAACCACCACTCCACCCTCAGGCTACGCTCCCTCCACGTGGATGGAGCGCTCCACGTGGCGCCTCCCGCTACCTGCCGCGTCCGCAGCCCCGGCCCGGGCCTGGAGGAGACCCGGAGAGCTAATGCGGCGGACGTACCCCCCAGAAGCAAAACTCAGATTTCGCTCGGAGTGAAAGTACTCACGAAAGACGCTCGGCGGACGCGGCCTCAGGGCAGAGAAGTAGGACTGAGCGCGCTCAAGACCGAGAGGGAGCCCAGCTGAAGTTCAACTTGGAGGGAATTTTTAAAGGCTCAACGCTTGGATTCGACATTGCGGACGATTTCTTTCTCTTCTTCTCTCTCCCCCCCCCCGCCCCCTCCCCACTGCAACCTTGTCCCTGATGGAATGGGATCTTAGTTGCCTAACTGCTCAACAGCAACAACCCAAAGAGAGGGTGAGCCCAATTAGATTCCAAGCCCTAGAGCAAGGGGGATCACAAACCACCCATTTGCAAAGTCTGCATCCCTGGAGTACAGGACCCATGCTGAAGATTTTTTTCCTTTAAGGAAAAACTATTCAGTTACCGCAGATTTAAAGAGGAGAACTGGGGGGGGGGGGGGAATTTTGTCTATAAAATCCGCCTTGCAAAGTTCTGAAGCTGGGAGATGACAGTAGGCGATATAAAATAAAATGTCAAAACTCCGATCCCACTTGCTCACTGCTCAAGCTTTCTCTTAGTTGGTTTTCTGTCCGGGAGTGGGGCAGAACTGAGGAAACAATCTTTCCGTGGAAAATTCCACTTTCATGCAATCCCCGCTTGAACAGTCTACTTTTCTGTCTCTCTCTCTCTCGCTCTCTTTCTCTCTCTCTCTCGCTCTCACTCTCTCTCTCACACACACACACCCATTCCTCTCGGGTCTTTGTTACTAGAGACTTTTTCTTCGCTTTTGTAACTGCTCTGAACCTCTTGTTTCTTTTCCAGAGGAGATGGGGAGGCTAATTGTGGATATATGTAAGCACAACATTTTTTCAGTCATAACTGATAAGTTTCTGAAATGCCTTCTGCATTGCAAACATGTGCCTCTTAATAGAAAACACTGCTTTTCTCAATCACTAGTTACAGCCTCACAGCAAATATTCCAGGAGAAGAAAAACCTTTCTTCTCTTTGAGAGGTCCGCTTGGTTTATTTTCTTCTTCTTCCCTTCTTGAAATGGGGAATAGAACGGGGTTGGGGAGGGTGTTGCTAAAAATTTTTAAATTATACATTGAAGCCCCTGCCTTACCTTAAGAAATCGAGCCAGCCATCATGAATGATGGACGGATCCAGTTGCAGAGAGAGGAAGTTTTCATTGACTGTCCTGACTGGGTTCTTGGTGCTCACATCAAGGAGAATCAGAGTCTTTTCCTTCAAACCTGGAGCTCTGTCTACAGGCAGGGGTCTCCTGTCTCCAGCTTGGGAGGAAAGGGAGAGATGGAGCAACAGAGCCAAGTAGAGAGCCACCGGGGCTAGGCACGCAGGGGGGCGGGAGTTGCTGGAGGGCATGGCTTCAGGAAAGGCACTGAGCACCCTCATGAAATCTCTCTGATTTAAACCCCTCTTTCTACTGGGTCTTGCTGGTGACTAATTGTCCTTATCTAAAGTGTGTGTCTGTCTGCCTTCCCCCCCTTCTCCCCCCCCCCCCCCACTCTCTCTCGCTCTTTTTTTCCCCGTGTTTTGGTGCTGGTGGAGCGAACTCACGCCCCTAGCCAGCCTTCTCAGCGACTCGTGCCAAGAGTACTCGTTCACCAGCACCGCCCCTTTAAGAGATTTCGACTGCAGACATTTTTTAACTTTTTAAAGGTAAGGGGAGGGGTTGGCGGGAAGTAGGAGGAAGGGGTGGCGTTGTACCCTCCTTACTTAACCCTCTAGAGTCAGGAAGCAGGAGAGATGGAAACCGCACTGTTGTAATGTCTCGGGGTACAAGGCGGGACGTCTTGTTTTAACTCCCCTCCTTGTGAGGCTCTGGGGAGGGAAGCTCAGGCTCTGACCCCGACCAGAAAGCCCACTGTGGGCTCCGGCTGCGATGGAGAAAAGCGTTCACACCAAACGCGCGCCTGTTCTGCGGCCAGCGTCGGGCAACTGGTCCGCTCAGGAGCCCTTCTCTTAGGGTTGAAGCAGTAGTAGCCGGGGTGGTTAAATTGCAGAGAGGTCTTAACTGGGCGACGGTGATTCCTGCCAAAGCACCGAGCGCTGAGGGATACTCCGTGAATAGGCTAGGCAACCACCCAGAAGCATCCACTGACTTCCACAGGGCAAAAGGTGGCCAGAAAGAAAACACGGATTGACCAAGTCAAAGAGCTTCTCCAGCCAGTGGGACAAAAAGGACCGGTCCGCACCTGGCTGTGCCCTGCTCTCCTCCCGCAGCCACGGGTAAAGGTCTTGGGGGCTTCAGCACGTGCTGGCTTTAGCCAAATCAAAGCGACCTGCTGTGCGTGGCTAGTCAGGGCGGCTCTGCACCCTTGGGGCTCTGCTTGGCCACTCTGTTCCACCATGGCAGAGCTACCCTGCCAGCCCCTTCTCTAGGTCAACCCGTGGGCTTAGCTTTCCTGCAGTTAAGTGTGCCTTCATGGTTCCAGAGGAAAAGTGACATTGTAGAGCTTTCAAATTTGACCCCTAATCAAAGTGAGAGGCTGCCCACAAGTAGCTGATGAAGACCAGTGAGGAGACTTGAGGTGCATCACATGTCCCTGCTTATTCTGAGCCCCCACCCACAAGAGCTCCCAGATGGAAACTGGGGTTCCATCCTAAAATGCAGGGAAAGGGTACAGGCAGTATGCTGCAGTCACATGGGTGGGCCACACTTCTGGCTTCTTTCTGGAACACGATGGTCTTTCTACTTGGCAGATGAAGGGAGCTATTAATACTTTATGCACTGTAGGTAGGCAGGAGCATCCCAGGGCTTCCTTGAGATTAAACTGATGAATTCTAAAATGCAGATCATAGTTTTTTTTCTAGATGTGGATGAGCAAGGAGCAGTCTCAGAAACCAGCAAACACTGTAGTAACAACCTGGTCATCTCTTCCTTCTGGCCAGTTAGAATGAACAAATCTGAAAAGGGGGAGAGTAGATGGCCTTTAACTTTGGCTTTCTGAGAAACCTCTATCAATCTAAGCAACCATAAAATATAGGCATTATCTTGCATTACACTAGAAACTGTCACAAGGCCTTTTAGAAGTATGATTGCATAAAAAGCTAAAGGAGAGAAAGAAAATCCAAGTTATTTAAAGATTATTTTTGTTTTGCTTTGTTTTTGCCATAGGGCACATGCACTCACTAGAAAGAGATAGAGAAAAGGAAAGTGAGAAATCACCCCTGCAGGGGGATGGGCATGTCACAATCCCTTCTCCTCCATTCTCCTCTCTGGATTTGGGGCATGCACCTACACACACACTCCTGTCGTGATTTTCAAGCCAAGGCTTGGACTTGAACCATGGTCGACCATGTGGGAGTCCAGAGCCTTAACCACCATACTACCTGCTGGTTTCTTAAAGATTCATTTTAAACCAAGCTGTTATAAAGTATCCATCCCTAAGGCCTGCTTCCTTCAGCTCCTAAATTGCTAACATACCTATTAATAGACCCTTTAAAAAATGTGATTGTATCTGTATATGGGTATGTGCTGTGATTTAAGTTCCAGTAGACCATAATTTTTAAATGTGTACTGAGCATTTCACAGAGACGGTGACAGCCTGAGAAGCAAAGACCTTTAACTTTATATTCCAGATCCAGGCACTTACTAGGCATTCAACAAATATCTGTGAAGTAAAGGTAATCAAAATAATGCTCAGTACACTGAAATTCACATACTGCTCTCACAAAGAATGTGAAAAAATAATACTTTGTCTTAGTAAACTGTTTTGAAACTCTGTTAAGTAATTTATTCTCCCAGTTAGAAGCATCTCCCTGGCCATCTCCTTCAGGAAATATTTATCTTGCAAAGCCATTAGTTCATTTGCTATATTCAGAATTAAAACAAATTATATATTTTTAACAATGAGCCACATTTTCCAAAGGCCTGAATACCTCTTGCCTTACAAGTTAATTTAGAAACATTATGGGTTCTAGAAAATCCTTTGAATGAAATGCATCACCCACTAGATGTCTACAGTAATGTACCTTTCAAGAATACCTACTTTTATGACTAAAAATGAATTTGGGTATAATGAGAATCTACTTAATTACAAATTTTCACAATTCTTGCTTACTAATCCAACTGCTTTTAATAGTTTGGTGACGTAGTTACTTTAACAAGTATTTAATGGTTCATCAGAATTCATATGTGGTATTAAAGTCAAATTCAACAAAATGAATTTTTTCTTTTCTTTTTTTCTCTCTCCGGAGAGACAGGGAGACAAAGAACACGGGGCCAGCAGGTGGTGTGGTGGTTGGGGTGTTGGACTCCCACATGGTCAACTAAGGTTCAAGTTAAGGACCTGACTGACAGCTTTCTCTCTCTCTTCCTTTCTGGTGAGCACATTTGTCCTATAGCAAATTAAATAATAATAATAAAATAAATATAAAAAAAGAAAGAACAAGTGTTTAGACTAAATAAGCTTTATGAAAAATCACTATATTATTATTTTTATCATTTTATCTTAGACAAATAGTGACCAACATGGGTAATAAGACTGGGACTACTGACATACTTTGTGTTCATGACCAAATTCTACTTTATAGCATACAGTGTTGCTACAAGGTGTACACACTTATTAAAGATGGTTGTCTTCACAATTATTTCCTTTGACTTTCTCTGTGCCCTTTTCTAACTTTAAGCCTGTCACAAATTCACTGACACTATATGCTATCTCTCTTTCCTTCATAGATTTCTGTATGCCCATTCCCCCATTCTGGAAGAATTATACCTACTTATCTAATAGCAAAGGAAAGAAACTTTCCCCCATAATCAGGAAACATGAAGATAAGCAGTCAGTTCACTGTCTTACCGCCCACTGCTCATTGGTAACCTGTCCATGATGATTACTATTTCAGAGATATATGTTTTCTGTTTGTTTGGTTTTTGTTTGTTTGTGTATTTGGAGAAGTTTTTGCTATAGGGTGCATGTACTCGCCAGAAAGACAAAGAGAGACAACGCGACAGAAAGTGAAAAATCACCCCCCAGGGGGGATGGCCATGCCGCAATCCCTTCTCCTCCATTCTCCTCTCGGGATCTTGGGGACACACACACATGCACCTGGCGTCAGTTTAAGCCACCGCATCCGGGATTCAAACCACGGTCAACTACACAGGAGTCCAGTGATGCGGTCATTACGCCAACTGCTGGTCCCCTATATCAGAGATCGATGAACCAGGCAGGAGGCTCAGGGCTATATATATGCTATTAATCTCAAATATCTCTGAGAAGTAGATATTATATATAGTTTACATGTAAGAAAACTGAGACTCATATGTTAAGCAACTTTCTCATGGGACACAGCTAATACGTGGCCACACAGGATTGAAATCCAGGTCCACCCAACTCTGAAGCCTTTGTGTTCTTAATCTTATATCCTACTATTTTAAGTAGCTAAAATATTGCACACCCCTCTACAGCTTGTAAATGTATAGTGAAGAAAAAAACTTGGACTAGGAATTGGAAGACCTAGCTAACTTTACCAAATTTCGCTTTCTGACCTTGTATAAAGTTTTTAACTGTTCTAAACTTCAGCTGCCTACTTTGTAAAACTAATACAATATCCAAGAGGATAGTAGGAATTCAATGAGGTTGTATGTGGGGAAAAAAGTGCTTTATAAATTCTAAAGTATATGACTGTGCTATTTGTATCTTTTTTTTTCCTTTTTTTTTTTTTTTTTGAGAGGTTTTTGCTAAAGGGCATGTGCGCTCACGAGAAAGAGAGAGACAGACAGAAAGCGAGAAATCACCCCCCCCCCCGGGGGGGGGCATGGCCACACCACAATCCTTTCTCCTCCATTCTCCTCTCAGGCACACACGCACACACGCCTGGTTTGAGTTTAAGCCAACTGGTCCAGGACTCGAACTACGGTACACTACATGGGAGTCCAGTGACATAGCCATTACGCCACCTGCTGGTCCCTTCTGTGCTATTTGTTTCTTATTCATTCTTATTCCCTTCCCTGTCTCCCACTTACCACAGATATACCCTCTTAATTGATAACTGGGGTAGATAAATTATTTATAAATGACTTAGTGGTAAACTTGACACAAGATGAAATTTTGTTATTCCAAGATATTTTCTCTAATATGAAGTCAGTAAATACAATAATCAAGTCTTTGATCATGCCTGTGATTAGCATCTAAAAATATTTTTTAAGTTAAGTAGGTTTTAATGCCTTTTTCAATTTTCCACTAGAGGGAAGAGAAGTAGGCAAAGGTCAGTGCTGTGGATCCCTTGTTACAAAGTGTGTTATTGTACCGTCAAAGACTGTAACCTGTCCTGCCTGGAGGAGTAAAGGATGACAACACTTTTTCCATATGGAAAGCTGAAGAAGTAAAAACTGTAACTCTGTGACTGTTTCACCTCATCATAGAAGAAATCTCTGGGTGGATAGTCCTTGCCTATTACTCCCATCAAACAGTAAACTTATGTGGAGAAGATCATAAATATAAGTGATAGTCCAGTGAATTCAGTTTGAAATCCCTTAGCATGTTTGGAGGTAGTGATGAGTTATTTGAGGAACTGCAATGGGTGGAAAATCAGGTAATGGAAAAACAGATTAAAATTATTCAAGTCTTATTTGTACCCATTGAAGAGTGTATCTATTACCATTTTATTCTATTTTGCCTTTTATACATTCAGGTAAATTCCAAAAGGCATATTATACTAGAAACAGTATGGAGGGACTTTGGAGTCTGACAGACTTATCAAACTATAGTTCACAAATACTATCTGCTAATGTGACTTTTGTTGAACAGTGTCATTTATCTTGACTAACCCCAGTTTTCCCATTTGTAAGATAGTATAAGTATATTTCATTTCATTTGTGTTGTGAGAATTAAATTAGGTAATATATTTAATACCTGGTACACAGTTACCACTCAGTAAAACTTATTTTCCTTCTCCTGGTTTGGATTCATTGTGAAAATAAAATGTAATTTACACAGATTAACATAGAGAGAAATTATATAACTGAAACCTAAGGTTTTAACATATTATAACAACAACATATTTTGTTTCATGCTCATAGCATAGACAAGACAGACCCAAGTTGTTATTTTTAAGAACTTGAAACTAAAGTCAGTTCTACTGATTGATAACTAGACTATGCTTTTGGTATGTATATTATTAAAAAATGTAAGAACTTTTATATACAATATTCCGGGGAAGATGAGATTGCCTTTGATAAGTTCCTTACCTTCATTAATTACATGTAAGAAATCTTTCTTAAATTCATGTAAAATATGTCTTATGAAAAAAAAAAACTATGCATGGATATTTTTTAAATTTCTTACAACAAATTAATGTGTATGTTAATTCCATTTTTCCATGAACTTTTTTTTTTTTTTGGAGAGGTTTTTCGCTATAGGGTGCGTGAGCTCGCCAGACAGACAGAGAGAGACAGAAAGTGAGAAATCACCCCCCAGGGGGGATGGCCACGCCGCAATCCCTTCTCCTCCGTTCTGCTCTTGGGATCTTGGGCACGCACACACACGTGCCCGGCGTGAGTTTTAAGCCACCGGGTCCGGGACGTGAACTGCGGTTGACTACGTGGGAGTTCAGCGACATAGCCATTAGGCTAACTGCTGGTTCCTTCCATGAACTTTTTGAAGTCTTCCTGGGTGGTTATAAGTTGTTCATAAAAAACCACTTTCCTAGTCAGACAATTCTTAAGTATTAATTAATGCTAAAGATAATTTCTAAGAAAGTAAAACATATTGTATATCATGTATATTTATCTCAATATACCTAATATGTTAATCTCAACATTGAGCAATTGGATGATTTCAACAATTCTCAGCTCTGGCTACTGTAATAAACTATTTACCTGGAACACAACTGTTTTCGTTTAACCTTGAAAAGTAACTAATTTGATTATATTTTCTTTGGTATCTAATGGCACACCTTAACCTTCTTCAATACCCTAATGTGCATATTAGAGTTTATAATACTGAATGAAGCAAGTGTTGCTAATAAAAGACTTATCACTGGTTCAGTCCACTCCTCAATAAGACTAACAGACTCTACTTATACAGATTGACTCAACTAAATTCAGGCAAAGGTAAAATACTTAGTTGAATTTTACCTTTGCCTGAATTAACATCTAGATTCCTATTTTTTAATTATTTTCTTCCCACATAAGCAGACCCAAGTCCTTCTTCAGTTCAATTACAGCTATGTTAATCCTTACCAGCCTTAACTCTTACCAGAATTTTCCAGTTCTTCTACTTTTTAGTCAGTGTCTATAGATACTGATTGGCTAGTGATTCCCTTAAGAAGTATATTTAAGAGGCTGGCAGATGGCATGGTGGTTGAAGGCACTGGACTCCCACATGGCTGACTGCAGTTCGACCTAGTGGTTTGCTTTCTCACTTTCCCTCTCTTTCTCTCTGTCTCTCACTTGCTCTAGCTTTGTCCCTCTCTAGTCAAATTAAAAATAAGCAAATAAATAAAGTTAAATAAAATAATTATTTTTAAAAAAGAAAAAATATGTTTAATTTCTATTCTACATTTAAATTCTAAATTCCTCTTTTTGATTTTCTGAAACCTGGCCAATACAATAAAATAATATATAAAATAGTACTTTCTGTGATTAAATACTCTTAACTATTTCCCCTTGCAGGTAGAGATGAAAATAACATAAGCATCTAGGTCAGTGATTCTCAGCTCTATCTACCCATTAAAACCACCCAAGGAGTGGAGTTCCACAGCACAATGGTCAAGTACTATGCAGAGGAAGCCAGATCCCACATGTCCAGCTTTCATTCAAATCCCAGCCTTGGAAGTGACACCCTGGGCACCCATATATGTGCCTGGGATCCAGCTGGGATGGATAATGGAGAAAAAAGGATTCTGATGTGACAAGGCCCTAATGGGAATTCTTCCTCTCTTTCTCCCTCATGTGCATGCACACACTTTTATAAATAAAGAAAAAAATGACCTGAGGAACTTTTTAATAACTGATTTAAAGTGGGGCCTGACCATATACTGGATCTCTCACTATACAACTATCTACTATCTACTTAGTTTCAAATTTCAGAAAGCAAATTTGGATAACAAGGGAAACCACATAATGTTTGCTCACTAGGTGTCAGATACTGATGAGCAAGAGTTCAGATGATGAGGGCTATCTCAGAAAAAATACTAGAATCTATTCTGTTCCTAAGTTTAGATAGTACACATTCAGATAGTAAGAAATCATCCTCAAAGGTGGAAAATTTTTAAAGTAAATATCATACATCCTATTAGTTTTAATGGATTTTCAACTGATCATTCTTTCATTCAAGAAATATCTTCATTTTATACCATATGACTGGCAAACTTTGAAATACTGGATAACATTAATTATGAATGTGGGGAAATAGGAACTTTCTTGCATGTTGATAGGAGTGTACAATGATCAAACCAATCCGGTCAGTGATCTGGTAATATTTAAAGAAATTAAGTATTTATATTCCCTAAGACCAAGAAATCCCACTATTGGACATAAACCCACAAGTAACCTGTAAAAGTCTCACAAAAGAATTTGAAAAATTATCAGTAAAGCATTGAGTTTAATAGTGAACAGCTTGGAGACACCTACATGTCCATCACAAAGGAAACGGATAAATAAAAAGAGAAGGGCAGCTGTTTGAAGCAATGAACTAAATGTACATAAAACAACATAAAGACCATTGTGTTTATAAAAATAATTTCTCACAAATCATTGTATTGAGAGAAAAGCACATACCAAAAAAAAAAAAAAAAAAAAAAAAAAACAGGTATCTATAGCAAAAGGTTGTTAGTGCAAATTAAAGACACAAGAAACAATATATCTTATAACAATATGAAAATATCGTATAACAATATGAAAATATCGAAGAATGTCCATCAGCCACAGTAGAGTTAATGCCTGTAAGGTAACTGTTAAAAGGTAATGCATTGTGGTTTTGACCTGCATCTCCCTTACAATGAGAGATGTTGAGCATTTTCCCATATGCTTTTTGGCTGTTCGTATGTCTTCCTTAGAGAGTTGTTTATTCAGCTCATTTTCCCATCTTTTAATTGGGTTAATAATTTTCTTCCGGGTAAGCTGCATGAGTTACCTGTGTATTCTGGTTATCAGTCCCTTATCTGAGCTTCAGTTAACAAAAATTCTCTCCCAGTCCGAGGGTTGTCAACTCACACTAATTACAGTAACCTTTGCTAAGACATGGAACCAACCCAAATGTCCACAAACAGATGAATTGATTGAAAAATTGTGGCACATATACTCCATGGAATACTATTCAGCCATAAAAAAACAACAAGGCCCTAGAATTTGATAGAAAGTGGACGAATATGGAAGACTTGTTGCTGAGTGAAGAGCTATTGAAAGACATTATATGCCTCCACTTAACATATACCGACTGTCCGCACTCGACGGTAGAGACTGAAAGACTGGAGAACATAAAAGTATTAAACATTGTAATGGATACTAGAGAAAAAGTGGAAAGAGAGTGTGGGAGGGGAAAAGCACAGGAAAGAAAATTTGAGGGGGAAATGGTGAGGTAAGACACTTGTGGGACACAGATAAGGTTTATTATCTGTTGACGAGGATGTGTGTAATAGTCTCAACTAGGCTGGACTGAGGTGTAGATCATGCTGGGTAAAGTCTGTTCACAATCTAAACGATGTATAGCGATTTAATGTATGAATAATAAAAAATAAACTAATTTTTTTAAAAAGGTATTGGATGGACCAATTGTTGTAAACATTCCGCATTCAAAGTAATCCTTAACGAATTTTCTGGGGAATGAAAGAAATTTTTTTTTTTGAGTGCTCACTATGAGTCAAATATTGTGTCTTCTCCCGGAACCTTTGGGATCCAAAGATGAATAAGGACATTCTTGCCATTTAAAATCTCACAGTTTAGCTGGACAAATTAACAGAGTAACAAATCCAAGTTGATTTAATAAGTATTATAATAGTGTCTGGTGAAGAGCGCTGTAAAGTATATAAGGGATTATGGCTTAATATTCGTTGCATATAAGGATCTATCACTTGGCATATGTACAATTTCCATCACATTAATAGCTAAAATATTTCTTTTTTTTCTTTTTTTCTGTTTCCTTTCCTTACTATGTGTCAAGTTTTGTCTAGTTTTTAGTTTGGGAACAGCTAACGTTTGCCTGCTGTAGAAATCTTGGAGTGCCATCTACTGGTGGAAATGTTTTGGATCCCCCTCCCCTCATCTACCTCAAAATTCATTTTCAAAAACAGAAATAGCATAGCCATCATAAGATATTTGGGCTTGAAGGAACCTGAGGAATAATCCAGTTCAGGGCTCTGGGTTTTTTTTAGAAATGAGGAGATACCTCCTTTCAACATTTCATCTCATTTGAAGACACACACTTCCATCACCACAGTGAGCATCACAGAACTCTACATATGTACAGCAAAGACTCATAAATTGAAATAATCCGTTTCCCCAGATAAACAGCTCATTTAAAGGGTTCCACGGAATATTTTAAAACCCTCATATAAAGCCCATTTCCCAGGAAAACAATTTTATGGAAGGGAGCTCCTACAGTACAAAAAAGAATGAGCTTTCAGTTCAGAACTAAGTGCATTTCAGCTTGACCGGGTATTAAGAAGCCTTGCTCAGGCCGAGGATCCTAGTGGTTAAGAAAGAGATGTGGTATTATCTGTTGAAGATATTTTGTAGTTTTATCAACTGTACTAGGAAGTAATGTTCACCTGTTGAAATATCCACTTTGTAAGACAAATGTGATTGAATGAATGGAAGAAAATGAATATATAAAGAAAGAAAGAAAGCCAGATCCCACATGGCCTACAGCAGTTCAAATCCCAGCCCCTGGGAGCTTAAAAAATGTACAGGGCACTTCTGCATGTATGTCCAAAATCCTGACTGAAAGGAAGACTGGAGAAGGGATTACAAAGCGACCATGCCCATCAGGGGGTGCTTTCTCTCTCACCTTCTTTCCTATTTCTCTCTGGCAAGCATATGCACCCTCTGGCAATAAAAAAAAATATTTAAAAAAATAAAAATAAAAATAAAAAAAGGCAGAAAAAGCAGCAGCAGCCTTCAGGAAGTTAAGTTTCTTGAATCTCAAATATTCTATATGCAAAAATGTGAGCAGTAATCTAATTTTCAGGGTTCTTGAAATAATTTTTTGGAGTATATATAAAAGTAAAGTTCCTAGAAATGTCAGAAAAAAATTAATGGCTAAACTAAACCCCAATACTAATTTAAATATGCTTTGTAATCCATTCTCAGTGTAGGTAAAAACTGGAAATAAGGTATCTTCTTCTCATTTGTCTTTGATATTTATATTAAATAGAAATAATTTGCCATATAAAAATACTTCATAATGTCAATTCCATAAAAATATAAATATAAGAAAAATGTGCTTAATATAGTTCCTTGCATATCTGATTGGACTATACTCTTGCTCTAAGGCCTTTCTATTCGAAGTACAGTTCACAGATCCAGCAGCATAAGCGTCACCTGGATGTTACAAACAGAACTTACTCCATTATTTTAGAAAACCTGACAGAACTACCTCTGCTCTGCTCCTCTTTGCTAAATTTATCTAAGTTTTAGTAATGAAGCATTGAAACTTCTTTATTTCTTTTAAATTATAGTGAAACTCATCTTTGCATTCTGCATAGCACTTACCACACAAAAAGAAGAAATGTGGTAGTAATATGTCATTAATAAAAAGATCTTCCAAAATCACAGAACACAGAAATGTCCTGGGTAAATGCTATAAGGAATACAGAATTACACAGTTTCTGTTACTGATTGTGAATAAGCAATTACATTGTAAAATATGAAATAGGTCAGAAACAACATGAAAATTAATGCCCACAGATGTGCATATGCATCTTTGTGAGCGTAATGATAGATAAAACAGCAATCTCAAATCTATCTAAAGCCATCAACTCCTAAAGAAAATCCTTAGTTGCCAAGAAGTTTGAAAGTCCAGGTGATGAAAAAGCATGAACTTCATGAAGACAAAATTGGGCATAGCCCATCAGAGTCTTAACCAGATTATTTTAAACAATATACTGTGCTATTCATATTCTAAAAAGACAAAAACAGTTATCAAATATTTATTTAGTAGCTACTCTGCAAGATCCCTGATGGAATCAAAACAAAGTCTTGTTACAAAGAGAGAGTATGCAAACAGACCATGCAGGCAGGCAAGCAGGCAAAAACCATTATTGTCAGAGAAGATTCTACATAGAAATAAAGCTGATGTCACTATAAACCCTTCTTGCATCATCTCAGGTAGGAAATCTAACCATCCATGTAGACAAACAATAATACTTATCAATAACCCACTTCCCTGAACTTTTATTAAATATCAGGCAGTGTGGAAAGCATTTTAATGCACTACTTAATTTAATCTCTACAAAAACTCTAGTAGACTGTTTCTAATTGCCACCTTTTGAAGAAGAAAAAAACCCGAGGATTAGAGTGATTAAGTAACTTGCCAGAAGTCAATAGCTAGTAAGTAGTAACTAAGGGATTCAAATCTAAGTCCATCACTCCAGAGGCTACACTCTTAATCACTGGGATATTCTGAATCACTCTGTGTAACATGTAAGTTGGCCCGTATTTTTAGTTAGAATTAATGAACATGTGTATCACTAGAGCATGTCTTCTAACTTTATCATCTTTCCTTCCTGATTGACATTTGTATAATAAAGCACCTATTTGGCTAAAATGAGTTTTATTTCCCACTTTGTAATCAAACTGAATTTTATTTTCTCTATAGATTTTTATTTTATATACAACATTTACTACTAAAGGTACAGTCTATGTCCATGCTTATGTTCACTTGCATTGGGCATATGTTTAGAGTAAGGCATAAAGAATCTGACTCATAAAAGCCTTCTCAAAAAGCTCCTACCTTAAGTATGCACAATCTTGTTCATGTTCCTCCTTACTCTCTCCATCATACTCAGTGGGAAGACAGTAGACTTATGTGAAAATAGCAGCACAAAAAATTGACAGATTTTGTAAACCCTGATTTGTAGGGGGCTTCAAGTATCTACAGAAAGTCTGAAGGACCTAAAGCACTCTGTGTCCTGTGAACTCAAAACCAACCAGCCAAAGTGTCCACAAGTAAAAACCCATAATGAGAAACATTTAGGAAAGAACACCATATTGAATAGTACGTAGACAACTGAGGGAAAGGAAACAGAAAGCTCAGATAATATTGAAAAAGGGAAACAAAATCAGGGTATCTCAGAAAATACTGGATCACTAGAAAAGTCAAGATGTATTCTTCTGTGTTTTTTTTATGCAAAAATAAGTCATAACTTTTCCAATAACTCAGTAACAGATCACGAAAACACCTTTTCATCACGCACATACAAACACACACAAGGGAGTTCTAGAGTTATGAAGATAAAAAAAGCTCTCTACTCTCCTTCCTGAAAGTTTAGGGAATATAATTTTGCATAAAAATGAGCAACAAAAAAGAATCCTAATCAACCTCATGAAGAAATATTGTTAGAGAAAGAATGCAGGCCAGCTGGTGGAGTGATGGTTAAGGCACGGGACTCCCACATGGCTAACCATGGTTCAAGTCCCAGACTCAGTGGCTTGAAAATCACACCAGGCATGTATGCATGCATGCTCAAAATCCCAAGAGGAGACTGGAGAAGGTTCTGCAATGTGGCCATCCCCTTAGGGAGTGATTTCTCACTTTCTCTCTCCCTATCTCTCTCCCTCCAGAGAACACACGTGCCATATGGCAAAAACCTTAAAAAAAAAAGAAAAAAAAAGGAAAAGAGAATAGAATTTGATAATTCCCTAGGAATAATAAAAGTCAAGCCAGAACATACATGCCCATAAACACTATACCCTAATTTAAAAATGTAATTAGAAATTCGAGAGAACCAGCAGATGGCATAATGGTTATGTCACTGGACTCCAAAGTAGTCAACCACAGTTTGAGTCCCAGACCCAGTGGCTTAAAACTCACACCAGGCATGTGTGCGTGCATGCCCAAAATCCCAAGAGGAGAATGGAGGAGAAGGGATTGTGGTGTGGCCATCCCCCCTGGGGGACAATTTCTAGCTTTCTGTCTCTCTGTCTCTCTGGTAAGCACATGTGCCCTATAGTAAAAATCTCTCTAAAAAGAATTTTAATGAAAGCAACAAATTAAAAAATTGGCTTAAAAAGATCTAAAATGTGTGTAGTAGGAGTTCCTGAAGAAGAAAGTCAAGGTAGTAGAACAGAATAAATATAAAAACTGTAATTAAATAAAACTCTCCTGAAAAAAATTAAACTGTATATTGAAAGGACAGATCATGTAACAGAGCAAACAATGCGTAGATATATTCTATTAAGATTCTGGATTAAGATACTGGGAACTAGATATTTCAGGGGACAGGAGAAATGAAGATTTTTCTACTCATAATTCAGCCTCCAGCAAGCAAAGCTAGTGTGGCAGGAGAGTTGAGCCCTTCCTTCAGAAGATTCCGCATGGATACTGGGAACTAGATATTTCAGGGGACAGGAGAAATGAAGATTTTCTACTCATAATTCAGCCTCCAGCAAGCAAAGCTAGTGTGCGATCACAACAGAACAGCAAACAGATTCTAGAACACCTCTGTCTGCTTGCTCCTGAACATTGAGGCTTAACTTCAAGAATTTGAAAGAAACATACCATCCATCAGATGACAAGAAATCACCGTCGGATCACGAGAAATATGGGAAAACGAGAAAATACCTCTCCTCCAATGGAAAAGAGTAACTCTCCTTCATCCACAAGCAGTTCGGTGAAAGTCATGGAAATGTCTGATAAGGAATTTAGAGCATTCATAATGTCGAAGCTAACAGAGATGGAAGAAAATAGAGATAATGAACTTCTAAAGAGAAAGGAGAAAGAAGTTGCCGAGTTTCAGGAGATGAGGAAATTCTTGCAAGATCTAAAAGAGGAATTACACACTTTACAAAAGACTCAAACGGAACTGCTAGAGATGAAGGCTATAATACAAGAAGTCAAAATCTCCCTTGAAAGTATTAAAAGCAGACTAGATCATTCAGAAAATAGAATCTCAGATGTAGAAGAGAAAATGGCTGGCTTAGAAAAATCCACCACAAAGACTGAGAAAATGGCCCAAAAATTTGAGAATGATATGCGAGAAGTATTGGATACCATCAAACGTCCAAGTATCCGGATAATTGGCATTCCAGAAGGTGAAGAGACCCATAAGGGCATTGATAATCTATTCCATGAAATCCTGCAAGAAAACTTTCCAAACCTGCAGAGGCATTCGAAGATCCAGTCCCAGGAAATACAAAGGATCCCAAATAAAATCAACCCAAGAAGATCTTCTCCAAGACACATTACAGCCAGGTTGACCAAAACCGCAGACAAAGACAAGATACTAAGATTGGCAAGAGAGAAACATCAAGTTACCTACAAAGGACATCCCATCAGGCTAACAGCAGATCTCTCATCGGAAACAATGCGAGCGAGGAGAGAATGGGAAAATATATTCAAAGTGTTACGAGAGAAGCAATTTCAGCCAAGAATACTGTACCCGGCAAGATGATCTTTCAGGTGGAAAGAAAAGACAAGAACATTCTCAGATAAACAAAACCTGAAATAATTTACCAGCACCAGACCAGATCTCCAAGAAGTTCTCAAGGGTGTGTTGTATCAAGAAAATTAAACACAGACACATGGAAATAAGAGTCCAAAAACTATGAAAGTGGCCAACTTAATCATAGGGACAAGTCTGGAGTTGAATATTATATCCCAGAATTTAATCAGGAAAATTGAACCAGAACAGAAGATAAAAGTACATGAGACTGATAGGTTCATACACCTACCATTTGAACAGAATCCTAACTTGTTTCCTGGCTTTTAGCAAAGTTCCTTGGCACTTCTTTGAGTTAAGTTAAAACTGGTTTTCTTAGTAGTAATGAGTGAACTCACCATTGAAAGTAGTTAGATTATGTAGGAAATTGTGTGATCAATGCAACGTGGGTGGGAAGGGAATGAAGTACAATTGTAGACACCGGAGGTGGTGTGAGAGGAGGGTGGGAAGGGACAGAGGGTCAGAAAGAGGGGTGGAAGTAATTCTAGGAACTAGTAATGGAAAATTTTTTGTAATGTGCATGATTGTGTCACTATGCAGTGTGTACTGGATGGGAGATTGCATTTTGTATGCTGTGATGAAGCTTACGGAAGGAATGTAAATTGAGTTACAAAAAAAAAAAGTTTCAGAAAAAAAAATATATCTATTCAATGACTGCAGTAGGATATGTAGCCACAGCTAGGTGCTACTTTATAGGATGCGTAAAGTAAGACTTGTGTTCATGGAAATGTGTGTATCACCTGTGTTTGCTACGAGGGTATTTGGATTGATTGGGGTCTTTGGCGATACAATAAAATGTGAGGAGAAAACAGTATAGAAAGCAAACATAGATACCAGAGACAGTGTGGGAGGAGAGTGGGAGATGGGAGAGGGTAGGAGATAGGGAATCAAGGATGGGGGGGGGGGGAGGCAAAACATACAGAAGACAAGAAATGGAAGATCATTTGCTGACAATAACATGTTTGTTGATGTGCTTGATTGAGACAATATATAGTGTACTTTGGATGGAAAATCTCATTTTGTATGCTGTAATGATGTTCAGTGAATGAATGCAAATAAATAAATTGAAATAAAAAAAATAATAATCTAAAAAAAAGATTCTGGATTAAGCAGAAAGGAGAATATCTTTTGTGCATAGACAAAAAGATCAAATTATTTGTGGTTGTGCTTTGCATTTCCCTTATGATAAGAGATGTTGAGCATTTTTTTTTGGATGCTTTTTGGACATTTGTATGTCTTCCTTGGAGAATTATTTGTTCAGTTCATTGCCCATCTTTATACTGGGCTAATTTTTTTAAAGGGAAGCTGCTTTAAATCCCCCATAGTTCTGGTTATCAGTCCCTTATCTGAGCCATAGTTTGCAAATCTATTCTCCCACTCTTGAGGGTTGTCTCTTCGCTCTAATTATTCTTTTACTGTGCAGCTTTTTAGTATGATGATCTCCCACTTGTCTATTTTTGGGATTATTGCCTATGTTTTGGGGGTCTTATTTAGGAAGCCTTTTCTCTACTCCAATATCTCCAAGAGTATCCCATGTTTTCTACTAGAAGTTTTATAGCTTGAAGTTATACATCCAGATCTCTGATCCATTTTGAGTTGATCTTTGTAATGGCAAGAGACAGGGGTCAGGTTTCATTTTTCTGTAGGTGCATATCCAATTTCTCCAGTCCCATTTGCTGAAGAGATTTTCTTTTCCTCATTGGATTGTCTTGTGCCCTGTGTCAAAATCAATTGGCTGTATGTTTTGAGGTTTATTTCTGAATTCTCTATTCTGTTCCACTGGTCTACTTGCTTGTTTTTGTGTCAATACCATGCTGTTTTTATTTATTTATTTATTTTTTTGAGAGATTTCACTATAGGGTGCGTGCGCTCGCCAGACAGACAGAGAGAGACATAGAGACAGAAAGCGAGAAATCACCCCCCAGGGGGGATGGTCACGCCGCAATCCCTCCTCCTCCATTCTCCTCTCGGGATCTTGGGCACGCCCGCACACGCACCCGGTGTGAGTTTTAAGCCACCGGGTCCAGGACACGAACCGCAGTCGACTACGTGGGAGTCCAGCGACATAGCCATTACACTAACTGCTGGTTCCCAATACCATGCTGTTTTGATTATCACAGCTGTGTAATATATTTTGAGGTGAAGAAGTAAAATGCCTCTTACTTCATTATTTTTTTGCACACACTGCTTTGGTGATATGGGACCTTTCACAATTCCAAACAAATCTTAGAATTGTTTTATCTATTTCTGTGGAAAATATCTCTGGTAATTTGATCAGAATTTCATTAAGCTTATAAATCAATTTAGGTAGAATTGGCATTTTAACTATATTAATTCTTCCAATCCAGGAACATGGGATGCTTTTCCACTTTTGTGTATCATTATCAATTTCTTTTTTCAGTTTTTCATAGTTTTTCTTGTAAAGGTCATTCACTTCTTTGGTTAAGTTTATTCCTTGGTACGCTATTTTGTTGTGGCTATTGTAAATGGGATTGCTTTCTTCAAATCTACCTCAGCCTGTTCACTGTTGGCGTATAAAAATGCCATGGATTTTTGTATGTTAATTTTGTATCCTGCCACTTTACTGTATTCATTTATCAGTTCCAGGAGTTTTTTGTAGATTCTTTTGGATTTTCTATGTAAGTACTGGTGAGGCTGCAGTACAAAGTGAACCATTCTACACTGATATGGGAATATAAATTAGTACAACCACTGTGAAGAACAGTATGAAGCTTCCTCAAAAACCTACAAATAGAGCTACCATATGAATCTGTAATTTTACTCCTGGTATCTATCCAAAGTATAGAAAAACAGACAGAAAAATATTTACACATTCATGTTTACTGCAGCATTATTCACAATTGCCAAGAAATGGAATAAGCACAAATGTCCAAAAACAGATGAATGGATTAAAAAAACTGTGGTACTTATACACTATGGAATATAATTCAGCCATTAAAAAAAAAATGAGATGAAGATTTAATGTTAAGCAATGCAACCCAGACAATGAAAGACAGGTATTGTATGTCCCCCTTAATATATAAGGGATGTCTTTACTATGTTGTGGAAACTTAAAGACTGGAGGGTGTAGTGGCAGGGAGGGCAACGCCCATGCTAGAAACAGTATAGGAGGGTGTGGGTAGTAAGGGGTGGGAGGAAGGGGATGAGGGAAAAAAAAGGAGAAACATTTTTCAATCTACTGGTGATAATGTATATGATAATATCTTTGAGGTAAACTGATATACACTGTATTCATGTTGGGTTAAACAAACCTGTACACTGTAAAGATGTACAGTAACCAAATTTACATTTTAAAAAGTAAAAAAAAAAAAAATAATGATTTAAGATACAGATGTACAAAAAAAGTAAGCCAGAGATTTTGCATCAAAGCAAACAGACTTTCAAGTATAAAGGCCACAGAAAAACTATTAGGGACATACAAGAAGTCATCAAAAAGTTCAAAGAAAATTGAGGCCGGTAAGTGGCATGGTGGTTAAGGGCAATGAACTCCCACATGGCCAAATGTGGTTTGAGTCCCAAACCTGGTGGATTGCTTTCTCTTTCTCTTTCTCTTTCTCTTTCTCTTTCTCTCTCTCTCTCTCTCTCTCTCTCTCTCTCTCTCCCCCTCCCTCCCTCCCTCCCTCCCTCTCTGGTCAAATTAAAAATTTAAAACTAAAGTTAAATAAAATAATTCTTTTTATAAAAAGTTCAAAGAAAATGTATATTATGAAAAAACTATGCACAGATTTCAAAATGTTTTTGCAACAAAACAACTCATACTTCAGTTCCATTTTTCCATGAACTTTTGAAGTCCTTCTCATATAAGAACTCAAGGAGGGACTAGCAGTTGGCGTAATGGCTATGTTGCTGGACTCCCATGTAGTTGACTGCAGTTCAAGTCCTGGACCCCGTGGCTTAAACTCATGCAGGGTGCATGTGCGTGTGTGCCCATGATCCCAAGAAGACAATGGAGAAGAGGGGATTGTGGCATGGTCATCCCCCCTGGGGAGTGATTTCTCGCTTTATGTCTCTCTGTCTTTCTGGCAAGTGCACGTGCCCTATAGCCAAAACCTCTCAAAAACAAAAACAAACAAAAAAAATCTCCTCAAGGAATATTGTCCCTATGAGCACTTCTGAGAAATCTATTTGAGAATGAACTCAAGACAACACAAATGATTATGTAAGAACTGATGGTAAGCATTAACTATATATTTAGTTAAAGAACTAAGACTGAATGACAGTTATAAGTCAGAGAACATAACAGACAATTGTTACATGCTCTAATAAAGTAGATCCAGTACAGCTATCGAAAATGAGAGATTGGGCTAGGTGGTGGCATGGTGGTTAAGACAACTGGATCTCATATGGCTAACCCAATCTACTTCTGATTAAAAAATAATCATTTGGGGCTAGCAGGTGGCATGGTGGTTAAGGTGCTGGACTCCTATGTGGCCAAATGAGGTTCAAGTCCTGGACTTGGTGGCTTTCTCACTTTCCCCTTCTCTTGCTCTCGCTGTCTCTTCGGTCAAATTAAAAATTAAATAATAATAACAAATAAAGTGAAATAAAGAAATAATTTTTAAAAAATTATTATTTACTAGGACCAGCAGTTAGCATAATGACTATGTCACTGAACTCCCATGTAGTCGACTATGGTTCGAGTCCCAGACCTGGTGGCTTAAACTCATGCCGGGCGCGTGTGCGTGCGTGTCCAAAATCCTGAGAGGAGAATGGAGGAGAAGGGATTGCAGCGTGGCTGTCTCCCCTGGGGGGGGGGGGGGGGGGAGTGATTTCTCACTTTCTATCTCTTTGTCTCTCCTTCTGGCAAGCACACATGCCCTACAGCAAAAACCTGTCCAAAAAAAATAGTAATTATTACCTACTATCAGAATTGCAAGGTACCTAAGAAACCATTTAATATGATTCTTTATTTTACAGATGTGGAAACTTGCCAGAGAGGAACAGTTATACAGCAAGTTAGTGACTCCGTTAGATCTAGAATCCAGTTCTTTCAAAACCCAGTAGTAGTTGCCTCAATAATAGTTAGGAAAGAAAAAGTTATAGTTCTTGAAGAACTGGAGTACTTTTGCATTCAGTCTTTAAGTTTTTCTATCAAGATGAAGACAAGCTAATGTGAAATCTCTAAAGTTTATCTTACTGTTTGCATTAACCTTTTTGTAAATGGTTCCTCTCAGTATATCCTTGTTCTCTCTGTAGGTCATGTAGACAGCATGAGACAGAGCTGCTGCTGCTGCTGCTGCTGCTGCTGCTTCTTTTTTTTTAGAGAGAGAATTTGCTATAGGGCATGTACACTCAGTGGAGAGACAGAAAGAGACAGAAAGCAAGAAATCACCCCCCAGGGGAATGGCCACACCGCAATCCCTTCTCCTCCCTTCTCCTCCCTTCTCCTCTCATGATCTTGGGCAATGTGCCCAGCGTGAGTTTGAAGCCATTGGGTCTAGGATCGAACCTCAGTCCGCCATACTGGAGTCCAGCAATGTAACCATTATGCCATCTGCTGGTCCCAGAGAGGATCTTTCTTTACCCCTAAACTTTAGGACCCTAATGACAGGGAAAGCCTATCACTTATTACACACAACCTAGGACACTTCTAAAAGCTTAAGGTAATATTAATAAGTAAACAAGTACCAAGGTATAAACTGGACTCCTAGACAAACTGTAATATTCTACAGCTACCCTACTTAAGTATTTATCACTTGCTTCAGTTTTCTGGGCCAGAAATAATCCCAGCAACAGCCTTCTCCCTTCCTTTTTCATTTAATCTCAACCCCTATTACTGTATCCCTTAAAGAAAGGGTCTAATACAGGAATAAGTGAACCCCATTCTCTTTGAATCCTCCCTCTTTCCAACTGTAACATCCTTCTTGGGTCTTTGTCTCCTTTCTCCCAACAGGATGATTATAGTGTTTTCCCTAGGACAGCTAATATCATCCCAGGTACCAACCCAGAGCAGACTCCCTCAGATCATAACTAGGACATGAGACTGAAAAAGAACCCTTCTACTGGGAACGAAGGAAAGAGACTGTTATATGAAGATACTGAGGGTGGGAGCAGACCCTTGGCTTACCTGTTAAGGGAGACAGATCTGACATGGCCTACTGCATTGTTTGAGTCCCAGACCTAGTAATATGAAATACATGCAGGGCATATGCACGTACATGCCTGAAATCCTAACAGGATGGAAAAGTGGAACAGAGGGAATTGTGGCAGCACTATATCACACTGGGGTTAATTTCTTCAACTCCTTGTCTGTCTCTGGTGAGCACACATGTTCTCTGGAAAATTTTAAAGAGAGAAAGAAAGAAAAAGAAATGTAAAATTCTGGTAATGTTCATGACTGATTAAAAAGTCCAGACATGGGCCGCCAGTGGTATGGTGCTTAAGACAGCTAGATCCCACATGGCCAACTGTGCAGTTCGAGTTCCAGACTCAGTGGCTTGAAAACATACCTGTGCATGTGTGTGCAAAATCATGAAAGGAAAATGGAAGAGAAGGGATCGCAGAGTGACTGTCCCCCGTGAGGAAGTGCTTACTCTCTCTCCAGTGAACACACACATCCTCCAGCAAGTTAAAAAATTGTACATACATTCCCTTAGCTCTTTAACTTACACTGGGATTACATTCCAATAAACCCATTGTAAATTGAAAAGATCATAAATAGAAAATAAATCCTTCAACTTCTCATGAAGTTACAGTTTATAATTTTGTACTATAATAAAGGGAAAAATCATTAAGACAAACTATCAGAAGTTGGGGAACACCTGCACATGATACCGTGGACAAAAATATCTGAAAGTAGCAAAAAAAAACAAAAAATGAAATTAAAACTTTAATTTTACTAGTAATCTTTAACAATGATATATGCCAAAGACAATAGTATCTTATATCACACATAATACCTTGCCTATAGTATGTTCTCAGTATATGTTGAAAAGTGAATAAAACTAACTTCAAACTATTTTGTCACACACACATATAACATTGTTTTTTAGTTAGAACAACAACCGTAATAGCTCCATTTAGTAATAACTACAATGAGTTAGATACTATGCACAATACTTCATGTTTTCTCCAGTAATTCCTGTTTACCCAACAGTTCAAGAACTATTATATATCACCAAATTTCTTTACTATATCATCATTCAAATCCCTATGGAAAAGTGTTAAAATTTTACATCTGAATGCTTATGCAGCATAGTTGTCTACAATATTTTGCTTCCAGCCAGGGCTTTCCACAACACATTTATCCCTTTCAAATATATGTCTCAAATAATCCATTAGCCCTTTCTTTTCTTCAATGTTCTAGCCTCATCTACATTACATTTATAGTGTTACTTTTTCACAGCATTGTTGAGATATATTCACAGATTACACAATTTACCGATTTAACGTGTACAATCTAATAGTCATTAGTATGTTCAAAGAGCTGTGCACCTATCACCACAATTAATTTCAGAATATTTCATCCACCCCGAAAAGAAATCCCATAACTACTAGCAGTCATTCCTCTTTTCTCTCCACCTTCCTTCCTCTCCGTTATGTTACGTGAAATAAGCCTGGCATAGAAAGACAAACACTGTATGATCTCACTCATATGTGTAATCTAAAAGAGCTTCTCTCAAAGGAGGAAAAAGTACATGGTAGTTACCAGAGACTAGATGATTGGAGGTAGGAAGGGATGGGAAGATGTTGGTCAAGGATATATAAGTATAACTAAACAGGAGGAATTTTTTAAAAAATTGTCCAAAATGGGCAAAAATATAGGGACAGAAAGGAAGTATAAAGTTCATTTTTGCATTCCAGAGCACTTAAGTATATTTTTAAAATAACTGTACTTAAATTTTTTTTTTGGAGAGGTTTTGCTGTAGGGTACATGCACTCTCCAGAAAGACAGAGAGAGACAGAGAGACAGCGAGAAATCACCCCCCAGGGGGGATGGCCACGCCACAATCCCTTCTCCTCCATTCTCCTCTCAGGATCCTGGGCACGCACACACACACGCCCTGGTGTGAGTTTAAGCCACTGGGTCCGGGACTCGAACGTGGTTGACTACATGGGAGTCCAGCGATATAGTCACTACACCAAGTGCTGGTCCCAACTGTGCTTAAAATAATGAAAATCCCATAAATGAAAAACAAGATAAGCTACTCTTAGTAACAGCATACAAGAAATAATTAAGTTCTATTCTCTGCAGAAGTTATGAAATCAGTGGCCAGCAGGTGGTGTGGTGATTAAGGGCACAGGACTCTCACATGGCCAACCCTGGTTTGAGTCCTGGACCTGGCAGCTTGCCTTCTCACTTTTGCTTGCTCACTCTCTCACACTCTCACTCTGTCCCTCTCTGGTGAAAGAAAGAAAGAAAAGGAAGGAAGGAAGGAAGGGAGGGAGGGAGAAAGGGAAAGGGAAAGGGAAAGGGAAAGGGAAAGGGAAAGGGAAAGGAAAGGAAAGGAAAGGAAAGGAAAGGAAAGGAAAGGAAAGGAAAGGAAAGAAAAGGAAGAAAAATAAAATAATTCTTAAACAAAAAAGGAGTTATGTAATCAGTGACAATGGCACAAGTACATAGAGCTGCAAGTTCATTTTCTTCAAGCCACAGGAGTATCATTTAGTTCTATACAAGCACCTTGGTGTACCAAATTAGATACTAAGAAGTGACTTAGATACTGGAAAGAACACTGTAATGAAAAACACAATTATCCTACTATAATAATGCAGAGTATTTGTAAATTTAAAATAAAGCAAAAACTGCTGACTGTAACCATTTATACTTCTATCACCTAGTTAGAAATAGAAATATTAAATTATGGTGCTATATTACCCAGTCATAATTTTTAAGTTACCTAGTTAATTGTAAAAGTATGGGACAAAACAGAAAAATGAATACTGACTGCCATCTTGTGGATTTTTATCTAATTACAGGGAAAATATTTAAAGCAAACATGTTAGAAAATTGTTAAGAGTTCATTTAAACCCCCATTAAAACCAAGATAACCCTCAGAGAAAGAAATATTATAAAAACAATCATCTCTATCATTTTAGAGCTATAAAAAATCCAAACACACACACACACACAGCTTACAGAGCAACTTAAATAATTTAGAGAAAACAAATTGTGACAGAAAAACAATTTTGCTAGGATCCTAGAAGAAATTAAATCCTGACTTTAAACCAGTAAAATGTTTCTCTGTTCAGAGAATCTAATCTGCTGGTGTGTGTTTTTAAAGCTTGGGTGTACTAACCCATACCTACATGTGTTAGACTTCTTTTTTCTTGCTCCTATGGAGACAAAATCCACTTCTATGGGATGCCTTTCTTAGTTTGTTTTTTTTTTTTTTTTTTTTTTCACTTATTAGCTGTCAGCCAAAATATAAATCAAGAAAAAGAGTACTCAGCAGAATCCATACGTAATGTTCAGAACAAATAATCTATAGAATAGACAACATTCAGTATAATATAAACAATTAGAATGCTAAAAATTCAAAGAAAGTAAAAATAAAATGACAATGAATTTCATTTTTGTCCATCTAATGATAAAAATCAATGCCCAGTAATTGATTTTTGCCAAGACTACAGTATGAATACACTCACCCATTTCTTTTTTCTTTTTCTTCTATCTTTCTTTCTTTCTTTTTTTTTGGAGTGGTTTTTGCTACAGGGCACATGCGCTCGCCTGAAAGACAGAGACAGAGAGACAGAAAGAGAGAAATCATCCTCCAGGGAGATAGCCACGCTGCAATCCCTTCTCCTCCATTCTCCTTTCGGGATCTTGGGCATGCACGCACATGCGCCTGGTGTGAGTTTAAGCCACTGGGTCCAGGACTCAAACCGTGGTCGACTACATGGGAGTTCAGCGACATAGCCATTACACTAATTGCTGGTCCCACACTCATGCATTTCTAGAGGAGAAATAAAGTGATAGAATCTTTCTAGGAGGCAATTTGGCAACATATATGAAAGACTTTAAAAGATTTTACATAGGAGGGGTGATATGGTGGTTAAGGTGCTGGACTCCCACATGGTCACCCATGGTTTGAGTCCCAGACCTGACAGTTGCTTTTCATTTTCCTGCTCTCTCTCTCTGGCCAAATTAATAATAATAATAATAATAATAAATTTCTCTTTAAAAAATAATTTAAAAAATTAACATAGAGATCAGCAGGTTACATGATAGTTAAGGTGTGGGATTCCCACATGGCCTACCATAGTTCAAGTTCCTGACCCAGTGTTTTGAAAACAACAACAAATAATTAAATAAATGTTTAAAAATAATCAGAATGTACACAAGAATTCATGTACAAATATAACTATAGAGCATTAATTATAAGTTAGAAAGAACCTAAATGTCTAACAGTAAAAAAATTATATTCAATAATTCATAGTATGTCTATACAATGTAATATTAGAGTTCAGCCTCACAAAATTTTGTTCTGCCTGGGCAGCCCACATCTGGAGGAAAAATGATAAGCTGGACATCTTCTGAAGAGAGAAAACAAAAGTCTAAAAATTACCTGTTATGAAGATCAGTTGGGGAAAAATTTTAAAGAAGCCCAGGAGACTTCATAGCTGTAAAAAGGGTTACAAAAGCCTCCAGTGGGCTAGCAGGTGGTGTGGTGGTTTAAGTGCTGAACTCCCACATGGCCACGGTCTGAGTCCCAGACCCAGCAGCTTGAAAATCATGTCAGGTGCATGTGCATTCATGCCCCAAATCCTGAAAGGTGAAAGGAAAAGGAGGGATTGCAGTGAAGCCATTAATCCCGGGAGATGAAAGAGAGTGATTTCTCACTTTCCCTCCCTCCCCCTCTCTCTCTCTGGCAATCAGCGCCCAAAATCCTAAGAGGAAAAAAGGAGGAGAAAGGATTGTGGTATGGCCATCCTCCCTGGGGGCTGCTTTCTCACTTTCCTTCTCAATGTCTCTCTCCAGCAAGTGCATGTGCCCTATAGCAAAATATATATATTAAAAGAGAGAGAGAGAGAGAGAGAGAGATAGAGCCTTCACATAATTAAAAGGATTACCACTAAAAAGAGTGGTTCTGGGACCAGCAGTTGGTCTAATGGCTATGTCATTGTACTCCCATGTAGCTGACCATGGTTCGAGTCCTGGACCCAGTGGCTTAAACTCACCCTGGGTGCATGTGCGTGTATACCCAAGATTAGGAGAGGAGAATGAAGGAGAAGGGATTGTGGGATGGCCATCCCCCCTGGGAGGGTGATTTCTCACTTTCTGTCTCTCTGTCTCTATCTTTCTGGGGAGCACATGCATCCTATAGCAAAAAAAAAAAAAAAGAGTGGTTTGAAACTTTTTAATTGTATTTTAGCAGATTATATATAAATATGTATGTATATTTATAAGAATGATATACATTTACTATTGTACTAAATGATATACATTAAATATGCAAATATGTAAACCAAAAAGATAGATTATTTGGAGTCAGGTGGTAGTGTAGTGGTAACACAACTGGATCCACATGGAAAAGATCTTGTCCGGTCCCAAAACATCCCTGAACACACCAAACACACATGCATATGTCCATGATTCAGGATAGCTGAGAATACAGATGGATGGTGGCATAAAGGCCCTTTTGAGGGGAGACCCCTCCCACAGAAGAAATGGATGAATAATTTTTTGTAATTAAAAAAAATTTTTTTTAATTTAAAAAGAAAAGATAATCTCACTAATTTGCCTAAGATGCTTTCACCCCATTTTCAGAAAATCAGAAAGAAGCTGGTGTTTTGTTTTGTTTTGCTTTGTTTCTATTTTGCCATGGAAAGCAGAAATAGATCCAACTGCTAATAAAACTGCTAATAAATACATAAATACACAGATAAATAAAGTTTTTGACCTATTTTATGGAAAAATCTACCAAATAAAGCTGTCCAAGAAAGCTGAAATGGACCCTTATGAAGCAGTAAGCTTATTCTTGTTAGATGAGGACATGAATATATAGGGATAGTGGAAAAGGCTGGTCCTTTACCAGGTTAGAGCTCTATGAGCCTATGAGCCCTTCCACCTCTGAGAGTAATTAATAAATTAGGGAAAGATGGCTCTTTGTAATACTTTGACAATTAATAAGGTAATAGTTATGCCATAAAAAGTTTGAAAGATAGATATGGACTATTTCTGGGTTATAAGTGATTTTTATGTCAGTCTTTATACTTTCCTATATTTTCAAAATGCTCTACAAGCACATATTACTACTTATATAATCATTAAAAAAAAACAGTTTTAAGAAATAAAATCTACAAAACATTCAGACAAGAAGCCATTTTAAAGCTGAGGTGTGTCCTGGTGTGTTCAGGGAAGCCATGCTCTAAACCCATCTCCTAGACTCCCAAAATATTCAGACAAGGTAGGACGACCTCCATCTTCTCTCTGTCTCTGGCTTTCTGTCTCTTTGTCTCATGCTCTCCCTCTCTTTAAATTTTAATTTTTTTTTTTTAATTTTCCAAGCACCTCTTCTTAGCTTGGGCCTTTTTTTTCACTTGTTAATTGCAGAAGCCATTTTAAAGCTGCAGTATGTCCTGGTGTGTTCGTGCGATGCATGGTTTTAATTTTTTTACTCTTTTTTTGGTAGTATTTTTCTAGTTTTTTTTTTTCTTTTTGCTTATATTTTTTAGCCTTACTTTCTTACTCTAAGCTTCACTCTCCACACACTTAATGTCTACATAGGCCTAGGTGCACACTAGCCAAGCATCTGAACACTTTTAGAGTCATTGAAATCCCCAATGCTTATTGAACCTCCTGCTGTAATGTAGAAATTTCTTTATATAAATCTGAACTCCCAATCTTACTGTTGATACTACATTGCTAAGCACTGTGGAGGAGAGTTTTTGTCACAGAAGGACCAGAAACAACCACAGAGGCACAAGAAACATAAGAAACCAAGAAAACATCTCTACCCTAAGGGAAAAGAGCAATCCCTCATCATCCACAGATAGTACAGTAAAATTCATGGAAATGTCTGATACAGACTTCAGAATATTCATAGTGACAAAACTAAATGAGAAGCAAGAGCTTAGATAATGAATTCCAGAAGATGCAGGAGAAAAGAGACTAGTCCCAGGAGATGTTGAAGTTTTTTCATGATCTTAAAGAGGAAATACATATCATAAAAAAGAATCAAATGGAGATGAAGGCTGCCATTTAAGAAATCAAAACCTCCCTCAAAACCTCCCTCAAAAGTATTAAAAGCAGATTAGTCCATGCATAAAATCAAATATTGGATGTGGAAGGCAAAACCTCTGACCTAAGGGGAAAAAAAAATGAGAAAATAACCCCCAAAAATGAGAATACTATATACGAGAAATACTAGACAACATTAAGCTCCCAAACGTCCGGATAATCAGTATCCCAGAAGGTGAGGAAACTAATAAGGGCATTGATAATCTATTCCATGAAATCTTAGAAAGAAAACTTTCCAAATCTAAAGAGGCATTCAAATATCCAGACCCAAGAAATACAAAGGACCCCTAATAGAATCAACCCAAAAAGACTTTCTCCAAGACACATCATAGCCAGATTGGTCAAATCTACAGACAAAGACAAGATATTAAAATTGGCAAGAGAGAAACGTCAGGTTACTTATAAAGGTTATCCCATCAGGCTAACCTCAGACCTCTCATCAGAAACAATGCAAGCAAGGAAAGAATGGGAACATAAATTGAAAGTGTTAAGTGAAAAGCAGTTTCAACCAAGAATACTATATCCAGCAAGATTATCTTTCATATGGAAAGAAAGAATAAAAACATTCTCAGATAAACAAGACCTGAAAGGATATGCCAGTAGCAGACCCACTCTTCAAGAAATTCTGAAAAGAGTGCTCAACCAGGAAAACTGAAGACACATACAGAAATAAGAGAACAAAAGGCAACCAAGAAAATAACCGATTTAATGCTAGCAACAAAAAATACCAATAACAACGTTGAATGCTAACTTCCAGGATTTAAATGGAAAGATTGGACCACAGTAACACTGCATATTCAACAGAAGAAAGTTTGAAATAAGACTGAACTGGCAAAATAGAATTTTATGATTTTTGAGAAAAACATTACTGATTTTTTTTTACTACGCTTTGTTTTCCCAATTTAAACATTTTACTTTCTTTTGAGTTGTTGATGTGTTCAGCAATTTGTTAAAATATTTTTCTTGTTTGTTCCTTTAAATGGAAATATAAACTTTTCTTCTTTCCTGACCCCTCTTGGATTGGAAATATTTGGGAGTATTCTTATTTTGTGACAGAAGGGTTATTTGCCTAAGTTCAATAATGCTTGTTGTATTGAATCAGAAATTGGAAATACTCATTATTGGAGGGGCTTTGACTGGAATGTCATATCTGAAGATTAATCAGGAAATTATGGAACTAAGGTGGATCTCAAGTAAGCCAACAGAAGCTCTTAGAAAGATGGCCTGGCACCATAAATAGTTCTGCCTGGCAGAGAGGATTAGAGAAGATATATGAAAGAATTTATAACATTAAAATAACCTGGACTTTTCCAGCCCAGCATTGTAATCAGTAGAGACTGCAAAAGAACAACTACACCAGAAGATTATTTTGAGAAAGACTTTGAAGGAAGAAAAAAGAGACTGATCTTTGCTAGCAGATGGTGTATCACAGAATACTTGGCAGGCAGGGCTGAATTGAGAAGGTTTGTGTGTGACTAAAGTGCTGGGCATTTGCTTTTCAACAATTTGAGTAGCTGACATGTAAATATATTCTCAAAAATATTTAAAAGCATACCGTTTCTGCTGTTACAGAGTCACAAACAAAATTATATGAAATTATAAGAAATATTTTGAACATTATCTTTAAAATTCAGTATTTTGAAATTTTGAAAGTTGTTTATTAACTGTCAAGAACTATGAGCAAAAAAATTTTTTTTTGATACGTAAAGTAAATGTTGGTGGAAAATGTAAAAATTATAATTTTAAAAAAAGGAAATAAAATCTAAACCATAAGGTCAAATAAGGATAATTAGGGGCCATCAGGTGGTTAAATAATTCACAGTATGTCTATACAATTTAATATTAGAATCTATTCTCACCAATTTATTTTATTTATTTATTTTTTATTTTTTGCCTGAGCAACCCACATGTGGAGGTACACTGCTAAGCTGGACGCCTTTTGAGGAGAGAAAACAAAAGTCTAAAAATGATATGATATGAAAACACTCTGGGCATATGTGGATGTATGTCCAAAATTCTGAGAGGAAAATGAAAGAGAAAGGATAGTGGAATGACTACCACCCTGGGGGATGCTTTCTCACTTTCTCTCTATATATATCTCTTATCTCTTTCTGTTGAATGTACATGTCCTATAGAAAAACTTAAAAAAAAAAAAAAGAAGAAGAAGAAAAAGAAGAAAGAAGAAAGAGAAAATCAGAAACTTTCAGAATGAAATCTTACTCTGTATTATCAAAATACTTTATTTAAGTTTAGTACAAAGCATTCTAGCAGAGGACCAGTCCTATAGTGCAGTGGTTAAGTACTGCACAGAAGAGATCTGATCCCATATGGCTGACCAGTGTTTGTGTCCCAGTGCTGTGGACTTGAAAAATATACCAGATGCACATGAATGCCCAGCATCCTGATGGAATAAAGAAACAGAGGAAGTGGACCAGCCTGTGGCATGGTGGTAAAGGTGGCATGGGCAACTGTGTGGTTCAAGTTCCCAGAAGAAGTGGCTTGAGAAACACATTAGCCATATGTACATGTGTTCCCAAAAAATCCCCAAAATCCCAAAAGGAAGGAGAAATAAAAGGGATTGCAATATGACTATTCCCCATGGGGGGGGGGGGGGGGAGGAGGTGTTTTCTCACTTCCTCTTTTTTTTTTCTTTCTCTCTCCATGAATCCCTACATGAATATATAGGAACAGTGCAATATAAGATAGCTTGTCTCTAGCAAGCACATGTTCCCTCTGGTAAATTTTAAAAGAGAGAGAAAAATAAAGGAAAAAGAACTGTGTTGTGACCAGGCCCTATTTGGAAGATGCTACCTCTCTTTCTGTCTCACTCATATTGTGTCTCTGTCTCTCTTTCTATCTCATGCACATGTATGCACCCTCTGGCACTTGAAAAAAAAAAGTAATTTTTCCATTCCTATTTTCCTGTGTGGGTGACATGGGGGGGGGGGGGGCTTTATTTCTTATGAGAACTTGTGTTCCTCCATTAAGCGTCAAAGGAGGAAGTTTTGTTTAACCTGATGGGACTCCTGCTACCATGAGATCAAGATGTGATGGTCAGAGCAACATGGAAATAAAGGACACCTGGCCAGGTTGGATCACCAAAGACCTCTACCCAACCTATGGTGAGGCAGGAGGGGCTGCTTCAGCCTTCAAGGACTACCACCTAGTTCCTGCAGTCCCAGAGACAGAAGGAGCAACAGGGAAGCAAAGGCTACCCAGCCTAAGCTAATCACAAAGACCCCCACCTGGCCTGCAGTGAGAGAGGAGGGGATGCTACAGCAAAACTGGACTACCACCTTACATTGTACTTGTCCAACTCAGCCTTCAGTCACATTGGGACCAGAAGTATACAGAAATCAAACACCTGAGGACAGCGAGATTCTGGAGGAAATCCCTCCCCACAACCCCTAACCCCAGCAGTAAAAGGAGAAAAACTCCCAACTGAAAATCTGAACTCCCACTGTGGATTCCATACTCTCACCCACATTAGAGGCGGGAATCTGGAACAGAGCTAACTCATACCATGGGGAAGTGCATGAGCACACAACTACAGAAACATACTCTAAAGAAGTAGAAATAACTTAGTATATCACCAGATGACTAAAATTCAAAGCAGAGTCCCAAGAAATAGAAAACCAGGAAATATCTCTCCCCCAAAAGAACATAGTAACTCCTCACCAACAATGAATAAAACATGAGAGAACACAGAAATCTCAGAAAATTAACATTCATCAGAATCCATCGTAACAAAACTCAATGAGGTGCAAGAGAAAACAGCACCAATTCCAGGAGATGAGAAAATCTTTCCATTACTTGGAGGAGGAACTCCATAACAAGATAAATACCCTGAAAAAAAAATCAAACAGAACTTCTGAATATAAAGAATATGATGCAAGAAATCAAACCTCCCTCAAAAGTATTAAGAGCAGATGGGACAAGCAGTTAGTGTAATGGCTATGTCGCTGGACTCCCACGTAGTCGACCACGGTTCGCATCCCGGACCCGGTGGCTTAAACTCATGCCGGCGTGTGTGCGTGCGTGCCCAAGATCCCGAAAGGAGAATGGAGGAGAAGAGACTGCGGCGTGGCCATCTCCCCTGGGGGGTGATTTCTCGCTTTCTCTCTCTCTGTCTGTCTCTGTCTGTCTGGCGAGCGCAAGCGCCCTATAGCAAAAACCTCTCCCCCCCCAAAAAAAGTACTAAGAGCAGATTAGATCATGCAGAAGAAAGAATCTCTGACCTTGAAGACAAAGCCTGTGATTTAGTTCACGCAACTGAAAAGAATGGAAGCATAACCACTAAAAATGAGGACAACATACAGGAAATCCTAGACACCATTAAAATATTAGCAGAGACAGGTGAAGAGACAAGTAAAGGAACTGAAAATCTCTTTCATGATACATTAGCTAAAAATGTTACGAATTTAGAGAGGTATACAGACATCCAAATCCAGGAAATACAAAGGACACTAAATAGATTTAACGTAAGAAGATCCTCTCCAAGGCATTATCACAGCCAAATCAGTAAAAAAAATCAAAGACAAAGGGACCAGCAGTTAGCGTAATGGCTATGTCGCTGGACTCCCACGTAGTCGACCGCGGTTCAAGTCCTGGACCCGGTGGCTTAAACTCACGCCGGGCGCGTGTGCGTGCATGCCCGAGAGAAGAATGGAGGAGAAGGGATTGCGGCATGGCCATCCCCCCAGGGGGTGATTTCTCACTTTCTGTCTCTCTGTCTCTCTCTGTGTGTCTGGCGCATGCGCCCTATGGCAGGGACCTCTCCAAAAAAAAAAAAAAAAATCAAAGACAAAGACAATATCATAAAAAATGGCAAAAGAGAAACACCACGTTACTTACAAAGGTTACCCTATTAAACTAACATCAGACCTCTCAACTTTAACAGTACAGGCAAGGAAAGAATGGAAAGACATATTTAAAACTCTGAAAGAAGAAAAAATGCAGCCAAGAGTACTATACCACCAAGATTATCCTTCAAATGGAAAGGAGAGCACCTCTCCCCACAAGTCTTTGAACTCCCAGGTTTGTTAACTGAGATCTGAAGGATTCCACTCTTCCTTGCCCCCCATGCCATTGGAGTCTCTGGTTCCAGCAATGGTGCAGGGTGAACACCAGTAGGACAGAGCTGCAGAGAGACTGCAGCCCACCTCCCCCCACCCCCTGCATGCCTTTGAACTCCCAGGTGTGTTAACTGGGTTCTGGAGGGTTTCATTTCCAGCCCCCTGCGCCACTGGAGTCTCCAGTTCCAGCAATGGTATAGGGTGAGCTTCAAATGGGACAGAGCTGGAGAGAGACTGTGGGTCACCTACCCCCGCCAGTGACTTTTGGTAAACCTGGTGTCCTTTGAAACTTCATTTTTTACTGGCCCACCCAACATGCTATTGTATCTCTTCCTTGGTCCTGAGACTCTGGGGAGGAACTAAGCACCTCAAGGTGGCTACATACACTATTCTCTGATCGGTAACACAAGGCCCTCTCCAAAGAACACACCAGAGAAGTAGAGTGCATCTTTCCCCCAACACTACAGAATTAACTCCAAAAAATTAGGAAGAAATGTATATTCCATCAGATGACCAGAAACCAGTACAGAGGCACAAGAAAAATGAAAAACAAAGAAAATAACTCTCCCTCAAGGGAAAAGAACAACTTTTCATCATCCACAGACAGAACAATAGAACTTGTATGAATGTCAGATAAATAATTACAAATATTCATACTGATAAAAAGAGAAAAGAGACAATGAACTCCAGAAGATGAGTAAGTCCTTCCACAATTTGGAAGAAGAACTAGAAACCATAAAAACACAGTCAAACAGCACTGTTAGAGATGAAGGCTGTAATACAGGAAATCAAAACCTCCCTCAAAAGATTAAAGCAGATTTGGGACCAGCAGTTAGCGTAATGGCTATGTCACTGGACTCCCACGTAGTCGACCGCAGTTCGAGTCCCGGACCCGGCGGCTTAAACTCACGCCGGGCGCGTGTGCGTGCGTGCCCAAGATCCCGAGAGGAGAATGGAGGAGAAGGGATTGCGGCGTGGCCATCCCCCCTGGGGGGTGATTTCCTGCTTTCTATCTCTCTGTCTCTCTCTGTCTGTCTGGCGAGCGCACGCGCCCTATAGCAAAAACCTCTCCAAAAAAAAAAAAAAAGAAAAAAAGAAAAAAAGAAAAAAAAAAAAGATTAAAGCAGATTAGATCATGCGAAAAGATCAAATCTCGTATCTAGAAAGAAAACCCTCTGACCCAGAAAAAAAAAAAAAATCACCAAAATGAATGAAGAAAATAACCCTCCCCCAAAATGAGGGTAATATACAGGAAATAATAGATAACTATTAAACATACAAATAATTGGTATCCTAGAAGGTGAGGAATAAAAGAGAATGAAGTAAACAAACAGGGGAAGAAGTAGTGAAATTATTTCTATTTGAAGATGACATAATTATATACATGGAAAACCCAAAGGAATCCACGATAAAACTATGGGAAATGATAAATAAATACAGTAAAGTGGCAGGATACAAAATCAACATACAAAACTATATAGAATATCTCTACACTAACAATGAGCAGACTGAGGTAGAACTGAAGGAAGCAATACCATTTACAATAACCAGAAAAAGTACAAGATACCTAGGAAAAAACCTAACCAAAGGAGTCAAACACCTCTATAAGGAAAAATATGAAAATCTAAAAAATGAATTTGAAAATGACTCAAAAAAGTGGAAGGTCATCCCATGTTCCTGGATTAGAAGAATTAATATAATCAAAATGTCAATTCCACCCAAACTAATCTACATTTTTAATGCAGTCCCAATCCAATTACCAGAGACATTCTTTACAGATTTAGAAAAAAACAATCAGAATTTGTCTGGAATCATAAAGATTCTGTACTGTCAAAGCAATTCTGCACAAAAAGAGTGGAGTAGGAGACATCTCACTCTCTGACCCCAAAATATTGTACAAAGCTGTGATAATCAAGACAACATGGTACTGGCACAAAAACAGGCATATAAAACAATGGAACGGAATAGAAACCCCAGAAATAAACCCCCAAACCTACAGTCAACTGATTTTTGACAAAGGGCACCAGTCAATCCAGTGGAGAAAGAAAACCTCTTTAGTAAATGGTGCTGGAAAAACTGGGTATCAACCTGAAAAAAGATGAAACTGAACCCCTTTATCTCACCATTAACAAAAAGTAACTCAAAATGGATCAAAGATCTAAACCTAAGACCTCAAACTACAAAACTACTGGTGGAAAATACCAGGGAAACTCTTAGAGACATAGGAGTAGGCAAAGACTTCTTGAACAAGACTCCCAAAGCACAGCCAATAATCAAAAAAATACACAAGTGGGATTATATTAAATTAAAAAGTTTCTGCACAGAAAACAAAACAATAACTAGAGTGAATTGGCAACCTCAGAATGGGAGAATATATTTGCAAACTATACCTCAGATAAGGGACTGATAACAGGATATACAGGGAACTCAAACAGCTTACCCTCCCCCCCCAAAAAAAAAACCAGTCAACCCAGTTAAAAGATGAGCAAATGAGCTAAACAAACAACTCTCTAAGGAAGACATACAAATGGCTAAAAAGCATATAGAAAAAATTCTCAACATCCTTCATTATAAGAGAGATGCAAATCAAAACTACAGTAAGATACCATCTAACCGCAGTCAGAATGGCTAAGATTAAAAAAGTAATGATAAGTGCTAATGATGCTGTGCTGAAAAGGAAACTCTCCTACACTGTTGGTGGGAATATAAATTAGTACAGTCACTGTGGAGAACAATAAGGAGGTTCCTCAAAGACCTATAAGTAGAACTACCATATGATTCAGTAATTTCACTCATGGGTGTCTACCGAAAGGACAGGAAAACATTCAGTAGGAAAAATGCTTGCACAGTCATATTTATTGCAGTATTATTCACGACTGCTAAGACATGAAACCAACCCAAATGTCCACAACAGATAAATGGATTGAAAAAGTATGGAACATATACACTATGAAATGGTACTCAGTCATCAGAAACGAGACTTGGGCCGGCCAGTGGTATGGTGGTTGGAGCACTGCACTCCCACATGGCCTACTGCAGTTCGAGTCCCAGACCTAGAGGCTTGCTTTCTTACTTTCTCTCTCTCTCTCTCTCTCTCTCTCTCTCTCTCTCTCTCTCTCTCTCTCTCTCCCCCCTCCCTCCCTCCCTCCCCCCACCGCCCCCCCAGCAAATTAAAATTAATTAATTAATTAAGTTAAATAAACTAATTCTTTAAAAAACAAATAAACGAACAAAGCAATGAGATCCTGGCATTTGATAGAAAGTGGACAAATACGGAAGACGACTGCTAAGTGAAGCAAGTCAGGCAATGAAAGAGAGGCGCTGTATGTCCCCAGTCAATATATACCAAATGTCAGCACTCTATGGCAGAAACTGAATGATTGGAATGTATAAAAGCATAGCAAGCACTGATGATACTGGAGACAGTGAGGGAGAAGGAAATGGGGAAGGGTGAGAGGGAGGGAATCAAGGAGAATAAAGAAGCAAACATTTAAGGGATCCAAAGTGGAAAAAAAATCTATTGTTCATAGTATTTATGGTAATGCCTTTGACTGGCTGATATGCAGTGAATTTATGATGGGAAAATTCATTTGGTATATGATATAATGATACACAGTGATTAAATGTACAAAATTTAAAAAAAAAATGGGAAGGAGAAGTAAAGAATTATATACTACCTATTTCCCATCTTTAGTTTCTCAGAAGAGTTAAGGGTTAAATTTTTGCATACCTCTATGATACTCCTTCCCATTTTCTCTCTTGACTTAACCAAAGTGTTAAGCATGATTATCACAACCATTGTATTTTTCAGTAAACCATAAATAAGATTTAAAAAAGAGAGTTTTGTAAGTGAAAGTATCTACATGCTAAAAATTGAGATTCAATTATTTTACAGACAAGCAAGTTTAAGTACAAATTCACCTATTATTTAGTAAACAGTTGTCTCAACAGGTTTCATATTGCATTTATGATTATTCATTGTATAAAACCAGGTAACAGAAGAAAAGTCCAAAATGTTACAAGTAGCTGAGTCTTTCTTTGGAATGAGTTTAAAGAAGGCTAAGGTCTGGCAGGTGGTGTGGTGGTTAAGGCATTGGACTCCCACATGGCTGGGTTTAAGTCCTGGACCTGGAGGTTTTCTTGCTCTCTCTCTCTCTCTCTTTCTCATATCAAGTTAAAATAATAAATAAAATTAAATTAAAAGTATTTTAAAAATAAAGATGGATAACATTAAGAACTTTTTAAAGCCTATAAATAATCAAATCATTCGTTTTATCATGTCTTCACTTATAAACACTTCTTTCCAATTTTGTCTTTTTTTTTTTTTTTTTTTTGCTTTTCTGAGGACTTCATTTTTTCAGATTATTATTTATGCTCATTATTTTTTTAAACATTCAATCACTATATATCATTTGGCTTGTATAAATAATTAACCCAACATGAAATACTCCTCAGGTCAGTCCAGTTGAGAATACTATATATGTTATCATCAACAGGGAATAAACCATTTCTGTGTTCCACTGATGTCATGCCTCTCTATTCGTTCTCTTGTTATCCTTCTCTATACTCTTCCCTTCTCTCCCTTGCTCCCCCTGGTTCACCACACTGTCTTCAGCAACCATAACTATTTTCACTGCTTTCATGCCCTCCAATATTCCGATTTTTACCGTAAAGTGTGGATAGTCAGTATATATTCAGTGAATACATACAATATCTTTCTTTCATATCCTGGCTTGCTTCACTCAGCAAGAGACCCTCCATATTTGACCACTTTCTATGAAATACTAGGATCTTGATGTTTTTAATGGCTAAGTAGTATTCCATAGAGTATATGTGCCACACTTTTTTCATCCATTCATCTGTTTGTGGACATCTGGGTTGGTTCTGTGTCTTGGCAATCATGAATAATGCTGCAATAAACATTGATGTACAAGCACTTTTCCAACTGAGCATTCTCCTGTCCTTGTGGGTAGATATCCAGAAGTGGGACTGCTGGATCAAATGGTAGTTCTATTTGTAGATCTTTGAGGAACCTCTATATTGTATTCTACAATGGCTAAAACAGTTTTACATTCCCACCAACGGTGTAGGAGAGTACCCCTTTCACCATATCCCTGCCAACATTCATCACTTTTTGTATTTTTAATCTTTCCCATTCTGACAGGTTACAGTGTCTCATTGTGGTTTTAACCTGCATCTCCCGGGACCAGCAGTTAGCGTAATGGCTATGTCGCTGGACTCCCACATAGTCAACCACGGTTCGCGTCCTGGACCCGGTGGCTTAAAACTCACGCTGGGTGCGTGTGTGCGTGCCCAAGATCCCGAGAGGAGAATCGAGGAGAAGGAACTGCGGCGTGGCCATCCCCCCTGGGGGGGTGATTTCTCACTTTCTATCTCTCTGTCTTTGTCTTTCTGGCGAGCGCACGCGCCCTATAGCAAAAACCTCTAAAAACTAAAAAAAATTGAAAAATAAATCTGCATCTCCCTTATGATGAGGGATGTTAAGCATTTCCTCATATGCTTTTTGGCTGTTCATTTGTCTTCATTAGAGAGATTTTCATTCAGCTCTTTTTCACATCTTTTAATTGGGTTAATCTTTTTTTTTTTTTTTTTTTACTTTTTGAGTAAGTCACTTGAGTTCCCTGTGTATTCTGGTTATCAGTCCCTTGTCTGAGGTATATTTTACAAAAATATTCTCCCATTCTAAGGGTTGTCAATTCACACTTGTTACTATGTCCTTTGCTGTGCAGAAACTTCTTAATCTGATATAATTCCACTTGTCTGTTTTAGGGATTATTGCCTGTGCTTTGGGAGTCTTATTTAAGAAGTCTTTCCCTTCCTGAATTTGATGACTTACATCTTTATGCATAGTACAGTACTGTGGTCTTACAAGAAAGTAAGTGAGAGAATGTGTGTTGAGTGAAAGTTTTCTTTTTCTGTCTCTTCCTAATGAGCTATTGTTATGTACAATTTTTCCTGTCTTTCACTGAACTGATGATGGATACTACAGATTTTTCCAGATTATAAACCCTCATCTCCCACAATCTTCTACATGGAAATTACTTTTTCTCATTGACTACGTTAAGATTGTCTTTGTTTTCGATTCTGCAAACTAGCCATTTTGGGGAAACAGAAATCAAGATTTCCCACTGATAATTTGGCCTCCAGCACACAAAACTCACGTGGAGAGGCAAAGGGAACAGGCCTTCTTGAAGACAGCTTCATGGATCCTGCGAACTAGCCATTTTGGGGAAACAGAAATCAAGATTTCCCACTGATAATTCGGCCTCCAGCACACAAAACTCGCGTGGTAGGAAGACCCCTTTCAGGCCTCCTGTCTCTGTACCTGTCTTTGTCTATCTCTACCTCTGTCTCTGTCTTCTCATTTTTTTTTAATTTTTGCTTTTTAAAATTTCGTGCAGTGCACTTGCGCACCGCACGGTTTTCCAATTTTTGTTTTTTACTGAAATTTTTTTAAATATTAATTTTTTTAGTTTTATTGAAAAGTTATTATCTTCATTTTTTTCTTCTCTATTTCTGTTTCTTGTTTGTTTTTTTCTGTTGTTGCTGTTGTTTCTCTCTTTCTGTTTCCTTTTCTGCATGCTCCTCGACGCTCAGATTGAACTTCCAAGTTTGGGAAGAAACCAACCATCAACCAGATGACTAGGAATCGCTGTAGGACCACAAGAAATGTGGGAAAGCAGGAAAATACCTCTCCCATAAGGGAAAAGGATAACTCCTCTTCATCCACACACAGTTCAATGGAAATCATGGAAATGTCTGATAAAGAATTCAGAACATTCATAATGGCAAAGCTAACAGAGATGGAAGAGAAGAGAGACAATGAACTGCTGAAGAGGAAAGAGAAAGAAGTTGTCGAGTTCCAGGAGGTGAGGAAATTCATGTAAGATCTATAAGAGGAATTTCACACTTTACAAAAGAATCAGATGGAACTGTTAGAGATGAAGACTATAATACAGGAAGTCAAAATCTCCCTTCAAATTATTAAAAGCAGGCTAGATCATATAGAAAATAGAATTTAAGATGTAGAAGAGAAACTTGCTAGCCTAGAAAAATCCACCATGAAGACTGAGAAAATGGCCCAAAAATTTGAGACTAATATACGAGAAATACTAGATACCATCAAACGTCCAAACATCCAGATAATAGGCATCCCAGAAGGTGAAGAGACTCATAAGGGCATTGATAATGTATTCCATGAGATCCTGCAAGAAAACTTTCCAAACCTAGAGAGGCACTCAAAGATTCAGTCCCAAGAAATACAGAGGACCCCAAATAGAATCAACCCAAGAAAATCTTCTCCAAGATACATTATAGCCAGATTGACCAAAACCACACACAAAGACAAGATACTAAGATTGGCAAGAGAAAACTGATAAGTTACCTACAAAGGGTATCCCATCAGACTAACAGCATATCTCTCATTGGAAACAATGCGAGCAAGGAAAGAATGGGAAAATATATTCAAAGTGTTAAGGGAAAAGCAATTTCAACCGAGAATACTGTACCCAGCAAGAGTATCGTTCATTTGGGAAGAAAACACACGAACATTCCCAGATAAACAAAACCTGAAAGACTTTACTAGCACCAAACCATCTCCAAGAAGTTCTTAAGGGAGTGCTATGTCAGTAAAATTAAATGCAGACACACAGAAATAAGAGTTCAAAAACTAAGAAAATGGGCAAATTAATTGTAGGGACAATGTCTGGAGATGAATATTATATCCCAGAATTCAATCTGGAAGACCGAACCACAACAGAAGAAAGATTAAGTACATGAGACTGAACTGATGAAACAACATTCTGTGACTTAACTAAAATATTGCTGCTTTTCTTCTAAGCTTTGTTGTCTGGTTTTAAAGGATTTTTGTCCTGTCTTTTTGTCCTGTCTTGAGCTGTTGATAGGTTCATGTACCTACTATTTGAACAGAATACTAACCTGTTTCTAGGCTTTAAGTTTCAAGGAAATATCATTACCAATTCAAAACTGCTTTTCTTGAAATTACCAGCTGAACTCGCTATTGAAAGTAGTTAGATTACCTATGATATTGTGTGATCAACAAAATGTTGGGGGAAAAGGAATTAAAGACAACTGTATATAGCAGAGATAAGAGAGTGGGAAAGGGCAGAGGGTCAAACATGGGGTAAAGAACATATATATATATATATATATATATATATATATATACACATATATATGAAAGTAGAAATTGAATATTATTGATGATAACATGCATGATTAAGCCACTATGCAGTTTATTCTAGATGGGAAACCACATTTAGTCTGTTGTGATGATGCTCAGGGAATGAATGTTAAGTAATTTAAAAAAAAAGTTTCAGGAGAAAAAAAAACAGTAAAACTGTTCATATCGAAATTTTAAAAAAAATGCATATTTGATGACTGCAGTAAGCTATATAGCCCCAGCTAGGTACTACTTTATAGTATGTTCATTCTACTCACTGAGGTTTATGCCTAAAGTCAGACTTGGGCTCATGTATAGGTATATATCAGCTGTGCTAGCTATTGGAAATATTTAGACTAATTAAGTTCATTAGCAAATCAATTAAATGGGGGGGAAGGCACAGAAAGCAACCATGGATACCAGAGACAATGTGGGAGGAGGGTGAGACATGTCAGAGGGTGAGGGATAGGGAATCAAGGATGGCAAAACATAAAAACAAAGTATACAAGACATAAGAAATGGAAAATTATTGGCTGATAACATGTATGTTGTTGATGTGCTTGATTGAGCCAATATACAGTGTATTTTGGATGGAAAGTTCATTTGTATGCTGTAATGATTTATAGTGAATTAATGTAAAAAATAAAGAAGAAAAAAATAGATTATCTTTGTTTTCAAAAATCCTCATTTATTCCTAAGACCTTCTGTTGCCTGATTGCTAATTACCTTGTTTTTCTTTATAACTGTATTTCACAGTGAAGAACATCATTGGCAATTTAATATATACTTCCTAAATAATCAGTAGAGTGAATTTTAAATTTGCACAACATAATGTAATGTTGTATGTTGAAAGTGGTGGATATATTTATATCCTGTGTTTGTTTAATACATATCGTATACATACTTTTAAAAATCATACTGTATCCTACAGAGATGTATAATGATTATATATATAAATCAGAAATTACTATTTAAAAAAAGAAAAAATGAAAGTTCTACAAGAAATAATGCTGTGGGACCAGCAGATGGTGTAATGGTTATGTCACTAGATTCCCATGTAGTCAACCACGTTTCAAATCCTGGACTTAATGGCTTAAAACTCACTCTGCATGTGTGTGCATGCGTGCCCAAAATCCCCAGAGAACTAAGAAGGGATTGTGGTGTGTCCATCTTCCCTAGGGGGTGATTCCTTGCTTTCTATCTCTCAATCTCTCTGGCGAGCACATATGCCCTATAGTAAAAATCTCTCTTTAAAAAAATGCTGTTAATGTCAATAGTAGTTTGATGTTTAAAATCTAGCTTGACATTTTTATTCTTTTGTCTATTGTATAACCCATTTTAGTGTATCAAAAATTTGTATGGAAAAATATCAGAAGTCATTTTCTTTCAAAGGAAATTTACCAAAGACTACACCATGAGACTACACTATGAGACTACTTTAAAAGCTTAAGAATGCAGGTTTTAGAATCTGAAAAATTTGAATTCAAGTCCCAGTTCTGCCATAAACTATTAATAGTTGTTTGAGAGTGCACAAGTTACTTACTTAAACTCTTTGTTCTATAGTTTCCTCGTTTGTAAAATGGTGATGATGATGATGATGACGACAATGACGACAATGATGATATATCTATATCCAAAGGATCAGTTTAACAAATAATGCAAGTAAAAGGACTAGCACATAGTAAACATCAGCCAAAAATAAAAAAAAAAATTTAAGCTCTCCCTCTCTGTCTCTCCACAGACTGCTCCTTTGGCTGCAGCAGCCTGGTACATCTGAAGGCACCTGGCGGGCAAGGGGGCACACTGCCCCCACTGACTCCCTTCCAAACCCCCAGTCCAGGATCCACCCAGACCCCTAGGCAGGTAGAAAGTTCCTCCATTTTTTTTTTTCTTCTCTACTGTCCCCCATTCTTCTGTAAATTTCTCCCTCTCTGTCTCTCCACAGACTGCGCCTTTGGCTGCAGCAGCCTGGTACATCTGAAGGCACCTGGCGGGAAAGAGGGCACGCTGCCCCCACTGACTCCCTTCCAGAACCCCAGTCCAGGATCCACCCAGACCCCTAGACTGCGCCTTTGGCTGCAGCAGCCTGGTACATCTGAAGGCACCTGGCAGGCAAGGAGGAACACTGCCCCCACTGACTCCCTTCCAGACCTCCAGTCCAGGATCCACTCAGACCCCTAGGCAGGTTGAAAGTTCCTCCATTTTTTTTCCTTCTTTACTGTCCCCCATTCTTCTGTAAATTTCTCCCTCTCTGTCTCTCCACAGACTGCACCTTTGGCTGCAGCAGCCTGGTACATCTGAAGGCACTTGGCGGGCAAGGGGGCACGCTGCTCCCACTGACTCCCTTCCAGACCCCCAGTCCAGGATCCACCCAGACCCCTAGGCATGTAGAAAGTTCCTCCATTTTTTTTTTCTTCTTTACTGTCCCCCATTCTTCTGTAAATTTCTCCCTCTCTGTCTCTCCACAGACTGTGCCTTTGGCAGTCGGTGCGCAACTTTTTCTTTATTTCCCTCTCTCCTCCTCTCTTTTCTTTTATATTATCTTCTCTTTTTCTTCTTCCATCTTGCCAGAGGGACTAGCTAGGTCTAGAATTAGAGATCTGAATTTTTCTAGTCATATAAGTTATATTGCTTCCTCCCTTATACAGAACCAACTGTGAAAAACAAGATTCTGCTCGTCAGACACCTACCTGATTATAGTATCTTTTTTGAGACCACATTACTAAAAACAACAGAACAGAGACTTCGGCAGACATCAATTCCCAACAAAAGGGAAAGACACTCCTAGCCAGTGAAACATTCGCCTAACAGGTACTTAAAAGTTAGTACATCTTCCAATGGCTAGAAGTAGAAGAAGAGCCACCGGTATGAATAAACAAGGAAATATATCTCCATCAAAGGTACAGAGTGGAACCAGCAGTTAGCGTAATGGCTATGTCGCTGGACTCCCACGTAGTCGACCGCGGTTCGAGTACCGGACCCGGCGGCTTAAACTCACGCCGGGCGCGTGTGCGTGCGTGCCCAAGATCCCGAGAGGAGAATGGAGGAGAAGGGATTGCGGCGTGGCCATCCCCCCTGGGGGGTGATTTCCTGCTTTCTATCTCTCTGTCTCTCTCTGTCTGTCTGGCGAGCGCACGCGCCCTATAGCAAAAACCTCTCAAAAAAAAAAAAAAAAAAAAAAAAAAAAAAGGTACAGAGTGACTCCTCTCCATCTTCAGGGCTAATAGACAATGTTACCAAGATGTCAGACAAAGAATTTCAAACATTTATGGTGAACAAATTCTTTGAGTTGGAACAGAAAAGAGACAACGAACTACAGGAGATGAGAAAGTCATTCCAAGGTACGAAAGAAGAAATGGACACTCTGAGAAAGAACCAGATGGAGCTATTAGAGATAAAGTCTGGAATAGAGGAAATCAAAAACTCCCTTGAAAGTATTAAAAGTCGAATAGATCATGCTGAAGATCGAATCTCTGGTATAGAAGGTAAAACCTCTGACCTAGAAAGAAACACGAAAAAGATACAGAAAATAACTAAAAAACAGGAGGATAATATACGAGAAATACTAGATTCCATAAGACGTCCAAATATCAGAATAATTGGCATCCCAGAAGGTGAAGAAACCAATAACGGCATGGAAAATCTATTCCAAGAAATCCTGGAAGAAAATTTCCCGAGTCTAGAGAGGCACTCAAGCATCAAGATCCAAGAAATATAAAGGACCCCAGTTAGAATCAACCCCAGAAGATCTTCCCGAAGGCACATCGTAGCCAGACTATCCGAGACCACAGATAAAGACATGATACTAAAACTGTCAAGAGAGAAACAAGAAGTGACATACAAAGGTCATCCCATCAGGCTAACTCCGGACCTCTCAACGAAAACAATGCAAGCAAGGAAAGAATGGGAAGATGTATTGAAAGTGCTAAGAGAGAAACAATTTCAACTAAGATTATTGTATCCTGCAAGATTATTCTTCATATAGGAAAAAAAGATTAAAATCTTCTCAAACAAGACCTGAAAGAATTTGCCAGCACCAGACCAGCTCTTCAAGAAACCCTGAAGAAAGTACTGTTCCAGGAAAACTAAAGAACTAACAGACAGAAACAAAGGAATAAAAGGCTGCTGTGACAATGGCCAACTTAAACGTCGGGACGGATCCAGTTACATCGATAATAACATTGAATGTGAATGGATTAAATTCCCCAATCAAGAGACACAGACTGGCTGAATGGATAAAAAAAAAAAACAGAGACCCTGTATCTGTTGCCTACAGGAAACCCACCTCAACGATAAAGACATACACAGACTGAAAATGAAGGGTTGGAAAAAAGTTTTCCATGCAATAGGGAACCAAAAAAAAGCTGGAGTTGCGATACTAATTTCTGACAATATAACCTTTAAAACAAAAACTGTTCAAAGAGATAAAGAAGGGCACTATATTGTAGTAAAAGGATCAATAGATCAAGAAGATATAACTCTTATAAATATCTATGCGCCCAACATAGGAGCACCCAAATATGTGAAGGAAAGATTGTTAGATCTAAAAGGGGAGATAGACTGCAATACACTAATTGTTGGAGACCTCAACACTGCACTATCCCCTCAGGACAGATCATCTAGACAAAAAATAGATAAAGAGATAAAGGATCTGAACAATACCATAAATCAAATGGACTTAACAGACAAGGATAGAACTTTCCATCAAAAAACCACAAGATACACTTTTTTCTCACCCCTACATGGAACCTTTTCGAAGACTGACCACATCGTAGGGCACAAAGCAAGCCTCTACAGATTCAAAGGCATAGAAACTATTCCCAGCATCTTCTCTGACCATGATGGAATTAAACTTGAGTTTAATTTCAAGAGAAATCCTCAAAAATGCTCATATACATGGAAACTAAATAACTTACTACTAAATGACTCCACAACTACTGATGAAATAAAGTCTGAAATAAAAAGATTCATGGAAGCTAATGACAATGAGGACACGAGTTTCCATAATCTTTGAGATACTGCAAAAGCAGTCATAAGAGGGAAGTTTATAGCAATTAGTGCTCATAAGAGGAAGATGGAAAGAAGGCAAATGGATCATTTAACATCGTGCCTCAGAGAATTGGAGAAGCAACAGCAAAATGATTCAAAAAACCCCAGGAGAAAGGAAATAATAAAGATCCGAGCAGAAATAAATTAAATAGAAAATAAGCGAACTATACAGAAAATAAATGTAAGTAAAAGCTGGTTCTTTGAATAGATAAACAAAATTGATACACCACTAGTGAGACTTATTAAGAAGAAGAGAGAAAGGAACCAGGTGAATCAAATCTGCAGTGAAGCAGGAAATATAAGAACAGACAAAGTAGAAATACAGAACATAATTAGAGGATATTATGAACAACTATATGCCAAGAAACAAGACAATCTGGACGAGATGGACAAATTCCTAGACACATATAATCTACAAAGATTGAGCCAGGAGGATATAGAAAGCCTAAATAGGCCCATAACAAGCCAGGAGATTGAATCAGTAATAAATAACCTTCCAACAAAGAAAAGCCCTGGCCCTGATGGATTCAGCTCTAAGTTCTATAAAACTTTCAAAGAAGAGTTAACCCCCATTCTGCTCAAGTTATTTCTAAAGATCCAAAAGGGTGAATCTCTCCCGAATTCATTCTATGAAACCTCCATCACCCTTATCCTCAAAAAAGATAAGGACAGGACAAAGAAGGAAAACTATAGACCAATATCTCTGATGAATACAGACTCAAAGATTCTCAACAAGATACTAGCAAACCGTATCCAACAACTTATAAAAAAGATTATACATCATGATCAGGTAGGCTTTATTCCAAGAATGCAAGGTTGGTTCAACATATGCAAAATCATAAATGTGGAAAAATGTAAAAATAAATAAATGAAAGAAAGAAAAAAAATCTCACATTAAAAGTCTATTTACCACACACACAAAAAAAGTAATACACCATATTAACAGTAAAAAAGACAAAAACCATATGCTCATATCGATTGATGCAGAAAAAGCATTTGATAAGATACAACATCCCTTTATGTTCAAGACGCTCAGCAAAATTGGCATACAAGGGTCATTTCTCAACACAATAAAAGCTATCTATGAAAAACCCATCGCAAATATCATCCTGAATGGAGAAAAGCTGAAAGCTTTCCCGCTAAAAACGGGTACGAGACAAGGATGCCCACTTTCTCTACTCCTTTTCAATATAGTACTGGATGTCCTTGCCAACACAATCAGAAAAGAGGAAAAAATTAAAGGCATCCAAATAGGAAAAGAAGAGGTGAAACTCTCTATTCACAGATGACATGATTTTGTACATAGGAGACCCAATGATTTCCATGAAGAAATTTCTGGAAGTAATGCACGAATACAGTAAAGTTGCAGGATACAAAATTAATATACAGAAATCTATAGCATTTCTTTATGCAAATGACAGGCAGACTGATATAGAACTGAAAAAAGTTGTTCCATTTACCATAGCCACAAAAAGTATAAGATACTTAGGAAAAAATCTAACCAAAGAAGCTAAAGACCTCCACAAGGAAAACTATGAAAAGCTAAAAAAAGAAATTGAAAATGACACAAAAAAGTAGAGGGACATCCCATGTTCATGGATTGGAAGAATTAATATAACCAAAATGGTAATTCTACCCAAATTAATCTACCTATTTAATGCAATGCCAATCAAAGTACCAGACACATTCTTCACAGATTTAGAAAAGACAATCATAAAATTCGTCTGGAATAATAAAAGACTCCGCATTGCCAGAGCAATTCTACAAAAGAAGAGTGGAGTGGGTGGTATCTCATTCCCTGACCCAGAAATATACTACAAAGCTGTGGTAATCAAAACAGCATGGTATTGGCACAGGAACAGACATGTGGACCAATGGAACAGAATTGAGTTCACAGGAATAAATTCCCAATCATTCAGTCAACTGATTTTTGACAAGGGGTACCAGTCAATCCAGTGGGAAAAGGAAAATATCTTCAGCAAATGGTCCTGGAAAAGCTGGATTTTCAAGTGTAGAAAGATGAATCTGAAGCCTTACCTCTCACCTTTGACAAAAATCAAGTCAAGGTGGATCAAGGATCTAAATCTAAGACCCCAAGCTACTAAACTGCTTCTAGAAAACACTGGGGAAACTCTGGGAGACATTGGGGTAGGGAAAGACTTCTTACATAAGACCCCTAAAGCACAATCGATAATCCCCAAAATAGACAAGTGGGACTACATCAGACAGAAGTTTCTGCATGGCAAAAGACACAGTAATTAGTGTGAATCGAAAGCCCTCAGAATGGGAAAATATTTTTGTAAACTATGCATCAGATAAGGGATTGATAACCAGAATACATAAGGAACTAAAGAAGCTGTTTGGAAAAAAAGATGATGAACCCTATTAAAAGATGGGAGAAGGAGTTGAAAAGAACACTCACTAAAGATGACATACGAATAGCCAGAAGGCATATGAAAAAATGCTCAACATCCCTCATCGTAAGGGAAATGCAAATCAAAACAACAATGAAGGGAATCAGCAGTTAGCGTAATGGCTATGTCATTGTACTCCCACGTAGTCCACCGTGGTTCGAGTCCTGGACCCGGTGGCTTAAAACTCACACCGGGCGCATGTGCGTGCGTGCTCAAGATCCCGAGAGGAGAATGGAGGAGAACGGATTGTGGCGTGACCATCCCCCCTGGGGGGTGATTTCTCGCTTTCTGTCTCTATGTCTCTGTCTGTCTGGCGAGCGCACGCGCCCTATAGCGAAAACCTCTCCAAAAAAAACCAACAATGAGATACCACCTAACCCCAGTCAGAATCTCTAAGATTAAAAAAACAAAGAATGATAAGTGTTGGCAGGGATGTGGTGAAAGGGGAACTCTCTTACACTGCTGGTGGGAATGTAAATTAGTCCAACCACTATGGAGAACAATCTGGAGATTCCTCAAAAATCTACAAATAGAACTGCCATATGATCCAGCAATCCCATTTCTTGGCATCTACCCAAAGGACAGAAGAATTTCTCATTGGAAGAGTGCTTGCACATCAATGTTTATTGCGGCACTTTTCACGATTGCTAAGACATGGAACCAATCCAAATGCCCCCATACAGCTGAATGGATTGAAAAACTGTGGCACATATACTCTATGGAATACTATTCAGCCATTAAGAACAACAAAACCCTGGTTTTTGACAGAAAGTGGAAGAATATGGAAGACTTACTGCTGAGTGAAGCAAGCCAGGCTATGAAGGAGAGACACTGTATGTCCCCACTTAATATATACCTAATGTCTGCACTCTATAACTGAAACTGACGGGCTAAAGGATGTACAAACACAAGAGATGGATGTGAATGCCAGATGTGGTGTGTGTGGAGGAGTGGGGCCTGGGGAAGAATATTTGGAGGAGGGATACGAAGACAGCATTGTTGAGACAGGGAGGTAGTGTTGTTATATTTTGATCAACTCGACCAGGGAGAAATGTTCATATACTGAAATGATCACCTTGTAAGCTAAATAATGTGATGAATGTATTAAAAATGTAAAATAAATAAATAAATAAATAAATAAATAAATAAATAAATAAATAAATTTCTTGTCAGACTGGGAAAAAAAAGAATTTAAAAAATAAATTTAAATTAAAAAAGAAATAATTTCCCTTCTATCCTGGTATATTTAATATGATTTAATTTATAAAACTTTGATTGGTCTACTGCTTATCATAAATACTGGCAAGGCATACCTACCAGTATACTTTGTAAAACTAATCTACGGTCAAGGACCTTAGGCCAATTGGTACTTCTCAAACTTCAGTAGGTATACGAATCACCTGGGGACCTTGGTAAAATGCATTCTGATTGAATAAGCTCATTGTAATGCCTGAGATAGTGCAGTTCTTACAAACTCCAGGTAATGCCAATGCTGCTGGTCCATCTCGCAAACTTTAAATAATGACACTCAATTACATAGAAGTTAAAGTTATTCACTAAGCTATTCAAAAAATGACAGGTGAGGGGCCAGCAGCTAGCCAGCAATGGTTAAGGTACTGGACTCCCACATGGCCGACCACAGTTTGAATGCCCGACCTTAACGGCTTGAAAAACACTAAGCGCGTATGCGTGCACGCTCACAACTCCAAGAGAAGAATGTAGGACAAGGGATGTGGTGTGGCCATCCCCCCCAGGGGATGATTTCTCATTTTCCTCCATATTGTCTCTTTTACTCTCTCTCATGAACACATGTGCCCCATGGCAAAAACCTTAAAAGAAGAAAACATGGCAGGTGTACCAGCAGTACTATCTAGTATAGTAAATGCAGATTGATCTTGAGATCCATTTTAATTAGCAACTGCATTCAACTATTTGTTATACGGATTTGACTAATGGGGTTCCCCTCTCTTCATTAATATGAATTCTGAAGGTAGGTAGTTTAGGGTGTTATGCGGTGCCACATTGTCACTAGCATCTTGAACTCTTATTTTTCTACTCTGTTATTCTTAGCCCTGGCATATATCTTCCATTCTCAAGAGTTCCTCATGTTCGGTCATCTTATCTCATTTTTACACAAGAAGTAAGGAAGGTAAGAAGAGAAAAACTCAAATTCTAGCTGAATCATTCTATGGATGACCAACAATTTTCATTTATAGCTCATGACCACCATTAGCTGAAAAGGAAGCTGAGAAATAGTCTCTGGCTGCCTCAAATAAAATTAGGGTTCTGCTTATAAAAAGAAGACAGGATAGGGACCAGCAGTTAGCGTAATGGCTATGTCGTTGGACTCCCACGTAGTCGACCGCGGTTTGCATCTTGGACCCGGTGGCTTAAAACTCATGCTGGGCGCGTGTGCGTACATGCCCAGGATCCAGAGAGGAGAATGGAGAAGGGATTGCGGCGTGGCCATCCCCCTGGGGGGTAATTTCTCGCTTTCTGTCTCTCTGTCTCTCTCTGTCTGTCTGGCGAGCGCACGCGCCCTATAGCAAAAACCTCTCAAAAAAAAAAAAAAAAAAAAAAAACAAAAGAAGAAGAAGACAGGATAAATATTGAATAGGCAATTGACATCTGTCACTGAAGTCAACAAATATGGGTTTAAATCTTAGCTCCAGCACACTAACTGTGTGACCTAAGGCAAATTACCTAGACTTTTCTGATATTTTATTTCTTCATTAAAAACATACATAAAGAACACTAAAATTGGCCCAGCAAGTGTTATGGAGGTTAAGTTGCTGGATCTCATATGGCCAGCTTCACAGTTCGAGTTCCAGACCTGGCAGATTGAGAATCATACCAGGTGCATGTGCATACATGCCCAAAATCCCGAGGAAGAGTGAAGGAAAATGGACTGCAGAATGGCCATCCCTCTTGAGGTGGAAGGTGATTTCTCACTTTCTCTCTGTTGCTCTCTTTCTGTCTCTGGTGAGCACATGTACCCTATAGCAAAAAACTTAAAGAGAGAAAGAGAAAGCACAAGCAAGCAGGCAGGCAGGCAGGCAAACACAAACAATAATAAAATACCCACTTCGAGAGTTGTTAGGGTCAAACCGTGGTGCAACAGTAAAACATAATGCTCTCCCAGGCTCACCAACATGGAAAGGTTTGGGCTTCATGTCTGGAGACCTCCTTGACTACACTAGGTCCACAGTGGCAAATCTTGTTGGGGGTGCTGTCTCTCTTTCCATCTCTCTTGAACTCGTGAAATAAATAAATCAATCAAAAGCTGTTGAGCAAATTAAATGAATTTAAGTAAAAGTAGCTGTCAAACAGTTGGTATTCACCAGATTAAAGGTTCAGGTCACTCTTTCACTAAAAGTACCACGAGGGCATTCTGCAATAAGGAATAAAAGTAATAGCAATGGGCCAGTGGTGTAGTGGATAAAGCAGCTAGATTCCAGATGGCTGACTGTATGGTTCAAGTCTTGGACCTGGCAGCGAGAAGGGATTTGGCATGGCCATCCCCCCTGGGGAGGATGCTTTCTCACCTTCTGTTTCTCCCTGGTGAGTGCACATATCCTATCTTCACTTTATTTTTTAAACAAGAGTAATAGTGAAATATTTAAAGTACATATTTCCCTTTAAAAAAAAATGTCCATTTAGATACGAGACTCCAAACTACCAAAGACAACTCATTAAGTCCTTGAAATCACAACTTATGAAAACTGTATTTCTCTTCTAGTCATTGAGCTCATATTAATTCCCTAGATCTTCATTTATTACCAGTAAAAAGGTCATTTCAGAATAACAAAGCTGCAATTGTTATTTTTTTATAGATGACAGAACCTATAAAAGAGGAAGAAAACAGCTTCTTTTCATGAAAGAGTTGTACTGTTCTTTAGAAAAATGCTACAAGCATATTACATACCAAAGTGCAGAAGTATGCTAGATTTTTGGAACATGAACATACATTCTGATAAAGAACAAGTTGGCATAGGAAAAGAGGTGAAAAAGTTTATAATTCTTCCTAAAAATCAAAGTTTTTATTATTTACTTAAGGGAGAATACTTAGCTAAGAGAAATTCCTAAATTGTAAATAAAACCCAGGTTCCAATTTCTCATACTGTAACTAAAACTAGCTTTCCTTTGTCAAATATTGTGGTTCATCAGAATACCCAAGAAATCAATTTTTTAAAGGGAAATATTTTTGTTATAAGGTGTGAGCACTCACCACAGAGACAGAGATAGACAGAAAGTGAAAAATCACCCCTAGCAGGGATGACCATACCACAATCCCTTCTCCTTCATTCTCTTCTCAGTACTTTGGGGACACAGGCACACGCACCTGTCGTGAGTTTTAAGTCGCTGGGTCTGGGACTAGAAATGTGGTTGACTATGTGGAAGTCCAGTGATATAACCATTATGCCACCTGCTGATGCCAAAATCAATTTTGAGTGGTAGATTTTGGCAAGGTCTAAATTTAATGCAGAAAGGAACTTGATAAGTAAATGTGAATGCCCAATGTTCACAAAACAGAAGCATTTAATAATTTCCAGTTTTGTCTTATATGGGGCTACCCAGGGATCTTTTCATTATGGAAATAAAACTATGACGAACAAAACCCGTGGGAAACATAAAATGTGTTTCCCTCCTCTTAGAAACTGGCAAGTCACCAGTATGGGCAGACTAAATAATTTCTATATTTGCATATTGCTGTCAGGGACTACAAATAAAACAGACATGACTTTCTTGAAAAATCCCATACTCTGTATCTGAAAATTCACACTGGCACATATTTTAAAGGTGATGTCAGAAGAGACCCAGAGGCCCTCTTAGCATATCTTTTAGAGACTGTTCTAGCAACTCAAAAGTGAGGCAGAGTAGGACTATGCACAGAGCCTATGACTGTCAAGTCCAGGAGAGCTGCGTTCTGGTTTTGCCATTAACTGTTGTATGAACTTGGACAAGTCTTTGCAGCTTTCTGGATAAAACTTCTTCAAAGTTCCTTCCAACACCAAGTGGCTAGTCTGTGAATATTCCAAGCTTATCACGTACATGCGCCCGGTGTGAGTTTAAGCCACCGGGTCCAGGACTTGAACCGCGGTCGACTACATGGGAGTTCAGCGACATAGCCATTACGCTAACTGCTAGTCCCATGCGCAGCATGTTTTTCAAGCCCCTGAGGAGAGAATGAAATTCCATCTAATAGATAAGGGAACTGAAGCTCAGGTAATTTAAGCGTTTTGTTCAAGATCATAAATTACTTATGTATAGGAGTTTGGATTTGAATCCAGAGCTGGAGTTTTAAAAACTGAGCTGTACTGCCTAGTTTGCAATTAGAGACAGACATATTCACACTTTACCATAACATGGGGTGACAGGAAGTGAAGGATGTTACCTATGCAGGTCAGATAGTGATAGTGGTGAATAGTTCCTGAATGTGTTCAGTGGTGCTTTTATGTTTCAAATAGTGGCTGATCTCCAGAGTCTGGAAAAGTGAAAGGGAAAATTTATAGTTCTATAATTATTCCAATGAACAGTATGAAAGAGAGGCTGAAATAATTATTAGGTAATTGAGATTTGGGAATGCATATGAATCACAAAAGTCTATTTTGTTTCTTTTTGATGTAACTGGGAACATTTGAGATTTTACTGTACTGTTGATGTTAGATAAATTTAAGCGTGTTTTAAAAGATGCAATAGTATTCAAAGCCCTTCATGATAGCCAAACTTTCCTTATCAATGTGTTCTCCAGCTACTATCCATACTGAATCCTATTTTAGATGATCTGGTTCATTCATTCACTGTCCTGCCATTAGTCCTTTCACTCTTCTCTCTTATCATACTGCTGCAAAAAAAGAAGACTGTATTCTACTAAAAAAACACTATATAATATAATAAATTTAAGAAGCAATATAGTGTACTGTGAAAAGTATGGACTCTGTAGCCAGACTGTCTTGGTTCAAATCATGATCTGCCACTTAATAAAAGTATGATTTTGGTAGATTTCCTCAAATTTCTGGACCTTAAATCATCTGTAAAATTATACTAATAAAGTACCTATTTCATGAATTATTGGAATTAAGTTAATAAATATAAACAAATTAGAATACTGCCTGGCACATTGTTTTTGTAATATATTACTTTTTTTTTAAATTTTGCTATATGGTCTATGTACTCACTGGAGACAGACAGTGATAGAGACAGACACAGAGAGAGGCAAAGTGAGAAAGCACACCCCTTTGTGGGGGGGATGGCCAGGCCACACAACCTCTTCTTCCTCTATTGTCTTCCTGGGGTTTTAGGCACACATATACACATACCTGGTGGGTTGTTTTTTTTTTGTTTGTTTTGTTTTGTTTTTTTTGTTTTTTTGGAGAGGTTTTCGCTATAGGGCGTGTGTGCTTGCCAGACAGACAGAGACAGACAGAGAGACAGAAAGCGAGAAATCACCCCCCAGGGGGGATGGTCACGCCGCAATCCCTTCTCCTCCTTTCTCCTCTTGGGATCTTGGGCACGCACACACACGCATCTGGCATGAGTTTTAAGCCACCGGGTCCGGGATTTGAACCGCGGCCGACTACATGGGAGTCCAGCGACATAGCCATTACACTAACTGCTGGTCCCATACCTGGTGTACTTTTCAAGTCAACAGGTCCTTGACTTGAACCCACACAGTTGGCCATGTGGGATCCAGCCACCTTAATCACCATGCCATCTTGCTGTCCCTATTGCTATTTTTTAATTACTATGTTTAAAGTATTACATTAAGAAAAGTCACAAAATGTCCAACTTACACTACTGCATACTGTACGGACACTTGAAAACATACAATATTGCTCTGTTTTTTATTATAAAAGTGTCTTTTGTAAAAAACAAATCAGTCGTTATTGCTTCGTCCTGTGAAAGTAATCCATAATCCCTAAAATGATCCATTCTTAATTGTTTCACTTAATACCTTACGGGTCTGGCAATAATATTTGAACCATTGTCTATTTTCTGAAAAATATAATAACTGCAAAATTTTTCATTAATTAAGAAGAAATTTGAAATTTATTTTTATTCCTTTTATCATTAAAGGCTGAATAAGTCCTGTGATCCTGCAGGATTTCTAATTGAAAGAACTTGTCTTATTTAAATTATGATTGGTATACTAATAACAGATTGTACAAGACCTATAGATAATGGTAAAGAGTTTGAACTTTATCCTAAATGTACCAGAAAGTAATTTAAGGGTTTTACAAAGAAGAATGACATATTTTTGACATTTTTAAAAATTCATATTGGCACTGTGTGAGAGTGGAACATAGGGAGACAAATAAGGAGAACAACAGAACACATGAGAAATTACTGAGCTTGTACTAGAGTAGTAGCAGTGAACATACCAAAAAGTGGACTGAAATGAGATACATTTTGTAAGTAAAGTGAAGAAGAGTAGTTGATGGAGGAAAAAAACAAAGAATAACAATATCACTTCATAGAGTTTTTGTAATAATTAAACAAACTGGGGCCAGCAGGCGGTGTGGTGGATAAGGGTGCTGAATTCCGAAATGGCCGACCATGGTTCAAGTCCCAGATCTGATGGCTTGCTTTCTAGCTTTCCCTTTCTCTCTCTCTCTCTCTCTCTCTGGAGCTCAAATTAAAAAAACTAACAATAACAAATGGAATTAAATAATTAAATAATTCTTTAAGAAAATAATGATAATTAAATAAACTAGCACTTGAAATGGCTTAACATTATGCTTGTCTTTATTCAACAAATGGTAACTATCATTATTTTATTTTATTTTATATCTCTATAAAGCTAAGCACTGTACTATGTAAATACGAAGTGTCTAAAAACAGTTGCTTCAAAATGAACCCATAAATAGTTTCATCTTTTTCAAGAATATTCTACTTCTCTTGAAGACTACTTAACATTTGATAACAAAATCTTGCTACTGGATCATATAATGTATATGCATTCAAAAGTGCTTTAAAGTGATAAGTATTTTTTTTTTTTTTTTTGGAGAGGTTTTTGCTATAGGGCGCGTGCGCTCGCCAGACAGACAGAGAGAGACAGAGAGATAGAAAGCAGGAAATCACCCCCCAGGGGGGATGGCCACGCCGCAATCCCTTCTCCTCCATTGTCCTCTCGGGATCTTGGGCACGCACGCACACGCGCCCGGCGTGAGTTTAAGCCACCGGGTCCGGGACTCGAACCGCGGTCGACCACGTGGGAATCCAGCGACATAGCCATTATGCTAACTGCTGGTCCCAATGATAAGTATTTTTTAAGCATTATTTTATTTAACTTTATTTATTTATTTATTTATTTATTTATTTATTTTAATTTGACCAGAGAGGGACAGTGTGTGTGTGACAGAGAGAGAGAGAAAGAGAGGGAAGTGAGAAAGCAGATCCAGCACTTGAACCGTGATCAGCCATGTAGGAGTCCAGTGCCCTTAACCACCACACTACCTGCCGGCCCCACGTGTTAAGTATTAAAAGCAATATTATTTCCTCTCCTGCAGAGTTGAGGTCTATGGAAGGGTTGAAGAACAAAAAGCATATATGACACACACACACACACACACAAAAAAAAAGCTAACTGGTAGAAGTATTCCCTTCCTCAATAGTAATTAATTTAAATATAAATGAAATAAATTCTCCAATTAAAAGGCAGAGATTAGCAAAATGAAATTTTTAAAAGCATGATCCATCTATGTGCTATGTATGAGACTTATTTTAATTACAAAGACATAAAGAAGTTGAAAGTAAAAGGGTGGTAAACTATGTTCCATGCAAATAATAGCTAAAAGAGAGAAGTGGCTACACTATTATCAGATAAAATATGTTTTTAATCAAAAAAGATTATGGGGGAACCAGCAGTTAGCATAATGGCTATGTCGCTGGACTCCCATGTAGTCGACCGCAGTTCACGTCCCAGACCCTGTGGCTTAAAACTCACGCAGGGCGCGTGTGCATGTGTGCCCAAGATCCCAAGAGGAGAATGGAGGAGAAGGGATTGTGGTGTGGCCATCCCCCCTGGGGGGTGATTTCTCGCTTTCTATCTCTCTGTCTGTCTCTGGCTGGCTGGCGAGTGCACACATCCTATAGCAAAAAATAAATAAATAAATAAAAAGATTATGGGATAAATTATATTATTCATTGACAAAAGGTTTAATTAATCAAGATACAACAGTTAAGGCCAGCAGGTAGTGTGGTGGTTAAGGTTCTGGACTCCCACATGGCCAAGACGGTTCAAATTCTGGACACTGCAGCTTGAAAATCACCCAGGCATGTGTGCATGCATGCCCAAAATTCCAAGAGGAGAAGAGACTGTGGTATGGCCATTCTCCTGAAGGGTAATTTTTCACTTTCCTTCTTACTCACTCTGTCCCTCTGCAGCAAGTGCATATGCCCCTACAGCAAAAAAATTTTTTCAATGTTAAAAAGACCCAACAGTTATAAACATGTACTAGTAACAAGAGTCCCAAAATAAATGAAACAAAAATTGACAGAATTGAAAGGAAAAACAGTTCTAAAATAATAACTGGAGACTTTAATACCCTACCTTCAATAACAGATAAAATAACCAGATAATTTTTTTAAAAAAATAAAGAATTTGAACAACACTATAAGCTAAAAAGACCTAATAGACATACACAGAACATTCTACCCAACAACAAGAGAACATATGGTTCTCAAGTGAATTCTCCAAGATAGACCATAGGTTAAGTCACAGAACAAATTATAAAACACTGAAATCATATAAAACATGTTTTTTTTTTCTTTTTAGAGAGAGATTTTTGCTATAGGGCATGTGCATTCACCAGAGAGACAGAGGAAGACAGAGACAGAAAGAATGAAACCACCTCCAGGGGGAATGGCCACATCGCAGTTCCTTCTCCTTCATTCTCTTCTCAGAATTTTGCGTATGCACACATACTCACCTGGCATGAGTTTTAAGCTGCAGGATCCAGGATTTAAACCATGGTCAACTATGTGGGAGTCCAGCGACGTAACCATTACACCATCTACTAGTCCCCAAAGTATATTTTCTAATCGCAACAGAAACATGAAATCAACAACAGAAAATGCACACATATGCAGAAATTAAATAGCACACCCTTAAACAGCAATCAGATAAAGAAGAGCAACAAGAGAAGTGGGAGACAGCAGAAAATACTGAGACCTGAAAATGAAAGCACAGCATACCAAAACTTAAAAGATGCAGCAAAAGAGCTCTCAGAAGGAACTTTATAGCTGTAAATGTTTACATTAAAAAAGAAGAAAACTTTGGGACCAGCAGTTGGCGTAATGACTATGTCGCTGGACTCCCATGTAGTCAACCACGGCTGGAGTCCTGGACCCGGTGGCTTAAACTCACGCCGGGCGCGTGTGCGTACATGCCCAAGATCCCGAGAGGAGAATGGAGGAGAAGGGATTGCAGCGTGGCCATCCCCCCTGGGGGGTGATTTCTCGCTTTCTGTCTCTCTGTCTCTCTCTGTCTTTCTGGTGAGCGCACGCGCCCTATAGCAAAAACCTCTCAAAAATAAATAAATAAATAAATAAATAAAAGTAAACTTTCAAACCAATAACCTAACTATACACCTTAAAGAACTAGAAAAAGAAGCAAAATAAACCTAAAATTATTAGAAAAGAGAAAACAATGAATGTTAGAGTGAAGATCAACGAAATAAGAAAAGAAAAAGAGAACATCGACAAAACCAAAAGCTGGTTCTTTGAAAAATTTGACAAAACTGGCAAACTTTTAGGCAAATTATTAAGAAAAGTAATTAGACTCACATTACTCAAATCAGAAATAAAGAGAGCCATCAATACTGGTTTTACAGAAATTAGAAGGATTACAAAGGAATACTGTAAAAAAAAAAAACCATATACCAACAAATTGGATAACCTAAATAAAATCAATAATTTTCTAGAAATACACAAAGTACCAAACTAACTCAAACAGAAATAGAATCTCTTTACAATCTAAATGATGTATAGTGATTGAATATATTAATAATTATAACTATAATAATAAATAAATTTAAAAAAAGATTTAAAATAAGCAAGGAAATTGAGTCAGTAATCAAACGTTTCTCAACAAAGGAAAGTGTGGAACCAGATAGCTTTACTGGTGAGTTCTACCACTTTCACCATTTAAATGAAAATTAACATCAATTCTTCTCAAACTTTTCCCAAGACATGAAGGAGAATACTAACTCACTGTTTAAGACTAGCATTATCCTCTTACCAAAGCCAGATTAAAAAAATAATAATACAAGAAAACTTTAGACCAATATCCCTTACCAAATGGATGTAATAACCCTTAACAAACTATCAGCAAATCAAATTCAACAGCCAAATATTAAACAAATATTCACCATAATCAAGTGAAATATACCTCAGGAATATAAGCATGAATCAATACACAGAAGTCAATCAACATAATATATCACAGTAACAGAAGGAAGGCAAAAAAATACATAATCACTTCGATTGTTGCAGAAAACTAATTTGACAAAATCTAGCACCTTTTCTTGGTATAAAAACACTCAGTAAACTAGAAATAGAAAGAAAATTCCTCAAAATGATAAAGGCCATATATGAGAAACCCACAGCTAGCATCATATTCAATAGTGAAAAACTGAAAGGCTTTCCCCTAACATCAGGGAAAAAAACAAAGATATCCTTTTTTTTAACCATTTTTAAAAATATATTTTTATATTAAGATAATAATTGTATTATTTGTGGGAATGCAATGTGATTTTACAAAACAAGAACACAATGAATCATTCAGTGTGTAATGATTCATTCACTATAATTAGTATCCAATCCATCATCTCAACCATTTGTCATTATTTGTTTTGGAAACATTTAAAATCCTCCCCTTTAATTACTTCAAAATACACCATGTAAAAGTTGTCACCATCTATGTTCTCTCACTGTATTTTAATAACGCTAGAAATTGTTCCCTCTATGTGCAATTTTTTTTCTGTTAATCAACAGCCTTCTATTCACCCCCATCCGTCCCAACCTCTAGCAGTATTTCTTCATCCCTTTACCTCTAAATCTCCCCCCCTTTTTTCTTCGATTTCCATATATGAGGGTGAACATGTAGTACTTTTCTTTTTGTGCCTGCCTTATTTCACCTTAATGTAATGTCCTCCAGGCTTATCTATTTAATGTCAGGAGACAGAATTTAATCCTTTTCTAATGATTAAATAGCATTCCTGTGTGTGTGTGTGTGTGTGTGTGTGTGTGTGTGTGTGTGTGTATGACTTTTTCTTTACCCATTCATCAGTTCGTCAGTTGATTCATAGACATTCAGGTTGTTTCCATATCTTGGCTAATGTAAACAAGTGCTGCAACAAGCACTGGAGTTAGAGATCTTTATGATATATACTGATGGGCTTTCCACTGATATGTACCTAGTAGTAGAAATGCTGGATCATATGGAAGATTTACTTCTAGCTTTTTGAAGAATCTCCATACTGTTTTCCATTATTGCTAAATTAATTTACATTCTCAACACTACTATAAAAGAATATCCTTTTTTCTGCATCCTCACTAGCATTTGTTATTTATTTATTTGTTTATTCTGTCTTTTTGATAGTAGCCATTCTAACTGGGTCGAGATGGTATCTCATTGTGATTTTGAGCTTCATTTCCCTAATGATTAGTGATGTTTAGCATTTCGTTCATGTTTGTTGGACATTTTTATATCTTCAGAAAACCGTTTATTTGGGTCGCTTGCCTATTTTAAAATCAGGATATATGAATTTTTGCTATTGAGTTGCTTATAAACTCTGGTTATTAATCCCTTGTCAAATAACTAGTACACAAATGTTTTCTCTCACTCTGGTTGTCCCTTCACTCTACTGGTTGTCTACTGTGCAGATTTTAGTTTGATGTAATTCCATTTCTCTATATATGCTGTTACTAATTATGCTTTTAATATTTTATACACAGGGACTAGCAGTTGGCATAATGGCTATGTCACTGGACTCCCACGTAGTCAACCGCGGTTCAAGTCCCGGACCCGATGGCTTAAACTCACGCCACGTGCGTGTGTGTGCGTGCCCATGATCCCGAGAGGAGAATGGAGGAGAAGGAACTGCAGCGTAGACATCCTCCCTGGGGGGTGATTTTTCACTGTCTCTCTCTCTCTGTCTTTTTGGTGAGCGCATGTGCCCTATAGCAAAAACCTCTCCAAAAAAAAATTTATACACAAACTCTTTGCCAGTCCCAATATCTTGAAGTATTTCCTGTTTTTTTCTAGTAGCTTCATAGTTTTGAGTTTTACATTTTGGTCATTAATCCATTTGGCACTGATTTTGTACATAGTGAAAGGTGTGTGTCTAGCTTCATTCTTTTGCATATTAATATGCAGTTTTCCTAGCACAATTAGATTATCTTTCCCCCAATGGATGTTCTTGACACTCTTGTCAAAAATCAATTGGCTCTATACATGTGGATTTACTTCTGGATTCCCTGTTCTGTTCCATTGGTCTTTATGTCCATTCTTTTGCCAATGCATGCTGTTTCTATTACTATGGTCTTATAGTATATTTTTAAATTTTTATTCCTTCATCTGCATTCTATTTGCTCATAATTGCTTTGGCTATTTGGGGCCTTCGGTGATTCCACACAAAATTTCTTTTTCTGTCTATGTGAATAATGTCACTGGTATTTTGATAAGTATAGCACTAAATCTGTTGGATGGAACATTGTGTTTTTGTTAGGTCCATTTGGACTATGATACGGTTTAAGTCCAGTGTTTCTTTGTTGATTCTCTGACTAGATGATCTGTCCACTGCTGAAAGTATGGTGTGGAAGTCTCCCACTAATATTACATTGTAGTTTATCTCCCTCTTGAGCTCTTCTTTTATATATTTAGAGGCTCCAGTGTTGGATGCATATACATTCATAACTGTCATGTTTTCTTGCTGGACTTATCCCTTTACCATTATATAATGGCATTCTTTATCTCTTTTTACAGTTTTTTAGCTTGATGACTTTTTAAATCTGATATCATTTTAGCAACTCCTGCTCACCTTTGGTTCTATTTTCATGGAATACTTTTTTCCACCCTTTCACTTTCAGTCTATAGGTGAAATGTGTTTCTTAAAGGCAGCATATAAAATATTCAGTGTTTGTTTTATTATCTATTCAGCCAGTCTGTATATTTTCAATGGGAAGTTTACTCCATTTACATTTAGGGTTATTACAGATTGAATAAGGGGCTAGTAGGTGGTGTAGTGGGTTTCAGCAGTAGATTCCCATATGACCAACCACAGTTTGAGTCCTAGACCCAGTAACTTGAAACTCACACCGAGCACATGTGCATGCATGACCAAAATGCCAAGAGGAGAATGGAGGAGAAGGGACTGCGGTGCGGCCATCACCCCTGGGGGGGGTGATTTCTCACTTTCTCTCTGTCTGTGTCTCTGGTGAGCACACACACTCTAGAGCAAAATTCTCTCTAAAAATTAATAAATAAATAATTTAACTTAATTTAAAATTATAGACTAATTAGAAGTTACTCCTGTCATGTATTAGGTGTTTTCTGTATTCTCTGTTCCTTTCCTCATTTTTGTCTATTATTGTCATTTGATGATTTGTTGTGGTAACAAGATTAGATTCTTTTCTGTTCCTCATTTGTGTATCTAGTATACCTGTGTGTTTTGGATTTTCAATTATTTTTAATTGCCAGAGGGTACATGTGCTCACCAAAGCAAGACAGAGGGTGAGAAGACAAAAACAAACAAACAAACAAAAAACACAACAAACAAAAAAACACAGAAAGAAAAACAAACAAACAAAAACCTCTACTGAGGCATGGCTGTGCCACAATCCTTTCTATTTCTTCATCCTGTTGTGATTTGGGGCATGCATGCATATGTGTCCAGTGTGTTTCTCAAGCCACCAGGGCCTGGGTTTGAACCACGGTTTGTCTGACTCCCTTAAAAATTAGGTTACAGGGCTGGTCCTAATTTTTTTTTTTCAACGTTGGTAGTTATTGGATTTTTACTTCAAATGTAAAACTCCCTTAAGGATTTCCTGCAAGGCCAGCCTAGTGAAGGTGAACTTCCTTAGATTTACCTGTCTGAGAAAGATTTTATTTCTCCCTCCATTCTGAAGGATATACCATTCTGCCATTCTCCGACCCATTCTGCTGGGTATAGTATTCTTGGTCAGCAGGGTTTTTTGCTTTGTTCTATTTGGTTTTTTTTCTTCTTCTTTGGGATTTTGAATACATTATCTCATTCTCTCAGGGCCTGCGTGGTTTGTGCTGAGAAATGCACTGTTAGTCTGGTGGGTTTTCCATTTTATGTAACTTAACACTTTTCTCTTGCTACTTTCAAAATGCTCTCTCTACATTTGACTTTTAACATTTTAGTTATAATATGCTTTAGTGAGGGCCTCTTCAGGTTGGATCTGTTTGGAGATCTATGAGCTTCTTCTATCTGGTTGTTCATACCTTTTCCAATACTTAGGCATTTTTTGGCTATTATTTTATTAAATAAGTGGTTAGCCTCTATCTTTGTCTCCTCTCCTGGAACTCCTATGATGTATTTATTTGCTTTACAGTATCCCATCAAAACTCATAGGCTCTTCATTCATTTACACACTTTTTTCCTATTCCCCCCTCCCGACTGGATGATATCCAATGATTTATCTTTCAGATCTGAAATTCCTTCTTCTGCTTGTTCTAGTTTGCTGTTTAAGTTTTCTACTGTATTTTGAACTTCATTTATTGAATATTTCAATTTGAGGATTTCTGTTCAATTCTAGTGTTTATCTATTTGTTAAATTTCTTATTTTGTTCTTGTATTATTTTCCTGATTTCATTGAATTGCCTATTAGTATTTTCTGTATTTTGTTAGGTTTCTATAGAATCATCATTGTGAATTCCCTTTCAGGCATTTCAAGGATTGCCTTATCTCTGGGATCCATTACTCAAGAAGCACTGTCTTCCCTTGAAGGTGTTACATTTATTTATTTAGTTAGGTAGGTAGGTAGGTAGGTAGTTTTTGTCATAGAGTGCATCCACTCACTGGAGAGAGACAGTGAGAAGAAAAGTAAGCAATCACTCCCTGGGTGGATGGCCATGCCGCAATTCCTTCTCCGTTCTGCTCTTGGCATTTAACATCCAAGCACACACACCTAGCATGATTTTGAAGCCACCAGGTCCAGGATTCAAACCACTGCCATTCATGTGGAAGTCTAACACCTTAACCACTGTGCCACCTGCCGGGCCCTCCTTGCTCTTTTATATTTGTTGTAACTGATATCTGTGCATCTGATGGAATAGTTACCTCTTCTGATTTTGCAGGGATAGTGTTCTAAGAAGAATTTTTTTTTTCTTGATTTACCCTTCACTGTTGATTAAATGGGGTGTTTGGTTTTTTATTTCTTAAGTTTTTCTCTTTTTTTGGAGAGGTTTTTGCTATAGGGCACGTGTGCTCACCAGAGAGACAGAAAGTGAGAAATCGCCCCCCAGGGGGGATGGCCATGCTGCATCCCTTCTCCTACATTCTCCTCTTGGGATCTTGGGCACACATGGACACGTGCCCAGTGTGAGTTTAAGCCACCAGGCTGTGACTTGAACCACAGTCAACTACATAGGAGTCCAGTGACATAGCCGTTACACCAACTGCTGGTCCCAGAGGTGTTTGTTATTGAATGGGTATAATATTAATAATGTAGTGTCTGTAGGTTTTCTTCTGTTGGATTCACTGACAATATTGACTGTGAGTGGCACAGTGTTCTAGACTCTGGTGCTTGTGGTAGTAGTGGTATAATTCTACTGCACCTGGGGATCACCAAGTAAATCACTATTCACAGGAGGTGGGAGAGGCTGAGGGTGTTGTCCTACAGTCTCTAGATCTTGTCAGTCTCAGAAGTGGAGAAAAAAACAGCAATCTCCAGGATGGCAGAGTCAAGAGTGCCAGCCTGGAGACACTGAAGGGCCCTCACTGGGGGCAGGATCCATGCCCTGTGACTACAGCAGGTGCTGAGCTTAGTACTAGTCAAGAGTGAAAAGCAGCCAAGTGTACAGAGATCCTACAATGGGGAGGGTGTCTAAGCACCTATCTATAGCAGAGGTCTGCAGCCTCTGGGGGACCTCTGCAGAAGGCTGGGGTCATTGCTCTGGAGCTGCAGCGTAAGTTGGGTCCAGAGTAAGCCAGAGGCCATGGAGGCAGATACTGGCAGGCCCTCGTAGTTTGGAGAGATGCACTTGAGTTACTGCATGAACCGGGCTTAAAGCAAGCCAGGGTATTGTGGGAGGCTGGTGGGCCCCCACAAGAGAAGGGGCTGGGCATTCAAGTCACTGCATGAGCAGGGCCCAGCATAACCAAGATACTGAGTAGGACAGGACTCCCTTGAAGGTCATGGGCTGTGTGCTGGAGCCACCCTGGGAGCAGGGCTCAGCAGAAGGATTCTTACTTATCTACCTGTTCCTTGGAGTGATCCTCCTGCTGTGTTGGTGCAGGTTTCACTCCAGCAATTGTTCTTTTCTCATATGGTACAACTCTATTCCTGGGAGCATTTTTCCCTCTGTACTGATACAGAGCATATATATAATGGGCTTAGGTGCCAGGGTCACTGCCCTATTGCTCAGTCTAGTGGAGGTGATTGCTGCAATCACCTATGCAGCACCGTTAGGATTTTATGGGGTTCTTAGGGATCTGAACTCATGCTGGGCATTGGTTCTTGATCAGATTCCACCTAGCAGTTGTTTTGTTCCAAAAATAGTGCTACTTGTAGCAACTTAGATGAGGTTAGCCAGGGTGAAACCTTTCCTTAAAATTATGCAGTCCTGTTGATTTCAGGAATGACATGGGCCTGGGTCATGTGAGGTGCTAGACTGCCAGACAGCTACAAATATTGTCCGTGGTGCTATTAGAAGCTGTTATGGATCTTTAACTCACCCTTTCCCAGAAAAGGGGAGTTCCCTGTGATTCTGCCCTGCTGATCTCAGTTCACTGGGCATTTTTCAATTCCCTTTCTATGTTATTTCTCTGGTGTTTTCATATTTCAGATTGGTGGTTTCAGGTGTTCTTCCTTAGAAATTCAAGTATAATCATGCCTAAGCAATTTTTTTTATTCTATCATTGTGGAAGAAATGAGTGCTGAGTGATTTCTGACAGCCATTTTCAACATTTTTTTAAACTACATCTATTAAACATTGTACTAGAAATTCTAGTCAGTGCAATGAGTTAAAGGGAAAAATATGAAAGACATCCAAATTGGAAAAGAAGTAAAATTATCTCTATTCATCAGTGACATGACCTGGTATGTAGAACATCCTAAAGAATATGTGCACACACATATTAGTGCTAATAAGTAAATTTAGCAAAGTTATAGGACACGGAATCAACACAGAAAAATAAGTTGTATTTATACATATTAGCAGTTAACAATCTGACAAAGAAATTAAGAGAAATTCCATTTACAATACCATAAAAAAAAGAGTAAAATACTTTGGAATAAATTTAACCAGGGAGGTACAAGACTTGTACACTGAAAGCCATAAAATCTTGCTGAAAGAAATTAAAGTAGGCTTAAATAAATGTAAAAAAATAAATCCAACGTTCATGGACTGAACGTTGGATTTATTAATAATATTAATATTGCTGACAATAACATCCAAAATAACATACAGATTGAATTCAATCTCTATCAAAATCTCAATGGCATTTTATGCATAAATGAAAAAACTCATCCTAAAATCCCTATAGAATTTGAAGGGAACTTAGGCATCCAACAATCTCAAAAAGAGAAGAGCAAAGTTGGAAGACTTACACTTCTTAATATCAAAGTTAATACAAAGCTATAGTAATCAAAACTATATAGTATTGGAGTAAGAGTAGACATACAGATAGATAATGGAATTGAATTATGACCCAGACATTCATCCTCACTTCTATAATCAATTAATTTTCAACAAGGGTGTGAAGACCATTCAAGGTGAAAAGAATAGTCTCTTCAACAAATGGTGCTGGGAAAACTGAATAGTCACATACAAAAGAGTAAAGTGGGCCTTACCTTATACCGTATGCAAAAAATAACCCAAAACAGATCAAAGACCTAAATTTAATAACTAAATCTATGAAACTCTTAGATTAAAATATCTGAATAAGTCCAAATGATCTCAAGTTTGGTGACAGTTTCTTAACTATGCCTCCAAAAGCACAACCCCAAAAAAAGAAGAAATAGGTAAACTGTATCTTACCCGAATTAAAAACATTTTGTGCACATCATCAAGAAAGAGAAAACACAACCTACAGAGTGGAAGAAAAGATTTGCAAACTCCTACAACTCAATAACAAAAAGACAAATAACCCATTTTAAAATGGACAATTAACTTGAATAAACTTTATTCAAGTAAAATATATAAATATCTTTTTTTGGTTTTTTTTTTTTGAGAGGTTTTTGCTATAGGGCGTGTGTGCTCGCCAGAAAGACAGAGACAGAGACAGACAGAAAACAAGAAATCACCCCCCAGGGGGGATAGCCACACTGCAATCCCTTCTCCTCCATTCTCTTCTCGGGATGATGGGCACGCATGCACACATGCCCAGTGTGAGTTTAAATCACCAGGTTCAGGACTCGAATTGCGGTCAACTACATGAGAGTCCAGTGACAAAGCCATTACACCAACTGCTGGTCCCTATATAAGTATCTAATAAGCAGATTAAAGGAATGTTCCAAGCATTAGTCATTAGAAAACACAAATCAAGACCACAGCGAGATATCACTTCATAAGCAGTAGAATGGCTGCCATAATGACCAAAGGAAAAAATAAACAGCAAAGAAAAATTGGTGAAGGAGTGAGGAAGACGGATCCTTTGTACATCATTTGTGGGAATGTGAACTGATGTGGTTGCTACAGAAAATAGTCTGGCAATTTCTCAAAAAATTAAACATGAAATTACCATATGATCCATCAATTCTACTTGATATATTCCTAAATAATCGAGCACAAGGTCAAATATGGATATTTCTACATAAATGTTTATAGCAGCATTATTAACTGCCAAAAAGGTGAAAATACACATGTCTAGTAACAGATGAATGAGTAAACAGAATGTGGTATATACATCCAATGGAATATATTTTAGCCATAAAAATGGAATGAAGTCCTGATGCATGCTATAAAACTGATGAACTCTGAAAACATTAAATAAAGCAAGCCAGACACAGACAAACATGTAGATTCCATCCACATACTAGAATTGGCAGCTTTAAAGAGAGAAAATAGATCAAACTTTGCAAGGGGCTAGAGAAAGGGAAGAATGAGTGGTTTCAGTTTGAAATAATTAAAAAGTTTTGGAAATAATTATCGTGGTACAACATTGTGAATGTAATAAAAGCTACTGAATTATATTGTGTTAAGTGGTAAAAATAGCAAATTTTATGTTATATATTATCACAATAAGAAAGCTTTATAATTTTAAAAAGTCTTTAAAAATAGGTAAAATTTATCACATTATAGTAATGCTAATACCAATCATTTTTGAGCACTACTCAAGTATTGGAACTGTGCAAAATGCCTTATTAGGATGATCTCATATATTGGGTTGTTGGAAAAGTCATGACACATTTTTGCATAGAAAAAAAGAAAAATATGTCATGATTTTCCCAACAACCCGATAATTCTTACTATCATTTTGTAATATATTTTTATCATCCCATTTTTTTGGATGAGAAAAATAATAGAGAGCCACAGTGCATAGACTTGAAACTCATTCTCCTAATCACTATATTACACTTGGGTATCTCAGGCTACCTCTCACCAAAAAAAAAAAAAAAAAATGACAGAAAGGCAGATATTTGTTTTGTTTGTGTTTGTATGTCCAACATCTACTACAAAGCTTCTTATAGCAGAAATTCATTAAAAGTTTGCTGAATTATCTTAGAATTAATTCTACAAATACCAAATATGTTGGTTCAGGTTCTCTGAAAGGCAGATACCAAGATGGAATCAGACACTAAAGAGACTTGTTGAGGAAAATGTTTGAGAATGATCAAGGAAAGAAGCAGCAACAAGGAAGAATCTTCAAATTACAATATAAGTATGATCCTGTAAAAGGAAAAAATGAAAGAGAATGGGGCAGGAAGAACCTCAGACTTAATCACAGCTCTGAGAATGTCTTGGCCAGAACAACACAAAGTATCCAAGTAAAGACTGCCCACTAGAGAATTCTCACAATAGGCAAAAATGGTCCAACTCTAGTAACCTAATTGAGATAATCAACGGCTGGAAACAACAGGTATATAGGTTGGGGAAACAGGTGAGGTGTGTGGCCTTGGCATGAACATCAGGGAGAATGTGAAGGTACAGCAATAGAGGCTATCATCCAACTACATCCCTTACAGAAGATGCTCTTAAAGAAAGATCTGAGCAGTGCACTTACATGACTATCACACCTTTGCACATTTAGCTTAAGAAAAGGCAGATTTTTTTCCCAAGTGGTTAACTTTAAAACAGGGGGAGAGGTGGGGAAAAGAAAAACAAACAAACCGGGAGATTTTATGGTAATTTCTGATAACCATTGCACATCTTTGTGGGGTGCAATGTGGTTTTTAAAATAAGTATTCAGTTCATAATAATCAATTAAAGGATATAAAGATATTCATCATATCCAACACTTAACATTACAAAACAGTAGCACTCATCTCTCAATGCAGAGATTCATATTTCCGATGTTTCAAACTCATGATGTTATCAGTCATTATTTTACCCAAATTGCTCATCTTTAAAAACTGGTAAACAGGGGAACCAGCAGTTAGCTTAATGGCTATGTCGCTGGACTCCCATGTAGCCGACCGTGGTTCGCGTCCTGGACCCGGTGGCTTAAAACTCACGCCGGGCACGTGTGCGTGCGTGCCCAAGGTCCCGAGAGGAGAATGGAGGAGAAGGGATTGTGGCGTGACCATCCCCCCGGAGGGTGATTTCTCGCTTTCTGTCTCTATGTCTCTCTCTGTCTGTCTGGCAAGTGCATGCGCCTTATAGCAAAAACCTCTCCAAAAAAAAAAAAAAAAAACCTGGTAAAACGGGGACCAGCAGATGACGTAACAGTTATGTCACTGGACTCCCAAATGGTCAAACACGGTTCAAGTCCCGAACCCAAAGGCTTAAAACTCACACTAGGCATATGTGCATGCATGTTCAGGATCCCAAGAAGAGAATGGAAGAGAAGGGATTGTAGCATGGCCACCCCCCTGAGGGGGTGATTTCTCACTTCATGTCTCTGTCTCTCTCTCTCTCTCTCTGTCTCTCTGGTGAGTACAAGTGCCCAATAGCAAAAATCTCTCTACAAAAAAATAAATAACTTGTAAACAAGAAAACTAATCTCTAAGCAGTAAAAGTATAGTATTAAAAAATGGCTCCAGGGCCAACAAGTGGCATGGTGACTGAGACACTGGACTCACATACAGCCAATCATAGTTCAAATCCCAGGCTTGGTGGCTTACTTTCTCTCTCTCTCTCTCTCTCTCTCTCTCTCTCTCTCTGCCTCTCTTTGGTGGTGTGCCTGAGAGCAAATTTTAAAAAATTATAATAAATAAAAGAAATAATTATTTAAAAAAACAAAATGGCTCTTAGCAGGGAATTCTAACTACAATCCAAAAAAGAAAGACATGCTGCATGACACTGCTTTGTCCTAAGACAGCATGAGATTTGATTCTTCTCAAACCCGTAGTAAATGGGGTTAAGGCATACCATATTTCACATTCCATAACTACAATTGGCATAAAAATTTGAGTTAGAAAAATGTAACAAGATGAGAAATTAAAGTGAGGAAAATGAGGGTGAAAGAAATGAATTAGGTCTGTAGGTAAGTCATTTCTCAGCATCTCAGTTTCCCCATTCCCAAAATGTAAGAGGTAGGCTAAATTACATAGTATTCGCTGAGAGAGACAGAGAGAGAGAATGAGATGGACTCGATGCCGCAATCCTCCAGCCTCCATAGGTTTTTGCCATAGGGCGGGTGCCACCACGCCCAAATTACATAGTATTCTTCAAATTAGGTGCTATGGATATCTGAGCCAGAAAATCTATAGAAGGATGCTGAGTTGCTGAGGTCAGGTGGATGGTTCTGTTAAACTCTAGGTTGCCCATCTTTTTAATCAGAGTAAATTACTTTTATGTTCCATATATAACTTTATGTTGTATATATTTCATATACATTTTACAATACACTTCTGCCACTAAGGTGCATATCTGAAAACAAACTTGTAGAATTTCATGATCCTAGAATAAAGAGAAGCTATAAAATCTGGAACAAAATAAAGGGAAAGCAGAAGCAGAGGACAACTAAGACAAATAACTGATGAATAGTTTATCTCCTTTCCACCAAAATATGAGAGATGGAACAAGAGAAATACAAGGAATCCAGGAATTGGAAAATTCAACCAAGAAAAACAAAAAGGGAACCCAAAGGTGAAAGGGAACTTTGGGAGTTATGCAACAGTGCATCAGCCTAGAATGAAGGGCAATCAGTCCAGGTCGGTGAGCGAAGTTAAAAGACTATAAAAGGGATAGCTTCAAGGGGAAAAAAAAAAAAAAAGACAGGAAACTGGTAGGTTACAAGGAGACTTCAATAAGTTCATAGAAAATGGAATTAAAGCACAAGTTCACATCGGTGCAAAAAATTGTGAAATTCATGCATAAATTTTAATACATATTCTTCATGAACTTTTTAAAGACCCTCTCAACTGGGTGCAAGTGGATTAAGATGGCACAGTAAAGTCTGGTATAAAATAATGATAGACGCTTTGAGAAATTAGCCAGATAATTCTTTTTTTGTTGTTGTTGTTTTCTTTTTCTTTGTTTATTTTTTTGGGGGGGGTGTAGAGGTTTTTGCTATAGGGCATGTGCACTCGCCAGAAAGACAGAGAGAGAGAGAGAGATAGAAAGCAAGAAATCACCCCCCAGGGGGGATGGCCACGCTGCAATCCCTTCTCCTCCATTCTCCTCTCCAGATCCTGGGCATGCACGCACACATGCCTGGCGTTGAGTTTAAGCCACCGGGTCTGGGACTCGAACCACAGTCGGCTACATGGGAGTTCAGTAACATAGCCATTACGCTAACTACTGGTCCTGCCTTCTTAACCCTAGGGAAATTGAAACTAAGAAAAAAAAAATCTAGGTCCAGACCAATAGCACAGTGGTTAAGTCCTGTACATCAGGAGCTGAATCCTATGTAGCCAACTGTAATTCAAATACCAGCCCTGGCAGCTTGAAAAGCACACTAGGCATATGCCCCAAATCCTGATGGGGAGAAATGGAGGAAAAAGGATTGCAGCATGACCATACCCCATTGGAGGGTGTTTTCTGTCTGTCTCTCTTTGTCATGAATGTACATACTCTTGCCCAATTAAAAACAGAAAAAAAATGTGGGCCAGCAGGTGGTGTAGTGGTTAAGGTGCTAGACTCGCACACAGTCATCCACAGTTCAAGTCCCAGACTCCGCAGCTTGAAACTCACACTGGATGCATGTGCATGCATGCCCAAAATCCCAAGAAGACAGTAGAGAAGGGACTGTAGCATGGTCATCCCCCCTGGGAGATGATTTCTCACTTTGTCTCTCTGTCTTTGTCTCTCCAGTGAGTGCATGGACCCTATAGCAAAAATCTTTCTCTAAAAAAAAGAAAATGTACTCATGGTACACTAACACAGATTAGCTGTGAATGGTTTCATAATATTAGTAATCAGTAACTACCAGTTAACAAAAAGTTACAACTACACTGAAAGTCAAGGATATGGAGAATGAGGAAGGGCAGTATAAAAGAACTAATCTCTCATCTTCCATAAAAGGCTGATTGAATTTCCCACCTTAGACAAGGAGGGTTCTTGTGTTTCCCTCTGGTTGCTGCTCTGTTTTTGGTTAGTCCTGCAAGCTGGGGCACAGAGTTAAAAGGAAAATAGCTTGTTTCTAGTTAGGCACCTCCCACAAATCAACAGTGTGAAAGAAAACAATTTCTCCAAGCCTCATGTTCCTGATAAAAGGTTATACCAAATAATCTCAAAGTGCTCATCCAATTTTAATATTCTATGACCCTAGATGATCCGAACAAATTGGCAAGTTATTGTTAGAATGTGAGGTGCATGCACTATTGTCCTAGAATTTTATTGAGCTGCTGGATCAACAGACTTAAGATTTTTGAGGTGTAATGGTTACATCGCTGGACTCCCACATGGCTGACCCCTGTTCTGAATCCTGGACCCAGACGCTTGAAACTCATGCCAGGTGCAAGTGCACGCATGTCCAAGATCCAGAGAGGAGAATGGAGGACAGGGGATTGCAGCATGGCCATTCCCGTGGGTGGGGGAATTTCTTGCTTCCTGTCTCTCTGTCTCTCTCTCTCCAGTGAGCACATGCTCCCTTAAGAAAAAAAGTTCTTAAAAAAATTTCTGAGTTTTTGAGACTATTTGGAGGTATATTGACCATTTATATTCAAGAAAATTAATCTTATGGATACTCGACGGCTCTTATCAATCATCCAAAAAGAACTTTTAGCTTAATGCTAGTGGAAGGCTAAAAGTCATTGCTGAATAACCAAAAATAACTAGAACTAAAATTAACCCTGAAGGAGCCCTCTTCTTTTTTTTTTTTTTTTTTAAGATTTTTGCTATAGGGAGCATGTGCTCACCAGACAGACAGACAGGAAGTGAGAAATCACCTCCCAGGCCATGCTGCAATACCTTCTCTTCCACTCTCCTCTCAGGATCTTGGGCACACACACACACACGCACACACACACACACACACACACACTCAGCATGAGTTTTAAGGCACCGGGTCTGGTATGCAAACCCCAGTCAACTACATGGGATGTAACCATTACACCATCTGCTGGTCTCAGGAGCCCTCTTCTTATGGGTATTCTGTTCCCGGAAAGAATACTGAGGAGGAAAGAATTACAAGTAGAATTAAAGCATAAGACAGCTTGCAAGTTTGATGTTAGACGATATGATTTAACACAAAGGGTCACAGGGAGTGGATCAAAACCAATGGAATTCTCATCCTAATTCACAACAGTCTAATCTTCATTTGTTTCTCATTTATGCCCTTTCTGGTTAGTGGTTAGAGAATCACTAAGTGTTACTGTGAGAAGAGACCATAGGAATCTTTTCATGTCCTATTTCCTTGCTGTTTGCTGATGAAAATCTCTAAAGTCGCAAAGAAGAGATTTCCCAAAACTAATGATGGGACCAACACCCAGATATTCAGTTTGCCTGTGGGTCTGTGTATTTTTTCCTTAGTCCAGATCCTCTCTCTTTTTCTGACTCCCATTTAGTTATTTACTTATAAAAGATAATGGCCTATAGAAGTTCCAATCTGCCGAGTAAATCACATCGTAGCAAGCCCCACTGAGAAAGGCCTATGCAGGTGTCTGAGCAGAGGGGAAAGTTAAGATTCTTCCACTCAGCCCTTGCCAAGCTCCACTCCCCTCCGGTGAAATTTAATTGACTTTGTAAGGATAAACAAAAATCCCAGCAGAGGGGGACTGACTAAATGTCTTCTAAAGGTATGAATAAGAGGTTACCAAGGCCTACAGACCATGCTGGTTTGAAAATATTCAAGAAACAGAAGCGTTTAGAGGAAGAGAAGAAAAGGGAAGGAGGAGGAAAAGGATGGAAAGGGGCAAGTAGTCAGATATATCACGTTTGAAAGCTAGCTGGGAACCGGCTAACAACAGTTAAGAAGTTGGGGGGAAATTTCTATTAGAAAGAATTCTTTTTTTATCCATTCATCTAATAAATATGTTCTGACTGCCTACTATGTGTATAACACTCTACTAAGCCAAAGGAGAGATACTCAAGACATTAAAAGGCAGCCCTAAGTCATCAGAAGTTTGGAATCTAGTTTGAGGAGAAGAAATATGATTAAACCAACATTCTGGGAGTGCTTACTACATGCTTGACATGATGCTGGATGTCAAGTATTACAGAAATTAATGAGATGGGCTTGGGCCATAAATTTGAAAGGCACAATCCAAAATGTCATAATTCTAAATGTTGAAATCTTGAAAGATCAAAATCCCTTAAGTCTAGGAACCAGCAGTTAGCATAATGGCTATGTCACTAGACTCCCATGTAGTCGATCGCAGTTCGAGTCCCAGACCCAGTGGCTTAAACTCATGCCGGGCGCTTGTGCGCATGTGCCCAAGATCCCAAGAGGAGAATGGAGAAGGGATTGTGGCGTGGCCATCCCCCCTGGGGGGTGATTTCTCGCTTTCTGTCTCTCTCTCTCTGTCTGTCTGGCGAGCGCACGTACCCTATTGGAAAAAAAAAAATAATACTCTCAAAAAAACAAAAAACAAAACAAAACAAACATCCCTTAAGTCTAAAATCCCCAACATCTAACTCCCCCAAAAAAAGATCCCCAAAAGAAAAAATTCCTGAATGCTGAAATCCTACAAGCCAAAATCCCCCAAACCACCATTCCCATGAAACAAAAGAGGCATAGAAGCCAAATTCTATGGGAGTTCTTTTTTCTTTCTTAATTTTTTAAATTTTAAATTGCTAATATTATTTTTTACAATTCACTATGCTATATTTCATCCTCACATTATTTCCAATACAGAAGGTATAAGTAGTGTTAAGACTTCCAGATTAATTTTATAGATTTCTTTGTGCAAATATGACTTCATAAAAATGTATTATCACAGAGCTGACTTTGCATGTGTTATGTGAGTACATGGAAACACTGAAATTTTCTCAATAAATAAAGAGATGTCCTTTTTATACATCTGCATTTGAGAAAGATAAAATTTCTTGAGCTCTCAGCTCTTTGGACAACCACATATGCAGTGGTAACCCATTTTTGATTGATCTTGTCCAAAGATTTAGGTTGTTCATCAAGGTGATTCAAATGACCACAGCTTTAAAGATGGGTACACACAATTGCCAACCATAGTGATATTCGTAAGTTTAGATTTATATATGAAATATAGACCTATATTTCTTTGTGACTTATTTCTTTATGAATATGGTTCATCTGCTCATAAATGTTATACCCATGCAACTATCATTAGTGTTTATGTGAGTAAAAATTGTTATTATTGCGCATTTTTGTGTGAAGTGGCCTATGGAATGTTCCTTCATTCATGTTTTTGTTTCTCAAATGAATCCTCTTTAAAAATGTAAATAAATGGGGCCAGGAGGTGATGTGGTGGTTAGGGCATGAGATTCCACGTGGCTGACTTCACAGTTTAAGGCCTGGACCCAGTGGCTTGAAAAACATACCAGGCACATGTGCATGTGTTCCCAAAATCTCTAGAGGAATATGGAGAAGGGATTGTGATACAGCCATCCCTCCTAGGGGGTGATTTTCACTCCCCCCCTCATCTTTCTGTCTCTCTCCTGCAAGAGCACATGCCCTACAGCAAATGAAAAAAAATGTAAATAAATTTCTTCTACATAACTTTTTAAATTAGTTTTTGCAGAATTACATTTTGAGATTTTGATCTTCCAAGATTTTAGACTTTAAGAATTTTAGACTTTAGGATTTTGATCTTTTGGGATTTCATCATTTGAGATTATGGCATTCAAGGTTATATCTTTCAGAATTATGATGAAAACTAGAATGAGACAGCCCCTGAACTCATGTAATATGAATTCAAGAGCAGTGCTGTCCAACAGAAATATAATGAGAATCACAAATTTGAACCACATATGTAATTTTATTTTTTAATTGTATTTCTCCCATGAGCAAGAAAGAGATAGCGAGAGAGAGAGAGACAGCACCCCGACAGGTCTACCTCCAACTTCAGTCAGCACCAGATCATGGGCATTGGGCATTTCTGGCAAACTCAGAGAAGTCTCTACAAAGAACCCAGAACCTTCCCATGTGCGTTAGTCTCACATTTTACCTTTGCAACGCCATCCAGGCCTACATATGTAATTTAAAATTCTCTAGCAGCCACATTTAAACAGCCAAAAATTGTAAAATTAATTTTTAAAAATTTTCTAGGGGTACATGTGCTCTACAGAGAGAGACAGAGAGAAAGAGAGAGAAAGAAAAAATGAGAAAGCACCCCACCATAGGTTTAATAACATCACAATCTCTTGTCCATCTCTCCTTTTGGAATTTTGGGCATTTCTCCTTTTTTTGAGAAATATTTTTGCTATAAGGCATGTGCACTCACTAGAGAGAGAGAGAAAAACAGAAAGACAGAAAGTGAGCAATCACACCCAGGGGGATGGCCATGCCACAATCTCTTTTACTTCATTCTCCTCTCAGGATGTTGAGCACACACACACACGCACACATGTGCCCAGCGTGAGGTTCAAGCCACTGGGTCTGGGACTCGAATACATGGGAGTCCAACAACATAACCAATACGCCATCTTCTGGTCCCCACCCCACATGTTTTTCAAACCACCAGGTTCAGGACTCAAATGGTATAGTCAGCCATGCAGAAGTCAGCCACCTTCACCACCATGCCACTAGATGATAAAATTTTAACCACTATTATAAAATATTATTTTAATATAAAATAATAATCGAGATCATTTACTTGTTTCCTGTTTTTCATACTAAGTCCTTGTTCAAGGAAAAATTCCCTATCCATATTCATTTCTCCCTTTCTATGCCCACTGAGCTGAGCCAGTAATCTCACCATTGCTGGCTAGAACAGGGTGCCAAAAGTTCTATGATATTTTTTTCTAAGTTATATGAGACCCTCCTCACTTACAAAGTCTAATATGTAGTTTACCTACACTCCAACACTACCACTCTTATACGTGACACCTATGTGAGAATCACCATTAAATCTAAAGGTCAAACAAAAACAAATAAAATATGGGTCATTAGAAAGTCATTTTTTTGCATTAAAAAATATAGAAAAATACATCATGACTTTCCCAATGACCTAATAGTAATACTGGAAGCAAATAACAAAAAGAAGAAAAAGTAAACTATGTAAGCTATTTCATAAAGCAGTACATGATTATAGAGGATATTTTGGGTTGTCAAAAAAGTCATGGTGCATTTTTGCCACAGATGGTGTTGGTTTCATTTTTTAAAGTACTAGAATCATTCACATTATTGCTATGTGATTTGACAATTGACAGTTATAGTTTCATTCTAAAAAAAATATAAAGTGATTTGGTTGAATTTTAGAGATTTTGTAAGTAGAAGATGGAAGACCGAACTGTGCATTTTTGCACTTGAAGAAGCTGGGATACTCAAAGCAAGCTGTTTGGGTTCCTCATGATCTCAAAGAAGTTCATTTGACCGCATTTATAAACATCTGCGATATGCTCATTAAATGTGAGGGAAATGATCCTTTTTTTGCAGCAACTGATAACTGGTGATGAGAAGTGGATTGTTTATGACAATGTGGTATGCAAACGGTCTTAATCCTTACAGGATGATTCACTTCAAACATCGAAAACATACGTTCATCAGAGAAAGGGTATCTTATCAGCATGGTGGGATTTTAAAGGTGTCATGTTTTTCAAGCTCCTACCAAAGAACCCAACTATAATTTGAATGTGTACTGATGGCAATTGTACAATTTGAACAAATCCATCATCCAGAAACGCCGAGAGCTCACTGATCATAAAGGAGTTGTGTTCCATTACAATAACATGAAACCACACCCAAGTCTGACCACCTGTCAGAAATTATTGAAGTTTGGTTTGGATGTGTTGCCACATCCACTATACTCACCTGACTTTGTGTCACAATACTTCCACTTGTTTCACTATCTTCAAAACTCTTTGTGTGTACCTGTTGATGATGATGTGTATAGTATTCTCAACTGGATGGGTCTGAGAAGTATTTCATGTTGGGTAAAACTCTTTACAAGCAAAATGAGAAATAGTGATTGTTTAAAAAAATAATTGGGATAATAATAATGATGATCAGGAAAAACAATGAAAAGATATTGGATGATGAAATGGGGATTTTAATATCTCTATATTGACTGATATGCATGATACTCCTCCTGGAAAAAGAAATGTAATATACTGTAAAGTTATATGTGATTCAATGTAATATAAACAAGATTATGATGATAATAAATTTTTTTTTGGAGAGGTTTTCACTATAGGGTGCGTGCGCTCGCCAGACAGACAGAGAGAGACAGGGAGACAGAAAGCAAGAAATCACCCCCCAGGGGGGATGGCCACACCGCAATCCCTTCTCCTCCATTCTCCTCTCGAGATCTTGGGCACGCACGCACACGCACCCGGCGTGAGTTTTAAGCCACCAGGTCCGGGACGCGAACCGCGGTCGACTATGTGGGAGTCCAGCGACATAGCCATTACGCTAACTGCTGGTCCCATGATAATAAATTTTTAAAAAGAAAAAAAAACACAACTCTGTGTGTGGTACAACATTCAATTCAGATGAGGTAAATCAGCACCTTGTTCAGTTTTTCACTGATAAAGATAGGTCCTTCTATGAATAAGGAATTAAGAAGCTTACTTAAAGATGCCAAAAGGTTATTGAACAAAACAGTCAATATACCATTGATTGATCTTTGTTCTTTATATAAATAAATAACCTTTGAAAAATGTAGAAAAATACGTCACAACTTTTCTGACAACCCAATAATATGGGTTAGGACTAAGAAATATTGGATAAGCCACGAGTCAGGTAAGCCTTCATTGAGGGAATGAGAACTGTGCCTAGAAAGATAAATAATGTTCATTAAAATCAAATTTAAGGGTCAGCAAGTGGAGTGGTAGTTGGAACTGGACTCTCACATGGCCAACTGTAGTTCAAGTCCCAGACCCAGAGGCTTAAAAATCACACCAGGAGCATCCGTACCCAAAAATCCCAGGAGAAGGGCAGGGGAAAGGGAATTGTGGCATGGCCATCCCCCGGGGGGAGGGGGGGGAGGGGAGCAGTGATTTCTCACTTTCTCACTGTCTCACTTTCTCTCTCACTGTCTCTGTCTCTCTGGTAAGTGCACTCACCTTATGGCAAAAAATAAAAAAAGAAAAAAAGAGAAAATACTTTGCTTTTTTTAAATTTTTAAGTGAGACATTTTATTTACTATTATTTTAATTGATATATGATAATTATACATACTTGTGGGGAATAGTATCATTTTTCAACACATGAATACAAGGTACAATTATCAATGTGAGGTAATATTTATCACCTCAAATAGTAATATATAATCATTACTTTGCATTAGGAGCATTCAAAATCCTCTCTGCTAGTTATTTTAAAATACACAGTAAAATCTCGTCAGTTGTATTAAGATACCACACAGGTTATTTCTCTATTCCCTTTAATGAACATCTGCATGAGCTCCATTTTACTTTTTTCAACCTTGGCTGTTATAAATGTTTTTATACTTTGAACCTTGTATACGTATACACAAACATTCCTTTTATAATATACCTAAAAGTGGAATTCTTGGAACCTAGAGTGTGTGGGTCTTCAGCTATCCTAGACAATGTGAAACAGCTTATCAATCTCTGTATAGTTTACATGGTTTTATCAGTAAGTGAGAATTCACACCCTTACAGAAATTTGGTAACATTAGATTTTCCCCTCCCTTTTTCTCTTACAATTTTATCATCATTTTTTTATTTTAATTTTTATATACATTCAATCATATTATTTAGCTTACAAAGTGAACATTTCAATATGTGAACATTTCTCCCCAGTCCAGTTGATCAAAATATCTTCCACCGATAACACCACACCTCCCCATCCCATCGATGCTCTGTCTCCATATCCCTTCTCCAAATGTCCTTCCTTAGGTCCTGCTTCTCCATACACACCATTTCTGGCACTAACCCCCATCTCTTGTGTTTGTACAACCTTAGGTCAACCAGTTTCAGTCATAGAGTGCAGACACTTGGTATATATTAAGAGGGGACAATACGATGTCTCTCCTTCATAGCCCGGCTTGCTTCACTCAGCAGTAAATCTTCCATATTCTTCCACTTTCTGTCAAAAGCCAGGGTTTTGTTGGTTTTTATGGCTGAATAGTATTCCATAGAGTATATGTGCCATAGTTTTTTAACCCATTCATCCGTACAGGGGCATTTGGGTTGGTTCCATGTCTTAGCAATCGTGAATAGTGCTGCAATAAACATCAATGTGCAATCACTTTTCCAATGAAGAATTCTTCTGTCCTTTGGGTAGATACCAAGGAGTGGGACTGCTGGGTCATATGGTAGTTCTAGTTGTAGATTTTTGAGGAATCTCCAAATTGTTTTCCACAGTGGCTAGACCAATTTACATTCCCACCAGCAGTGTAAAAGAGTTCCCCTTTCACCACACCCCCTCCAACACTTATCATTTTTTGTTTTTTTTTTTTAATCTTAGACATTCTGACTGGGGTTAGGTGGTACCTCGTTGTTTTGATCTGCACTTCCCTTACGATGAGGGATGTTGAGCATTTTTTCACGTGCCTTTTAGCTATTTGTATGTCATCTTTAGAAAGTTTTTTTTTTTTTCAACTCCTCCTCCCATCTTTTAATAGGGTTGATCATCTTTTTTCCAAACAGCTTCTTTAGTTCCTTGTGTATTCTGGTTATCAGTCCCTTATCTGATGCATAATTTACAAAAATATTTTCCCACTCTGAGGGCTGTTGATTAACACTAATTACTATGTCTTTTGCCATGCAGAAACTTCTTAGTCTGAATCCATTCATCTATTTTGGGGATTATCAACTGTACTTTGGGGGTCTTATTTAAGAAGTCTTTCCCGGGAACCAGCAGTTAGCGTAATGGCTATGTCACTGGACTCCCACGTAGTCGACCGCGGTTCGCGTCTCGGACCCGGTGGCTTACAACTCACGCCGGGCGCGTGTGCGTGCGTGCCCAAGATCCCGAGAGGAGAATGGAGGAGAAGGGATTGCGGCGTGACCATCCCCCCTGGGGGGTGATTTCTCGCTTTCTGTCTCTATGTCTCTCTCTGTCTGTCTGGCGAGCGCACGCGCCCTATAGCGAAAAACTTCTCCAAAAAAAAAAAAAAAAAAAAAGAAGTCTTTCCCTACACCAATGTCTCCCAGAGTTTCCCCAGGAGCAGTTTTCCAGGAGCAGTTTTATAGTTTGAGGTCTTAGATTTAGATCCTTGATCCACCTTGACTTGATTTTTGTAAGAGGTGAGAGGTAGGGGTTCAGATTCATCTTTCTGCAGGTGGAAATCCAGTTTTTCCAGCACTATTTGCTGAAGAGGTTTTCCTTTTCCCACTGGATTGACTGGTGCCCCTTGTCAGAAATCAGTTGACTGTATGTTTGGGAATTTATTTCTGGGGACTCTATTCTGTTCCATTGGTCCATGTGTCTGTTTCTGTGCCAGTTCCATGCTGTTTTGATTACCACAGCTTTGTAGTGTATTTTGGGTCAGGGAGTGAAATGCCACCCACTCCACTTTTCTTGTGTAGAATTGTTTTGGCAATATGGGGTCTTTTATGATACCAGACGAATTTTATGATTGTCTTTTCTAGATCTGTGAAGAATGTGTCTGGTACTTTGATTGGCATTGCATTAAATATGTAGATTAATTTGGGTAGCATTGCCATTTTGATTATATTAATTCTTCCAATCCAGGAATATGGGACATCCTTCCACTTTTTTGTGTCATTTTCAATTTCTTTTTTTAGCTTTTCATAGTTTTCCTTGTGGAGGTCTTTAACTTCTTTGGTTAGATTTATTCCTAAATATCTTATACTTTTGGTGGCTATGGTAAATGGAACAACTTTTTTCAGTTCTATCTCAGTCTGCCTGTTATTCGTATATAGAAATGCTATTGATTTCTTTATATTGATTTTATATCCTGCAACTTTACTGTAATCATGTATTACTTCCAGTAATTTTTCCATGGAGACCATTCGGCATTCGGTCTTCTATGTATACAATCATGTCATCTGCGAATAGAGAGAGTTTCACTTCTTCTTTTCCTATTCGGATGCCTTTTATTTTTTCCTCTTTTCTGACTGCGTTGTCAAAGACTTCCAGTACTATATTAAAAAGGAGTGGAGAAAGCGGGCATTCTTGTCTTGTTCCCGTGTTTAGTGGGAACGCTTTCAGCTTTTCTCCATTCAGGATGATGTTTGCTATGGGTTTTTCATAGATGACTTTTATTGTGCTGAGAAATGGCCCTTCAATGACGATTTTGCTGAGAGTCTTGATCATGAAGGGATGTTGTATCTTATCAAATGCTTTCTCTGCATCAATTGATATGACCATATGGTTTTTAATCTTTATTCCTGTTAATATAATGTATTACATTTATGGTTTTGCGTATGCTGAACCAACCTTGCATTCCCGGAATAAAGCCTACCTGATCATGGTGTATGATCTTTTTTATAAGTTGTTGGATATGATTTGCTAGTATCTTGTTGAGAATCTTTTTGTCTATATTCATCAGAGATATTGGTCTATAGTTTTCCTTCCTTGTCCTGTCCTTAACTGTTTTAAGGATAAGGGTGATAGAGGCTTCATAAAAGGAATTAGGGAGAGATTAACCCTTTTGGATCTTTAGAAATAACTTGAGCAGAACGGGGGTTAACTCTTCTTTGAAAGTTTTGTAGAATTCAGAGGTGACTCCATCAGGGCCAGGGCTTTTCTTTGTTGGGAGGTTATTTATTACTGATTCAATCTCCTGGCTTGTTATGGGCCTATTCAGACTTTCTATATCCTCCTGGATCATTCTCTATCCAGGAATTTGTCCATCTCATCCAGATTGTCGTTTCTTAGGATATAGATGTTCAAAGTATCCTCTAATGATGTTTTGAATTTCTACTATGTCTGTTGTTGTATTACCAGATTCATTGCAGATTTGATTCACCTGGTTCCTTACTCTCTTCTTCTTAATAAGTCTCGCTAGTGGTGTATCGATTTTATTTATCCTTTCAAAGAACCAGCTTTTACTTTCATTTATTTTCTGTAGAGTACGTTTATTTTCTATTTCATTTATTTCTGCTTAATTTCCTTTCTCCTAGGGTTTTTTGGATTTTTTTGCTGTTGCTTTTCCTATTCTCTGAGGCATGATGTTAGGTGATCCATTAGCTTTCTTTCCATCGTCTTCTTATGTGCACTAATTGCGATGAACTTCCCTCTTACAACTGCTTCAGCAGTATCCCAAAGATTATGGAAATGCATGTCCTCATTGTCATTGGCTTCCATGAATCTTTTGATTTCAGTCTTTATTTCTTCAGTAATAGTGGAGTCATTCAGGAGTAGGTTATTTAGTTTCCATGTATTTGGGTATTTTTGAGGATTTCTCTTGAAATTAAGTTTAATTCCATCATGGTCGGAGAAGATGCTGAATATAGTTTCTATGCCTCTGAATCTTTAGAGGCTTGCTTTTTGCCCTATGATGTGGTCAATCTTTGAAAAGGTTCCATGTTGGGGTGAGAAAAAAGTGTATCTTGTGGTCTTTTGATGGAAAGTTCTATCCTTGTTTGTTAAGTCCATTTGATTTATGTTATCGTTAGATCCTTGATCTCTTTACCTATTTTTTGCCTAGATGATCTGTCCAGAGGGGATAGTGCAGTATTGAGATCTCCAACAATTAGTGTGTTGCAGTTTATCTCCCCTTTTAGATCTAACAGTCTTTCCTTCACATATTTGGGTGCTCCTGTGTTAGGTGCATAGATATTTATAAGCGTTATATCTTCTTGATCTATAGACCCTTTTACTACGATATAGTGCCCTTCTTTGTCTCTTCAAACAGTTTTTGTTTTAAAGCCTATTTTGTCAGAAATCAGTATCGCAACTCCAGATCTTTTTTGGTTCCCATTTGCATGGAAAACCTTTTTCCAACCCTTCACTTTGAGTCTATGTATGTCTTTATCCATGAGTTGTGCTTCCTGTAGGTTAACAGATAGAGGGTTTCTGTTTTTTTATCCATTCAGCCAGTCTGTGTCTCTTGATGGGAGAATTTAATCCATTATCATTCAATGTTATTATCGATGTTATAGGATCTGTACCGACATTTAAGTTGGCCATTGTCTTAGTTGCCTTTTTCTGGCTGTTAATTCTTTACTTTTCCTGGAACAGTACTTTCTTCAGGGTTTCTTGGAGAGCTGGTCTGGTGTTGACAAATTCTTTCAGATTTTGATTGTCAGAGAAGATTTTCATCTTTTTTTCCCATATGAAAGATAATCTTGCTGGATATAACAGTCGTGGTTGAAATTGTTTCTCTTAGAACTTTCAATACATCTTCCCATTCTTTCCTTGCTTGCATTGTTTCCGTTGAGAGGTCCAGTGTTAGCCTGATGGTATGACCTTTGTAAGTCACTTCTCTTTTCTCTCTTGCCAGTTTTAGTAGTATGTCTTTATCTGTGGTCTTCGAGAGTCTGGCTACAATGTGTCTTGGGGAAGATCTTCTGGGGTTGAGTGTATTTGGGGTCCTTTGTATTTCTTGGGTCTGGATGCTTGAGTGCATTTCTAGACTTGGGAAATTTTCTTCCAGAATTTCATGGAATAGATTTTCCATGCCATTATTACTTTCTTCACCTTCTGGGATGCCAATTATTCTGATGTTTGGGCATCTTATGGAATCTAGTATTTCTAGTATATTATCCTCATGTTTTTTTGTTATTTTCTCTATCTTCTCGGTGGTTTTTTTCTAGGTCAGAAGTTTTATCTTCTACATCAGAGATTCGATCTTCTGCATGGTCTAATTGACTTTTAATACTTTCAAGAGAGTTTTTGATTTCCTGTATTACAGACTTCATCTCTAATAGCTCCATCTGATTCTTTCTGAGTGTCCATTTCTTCTTTCATATCATGGAAGGACTTCTAAATCTCCTGAAGTTTGTTGTCTCTTTTCTGTTCCAACTCATAGAATTTGTTCATCCTGAAGGTTCTAAATTTTTCTCTGACATTTTGGTGATATCCTCAGATTTCAGGAGAGATGGAGGGGAGTTACTCTGTTCCTTTGATGAAGACATATTTCCTGACTTATTCAGACCTGAGGCTCTTCTCCTACTTCTAGCCATTAGAAGATGTATTCACTTTTGAATATCTCTTAGGAGAATGTTTCTTTGACTAGGAGCAAGTGTGTTTCCCTTTTGTTGTGAATTGATGTGTGCAGAAGTACCTCTTCTGTTTTTAGCAATGTGGTCTCAAGAGTGGTACTCTATTCAAGTACCTAAAGAGTACTATCTATGTATTCATAGGTGGTTCAGTATAGAGGAGGATCCCGGGAACCTTCCAATACTAGGGAATTTCAGAACTGGGATTCTAGATCTGTCTAATCCCTCTGGAAGGGTGGAGGATGAGAAGGAGAGGATAATGTAAGAGGAAAGAAAAGAGTACAGAGGAGATTAAAGAAAAAGTCGCACACTGCGCAATAGCATGGCACGTGATTTCACCAGTGGGCTATAGATGGAACGGAAGGGCTCCTGCAGGGCAAGGACCTGTCTGGTTTGTGGGACAAGGGGGAGGAGAGAATTAGCAAAACAAAGAGGAAGAGCAAAGAAGAAAAAAATTTTAAAAATGAAACCCTGCCTACCTTTAAAGGGGGTGGGGTCCTAGTCTTGGGAGCCTGGAAGTGGGCTGGGGGCAGTGGTGCCCTGGCCTCAATTTCCCTTGCTGGCAAGTGGGCTATAGATGGAATGGGAGGGCTCCTGCAGGGCAAGGACCTGTCTCGTCTTTAATGCAAGTGGGGTCCTAGTCTTGGGAGCCTGGAAGTGGGCTGGGTGCAGTGGTGCCCTGGCCTCAATTTCCCTTGCTGGCAAGTGGGCTATAGATCAATATTTTGCTTTTGACATATAAAAACAAGAATCTTAAAATGTGGACAAGTCATGACTTAAAATCCATTATCAAAAATGTCTGAGAAGGACCAGCAGATGGCATAATGGTTACATCGTTGGACTCCCACATGGTCAACTGTCGTTCAAGTCCTAGACCCGGTGGCTTAAAATTCATGCTGGGCACACATGTATGTGTGCCCACAGCCCTAAGAGGAGAGAATGGAGGAGAAGGGATTGCAGCATGATTCAAGTGTGACCCTGGGAGGTGATTTTTCACTTTCTGTCTCTCTATCTCTCTGCCTCTCCAGTGAGCGCAGTGCCCTATAGCAAAAATTTCTCTTAAAAAAAAAATGTCTGAGAAGATTGTGTATCAGTCTAGAGTAAGTTTTAGGGAAAGGAATGGTAACTTTTTTCCTTTCTATAGAAATGGAGAGAGTAGTCAATTAAAGATCATGCTCAAGGGAACCAGCAGTTAGCGTAATGGCTATGTCGCTGGACTCCCACATAGTCGATCGCGGTTCACGTCCTGGACCCGGTGGCGGACTCATGCCGGGCGCATGTGCATGCGTGCCCAAGATCCCGAGAGGAGAATGGAGGAGAAGAGATTACGGCGTGACCATCCCCCCGGGGGATGATTTCTCGCTTTCTGTCTCTATGTCTCTCTCTCTCTGTCTGGCAAGCGCACACGCCCTATAGCGAAAACCTCTCCCCAAAAAAAAAATCATGCTCAAGAGAGAAAAACAACTTTGTTTTTTACAGCTTTAGTTTTTTTTTAAAGAATTATTTATTTACTTTTATTCATTCATTTTATTTTTAATTTGACCAGAGAGATACATATATAGAGAGAGAAAGAGGGAAAGTGAGAAAGCAAGCCACCAGGTCCAAGACTCGAACCATGGTCAGCCATGTGGGAGTGTCCAGCACCTTAACCACCACGCCACCTGCTGGTCCCCAGCTTTAGTTTTATAACTGAAAATATAGATGATATATAAAAGTGAATTTTAATCCTTAAATAATTTTAAACATTTTACATCCACAGAAGAGTTAGTAAAAATTAATTTACAGAAAACGGAACATTAATTTTTTTAAGAGAGAGATTTTTTGCTATAGAGCATGTGTGCTCGCCAGAGACACAGAGAGAGAAAAAACAAGAAATCACCCCCAAGAGGGGATGGCCATGCTTCTATCCCTTCTCCTCCATTCTCCTCTTGGGATTTTGAGCATGCATGCACACATGCCTGGTCTGAGTTTTGAGGCGCTGGGTCCTGGACTCAAACTGTGGTAAACTACATTGGAGTCCAGCAACATAAACATTACGCTATCTGCTGGTCCTGGAACATTACAATTTAATCAACAATATAACAACTATGATTTTTCAAAACTTCAGTCCCAGATTACTGTCAATTACAAAAGATTAAAAAATATATATATATGGGGCCGGCAGGTGGCATGGTGGTTAAGGGCGTTGGACTCCCACATGGCCGTCCGTGGTTCAAGTCCTGGACCTAGCAGCTTGCCTTCTCACTTTCTCTCTCTGCTCTTTTTCTCTGGCTCTGTCCCTCTCTTGTCAAATTGAAATAAAATGAATAAAGTTAAATAAAATAATTCTTAAAAAAAAAAAGAAAAAGAAAATATGTAGAGTTGGGACCTACAGAGAAATGCATAAATCTTTTACTTTCTTAGTCAAATCTTTGTCATTCCTATGATTTCCCAAGTCCACAAGCCAAAACACTAGTCCAAATACCTGGGCAAATGTTGGCCCATGTTCAGCACTAAAGAACAAGGCTGGCACCTTAAACTCCAAACCAGGTTCAGGTTTTCTCTCCTCAGTCTTCACTTCCTGATAAACTACTTGGGGAAAATATATTTCTTCCTCAGGATATTATCTCATGTAACTGCAATAGTATCATCTGATGAGCAGGTTATGTTTTCTTAAATTATATCCAATAAGACTACAACTTAACTAACAGCTTTCAATACTCAAAATGTGGTAAGGTAAGGAGTACACACGAGCATTATTAGATTGCCAGGGTTTGAAACCTTTCTCTGATAAAGACAAATCTTCCAATTTTTAAATATATGTATGTGTATACACGCACACACTTACAAGAGGAGTTATATTATCTTTATTATATTTTACCAACAGTACTCATAGGAAAGAACAATAATCACTCTAACACACTATAAGAAAGAGGGTAAAATGTAAATTAGCAATGCATTTGAAAAAACAATTTGGAAAGATGTTTCAATAGCTTTAAAAAAAAAAGTACACTGGGACCAGCAGTTAGCGTAACGGCTATGTGCTTGACTCCCACGTAGTCGACCGCGGTTCGAGTCCCGGACCCGGTGGCTTAAACTCACACTGGGCGCGTGTGTGTGTGCGTGCCCAAAATCCTGAGAGGAAAATGGAGGAGAAGGGATTGCAGCATGGCCATACCCCCCTGGGGGGTGATTTCTCACTTTCTGTCTCTGTCTCTGTCTGTCTGGCGAGCGCACGCATCCTATAGCAAAAATCTCTCCAAAAAAAAGTACACTGACTCAGTAATTTCACTCCCAGAAATCTACTTTAAGTAATCAAAGTTCCACAAAATCTAAGAACAGAGATGTTTATAACAGCATTATTTATCAGATGAGAAAATGAAATGACATGGGACCAGCAGATGGCATAATGGCTACATCGCTGGACTCCCATGTAGTTGACCATGGTTCAAGACCCGGACCTGGTGGCTTAAACTCACACCGGGCATGTGTGTCCAAGATCCCGAGAAGAGAATGGAGGAGAAAGAACTGTGGTGTGACCATGCCCCCCATGGGTGATTTCTCTCTTTCTTCCTCTTTGTCTTTCCAGAGAGTGTATGCACCCTATAGAAAAAACCTCTCCCCCCCACTCTGAAAAAAAGAAATGACCTAAATATTAGTTGAAAATTAACAGTAATAGCACCTTTTATTTAAATAGCATTTACTTGGTATCAGACAATATTCTAAGAGTTTTTCATTTGCTGGCTCATTTAATCCTCTCAACAGAAGGGTACCAGATTCTTGATTTAAAAAGAGTGAAACTGATGTGTTTAAATTAAGTTGTTGAAAGTCATACAAATAAAAGGTGGTAGAACCACAATTAGGACACTAATAATCCAGAGGCTATGTTCTCAACCACCATAATATACCACTTCTCAGTAGAATGAAAGAATGATATATCCACAAAAGGGACTACTAAATAGCCACTAAATTGTCTTTATTAATAATGGATCAAAGTTCTTAAAATGTTTATGTTGTAATTAAATTTAAAAGGGCAAATTATAAATTATACATAAACATATTCAGTTATTATTTTAATTACAGAAAAATAATACAAATAGACTGGATTAAAGTTTTTTTTTTCACTTATCTGTATTTTCTAAAATCTTTATAACACTATACTTAAAATTTTATGTTAAAGGGAAACTAGAAGTCCAGTCCCACAGTGCAGAGGTTAAGTGTTGTACATGGGAAGCCAGATCCCACATGGCTGACAGCGGTTTAAATCCTGGCACCCACAGCTTGGAAAACATGGAAGGCACACAGATGTAGGTGCCTGAAATCCTGAGAAGAAATGAAGGAAGAAGAACTGCGGTATGGTCTTGCTCCATTGGGAGTTCTTATGCACTCACACTTGACCACTGGCAATAAAAAAGAGAGAAAGAAAAATGCACATCAATTTAGTGCAGACTGTCTCAGCACAGCCTCTTAGAGCTGGGAACCCAAGGCACTGCTGGGGAACCCTGTGGAAAAGGCCATGCCTCTTCCACCCTAATATGCTGAGCATATCCAGGGCTCCCAAGGAATATTCCACACAGAACAGAGACCAAACATAATTAGAATGACAGGGAATAACTATGAAACAATAAAATGGTTTTGAAGCACAGCCAATCCTAATCCCATACACATGTAAACAGCACTGGAGTCAGCCCAGCTCTTCCGCATTTCTAAGGAGAGAAGGCAAGGGAGCAAAACAGAGAAAAAAGGGGGAGGGACAGGGAGAGAAAACTAGAAAGTATTGACATACTTTTACTAACTAGGGAATAGGTCTCAATGAAGCACTTTGTTGTCAAAACCTCACTTATGAAAAATAACAAGAATAAGATAACAAGATAAGGCAGATAATAAGTACAGTTTGAAATTGAAAAATGTGCTAAAAAACCTAGAACACTCCTCTGTACTCTTTTAAGAAGATTAATTCTCATTTGTAGACTGGAGATATAAACAAATATACTACAATTACTGCAAAGATCAAATTCAGGTGAAAATAAAGCAAGCAATTTGGTATTACTTCCCAGTCTAAAGTATAAGCCAGAATAATTGTGAGGTAATTGTCCTAGACAACACGGCCTAAAAATGCTGTCCTGACTCAACAAATCTAGCTTCTTTACCCTTGGCTTAGGTAGCCTTTCCTCCCTTAAATATGACGCAACACTTATCACACTACATTACTGTCTATTTAATCACTTTCTATTTTCAGGGACCTTGAAAAATTTCTTCACCTAGCTCTCCAAAAAACATTTATATATATATATATATATTGGCCACTGAACTTTCTTTTTTTTTTAATGTAGGGCGGAGTAGTCTGAAGCATATAAAACATTATTGCTTATCACTTCTTGGTCTTTTGGCTAAGATTAAGCATAGTATCACTTCTTACAGGTTTTAACATCACCACTTACAACAATTAGAATAACTAGATAAATCACAAAAATCATATATTTAAAGACATTAATGAGCTTCAGAGGCAACAGAGAAATATTAGAATAAAATTACACAGCAAAGAACCATTATTCAGGGATGATCTAAGAAGTGTTTTGAGAACATTTGCCATTTCTGAGCATGGACTAGTGGTTGAGATCTAGAATAAAGCTGAGCTTGGGATGCTGCTGCAGGACAGATAAATGAACACTTTACAGTTACTTGGGCTAGAATGACAAAATTGATCATTTGAGAAACCTCAAAAACAAGTTTTCTCCTCAAAATACCTTCTAAGGTCTGAACACAAGCCAAAAGTTCAGGGGACCAGCAGTTGGCGCAATGGCTATGTCGCTGGACTTCCATGTAGTCAACTGTGGTTCGAGGGACCAGCAGTTAGCGTAATGGCTATGTCACTGGACTCCCACGTAGTCGACCGCGGTTCGAGTCCCGGACCCGGTGGCTTAAAACTCACGCCGGGCATGTGTGCGTGCGTGCCCAAGATCCCGAGAGGAGAATGGAGGAGAAGGGATTGCGGCGTGGCCATGCCCCCTGGGGGGTGGTTTCTCGCTTTCTGTCTCTCTATCTCTCTCTGTCTGTCTGGTGAGCGCACGTGCTCTATAGCAAACACCTCTAATAAAATAAAATAAAATAAAATAAAATAAAATAAAATAAAATAAAATAAAATAAAATAAAATAAAATAAAATAAATAAAATAAAATAGTTCAGAAAGGCAGAATGGAATTTCCTAGAGCCTATGGACACTTAGGAAACAAGGCTGGTTAGAGAAGAAAAAAATAAGAGAGAGCCTTCCACACAGCCAGTGGGAAGAGAAAGCTGTGAGGATGAACATCTACTACCGTGTTTTTTCGTCATGGCATTTATTAATGTGTGTACAGCCAGAGGCTGAGAATCTGGACATGTCAGTAGAATGCTTCTGGAGAACAGAGAAGCCAGTAGAGATTGAGTACTTGAAGAGGTCCAATGAGCATCAAAATTGGAGACGTGAGAGACCTCTAACCCATAGCCATTCTCCTCAAGAAATCTGTAAATTTTTTTAGAGAGATTTTTGCTATAGGTCTCGTGCACTCACCAGAGACAGAGAAACAGAAAGTGAGAAATCACTCCCCAGTGAGGAGGGCCACACAGCAATCCATTCTCCTCTCAGGATTTTGGGCACACATGCACATGCTCCTGGAGTGAGTTTTAAGCCACAAGGTCCAGGACTCAAATCACGGCCAACTAAGTGGGAGTCCAGCAATGTAACCATTACACCCAGCTGCGGTCCCAAAATTTGTGATATTTTTAAGCTCCATGGGTAGAAACTAAAGAACTAACCTAAACATCCCTATAAAGTGCAATGAAAATTTCCACAGTCTTGGTTCTAAACAAAGGACCCCACGGCTCTCAATGAAAAATCATAAAGTGCCATGTCCTAGAAAGAAGGAAAACAAAGGTAGACTAGATCTGACCAAATCTGCAAACCAGCCTTGACCTAAATAAGTCTGTAACTGGATCAAGGTGATCAGATCCCCATTCTGTCTTCTTAGAATAAGGAATGGTGAAAGCAGCCCCAGAGCACAGCAGTTAAGTACTGTGCACAGAAAGCAAAATCCTATATGACTGAAAACAGATCAAATTGCAGCTCTGGTGGCTTGAAAAACATGGCAGGTGTGTGCATGTGTACATGCCCAGAATCCTGATGTGATGAAGAAATGAAGGAAAAAGGATTATGGAACAACCACTCCTCGGGCAGCGGAGGGTGGGGGAGGTGGGTCTCTCTCTCCAATGTGCTCACACACACACACACACACACACACACACACACAACGCCCTCTGGAAATTAAAAAATAAATAAAATAAATAAAGCATATGTTCAATATTTTACAAGAGTGAGGGTGAATCTTAATTTTAAAAATAAATTTTAAAAAGGAAGGAAAAATGGAAGAAAGAAAATGGGAGAAGGGAAGTATAAAAGGTGGCTGAATCCTTTATGGTAGAAGATATCATCATCTGAAGACTTGACAGTTTGGGAAGTTGTTTTTTTGTTTAATATAAAATACCTTGCATTCAAACAAAAATTACTAGGTACATGAAGATAGAACCATATGACTCATAACCAAGAAAATCAGACTCAGGTATTCAGATATTACAGTAAGCAGACCAAGACTTCAGAATACCTGTAATTTATATATAATCCAAATATTTTCAAATAAAGGAGGAAATGGTCAATAGAAACGAAAAGGCACAAAATTTCAACAGAGAAGTAAAATTTCTAAAGAAAATCAAATGGACATTCAAAACTGAAAACGCAGTATCTGAAATTAAGAACTCAGTGAATATGTCTAAAAATAGATTGACCTAACAGAGACAAGATAATGAACTCAAAGAAGAGTCAATAGGAAATATCCAAACTAAAGTACAAAAAGAAAAACTATTGCTGGGATGTGGAAGAGGAGAGAGAGGGAAAACATGAAGAGAAAGAGAGAGAATGAACAAACAGCATAGAGACTTGTAGGACACAGCTGAAATACCTAATACACATGAACATTGAGTTCTTAGAGTAGAGGTGAGAGAAAATTATATTTAAAGAGATAAGCTGAGGTAGTTACTAAAAGTAATCAAAGATCTGGGACCAGCAATTAGCGTAATGGCTATGTCACTGGACTCCCACGTAGTCGACCGCGGTTCGAGTCCCAGACCCGGCGGCTTAAACTCATGCCGGGCGCGTGTGCGTGCATGCCCAAGATCCCGAGGGAGAATGGAGGAGAAGGGATTGCGGTGTGGCTATCCCCCCTTGGGGGGTGATTTCTCGCTTTCTGTCTCTCTGTCTGTCTCTGCCTGTCTGGCGAGCACACGCACCCTATAGCGAAAACCTCTCCAAAAAAAAAAAAGTAATCAAAGATCCATTGTAATAGTTTTATTGCATTTTTGGCAGTGTTCAAGCCCTATCTCTCCCTTTAACCCTCTTGCCCCATACTTAAGCAAACCAGTAAGAGAACCTGATGTTCTCTCTTTTGGCACTTGGAAGAATTTCAAACCACCTAAGCTGTGGCTTATGTATATCTACTCGCACCCAAGCCTCACCTTCTATCCACAATATAAGGTCTCCTTGCTCCCTCAAGCCACTTCTTGACCTGCTTTATAGCCTGCTCTGCTCTCCTCCAGAAAACATCTTTATATGATTAATAAATCTCTGCTCACCCTCTTGGTGTATATAGGGTATCATCAGTCTCAACAGGTGACCACAAGACAACTAGGGCTACAAGCAGGATGCTGAGATAATAACTACCATCACTGGGAATCTTTCTTCCCTTATTTTAGCCTTCTCTTATTTTCTTTCCCGGCTTTGCTGATGGATAGCAAGCCTGTATCTTTTTTCTTTTTTTAATTTGCTAGAGGACATGTGTGCTCGCTAGAAAGAGACAGAGAGAAAAAGAGTGCATCCTACAGGGGACAGTGACACCACCATCTCTTCTCCTCCATTTCTCCTTTCAGGATTTTTGGCAAGCATGCACACATGCCCAGCATGTTTTTCTTTTATCTATCTATAGATAGATAGATAGATAGATAGATAGATAGACACTTAAATTTATTTATTTACATTCAGTCACTATATATCATTACAACATACAAAATGAGATTTTCCATCCAGAATACACTGTATATTGACTCAATAAAGCACATCAAGATATGTTATCATAAACAAATGATTTTCCATTTTTTGTTTCCTGTATATTTTGCTTTTGTTCCCATCCTTGATTCCCTACCTCTCACCCTCTGCTGTGTCCCACCCTCGTCCCACACTATCTCTAGTATCCATGGTTGTTTTCTATGCCTCTTCTCCCCATTTTATTGACTCACTAAGAACTTAATTAAATCTAAATATTTTCAATAGCAAGCACAGCTAATATATACGTATCCATCAACACAAGTCTGACTTTAGACATAAACCTCAGTGAGTAGAATGAACATACTATAAAGTAGCATCTAGCTGGGGCTATATAGCTTACTGCAGTCATCAAATAGGTATTTTTAATGTATTTTTTTTTATTTCAAGAAAAACAGTTTTCAAGTTTTTTCCTGAAACTTTTTTTTAATTAATTAATTTACATTCATCCCCTAAGCATCATCACAACATACAAAATGTGGTTTCCCATCCAGAATATACTGCATAGTGGCTTAATTATGCATGTTATCGTCAATAATTTTCTATTTCTAGCTTCATATATATATATGTATGTGTGTGTGTATATATATATAGATAGATAGATAGACAGATAGATAGATAGATAGATAGATAGATAGATAAAATTTACCCCTATGTCTGACCCTCTGCCCTTTCCCACCCTCTTCTCACACTATCTCTGGTGTCTACAGTTGTCTTCCATTCCTTTTCCCCCCACATTTTATTGATCACACAATTTCTTAAATAATCTAACTACTTTCAATAGCAAGTTCAGCTGGTAATTTCAAGAAAAGCAGTTTTGTAATGGTAAGGAACTTTGTTTAAAACTTAAAGCCAGGAAACAGATTAGTATTCTGTTCAAATAATAGGTACATGAATGTATCGACTGCTCAAGACAGGACAAAAACTCTTAAAACCAGACAACAAAGCCTAGAGGAAAAGCAGCAATATTTTAGTCAAAAGTCACAGAATGCTATTTCACCAGTTCAGTCTCATGTACTTAATCTATCTTCTGTAGTGGTTCGATCTTCCCGATTGAATTCTGGGATATAATATTCAACTCCAGACTTGTCCCTACAATTAAGTTGGCCATTTTCTTAGTTTTTGAGGTCTTACTTCTGTGTGTCTGTATTGAATTTTCCTAATATAGCACTCCATGCAGAACTTCTTGGAGATCTAGTCTAGTGCTGGTAAATTCTTTCAGGTTTTGTTTATCTGAGAATGTTCTTGTCTTTTCGACCCATATGAAGGATAATCTTGCCTGGTATAGTATTCTTGGTTGAAATTGCTTTTTCCTTAACACTTTGAATATATTTTCCCATTCTTTCCTTGCTCGCATTGTTTCTGATGAGAGGTTTGCTGTTAGCCTAATGGGATATCCTTTGTAGGTAACTTGCAGTTTCTCTCTTGCCAATCTTAGTATCTTGTCTTTGTCTGTGGTTTTGGTCAGTCTGGCTATAATGTGTCTTGGAGATCTTCTTGGGTTGATTCTATTTGGGGTCCTTTGTATTTCCTGGGACTGGATCTTTGAGTGCCTCTCTAGGTTTGGAGAGTTCTCTTGCAGGATTTCATGCAATAGATTATCAAGACCCTTATGAGTCTCTTTGCCTTCTGGGATGCCAATTATCCGGATGTTTAGACATTTGATGATATCTAATATTTCTCATATATTATTCTCATTTTGGGGGGCAATTTTTTCAGTCTTCATGGTGGATCTTTCTAGGCCATCAATTTTCTCTTCTATGTCTGAGATTCTATTTTCTGTATGATCTAGCCTGCTTTTAATACTTTCAAGGGAGATTTTGACTTCCTGTACTATAGCCTTCATCTCTAACAGTTCCATTTGATTCTTTTTTAAAGTGTGTAATTCCTCTTTTAGATCTTGCAAGAATTTCCTCACCTCCTGGAACTCGTCAGCTCCTTTTTCCTTTCTCTTCTGCACTTCATTGTCTCTCTTCTCTTCCATCTCTGTTAGCTTCACCATTATGAATGTTCTAAATTCTTTATCAGACATTTTCATGATTTCCATTGAACTGTCTGAGGATGAGGAAGAGTTATTCTTTTCCCTTGGAGGAAAGGTATTTTCTTGCTTTCTCATATTTCTTGTGGCCCAGCAGTGATTTCTAGTCATCTGATGGATGGTGTGTTTCTTCTCAAACTTGAAGTTCAATCTGAGCACCCAGGAGCATGCAGAAAAGGAAACAGAGAAAGAGAAACAGCAACAACAACAACAAAGCACAGAGAAAAAGAGAAGGGGAAAAAAAAGTAAAAAAAAAAAATTGTTTTTTTAAAAAAGCAAAAAGTAGAAAACCGCACCACACGAAATCACTAGTTCTCAGAAGCCATGAAGGTGTCTTCTTCTGAAGGCCTGTCCCCTTGACTCTCCACTCAAGTTTGTGAGCTGGAAGCTGAATTATCAGTGGGAAATCTTCATTTATCTTACTTCCCTGAAATCGCTAGTTCTCAGAGGCCATGAAGGTGTCTTCTTCTCGCCCAGCATGTTTTTCAAGCTGCTGGATCCTGGACTGGAATCACACTGTTGGCCGTGTGGGATTTAGCCACCTTAAGCACCATTCCACTAGCTGGCCTGCAAGCATATACTCTAAGTTGTTGCCTGATGGCAAGCTCTGAGCTGTGCTGCTCTCTCCTAGAGATCTTGCATATGAGGCTATGCTGCTTTGTTCTGCATTTACTGATTCCTACTAAGCTTCTGTTAGAGATTTAGCAGAAGTATGGGACCAGCAGTTAGCGTAATGGCTATGTCGCTGGACTCCCATGTAGTTGACCACCATTCACGTCCCGGACCCGGTGGCTTAAAACTCATGCCGGGCGCATGTGCGTGCATGCCCAAGATCCCGAGAGGAGAATGGAGGAGAAGGGATTGCAGCGTGGCCATCCCCTCTGAGGGGTGATTTCTCGTTTTCTGTCTCTCTGGCTCTCTCTGTCTGTCTGGCGAGCATATGCGCCCTATAGCAAAAACCTCTCCCAAAAATAAAATAAAATAAAATAAAATAAAATAAAATAAAATAAAATAAAATAAAATATTTAGCAGAAGTAAATTCAAAGTTTCAAAACTGGCATTAAGAGACAGGAATATGGGAATGAATCTCTCTTTACAGTGTTTCTGAATCATGTGTCTTGACTAGAATTTACCTGTGTATCTCAATTCCAGCATAAACCATAACTAACATTAGACTGAGAGGATGACTTATATTCTGACAGTTGAGTCTGGACCTAAAAGAGGCACTGGCCACTGTTCTATAGAACACTCAGAGAAAAGGTAGATATACTGTGCAACGGATGGCCCAACAAATCATCATTTGTGTGGAGAAACAGTCAACATGGGGCATACTGAGGTTCACTCTCATAAGAGCATTTGCTTCACTAGCACTCTATGCCTTAAATACTTCTGCTTCTGCAGTTGCTGGATAGACCTTTTCCTCCAAAAAAATAAAGTAAATAAAATAAAGATCCCTATCCTCAGTGTTATAGAGAAAAACACCCATAGCATAGTCAAGAAGTTAGTTCAAATTCAAGTTAAACCCTGATCCTTAAACCCAATAAAATAATCATGAGGTAGGCCCCTAATCCTAATGATAATATGTTTGAGAATCACTGAAAGAAAAAGTTACAAATACGAACATGGTAGAGGGAAATCCTGTCAGAATTACATCCAGTAAACATACACACACACACACAAATTATAAGTATAGGTGGGGAAAAAGGGAAGAGACAAACAACTGGAACAAAGATTCACAATTTGATGCAAATGGAAAACCGAAATTTATTGAAAGAATCTACGCTTTTGTAGTTCTATAACATAAGTTCTGAAAAACATTTGCTTTAAATCATCAATTGGCAAACTTTCATGGCTTTAATTGATACTGGGGCTCAAATTACAGTTAAACCTGGTGATCCTACTAAAACTAAGTAAGAGTACCTCCTATACTGTTAGAGAAGCTACAAAAAATAAAATAGAGTACAAAAGGACAAATATTTATGCCTCCATCCTTGACACTGTCAAGAAACAGCTATTTGACCTCTCAGTATCCACACGAAACAAGCCCAATGTCATTTAGACCTTTTAGGAGTTCTGGAAGCAACGTACTTCTGATAAATGTGTGTGTGTGTGTGTGTGTGTGTATTTTACTTACATATATCTTATATATATCATATATATATACACACACACACACACACACACACACACATATATATATATAGAGAGAGAGAGAGAGGTTTTTTTTTTTTTTTTTTTTTTGGAGAGGTTTTTGCTATAGGGCGCATGCGCTCGCCAGACAGACAGAGAGAGACAGAGAGACAGAGAGACAGAAAGCAGGAAATCACCCCCCAGGGGGGATGGCCACGCCGCAATCCCTTCTCCTCCATTCTCCTCTCGGGATCTTGGGCATGCACGCACACGCGCCCAGCGTGAGTTTAAGCCACCGGGTCCGGGACTCGAACCGCGGTCGACTACGTGGAAGTCCAGTGACATAGCCGTTACGCTAACTGCTGGTCCCAAGAGAGAGAGTTTTTTGAAGAGATATTTTTCCTATAGGACGAATGTGCTGGCCAGAGAGACAGTGACACAAAAAGCGAGAAATCACTCCCCAGTGGGATGGCCACACCACAATCCCTTCTTCTCCAGTCTCCTCTTGGGATTTTAGGCATGCACACACACATGCCCAGCATCAATTTCAAACAGCCAGGTCCAGGACTCGAACCACATCAACTACACAGGAGTCCAGCAACATGACCATTATGCCATCTGCTGGTCCCCTAGACTTATACTGTTGATCACAAATTGGCCCACTTTGAACAAAGACACACACACACACACACAACAGAGTGCTCTAGAACCTATCCAAATTCCAACACAACAGAGGCTCCTTCACTGTAGAGATGTATTATTTTTCTATTACTGCTATAACAAATTATCGCAAACTTGGTGGCTTACCACAAACTTATTTTATGGTGCTGTAGGTCAGAAGTTCAACACAGTTCTCACTAGGCTAAAACCAAGCTGTCAGTAACATTACATTCCTTTTTGCAGGTTCTGGGGAAATATCTGTTTACTTGCCTTTTATAGCTTCTGGAGGCTGCCAACATTCCTTAGCTCATGGCCCCCTTCTTTCATCTTCAAAGATGGCATCATTGCACCACTCTAGACATTCTTTCACAGTCACATCTCCCTCTGATAACAGCCAGAAAGGACTTCTGTGATTATATTGGGCCCACCTGGATAATCCAGAATAATCTTCCTGCTATGACTTGAATATATCCCTCAAAAACTCGTGTGTTATAATTTGGTTCCCAATGTTATGGCACTGAGAAGTGATGAGACCTTTAAGAGTTGAGGCCCAATGGATGGTGTCTAGAACATGAAGGCACTGCCCTCATGAGTGGATTGCTACTTTCTTGCCAAGAGGGGATGAGTTCTCACTCTCATGAGAAGGGGTTAGGTCCCACAGAGTAGGTTGTTATATAAAGATGTTTGCCGGGACCAGCAGTTGGCATAATGGCTTTGTCACTGAACTCCCATTTAGCTGACCATGGTTCAAGTCCCGGAACTGCTGGCTTAAACTCACGCCGGGCACATGTGTGTGCGTGCCCAAGATCCCGAGAGGAGAATGGAGGAGAAGGGATTGTGGAGTGGCCATCTCCCCTGGGGATGATTTCTCGCTTTTTATCTCTCTGTCTCTCTGTGTCTTTCTGGCAAGCACACGCACCCTATAGCAAAAACCTCTCCAAAAATAAATAAATAGATAAAGATGGTTGCCTATAGGCTACTCTCTCACTCTCCGTGCACTAGTCTGCTGATCTCTTTCTGCTTCTCTCTGCCATATTGTGATGTAGCAGAAACATGTTCTTGGACTTCCCAGGCACCAGAATTGTGAGCCACTAAACCTCTATATTTTATAAATCACCCAGACTCAAGTATTTCTGTTCAGCAATGAAATAACAGACTAAGATGCTCCCCATCTCAATTAAGTAACTTAATTATATCTACAAAATCCTCTTTGCCACATAAGGTAACATATTCACAGGTAATCATTATTCTATCACAAGAGGATTTAGCAAATTTTTCTCATGCCTTCTAAATCTCTGGTCCACTCATACTAGCTATAAATTATTGATTTTTGATGCAGAAACTGCTCTCTTCACCTCCATACTACACACTATTAGGACAGCAATTATTGGCTCCATATTGTACTTTCTTGGACACAGAGGTTGCTACAGACTCTGACCCTAATGATGCCATACCCAGACGCCCATTATGCCTTGGATCATGGAAGCAACACCCAGAAATATTGCATGGCCACTAAAATAGAAATAGGACCAACAGGATAGAACCACACCTAGGCCTTCTGGCATAGCTCACTTGCTGGATAGATGGTCTTACCTGTCCTCAGTCCCTCAACAGATGCCACAATGCTGGAAAAGGTCACTTACTTCACAGATGCTTGGGGAGCCCCTGGAGATCAATAAAGTACATAAAAAAAATGAGTTCACCTACTTCATGGATAGCAGTACCATTATCACACATAATGGACCTCACACACCAACTGTGGTTTTTCATCCCTTAATGATACATTTCTGATAAAAGATGGAATCCTTGGGGCCAAACAGTAACAAAGTAGCCATGCAGTACCCTATAAGTCTGATCCACATGGAAAGGTCCCAGGTTTGCATTTGAAGTCTTTTCTGAACACATCAGGCATATGCATGCCAGGGCTGGTTAAAGCTGAAGGTAAACTATGGCACAGGCATTCCAGTAGGAATGCCTATAGTCTGCTCTCTCTCACACACACAGTCTCCCACTCACTCTCCCGCTCACTCGCTCGCTCATGAAAAAAAGAAGTAAACTCTAAAAAATAAAAAGATGGAATCCAAAGTTCAGCAAAATTGGCTAAACTTCAGGCAATTGTCTTAGCACTGGATGCCCTGGTCAACAATCTGCCCCATTTATACATTTTTACAAACCTATGAATCATTCCCAAAGGCAGAAATAGCTTCTTATTCAGGTCTCCCTGGCTCAGGGTAAAGAACTCTCAAAATCTTGTACCTCACTGGTACCCAAAATGTACATCAAAGTCACACATACCTCTGTACATACATACTAAAGCCACAACACAATACAATGCAAGGCCTCTCCAAGACAGCCTTATCGATATTCCAAACATTATTAATAGTGGCCAAGACACTCATTTCATTCTCAAAATACATGATACTGAGTTCTTGAACAAAGCATTCACTAGAACTTTACCTTTTGTACCAGCCTCAAGCTACAGAACTCAAAAAATATATAGCTCTAACAAGTTCAAATTCAGTTAAATGAAATGGCACATTTCAGTTATAAAATATCAGAGGTGAATTCAAATAAAGAGTCAATTTCCTGTTTTTGATGTCTGAATACTAATGACTCTCACACTCCACATCCAGGTAAACTGATAATAATACATTCACACTTCCTCCTTTAGTACTGGTAACTGGGAAATTAAAATACACCAGTCCCTGCCTATATACAGGAACCCTTGGATTAGCTCAAGGCTATGTCCACAATAAAAGCCAAAGCCAGTTGCCCCTCCTTTTACTCTTAGTCATTTATAGACCTATTTGGAAAGTTGCACTGCTCTCCCTAGAAAGCCTCATAATGAAAGTAGTAATTTTTTTTCATACCCTTTTGATGCATGTGTGGCACCATCAGACTTGACATTTATATCAAGGTGCCCCAAGACCATTCCAAAGACCAATGATTTGCATAAAGAACTCACAAGAATCAGCGGATAGTCATACTCATAGCTATGATTTATTATAATAAAAAGATCCAAAGCAAAATCAGCAAAGTGGAAAAGAACATGGGCAAAGTCCAAAGGAAAACCTGTACAAGCTTTCAAGAATCCCTTCCCCATGGTGTCAGATGAGACACACCTAATGCCTCCAGCAACAAGTTGTGACAACATGTATTAGGGATTGTTTCTCATTAGAACCTCCATACACAGAGGTTTTTTTAGTTATGTTTTTTTTTGTTTTTAATGGGGCGTTAGTCACACAGGCACCTCTGCCTAGAATGTACCAAAATTCCAAACATATAGAGGAAAGCAATAGTTTAGCATAAATTATATTACTTGCAAAAAACAGGCATTGTGAACCCTTCTTATCAGTACTGTGAACCCTTCTTATCAGTACTTATCACACTTTCATGTGTGGAAAACCTTCCAAAATCCAAGTTCCAGATGGAAAAGCAAGGTTTTCTAAGGATACCAATTTCACTCCTGCTACATCAACTTTTGTATAAAACACCAAAACCAAATTTGGGGTTAAAAGTTAATTCTGCTCCCCTACTGGACAACCACAATGCACCCACATATGCAGGAATCTTAGCAAAACCCAAGTAAAATAAACACTAAAGAAACAAAAACTGAGGTACAACACAGAATTGTTGAAAACCAATGACAAACAAAAATTTTAACTTAGTCAGGAGAAAGAACTGTATTACTTTGAAAGGCACAACAATAAAGCTGATTTAGAGCTTTTAATAAAAGCTACAAAAGGCAGAAGAAAAATGAAATTACATCCTGGAAAGTAACTGTCAACCTAGAATTCTTGTACCCAGCAAATACATGCTGTAAAATTAAAATAAAAATAATTAAAGACAAATAAAAAATGAGAGATTCTGTTGTCAGCTGGCTTGCTTTAAAGGAAATTACTAAGTCATATTCTTCAGGCAAAAAAATAATGATCACAGATGAAAATAAAGACAGAAATGAAAAACACAGAAATAAACATTTGGTTAAACATAAATGAATACTAACTACATAATCAATACTTGTAATATCTTGTGGAATTTAAAGGGTATGTAGAATTAAACTATAAGACAGCAAAAATATAAAAGGGGAGGGACACTGTTAAAAGATTATCAGAAATACGTAAAAACATTCATTTCTCTTTGACTATATTAAGAGTGTATGTTATAATCTCTAAAATATCTGAAATAGTCAAAGAATATATAACAGATTGATAAAAGATGAAAATGAAATAGTAAAAAACTGATTACTGATTATTCGTGTTTTTCAAGGAATCTAACTTATGCAACTTTTGAAATTTATCAGATTCAAGTTATTGATAAGATCTTTTACTTTCTTTGTAATATCTATATGATACCAACAAGTTGAACACATGATTTTCCTATGACACAACAATTCTACTCCTAGGTATATATACAAAATAAATGAAAACATGTGACCATACAGAAATTTGTATGTGGTTTTTTTGTTTGTTTTTTAAGAGGTTTTCATATGCACTGAGAGAGAGAGACAATGGGAGGGAAAATGAGAAATCAACACCCCCCCCCATGCCTGGGCAGTGGGAGGGATTGGAAGATGGCCACACTGCAATCCTTTCTCCATTATCCTCCTGGGATCTTGGGCATGCACACACATGTGCCCCGTGTGATTTTCAAGCCACTGGGTCCAGGACTCAAACCATGATCTGCCACATAGAAGTCCAGAGACTTAACCGCTACACCATATGCTGGCCCCACGCACAAGTTGTTTTTTTTTTTTTTCTTAAGAGAGATTTTTGCTATGGGGTATGTGCACTCACCAGAGACAGGCAGAGACAGAGAGACAGAAAGTGAGAAATCACCTCCCAGAGGGGATGGCCACGCCATAATGGAATGGAATTCTCCATTCTTTTCTCAGGATTTTGGGCACACACATACATGCACCCGGCATGAATCTGAACCCACCAGGTCTGGGACTCAAACTGCGGTCAGCCATGTGGGAGTCCATCGACATAACCATTATGCCATCTGCTGGTCCCCAAGTATGAGTGTTTTTAACATCATCGTTCACAACAGTCAAAAATTGAAAAACTGCAAATACCTATCAATGGATTAATGGATAAATAAAATGTACTATATCCATACAACAGAATATTATTATGTCATAAAAAGGAACAAAGTACTCAAAAAAAGTTTTAATGTCTGAGACCTTGGACAGGAAACTTTTTTTTTTTTTTTTTTTTTTTTTTTGGAGAGGCTTTTCACTATAGGGCGCGTGCGCTCGCCAGACAGACAGAGAGAGACATAGAGACAGAAAGCGAGAAATCACCCCCCAGGGGGGATGGTCACGCTGCAATCCCTTCTCCTCCATTCTCCTCTCGGGATCTTGGGCACGCACGCACACGCGCCCGGCGTGAGTTGTAAGCCACCGGGTCCGAGACGCGAACCGCGGTCGACTACGTGGGAGTCCAGCGACATAGCCATTACGCTAACTGCTGGTTCCCAACAGGAAACTTTTAATGTTTGAGACTTTGGGCAGTATTATATTAATACTTATTAATATATGTATTAATATATGTTATAACCTGGGTGTACCTCAATAACATACTAAGCAAGAAAAGCTAAACACCAAAGGAACACCAAAGGTCACATAATAGATGATTGCTTTTCTATGGTATATCCAGAATAGGCAAATCCATAGCGAAAGAAAGCAGACTAGAGGATAGCAGGGATTGCAAAGAGGGAAGAATGAGGAGTGTTTACTTAATAAGTACAGGGTGTTTTTATGGGGTCATGGAAAGGTTTTCAAACAAGAGAAAACTGATAGTTGCAAAACATGAATATGGACATTCCTCACTTAATGACCTCCCTGATGAACGACCGCCAGGACTTATGACCAGTTCTCCAAACTGGGCAATCTCTTTCTCAGTGTCTTGGGAATTTCCTTTCTCACTCTTTGTCTGATTTCTGCCGTCAATTAGTATTCACTATACAAAGCATTCCTACTCATACAAGATTACATATTTCATTTATTATTTGTACTTCATCATGCACCCAAAGCAATATTCAGTAAGTAAAAACTCCAGATTTATATTATTATGTTACAGTGTGTCTTGTCTCTTTCTGGTGTTTACTTAATAATGCTTTTGGTATGGACAGAATTACATTATTTCAGTGTGGTGTCACATGGCAGCTGTTGAAAAATGCATACGTCGTAGCTCTATGACATACTGCAAGACTTCCACCTTTAAGTGCCTCGTCTATCAACCGATTCACTTAATAACCTACACATAGGAACGTAACTCGGTCATTAAATGAGAAGTATCTATATACTAAATACTACTGAATTGTGTATTTTTACATGGTTAACTGAATGTTATATTAATCTCACCTTAATAAAAAAATAAGTAAAAATGAATGTAAAAATAATTCATGTAATTTAATTTACTACATTAATAGAAAAAAATAAAGTAAAATCATGCAATCATCTCAATAACTAGGAAAAAGCATCTGATAAAATTTTAAATATATTCATTAATAAAAACTGTTAGCAAACTACTAATAGAAAGTAACTTCCTTAATCAGGTAAGAAGAGTGTTTTTGTTTTGTTTTGTTTTGTTTTTTAAGAGAGGTTTTTGCTATAGGGTGCGTGCGCTCACCAGACAGACACAGACAGAGAGATAGAAAGCGAGAAATCATCCCCCAGGGGAGATGGCCATGCCGCAATCCCTTCTCCTCCATTCTCCTCTCGGGATCCTGGGCACGCACGCACACGCGCCCGGCGTGAGTTTTAAGCCACCGGGTCCGGGACTTGAACCGCGGTCGACTACGTGGGAGTCCAGCGACATAGCCATTACGCTAACTGCTGGTCCCAAGAAGAGTGTTTTTAAAAAAAACCTACAAACATAACTAATAATGAAACATTATTAAGAAAGACTATTCTCCAAAACAACTGTGGACACCTGAGATAGTGTGGGAGGAGGGTGGGAAATGGCTGAAAGTGAGAAATAGGGGAAAAATATATATATACATGTATATATTCATATATATATATATTTAAAACTAGAAATTGAACATTATTGACAATAACATGTATGATTAAGCTACTATGCAGCATATTCTGGATGGGAAATCACTTTTTGTATGCTGTGACAATGCTCAGTGAATGAATGTAAATTAATTATTTTTTTTAAAAAAAGGAATAAGAAAGGTAAAAAAAGAAAAAAGAAAGAAAGATTATTCTCCAAGATTTGGAATAAATAAAGAATAAGGATGCCATATATAAATATTTGGCAGCACCAGTGCAATAAAGTGAAATGAGTTAACTACTTTAAAAAGACAAGAAGAGCAGCAGTTAGCGTAATGGCTATGTCGCTGGACTCCCATGTAGTCGACCACAGTTCCAGTCCCGGACCTGGTGGCTTAAACTCACGCCAGGCATGTGTGCGTGCGTGCCCAAGATCCTAAGAGGAGAATGGAGGAGAAGGGATTGCGGTGGTGTGGCCATCCCCGCAAGGGGTGATTTCTCACTTTCTGTCTCTCTGTCTCTCTCTGTCTTTCTGGTGAGCACACGTGCCCTATAGCAAAAAGCTCTCCAAAAAGAAAAGACAAGAAGATTTAAAGGGAAGAAACAAAACCATCATATTCACTACATGACTGTGAAAAAGAATTTTTTTTAAGAATTTTTTGGGACCAGCAGTTAGCGGAATGGCTATGTCACTGGACTCCCATGTAGTCAACCGCAGTTCGAGTCCCGGACCTGGTGGCTTAAACTCATGCCAGGATTGTGGCGTGGCCATCCCCCCTGGGGGGTGATTTCTTGTTTTCTGTCTCTCTGTCTCTCTCTGTCTCTCTGGCGAGTGCACGCGCCCCATAGCAAAAACCTCTCTAAAAAAAAAAAAAGAATTTTTTTAAATTTATTCATTCATTTACTTATTTTATTTTGACCAGAGAGACACAGAGAGAGAGAGAGAGAGAAAATGAAAAAGCAAGCCACCAGGTCCAAGACTTGAACCATGGTCAGCCATGTGGGAATGTCCAGCGCCTTAACCACCGCGCCACCTGCTAATCCCAGAAGAAGATTATTTTTAAAAAGTTACAGGTAAGGGCTCAGCTTCACAGCCTAGCAGTTAAGGGAACCAGATCCCACATGGCTGATCACATGGTTCAAATTCTGGACTTAGAAGCTAGAGAAACAGGCTGGGTGTGTGCCCATGTGTGCTCAAAATCCTGAAAGGATAGAGAAATAAAGGAGAGGGGATTGCAGTTTGACCACACCCCATTGGGGAATGCTTTCTCCCTCTCTCTGTGTCTCTTATCTTTCTGGTGAGCATCTGCATTCTCTGGCAAATAAACACACATACACACACAAAGTTATAGGTAAGCAAGTAGAATTAACATGTGAATTCTGCTAGGTAAGTGGAACAAAGTCAATTTATGTTTTTAGAGGTTTTTGCCTTAGGGCCCGTGTGTTCACCAGGGAGAGAGACAGAGAAAGAAAAAGTGAGGAGGAAAGTGAGAAATCATCCCCCCCCCCCCCCCAGGGGAAAGATCATGCTGTAATTCCTTCTCCTCTGTTTTCCTACCTGGATCTTGGGCATGCATATACACGGACTCAACCAGAGTTTCAAGCCACTGGTCTGGGACTCAAATCACAGTCAGCCACATGAGAGTCCAGTGACATAATCACTACTCCATCAGTTAGCCCTGAACAAAGTTAGCATTTTAAAAGTCAGTTGTAGAGGCCAGCAGGTGGGGTCAGGGTTAAGGTACTAGACTCACATATGGTTGGCTGTAGTTCAAGTCCTGGACCTGGTAGCTTGAAAATCATGCTGGGTATGTGTGTGTGCATAACCAAAATCCAAAGAGGAGAATGGAGGAAAAAGGGACTGTGGTGTGGCTATCCCCTGCAGGGGTAGGGAGTAATTTCTCATTTTCTCTCTCCCTGTCTTCCTGTGTCTCTCATCAGTAAGTGCATGCTTGCAGATTAGTGACTGCCAGGAGTTAGGAAATGGGAAAATGAAGAGTTTCTGTTTAATGGGTATAGGTTTTTTTTTTTTTTTTATTTTGGAATGACAAAAATGTTTGGGAACTAGTCAAAGATGATAGCTGAACGACATTATAAATGTGCAAAATGCCCATTTAAAAATGGTTAATTGTATATATGAATTTCATCCTAACTTTAAAAACTATGGCAAAATGACTTTAAACTAGGAAAAAAAAAAAGAAAAACAAGAAATAACAACAAAAATCAACTGACTGCATAAAAATCTAGGTTTGGGGGCTGAACAGTTGCACAGTGGTAAAATACAATGCTCTGTGAGGCAATCCCACATGGGAAGGTTCTCAGTTCAATTCCAGAGACCTTCCTGGGTATACTTGGCACAAACCTGCCCATGATCCAGGGCTGGCTAAGGCTGGAAGTAGATTGTGGCTTCAAGACTCTGTTGTGGGTCCTGCCACAACAGAAAAGAGATCCCAGAAATATGCCCAAGTATAGGTGTTCACCTGATTCATGAAAAAGAAATGACAGCTCAGTGAAGAAAAGTCAACTAGATATTCAGGTGGAAATAAAGATAACCTAATCAATTTCAAATGGATTCAAATATAAATGTGAAAAGTAAAACAATACAGTTTTCAGAGAAAAAGATAGCAAAACTGCTTAATAATCTCAGAGTAGACAAAGATGTCTTACATAAGACTCAAAAAATGTTAACCATAAAGTAAAAACTGGTAAACTGCATTACATTAAAATTAAGAACCTTGCTTATCAAAAGACACTATAAGAGTGCAATGACACCAACAGAAGACATAAAAAACTACAAATGAAGCCAGCAGGCAGTGTAGTGATAAGGTGCTGGACACCCACATGGTTGACCATAGCTTGAGTCCCAAATCTGGAGGCTTAAAATCATGCTGGACACATGTGCATTCATGTACAAAAATCTCTAGAGGAGACTGGAGGATAAAGGATAGCAGCATGGCCATCCCCCTGGGGGGAAGGGAATTTATCACTTTCCCTCTCTGTCTCTCTCTAGCAAGCACACACACCCTACAGCAAAAACCTAAAAACAACTACAAATAAAAACAGAAAGCACAGACAAACCCTACTTAAAAATGGATAAATGGGGAACCAGCAGTTAGCGTAATGGCTATGTCGCTGGACTCCCACGTAGTCGACCGCGGTTCGCGTCTCGGACCCGGTGGCTTACAACTCACGCCGGGCGCGTGTGCGTGCGTGCCCAAGATCCCGAGAGGAGAATGGAGGAGAAGGGATTGCGGCGTGACCATCCCCCCTGGGGGGTGATTTCTCGCTTTCTGTCTCTATGTCTCTCTCTGTCTGTCTGGTGAGCGCACGCGCCCTATAGCGAAAAACCTCTCAAAAAAAATAAATAAATAAATAAAAATTAAAAAAAAAAAATGGATAAATGGCAGGGCCAGTAGTTGGTGTGGTGATTAAAGAGTTGGAATACCATATGGTCAAACTTGGTTCAAGTCCCAGGGCCAGTGGGCTGAAAATTACATCAAGCATATGTGCATGTGTGCCCAAAATCTCAAAAGGAGAATAGAGAAGAAAAGGACTGCAGTATGTCCATCTGCCCCAGAGGGTGATTTTTCACACTCCCTCTCTCTTCTTTCTCCTGCAAGTGCATATGCTCTATGACAAAAACCTAAATAAAAAAATACATAAATGCATACATACATATGTAAATAAATAGGCAATATGTAAAATAAGACTGTCATGCATGAAAATCAATTACTGTGATAAACCATACAAATAGAACAAAAGATAATCACCATGCTATCATCTCAATAGATCAGGAAAACCATTCAACAAAACCTAGCACCCTTTCATAATAAAAGCACTCAACAAGCTAGAAGAAAACTTCCTCAATATGATAAAGGGTATCTAAATACATTAATTCAATAGCTAACAAAGTTAATGGTGATGGACTGAAAGTTTTCTCCTAAAATCAGAAACAAGACAAGAATGTCACTTTCATCACTTCTATTCAACATTGTACTGAAGATTTTAACCTAACTAGGGAAATTAGGCAAGAAAAAGAAATATGGATCCAGAAAAACGAATTCAGATTGGAAAAGAAGTAAAACAATATCCATCTGCAGATGACAGCATTTTATATATAGACAATTCAAAGAAATCTATCTAAAAATAATTAACAGGTTTAGCAGCACTGCAGGATAACAGATAAGTACACAAAATAACACTGTAATACTTTATACTTCTTTGTACTTCTATATAGTTACAAGGAACACCCAAAAGAAAATAATTTCATTTACAATAACATTAAAAAGAATAAAATACTTTGGAATAAATTTGACCTAAGTAGTGCAAAACCCATACACTGAAAACTACAAAACATTGTTGAAGGAAATTACAGAAGTTATAAATAATAAAGGACATTCCTTGTTCCAATAGTAATGAATTGAAAGACTTAATAAGTTGGCAATACTCTCTGAATTGATCTACAGTTCCAATATAATCCCTATCAAAGCCACAGCTGTCTTTTCAACATTCATTGACAAGCTAGTCCTAAAATTCATAGGGAAGTACAACAGACACAGAGTGGCCAAATAACAAAGTTGGAGAACTGACATTTCCAGACATCAAAACTTATTACAAACTACAATAACTAAGGAGCATGGTACTGACATAAAGACAGACACATAAACTAATAGAATACAACTGATAGTCTAAAAATAAGCCCTTATACATATGGCCAACCGATTTTTTTCCCACTAGAAGATGTGTACTCACCAGAGAGAGAGACAGAGACAGAGAGAGAGAAAGTACCTGCCAATGGGCACATGCCACAACCCTTCTCTCTCCATTCCTTCTTCCCCTCAGGATTTTGGGCATGCATGCAATGCGCTTTTCAAGCCACTGAGGCCAGGACTGGAGCCACAGTTGGCTATGTGAGATCTTGCTCTCTCAACCACTGAGTTACAAGGCCAATTCTGACTGATTTTTCAACAATGGGGCCAACATTATTCAATAGTTCGTATTTAAAACAAACTTATAGTAAATCAAATATCTAATCATAAGAACTATAATTATAAAACTCTTCAAAGAAAACATAGGTTGAAAATTTTGTAATCTTCGTTTAGATAAGTTTCTTGGACATGACACCAAAAGTACATGGGGACTCAAAAAGTCGGAAGAAGTGGAATTAAACTACAGGCTTATGGTGGTCCAAAAATTTTTTGAAATCCATGCATAGTTTTTTCATAATACACATTTTTCATGAACTTGTTGAAGACCTTTTGTACAAATGACAAAAGGGGGAAAAACAGATAAATTAGACTTCATCAAAACAAATTTTGTTCTTCAAAGAATACCACGGAGAAGGTTTTTAAAATGACTCACAGAACAGGAGAAACATCTGCAAATCATGTATTAGATAAGGGATTTATATCCAGAATATATATTTAAAACAAAAAAACAACTTCACAATAAGTTGGGTAACTCAATTAAAAAGTAGACAGACAACTGAAATAGACATCTCTGCAAGAAAGATATACAACTGGCTAATAAACACGTAAAAAGATGCCTAGTTATTAAGAAAATGCAAATCAAACTCTCAATGAGATACCACTTCACACTCATTTTCCTTCAATGCATCATAGTAAAACTAGGAGTGGATGAGAAGTACTTAAAGGAAACCAACCAATCCTTACTATTGTCAATTCAAAATCATTGACAGATATTGAGATTTCTTTTAAGACTAGTGACATCATATTAAATATATTTCAATGTTAGTGCATTAAATTAGAAAAAATCAGGCAAATGGTGAGAAACACATAATTTCACAACATCTAGCAAAATATCTGTGGAGACAATATCTGTGATTTCTATCTTGACAAAGCAGTTAACAATACTGTGATTTTTTTAAGAGGTTTTTACCCTAGGGCATGTGGGGTTGCCTGAGAGAGAGAGAGACAGACAGACACACCGAGAGCGAAAGTGAGAAATCACCGCCTCCACACCACGACCACACCACCACAATCCCATCTCCTCTCGGGATCTTGGGCACGAACACACGTGCCCAGCCTGATTTTTGAAGCCAGCAGTCTGGGTTCTTTTTTTTTTTTTTTAAGAGCGATTTTTGCTGCTATAGGACACATGTGCTCGCAAGAGACAGAAAGCGAGAAATCACAACTGAGACAAAGATGTCAACCACAATTATTTAAATATTAGACAAAATAAAGACAAGATCTCCGTCTGCTCTAGTTCACGGACCTCCAGAACACAAGGGTTAAGTGGTCCTGTTTTCACCCCGGGCGAAGGCGGGCTGAGTGATGGAGAAGGGCAGCGGTGACAAGTGGAAAGGGGACTAGGGACGAGCAGAGGAGAGGAATGGGAAGAAGGCAAGCGAGAAAGAAACTCGTTCACTCTCCGGACTCGGCCAAGCACAAAGAGGGCCTGAAGATTCCTCGCCAGCGCTGTGGTCACGTGAGGTGATTTTACAGTATACTCCACATGTCCGGCCACTAGGTTCTTCAACGCAGTCCTAGCCACGAGCCCCTTCCCCAGATCCCTAGGAACTACAGGTTCAAATAACGGCGCAGGGTGGGAGTCAAGAAGTTCGTGGAGAGTGGGCATGATGAGAAAAGGCACACATTGCAGTGTTTTTGCACACCGGAAGAATCGTGTACTTACTTTCCTTCTTCTCACGAACTTTAAGTCCCCTCCTGAGACCAGCATTTTCCGCGGTGTTCCTGAGGCGAGTGTACACCCGCGGTCTTCAGCGCCCTGGGTCCCCGCCCTGCTATGAATTAGGGTCGGAATTCCAGGGGACACCCTCCGGGCACGGTCCCGCCCCCGTCCTCGTCCTGTCCTCGTAGGCAGCCACCCCGCCCGGGGCGCTCGGCCCAGTGCCTCGACGGCTCCGGCCCAGGCTCTGGCGCAGGCTCCGGCCCAGGCTCCGTGCTGACCGCGCGCTTCTCCTGGCAGGGAAACTGTGCCCTGGTCCCTCTTTCTACAGGAAGTCCTGTCCCCTCTTCCTCTTCCCGCAGTCCGCCTTCTCCTCTCTCCTCCACCCTCTGCCCTCAGAGCGCCCCCGTGGTCAGGGAACAGCCGCTCTTCCACGGTCCCCGAGGTTCCAGCACCGGGTTCTGGGGCGTTTCGGTCACTGAATGTCTGAGCCGAGAGAGCACCTGATGCGGGGACGCCCAGCCCCTGACCTACGAGGAAATTCCAGAAGCTTCTGTGACCTTTGGGATTCTCGGAACGCGGCAGGGTGGGTAGGGTGCTGTGAGGGGGCTCCCCGACGGCCCTAGCTGGGGCGGGGTGGCGGGCCTTCCAGGGCTAGGAGGGCAGTGGAGGACCCTGAGGGGGGTCCCTGGGAACAAAACAGCGCCCAAACACACCTGTCTTGGCATGCCTGTGCGCTCGCGCCCTCTCGTTTTCTGCGCTTCCACTGCCACTGAGTACTTTCTCAGTTGTATTGAGTACTTTCTCGGTCGTAAGTACTTTCTCGGTTGTGCTGAGCATTTTCTAGTCGTACTGAGTACTTTTTCAGTTGTGCTGAGTCGCCCCCACAAGAGAGCCAAACAGGAAAAATTACTACAGTACTGCTGTATTCCTTTCCCATCCCACAGTGTTAAACATGGAAAAACTCTTACAATAAAAGAATAACATGTTAAAGGATTTTAAATACCTTTTTTTTACAACACATTTTTACAAATACGTTTTTACAACAAATATATTTCCAGTGCTCCTGAGTGGTAGGTGCTGAAACTGTAATAATGACTAATGAAATCACAGTTCCTAAAATCACAGCATCCAAATTCTTGTTAAGAAGGTAGATTGGCAATTATAATACTAATATAATGGATAAGTTACATGTCAGGAGAAGAGCAAGAATCTATGGGAATGGAGGGCAGGGGTTTCTGATTCAGACTTGGTGAATCGTGGGAAACTTATTGGAGAAACTTCAAAGTTGAGACCTGAAGGATGCATGTGGAGGATTTTTTATTTTATTTTATTTTAGAATTATTTTATTTAAATTTTTATTTATCTATTTATAGGGAGAGAGAGAAAACAAGAAAGCAAGCTGCCAGATTCAGGACTTGAACCACAGTCAGCCATGTGGGAGTCCAGCAACCTTCACCACCACACCATCTGCTGGCCCCATGGGGAGGGGTTATCTAAGCCAAGAGAGTGGACAAAGAAAATTCCAGGTAGAGGCAACAGCATGTAAGGAAGACTGGAGACAAAAGAAAGCATAGCTCTTGGGAGAAACAAAGAAAGTCAATATGGCTGAATGCTGGGGCAATGCAGAGAAGTCTTTAAGATGTTTGACTCTAGAGGCAGAAGAGGCCAGGCCTTCAGGAGAAGATCCTTCATGGCTCCAGCGAAATAGTCAATTCAGGGTACAAGAGAAAAGAAGATTTTCTACTCATAATTCAGTCTCTAGCAAACAAGCTAGTGTGGTAGGGAGCTCTCCCCTGTCCCTCTGTCTCTGTCTCTGTCTCTGTCTCTGTGTCTCTGTCTCTCCCTGCTTCTGTCTTCTCATTTTTTTTTAAATTTTCCCTTTTCAAAATTTTTTTAAAGGTAAAGTTTTTCTCTGGCTCTGAGCTCTGCCTTTTGTCTTGTTAATAATCCCCTCTAGTCCTCCCACCCAGGCAGGAGAGGCCAGACCTTCAGGAGAAGATCCCTCATGGCACCTGTGAAATAGTCAACTCGCAAGTGCGCCGTGTGGTTTTCTATTTTGTGCTTTTTTTTTTTTCAAAGAAAAACAATTACAATTTTTTTCCATCTTTTTTTTTCTATTTCTTTGTTGTTTCTCTTGCTTTTTTGTTTCCTTTTTTCTTGTCTCTTCACTCTTCAATATCCATTTACTGTGTTTCCAGATGGATCTAAGGGCACTATAGCTAAACATCCAAATACTATTAGGGTTAACATATTCTTCAATATCTACTGAATCTACTGCACAAAGTGATCACAACAGAACGACCGAGAGATTATCTCTTTCTGCTTGCTCCTGAATGTTCAGATTGAACTTCAAGAATTAGGAAGAAACACACCATTCATCAGATGACTAGAAATCACTGCAGGACCACAAGAAATATGGGAAAGCAAGAAAATACCTCTCTTCCAAGGGAAAAGAACTTCTCTTCATCCACAAGCAGTTCAAAGGAAATCATGGAAATGTCTGATAAAGAATTTAGAACATTCATAATGGCGAAGCTAACAGAGATGGAAGAGAAAAGAGACAATGAACTGCTGAAGAGAAAGGAGAAAGAAGTTGAAGAATTCTAGGAGGTGAGGAGATTCTTGCAATATCTAAGAGGAATTACACACTTTAAAAATGAATCAAAGGATGGGAACCAGCAGTTAGCGTAATGGCTATGTCGCTGGACTCCCATGTAGTCGACCACGGTTCGCGTCCCGGATCCGGTGGCTTAAAACTCACGCTGGGCACGTGTGCGTGCGTGCCCAAGATCCCGAGAGGAGAATGGAGGAGAAGGGATTGTGGCGTGACCATCCCCCCTGGGGGGGTGATTTCTCACTTTCTGTCTCTATATCTTTGTCTGTCTGGCGAGCGCACACGCCCTATAGTGAAAACCTCTCCAAAAAAAAAAAGAATCAAAGGGACCTGTTAGAGATGAAGACTGTAATACAGGAAGTCAAAATCTCCCTTGAAAGTATTAAAAGCAGACTAGGTCATACAGAAAATAGAATCTCAGACATAGAAGAGAAAATTGCTGGCCTAAAAAAATCCACCACAAAGACAGAAAATTGCCCAAAAATTTGAAAATAATATACGAGAAGTACTAGATACCATCAAACATCCAAACATCCGGATAATTGGCATTACAGAAGGCAAAGACACCCATAAGGGCATTGATAACCTCTTCCATGAAATCCTGCAAGAAAATTTTTCAAACCTAGAGAGGCACTCAAAGATCCAGTCCCAAGAAATACAAAGGACTCCAAATAGAATCAACCCAAGAAGATCTTCTCCAAGACACATTATAACCAGCTTGACCAAAATCATAGACAAAGACAAGATACTAAGAATGGCCAGAGAAAAACATCGAGTTACCTACAAAGGATATCCCATCAGGCTAACAGCAGACCTCTCATCGAAACAATGCAAGCAAGGAAAGAATGGGAAAATATATATAAAGTATTAAGAGAAAAGCAATTCCAGCCAAGAATACTGTACCCGGCGAGACTATCTTTCATGTGGGAAGAAAAGTCAAGAACATTCTCAGATAAACAAAACCTGAAAGAATTTACCAGCACCAGACCAGATCTCCAAGAAGTTCTCAAGGGAGTGCTATATCAGGAAAATTAAATACAGACACACAGAAATAAGAGTTCAAAAACTAAGAGAGTAGCCAACTTAATCATAGGGAGAAGTCTGGAGTTGAATATTATACCCCAGAATTTAATCGGGAAAATTGAACCACAACAGAAGATAAAGTACATGAGACTGAATTGGTGAGGTATAATTTTATGACTTTTGACTAAAATATTGCTGATTTTCTTGTAGACTTTGTTTTTTGGTTGTAAGGATTTGTGTCCTGTCTTGAGATATGCTTAGGTTCATGCACCTATCATTTGTTCAGAATCCTAACCTGTTTCCTGGCTTTAAGCAAAGTTCCTTAGCATTTCTTTGATTTAAGTTAAATCTGATTTTCTTAATAGTATCAAGTGAACTTGCTATTGAAAGTAGTTAGATTATTTAAGAAACTGTGTTATCAATACAATGTGGGTGGGAAAGGAATGGAAGACAATTGTAGACACCAGAGATGGTGTGAGAAGAGGGTGGGAAAGGACAGAGGGTCAGAAATAGGGGTAAGAAAAAAAATTTCTAGAAACTAGAAATGGAAAATTTGTGATAATAATATGCATGATTAAGCCACTATGCAGTATATTCTGGATGGGAAATCACATTTTGTATGCTGTGACGATGCTTAGGGAAAGAATGTAAATTAAGTTGAAAAAAAAGTTTCAGAAAAAAAATATATACCTATTCGATGACTGCAGTATGATATACAGCCCCAGCTAGGTGCTACTTTATAGGATGTTCATTCTACTCATTGAGGCTTATGCCTAAAGTTGGACTTGTGTTCATAGAAATGTATATATCTGCTGTGCTTGCTATGAAAACATTTAGATTAATTAAGATCTTTAGTAACTCAATAAAATGTGGGGGGAAACAGTATAGAAAGCAAACATAGATACCAGAGACAGTGTGGGAGGAGAGTGGGAGATGGCAGAGGGTAAGAGATAGGGAATCAAGGACGAGGAAAAAAAGCAAAACTTATAGAAAACAAGAAATGGAAAATTATTTGTTGACGGTAACATGTATGCTGATGTGCTTGATTGAGCCAATATACAGGGTACTCTGGATGGAAAATCTCATTTTGTATGTTGTCATGATGTACAGTGAATGAATGTAAATAAATAAATTTTAATTAATTAATTAATTATTTTTAAAAAGATGTTTGACTCTAGAAGTAGGCTGAGTTCAAATCCCAAGTCTACCACTTACTATTATGGAGAAGCAACAGGATGAAGCAAAATGTGGAAAATGAATCAGGTGAAGACTTCCATAAGCCAGGTTAAGGAGTTTGTGTAGTCTAAGAGCAATAGATAGCCATTGGGAGGTAATAAACAGGGGATTTACATGATCAGATTTACATTTTACAAGGATTATTCTCTGCATTATAAAGAATGAAGGAGAAAAAAACAAGACTGGAGTCAGGGAAAATAAGCTCAGAGAAGCTAAAGCCACCGGGAATGAACCAAAGATACTCTTGATATTTTTAATTCCTAATGATAAATCAATGAATGCAGCCAATGTTAACAATCAACTATATGAATGATAGTGGAATGTCCAAATAATTTCAATTTATCATCCCTTGCTTGCTTAAAATTTTTTAGTTTTGACATGAGGCTTCAAGTCTTTTTTAAATAATTATTTTATTTAATTTTATTCATGATCTTTTTTTTTTTTTTTTTGAAGTTGACCAGAGAGAGACAGAGAGAAGGAAAGTGAGAAAGCAAGCTGCCAGGTCCGGGACTCAAACCGCCATCAGTCATGTGGGAGTCCAGCTGTCTTAACCACTATGCCATCTGTCTGCCCCTTCAAGTATCGTTCTACTTGACTGCAGCAGATAATCTGCAAACTAAGATTTGTCCCTGTCGGTTCCTCTATCCAAATTCGACCTTCTGATTTTGTGACACAAAGTTGTCACTGGTGCCACAGGTCCACAAAGACAGAGTCGCTTGAATATTCAATGTAGAAAGGCCTTGGTGTCCCGACCCGCGGGACAGTCGAACAGGTTCCCCGAGGGAAGGAGTGAGAGACGGGACAAACGGCGCACTGTCACAGCACGGAGACAACGCAGTGTCTCTTCAGGGTCGTCTCTTTATTGTGGGCAGCACGGAGACAACACAGTATTCAGGGTCATCCAGAAACGACGCAGCGTCACAGCTCAGGGTCGTCCGGAGACGACTCAGTGTCACAGCTCAGGGTCGTCCGGAGATGACACGGTGTCACAGCTCTTCAGGGTCTTCAGGGTCGTCTGGCGATTATGGGCCAGGGACCGTGGTTATATACATGTTGCTGGGCCATGATTGGTTGAATGATGGATAGTAAAAGGTGGGTTATGATTGGTTGCTTTGTGGACCAATCATGAGGTACCCGGATATGCAAATCTGAAGGATTCTAAGCTCACTGATTTGCTATGGAAAGTGGCCAATCAGAGTGTGATTTTGAAGGTGAGGTAATTGTTTGCTCTCTGAGCCTAAGATGGTAAGAGACTCATGAAAAATGGCCTCAGCAGACTCGCTGGTACGCAGCCTCCCATACCTTAGGCGCACTTCTGTGAGTCTGTCTTGCTTAGTTAAACAGACATTTCTCAATGTTTGCACCAAGTGCAGGGTTACAGGTCTTGTTTAAGCCCTGTAAATTAAGTTCATAACTTCATGTCAAGTGCCCTCGACTCCTTTTATACCAGCCCAGTTCCCTGCCTCCTACTAGACCAGTAAACAAGTCCTGGTTATAGTTCCTCTTAATTTCCTCTGCCCCTCCCAAAACTGTACCACAAAAAATTCAAATCTTGTTCTGCCATATGTTTTATCTTCTGTTTTTGTTCCTGTTCCCCTCCCTAAATTGTGTCTTTTTCTCATTATCCCCAAAAGAAATGACTCAAGATTACATATTCTTACATACAGAGGCAAAATCTTACATATTATAATTTCTCATAGGGGAAAATATAGTAGTGAGAAACTATCTAAGTAAGTAATCCATTGCTTGTTCTCCAGACCCTGGGCAAGTAGAAATTCAAATCCTGCCTCTACTACTTACTTGCCGTGTAATCTTGGACAAGTTATCCTTATCCTCTTGGAATTACAGTTTCCGTATCTGTAAAATGGAAAAGAACAATAGTCCTTTATCACTGAGTTGCTGCGAGGGTTAATGAGTTGATATGTGTAAAACACTGAACAAGGCCAGGAATGTAAACTCAGTATGTGTTAGCTATTACTACAGACCAGGTGCTGGGAATAAAAAAATGAGTGAGATAGAAAAGGTCCTTGCTCTCCTGGACTTTATGTCCTAAAAGAGGAAAAAGATAATAAACAAGTAAGCAAATAAATATAATTACAGATTGTGGTAATACTGTAAATAGGATAATGGAGTGGGGATGGAGACTTTAGATAAGATGGTCATGGAAGGAAAACAGATGGAAGGAATCAGCAATGCAAGGAATAAACAGCAAATGCAAAGACCAGAAGGCTGGAAAGAGCTTAGAGGGTTCTAGAAACAGTAAAGAGGCCAGTGTGGCTGAAGATAGGTGAGTTCAGGGAAGAGTTACAGACACTAATGCTGCTATTTAGGCAAAGGTCAGAGATTCAGCAAACCCATGTGGGTCCATACAAGACTGGATCTAGTCTTTTTTGAGGGTTCCTTTGAAGATGTTTTATTTTATATAACACTATCATGAAAGGAAAAAACTTTAAATAACAGGCAGAAAAATTTAATATAAATTTTGATGTTTTCATATTACACTTTTTAAATAAAGTTAAGTACCAGACATGGTTTCTATTCTGTTGATTAGTTAGCATGGACAGGTCAAATAGAGAGAATCTACCACGTCGTCATCAGTCCATTCTTCCTCTTCACATTTGGATTTCTTTGAGACATAACCATCTCCATAGCCTTCAGACATAATCGTTTCATCTTCACAGCCTTTCCTCTTTTTCATAACCATGTTAAGTCCAAGCTCGGCCAAATGACACCGCTCCAGTTCTGTTTCAGTACAGTAACTTCTTCAGATCTGGGTGGTTTATACTTTTTTTTTTTTTTTTTTTTTTTACTAATTTTCTCGTGCTTTTCATTGTATCCAGTACCTGTGACAAGCAAGTTCTGTTCTCTCTGCGCATAGGACTCCCTGATAAGTAACTTTTCATAGTAATTCCAGCCCTGGAGACCCAGATAAAACAGTAGTCAGGGCAATTTGGAGAGCTGTGTATAACAGGTAAGCATTCGTCAATGGAGAAAGTCATCAGCTGTTTCTCTCAAAATCTCTGGATTCTCCAACAAGGGATAGCAAGTCATTAGAATGTAGCAAAATTGGGGACCAGTAGTTAGCGTAATGGCTATGTCGCTGGACTCCCATGTAGTCAACCGTGGTTCGAGTCCCGGACCCAGTGGCTTAAATTCACGCCAGGCGTGTGTGCGTGCGTGCCCAAGATCCCAAGAGGAGAATGGAGAAGGGATTGCGGCGTGGCCCTCCCCCGGGGGTGATTTCTCGCTTTCTGTCTCTCTGTCTCTCTCTGTCTTCCTGGCGAGCACATGTGCCCTATAACACACACACACACACAAAAAAAAAAAAAAAAAAAAAAAAAACCTCTCCAAAAAAAAAAAAAAAAAAAAAGAATGTAACAAAATTGTAGTTATTAAATTCTGAATGTTTCATTTAACAATCTGTCTTCTCTGACATTATCCTTTATCTCAGTGGCTTTGGACTTGAAATCAATGAGGAAGCCCTCAAATGATCTATAGGGATTTTGGACAATGAGATGGAAACTAAATTGTTGTATAAGTAGTAGTTCACATTCCAAAACCTGTTCAAGGGCCTTTTCCTGGCCCAGAGGGCTCTCCCAAAGGTTTCCAACAAACTGAAGACTAGAGACATTGAATTCATTTACTGTGCAGGCCAAAAATGCACAAGTGAACATTATTATCTGATATTCCGTTGCTGAGTTGTCGAGATAAAAGTGTTTGGAATACATTCAAGCTGTACCCTGGGCGTTGCCGGCTTAAACACCGAACAGAACCCCAGTAACCTTTTCTCATCGTATTTGCAGAGTCTCGTTTCTTCGTGAGGTTCAAGAAAGACTGGATCACTTGGAAGAACCTGCCCGTTCACTACCCCTTTGCATTTGAATTTGCGGTTGGCGTTGGCCATCAGTCTTGCCAGCTGCTCCTCACTGGTGAAAGTCCAGTGCCACTCTGGCTGCTGTTGTGGTACATAGTGGAGTTCAAGACCTAGAGAGCCTGCAGAAAAATAACGCAAAGGCAGCAGGCATTACATGTTAATGTCACATGTAATTTCTTTGGCTATCCTGCTGTTTGTAAGCATCCAGTCTTTCTTGAACCTCTTGAAGAAACAACACTCTGCAAATACGATGAGAAAAGATGTTGAATTCTGTTCAGTGTCTAAGCCAGCAATGCTCAGGGTACTGCGCATCGAGCAGCTCTACACCACCAAGTTGGTCCGCAGGCTGGCCCGGTGGTGGGCATGCTAACCTCTTTTTTTTTTTTTTTCTTACGAATTATTTATTCATGGGACCAGCAGATGATGTAATGATTACAGTGCTGGACTCCCATGTAGTCCACTACGGCTCAAGTCCCAGACCTGGCAGTTTAAAATGTATACCAGCTGTGTGTATGTACGTGTCCAAAATCCCAGGAGGAGAATGGAGGAGAAAGGATTGCAGAATGGCCATCCCCCCATGGGTGATTTCTCACATTCTGTCTGTCTGTCTGTCTCTGTCTCTCCAGCAAGTATACACATCCAGTAGCAAAAATCTCTAAAAATAAGAAAAGAATTATTTATTCAATTTTATTAATCATTATTGTTTTAAAATTTGATATAGGCACTCACCAAAGAGAAACAGAGAGGGAAAGTGAAAAAAGCAAGCTGCCAGATCTGGGAATTGAACCATAGTTGGCCATGTCAAGTCTAGCACCTTAACCACATGCTGGCCCAGTTCAATCTATTCTAAATGCCACAAGAAGTCTGCAACCTAAGCGTTGAAAGCATTTAAGCACATAAATAATAGCAGGTCTATGTTTCAAGAAGACTCTTCCTAGATCTTTGTGAAATGCACAGCCTAAGAGCAACCTGCCCAGCTAACAAAATTTTAGCACTATCCAAGAATTTAAAGGTCACAAAAATTTATCCAGAGTCCCTCTCAAGTCCAGCACTCTGTGGTTCGATACTGAAACTGAGATGAATAGAATTTTGATTTCTCTGATTTTTCAGCAACACAATCTAAGTACAGAGTTTTATTATTCCTTTTTTCTCTGTGCCATTGGTTTTGATTGGTTGCATTATGTCAAATAAATGCTTTTAATTATTCTTGTTTCTTGCCTCCAAATTCCCAAGTGCTAATCAACAACTCTCTGCTAATGAAGTATCCAAAACTAAAAGCAGCATCCCAGGTGCTGTCTCACTAGGGCCAAAGAGAGAGCCATTATCTCCCTGCTATATGACATGAGGCCAGTGTCATATTTTTCTCACAATATGATACAGCAGACATGTATCTAATTTGTCATTTAGCATCACCCTTGGGCCTCCTACAGCTATTACCACTTTCCAGGTGTTGCCCTCCCCATGAAAAGTTTTCTTTCCAATTACTTCTCGCCAGATGACTCTACTTGAAATTTTTCCAAGTTGAGTGTCACTCTCTTTGTTAATGTCACATGTAATTTCTTTGGCTATCCTGCTGTTGGCAACATGTCTTCTTTTAAAGTCATCTGAAAATTCCATTAACATGTCTGTGAACAGGATGTAGCTAAAAGGGAATCGTTGAGGGACCTATCTTCCGCTCCTTTATTAGTTAAGTACTAGTTCTAGAAATAAGAAGGAACCCCTTCATCGAAAGTAGAATTTGCCTCTCCTCTTTTTTTTATGCATAATTCACATTTAATATGAAAATGCACGTTTCTATTTTCATTTTGTGCCTCTTCTCTTTTCATAATACACATACACACACACGCACACACACACACAAAACTGTTCTCAATTCCCTGAACCTATAAATAAATAAATAAATAAAAATAAATAAATAAATAAATATAAATATAATATATAAATTATATAAATATAAATATATAAATATAAATAAATAAATAAATAAATAAAACTTGTGATGAACAAAGCATCTATATCAGGGGGTTCCTAACATGGAATTGCAAACATGATACCACAAAATTTCCCATTGTATTCTCAACATATTCACATTCTTGTGCTCTTGAGTAGATGTGCAGTTTTCTAGGGAAAAGGCTCAGAGTCTTCATATCATAGGAGTGCATAAACCAACAAAAGGTTAACAAACACTGTTTTTTGAGGGGTTTTTTTGGAGAGGTTTTTGCTATAGGGCACATGCCCTCCCCAGAAAGACAGAGAGAGACAGAAAGACAGAAAGCGAGAAATCACCCTCCAGGGAGGATAGCCATGCCGCAATCCCTTCTCCTTCATTCTCCTCTGGGGATCTTGGGCACGCACGCACATGTGCCCGGCGTGAGTTTAAACCGCAGGGTCCGGGACCAAACCGCAGTCGACGACTATATGGGAATCCAGCGATGTAGCCATTACGCCAACTGCTGGTCCCAAGAAACACTGTTTTATGTCATTATTTTTCAAAGAGTGAGCCAACAATCAGTTGTGTTGGAACCACATGAGATGCTTATTCAAGATGCAGATTCTTGGTTCCTATTACAAATAGGCAAAATCAAAATGAAGATAGAAATGTGCATTTTCATATTAAATGTTAATTACTCTTAATAAAAATTTATGCTAATCATACAAAATTTAAAAGATCAAACAGGTCAAGCTTCTCTCCTATACCTATTCCCTAACTACCAGTTTCTCTTTAGAGAAGCAACAACTGTTACCAATTTTCTGTGTGTTCTTCTAGAACATGTTACCAAGAAAGGAAAAAAAGAAAAAGAAAAAACTCCCCAGGTGATTTAAATTATTTTTATACACAATCAAATTTGAAAATCATCACTCTATAAGTACAAATGTTTATCTGCATTAAAGACTGTGACTATCAGACTGACACCCCCTCCCCCCCCCCATATCCAAGAGCCTGATTATCCTAAAAAATGACACTCATGACCATCACATATAAACGAATAAACGACTTTCAATTTTTCCATCCCTCTTTCAGGAGAGAAAATAATATTTTTTTCTGTTTGGCTAGAGTGTATCACCTCTGTTTCAGGCTCTGTGTAATCTAGTCTGGAAACCCACTCTGGATTACCCAATTAATATGCTGAAGAAACTGACTGACTGGTGGCCAGAATGGGATTGACCCTCTGACTGCCCTAATACTAGATAGTAATCATTCCCTCCCAGAAAACCTCTTGACCTTTTTAGAAAACAAAAACAAAAATCCTCCCTACGCTAGACAGGAGCTTCTCCTACTAACTGATAGAAACGCTTGTATCCGAGAAATGGTGTACACATAACTAGTTGTTTGCTATGGACATGAACAAGGCCAGAGCGCCTTGCAACTGCTCTGCTGGCGGACATAGAAGCTGTCATCTCTACACCGTGGGCTGGAAGCTGCATCTCTCATCTTCTAAGTTCGGTCCAGGGATTCAAGCAGATGAAAGCATGGATTTGTGTTTTCAGATATCAAACACTGTTGGAAGTGGAATGTCCTATAATAGAGAGCCAATATATTTTAAATACCAGTCCAAAATGTTAGTCACCAATTTCACACTGAAATGCTAACAAATATATATTTAAAGATCTGTGAACTTGCTGGGAACCAGCAGTTAGCGTACTGGCTATGTCGCTGGACTCCCACGTAGTTGACCGCGGTTCGCGTCCTGGATCCGGTGGCTTAAAACTCACGCCGGGCGCGTGTGCGTGCGTGCCCAAGATCCCGAGAAGAGAATGGAGGAGAAGGGATTGCGGCATGACCACCCCCCTGGGGGGTGATTTCTCACTTTCTGTCTCTATGTCTCTCTCTGTCTGGTGAGCGCACGCACCCTATAGCAAAAACCTCTCCCCCCCAAAAAAAAAAAAATCTGCGAACTTGCTAGGAACCAGAAACATTCTGATTTAAACGAGATAGCACTTTATGTCCATCAGCTTAGCAAAACTGGAAAGGGAATAACATCACGTGTAGACTAGAGTGTAGGAAAGCAGGAAACCGTAGGTGCTCCTGATGGAGGGCAATCTGGCTGTCTATGACTCAGCCAGTCCCATAGTGGGTACATCCTAGAGGAATCTCCCCATAAGCCCAATACGGTCATGGTCAGAGACCTCATTGTAGCTTTATTTGTAGTGACAGAGCACTCCTGAGAGGGGATGACCATACTGCAATCCCTTCTCTTCCATTCTCACCTCAGGATTCTGGGCATCCCAGTAAATACACCCACATTTTAAGCTAAGTCCGGAGCTCAAATTAAAATCATGCAGTCGGCCACCTTAACCACTATGTCACCTGGCTGGCCCCTTGGTGATTTTTAGAAAGAATATGTTACTAGTTGATGTATTTACTATACTATACTTTTTTTTTTTTTTTTTTTTTTTAGATAGACTTTTGCTATAGGGTGTGTGCTTTCATCAGAGAGACAAAAAGCAAGAAATCACCCACCAGGGTGATGGCCACATTGCAACCCCTTCTCCTCCATTCTCCTCTCAAGATTTTGGGCAAGCATGCACATGCGCCCAGTGTGAGTTTCAAGCTGCCAGGTCCAGGACTTGAACCACAATGGCCCATTGAGAGTCCAGCGACATAACCATTATACCATCTAATGGCCTCACTATACTATACTTTTTTATTTCAGACTTTACTCTTTCGTTCTACTTATTAAAACAAAACAAAAAATATATATATATACAGTAGAGGGACCAGCAGTTGGCGTAATGGCTGTGTTGCTAAAACTTCCATGTAGTCAACCGTGGTTTGAGTCCTGGACCTGGTGGCTTAAACTCACGCCGGGCCCGTGTGCATGCATGCTCACGATCCCAAGAGGAGAATGGAGGAGAAGGGATTGCAGCATGGCCATCCCCTCTGGGGGTGATTTCTCACTTTCCATCTCTGTCTCTCTGTCTTTCTGGCTAATGCACACACCCTATAGAAAAAAGAAATATATATGTATATACAGTAGAACAGTTTGCCCTGTTAAGCTGACAGAGCCAACAACCTCATACAGCTCATATTTACTAAATATCTTGATCGTAAGTCATTTCATTTTGTTCTTGATTTAATCTCATGTTACTTGGTTCCTCATGGCCCTTCCAATGGGACAAGATACAGAGGAGGAAGATAGTGATAGCAATGATCCAACTGTGCAGACGTGGCTTAATCTGCACGTTTGTGTATAAGTTTTTTGTCTGTTTGTTTGTTTTTTTAGAGGGAGATTTTTGTTATAGGGAGCATGTGCTCTCCTCTCAGGATCTTGGGCACGCATGCACACAAGACAAGCATGAGGTTTTTTTCTTTTTCTTTTAAAGAATTATTTTATTTAATTTTATTTATTTATTTTTTCAATTTGACCAGAGAGGAACAAAGAGAGAGAGAAAGTGAGAAAACAAGCCATCTCGTTTGGGGCTCAAACCAGGGTTGGTCATGTGGGAGTCCTTAACCACCACACCATCTGCCGGCCCCAACTCCAGCATGAGTTTTAAGCCACCAGGTCAGGACTCGAACTGTGGTTGACTACGTGGGAGTTCAACAACATAATCATTATGCCATCTGCTGGTCCCTGTGTCTAAGTTTTTAACAAATGGTTTTTAAAATAAAATAATAACAGTTATTTTTAAAATAGAAAAAAGAATATAGAAATAAGGACTTACGAAGGTTGGACAATGGTAGAGTGATAAAACGCAGTGCTGTAAAGCTGACCCACATGAGAAGGTTCCAGGTTTGCATCTGGAAATCTCCTGAGTATGCCAGGCATCCAGAGGCCCATGACCCGGGGTTAGCTGAGGCTGAGGTGGACCCAGCTGGTGATGCTGTCTGTCTACCTCACGCTTTCTCACTCCCTCTCTTACTAATGGAAGAAATAAATAAACTTTAAATAAAGAAAATATATTTTGTACAGCTGTACAATGTGTTTGTAACTTAAACTAAGTGTTATTACAAAGGAGTCAAAAGTTTTTGAATTAAAGTTTATGGGGGCCAGCAGGTGGCATAGTGGTTAAGGCACAGAACTCCCATGTAGTCGACCACAGTTCAAGTCCCAGACCTGACAGCTTGAAAAATGCTGGGCACAAATGCGCATATGCCCGAAATCACGAGAGGAGAATGGAGGAGAAGGGATTGCGGCATGGCTCTCCTCCCAAGTAGGGGGAGGGTGATTTCTCGCTTTCCGTCTCTCTGTTTCTCTGTGTCTCCTGCGAGCACACATGCCCTGTAGCAAAAAATCTCTCTCAAAAAAAAAAAAAAAAAAAAAAAAGGAGTTTGCAACGTAAAAAAGTTATCATAAACTAAGGTTAACTTCTTATTAAAGAAAAAATTTTATAAAGAATTCTTTTTCATTTTATTTATTGTTGTAAATTATGATTATTATTGTGATTATTACTATCATTATTATTTTTTTTAATTTGACCAGAGAGAGAGAAGGTGAGAAAGTAAGCTGCCAGGTCTGGAACTCAGACAATGGTCGGTCATGTGAGAATCCAGCTCCCAACTACCATGCCACCTGCTGGCCCCAAAAGAAAAATATTTTTACAAAATAAATTTAGTGTAACCAAAGTGTATAGTGTTTATAAAGTCTACAGTATTGTACTGTAATGTCCTAGGCCTTTACATTCACTACTCATTTACTCAGAGTAGCTTCTAGTTCTGCAAGCTTCATTCATGGTAAGTGCCCTATATGCATATACCATTTTTTTTTTTCTAGAGAGGTTGTTTTTTTTTTTTTTTTTTTTTTTTTTTTTTTTTTGCTATAGGGTGCGTGCACTCGCCAGACAGACAGAGAGAGACAGAGAGATAGAAAGCAAGAAATCACGCCCCAGGGGGGATGGCCACGCCACAATCCCTTCCCCTCCATTCTCCTCTCAGGATCTTGGGCATGCACACACACATGCCCGGTATGATTTTTAAGCCACCAGGTCCGGGACGCAAACCACGATCTACTACGTGGGAGTCCAGTGACATAGCCATTACGCTAACTGCTGGTCCCCTATACATATACCATTTTTAAAAAGAAGTATTGATTTAACTTTATTTATTTATTATTATTAATTTTTAATTTGTTATAGGGCACATGCACTTGCCAGAGAGAGACAGAGACAGAGAGAGAGAAAGCAAGCTGCCAGGTCCGGAACTATTGGTTGGCCACGTGGGAGTTCAGTGCCTTAATCATCATGCCACCTGCTGGCCCCGGGGCATACCATTTTTTTTTTATCTTTTTACTGTATCTTTTCTAGGTTTAGATGCTTAGATACATAATTCTTACCATCATGTTAAGTTGCCTACAGTATTCAGTACAGGATACGCACGTTCAGAACAGAAACGTGCTGCGTGGGTTTGTAGCCTAGGAGCAATAGGCTACCCCATGGAGCCCAGGTATATAGTAGGCCATACCACGCAGGTTTATAACGTTTACTCCGTGGTGCTTGCATAGCAATGAAATTACCTAATGATGCATTTCTCAGAACATATCCCCATTGTTAAGCGATGCATGACTTTATAACTAATTTAGTGGGTAAGCAATTTCCAGTTTGTATCTGTCTTCCTCAGTAGAATCTAAGCTCCAGCAAAACAAAGATGGTGTCAGATATGCCAATATCTACTGAGGGCCTGGCACATTGTCAATTAACATTTATGAAATAGTAATACATAAAAAAAGAAGTGAGATAACAAAAGCATTCTAACAAGTCTGTTCTGGAATAGCATAATCATGATATAATAGGCATTATTTCTTCTGTCTTTCTGAAAAGTGAGGAAGTGTCTATCTTGTAAGCTAGGAAGACAGTGAACATTCAGATTCTGGGGAGCTATTTTTGGCAGCTCTGTCTTAAGAGAATCACACTGCCTGAACCTGTCCCCAGGAATCCTTTCGGTTACAGCAGAGCGCTAGAAATCCAGTACTTTTCCAGAACCTCCTATTCAATAAAAGGAAAAGTACTCAGTCTCTCTAGATTATCTTCATCCAATGTACATTAGCCCTTATTCACTGACTCATGAGAGGAGAGGACCTTAAAACTGCCTGTCATTTCATAAATGATGAAATGGGCCCAGAAAACGGAATTGATTTTCCTAAGCCTAACACTCGTTAATAATAAAGGTGATGTAATGGGGAACAGAATCATTCTTATAGTCTTCTCTCTCTTTCTCTCTCTCTTCCATTATCTCTCTGTCTCTTGTCTCCTGTCTCTCTCTCTCTCTCTCTCTCTCTATATATATATATATATATAAATAATTACAAAAATTATGCTTATGAAAAAATTATTATATTAGGGAAAAGCTCTTGATATGTTAAGTGACAGAAGTAAACTAGAATTGTATATATAATATATATTCAATTGTAAAATATATAAATATAGGGACAGTACATATTTGTGTGTAATAATTTCTGAATTATCTATGTAGAAAATAAAATGTTGTTAGTCTCTGGCTGGTAGGTTTGTAGTTTATTTTTATTTCATTTATGTTTCTCTGCATTAAAAATTTATTTTCAATGAGCATATAACACATTATAATCAGAAATACAGGGTTTTAATTTCTTGCTCTAATTTTTTTGGAAGATTTTATTTTGTCCAGCTCTGTAGGGTAGAAAGAGTCTCAACCTGGGGACCAGCAGTTAGTGTAATGGCTATGTCGCTGGACTCCCACGTAGTCGACCATGGTTCGCGTCTCAAACCCGGTGGCTTAAAACTCACGCTGGGTGTGTGTGCATGCGTGCCCAAGATCCCGAGAGGAGAATGGAGGAGAAGGGATTGCGGAATGACCATCACCCCTGGGGGGTGATTTCTCGCTTTCTGTCTCTATGTCTCTCTCTGTCTGTCTGGCGAGCGCATGCGCCCTATAGCAAAAACCTGTCCAAAAAAAAAAAAAAAGAAAGAAAGCGTCTCAACCTACAGTTCAAAGAAATTCTTCCTGTCATTTAACTCTGTCTGTAAAGTGGGTATAATATATCTCCTTCACAGGGCTTTTGTGGATATAAAATAATAAATACGAAATTTCTTTGTAATTTTAAAGCTTGATAAAGGTGTTAGGTGGTATTGACAGTAGGTGGTAATGATGTGAAGAACCCCTAGGATAACAGGTATCTTTGTGCTGAGGAGTTTAGTTTAGAAAGGGAAAGAAATCTAAGTGTCAAGAAAGAAGTGAGTGTTTCTTGTGTTTTTGCTACTGGGTGTGTGTGCTCATCAGAGAGACAAGGTGGGGAGGGCAGCGAGAAATCACACACATACACACACCACCCCCGGCCCCAGGGAGATGACCATGCCACTATCCCTTCTCCTCCATTCTCTGCTTGGGAGTTTGGCCATGCACACATGCCTGCCCTGATTTTCAAGCCACCAGGTCTGGGACTCAAACCACAGAGTCAGCTCTGTGGGATCTAGCACCTCAACCTCCACACCACCTGCTGCCCCAAAAGTGAGAGCTTTTTTTGTCAACATTTTTTAATAGTGTTGATCCCACTTCTCTCTTTCCCCGCTACTTCCAATAACTGCCTCAATGTTCCCATTTCAAATTAGACCTCTGTCTCTTACAGCCCTTGCAAGATGCAGCTTATAGCAGAGAGGATCTAGTGTATTTTAAGGCAATGGCAGACTGGATTAGGCTCCCTACAGGTTAAAAGACTACATAGGAATGTGACCAACAGCCTCTTAAGCCCTATCTAATTCCAACTACGAAGAAGCTGGGTTATAAGTGTTTGTTATGAAAACAAGGTAACTTGAAGCTTGGGTCATTTGTATTAGGCTTTATCTCAGTCTATCTTTGCAAGGTTTTCTCAGTATCTTTGGGGACACACAAAAACCATGGGAAATACGCTCTTACACATAACAATAGATTTTAGCATTAATCAGAGATGTCGAATGTATTAATAGCATGTAAAATGATTGATAATTTTATATTCAAAAAATTGAGACCTATGGTAATTCATCTAAGAGAGGCCCAGCCACTATGATGCAGCAGTAACACAACTCTGCAAGGCTGGAAGCTGGATGACTGACGGTGGGTTCAGATCCCCAAGTCATCCTGAAAATATGCTGGGCTCACTCAGGTAGGTGCCCAGAATCTGATAAGCTAGAGAAAGGGGACTGCAGCATGACGAGAGATGAAATCCTATCGAGGATACTTCTCTCTCTTTTCTCTTGCTCTCTCTCTCTCCCACGCACACACAGGCACTATCATAAAAAAAAAAAAATCCAAGAGAAATGAAAACTTATGACCATGCAAAAGCTGTCACATTGGCCCATTGGTCGTGCATTCTGAACTGCAGTGCTGGAAACCACAATCCCACTGCAGGTTGGGGTCCCAAGCCTGGTCAACTCGAAACACACTGGGCAAATATCTAAGATCCTGATCAGCTAGAGGGCTAGGGAAGAGAATTGTGCATGACTAGACCTTGTTTAGGTGCAACTCTCTCTCTCTCTCTCTCTCTCTCTCTCTCTCCCCTCTCTCTCTCCCCCTCTCTCTCAGCACACACACACACTCTGTTGTGAATTTTTCTCAAAAAATCACTTTAAAGGTTATAGCTGCTTTACTCATTAATTGTCAAAAACCAGATATATCTCAAATGTATTTTATTTGGTGAGCGAATACACAAACTATGCTACATTCATACAATGGAATGCTACTCAGCTATACAAAGAAATAGCTATTGATAAACACAACATGGAAGACCTTAAATACAAGATACCAGCTTGATATTAATATAGGAACCTAGATCCCAAAAGGCTGCACACAGTATTTCATTGATATAACTTCCAGAAAACTATAGGGAAGAAAGAATCAGTAGCTCTCAGATAATGAGATGGAGGGAGGGGCTGAGCACAACAGGACACAAAGAATCTTGGCGGGGGGGGGCGGGGGGGTGATAGGATCATTTGTAATTACAATGGTTATTGAATATGCTTTTGTCAAAGCTCTTAGGACAGTACTCTAAGAGGGAATTTTACTATTTAATTTTTAAAAATGCATAAAAATAAAGTAATATAGGTCTATGATAATTTTATTTGGAGAGGTTTTTGCTATAGGGCATGTGGGTTTGCCACAAAGACAGAGAGAGACAGAGAGACAGAAAGCGAGAAATCACCCCCCAGGAGGGATGGCCACGCCACAGTCCCTTCTCCTCCATTCTCCTCTCGGGATCTTGGGCACGCACGCACGCGCACCCGGTGTGAGTTTAAGCCATCAGGTCCGGGACTCGAACTGCGGTTGACTACGTGGGAGTTCAGTGACATAGCCATAACACTAACTGCTGGTCCCTCCACTTAGTGAATTTCTAAACCCTTTCTCACTACAGTCAATCTTTTCCGGGAAACAGCTGTTTTATAGATAAATCAATAAACTTATGTGGTCTTGTGCTTTCATATTTAAGATCCTAAACTAAGGACTTTCTTAGTATTCCTTTAGAATGCTGCGATTCCACGGACTCAAACCACAGTCGACTACATAGGAGTCCAGTGACATGGCCATTAGGCCATCTGCTGGTCCCTAGGTCTATGATAAATTTTTAAAACATAGGGAATTCAATAAAAATAATCTCCTTCAGGCCAGCAGATGGCGTAGCAGTTACATTGTTGGACTCCCACATGGCCAACTCCAGCTTGAGTCCTTTACCTGATGAATTGAAATTCACACCAGGTGCATGTGCGACTTTGCCCAAGATCATGGGAAGAGAATGGAGGAGAAGGGATTGCAGCATGGCAATCCCCCATGGGGAGTGATTTCTCTCTCTCTCTCTCTTCTCTCTCTCTTTCTCTCTCTCTCTCTCTCTCTCCAGAGAGTGCACATGTCCTAAAACAATAACTTATACAAAAAGCAAAAGAAAAAGACTCTGCCCCATGTCTTTGTGGTGATAGATGCAGTTTGATTGCAGTGATGGTCCTGTAAGTCTACACATGTGATAAGATGACATAGAACTACATACACACACGTATTATACCAATGTCGATTTCTTGCTTTTTATATTGTACTGTAGTTGAGATGTAACCATTGGAGGAAACTGATGAAGGATATGGGGATCTTTCTGCAGCTTCCTGTTATTCTACCATTTTTTCCAAGTCTCTCTCAACCAAACTTCCAGACTCTAACCTGCTCCCAGAGGTAAACAGTATTACAAGTTTCTTGTGTATCCTCTGCATTTTAAGCTAGTCTTTGTATATATGTATATGTATGTTTACATATACATATACATTCATACGTAAATGCTTTTAATACAAATGGTGGCATATGACACACACACTACCCTGCTCCTAGCTGTTTTTCTGATTACCTGAGACTCTTTGATATCACGTGTACCACACTTCATTCTTTTTTCTGCTGCATGGTATTCCACTGCACAGTGATATCATCATTTATTTCAACAGTTTCTGTTGACGGACATTGAGATCTTAACAAGAAATTAAACTTACTAGGAAATTTTTGTAAGATAAAAGGTCAGCTGAGATTGAGACAAAACATTAAAAGTTTTCACAGATTTCAGTCTTGCTTCCAGAATATATTTTGACCAGAAGGGGGAACGCAAGTGGCAGGAGAACAGGCAAAACACTGGGAAAATTCCCAGCCCAATGAGGAGGCAGTGGAGGTAGGAATTACTGCCGGGTAGGAGGTAGGAGTTCGAGGAGGGCGCCCTACCGCTAGAGTAGGAGGCCATGCTCCAAGCCAAGCCTACCCTAGGCTGCTGCTCAGATACCAAAGTGTGTCCAGATTATACGCACGGTGCGGAGATGTTTGGCTATCTTCAGCCTCCCGGGGGGAACCCCTGCCCTGAAGGGCTTTGAGCCCCGACTGCCTCCAACCCACGCGCACAGGGGGCGTACACGTGGTGACCTGCCCCGGGCAGTGTTCCAGGCTCCGGCTCCGGCTCCTCCTCCCTCCAGCTCTCAGCTTTCTGCAGTATCACGTGCAGCCGCGCCGGGTGCAGGATGGCGGCTGCGGCGGCGGCGGCGGCAGCAGCGGTGGGTGTCGGACTCCGGGACTGCTGCAGCCGGGGCGCTGTACTCCTGCTCCTCTTCTCCCTGTCTCCTCGGCCCCCGGCCGCTGCTGCCTGGCTGCTAGGCCTGCGACCAGAGGACACCGCTGGAGGCCGCGTGTCCCTGGAGGGGGGCACTCTGCGCGCGGCGGAAGGCACCAGCTTCCTCCTGCGCGTCTATTTCCAGCCTGGGCCCCCAGCGCCAGCGGCGCCGGTGCCCGCACCCACCGTCTCCCCTGGGGAGAACGGCACCGGCGACTGGGCTCCGCGGCTTGTATTTATCGAAGAGCCCCCGGGCGGGATTGGTGTGGCGCCCAGCGCGGTTCCCACGAGACCCCCGGGACCGCAGCGCTGCCGGGAGCAGAGCGACTGGGCGTCCGACGTGGAGGTCTTGGGACCCCTACGCCCCGGGGGCGTGGCGGGCTCGGCCCTGGTGCAGGTGCGAGTGCGGGAGCTGCGCAAGGGCGAGGCGGAGCGGGGAGGCGCGGGCGGTGGCGGGAAGCTCTTCTCGCTGTGCGCCTGGGATGGGCGCGCTTGGCACCACCACGGCGCCGCCGGCGGCTTCCTGCTGCGCGTCCGCCCGCGGCTCTACGGCCCAGGCGGGGACCTGCTGCCCCCCGCGTGGCTGCGAGCGCTCGGGGCGCTCCTGCTGCTCGCCCTGTCTGCTCTGTTCAGCGGCCTGCGCCTGAGCCTGCTGTCGCTGGACCCGGTGGAGTTACGGGTGCTGCGGAACAGCGGCTCGGCCGCCGAGCAGGAGCAGGCGCGCCGCGTGCAGGCTGTGCGCGGCAGAGGGACCCATCTACTCTGCACCCTGCTCCTGGGCCAAGCCGGAGCCAACGCGGCCCTGGCGGGCTGGCTGTACGCCTCGCTGCCGCCGGGCGTCGGGGTCACGGGGGAAGACTACAGCGAGGCAGGGGTTCACTTCCCGTGGCTGCCCGCGCTCGTGTGCACGGGCGCCGTGTTCCTGGGCGCCGAGATCTGCCCTTACTCGGTGTGTTCGCGGCACGGGCTGGCCATCGCCTCGCACAGCGTGTGTCTGACCAGGCTCCTGATGGCGGCGGCCTTCCCAGTGTGCTACCCGCTGGGCCGCTTGCTGGACTGGGCGCTGCGCCAGGAGATCAGCACCTTCTACACGCGGGAGAAACTGCTGGAGACGCTGCGGGCCGCGGACCCTTACAGCGATTTGGTGAAGGAGGAGCTCAACATCATCCAGGGAGCACTGGAGCTGCGCACCAAGGTGGTGGAGGAGGTGTTGACCCCTCTCGGAGACTGCTTCATGCTGCGCTCTGACGCGGTGCTCGACTTCGCCACCGTCTCCGAGATCCTGCGCAGCGGCTACACTCGCATCCCAGTGTACGAGGGCGACCAGCGGCACAACATTGTGGACATTCTGTTTGTCAAAGACTTGGCCTTCGTGGACCCCGACGACTGCACCCCGCTCCTCACCGTCACTCGCTTCTACAACCGGCCCCTGCACTGCGTCTTCAATGATACCCGGCTGGACACAGTGCTGGAGGAGTTTAAGAAGGGTGAGCACTGGTCTGTCTCTTCCCCCAACTCCTAGAGCCTTCCGTGTAGTACCCTTTCGTAACCTCGTGAGGCTTAAGGTACCCAAAGAAATTTGACTCCTGTAGTACCAGAAACTAAGGAGGACCTTACCTATTTTCACCTCGAGAACCTTCCAACCTTGCAGCTAACTGAGGGTCAGGTCTCTTTGCCTCCGCTTAGCCCACAAGATGCACTGTATTCCCCATTCATTCCATTCCACCAGTGCTGTAGGCCAGGTACGGTGTAGGCCAGACTCGGACAGCCCTTGGAGAGCTCCGTGTAGCTTCCCACCTATTGAGGGGGCTCCCATAACAAGCAGCCTTTGCTTTAAACTCAGCTCTGGGAGCTCTCTCCAAAACAAGCTACTTTGCTGGACAGCTCCCACTGCTGACAAGGACTTCCTTATTGGAGCAGAAAGTTAGTCTCCAGAGCCTCCTACTTCTCTGCCCTGTGAGTCACTCGGAGTAAGTCCCAGACACCTTACAGTCTTCTTCATATTTGACTTCCCAATAACTACTCATTCAACACATATCAAGGACTCAGGGTGGGGATTAAATGTTGGAGAAGACAGTGGAACCCTTATAGTTCTGTCTACGGTGGTAGATTTGAGTAGAATAGAGTAGATCTGAAACTGTGGAAACATTCTGGGGAGAGGAGACCCTAGAAAACGTACACATCCAGATGAATGGGGTTTCTTTCAGTGCACTCCCCACCCTCCCCACCCCCAACCTTGAGGTCGATGTCATGTGTGTAACATGTTGATTTCATTACTGGACTTTGTCTTTGGAAACCGCCTTCTGGAGTTAAGTAAAAATCATTGAGAAAAATAGAAAGAGAGAATCAGCGGGGATACTTTAGAGTCCTCTTGGCATGACACCTTGGCTGGTCCCCTAGATCACTAGATTTGGCCCAGAAAAGTGCTTGATTGTTTTTGGAAATCAAATGTATTTTCAAGAGTCACCACTGAGAGCATTCAAGAGACTATTTCAAAGACCCTGAAAGCAACTCCAGACATAATTTGAGAACAGTGACATGGTTAGAATAAGCGTAATACTTTTCAAAATGGCTATTTTGATGGAGGCACTCAACTGTACACATGAGTTGGTATGTTTATTAAAAACAAAGAAAAGCAAAAACAAAAATTCTTGCCCTTAGACTCAGACTTCAAATGTAGCTTCCCTAAAGGACTTTTATTCGTTCATTTTTAATACTTTTTCTGTTTGTTTCACAAAAACTCAATCTCATCACCTTATCATCACAGGTACTCTTTAGGTTTTTAAAGCCTAAAGAAATCTGGAGTCTTTCTGCTGCTGTGCTATTTTGAAATTGTTTTAAATATCAAAACATAGCCTGAGAAGGGGAAGAAAATCTAAAAGCTGCTTTCAGTCTCAGAAATGGGCGGAGAAATGGAGCCCTCAATTCTGTGTTGGTATCAGAAGGGAGGGAACTGTGTAGGTGCAAGTTATTTTAGCCCAACCTGGGCTACTGTCTCAGCCCCTTCTGTCCATCTCCCCTTAATATTTGCATTAACGATTCCTGCCAAGCTGAGGGCTGAGGTTCGTTCCCACTCTTAGAATTATGTTTACATTCTGTGGGACCAGCAGGTGGCGTGGTGGTTAAGGCGCTGGACAGTCCCACATGGCTGACCATGGTTCAAGTCCTGGACCTGGTGGCTTGCTTTCTCACTTTCTCTCTCTCTCTGTGTCTCTCTCTCTCTGGTTAAAATAAAATAAGTAAATAAATAAAATTAAAAATAAATAATTCTTTAAAAAAATAAAAAAAAGAATTATATTTACATTCTGAATGCCCGGAGGAAGTACGGTCTGGTGTCTGAGCATAAAAACTGTGGACAATGTGCCAGGGCTGCCATAATGAAATACCACAGACTGAGTGGCCAAAACAGCAGAAATGTATTTTCTTACAGTCTAGAGGCTAGAAGTCTAAGACTGAGGTGTCGGTAGGTTTGGTGTCTTCTGAGGCCCCTCCCTTGTCAGTCACCTCCTGACCTGTCCTTACATGTTCTTCCTTCTGAGTATACACATTCCTGGTGTCTCCTTATTTGTCCAAATTTCTTCTTTTCTTAGGATGCCAGTCAGATTGGACTAGGGCCCACCCCACAGCCTCATGTTAACTTATTCACCTCTTATGTGATAAGATAAAGATAAAGAGCAGTTCCAAACCTGTCCTCACATGAGGACAGATCCTAGTTAAAATGCTGCAACACAAAAAAATTCTATAAAATTATTTTCAGGCTGTGTGTATAAGGTGTCTATGAATCATTAATGAATTTCATGTTGGTGAAGATAGAGTCTCATGGCCTTGTGCTGCCAGAAAACATTTTTAATGAAACTCTTGCATACTCATTCATCCATTCGCTTAGTATTTATTGAACATTTAAACAGCTTTACACAGCAGGAGACACAAGAAGACTGCCCCCAGGAACTTAAAGTCTATAGGACATACAGTGTTCCAACAAGAGCAAACAAGGCAAGCATTGTGTCTTGTTTTGTTTTTAAATTTTACCAGAGAGCGCATACACCAAAGAAAGATAGAGAGATATAGGGAAAAAAAGAAAGCGCCCCCAATGGGCAATGGTCACCCAGCTACAATCCATTCACCTCCATTGTCTCAATCCACTGACTCAAATCACATGGTCCACCATGTGGGATCCAGCTGCCTAACCACCATGGGCTGGTCCATGGAATTGTGTCCCTTTTTTTTCTTTCTTTCTTTGATTTTCTTATTGTTTTTACATTCAATCACTGTACATCTTTATAGCGTACAAAATGGATTTTTCCAACATGAATACATTGTATATTTGACCAGTCAAAGGCATTTGGAATTGTGTCTTAACCTCTGTATCCCCAGCACTTTGCCTTGCACATGGTAGTCTGTTCAGAAAAGTTGATATTGATCTGAAATGAGTCCCTACATGGCATTTCTAAAGCTGGTCTAGAAAAAGCTCATTAGTGTTCTATTAATAGTTAATTTGTAGTTAGACAGTTCATTAAAGAGAAATAGGCCATTAGAGTGAACACATGGCAAGGAAGACATTTTCTTCAGAGCCTTGCTACTTTCCAAAATGTGGTATGTAAATCAGCAGCCTGAGTCTCATCTGGGAGCTTATTAGAAATGCCGAATTTGGGATCAGCAGTTGGCATAATGACTATGTTGCTGGACTCCCATGTAGTTGACCGCGGTTTGAGACACCGGACCCAGTGGCTAAAACTCACACCGGGCGCGTGTGCATGCGTGCCCAAGATCCTAAGATGGGATGGAGGAGAAGGGATTGTGGTGTGGCCATCCCCCGTGGGGGGTGATTTCTCGCTTTCTGTCTTTCTGTTTCGTTCTGTCTTTCTGGTGAGCACACGCGCCCTATAGCAAAAACTTCTCCAAGGGGAAAAAAAAAGAATAAAAATAAAGAAATGCAGAATTTTAGGACCAGCAGATGGCATAATGATTACATCACTGGACTCCTACATGGCTGACCATGGTTTGAGTAGAGGGGGGAGGACTGTAGCTTGGTCATCCCCCCGGGGAGGTGATTTCTTGCTTTCTGAGCCCTCTGTCTCTTTCTGTTTGTCTCTGTCTCACCTGCAAGTACACGTGCCCTTTGGCAAAAATCTCTCTAAAAACAAAAAAATTCTCTCTTCTTCTCTCTCTTAAAAAAGAAAAAAATAAATAAAAGAAAAAGAAATGCAGAATTTCATGCTCTACCCTAAATCCACTAAATGAAAATCTGCAGGTGAATGAAAGCTCCAGGTGGCTCATATGAACATTACAGTTTGAGAAGCCTTGCTTTTGGATAACCTCGTTAACAGTGCTTGGCCGATCTACTTAATGTAGAATATATTATAGATGGGGTACTCCTTATCCAAAATGCTTGGGACCAGACCTGGGGATTTGGGATTTTTCAGATTTTTGGAATATTTGCATATACATAATGAGATATTTCAGAGATGGAACCCAAGTCTGAATGTGAGCTTCATTTTTTCATAGACAGCTTATACACATTGCCTGAAGGTAATTTTATGTAATATTTTCATCCTGCAGAATTTTGGCTGTGATCTGTCATCACGTGATGTCAGATGTAGAATTTTCCACTTGTGGCATCATCGTGTTGGCACTGAAACAGTTTTAAATGTTGTAGTATTTTGGATTTTGAATCCTCAGATTAGAGATATTCAATTTATGCAAGGAATAATTAACAAGGTAGAAGTTCTCAGGATCCAAGCCATATAATACCATGGTCCTTTTCTTTTTTCTTTCTTTCCTTTTTTTTTTTTTTTTACTTGCCAAAAGACGTGTAGACTTATCAGAGAGAAATAGAAAGAGGCAGAGAGGGGAAAAAGAACCCCTACCCACCCAGTGAGGTATACCCACACTGCAATCCCTTCTCCTCCATTTTACCATCCTGTCAGGATTTGGGGTGCACACACACACACACACACATCCAGCATGTTTTTCAAGCTGCCAGGGATAGGATTTGAACTTACAGTTGGCCATGCAGGATCCAGCTCCCTTAACTATTAGGCCATGGGGCCAACCCTACAGTGGTCTGTCTCTCTTTCTTTCTCTCTTTCTTTCAGAGAGGTTTTGCTTTGTTTTTGTTTTTGTTCTTTTTTTCCCCCTATATGGCATGTGTAGTCGCCAGAGAGAGTGAAAATAACAAAATCACCCCCTCCCAGGAAGTTTGGCCATGCCATAATCCCTTTTCCATCCTCCTCTTTGGATTTTGGGCATGCACGCACACACTCCTGGCATGAGCTTCAAGCCATCAGGTCCAGGACTTGAACCATGATCAACCATGTGCGAGTCCAGTGGCTTACCCCCTATGCCACCTGCTGACACCCAGTGGTCAATTTCTGTAAGAGTTAGTTTGCGTTGTAAGTTAGAAGAAGAAAATCGAGTTGGACTACTCTTCTTTAACTTTAAAAATAACTTTTAAAATTTATCTTTAGTAGCTTTTCCATCTTCCTCACTTGCTTGTATCTCAAGTAACTTAACCACCTAAACAAATCCGTTAGGAGTTATAAGAGGAAAATGGTAGTATTAATAGAAGCAAAGTTACCATTAATTGAGTGACAACTTGGCCAGGCACCATGCCAAACCCTCTACACGCTCAGAAAAAAACTTTCCTAGGTAAATATTATTAACTCCATTTTATAGATGAAGAAACTAAAGCTCAGATCAATAGTATGACTTGCTCAGCTTTCCATAGCTGATAACTGTCTGAATTATTACTTGAACTAAGACTTAGAACCACCAGGCCTGTTCTTTTTCCTGCTTTATCAATCTTATCCTCTCCCCCACTCTGAAATTCCTGTCACACACAGGGTACAAAGCTGGCTGTTATGACCGATTTGCCTCCAGTGTCTCCAGGTTAGAATTTAACTTCTCTACGGCCCAAGTGCAGGGGCCCAAGGGAAGGAGCGCTGCTGTGCCATGGCTGAGGCCACATGGGAGGCTCAGGTCCTGTTTCTGGTGGACCTAAACAGACTGTGTGCTGCGGTTCACGCCTGCCATGCTAGCTAAGTGGGAGGCTGGGGCGTGAGGAGTGCAACGTGGCGAGATCGTGTCAAAAATTCTCTCTCTCTCTCTTCTCCTTCTCTCTCCCAAGAGTTCTCTCTCATTTAAACAAATGTAACTTTTATGATTATAACTTCTAGCATGCACTTTATACTTTATCTACCTTCTCTTATATAATTGTTAAAACAATTCTGCTATTATATGTGACAACTTGAGACCCAGAAGCATTATTTGGCCTGGCTAAATATATAAATTTATGCAGCTAGTGTAGTCTAAGGTCTAGAATCAAATCCAGGTCATGTTACTCCAAAGTTCTTTGTCCATTAAGTTTATTTATTTATTTCCTGTGAGAGAGAAAGAGAAAGATAGGCACCCTCAATAGGATTTTCATGCTGCGATAGCCCCTTCCATCCTACCGCCTTTCCGCATAGCCCTCCCGCCAGCCAGGTGTGCCCATGTAGACCTCAAGATAGCCTTCTCATGTAGCTCCGCATCCTACAGCAGTACCCCTACCACACCAGCCATCGCAGCTGGGCCTGTCCATGTGGGATTTTATCTTCATTTGTCTTATGAGTTGTTGGTCTTTCAAAGTAGTGAAAAGGAAAATGGTCTTTCCAGCTAGCATGCTAGCTTTATAAAAAGGAACAGTGTTGGGGACCAGCAATTGGCATAATGGCTATGTCGCTGGACTCCCATGTAGTCGACCGTGGTTCTACTCCCAGACCCGGTGGCTTAAACTCACACCGGGCGCGTGTGTGTGCATGCCCAAGATCCCGAGAGGAGAATGGAGGAGAAGGGATTGTGGCATGGCCATCCCCCCTGGGAGGTGATTTCTCGCTTTCTGTCTCTCTGTCTCTCTCTGTCTTTCTGGTGAGCGCACATGCCCTATAGCAAAAACCTCTCCAAAAAATAAAGGAACGGTATTTCTCCCCATGAGACTATGAGTTCCTTGAGGGCAGAAAATAAATCTTATTTGTTTTATAGTCAAGGACAAGCACAGTGGCTGCCATAGCGAGGGGATGAATAAACATTTATTGAATAAATGGTTTTAAGTAGCTATCTTTGATATTTCTGTTTTAGTGAGGTGAACCTTAAGTACAGAATAATTAGTGTTCTGTGACCACAATTCTCTCCTCTTCCTCTTCCTCAGTTCTCTACCTCAATTAGTGGAACCCCTATTCCTCTGATCTCCAGATTAGAAATTTATTCTTTACCACTCACCCTCATTCTGTTAACCATTATTTTAGTCTGCTCAAGCTGCCATCACAAAATGCCATAGACTGGGTGGCTCGAACAGCAGAAATTCAGGGACCACAGATGGCGTAATACATATGTTGCTAGACCCCCACGTAGTCAACCACGGTTTGAGTCCCAGACCCTCCTGCTTAAAACTCATGCCTAACACGTGTGCGTGTGTGCCCAGAATCCCAAGAGGAGAATGGAGAAGAGATCACAGTGTGGCCATCCCCCTGGGAAGTGATTTCTCACTTTCTGTCTCTCTGGTGAGCACATGTGCCCTATAGTAAAAATCTAATAAAAAACCAGAAATGTGTTCTGGAAGCTAGGTCAATGTTCTGGCCAACTCATTGTCTGGTGAGGGCTCTCTTCCTGCCTCGTAGGCGTCTGCCTTCTCTCTCCTCCTCATATGGTCTTTTCTCAGTGCACGTGCAAGAGAGCTTTGGTCACTCCTTCACTGGTTAGGATGCCAGTCTTGCTGGATTCAGGCCCATCCTTATGATCTTATTTTACCTCAACTACTGCTTTAGAGACTGACCTAGAAGTTAGGGCTTCAACATATTAAATTTTGAGGAAATAAAACATTTGGCTCATAACAATCACCAAGCGGCCAAATATTTGGATGCCAAGATTACATCCAAACTATTTCTTAAATTTATACATAATGCAATCCACTATTTCTTCCACTTAGGTTATTCATTGATTTTCTCTAACAAATAGTACTGTGTGTGTGTTATGCAGGGACAGTGGGAAATACCACCGCTGTGACGTCTGTCTGCATGAAGCTTTCATTCTAATCCAAGAGACAGAAATTAAACAACTGGGATGGTGACTGAGAGCATAAGCTTTGGTGCCGTAATACTTGGGATGGTACTGGCCTTGAGCAAATTACTTAGCCGTTTACATCTGTTTCATTACTTATAACATGAAGATAATAATAATCATAATATTCATACGGTTGTTTGAATTCTTTTTAGAGGTTTTTGCCTCTAGAGTGTGTCTGCTTGCCACAGAGAGAGAGAGAGAGAGAGAGACAGACCTACTGAGAGGGAAAATGAGAAATCACCCACCAGGGGAATGGCCACATCACAATCCCTTCACCTTCATTCTCCTCCTGGGATCTTGGGTACACATGCACATGCACGTGGCATGATTTTCAAGCCACTCGGTCCAGGATTTGAACCGCAGCCGGCTATGTGGAGTCCCACGATGAAACTGCTGTGCCATCTGCTGGTCCCAGGTTGTTTGAGATATTAAGACAGTTCTGTTATAATACTTATTCAGTAGCTGTCATTTAATAAGTACTAAGTAAAGGTTAGCTATAATTATTAAATATAAACACAATCTATTACTCACTGCTTAGGAGGTAAATGCCTCCTAAGAAGTTACGCTTCTTCAAGCCTGTCCTCTCTGGTGCCACTGAAATAATCTCCAATAATGTTAACCTCTGCTTCTGCAGCTCCCTAACCTATAGCTCATAACACAGCCCAGCAGGCAATGCCCTCATGAACTGCTTCCTGCCCTCCCCACCAGCCTCCTTGCTCACTGCTCCCTGCCAGGTTGTACGTTCTAGCAACACTGAACTTCACAACAGCACTGTGCCATTTCTTGTCATTGTCCCTTTACTCACACTACACTCTGTGTCAGAAATATGCTTTGCTTGACTAATCTAGCTCAGCTCTTCCTCCAACACTCAGCCCAGGAGCCACCTTCTCTGGGAAGCTTCTCCTATAAACCCCAATTTTGGCCTACTTCATTGTTCCATGCATGTATTTTAATAATTGAACTACCAAGCTATACATCAGCAATTGCCTATAAGTTCCCCCTGTATAATGAGTATCTAGAGAAAAAAAAAATGTCTTATCTATCTTTGTAGCTCTAGCACCTAGCAATGGATATGACACCTAGTGGATTTTCAATAAATGTTTGTCGAAGGACTAAATGGATGACTGCAAGAATTAATGTTTGAAGGGCCAGCAGTTAGCATAATGGCTATGTCGCTGGACTCCCATGTAGTCAACTGTGATTCAAGTCCTGGACCTGGTAGCTTAAAACTTGTGCCAGGCGCATGTGCGTGCGTGCCCAAAATCCCGAGAAGAGAATGGAGGAGAAGGGACTGCAGCGTGGCCATACCCCTGGGGGGTGATTTCTTGCTTTTTGTCTCTCTGTCTCTCTCTGTCTGGCAAGCACACGCACCCTGTAGCAAAAATCTCTCCAAAAAAAAATAAATAAAAAGAGTTAATGTTTGATATAATGGGAGGTATCTGCAAAGCTCTTGTAAGTGGACCATTAATTGTCTCCAGCTCATTACTTCGGACTATACAATAGGACAACTCACATGTTAAGTACTGAAAGGAAAATGCACATATTATTTCTTTGCTTTTTGAGGTCCATCTATTTATTGCAACAATTCTTTTTTGTGTTCAAAGCATTGTGCTAAGAGCTGGGTTTGTAAGGTGCAGTCCCTACTTCCAAAGAGCGTAGAGCCTAGTGCCTAGTGAGGGAATAGTATTCCCCTTTGCAAAGCTAGAAAGCACCTGGACTTGCCTTTTGCCATGACTTCTAATGACATTGCAATTTACAAGTCACGTCTCAATGTATAAACATAAGGATGGGACCAACTTGTACATAAACCAAGTAAACAAAAGTACCGTGATACAAACGTAGACTCACAGTGGGAACGTGGAGGGTAAAGTAAGTATTATTAGGTAATATTTTGATTTTATAAAATTTTTACTGAAGTGCAAGCCTGGGGTTAAGGGAACTGGATCCCACATGGTGAACTATGCAGTTCAAGTCTCGGACTTGGTGGCATGAAAAGCAAATGAGGCATGTGTGCAAATCCCAACAGGAGACAGAAATAGAGAATGAATTATGGTGTGCTCACATCCCATGGGGGTGCTTTCTCCCTCTTCCTCTCTCTCTGTCTCTCTCTTTCTTTCTGGCAAGCACATATGCCCTCTGGCAAATTTTTAAAAATTACTGAAGTTTGGGGCCAGCAGATGTCATAGTGGTTGAGGGCACTGGACTCCCACACGACCCACCACGGTTCGGGTCCCGGACCTGGCGGCTTGCTTTCTCACCACCCCCCTTGCTCTGTCCCTGTCTAGTCAAAATAAAAAATAAATGAATAAATAAAGTTAAATAAGATAATTATTTTTAAAAAAATTACTGAAATTTATGTTTCTATACTTTATATAAAAAATGTTTAATATAAAACAATAGGAAAAAGAAAAATAAACATCTAAAGACAATCATCCCTATATCCTGAAATAACTTAATATTTTGTCATATTGAAAAATACATTGCACAGAATAGCAACCTTAATCAAATTCTTAAAAAATAAATAAATAAAAGGGAAAACCCCATAGTACTGCCATCATCCACAAATCAAATATCCCATTCTTATCCCCAAAGCAGTTTTATACAATGGTATTATTTTCACTACTGTTCCATCAGGGTTGACATTTATAATTTGGGAAGGCTCATTTATGAACTGGAGCCTTGGGGCCAGCAGGTAGCGTACTGCTTAATGCACTATACTCCCACATGGCTGACCATAATTTGAGGCCCAGATCTGGTGACCTGAAAATAATGCCAGGTGTGTGTGCGTGAGTGCCCAAAACCCCGGGTGGAGAATGGAGGAGAAGGGACTGTTGCATGGCCACATCCCCTCCGGGGGAACGATTTCTCACTTTCCCTCTTTGTTGCTCTCTGTTAAATGCACACACCCTATGGCAAAAAAAAAAAAAAAAAAAAAAAAAAAAAAAAAAAAAAAAAAAAAAAAAACCTTAAAAACTAACTAACTAAATAATAAATAGATAAAATAGAGCCTTAGAGATTTATTATACTTCAGAAATTCATTCTTCTATTTATTGGATTGTTTTTAGGAGAAATCCATCCCTGTGTAGACAATAGGAATAAAGCTTTGTTCTGTAGTCAAGACTTCTGGGCACTACAGCTCTGGTATTTAACTCATTTAACCAACATTGCTCTGCCAGGTTAATATACCATCTTCCCAAACAAATGAGAGCACAACCCATTTATGGGGGTTTCCTGTACCTGTAAAACCAGCATGGATGCAAAATGGCTATTGCAGTTTTTATACTCCTTTTTGTACTCTTTGCTCATTTATTGATGCATTGACTCATTCAGTAAATATTTCCTGCTTTGGGCCAGACTCTGTGCTAGGCCCTGAGAACACAGGGACAGGCAAGACAGACACTGCAAGTGGTCTGTTGACTGAAGTGTGGAACCAGCTAGTGAGTGCTCCTGGCCCAGACACACAACGTAACCTTCTCACAGAAAAAAACAATCTGGTGGAGAAAGTCGGTGTTTTATTCTACACTCTGAATTCTAACATACGCTATTTTAGCAGGAAGAAAAAAAAAATGTAGGTTTATTTTTCTTTAACATTTTTATTATGATTGTTATAATATTGTTATGCAATATTCTTTTTTTCCAGCCTAGTAAAAGAAATGCCAGGTAAAAACAGAGTCTGAGCTGCAAGAGGCACTAAAAAACCTGACAGGGAATCTAATTCACACTTTTTTTTTTAGATTTAGTTATTCCTTCCAGGCCATACCAGCCTTCCTTGTCAGACTATCTTTTTATCTAATCTAAATCCCACAGGCTGCAGTTAAATTTCATTTACTGTTTATCATCCTTCGTGAGTTCTCTCTTATTTGAAGAAGATTGTAGCTCACCTCAGTTATGTTTTTTAACCCCCATATACATTTGACTAGGTTTCTAGCTCCCTTAAAGCATTGGGAATATCTCAGAGGGTTTTCCTAGTACTCTCTTAAACTGGTTTATCCTTTGGCCCATGTTTAAGGGCACCGTGCAGGGCTGAGCAGGGCTGCATAGCGTCCATGGGAGAGGGCACCGCCTCCACCTCCCAACCTTCCCTCTACCTCGATCCGCAGGGATTGTCAACCCGGGCATTTCATTTTAGTAACATTGCAGAGTACCCGGGCTCTGATAGATAGACATGGATCTAAACGTGGAAAGGGCACATGAAGGGAGGAGGGCCCTGCTGGAAATGGTAGGGCAGGGCATCCCGGGGTACAGGCAAGAGCATCCAGAAAACGTGTGAGTGAAAGGGAGGGGAGAGGTAATTCTCAGGATGGTGTGAGAAATCTGAGGCCTGGAAAGAAGAGGGACTCTGATAACGCACTTATGAAGGGGAAGCGCATTCCAGCTGAGGCAGGAGTTTGAGCTAGAAAAATAAAGGCAGAGAGGGAGCCGACGCTATGTCTGACTGCTGGTCCAGCAATGATCATAACACAGCTTTTCTTCCAGAAAAGTGGAGACCTAGGCAGAGTAAGACATTTGTCAAACATATTCCAATGGCATTTTTGGTGATGATAGTTCTAAATGTTTTATACTCATTCCTGCCTTCCTTAACAAAGAAGCCTAAATATAACTTCATCTTTTCTTTCTTTTTTTTTAAGCGATGACGCAGGATCATGGTCATGAGAATGTAGTTATTTTATGCTGTATTATAAAGCCGCTCTCTGTCTACTTTAAAATTTTTCTCTGCCCTCCAGCTGTCAGCTGTTCCTTCTCTCTGAGTCAGCCTTAAGCAGGTCCCTGCCCCACTGCACTTCCCACAAACCACTGTTCCTAGATCCATCTCACTTCTATTTACAAGAAACCAAGTAAACATACATGTCGAGAATCATGTGTCTGGTATACAATAAGCTTCAGTAAATATTTATGGAATAAATGATTAGTTGGGCTTTAACTGGGAGCTTATGGGGTTGCTGTAAGGACCTGAGACAGTTCCTTGTGCGAGCAGATTCAAAGCTGTGCAGTCAGGTCTCCAGATAATGGGTCCTTACTCTGTTATTTTTGCAGTGTTGCTTAGCAAGCCAGACTGCCAACTGGCTTCAATTCTAGGGACTAACAACTATTTTTTTCATGCCCTAGCAATGTTGGTTACCATGGCACTCTAGATGGTACGGTTGGCTTTTCTATAACTGTGTTTTCCTGGCTCAAGAAATTTTGTGATAAAGGTGTTGATTACTCTTTTTGATAAAGGAAAGCAGGACAAGTTCTACGAAGTGCAACACTTTTTTTTTGAGAGAGAGAAAAGAATTGTTTTTTTGTTGTTGTTGTTGTTGTTGTTGTTTTTTTTTTGGAGAGGTTTTTTCGCTATAGGGCGTGTGCGCTTGCCAGACAGACAGAGAGAGACATAGAGACAGAAAGCGAGAAATCACCCCCAGGGGGGATGGTCACGCCGCAATCCCTTCTCCTCCATTCTCCTCTCGGGATCTTGGGCACGCACGCACACGCGCCCGGCGTGAGTTGTAAGCCACCGGGTCCGAGACGCGAACCGCGGTCGACTACGTGGGAGTCCAGCGACATAGCCATTACGCTAACTGCTGGTTCCCATTGTTTTTTTTTTTAATCAAGGTAGATGATGTAGGAATGATAACATTTGCATTTCTCTTCCCGATCTGCGTGTATAGATAAAAAGCACCTAGCTGTGTCAAGATAACTTGCTCTCATCTCCTTCCATACAATTCTTCAGTATTAACGTAACACAAGAGGCTGTAACTGTTGGCCCCGTTAAAATCCTGGTATAGCATATATCGTCACAGAGGAACGTCTGTGAAGCCAAACTGGTTTTGTAGCCCAGGATCGTTTAGATTTATACAAGTATGGAATATTACAGCCAGGAAAGGAACTTTGCTGATCACTGGGTCTTAGCCTTTACCTGTAATGTTGAAAAAACTGAGGCCCAGAAAGACAAATAATAAAGTAATGACAATAATCCCCAATAGTTGCAAAGCCTTTACATTTACAGACACTATTTTAAAACAGTAACTCATGTTCTGCTCACCACACAGGTGAGGTCAACATTTTTGTTTTTATCTCTATTACATATGGGTAATAGAGTGCCCTCAAGTGCCCTCCTCAATGTCAGTGTCAGAGGTGCAACTAGAACCCACCTCTCTGCCTCCACCTCAGTCTGTGGAGCCACAATGCAGAGTCTGAGGTCTGGACTCAGATCCCAGCTCCTCCTGTTTACCAGCTGTGACTGGGGCAGGTCACTGTACCCCTTTAAGTGTTATCTTCCTTCTTCTTAAGGTGGGAATGATGATAACCATATTGTAAGCTTACTGTGAAGGCTGAAGATAATTCCTGTATAGCTCTTAAGACACTCCACCATTCACCTCTTACCTCCCTGAGCTAGTTAAGTGAATTATGTGTAGTTGTATAACAAGTCTCTGCTCTGATTCAGCCCATGGAAAACTCGCTGTGTAGAATAAGAAAATAAAATTGAGAGCTATTTACTTTAAATAGGGTCCAGGAGACCCAAACTGAGCTGCATCCGGTTTCTTATATTTCTTTTATCCTGTCATCCGTTAGAATTAGAATTTTTCCCCCCATCATTCTGCCCTTCCTCAGACACCTGAGGCAAACTAAAAAATAATGACCATATAAACAAATATTGCAGCCATATAAACAAAACTCCCCAAGCTCCAAACAGTCTACTGAAATAGAATATTGGGTTAAATATGGGAAGGGTCAAAACTGAAAGCAGAAATACAAGGGAATTTCAAAACGTTTATGAAGAAATGGAATTAAAGTGCAAGTTTATTTCGATGCAAACAATTGAAATCCATACTTATTTTTCATAATATGCATTCTGTATGAACTTTTTGTAGAGAGCTGGGGTTGTGACTCCTTTCCCCTTCCCAGTTCAAAGCCCTTCTCCTTCCTTGCTAACTTGCCAGTGTGGGCATTAGCTCTTCAGGCTTTCCTAGAGGCTCTGAGAATTTACAAAATATATTCCCATTCTCAATACATCCTAGACAGTAAACCTGGGGTTTGGCCTGAAATGCAGACTGCATTGTGTTGGAAAGAGCTCAGGCTCTTGGGGTAGATAGACCTGGAGTTGTTTCTATCACATACCAAGAGTTGGCCTTGGATAAGCCACTTTATTTTTCTGAATCTCAGTTTTCTCATCTACATATTAGTAATTCCTATTTTGCACAGATATTATGAAGACCAGAGTTAATGTACACTCAATATTCACTGGGTCTTGCGGTCTCCACTATATTGAAAACTGGAATGTGGGGTGAATGTTGATCCATGCTCTCAGGAATCAGATTGGTCTGGACCAGTTAGTATGGAGAACTTTGGAGTAGCTATCAGCTCTCTTCCTCTGAAATAAACACTTTTAAAAGAATGGGTTTAAGGTCATCTCAGGTTCTTGTTTACTTCAGGTGGATTTCATACGTACCTCTCTTCCAAGGACTAGCCTCATTTGACCACAACCGCTGGGCCAGCCCAGAACTAAGTGATCTGCTAAGGCCAGCCATATTTACCTTTCAGTGTATCTTCCTCATATTTGAGGTTGGTTTATGGCCTAAGGATGACGCCTTCTGCCAAAGCTCAGCCGAATCACTGAATCATCATGGTAGTTTTTGAGCAGGGAATCCTGATTATGTTTGGCTTATACCTGGAGGGAGTTTGGCCCCACAAGCAGCCTCTAAGACCAGCTCTGTATCTAAGAGACTTGGGTTAATGTATCTAGTCTTTTATTAGTTGGGTCTTGAAGCTCTCCATAAACCCTAGCCAGGGTGGGTCCTCTTCAGTTTTTTTTTTTTCTTTCAATTTTTACTCTATCACTTAGTAGCTGATCAGTAGTTTTCTGAATGCAGAATAAGCATAATACATTTTGATAAAGGCTTGGGGGAGGGGAGGAAGGCAAGGTATATACCAAAAAAGGGGGGTCTTTAATGCCAGGAAGAAGAGTTCAGAAATGATCCTCCCTGGCAACTGGGGAGTTGGGGAGTACCCACAAACGCAGTTTTGGGGAGACAGTTAACCGGATTTTAATGTACTGGATGAACTAGAGTTAGAAATCAAAAGGAAGATTGGTGAGGATCTTAGTGAAGTTGTCCAAGATGAGATGAGGGCATGGAGAGTAAGGACGGCACACTTACAACTGGAAGGAGGGAAAAACTCTGAGACTTCATTACCTTCAGTCCCCTTTTAGCGGTTCCTCCTACGTCATGTCCACGGATGTATACTCTGCACCTGGAATAGTGCCCGACCACACCAGATGCTCAAATATTTGTGCATAAATGTTGCAGTTCTATGACTTATAGGTGTTGGAGTCTCCTCAGGCTCAGAAATTGATCTCTTTTGTGTCTGCTCTCACTCCCTTGGTTATTATCCATTTTCCCAAATATATCATCAACCGGAACCCCAGGCTTATATTCCAGTGCCACTTGACATCTCTACTTGGAGGCCTAAAAGACATCAATCTGAAGCTTAGGCCCAGCCATGGTGGGCACCACAGAGAGCACCAGTGCTTGGGACGCTAGAAGCTGGGTGGGAGGCCTGGGTTGGTTCCCAGGTCACCCTGCATACATGAGAAATAGTTGGACTTTAAATCCTAGCTAGCTGGGAGGCTGAGGTAGGAAGATCATGACATCTTGAGATGCTGTTAAAAATACCTATCTCGGGACCAGCAGATGACATAATGGCTATGTCGCTAAACTCCCATGTAGTCGATCACGGTTCGAGTCCCGGACCCGGTGGCTTAAACTCACGCCGGGCGCGTGTGCGTGCGTGCCCAAGATCCCGAGAGGAGAATGGAGGAGAAGGGATTGCAGCGTGGCCATCCCCCCTGGGGGCTGATCCCTCGCTTTCTGTCTCTCTGTCCCTCTCTATCTTTCTGGCAAGCACATGTGCCCTGTAGCAAAAACCTCTCCCCCGTCAAAAAAAAAAACCCTAACTCTGGGGCAGCAGATGGCATGGTGGTTAAGTTGCTGGACACTCCTGCATGGTTGACCGCAGTTCAAGTCCCGGACCTGGTGACTTGCTTTCTCACTTTCTCTCTCTCTTTCTTTCTCTCTCTCTCTCTCTCTCTCTCTCTCTCTCTCTCTCTCTCTCTGTGTGTGTGTGTGTGTGTGTGTGTCTGGTCAAATTTAAAAAAAATAATAATAACTGAATGAGTAAATGAAATTTTTAAAAACTTATCTCTGCCTCTTTCCCTTTCCCTTTCTCTCTCATAAGGGAAAAACCAAAAACCTTACACTTGTTTTTGCCAAACCTACTCCTCATACAGTAGTGCCAATGTCTGTTATTTGCAGTTCCATTCTATTAACACTAGTTATTCTGGCCAGAACGTCTTCCTTCTCTTTCATTCCACATCCAGGCCCGCCAGTGAACTGTGCTTTCAAGCATATCTCGGGAATCTGACATCATCTCTTCACCTCCACTGCTGCTGTCCCGGTCCAAGCCATCTCTCACTTGGATTGTTGCCAGAGCATTCCAGCAGGCCTCCTACTTCCATCTCTGCCTACTGGGCGTTTATTCTTAACACCACAAGTAGAGAATTTCTTTTAAAACATGTCAAATCATGTCCCCTTTTGCAAAAACACACAAAATTCCACAATGGCTCCTTTTATTTATTTTTTTTAAGATTTCTTTATTATGTTTTCATTTGACTGGAGAGAGACAGACAGACAGAGAGTGAGGGAAAGTGAGAAAGAAGCTGCCCATCCAGGACTCAAACCATGGTCAGCTATGTGGGGAGCTAGCACCTAACCACCACACCATCTGCTGGCCCCCATAATGGCTTTATTTTTGTTTTAAAGAGATTTTTGCTATGGGGTGTGTGTGCTTGCTGAAGAGACAGAGACAGACAGACAAAAAGTGAGGAATAACCACCCCCAGGGAGATAGCCATGCTGCAATCCCTTCTCCTCCATTTTCCTCTCCAGATTTTGGGCAAGCACACACACGCGCCCGACATGAGTTTTAAGCTACCGGGTCCAGGACTTGAACTGTGGTTGACTACATGGAAGTCCAGCAGCCTAACCATTATGCCATCTTCTGGTCCCCACAATGGCTTTTTAAAGTCAGTTCAAGTTTGATCCAGAGTTCTAACAAAGGCCATTGTGGCTCTATCACATCTACGCCTCCCCTACCCCTGACCTTGGCTCCCAATACTGTCCTCTCCCATTCTGTACCACCACATTGGCCTCCTTGCCATTCTTCAAACATCTGTTACATTCCCAACTCAGGGCCTTTGCATCTTGTTCTACTGCACAGCTATCCCCCAGATAACCGCAGGGCTCCCTACCTCACTGCCTTCAGATCTTTATTCAAACTTTACTTGCTCAGAGAGTTCATTCCTGGCCACCCCAGCCTAAAATTGTAACACCTGCTCACTCACTCCCACGCTCTCCCTCATCACTCTTCCTTGCTTGGCTTACTAAACTTTGCTATGAATTTCACATACTTATCTGGTTTATTATCGCTCACTCCCAATTACAAGAGTGTAAGCTGCCGGAAGGAAAGGATTGTGTCCATTGTGTTCTTTGCTGCACCTCGAGCACCTCTAAGAGTGCTTGACATGTGGAAGGCATTTAATAATTGCTTGCTGATTGAGTAAAGGAAAAATTAGTAGATGTAGGGAATTTTTTTTCCCAAATAGAAGTAAAGAGGAGAAAAGTAAAATGTGATTCCCATGTTATGACTCTGGGTAAGTAGGTCTATGGTGCAATGTGCTGTGGTGAAGAGGGAGGAGGAGCAGGGATGTGGGTCTTCGAGATCAGGAATTTCTAGCTGGATAAGAGATTTTGACAAGGCAAGAGGACAGCTCAGGTGCAATGTCTAAAACAGAATGAGAGTGCAAAACAGCTTTTGATGTTAAGATATGAATCCAGTTCCCAGGAATGAGGTTATGGTGACATTTGAAAGGATGGGCTTTGGTGGGATCTCTAGTGGAGAGAAGAGTGGAAGATTAAAGACTTAATGGCAACCATCCATTAGAATCACTGGAAGAAGTTTTAAGCTCCCCAGTGCCCCAGCCGCATACCAGATTGCAGGTGGAACATAGATATCAACAGGTTTTGAAGTTAATGAGCTGGGTCATCATCAAGCTGCTGGGTTCAGGGCTAGAATCGCGTGGCTGGCCATGTGAACTTCGCCTTAACCACCAGGCTACAGAGCCGGCCCCCAGATGATTCCAACATGCAGCTAGGGGTGAGAATCACTGAGGGAGTCTTTCCGACGTCTTCGTGTATAGGAGAGGAAGGAATTCACAATAGAAACAAAAATATCAGTCACAAGGATGGGGAGAACACCAGGTTCATCTTGATCAGTTCTTCTCATACTCAAATGGGCATGAAAATCACCCGGAAGTCTTAATGAAATGCAGGTTCTGATGCTGAGAACTGGGTGGGGCCTGGGCCTCTGCATCTCTCATAAGCTCCCAGGTGACGACAATGCTTCCCACCTAAGAACCACACTTTGAGTAGCAAATGTCAAGAGCAGGGCTTCCTAAACTTTAGCATGCACAAGAATCACCTAGAAAGTTCATTAAAACAGCTACCTGGGCCCCACCTTACCTCCTCAAATCCTGATCTTGTAGGTTAGTGTGAGGCCTAAGGACTTGCATTTTGAACAAGTACCCAGAGGGTGGTCATGCTACTGTCCAGAGGGACACGCTTCAAGTGTTATGGAGTCACCAAAGCCAACAGCAGAAAGAGGAGGCAGGCTGCACTATCTGCCAAATGAATAAAAGATGCTGCAGGGACCCAGGGAGAAGAAGAATGTAGCAAAAGCTCCTGTTTTTTACAAGATGAAGGTCGTGAGTCAAAAACCTAACATAAAATGACTCTGCTTTTCTTAGTTCTCTATTTCCAAGCAATATGCTTTCCTCTTAGCTTCTATATTTTATTTTGGGATTACTTACTTTACCAAAGTGCTGCTGCTATTTTTAAAAGAGAAAAGAAACAAATCAATTACTTGCCTTTTCCCCCTACGGCATAAGAAGTGTGCTATCAGGGTCCTTGAGAGCTCTTCTGTATGGATATAGCTAAACCATCTAGAGCAGATAAGGCTCGATTTATAAAAGACCCTTGGAGGGCATTCCAACTTCTTTAAATCCCCAAATATAGCTGGGACGTTGCTGCTGCAGCCTTTCTGTCTCTTTAAAGCTGGGCTTCCAGTCTCAGCTTTGGGAATGGATGATTCCTTGTCGGGGGTGTGGGGTGGGGCGTGGTGGAGGATCCTGTGCATTATACGATGTTTAGCTTTACCTCTGGCCTCTACCCACTAAATGTCCTAGCATCTCCTGTGACAATGTCTCTGGACGTTGACAAATATCTTTTGGGAGACAAAAATCATACCAGCTGAGAACCACTGGTTTGTTTTTTTTTTTTTTTTTTTTCCTGCTAGAGGGTAGATGCACTTGCCAGAGAGAGACAGATGGAGAGGGAGAGGAGAAAACACTCCCCACTGGGACCAGCAGTTAGCGTAATGGCTATGTCGCTGGACTCCCACGTAGTCGACTGCGGTTCGTGTCCCGGGCCCAGTGGCTTAAAACTCACGCCGGGCGCATGTGCGTGTGTGCCCAAGATCCCGAGAGGAGAATGGAGGAAAAGGGATTGCGGTGTGACCATCCCCCCGGGGGATTTCTCGCTTTCTGTCTCTCTCTGTCTGTCTGGCGAACGCACACGCGCTATAGCGAAAACCTCTCAAAAAAAAAAACAAAAGAGAAAACACTCTCCATAGGGAATGGTCACCCTAGAATCCCTTTGCCTCCATTTCTCCTTCCTTTTGGGAACGCACACACACGTGCCAGCATGTTTTTCCACCCAGTGGGTTCAGTATTCAAAACACACAAGTGAATCCAGCCACCTTAACCACCTGGCCACAGACCTGGCCTGTGAACCACTACTTCAAAAACAATATCTGGGGGCAGCCAGTGGTGGGGTGATTACAGCAGCTGGATCCCACATGGCCAACCATATGGTGTGAGTGCCAACCCAGCAACTAGAGAATCACACTGGTGCATGCATATGTGTCCCAAAAAAGGGAGAAATGGAGGAGAAGGAATTCAGGTGTGACCATGTCCCATAGAAGGTGCTTTCTCACTTTTTCTCTCTCTCTGGCAAGCATGTGAGTCCTCTGACAAAAAAAAAAGAAAAAAAAAAAAAAAAGGCCATGTCTGAAAACCTAGACACCCTTCTAAGAAATTTGACTTATGGTTTGGGTATGCTGTTACCAGCTGGTAATGTGTGATTGGACCTAATGCAGAGCACTACCAGTAACCAGTACTAGGACTGCCCTTTTTTTGTCTTTTTTTGGAGAGGTTTTTGCTATAGGGGGTGTGCACTCGCCAGACACACAGAGAGAGACAGACAGAAAGCAAGAAATCACCCTCCAGGGGGGATGGCCACGTCGCAATCCCTTCTCCTCCATTCTCCTCTCGGGATCTTGGGCACACACGCACACGCGCCTGGCATGAGTGTAAGCCACCAGGTCTGGGACTCGAACCGCGGTCGACTACGTGGGAGTCCAGCGATGTAGCCATTACGCTAACTGCTGGTCCCGCCCTTTGGATTCTTACAAGCCTGTCTCAGAGGTGGTTTGTACAAAAGCTCAGGGTTAAATAATCAACAACTACTTTCTGCCCCACATTTTCATGTTAACAAGATACCATAACCATCCACATCATATGAGAGTCATTAATCAGCTCCACGACCATTTCCTTTTGTTCTGAGAGGTTCTTTTCTGTCTTTTTATGAGTACTTAGCATCTTGTGACCCTAAAAGCAGATACACTGAAGGGACTTGTATTTCCTAAGCATCTTGTTTCCCTTTCTCATTACAAGGTCATCAGGCAAATATCCAGAGTGCTATGAAGTCTACCCACAAGCCAGTGGCTTGCAGACTTCGGCCTGCTTCAGAATCACCAGGAAAGCTTTCTAAATGGCAGCTCACTGGGCTGCACTTCAGAGAGTCCAGTTCACTAGGTCTGAGTGGAACCTGGGAATTTGCATTTCTAAATAGTTCTCAAGTGATGCTGATGGTGGGAGTCTAGTGACCACCCTGAGAACCATTGCTATAGACCAAGATGATAGTTCTCAACATTGGCTGAATATTAGAAGCACCCGCAAATATTTTAAACTACTGGTGGTATGACCCCACCCCAAACCAGTGAAATCAGAATCTTTGGTCTGAGAATGTATTAGGTCATTGGAAAAGTCATGACACATTTTCACATAGAACATGTGTCAGGACTTTGCCGACAACCTAATATTTAGAGATTCTCAGGTGGTTCTAATGTACAGCCAGCATTGAGAACCATTGCACTCGGTGAAATGCATCCCAAAGCATGGAGTGGAAGTTCTTACCAGGTGAACCTGGAGGGAAGCCGGATCACTATAAATATCATTTCATCCTGAAAAGGTCTGACTCCAAATCCGGGTGCTTCACTGAGGATTATTCCTCTAGTTCCAAACCAAAGCCATGCTAACACTGTGATCCAAAGAAGGCTCAAGCCGTTGATGTGTATTCCCTACTTTGTGTCTTACCAGGGTGGGCAGCCCTGGAGCTGAGGCTGGTCGATCTGAGTCTGGGAGGAAGAAATCAAGGGTTGAGGGGTACAAACCAAGGCCTAAAGGGCCCATTGCTTAGACCTCGGGAAAGGCAGGTGTCAGCGAGCCAAACTAAGGGCAGGGCTTGACTTTCATTGAGGCTGGATACCAGGGACATGGGGGATTTGAGCCAGAAGCCGAAGCATCTGTAGTTACCAGTTCATAAACAAAACACCAGTGAGCCCAGAGTAAAACATGTTCTTTTTTTTTTTTTTTTTTTTTTTTTTGGAGAGGTTTTTCGCTAGAGGGCGCGTGCGCTCGCCAGACAGACAGAGAGAGACATAGAGACAGAAAGCGAGAAATCACCCCCCAGGGGGGATGGCCACGCCGCAATCCCTTCTCCTCCATTCTCCTCTCGGGATCTTGGGCACGCACGCACACGCGCCCGGCGTGAGTTGTAAGCCACCGGGTCCGAGACGCGAACCGCGGTCGACTACGTGGGAGTCCAGCGACATAGCCATTACGCTAACTGCTGGTTCCCAAAACATGTTCTTTACCACTCAGACAGAAGTAACCTTCGTTTTTAGAAAGTACATTGCCATAGAATTTATGATTTCTTTACCTTCCAGCTCAGCCCTGAAATGTTCCCAACTATTGGTGTTCCCTGCCATAGTAGTGTGCTTCTCGGATATGTGAAAATGCCGCATAAAGTAGTAGCATTCAGGAGTTTTCTATCTAAAGAAGTATTTTTATTTTATTTATTTATTTTTGCCAAGGGCATGAGAGACAGTGAGAACACACCAACGCATCCTTGTCTTGCCACAATCCGTTTTCTTCCATTATGTCCATTCCCTTGGGATCTGGTGCATGCACACACACCCAGCATGTTTTTCAAGCCACTGGGGCCAGGATTTGAACTGCAGCTGGCCATGTGGGATTCCCCCTCCCAGTGCATAGTGCTTCTGCTATATCTTAATGAGATACAATAGGCTTTTGAACTTAGCAGGATTAAAGTTTGTCACTTTGACTATTTTTAACAACTGTAAAAGTAATTTTTGTCAGGACCCTAATGGTTTTGGACTTATCTCAAAGCAGAGAGTGTGCAAGAGAAAACCACTTAGCTTAGTCTGCTGCTCAACATCTGTAGCTCAACCTGGCTCTGCTGTTTTCCACATTTCATCTTGTTTGCAGTAATGATACTAAAGGAACACTGTCTCCCCCCCACCCCCAAGGAAAATGGCCACCAAATGACATTTGTTTTTTATTTTTATTTTTTTATTGCCAGAGAGCTTGTGTGTTCATCAGAGAGAGAGAGAGAGAGAGAGAGAGAGAATCACCCGATCAGGTATGATCACACCGCAGTCCTTTTTTCCCTTTTTCTCCATCTTGTCCGGATTCTGGGCATGCATACACAGGTGCCCAGCATGTTCCTCAGGCCACTGGGATGGAATTTGAACCACAATCAGCTGTGTGGGATCTGGCTTTCATGCATAGTACCTAACCACTGCAGTACAGGACTGGCTCAAGAGAACTATTTCATGGTAGTTGGAAAAGACGTTAGTTTTTTAATAATATGCAATACATGTTTCTCAATAGATTCTGGAGGAAGCTGGTGGCCTGTCCAGTCATTTCTGAGCCACAGGATGAGGGATTTGGAGAATTCTTGTGAACATATTTTCATAAACTTCGAGGTTCTTCTGTACTCTGTGTAAAGCCTCTTGCCAACCTGAGAAGTTTTGTATAAATGGTAATCATCATCATTATTAGCTTAAATTATCTCACAGGGATCCTACTTTTATAGAATATTGGAGGGAAACTAAAATTAACAGACAAAATTGCCATGAAAAGGCATTTGAGAATGTCTACTAGCTTGTAGTCTGTAGAGGGATGGCTCGGTAGAAAAGGCTACCGTTCCCATCCACGGAATCCATACAAAGAAGAGGAAAATAGCCCAAGTTTAAGCCATTAGCCCAAGTATGCCATTAGGAAGTAAACACAACACTCATTCATAGGAGGAGAAATAATAAATGTTAGAAACCAGCATCTGCCCAGGGAAATAAGGAAACATTTGAGAAATTTGAGCCCCACTGCTCCCAGTTTGACCCAGCTTATGAGCTTTTCTTCTTTAAATTTTTTTTTAAATCTATTTATATTAGGGGACCAACAGGTGGGATGGTGGTTAGGGCGCTGGACACTCCCACGTGGTCGACCACAGTTCAAGTCCTGGACCTGGTAGCTTGCTTTACACTTTCTCTTATCAAATTAAAATAAATGAACGAATAAATAAAATTAAATACATAATTTAAATTTGTAAATTTATTTCACATTCAGTCACTGTATATCATTGCAGCATACAAAATGAGTTTTTCATCCAGAATTAAATACTCTTGAGTCATCCCTAAAAGTCAATGAAGTCCCTGATCAATGATGTTAAACTATCAATACTGTGTCCCACCCCATAGCTCTTTGCCCCAAAATCTTGCCCCTCTCATTCATAAAAAAGCCCTCAGCCCTGTTCACTCTTTCTGCCTACATTGAAAAATCCTAGCATGGTGCCCTCTCCCCCATTTCTGGTCTCCAGTAGCCTTGCCTGTGTCCAGTTTGGGTCTTGACATCCTAGACCACAAAACAATGACGTGTGCTCTAAATTAACACCTCACCATCATTACTACCATGTCCAAACCAGTATTGTACTTTCAACCTGTTCTCCCTACTTTTATTCACCTGTGTGTAGTCTGCAATTTTTCAGTCCCTTTAGTCCTACCAACTCACTGCTTAATTAGGCACAGGTTTTTTTAAAGGAAAATTTTTTCCAATTGACTCTTTTTTTAAGAAAAAAAAATAACAGGGAACCAGCAGTTAGCGTAATGGGTATGTCGCTAGACTCCCACGTAGTCGACCGCGGTTCGCGTCCCAGACCCGGTGGCTTAAAACTCATGCCGGGCGCGTGTGCGTGCGTGCCCAAGATCCCGAGAGGAGAATGGAGGAGAAGGGATTGCTGCGTGTCCATCCCCCCGGGGGGTGATTTCTCGCTTTCTGTTTCTATGTCTCTCTCTGTCTGTCTGGCGAGCGCACGCACCCTATAGCAAAAACCTCTCCAAAAAAAAGAAAAAAGATAACAGCTTTGAGGCCATCAGGTGGTACACTGGTTAAGGTGCTGGACTTCCACGTGGTCAACTGCGGTTCAAGTCCCGGACCCGGTGACTTGAAACTCACACCAGACGTGTGTGTGTGCACATGCGCACCTGTAATTCTGAGAGGAAAATGGAGGAGAAGCAATTGCAGTGTGGCCATCCCTTCTGGGGGGTCATTTCTCACTTTCCCTCTCTGTTTCTCTGGTAAGCATGGACATCCTATAGCAAAAATCTGTCTAAAAAAATTTTAAATGGGACCAGCAGTTAGCGTAATGGCTATGTCACTGGACTCCCACGTAGTCGACTGCGGTTCATGTCCCAGACCCGGTAGCTTAAACTCACACCGGGCGCATGTGCGTGCATGCCCAAGATCCCAAGAGGAGAATGGAGGAGAAGGGATTGTGGCGTGGCCATCCCCCCTGGGGGGGTGATTTCTCACTTTCTGTCTCTCTGTCTCTCTCTGTCTGGTGAGCGCACACACCCTATAGCAAAAACCTCTCAAAAAAAAATTTAAATGACAATTTTGTTGATATAAAATTCACGAACTATAAAATTCACTCCTTTAACATGCACAGTTAATAGGTATATTTATAGAGTTGTGCAGTCATAACCACTATCTAATTTCCTATTTCATTACTCCAAAAGAAACCTCATGCCCATTACCATTAACTCCTCAACCCTTCCTTTCCCCAGCTCGTGGCAATGACTGGTCTGCCTTCTTCCCTTGTAGATTAGCCTGGAAATTTCACATAAATGGAACCATGTAACATGACCTTTTGTGCCTGGCTTTTTTTACTTAGCATAAAGTTTTCAGGGTTTATTCATGTCATAGCATATATTTTATGTCTCTTTATGACCAAAAATATTTTATTAAATTTATATACTACATTTTATTTATTTGTTTGGAAACATTTGGGTTGTTTCTACTTTGTGCTAGCAGGGATAATGCTGCTGTGAACATTTGCGTACAAGGTCTGTTTTGGACCTATGTCGTCTTTTCTCTAGGAGTGAAATTGCTGGGTCGTGTGATAATTTTATGCTTAATATTTTGAGGAACTATTGAAGTGTTTTCCAAAGCAGGCAAGTCATTTTACAATCCTACAAGCAATGTCTGAGAGTTCCAACTTTTCCAATTTCTCATCCACATTTGTTATTATCTGTCTTTTTCATAATAGCCATCCTAGTATAAAGTGGCATTTCATTGGCATTTTGATCAGAATTTGATTTGATGATAATGTTAAGTACCTTTTCATGTGCTTATTGACCAATTTTACATCTTCCTTGGAAAAATATCTATTCCAAACCTTCACCTACTTTTTTATTGAGTTTTGTCATTTTATTGTTATTATTTCTTTATAGGTATTCTGGATACTAATCTCTTATCTGATCATTTGCAAATATTTTCTCCCAATCTGTGAGTTGTCTTTTTACTGGTGACCTATGATGCCCAGATGTTTATAATTTTGATGAAGTCCAGTTTATCTGTGGTTTTTCTTTGGTTAATTGTGCTTTTGGTGTTCTAAGAAACCATTGCTTACTCACAAAGATTTACTCCTAGCTTTTCTTCTAAGAATTTTAGCTCATATTTAGGTGTTTGATTGATTTTTAGTTCATTTTTGTGTATAGCATGAAGGTATGAGATAGACACCCAATATCATTCTTTTGCATATAGATATCCAGTTATCAACCACTAGTCACTGAGTATGATGTTAAGCATCTTTTCATGTGCATTGACCATCGTATATCTTCCTTGAAGAAATGTCTACTCAAACCTTTTGCACATGCATGTGTATCATCAAAGGGTGCATAAACTTATCAGAGGCGGCAGGGTGGGGGGAGGAGCACTTCCCAGCAGGGTGCAGTCATGCTGCAATCCCTTCTTCTCCATTTCTCCGTCCTTTTGGGATTCTGGACACACCCATACACATGCACAGTCAGCTTGGTTTTAAAGCCTTTGGGTCTGGATTCAGACTGCAGCTAGCCATGCAGGATCCAGCTTCCTTAACCATTAGGTTAAAATATCGGCCCCCTTTGCTCACTTTTTAATTAAGTTGTCTTTTTATGGGTTGTAAGTTTTTTGTTTTTTTAATTGCTGAAGGGTATGTACTCGCCAAAGAGAGAGGAAGAAAGCAACTCCCAGTGGGGGCATGGTCACACTGAAACCCTACTCCATTTTTCCATCCTCTCAGGATTTGAGGAACACATGTACATGTGCCTAGTGTGTTTTCTAAACTGCCAGGGCCAAGATTTGAACCACAGTCAGTCACGGGGATCTGGCTACCTTAATCACTAGGATATGGGGCTGGCCCATGAGATGTAATTTTTTTTCATATTTCCCTAGTGATGACAATGTCTCAGTGCTATTCTGGATTCTGGGGAAACAGAGGTAAATAAGATATTGCTGTGGCCTCTTGGGGAGCTTCCTCACAGTGTGGTGGGAGTGAGGTCACGTATAAATAGAAAACAACGGCATAGTGAAGTAATGTGTGACTAAGGCTTGGCACTGTGCCCAGCCCCTACAAATAGCAAATGGTGGCTTCAGTAATAATAATGATTATAATAATATTTACATAATATTACATAATAGCTGTTATTATTATTAGAGGGGCCAGTAAAGAAATATATACAGAGTGCTGTGACAGGAAGGGAGTCATTTTTTTCATGTCTTGGGTAGCTTGGCCACCTTCCACATTTGGGGCCCAGGAACAGGAGGGTACAGGATAAGGCTCTTCCAGGCTAACCTCATTCAGAGAAGACATTTTTGAGGGAGGACCTCAGGTATGAGTGTCATAAGAAGAGCTGGTTTTCTCGCTTCTGTAAATGTCAGCTTGGACCAGGGTTAGGTGGTGGTTGATCCTGTCCCAGTCGGGACCTAAGAAAAAATGGCTTCTTTCATTTGTTTGTGGAAGATTTCTACAGGCTCTTGAAGGACTGTTAAAGGATGTTTGTAAAGTATACAGGATTTCTAAATAGACACATAGGTGCATTGTCCTACATATTATATAATTAGGACTTAAAATCTCTATTCCCTGGTGATCTCATAGTATATTGCCAAATTGACCTTAAAAAGCACAGAGAAGGATGACTTTTTCATGTGGAAGTGATAGCACTCTGCAAAATAAACAAAATTTAACTCCACCATATGAACTGATCATCTTAGTGGTGGGAAGTATGACTGTATGACATGTATTTTGGGCTCTGCATTATAAAAATAAATCCAATTATAGAAAACAGTTTTAAGAAATCACTTTTCCAAGGTTTTCCATGATATTAGTCATTTGTTTTGTCATCTGCTAGCACATGTTAGCAGAAAAGTGAGAACGGGTGCCATAAGTTTAGGAAAAATGTGTTGGAAATTAAAAAAAATTTAAATTGAGCTCATTCTAACAATGAATATATTCTAATTTAAGCTACAAAACACTTCAGTCCAGTTGTGAAAGATGCAATGGTTTCAAAGAAAAATAATCTGAGAACCATTGATGCAGAGTTAAAATGTTAACTTAAACATAGTATTTATCCAAAAATCAAGGCTTCGTATCTGGTTTTAATATCATCTGTGTATTTTATTCAGTTTTTGGTTTAACCCAATTCATCGTGCACTTATTTACCGGCTATCTAATATGGAGGGATCCCTGTTTAAGTACATGGTCCTTAGTGCTGGAAAAGCTTATGCTCTGAGGAAGAAATGCTGCCAGTACACTGTGATAAATGCATGAAAGGAGTCACCAAAGGTTTAAGAGCACAAGGCAAGGGAAAGTCGGGGCAGATTTAGAATGGGCCTAACTGGCGGACCTTTCTGGAGGAACTGAACTCAAAGCTAGAACTCGAAGGGCCTGCAGAGATGGGGTAGGACAAGTACAGTGTGAACAAAGATGTGAAGAGAAGACATGGAGGTAAGCTGGTACACCTGGACCTAACGTTGAGGGGATACGGCAGGGCATTCAGTTGGAAAGATAAAGGAAACAAAATTGTATCATCTCGATGCTGACAAACTAGTGGATTTGGACTTGATTCTGTAAGCCAAGGACAGTTGTCAAGCAGGGCCATTGCATGATCAGATCAGTATAGAAGTGAGTCGAAGGTTAGACTGAAAGTGGGGAAGAAATTAGAGACCATTCTTGGCTGGTGAAAGTGCTGTTTTGGGGCCAGGAGGTGGCGTGGTGCTTTAGGTGCTGGGTCCCACGTGGCTTACTCAGCGAAATCCGGAGAGGAGAGTGGAGGAGAAGGGATTGTGGTGTGGCCATCCCCCCTGGGGGTGAGGGGTAATTTCTCACTTTCCCTCTTTCTCTGTTTCTCTCTAGTGAGCACATGCACCCTATGGCAAAAAAAAAATCTAAAAAAATGCCATTTTGCTGGGCCTGTAGCTCTGGGCATCGGTAATCCAACACTGATATTGGACTGGCACAGGAAGGTCCAGGGTTTGCATCAGGTGGCCTCCCTGTATGAGGGCACATGTGCCCATGATCTGGGCCGGCTGAGATGGACTGAATAGCAGTGTGGGGACCCTAGTGAGGAGGTTGTTTTTCTTCCCACCCCCATCTCTCTCTCTCATGGGAGAAATAAAACAAAACTTTTTTTTTAATGTCATTTTCCCCACTTCATTCCAGTTAACAACCCCAAGGGGGTAGCTATCTTGTAATTCCAGGGATTTGATACAGAAGTTCATGTACTTAAACTGTGGTGGTTGATTACGCCTCTGGCAGGCTGACTACTCTTGTCTGATACGTCTGGCAGCAGCCAAGCGAGCACTTACCAAGGCCAGCACCGACAGAGCATGAACTTCCTTTTGGTAGGGACAGAGCAAGAATAACATCCAAGTCAATACCCCGGATTCTCTCCTTCAATGTCTCTTAGCCAAGGAGAGGACCCATCCAGATTTGCCTTTTGGAAACAGGACCCACAGGGGCCAGCAGGTGGCATGGTGATTGAGGTGTTGGACTCCCACATGGCCACCATGGTTTGAGTCGCAGACCTGATGGCTTGCTTCCTCGCTTTCCCTCTCTGTGGTCAGGTTAAGAAATACGAAGTAAGGGACCAGCAGTTAGTGTAATGGCTATGTTGCTGAACTCCCATATAGTCAACCGCAGTTCGAGTCCTGGACCCAGTGACTTAAATTCATGCCAGGTGCATGTGTGTGTGTGCCCAAGATCCTGAGAGGAGAATGGAGGAGAAGGGATTGCGGCGTGGCCATCCCCCCTGGGAGGTGATTTCTCGCTTTCTATCTCTCTGTCTGTCTCTTTCTGGCGAGCACACGTGCCCTATAGCAAAAACCTCTTAAAAAAGAGAGAGAGAGAGAGAGAGAGAGAGAGAGAGAGAGAGAGAAGTAAGAAGTAAAATTTAATAAATATTTCTTTTAAAAAATAATAAAAAGAAAAGAAACAGGACCCAGGAAATGTCTACACAGCAAAAGAAAACAAACTGACATGAAGCAGGGCTATTAGATAAGACTTGGGTCCCTAGGTTAGGATTGAACCCAGTTACCTAACCCAGCTCTGCCATGTACAAGCTGTGTACTATTAGGTGTGTTACCTAACCATTCAGCGCCTCTGTTTTTCATCTATACAAGGAGAGACACTGATAGTGTTCTTGTCGGGGGTTGTTCTGATGATTAAATAAATTCATATACTTAGACCATTCTGAATAGTGCCTGGCATCTAGTATGAGCTCATTAAACATGAATTATTGCACCGTTGAAAAAGTAATGACAGGGGGACCAGCAGTTAGCGTAATGGCTATGTCGCTGGACTCCCACGTGGTCGACCGCGGTTCGAGTCCCGGACCCGGCGGCTTAAACTCACGCCGGGCGCGTGTGCGTGCGTGCCCAAGATCCCGAGAGGAGAATGGAGGAGAAGGGATTGCGGCGTGGCCATCCCCCCTGGGGGGTGATTTCCTGCTTTCTATCTCTCTGTCTCTCTCTGTCTGTCTGGCGAGCGCACGCGCCCTATAGCAAAAACCTCTCCAAAAAAAATAAATAAATAAATAAATAAAATTAAAAAAAAAAAAGTAATGACAGGGACCAGCAGTTAGCGTAATGGTTATATTGCTGTACTCCCACGTAGTCAATCGTGGTTCGCGTCCCGGACCCGGTGGCTTAAAACTCACGCTGGGTGCGTGTGCATGCATGCCCAAGATCCCGAGAGGAGAACGGAGGAGAAGGGATTGCGGCATGACCATCCCCCCTGGGAGGTGATTTCTCGCTTTCTGTCTCTCTGTCTCTCTGTCTCTCTCTTTCTGGCGAGCACATGCGCCCTATAGCAAAAACCTCTCCAAAAAAAAAGAAAAAGTAATGACATTTTTTTGTGTTTTTCTGTGGAAATAGACGTTAGAGTCTCTTGAGCATCTGTTAAACATACATTTCGGTTCATTTGCATGCAGATGGGGATATGAGTCTCAAATCTAGTTCTACGACATGCCTTATTTCCTTACGTCTTTTTCATGCCAGCCTGTTGTTAAGATTTGAAACTCCATTATTATGCAGTTGTTGGACAATAAAAACACGGTATCTGGCTATGACACACAGTACAGTTTACAAAGCCTTCCCATGTATCCACTGGGTCGTCTGAGCTCCCCTGTGACCTTACAGGTGGTGACTGATCTGGTTATCACTGTCGCTAACAAACTGCCCCAAAGCTCAGAGGCAGAACGCAGTCACTGTTTTACTATGTTTGCAGACGCTGAGAGTCAGGAATTTCAAAATGGTACAGCAGAAATGGCTTCTCTCTGAATCACAGAGCCTGGGGCTGCAGTTTGGAGACAACTTGAAAGTCTCAGGAGGATTTCACAAAGAGCAGGGAAAGAGTACTGTGAAATCCTGATAAGAAAATCAGAAAAAGCTATAGAATATAGGGAAATTTTATGTATGAACAATATATAAATTATGCATGATATTTGTATAATTATAAAGCTGTCATCCAGAGTTTTCTCCTAACACATTTTTAAATTTCATATGCGGTTATATCTACCCAAATCAGTATCATGTTACAGTTCATAGGGATTATTTAGAAGAATACATTACCAGGTGTTGGAACCAGCAGTTAGCCTAATGGCTATGTTGCTGGACTCCCATGTAGTCGACCGCAGTTCACGTCCCGGACCTGGTGGCTTAAACTCACGCCGTGCGCATGTGCGTGCCCAAGATCCCGAGAGGAGGATGGAGGAGAAGGGATTGTGGCGTGGCCATCCCCCCTGGGAGGTGATTTCTCGCTTTCTGTCTCTCTGTCTCTCTCTGTCTTTCTGGCAAGCGCACGCACCCTATAGCAAAAACCTCTACAAAAAAAAAGAATATATTACCAGGTATCAAACAAGATTCAGAATTGATGATTGTGTAGGACTTAGCTCATATACAAATAAGTTGGTAATATTATATGGCTAGCCTCAAAAACAGGCCTTCAGTAAGTACCTTTTAAGAACAAATGACCCGAGGCCAGCAGGTGGTGTGGTGGTTAAGGGCGCAGGACTCCCACGTGGGCAACCGCAGTTTGAGTCCTGGACCTGGCAGCTTGCTTTCTCATTTTCTCTCTTACTCCCACTCTGTCTCTCTCTTGTCAAATTAAAATAAATAAATAATGAAGTTGAATAAACATTAATTCTTTAAAACAAAAAACAAATGACCCACATAGTAGAAACCTCTTTACTTGCTTGCTAAATTTCAAAAAGTTGTTTGTTTTTGTTTTTTGTTTGCTTTTGCTATAGGATTTGTGTGCTCACTGGAGAGAAACAGAGAGAGGGAAAGTGAGAAATTACCCCTCAGTGGGGACAGCCATGCCCCAATCCCTTCTCTTTCATTTTCCTAGAGATTCTGGGCACACATACACGCACACCACTTGGGGTGATTTCAAGCTGCCAGGTCTGGGGCACGAACAGCAGTTAGCCATGTGGGAGTCCAACACCTTAACACCAGTCCACCTCCTGGCCTCTTGAAAAAGTTTATTTTTTATAATAAGGTTTTACAAATATAGGGTTGTTGGAAAAGTCATGACATATTTTTTCTATGCTTTTCTGTCCAAAATTGCATTATGACTTCTCCAATGACCCAATATATAGCAGTTTTTCATTGAAAATATTTTTAAATAAATCATATTGCCTTTTTTTTTACCTTTTCTTCTCTTACCAAATATGCATGCAGACAAGACACAGCGCTGACATGCATAGCTGAATAAATAATTATTAAAGAAAGCTGTACATGTACACCCAGGTAGGAAACTGCTGGCACCAGAAGCTTCCCACCAGGCTCTCCCGCATCCCAAGTTTGTCCTTATCCCCACAGTCAGTATGATCCTGAATTTTGAAACTACTGGGACCAGCAGTTAGCGTAATGGCTATGTTGCTGGACTCCCACGTAGTCTCCTGCGATTCGCGTCCCAGACCCGGTGGCTTAAAACTCAGGTTGGGCAAGTATGCGTGCATGCCCAAGATCCCGAGAGGAGAATGGAGGAGAAGGGATTGCAGCGTGGCCATCCCCCCTGGGGGGTGATTTCTCTCTGTCTGTCTCTCTGTCTCTTTCTGTGTGTCTGGTGAGCGCACGCGCCCTATAGCAAAAACCTCTCCAAAAAAAATAAATAAATAAAATAAATAAATAGAGAATTTTTTCTTTATTTTTTATACTCCTAATGATATAAATTAACATCATTCAATTTTTGAACTAATTTCTATCTTGAAAAATCTCAAACCTGCAGAAAAGTAGCAATAGCACTTTTGCATACTCTTTACCTAGATTCCCAATTCTTTTAACATTTTACCATGTATTGTTTATATCTCATCAGTGGGTATCCATAAATTTTATTTGCTGAACCATTTCTAAGCAAGTGGAAAGCATTGGTTTGAACTTTATGTGAACAGATCTGTACTCTGCATGCTATTTTGTATCTCTTTTGTTATTGTTATAAAATTTATAAGATTGATTTATGCTGTTGCAAAAGCTATAATTTGTTCATTTTACAGTATGGGTATTATTTCATGTGTTTAAATACCATAGTATATAAAACCCTGAGGAGACTAGAAGGGATTATAATATGGTTATCTCCCTTCGAGGGTGCTTTCTCACTTTCTCTCTTTCTCTGTCTCTCTCTCTCTAGCAAATGCACACACTCTATGGCAAATTTAAAAAAAAGAAAAAAAGAAAAATAATTTGGGGACCACGGTTTTTGTTTTTTTTTGTTTTTGTTTTTAGAGAGATTTTTGCTAGAGGGTGCATGCGCTCACCAGAGAGACAGAGAAATAGAAGGTGAGAAATCACTCCCTGGGCAGATAGCAATACCACAATCCCTTTTCCTCCATTCTCCTTCATTCTCTTCTTGGAATTTTGGGCATGCATGCACATCCACCCAGCATGAGTTTTTAACTGCCGGGTCCGGGACTCGAACCATGGTTGACTATGTGGGAGTCCATCAACATAAGCACTATGCTGGTCCCTGGAGACAATGTTTTAAAAATACAACAACTGGTATTATTCTCTAATTTTAGATGAGAGATTGTGACTCAGAGATTAAATAATTTCCCTAGGAATAGTAACGGGGGGCTGCGGGGCCGAGTAGGCTTAAATTCTTGCTCTTTCCATTAGATTATTCAGTCTCCTTCACCTAATATGTATTTGTTAGTATATGAAAGTTCAAAGAAAAGAATTTAACTGACTTTGGGTATATTAGATAATTTCTCTGAAAAGAAACAAAGATGTGAAAGTATAAGGTTTGCATCTATGAGAGCTTGCACACAAACTTCATATGGTGAAGGCAGCTTGGAATAAGTTGAGTTCTGAGACTGATCAGACAGCAACTTTGTATCATTTTCCACAAGGAAAGCGCTGGGAACTGTCTCAGATGCTTACTTGTGATTTTTATTTACTCTCCAGGAAAATCGCACCTCGCCATTGTCCAGCGGGTGAATAATGAGGGAGAAGGGGACCCCTTCTACGAGGTGATGGGCATTGTCACGCTGGAGGACGTCATAGAGGAGATCATCAAGTCGGAGATCCTGGATGAGACTGACCTGTACAGTAAGTGCCCAGCTCGGCCTTGTCCGAGGTCATCTTTTCCTCCGACCTTGCCGAGCCAGCTTGGCTTCATATACGATGTGACAGGCTGTCAGGGCAAGCCCAGGTGCTGGCACGGCAGCATACCCTGGTTTGAATCACCCGAGTCTGGGAGCACACCAGCTATGCGTCTACCGAAGGGAAACGTCAGGAACTGAGCCGTGGCTATTGAATGGAGGCTTCCTTCAGTACAAGCTCTTCGTGCTCACTCCGTGCTCCCTGCTGCGCCTCTGCCTGCCACCTTGCTGGAGAATCCAGGTGTCTTTGGATAGTGAAGGGACTACAGGAAACAAAGTGCACCCGAGACAGTGCCCAAAGGCCTGTCTGCCCCTGTTTCTGTCCCCTGTGTCGTTTCTGTTTTGTCTCTTCATCCACCTAGAGGCAGACCCAGCACCCCCTACAGTTCCACTCACCAAAAGCGTCACTGAGCTGTGGGGAGGGCCATGAGATTGCCTGGCTCCCCAACCTCAGCCCAGAACTAAAATATGCCTCCTTCGACGCTGCTTTTCTCCCTGTGCCTTTCAGTACCAGCCTGCGTTTCCTGCTCTTCCTTCTATCCCCTGGCAAAGCATCTCCCTGACTCCTGCCTCTGTCCCGCTCCCCTCTTTCTGGTCTGCTCGCCCTCTTACACCCTCCCCCTGGGAACGGTGTGGGCTCTACTGTGCATAGTCTCTGTTCTGGGTTCAGAGCCTTCTCGAAGCTTTACTTGCAAACATCACAAAGGCATTCTTTGTCTTTGGGGTGGGGGTGTTATCCAAATCCCTGGGAATCCCTAGCCCAGAAAGTGTTTCCTCCTTAAAGTATCATCTCATGGCCATCCATCCCTTGTCCTCCCCTCAGATAACTAATTTCAGACCTCTCTGTCCTTAGTTTGCTAAAAGCAGCCTTTCAGAAACTAGATCCTAGTAGGAAAAGCATTGAGCCTGTAAGGCAGTGAGCAGTGCAGGGCGAGTGCCTTCCCTTTGGGCTAAGGTGAAATCAAACCCAAAAGGTGGGCCAGGCCTTGCCAGACACTAGCAGGGGTGTCACAGCACAGCCCTCCAGAAACCTGAGATCGCTGTGTGCCCCAGCCACGGCGTGGTCTGTCCTCTTCATGCCCACTCTGTGCTCTGCTCTTCACCTCTGCCCACCACGCTTGCTGTAGGATTTTCAGTCAGTAGCTGGCTTAGTTAACACTCTAAGGTGTTAGGAGCTGATAGCAGTCTCAGTTAGGAAGCTCCTCTGGGTATTTATTTGTACTCCAAAAACACACTATTAAAATGAAAGGAATAAAAAATAAAAATAATAATAATAAATGAAAGGAATAGGAGTGGGGGTGATGGTACAGCAGAAAAACACGACACCGCTTGGACCTGCATGGGAAAGTTCCAGGTCTGCCACCAGAAACCTTCCTGAGTACACGTGAGCCATGATCTGAGCTGGCTGAAGCTGGGGTGAATCACAGGGTCAGGTCTGTGTTAAAGGTGCTGTCTCTCTGTCTCCCTCTCTTTCTCTCTCGCTGTCTTTCTCATTCATGGAAGAAATAAATAAACGTACAAATCAAAGGACTGAAAGGAGATATCCGAGGAGTGATTCTCTAATGACGAAATGCGAAGTGGCATTCTGGGGGACGCCGAAGCCAACGTGTCATACAGATCAGGAGGCTGCTCGTTAGTGAGAGTGAAAGAACTGGGTCCCGTTCCTATTTTGCTTCTCTCCTGCTGAGTGATCTTCTTTCTCCAGGAGAGGGGTGGGTTTGCTCACCCTGATAAATCGGCCTCTGGCGTGATTCCTCAAGAGCTGTGAAAATGGCAACGAGCCAGAGACACTGTGTTTCCTCTTGGATGACCCTGACTTCTTACGTGATCTGAATGCCGGGGTCTGGATCTTGCCACTTTTTTGACATGAGCAAGGGGAGTGTTAAAAGCAGGGACCAGGGACCAGCAGTTGGCATAGTGGCTATGTCACTGGACTCCCATGTAGTCGACCGTGGTTCAAGTCCTGGACCTGGTGGCTTAAACTCATGCCTGGCACATGTGCGTGTGTGCCCAAGATCCCGAGAGGAGAATAGAGAAGCGACTGCATCATGGCCATTCCCCCAGCGGATGGTTTCTCGCTTTCTGTCTCTCTGTCTCTCTCTCTTTCTGGCGAACACACGTGCCCTATAGCAAAAACCTCTCCAAAAAAAAAAAAGTCAGGGACCAGGTGGCCACACAGGCCCCAGAGTCAAATCGAGTCCACAAGACAGCTGTATGGGTAGCAGGGTACTTTTTCCCATCTAGAAGGCAAGCAGAGGGTCTGATGGAAGCAAGCTCCAGAAAGAGGAGTGTACAAGGGAGCCGATTCAGGGGCCCAGCTCCCCTGCCCCGGGGCGTCCTCACTCATGGTTCACATTCTCCCAGGAGGCTGCACCAGGAGTTCTCTGCAGCTCTGCTTCTCTCCAGGCCAAGTTGAGGTGGTGATGGGGGTGCTGTTCCTCTTAGCATAGATGAGATACGCAAGCAGTTTCAAAATTTTACTCAAAATTCAGGGAAAACAAAAGACAAGCAACTAAAGAAAACCTTTCCCCCACATTAAAAAAAATTTTTTTTTTTTTGGAGAGGTTTTTGCTATAGGGCTCGTGCACTCGCCAGACAGAGAGAGACAGAAAGTGAGAAATCACCCCCCAGGGGGATGGCCACACCGCAATCCCTTCTCCTCCACTCTCCTCTCGGGATCTTGGACACGCACGCACATGTGCCCGGCGTGAGTTTAAGCCACCGGGTCTGGGACTCAAACTACGGTCGACCACGTGGGAGTCCAGCGACATAGCCATTACACTAACTGCTGGTCCCCACATTAAAAATTTTTTTAAAAAATACTTTTTAAGACAAGAAAAGGCAAGAAAATATTAAATTGGAAAAATAAGATTTTTTTACAAACTATAATCAATGCCCACTATATAGGTAGTTGGGGGTTCCAGGCCCTATGGAAGGGCTCTATCCAGAGAACCCATCTTTATGTATTACAGGTCTATTGCTATTTCTTCTCCCTTTCACCCGTATTTCCCCCTGACTATTTCTTACTAGAGGAGCTGGGGTTGAAGCAGGAGAATCACGAATGGTGGGAGGTGGTGACACCCTCCTCCCAAGGGTGGTATGCCTCAGTACAACTCAGAGCATGGCCTAAATCTGCAGGAGGAGCCCACATGAGCCCAGTTCTGAGGAAGGAGGGACAGAGGCAGAACAGCTCTGAACCCCATCACCGCCTTGATGTGAAGAATGCAAGTCCCTCATGTCGGTGTGGCATTGTGTAAGCACTTTCACAGGGAGTTTCAGTGGGGTCTAGTCCCTGCATGAGGGGAGTTGAAGAGCTAGTACTAAACAGCATCAGCCTCCTTGTTTGGATGGAAGCAAACAGAAGCTCTGATGCTTGGAGAGATTGCACGGCTAGTGAGCAGGGAAGTCAGTCCTGGGTCCTAGATGTGGGAATTCAAGCCAGCTAGCTTTTCCTTCTTTTCCACTATTTCCCACCAAAGTTGTAAATCACGGAGCTGACCATAGCGGTCTCCCTCCTCTGTCCCTCGTCAATGTCCTTCAGCTCTCTGGAAAAGAGATGTTGTAATGTCACCTGTCGTTGACGCTGCAGGAATTTGTATGGTCCCCAAAGATCTGTCTGTCCCCTGGGACTCTGGGAAGACCTCCAAAACCAACAATAACTCTGAAATGGCTGCGATCTGTCCCTTGTGACCCTGTAGCCGACAATCGGAAAAAGCAGAGGGTACCACACCGGGAGAGGAAGCGGCATGACTTCTCCTTGTTCAAGCTCTCTGACTCGGAGATGAGGGTGAAGATCTCGCCACAGCTTCTGCTGGCCACCCACCGCTTCATGGCCACAGGTAGGACCCTGCCCACCCAAGTCTCCACCCAGAACAGGTAGGGCAGAAGCTCCAGGTGGGACCAGACACGAATCACTTTTATTAATACCTTCCAGTGTGCAGCTGTGAGAACAGCTGTGGTGAGGGAGAGAGAGGCCATGTCCTACCCTCAAAAGGTCCCCCCGCTAGGGTCCACAGAGGCCTGTGAGCAGTGAGTTCTCAAACTGCAGAAATAGATCGTAAATCTAGGGGTCTTTAGAGAGGAAAAATGGTGAGTAGATCCAAAGAGAGACTCCTTCTTGCAAAGAAGAAGGTCATTTGTCTTAGAATCCTCTGGGTCCTCACCCATGCCTAATTAATGTGCTGACCTCAGATGGTCTCATCCATTACCAAGGTCAATATTTAACTACCCCAGCACGTATTTATTGGGTATATAATGAGTGCTAGCACTGTTGCGGGTGCTGAAAAATAGAAAATTTTTAATCGGAGCTTATTTAAAGTAGGGTTTTCAATATGCTATCTAGTTCTGCAAAGATATTTCTCTTAACCACTGGTTGTCTGATTTCCCAGAGCAAAGCAGCTGTGTCAGCTTCAGATCCTAGCGTATATGATGATCTGAACATAGAATAAATGTTCATTTTTTTCAATGGCACAGTGATGCTTCACTTTACTGATAACCCATCCTCTACATAATTATCTGTCTCGATTAAATTGGGATTTCATTTATTCAACAGATATGTGCCGTACAGATAGACCAGGTTAAATTCTCAGTATCTCATTCAATGACAGCATTAAAGTCTTCGTTGTTCCCATTGCTCAGTTGCCCATGCCCAACTGAAAGTCAAATCAAATCAAAGGAATGATTAACAAAAGTGACATTTCCAAAATAGTGACCTGTTTCTGCAGAGAAGCCAGGGCAGAACACACATCCCCAGAGGGCACACAGGAGGTCCTGAAACACACCCACGGGTTAAGGACCCCCACTCCAAAGGACTCAAGGACGCTGGGCCAGTCTGGTGTCCAGGAGCGTGCCTGGGGTGGCCCCAGGCTCATCCCAGCTGTGCCCACCCTGACCACTCCCGGCTGCCGTTGCTGGGATGGGCAGGGCGAGAGGTGCTGACTCCTGCCGGCCTTCACTCTCCCCTAGAAGTAGAGCCGTTTAAGTCTCTGTACCTTTCGGAAAAGATCCTGCTCCGGCTCTTGAAGCATCCCAACGTGATCCAGGAGCTGAAGTTTGATGAGAAGAACAAGAAGGCCCCGGAGCACTACCTGTACCAGCGCAGCCGCCCGGTGGACTACTTCGTGCTGCTTCTGCAGGTGAGCAGGAGAGCCAGGGGCCTCCCGAGACTGAGGTGAGGGCAGTTCCCCAGTGAGGAAGCTGGCCGTGCCTCCCTCAGTGCCAGGTTCCTCGGGAACAAGGCTCCTGGGGTGGGCATTTCTGCATGAGCCACAGGAGGGACTTAGACATGGAAGACCGTGTCCTCGGAGCAGTGGGATTTTGGATGGCATTTAGTCTGAGCACTCAGTGGTGCCCGGGGTGGGGTGGGCCGAGTCCTCTGGTAGAGAGGTTCTACTTCTGAATTTCCAAACCTGCTGCTCTATGGAATTCCTAACACCACCTCCTCTCTGCTTCAACATCCCCTGACACGAAACTGTCCTCTGCCTCCTTTAGCTGATTCTTGTTTTAGCCCTTGGCTCTGTCAGGCTGAAACCTCACCATCTCTGATTCACACTGGTCCCTGCTCTGTTCTCTGGAGCCACATCCAGCACATTCGTTCTCTGCCATGCTGCCTTGCAGTCTGTCCCTCAAATCTTCCCCCTCCCTGAGTTCCAGAAAAGGAAAACATGACCAAGTGAAAGAAGTGCCTGAGGTCCCAGCACTCACATAAGACATAAGTATGATCACCTTCTGCCGGGTGCCAGAGAGAGGCCTGTCTTCTTTTTTTCTTTCTTTCTTTTTTTTTTTGGAGGGTTTTTTTGATATAGGGCATGTGTGCTCGCCAGAAAGACAGAGAGACAGACAGAAAGTGAGAAATCACCCCCCATGCCACAATCCCTTCTCCTCCGTTCTCCTCTCGGGATCTTGGGCACGCACACATGCCAGGTGTGAGTTTAAGCCACCAGATCTGGGACTCGAACCATGGTCGACTACATGGGAGTCCAGCGACATAGCCATTATATCATCTGCTGGTCCCAAGAGAGGCCTATCTTAAATGAGTGTCAGAGTCACTGTGGTGGAGGTGGTCAGGCACCACGGCATGACACTGAAGCCATTTGGGAAGGACAGTTTTGGATCCCGAGTTGGCCTGAATGTGCAGAGGCCGCCCATGGGCATGCCTGTGATCCCAGTTGTCTGGGAGGCTGGGGGAAGGATGACTACATGGCAAGAACCTCCCTTCAGTAACTAAACAAATTTTTTAAAAAGTTGGTCCAGCCCTGTGGCCCGGTGGTTAAGCTAAAACCCACATGACTGACCATGTTATTCAAATCCTGGCCCCAACAGCTTGAAAAACACACCAGGCATGTGTGTGTGCATGCCCCAAATCCTGACAGGGTGGAGAAATGGAAGAGCATTGATTGTGGCATGACCACGCGCCACTTGGGGGCACTGTCTCTCTCTTTCTCTGGCGAGCACCAGAGCGACTGTGGTACCTCTGGCAAAAAAAAAGCATCTGATTTTCAACTCTGATTGTTTCAACATCTTGACTAAACTCACATTAACTTAGAAATGGCTTTCTTTGTTACAGTTCATCTCTGGCCTCTGCTTTGACACTAATTTGCCCCACACATATCCTTCCAAATAACCTCAATAAAAAGACCTCTCAGCTCCAAAAATAGAGTCACATTCTTTAGGATTGTAAATCAAGAAGGATCCCGTTACATTGTTTATATAGCATGATTTTACATAGCATAATTTACTGCCTTATGCTTAATGTAAACTTGGCAGTTTTAAGGTAAAAGGTGGAGGGAATAAAATGTAGTAAGAGGATAGGCTCAGGAATTGGCTCTGGCTTTAAAATCCCAGGGTTCCTGAGCCAATCAGTGGCATGGGGTAAAGGGGCCAGATCCCACGGTTCAAATCCTGGAGCTGGTGCCTTGAAAAACATGCAGTGGGGGCCAGCAGATGGCATGGTGGCTAAGGGTACTCAACGCACACATGGCCGACGGCGGTTCAATCCTGGACGTGGCGACTTGCTTTCTCACTTTCTCTCACTCTCTGACTCTGTCCCTCTCTGGTCAAATTTAAATCAATAATATAAAAATAATAAATAAAGTAAAATTTTGAAAATAAATTAATTAAAATATACCAGGCATGTGTGCACACATGTCCCGAATCTTGAAAGGAAGGAGAATGGGAGGAGAAGGGATTGTGGCATGACCATTCCCCATTGGGGGGGGGGGGGTACTTTCTCCCTCTTTTTCTCTCTCTCTGTCTCTCTCTGGCAAGTGCACACACCCTCAGGCAAATTTTTTAAAGTCCCAGTGCTGCAATTTCCTAACTAACCTTGACCAAGTTGTTTAACCTTCCTGAGCCTCAAAATTGATTCCTCTGTAATCTAGGAGTAAAATGGTTCGGACCTCATAGGGTTGTGGGGCTGATTGAATGAAAATCCATGCACATCACACACCAGGCCCACAGATGACCCTGTCCATGACTCATTAGCCTTCAGTAGTATGGTGGTGAATTAAACAAGCTTTGCATGGAATTCAAATTTTTATCTGAACCTGATTCAGAATGGGCTCAATCTCAGACTAACCCCACAGAGCAGTTTACAGGACCTGAATTGGCCGGTGCTTGGACTTGCATCAGGAAAGAGTCCTTAAGGCCTGCAACAAACACATGGTTATCTGTGACTGGACACTGCTTTATGAGCAACGAAGCAGTGGATTTACTGCAAATAACTACCAGAGTTGGAGGCACTATTTCTGAAATGTAAATCTGGACAGGATTCACACTCCCCTGTGATAAGAGCGTGAGTCCTAATGGTAACCAAGCAGAAGTGCTCAGGGTCCGGTCAGTTCTAGAATGCGAAGTGCTCATGGCGCCCGTCCTTCTCTCTGCAGGGTAAAGTGGAGGTGGAGGTTGGGAAGGAAGGCCTTCGCTTTGAGAATGGAGCCTTTACCTACTATGGCGTCCCAGCCATCATGACTACTGCTTGCTCAGGTATTCCAGTTCCCAAAGCCACAGCATACTGGGGAAGCAACAGGATGTTGTAGAAAAGGCACCTGGGCATGTCTTGACTCCTCTTTGGACTCCTGTTAGGAACCCTCAGCGAGCCACTTAACTTCCTTGGCTTTAGTTTCTCCCCTGCAAAATGGGCATAAGAATCACTTCCATTCTAAGTTTATGCTTAAAGAAACAAATTGGAAAAAGGAATCACAACATCAAGTGTTATGGATGGAGAATGGTATTTTTCAACATGGAAAGACAAGTTTGCTTTGCTTTTTACACTTGTTTCTTACTGCCTGGTTTTTACAGTTAATTGGTGACGGGGGTGGAGTGGAAGGGGGACTATCCCCGTAAGAAGGTATTTTTTCTGAATTGCCAGTGAAACCCACGACTTCCTTCTGTTCGTAGATAATGACGTGCGGAAGGTTGGAAGTCTGGCTGGATCCTCCGTCTTTCGTATGTATCTCTCAAACCCCTTCCTTGTCCTCCCCATCGTGATCCTGCCTCAGCCCACTCTGGGGACCTGGACCAAGCACTGTGAGGCTGGGCTGGGCTGGGCTAAAGCAAATCTGGCAGCCTCTTTATAATGCTCTGCCAGGTACCTGCAGACCATGGGGGCTTAGGGTCTGTATGTCTGGAATGTTTTCTGCAGCTTCTCTGCTCACACGCAAGTGATGAATGGTGACAGTGGTGGGGGGGAGGTGCATGGAGTCACCATTTATTGCCCCCTGCCAGTGAACACAGGCCGGTGATTTGTGTGCTTTGGTGGAATTTCAGCCTCTCTTTCTCTGCAGCGATGATTCACCCCCTGGCCTTTACATGAAAGCTCTCATGTGCTGTTACCGTGTCTGTGGAGTTTGTCTTCAGTGAGGCGTGACTGGCAGGTTTGGGGATGGGAGGCCCAGGCTGGTGCAATATGTTGCTTCTCGGCTTCCCATTTCTGTTCACCTCGCAGCCGGTGCGCGGCATCTGCCAGGGGGCCGTGCATGCGGATGGCGAGCGCTGGCACAAGGCTGATGGCTCGTTTGCTCTGCCCCTCCTGCTGTGTGTGCTCACTGTTTCCTGCGTGGAGTTACTGCACTCATGTTGAAAGGTCATGGCAATGATGATGATGTGGGATCCAGAAAGAATTATTTTTCGAGATTTCTTTTTGATCCGCTGGTCTGAATTTTGCATTGCTTTCAGCTGTTCTTGTTTATGGTGACAACGTCAATGCCAAACAGGGTGTTTCTTATCATAAGAAAAGGTTTACATAGCTTTATACTGGGATTTCACAGAACTTGGTCTCACAGTCCCTGGAACGTGGCAAGGTAGATACTATTTTAACAGGAGAGAAACCAGAGACGTGACGTGCTCCCAATCACCTAGCAAGCTGATGACTTATCTAGAAGCATCTCCGTGACCTTACTCGTTCACATAGCACACGCACTAAAGACTTCAGATCCGTTGTGTTCCAGAATGTAACTTCCATGTAGGAATCCTGGAGCAATTACAGTGTGATTTCACATCCTAGCCCAGCAGACGGCTGAAATAAAGTCTCAGTGCCTGCCCACACCAAACGGGGGTGGCAGAATTTGTGTTGAAAGAGACCTATTAAAAGCAAACAAATAGGGACCAGCAGCTAGCGTAAAGGCTATATCGCTGGACTCCCATGTAGTCGACTGCGGTTCGAGTCCCAGACCCAGTGGCTTAAACGCGTGTGCGTGCGTGCCCAAGATCCCAAGAGGAGAATGGAGAAGGGATTGCAGCGTGGCCATCCCCCCTGGGGGGTGATTTCTCGCTTTCTGTCTCTCTGTCTCTCTCTGTTTTTCTGGTGAGTGCATGCGCTCTATAGCAAAAACCTCTTTAAAAAAAGAAAAGAAAGAAAAAGAAAACAAATAAATAAAACCCTGGTACATTGTTATACTAATATAAGCCAACAAATCTCAGTCGAGAGTGATGAAGGAAACCTTAGCACTCTGTAAGAGATCTGGACAGGGAGACTTGGGCCCCAGAACTAGGTAAGCCGCAGCTGTCTGAAGGAGAGTCCCACCACCAGGACAGCAAGGGTCGTCCATGGGTTTGGATCTGTTACCTAGAAGTGTTGGTCCCGTTCTGGCTCTTTCAAAAATCAGAACAGGTTGGAACTCTGAGGGGAAAAAAAGCTGCATCAGGCTCACTGGCCTGCCCATCATGTGATTTCTTTTCATTTGTTTACAAGTAGAAGGAGGATATTACCTGATCTTCACCTGTCTTTCCTTCCTGTCTCTAGTTTTTTCTACCAAAATCCTTCGATTTTATCAATGAGACAGAAGTAAATTTCTAACATTGATATCTCCTTTAACGCCAGTTCACAAGGGCCAGTAGGTGGTGTGGTGGTTGGGGCACTGGATCCCACTGGATCTCGACTCCATGGTTCAAGTCTCGGATGCTGTGACTTAAAAAACACGTCAGACCTATGTATGTGTGTGCCCGAAACCCCAAGAGGAAAATGGAGAAGGGGTTCTGTGGCCATCAGTGATGTCTCACTTTCCCTTTCTCTGTCTCTCTCCTCTCTGGCAAGCACACACACACTATGGCAAAAAAAAAAACCCCAAAAATGTCACCTGACAGCCAGGAAGCCCACAGCAGCTGACTATGTCACTGTGCCGGCACCTGCAGGCTGGCTTCACAGAGTCTCAAAGGGCCCCTGGGAATGGTCAGATAAGAGAACGACAGATTCCCGTGTAGACACACCACATAGTCAGGATCAAGATGGGACAAGGACTGGATTGTTGCCACACATCCCACCCCATCCAAGCCCCCAGGGATATCCAGCACCGTTTGGGCTCTGCAGAGAAAAAGAGAAGGAGAGGGGGATAGCACAAGGAGGTGAGCACTTGTACTTGCTGTGAAGGGACCCTGATTTATAGTTGCTTCACATTAAAACTGCTAAAAAATATGGCCCTCCTTTGCCCTGATCCTCGAGCCAAGTGCAGTTCCTCACCAGCTCTGTGCCTACAGAGGGAGCTCCCAGGAGTCGAGGCGGGATCCAGCTTCCCTGAGCTTGCCCTGAGCAGGAGCTTGCATTTTGCTTTCAGGTCTCTGAGTGCCCGTGCAGACGCCTCCCCTCGTGGAGCAGGATACACGCGGCAGCTGGGGAAGCAGATTTGCTGGCTCGGAATGGCAGAGAAAATGCTGCCCACACGCGCCCCGCAGGGCACTGCCTGCGCTTGTCTTTGGATGGCTGCTTCCCTCTAAGACTATCGCACATCTTTCAGAAGGCCTTCAGCGAGTCCATTTCATTCCCTTGTCATTCTGGGGGGTGACTTTGTGAGAGGTTGAGATGCCCACGTTTTCAGAGACAAGATTCCTTTTGGCAGAGAACTGTGATGTTGTGAAGATCCAGGAACAGACCATCTCACCCACTTTGCTCTTTGTCTCTCTCCTTTTGTGTTTCTCTTCCTCTTTGCAACTCACAAATCCTTGGCCCCCGACTCTTTAGTGCCTGTCTCTGTGTCTCGTACCTTCGCCTTCAGCAGAGGGGACTCTCTGGCAGGCTCCCCAGGTAAACATGCATGGGTGTCTGGGAACTCCGCAGTCGCAGTGGGGTTTGTAAGCAACCTTAGGTCTCTGTTACTGTCCTGCATGAGAATGTGTCTCTCCAACAGACGCTGCCATGACTAAGGCATAGCAAGTTGCACAAATGCAATGACACTCATTTGCACACACAGCCCAGGCATTGCTGGTTCAGTGGCGTCATCTGTGAACTTACCTCCCAGGGATGTGTCCTACATGGAAAAATGGTGGGAGTGAGGGCTAGCGTGAGTTTTCCTCATCATTTGTCCGACTTTAGATTGGAAGGGTAAGAAGTACAGCAGGAGAAACATGGGGAGACATACTAGAACACTATGCTTTATTCCTGCCTGTCTTTCTTTTACCTTTCCTCCTACGTCCCCATCTTCCTTCCATCACTGCGTGATGATCATATTCTCCCTGGCTCTGCTCATACACAGAATGCTATATGTAAAATTTCAGAATAGCTATTCATTAAGTTTTACCTCTTGTTAATTAAAGTGACTGGTTTTCTTTCCATCAGGTAAAGCTGCTCCTCTTAGAGCTACACAGTAAGTCAATAACTGAGTAGAAAGCAATAACTCTGAGCAATTAATTAACTGCTTATATTATTCTCATCTCTAGAGGCTGATCACTTAGGTTCATAGGTCAAGTAGTGACCGAACCAGAATTTATGTGTTGAATTGCCCTGCAGTTAGAACACAGTCCAGTTTCCTGCGTGTTTTATCCCAGTGTTGGGGTAATGATGCTGAGGCCTGACCATATCCTTGGTCATCTAGAATTCGGTTATGTTTCTCTGTCTGAATAGTAGACCCTCTACATTCAGGAAAGTTGTGTCCGTGGGACCAGCAGGTGGCGTGGTGTTAATCACACTCCCACAAGGCCAACCGTGGTTCTATTCCCAAACCCAGTGGCTTAAATTCATATCAGGTGCCAGTGCATGGGTGCTCAAAATCCCAAGAGGAAAATGGAGGAGAAATTATTATGGCATGGCCAAACTCCCTGGGGCTGATTTCTCACTTTCCCTCCCACTGTCTCTTTCCCTTGTGAGCGCACATGCCCTATGGAAAAAACCTTAAAAAATTATTTTTAATTAAAAGATAAAGGTTATGTCCTGAGACCTGAAGCCTTCCAGGTTGCCGCTTCAGAAGTATTTTATATTGACTTCTATTTTTCTACCAAATCACATTTTCCATCAAAGCCCACTGGGGTCCCATGTTTATCTGTATAAAACAAGTTAACTACCTTCTCAAATTTCACTAGGGTTTTTCCTCTCACTTGACAGTGATTTTTTTTAATCAATAAATTAAGTTTTTCTTGGTTCATGGGAGCTACTGCCTTTATGGTGACCACAGGCCCCAACAGTCACTGTGAGGTGCAGCCTGGTGCCCTTGTTAGCTAAATGGTCTCCTCCCGCAAGCCAGGAAACTAGCCATGGCCACGTCATGGGCCCTCGAGGTGCTTTGCATACAGTGAGTCTCAGTAAATGCTGAGTGTGCTCTGATGGCTCAGCAAAAAGGCAAGATGTATATTTTTAAAAGGTTAACTTTCAGTTAACCAGATGACCTCGTTAAATGTAACTTCTTGGTTGAAGATTACTTCTCGTTCACTGTCATTTCTTATGAAAACGTCACGTGATCGTGTGTCAGACTGAGATTAAAGTAACTCTTCCCAGCTGTGTGGAACTCCCAGGAAGTGCTGAGACTTCTGTCCCGCTCTGGCCGGTGCCATGGGCCCCTGAGAGCTCTGTTAATCCCCCTCCCCCGTTTTCCATGACCGTGAGTGTTTACCCCAACAGAAAATAGGGCCGACTCACAGGAAAACCATGGATTACAGAGCTGAGAGCAAGGCCAGTTTATTCCCACCCCTGGTTTAACGCTGTGGGGTGAAGCAAATCTAGCATGTAAGGAGAAACCAAGAGGTAGGGGTGTCCTGCTCCTCTACCGGGTCTTTCTTCCCACCTCTGTTTTTGTTTGGTTTGTTTGTTTGGTTGGTTGGTTGGTTGGTTGGTTTGTTCAGTCTGCTGCTATCTAGAGCCAATTACCTTCCCCTTGACTGGGTGACGTCGCCAGGACTTATGCTGTGGCGTTACCTCTATCACTTTTGCTTTTGTACCATCTCATCAATAAAAGAAGCCTTAGAGGCCTAGAATACCATAGAAAGAAGTCCTGAGCACTTCTGGCCCGATAGATACCTGATTCTAATCCAGATGCATTAATTTACATAAGTCGGAACCCCACCTTTTCTTTTTTTTGGGGGGAGAGATTTTTTTCTATAGGGCACATGCGTTCACCAGAAAGAGAGAGAGAGACAGACGCGAGAAATCACCCCCCGGGGTGACGACCATGCCGCAATCCCTTCTCCTCCATTCTCCTCTCGGGATCCTGGGCACACATGCACATGCGTTCAGCGTGAGTTTTTAAGCCACCGGGTCTGGGACCTGAACCGTGGTCAACTACATGAGAGTCCAATGACATAGCCAGTACGCCAACTCCTGGTCCCCGGAACCCCATCTTATACAGGGGAAAAATAAGTCTCAGAAATGAGTAGGGTCAGGCCAGCCGATGGCATGATGTTTAAGGAGCTGTATCCCACGTGGCCGACCATGCAGTGCCAGCCCCAGACCAGCAGCTTGGGAGATGTGCCAGACATGCATGCGTGTGTGCCCCAAATCCCAAAAACAGGGAGAGAGGGAGGAGGAGGGATCGCCATGTGTGTCCCTCCTTCCTCCTGTTTTCTCACTTTCCCTTGCTCTCTCTTATCTCTGTCTGGTGAGTGCATGTGCCCTCTAGCAAATTTCTAAAATTTAAAACAAAGGGGCCAGCAGGTGACATGATGGTTAAGGTGCTGGACTCCCACGTGGCCAACCACAGTTTGAGTCCCAGACCTGACAGCTTGAAAATCACTCTGTATACATAGGTACTCAAAATCCCAGAAGAAGAATGGAGGAGAGGGGATTGAAGCATGGCTATCCCTGGGGATGACTTCTCACTTTCCCTGTCACTGTCTCTCTCTGGCAAGCACGTGTGCCCTATGGCAAAAACCTATAAAATTTTTTTTTAATAAAAAGAAATTTTAAGTTTAAAAAAAAAGAAAAAGAACCACCCCATCATTTAAAAAATTTTTTTCTTCTTCTTTTTTTTTCGGGTGTGTGTGTGTGTGTGTGTGTGTGTGTGGTATTTTACACCAGGTCTTGCTGTATCATAAAGCTTGTCTCAGCTTCCTAAATGACAAGGACCACAGGCATGTGCCTCTATGCCTGGCTTTAGGATGGGCCAGGAATCAAACCCAGTGACCTCAGCCTCAAGCAACAATATCCAATACCTGCTGCCTCAGCTATGCCTGACATTAATTGCCCGCCCCCCCATGGTGGGGGTTAAGCAGTAATTATTATTGGAAAACAACAGATAAATCTGGAAACAGGCTCTGAGAATTTAAACCTTTGGGTCGCTGTCGTTCCCGTAGTAAGTTGGTAGAAAGAGGACTGCAGTCCAACTCTTTCAACCCTGCCCTCCTCCTATAGCCCCAGACCTTCCTGGGCCTCTGAACGTAGATATTTTGCACCCCCTAGAGGGCTGTGGTTTCTTTGCATTTTGAAAGTAGTCATGCTAATGAAATATGGCGTTCACAGTGGATTCAGGCTAGGGCTCCTTGCACCAAACATTGTCATCATTATCCATAGGGAGTTTCTTCCTATTTGAGCCTAAACGTGAAATAAGGAGATCAAAGCGGTGTGTGGACTGCTTCTACAGCGCGGTGTCACTAGCCGGCTTTGCAGGTGCTTCCATTTACATTGGAACTTCTGACTGGCCCTGAAAGTACATAGCCCCACCGAGTTATCATCCCTCTCCCCAGATTCCTTCCTTCTTTCTTCTCATGACTGTGGGAATATTTTGGGGTTCCTTAGGATAGTCCTGAATCCACAAAAGCACGGACACAGCAGAGACATCAAAACCAGGGTTCTTTTTCAGTGCCCAATTGTCCTTCCATAATGTGCTTTGAGATCAGAGATGACAGACAGGGAGTCCCTAAAAACGATCTTTTTACTTTGAAAAACATGGCAAGTGGAATACTCCTCTGGGTGGGCGCTGGCGGAGTAAACATTTGGGACCCATTAGAGCTCTCTGTAACGCGAGTGAGTTCATCTGGGATCCTGACGTGGGCTGGCTTGCGGAGTTCACGCTGTGGCTCTGACAGAGGCCCGGCCTTAGGCATTTGGTCGTCTGATGGCGAGTATTACCCTAGAATGATGAATTTTTGTAATTTTGCCATGTACTCTCATAAGCCTGTGTAATTAAACTCCCCGTCCAATGTGGAGAGCACAGATGGCCCATGCCATAGTAACCATGACCAAAGTAGGCTGCTGCTCCCTCACCCCTCTCCGATACTCCAAAAGACAGAGGTAGGCAGCCACCAAGCCCTGTTTTCCCCTCAAGTCTTCTACAAGAAAGGGGAGAAGGGCATCCTACTTTGGTACCTTGGGTCCTGCTTCTAGGACGGGGCTGTGGAGGCTCCTGGATACAGGTGTCATGAATGAATCAAGGGTCTCTGAGCTGCATGTAGGTGTTGGGGTCCCTGCCTATAGACCAGAGTGGGAAGAGATTCGATCCTGCTCTCTTCTACACCCTTTCTCCCCACCTCCGATTTTACCTGTTGTCTTCGCTATGCAACCTCGGTAACTCCAAGTGGCCAGCCAGGACAGATCCATGCAGAGACTGGAGGAATGAGGTCTTCACACTTCTCCCTAGCACTTGATGGTCTTGGGCAGATAATCCTGCTCCCCACCACCCAGTCGCACCACAGCCAACTTGGCACGACGAAGGAGCACGAGTGGGCAAGGGCTATGTGGGCCGCTTGGCCTGCCTCCTTGACAGGCCCTGGGGCTGGTTTTATGCATACCGGGTTGATCTGCCCCCTTGCAGGCCTTCGTGCTGTACTTGGGGTTTGCCTCCTCACTCCACTCCCCGAGCTGTGCCTCTGTGTCTTAGGAAATACCAAGGGGAGTTACACAACTTGAACTAGTTTGCCATGCTGCTGGGACACTCGTCTGTTACTGATTTCTTCTCTCTTTTTTTTTTTTTTTTTATTAAAATCATTTCCATTTCCCTTGCTCAGAAAGCTCTGAGTATATGTACACAATTACCAAAATGCCGAGTCATCAGCATCCTACCTATTGAGGAATGTCAGACTCTGGGACACGAAAACTTGGGTCTTGCACAATACTCAGATGTCACGGAATAAGGGTCCCTTTTTCTTTTAAAAATTGCTTTTATAGAGCCAACTTTTTAAAGAGTTGTATCTTTTGGTGTTGGGAATCTTTTAGGGATTTTGTTTCTGTTTTTGCCATAAGTTATGTGAGCTCAATGGAGAGAGACAGAGAGAAAGAGAGAGGGAAAGTGATAAACACCACCCCTCCCCCAGGAGGAATGGCCATGCAGCAATCCCTTCTCCTCCATTCTCTTCTCAGGATTTTGGCATGTACACACATGCACCCAGCATGATTTTCAAGCCGCTAGGTCCAGAACTGCAACTGCAGTCAACCATGTGGGAGTCCAGTGCCTTACCCACCACACCACCTGTTGGCCCCCTCTTTAGGGTTTTACAAATAAACCTTCAATAGCATTGTTTTTACTTAAAGAAAAAGACATCTCCTCCCAGCACAATGGTGATAGGGTTGTGAACTCATATTTGACATCTGAGTTCCTGCGAGTGGCAGCATGATGGCATGTGCACACTGGGTGCCAGTGACATGACGAGCGCTTTGGGGGTAACTGTGATGTGGTGGTGGCCTATGCTTCCAACAACAGAGAGTGGAAATGATTCCGGAGAAGCGTCTGTGGATGGAAGGAGTTTAGATAAGATAAGGCTCAGTTTCCTGTCATCCTTCTGGAATGTATCTTGAATTGTGACATAAGGATGAGGAGGTAGATATCTGAGATGGGGGATGTATATAGACATGTGTGTGTCTGTGTGTGTGTGGGTATACACACGCACAAACTTATTATATGTGTGTGTGTGTAGAGAAACTAGACGACAGTCCTGCAGAGAATGCTAGCTCAGACGTGAGTGGAGACAGCGGTAGACTAGATGGGCTTGTCACGTCAGAGAGGAGCTAACGCAGCCTGATGTGAGCTGAGTAGCAAGCGCCAAGGGTGACTCCAGTCTCTGGTTAAGTCACAGTGTGTAGGACTGGCCCTGTAACCTAGTGATGAAGGGAACTGGATTCCACATGGCCAACCGTGGTTTAACTCCCAGCCCCAGCAGCTAGAAGAGCATACCAGGCGTGTGTGTACATGCCCCACATCCCAACAGGTTGCAGAAACAGAGAAAGGAATTGCAGCATGGCCATGCTCCATTGGATGGTGCTTTCTCTCTGGCAAACACAAAGTAATAACTGAGGCCAGAGGTAGTGTGGTGGTTAAGGCTGCTGGATTCCCACATGGCTGACTATGGATCAAGTCCCAGGCCTAATGGCTTGAAAATCACGCCGAGCGTGTGTGCATGCATGCCCAAAATCTGGAGAGGAAAATGGAAGACAAGGGATTGCAGAGTTGCCATTCCCCCCAGGGGGTGATTTCTCACTTTCCCTTTCTCTGTCTCTCTCCGTCTCTTTCCCGGTCAGTGAGTACATGTGCCCTATGACAAAAACCTAAAAAAAAATTTTTAAGTAATAATAATAAATAATAAGTAGCAGCATATAAATGAATGGCATTTAACAGAAAAGGAAGACAGAAAGTGGAATCCTTAATTCTACAATCATATCAAGGCAACGATTATTAAATGTGATTATTGTTCTAATGAGAAAATGATTCACCCTATTGTTATTTTAATCTGTCTGCTGCTGTGTGGTTTGCCAGACAATACTAGCTCTGCAGCTTCATCCCTTCATGACTCACTCCAAATAGATGCTAACCAAATATTTTGATTGATGGCTGTATTATCTCAAGAGAATTAAATCCCAAGGTTCTACCCTGCCAGAGCAAGGATCAGCAGGATCTATGAAGAACTGACTCTTAGCTGAGCCCCCTGCACTAAATCGCTGGCTCGAGAGGCCGGCAGCCTCCTGTCCCCCGTTTTTGTAGTAAGTAGCGCAGAGTAGGTAAGCACATTTGTCCAGGACAGAGAGCGCGCCATTTAAGAGTTTATAGGTGTGCTTGATAGCTCGCAAATATTTATCCGTGTAACATGAGCCTCTGTCCTCTTGTCCCAGTCCCTGCCAGTCCTGGGCTAGGCCTGAGTTATCCCCACTAAAAAGGTGTCACCACAGCGAGGATTGGCTGGCTGCCCTGTGACAGGTCACCTCCAGGGCAAACCTAAGGCCTTATATAGCCTTTCTAAATAAGGTTTGTGGGGGCCAGCAGGTGGTGTGGTGGTCAAGGCACTGGACTTCCTCATGGTTGACACCGGCTCGAGTCCTGGGTTCGGTGGCTTCAAAATCACACTGGGTACATATGCATACGTGCCCAAAAGCCCGAGAGGAGACTGGAGAAGAAAGGATTTCAGCGTGGCCATCCCCCCTGGAGGGTGCTCTCAGTTTCTCTTTCTCTCTGGCGAGCACATGCTCTGAGATAAATAAGATGAAAGTACCACACATTTACAAAGTAATGAGAAGGTTTGTGAATGGTGTATGTAAGAGACCTTCCCGAGGTAGAGGGTTTCATGGCCTGGGGCAGGAACGCTCGCTCAGTGTACAGCGCTCACGTCATTGGGATCCTCCTGCACCTAACCTGAAGCCGAGAGCCCAGGACGGCAGGGACCACCTCTGACCCCTCTGGGGGAAACGCCCCAGCTCCGTGCTGGGGGAGGTCGTGGGGGGCAGCCTAGCAGAGCACCCCTGATTGGCGCCCCGGGCACTTACTCCTAGGAATAACCGTCAGCAAAGCCATGGGCTCTTCCTGGGCTGACCCAAGTGTGGGGGCGCATTTCCACCGCCCAGCTACCTGTCCTGAAAGTCCTGCGGCCTCAGTAAACCACACCTCTCTCTCTCCCTCTCCTTCTCTTTCACCTTCCCCTCCTCCCTCCCCGTAATCTTTTCTCCCTCTCCTCCCTCCCGCTCTCCTCCATCTGCAGTAAACCGGTCCCCTTCTCGCTGCAGCGGGTTGAATCGCTCCGAGTCTCCGAACCGCGAGCGCAGCGACTTTGGGGGGAGCAACACGCAGCTGTACAGCAGCAGCAACAACCTCTACACGCCCGACTACTCGGTCCACATCCTCAGCGATGTGCAGTTCGTGAAGGTAACTCCCGGGAGGGCCACCCCCGCCCCAGCTGAGGGAGTCGGCTGCAGGGCGAGAGACCCCGTGTCTAGGCACATCCGCATCCGGGTCCTGCGTCAGGCGTGGTCCTCGCTCCCTGGCTCTGTGAGGGCCGCGTTCTCTGATCGTCACCAGTCACTCTTTTACAGTCTTCTGATTCTTTTTAAAGTTTATTTATGTATTTCTTCCATGAGAGAGACAGCACCCTAGAGGGATTTGAGAAGTTATGATTTAATCTTAAACTTAAAAAAAAAGGAAAATTGTGCTAAGATAAATAACACCAAGAAGAAATTCAATGAATACTACTTAAACTGAGAACCCAACAGCAGTAAAGCTCTGTGCTTCCTACAACTTAGGAGCCTGAACTGTGAAATAAGGAAAGGGTCCTGGTTCTTGTTTTTAATAAGTGACTCTGGACAACTCATGGAAACCGCAGTTTTCTCATTTGGGAGGTAGACATTACCATAGCTTTTACCTTCAGAACCAGATTGTCTCATGAGCTCAGATTAGGTCGGGAATGAGAAAATACCCGGAAAGCCTTCAGCCACTACACAATTCCTGTAGTTTGACTCCGGATCCACCCCAGGCTCTGTCAGCCTTGGACTGTGAGCTCACGCATGCCCAGCACCCTCAGGGATGTCTCTGGGCCCGAACCCAGGATCTTCCCATGTGGGCCAGCCTTACAGAGCATGGTGTTTTCCTGTCGCACCACCGCCCACGCCTACCCCACCCCATTCTTATTTCCACCAGGGCAAAGGCAGCAGATCAGCTGCCAGAGACAAGTTCTGGCGGAATGGTTGCCTTTGGCCCCTCCCCCACTGGCTCAAGGTTGATTTTGTTCATTTATTTCCAAGACACATGTGCAGGTGACTAATAAGCCAACTGTACAGGAGAAACCATGCTATGACTTTATGTATGACAGTGTATTTTTTCATTTCATGTTTAAAGTCTAAAACGCAGTTGGGACTGTGTGCTCTGAAAATCCTTCGTTGTAACTTGCAACGCCCCCTTAACGTGGCTGAGCTGTTTGAAGAGAACCACTTTGCTAATGCCATGGAGAGAGGCAGCGATGCCCATTGCCTTGTCATTAAAGAGGAGGGAGGAGTTTTCTTCATACCCCTCATCGGGATTGGCATTGCTTAGAAGCCTTTCAAAAATTCTCTTTTGTGCTTTACTCGATTTGTTTGGTTTTGTTTTCTAGCATTCTGCAAATGATTACAAACCTTGGCCTGCCAGAGGGCTAGAGCCCTATTTATCTCAATCCAACAAAACACGCAAAGAGTTTGCTTGGTAACTGTTGTCCAGTTGCAAGCTGGGTAACGAGTGGTGTACTGAAATCACAAAAGTGGGAGAAGATCCTTCCGTCCATAAATGCATGCCCTGATTATTTGGAGAACGTGTGCCCGCTGACTGGCTCTCTGTATTCCAGAACGCTGTGGATGCCCCGAGCTAACACTGACATCAGTCAATCAAAGTAGATGGAATTTAGCAGTGGGAGGGCAGAACTTGGGGAAGGGATGGGGTAACTATCTGTGGGCTGCTTTGTGCAAGGCACTTTACCGAGTTCTTTGAACTATCCATTTAATGTCGTACCCATCCAACGAGGTAGGTACTAATATCATTCCCTTTTTATAGATAAAAATAAGTTGAGGCTTCAGGAATATAAGGCCATGTGGCCAGTAAGCGGCAGAGCCATGCTTCAGAGCTGAGTCTCTGCTTCCAGTGCCCAATCCCTGAAGTCACTGGGCTCCAGGGGGAGCCGTAGGACATCAGAACTGAAAAAGTCGGGAGCGGGGACTGTAGGAAGTAACTGAGCAATACTCACAGGCGTGTCTGACGGAGGACGTTTAGCGTGTGACAAGTCTACGTGACAGTGAGGCCTGGCCTTAGAAAATGGCAGCCCAAGATTCTCTTCCCCGTAGCTTCCAGCCTCAAAACTCGTTCATCACTCACACAGACCTTTCCCTGAAGTACAGGTAGGGGAAAAGTGGGAGAAGGGAAACTAGTGTGCTAACCCTTCCCAGTCTGCAGCACTGGGCACGTGGACTGTGGGCAGAGACGGAAAGCCCTACCACGGGCGTGTGATTCACCAGGTAGGTAACGGGTGCTTGCTCTGCGCTTGGTTGACGAGGCCCTGTGGTGAGGACCAGCTGCCGCCTTTCTGAGCTTTCGTTTTGATGGGTGAGGAAGCAAGTAGCCACAAAAATGCCCTAGGTGATTTCAGCAGTGAGAAGGACCACGGAGGAAAGAAGCAGGGCCCTGGGAGGAGCAGTGACTGGACAGAGGAGGCCAGGAGGCTGCTCTGGAATGGTTCTCGGGGCAGGCTGAGGCCTGACACGGGAGACGGAGAGAATGTCTCAGAGGCAGGAAGGAGCTTAGGAGTTCACGGATCTGAGTAGTTTCAGGTGTATACAGGGGATGAGGGCTACTACCTCGTTTACATTGTATACTCAGTGAAAGTCAGAGAAAAGAAACTATACAGGCCAGACAGGTGGTGTGGTGGTGAAGGCAGCTGGACCCTACATGGCCCACTGAATGGTTCAAATCCCAGACCCAGCAGCCCGAAAAACATGCTGGGGGTGTGTGCATGCATGTCCAAAATCCTGAGAGACGAGAATGGAGAAGGGATTGTGACCTGGTCATCCCAGGTGACGGCTTGTTTTTTCTTCTCTTTTTATCTCTGTCTCTCTCTGGTGAGCACATATGCCCTGTAGTAAAAAAAAAAAAAAAAAAAGAGAGAGAGAGAGAAAAAGAAAGCAACTCGGGACCAGCAGTTAGCATAATGGCTATGTCACTGGACTCCCACGTAGTTGACCGCAGTTCGCGTCCCGGACCCAGTGGCTTAAAACTCACGCCGGACGTGTGTGCGTGCGTGCCCAAAATCCCGAGAGGAGAATGGAGGAGAAGGGATTGCGGCGTGGCCATCCCCCCTGGGGGGTGATTTCTCGCTTTCTGTCTCTCTGTCTCTCTCTGTCTGTCTGGCGAGCGCATGCGCCCTATAGCAAAAACCTCTCAAAAAAAAAAAAAAAGAAAGAAAGAAAGAAAGAAACTCTCTTCAGGGCACTAATCCCCTTCACAAGGGCTCCACCCTCATGACCTAATTATGTCTGAAAGGACCCAACTTCTAATACCGTCACATTGATTAGAATTTCACCATACGAATTTGGAGGGGGCCCCTCCTTAAGTCCATAACACCATTTAAATCTTAAGCTCAGAAAGTCAATCTGAAGATTTGGTTTGCTGCTTCAGGAAGAAAAGTGAATGAGGTTTTGAAGGGCCATGTTTGAGCATGTGTGGGTGCTCAGAGCAGTCTGAAACATCACCAGCCTTGCATACCTCGGAGAGTCCTTTTGGGAGATGGATTTGGCACTTCCTCAAAGGAGAAAGTACTAAGATGAATACTCAGCACTAAGTTTGTAGGGATTTTCTTAAAACTTACAATCTCGTATCTCTGCCCTTAGAACGTGAGGAAAGGGGAACATTCTACAAATGACAAGAGTATGAACATGAGGGAGTGGCAGTGTGGGGTACCTCGAATCTGAGGGCAGCTCCCAGGTGCTGTCCTTTCTGTCAGACCTGACGACCTTGCTCTCACTGTGAAGCTGAGCTGCACAGAACATGGTTCTTTTTTCCATCTAGAGATTTTGAAACTGAGAAAACTAAAGCTAGCAGTTGAAGGGAGGATGAGAACCAGTGAAAGCATTATTCAAACACCTCTTGAAACTTGTGGCTTCAGTCTCTTACCAGCTTCTATTATAAGGGGTAGTCTGCAAAAGGGAACTTTGAGGGTTCAAGTTCTTGTTTTTTTTTTTTTTTTTCCTTTCTTTCTTTTTTTTGAAAAGGTTTTTGCTACAGGGCGCATGTGCTCACCAGAAAGACAGAAAGAGACAGAGAGACCGAAAGCAAGAAATCAGCCCCCGGGGGGGGATGGCCACGCCGCAATCCCTTCTCCTCCATTCTCCTCTTGGGATCTTGGGCACACACGCACACGCGCCCGGCATGAGTTTAAGCCACTGGGCCCGGGACTCGAACTGCGGTTGACTACATGGGAGTCCAGCGACATAGCCATTATGCTAACTGCTGGTCCCTTAAGCTCTTGTTTTAACATGAGTTTTTGCTTTGTTTTTTTAATAGATTGTGCCTTAAACTAAAGTTGAAAAGCACCTCCTTTTGAATTAATGGACTTTGTTAGCACTGTTTTTTTAGTTTCTTTTTTTTTTAAAGATTTTTTTTGCTCTAGGGGACATATGCTCTCCAGAGAGACAGAAAGCGAGAAATCACCCTCCCCGGGGGGCTGGGTGGGGGGGTGGTCACGGCCCAATCCCTTCTCCTCCATTTTCCTCTCTGGATTTAAGGCACACACACATGTACTCGGCATGAGTTTCAAGCTGCCAGGTCCAGAACTTGAACTGCAATCAGCCCTGTGGGAGTCTAGCACCTTAACCACTACACCACCTGCTGAACCCTAGGCTATTCTTTTATCTACCTTCCTTGCCTGTCTCCTCTTCCCCTCCCTTTTGTTTCAACACAAGGAGAGTTTTGGAGGAAAGTAAAGAATAAGAATTTTTACAGGCCAAAGCCCTGGGGCTGGCTTCAGAAGGCTTGCGAGACCTTTTCATGTCCAATGGCCTGAAATTCCAGAATTGTTGAAGTTCTGGAGTGATTTGACTTCAAGATAAGGTACAGAATGAAACAGAAAGGTGAATCTGCTGACTATCTGGAAAAGCTGTGATTCATAGTAGTTGGCAAGTTGTGCAAGTGCAGAAGAATCTCACTGTTTTTTTCTGAAGCGTGTTCTGTAAGTATCATTATTACACTGAAAATACTCGGCAGATGCCTTACAGTCTGGATAGTGTAACCGTGACCAAGATGCCTCATCACCATCTGGTGGTGGAGCCTCTCAGTTGCAGGATTGTGTTTTGAGGGATAATAAACCTCCTGAAAGTTGCAAGTACAAACAGAACATCAAAAATGACAGGAGACATCACATTTGCCTGAAGCTTAATTTCTGAACACCTTGGCTTCTATGCCAAAATATCCAAAGGGTCCCCTTACTTTTTGGTTTCAAGAGAAATAGATCTCCATTTCCTTTGTCATTTAGAGGGTGCTGGAATTCTTAACTGGCCAAAGTATAAGAAGACAACTGAACTCAAGCTGTTGCTAAGAGATTATTCTTTTCTTTTGTGAGTTTTGCTTAGAGCACATGCACTCATCAGGGACAGACAGAGAGAGGGGGAGTGAGAGATCACCCCTGGGGAAATACCATGCTGCGGTCCCTTCTACTGCATTCTCCTCTTGGGATTTTAGGCATGCACACTCACACTCCCAGCATGTGTTTTTTTTTGTTTGTTTTTTTTTTTCCTTTTCTTTTTTTGGAGAGGTTTTTGTTTGCTATAGCGTGTGTGCGCTTGCCAGACAGAGAGAGAGAGACAGAGAGATAGAAAGCGAGAAATCACCCCCCAAGGGGGATGGCCACGCCGCAATCCTTTCTCCTCCATTCTCCTCTTGGGATCTTGGGCACATGCGCACAGGCGCCCGGCGTGAGTTTTAAGCCACCGGGTCCAGGACGCAAGCCACGGTCGACTACATGGGAGTCCAGCGACATAGCCATTACGCTAGCTGCTGGTCCCACAGCATGTGTTTTTTTAAGGAATTATTTTATCTAACTTTTTGTTTGTTTGTTTGTTTGTTTTAATTTGACCAGAGAGGGACAGAGTGAGAGAGAGAGTGAGAAAGCATGCCGCCAGGTTCGGGACTCAAGCCATGGTCGGCCATGTGGGAGTCCAGTACCTTTAACCACCATGGCCCCTGCCAGCCACCGCATGTTTTTCAAGCCCCTGGGTCCAGACTTGAACCTCACAGTTGGCCATGTGGGAGCCAGCTACCTCAACCCCTGCTGGCCCAAGATGATTATTTTATATAGCAATGAAGAGAAAATAAAAACACATTTCTTTTTAAAAGCATTTTTGATTCTCTCAATCAACCAGTCATTAAGTATTTGTTGAACCTTAACAACAGTTTGGGGAGGGGGGCAACAGATGGCATAGCAGTTGTGTCACTGGACTCCCACATGGCCAACTGCAGTTCAAGTCCAGGACCTGGTGGCTTGAAACACCAGGCATATGTGCATGCGTGCCCAAGATTCCGGGAGGAGAATGGTGGCCAAGGGATTGTGGTGTGGCCATCCCTGCTGGAGAGGTGATTTCTCACTTTTCCTCTCACTGTCTCTGTCTCTGTCTCTGTCTGTCTGTCTCTCTCTGGGGAGTACACATGTTTTAAGGCAAAAACCTCTAAAAAATAAATAAAAACAATGGTTCTAGGTACCATGAGATATACTAAAGAAATATAAGATATAACTTTGTATAAAAATATATCCTCTGCCGTACAGGTAGATTAGGACTTAGTTAGGAACAAGAAAAATAAGTTACATAACAGTAGCTAATGCAGGGTTAATGTCTAATCAATTAAAAATTGTACAGCATTTTTTAAGCACTGTATTGACAAGAGAATGTAGTGTACCTTTAAAAATTATGTAAGAATAAGGGAGGGGGGCAGATAGCATGGTGGTTAAGGTGCTGGATTCCTACATGGCTGACCGCAGTTCAAATCCCAGACTTGGCGCCTTGCTTTCTCACTTTCTCTCTATTTCTCTCACTCTGCCTCTCTCTGGTCAAAGAAAATAAATAAAGTTAAATAAAATAATTATAAAAAAAGAAAAGAATAAGAAGTTAAGGCAGTGCCATGCAGAGGAGACACCATAAACACAGGTGTGGAAGGGAAATGGACAGAGTGGATTCAAGGGGCTACGAAGGAACAGGATGTGGGCTGGACGCATGGCCATGTGCTGGGAGGGTGGGAACACCACTGGCTGTGGCAGACTCGGTTATCAAAACTGAGCAGAGCAGTTCAGGTCGATTGCTGGACCTTTGCTGTCCACCCAGCACAGCAGCCAGCTAGGCACATGTGGCCGAGTGCATGAAATGTGGTTTGTCCAACCTGATAGGCTAGAAAGCATAAAATACACGTTGGAATTCAAAGACGTGGTAGGAAGGAAAATATAAACTTCTTCATTAATGATTGTATATAAATTGAATGTTGGAGTAAAATTATTTTGGCTAGATTGGGTTAAATGAAATATATTAAACTTAATTTTACCTGTTTCTAGTTACCTTTTTAATGTAAATATTAGAAAGTTTTAAATTATCCATGCAACTCACATGATATATATATATATATATATATATATATATATACTTTATTATTATTTTATTTGACTCTATTCCTTTTAATTAGATCAGAGAGGGACAGAGAGAGAGGGAGAGGGAAGACGAGAAAGCAAGCCACCAGGTCCAGGACTTGAACCATGGTTGGCCATGTGGGAGTCCAGCACCCTCAACCACCACGCCACCTGCCAACCCTGATATATATATTTTTTATAGTTTGTTTATTTCTTCTATGAGTGAGCAAGACAGAGGAAATTACCCCCTACAGGGTGTGGCGCTGAGACCCACTCCCAGCTTCAGCCAGCCCTGGGTCATGGGCACACATGTGTTGGATAACACAGCAGCTGTATAATACATTCACATGTTATCTCTCTACCTTGGGCTTCTTCCATGAGCTCAGAGACCTCAGGGAGGTCTCCGGAAATTAACCAGGAACCTTAGGATCAGCCTCACAGAGTACCACATTTTACCATTGTGCCGCCATTTGACCCCCACAATTCACGTGGTATTCCTATCCATACTAGGTGAAAAGAGGTTCAGACTGGCTCCATAGCCTAGTGGTAGGTGGGCTGCATCCCACCTGGCCAACCAAGGTTCGAATCCCTGCCCTAGCAGCTTGAAAAAAACACTGGACATCTGTGCGTGCATGACCCTATTCCTGACAGGATTGAGAAATGGAGGGGAAGGGATAGTTTGTGACCATGCCCCATTGGTGGGGCAGGAGAGGCTTTCTCTCTCTCTCTCTCTCTCTCTCTCTCTCACTCTCACTCTCACTCACTCGCTCACTCACTCACTTTCTATCTCTTGATCTCTTTCTGACAGATGCACAAGTGTCTGGCAATTTTTTTAAAAAAGAAAACAAAAAGGAGTTATTGTTGTACAAGAGGAAAGAACTGACAGTGAACAGTGTTTGAATCTAGAAATGGAGCTGGACGAAGCAGGGTGGGAGTTGCCTGAGAGCGTTTTCCAGTGGTGTGTTGTCAACAATACCTTTTAAAGAGACTTATTGGCATGGCTATGTTTTGTTTGTTTGTTTTATTTTTTAAAAAGTGGCAGCAGAGTGAAAGCCAGGCTGCGTGACCCAGAAAAGGCCACCGTTGGTGGTGCTTTTTCTCTAACCATCCACAATAGTACATAACCTCCCCCAGCCTTCACCTCCCTCCCCCATGCTTCTCGCTAACGTTAGATCCCGGGTGCAGCTGCCCGAATCTCCTCGTTAGCAACACTGACAACTGCTGATGTAATACAATACATGCTTCCAAGAACAAGGGGCTCAGTCCTTCTGAGGAACCCTGGAGGATTTTCTCAGTATCGTTACAAAAAGTAATGCTTTTTGTCCATCCTTTCCTCCATAACAATGTTTAAAGAGAGGGTTAGACTTCCAGGAGCCGTGATTCCACACACCTGGAGGACCGTATCACTGTAACAACTGCGAAGATAGTGGTATAGCTTACTGCAGGTACAACTTGGACAGACCCTTTCCAAGGTAAGTAAGTTAATTCTATAAGATAAAGCATTTTGTGAAAGTTGGCACTCCCAAGAGTCTTCTAGCTTAGGGGATGCAGTCAGTCTGTCAACCCACAAGAGTCTTAGGCCAGTAAATACATTTCAGAGTCAAGCCAGAACACCCCATTCCTCTTCTCCTCCTCCTCTCTTTCCTTCAGTCACTGTCTCTTTTCCCCTCTGTGGTCCCCACTTAGAATCCCTTTCCTTCCCCTACTTTCTTTTTCTGTTTGTTTTCTCGATTAAGGTTCTACTTTCCCAATTCCTAGTCTTGCCTCTGTAGCGCCTTCAGTCACACTGACTCTGGGGACAGAAGGACCATTGCTCCTTCCCCTGTACCCTCCTGCTGGTGTGCCCTGGACAATTTAGACCTAACAAGATGGTGAGTTAGACCTGGTCTTTGACATGTATGCCTATCATGACATCACACTGTGACACATGTATGTGGGCAGTCATGTTAAGCAGTCATTCCTAAAAGTTGTTCATTCACTCATGTTACCTCATCTCTGCGGCTCTTCCACAGGCACAGAGAAATTAAAAAATTCGGTCAGGGTCGCCCATCTTGAAAGTGGTGAAACTGGGACTTGAACCTTGGTCTTGAGCAGGCAGTGTGTTTCCTGCCATATTTTCTAGGTGAAGAGTCCTCTGCCATTCCTAAACTAAACCAGAAGTTGAATCTAAACTAACTACTTTAAAATTTTTTTAAATAAATAAATAAATAAAAAGTCCAATCAACAGCTTTGTTGAGCTTATTGAACATCATTTTAAGAATGTTTCTGTTCTTTGCTGTTAGAGCCATATTTCCTAATGTTTGGAGAAATTTTGGATCCTTACTTCTCACTTACCAAAAGAGGAAACTGAAAAATACAGGTGAACACTTTGGACAAGTGCTATAGGCATAGAATATATCGTTTTGGCCTAAAAAATATCAAAGCCAGTGGTTAGCAGTTAGCTACATTGTCCTTTAACATTCTTTAGAGGGACTAGGATAAGAAACTGAGCTGGATCTATGTCTGATTTTAACTAGGTCTTAAGTCAGTGATTCTCAGAGTGTGATCTCCAAGATCAGCCTCATCTGGAACTTGCTAGAAATGCAAATTCCGAGTCTCCACCCCAAGACTAGTGAATTAGAAACTCTGAGAGTTGGGCCCAGCAGTTGGCTTTTAACAAGCTCTTCTCACCATCCCTGTGCAAAAGTTTAAGAATGACCTATTTATTTATTTAAGAACTATTTATTTATTCAGTCGTTTATTTATTTTTTTTAATTTGACCATAGAGAGACACACACACACAGAGAGAGAGAGAGATGGAAATTGAGAAAGCAAGCCACCAGGTCCAGGACTTGAACCGCGGTCAGCCATGTGGGAATGTCCAGCGCCTTAACCACCACATCACCTGCTGGTCCCAAGAATGACCAATTTAAACCATCGAGAAAACTCTATTTGCCAATTCAAATAAGAGATAATATGTATCAACGCCTGGAACCTCTGCTTCTGTGTGTCCCAGAAGTATTGCAAAAAGACATACTTTTTTTTAAAGAATTATTTTTATTTAACTTTTTAAATTTAATTAATTTATCTTAATTTGAACAGAGAGGGACAGAGTAAGAGAGAGAGAGAGAAAGAGATAAAGTGAGAAAACAAGCCGCCAGGTCCAGGACTCGAACAGTGGTCAGTCACATGGGAGTCCACGCCATCTGCTGACCCCAAAAGACATACGTTCTTAAGTAGTGTTTTGTCATTAGACTAGTTGTGCATAGAATTCACTTCTCATGCAGAATACCCTGAAGCTAGAAGAAAAAAAAGGTTGGTAATGTCCAATAATGTAATGGGTTTCCCCCAAAAAGATGGGGAGAACAGTAGATTCTCTTTCCGAAGAGAGAGTACAGTCTGCATGTTTGTTGAGGGTAAATGTTTTGGCAAAAATTGCGCCCTACTCTTTAAAATGAATTCTAAAGAATTCTCAAAACAGATTATATCAACAAACTTTTGTTTGCATTGGTGATTTTTTTTTGCTTGTTTGCTAGAGAGACACCCCTCAGGGGGGATGGCCACACCACAATCTCTTCTCCTCCATTCTCCTCTCAGGATTTTGGGCATGCACACACATGCACGCAGCTTGAGTTTCAAGCCACGGGGTCTGGGACCCAAACTGCAGTCAACCACATGGGAGTCCAGCGCCTTAACCACGACTCTACCTGCTGGCCCCAAGACATACATTCTTAAGTAGTCCTTTGTGATCAGACTAGTTGTACATAGAATTTACTTGATTCTCTTGCAAAATATCCTTCTGTTTGTTAGAAGAGAAAAAAAGGTTGATAATGTCCAATAATGTAATGAGTGCTCCCCCAAGAGTTGGGGGAAATAGTATATTTCTCATTAGAAGAGAAAACACTGCCCGAGTGGTTGTTAAGGTTAAATGTTTTGACAAAAATCATGACTTCCTTTTTTTTTTTTTGGAGAGGTTTTTGCTACAGGGCGCATGCGCTTGCCAGAAAGACAGAGAGACAGAGAGACAGAAAGCGAGGAATCTCTCACCAGGGGGGATGGCCATGCCGCAATCCCATCTCCTCCATTCTCCTCTCGAGATCTTGGGCATGGACGCACATGTGCCCGGCGTGAATTTAAGCCACCGAGTCCGGGACTCGAACCACGGTCAACTACATGGGAGTACAGCGACCTAGCCATTACGCTAACTGCTGGTCTCAAAAATTGTGACTTACTGTTTAAGAAGAATGCTAAATAATTCTCAAAACATTATGTCAACAAACTTTTGCTAGCATTCGTAATTTTTTGCTTTGTTTTGTTTTCATTTTTGCCATAGAGTGTGTACACTTGCTGGAGAGAGACAGAGAGAGGGAAAGTAAGAAATCAACCCTAGAGTGGATGGCCTCACCACAATCTCTTCTCCATTCTCCTCTGGGGATTTTGGACACTCACACACACACACACACCCAGCATGAGTTTCAAGCCACTGGATCCGAGACTCGAACTGTGGTCAGCCATGTGAGAGTCTGGCACTTTAACCACCACTCCACCTGCCGGCCCCAGCACTGGTGATTGTAAGACATTTTGAACAATTGGAAGACCATAGGAGCTAGAAAATGCAGCGGGAATACCATCGGACAATAAGGCAGGGTAAAGTGACTCGGTCATAAAAGGGGGCCAGCGGGACAGCCCACACAGGAAGGAAGGAGACAGGCCTGGAGGATGAGGACGGCGGAGGGGGCTGAGCTAGCGCTGAGGGAAGTTGACCCAGAGGCTCCCAGGGAGATAAGGCGAGGAGCCAGAGGGAAAAGGGGCTTGGAGAGCAGGGGCGAGGAGTCCGCAGTGGGCAGGAGGCCTCCGTTGAGAGAGACCTTGCCAGGCCCCCAGCCACCTTCCCCGGTGGGTGAGCCCTCACCATCCCCTCTCCTACTTCCAGCCGGGAATCTCTCCCGTTCCAACCACGATGGCAGTCCTGCCGCTAGAGGAAAGCGAAGGCAAAACGAGCCGAAGCCGTAATGTGGCCAGTCCTCCAGCTTACTGCAGCGAGGGAGGAGTGAAAACGCTTCGTGAACGCATAGGGTTTGGGCAGGACACGGGCCACGCCCGTCACGTCCCCCAGTGCCAGCCATTTTTAGTGGTTCCACGTTCCTGTGCGGGGTGCTACAAACCAGGCTGTGTGCAGTGGGCCAAGGATTCGCAGCCCCTGTCTGTCATACGCTCGGGGAGCAGGGACAGCAGACACACCTTCCCGGTTTCCAGAAGAGACGTTGGATCTCGTTCCTTCTGCTTGGAATTAGGGGAGTTCTCTTCTGGTCAAGCTGAGACCTAAAGGATGCCTTCCCCGTGGGTGAGGCTCGACACATCACGAAGTCACACGGATGACTTTGGTCCGCGGGTGCAGGGAGAATGCCTGCTGTGCTTTTGTCCAGCGTGGGAGCGTGAGCCCATACCCAGTGGGGGGCTGTGTCGGGCACAAATGCCTGCGCTCTCCAGCCTCAGCCTGAGCATCCTGAGGGTCGGACCTGAGCCCCGAGAGCTTTGCCTTACCTTCTGCCTCCCTTACCAGAGCTCCCCAGGAGGGGGGCCTCGGGCTATGGCGTGAATGCATGTTTAAACTTTCCCCTGACTTGCAGCAGGCTGCACCTGAAGCGGCCCCCTGCCTTCTCCAGGGTCTCAGAAGGGCTGGCCCTCCAGGTGCCCTGCAGGGACTGCTGGCTAACAAGCAAGGGCCCCTGGTTGCCCCTCAGCGAGGAGCCGGCACAGCCTGGGGAGGCCCGAGTGCAGAGGTCTCAGGTCCCAGAGGCCACGTGGGGCAGCTCTGAGCTCCAGGCGGCCGGCCGTGCCCCGGCCCTGCCCGGCCCCTCTGAGCCTCTGCCCGCTTCCTTCCAGATCACGCGGCAGCAGTACCAGAACGCGCTCACCGCCTGCCACATGGACAACTCACCCCAGTCCCCCGACATGGAGGCCTTCAATGACGGAGACTCCACCAAGGCCCCCACGACCCGGGGCACACCCCTGACCCCCAAGGACGACCCTGCCGTCATGCTCCTAAACAACAGGAGCAGCCTGCCGTGTAAGTGGGGCGACAGCCGGGCTGCGGGGCAGGACCACCCCGCCTTCCTCCCGCAGCCCTGCCCAGGCCGCCGCACGTGCCTCTCAGAGCCCCAGTCTCCAGAGCAGAGGTGACGCCCTCGCTGTCCTCCCCAGGCAGCCGCTCGGATGGGCTGAGGAGCCCTGGCGAGGCCGTGTACCTGAGGATGGAGGAGATGGCCTTCACGCCGGAGGAGACGGCGCCCTCACTGTCGCCTGCAGCTGCTCCCACGAGAGCAGGTCAGGGGCGAGGGCAGTCGTCACCTGGGTGCTGGCCTGGCCCAGGGCCGGCGGGGGGAGGAGAGCCCCGGGACCCTGACCCATGTCCCCTCCTTGACAGCCGGGGTGGGGGACACGAGCCCTGCCTCTCTGAACCATCTCGTCCTCCTCCTCCTCCCTGGAAAACCGTGTCGGGCTTTCTGTGTGGGCCTCTGCCTGGCTTCAGACCCTGCTCTTTTCACTTAGGAGCTGTGTGATTTTAGGCAAGTTATTTAACCTAAGACTCAGTTTCCTTATCTTTTGTTTTTTTTAAGTTGATTTATTTATTGAGAGAGAGAAATGGGGGCCCCAGTGGGGTCTCTCTGTAGCACTACCTGCCCTCCAGCCCTCTACCAATCAGGACCGTAGGAAGGCCTGGCGCATTCGGGTGGGCCCGGAGCCGAACCGCGGGCCTGCCCGTATGGCTGCAGTATGGTGCAGCAGGGCCCTGTCGCCTGCACTACCATGCTGGGCCGGCTCCCGGACGTGACTGAGGGAAGCCGTGGTCGCCAGCTCCTGCGGTGGGTCGTGTGTGCGTGAGACACAGCGTGCCGTGCTGTGCCGTGTAAGTAGCTCTTACAGATCCGGAGACTGAAGCCAGCCATCGCGCTAACCAGCATGGTGCTCTTCCCTTCCCTCCCGGCCTGGAGACCGTGCCACCCCCCGAGACTCTGAATGTCTCTGCCGTGGCTGTGGTGTGGCTCCCAGCCCCCATGTCCTAGCCGTCCTGAGGTCCTTCTGGGCTTGCCTCGCTGAGGTATTCTTCCCAAGCCCTCAGCCGCCCCCTGCCCAGGCCGGCAGGTCTCCCACCTGACCTTTCAGACCCACCCCAATCCGTAACAGGAGTCCCTAAAGTCCAGAGCGATAACCTGAAAAGTGCACTTAGATGTTTTCAATTATTTTATTCTATTTTATTTATTATTATTATTTAACTTGACCAGGGCGAGGGGGTGTGTGAGAAAGCAAGCCGCCTGATCCAGGACTGGAAGTGTCGTCAGCCAAGTGGGAGTCCAGTGCCTTAACCATAAAAACCCTAAGATTGTGAAGGTCAATGAGACACAACGCTTGACCTTGTCGCTAACCCAGAAAACCTGGATGTACGTGGCTGCTGTTCCAGGACCCGAATGTGGGGCTGATGTTCTTTCCCACACACACCAAGCTAGTAGCCAAAGCACAGAGCAAGAAAATGCGGTCGGGAACCGAGAGTGGAGGTGATGGGGTAGTTCCTGGGAATCATCTAGCCCTCCCTCTTTGTGTGACATGAGGACCTTTGAGGCCTAGAGAAGGGAAATGATTGCCCAGGTCCAAATACTGCATTAGAAACAAGCCGGCCTCACCGACTTGGACGTGCCATTTCCAGCACGCCACTCTGCCTCCTCGGTGGGTTCTCATGGCACTGGCGGAGAGACCCGGACCCCATCCCGGCCTGAGCCTGGGGCCCTCTGCACCTCCTCTGGGTCCTGTGGAGAGACAGGGGCATGTGCTTAATTGTTCTGGAGCCTGGCCTTCCAAGTAGAGGAGGGAGACATCCCCGCCTGTCCCCAGGTCGCTGTGTGTGACGCGGATGTGCAGCAGAGGACTCAGCGTTCTCTGCCCCTCTCTCTCGCCAGTGAGGGAGCTATTTCAACATGGATGCGTGGGTCCCCTCCTGTTCTTGCTGTTCCTCTGAGGTGCCAGAGTGCCATTGCTGACTAGGTAGGGCCAGCACCATCCGCCGCCTTCCCTCAGTGCACCCATCCCGCCCCAGCTCTAGTCTTGAACTTCCTCCTGCTGGGGCCCAGCACCCACAGCCATCCTGCCCCAAGCCCTGGGCGCAAACGTTTGGAACACTCTCTCCTTCCCCTCCCCGCAGCGTCAGACAGTGAATGCTGTAATGTTAACCTGGATGCAGAGACCAGCCCTTGCAGTAGCGACTTCGAGGAAACCATGGGCAAGAAGCTGCTGAGAACCTTGAGTGAGTAGCTAACGCTTCACCCAGGCAGAAGCCATCCTGCAGCCGGTTAGCAGGAAACGCACATCAGAATCGTCCTCTTGGGGGACCAGCAGTTGGCGTAACGGCTATGTCGCTGGACTCCCATGTAGTCGACTGCAGTTCGAGTTCCAGACCCGGTGGCTTAAACTCACACTGGGCGCGTGTGCATGCATGCCTAAGATCCCGAGAGGAGAATGGAGGAGAAGGGATTGCGGCGTGGCCATCCCCCCTGGGGGGTGATTTCTCGCTTTCTGTCTCTCTGTCTCTGTCTGTCTGGCGAATGCACATGCCCTATAGTAAAAAAACGTAGAATCCTCCTCTTGGAGGAGGATCGCTGATGCTTCTGGATCCTAGTGAAGTACGCGTGTGTCCTGGGGCTGGGACTACACCCGTGCTGATCTGGGGTCTGCCCCTTCAGCTGTTGGTGTTCCGTGACAGGAGTGTGCAAACCATGCCTACCGATCACGTCTGACCTCTCCTCCACTCACTTATTCTACTGCGGTCTTGTCGATCACGGACCCGTTTGTTATCTGTAGCAACAGTGGCAAGGTTGAGTAGTTGGAACAGAGACCATACGGCCTGCAAACCTGTGACATTTGCCATCTAGTCCTTTCAGAGAGAATGTGTGTCCAGGAGACTGAATAGGAAGGAAACCGGTATCCTCCGTGTAGAGAAGTCAGTGGTAAAGAGAGTAAGCTATCCTGACAACAGAGCTGGGAACAGATGGCCTTCTTGTCCTTAAAGACAATCACGTAGCCCTCCCCTCCTGCAGAGGTTGCTGGAGCTAGGAAATGTAGGTCCCAGCTCTCCCCGCCAACCCAGGCTCCCGAGACGCCCAATCCTGAAAGCAGATCTGTCCCAGGGCGTGTTCTGATCCTGAGGTACGTGGCTTTATATAATCGCCTCAGGGAAACTGTGAATCCAGGCACTAGCCTGAATTTGCAGTTACTCAGAGATGTCATTTTTAAAACATTTATTGTTTATTTGATTATGTTAATTTGCTATAGGGCACATGCACTCACTAGAGAGAGAGAGAGAAAGAGGAAAAGTGAAAAAGCAAGCCACCAGGTCCAGGACTCGAACCATGGTCAGCCATGTAGGAGTCTGGCACCCTTAGCCACCACGCCACCTGCTGGCCCCAGAGATGTCATCTTATGTGGAAGGCGCATGCTAAGCCTTGGAGACGTGACTGTCGTGACCAGCACCGGCAGGCAATCAGATTAGTTCCGGCCCAGCCGTCAAGGGCTTGTCTCCATGTGTGCTAGAGAGGTTTTTGCTATAGGGCGCGTGCGCTCGCCAGACAGACAGAGAGAGACAGAGAGTTAGAAAGCAGGAAATCACCCCCCAGGGGGGATGGCCACGCCGCAATCCCTTCTCCTCCATTCTCCTCTCGGGATCTTGGGCACGCACACACACGCGCCCAGCGTGAGTTTAAGCCGCCAGGTCCGGGACTCGAACCGCGGTCGACTACATGGGAGTCCAGCGACATAGCCATTACGCTAACTGCTGGTCCCTCCATGTGTGCTAGTTTTGAAGAGAGCTGAAGCCCTGGGGGGTCTGAGGGCCCCCAGGCCGACAGATTGAGGCTTACACACCGTGTCTTCCAGGTGGTCGAAAAAGGAAGAGGTCATCGGATGGGGAGAGAACCTCGGAGGAGAACTCCAACTTAACGCCTCTCATCACATGACCGGGCAAAGACGGCATTCGTGGGGCGTGTGGGATTCCAGAGCTTTGGGGGAGAACCCGCCCTCTCACCCTCTGCTTCCCCAGGCCTCCCCCAGGTGACAGAGCATCTGCCTTCCTCTCCACCCCTCGCTGCCAGTTTGGCGCCTTCTCCCTCATTGCCTCCAGCTGGATTCAGAGCCTCGCCGTGGCCAGTAGAGAAGGAGGTGCCTTTAATGGAACATGCTAGAAATGATCTTGTCCACGGCACAGTCTGGGGTTGGAGAAGAGGGGGCCCCAAGCTGACTGCCACTCTGGGAACCCTGTTGTTCTTTGGGGTCCCTGACGCCGTAGGAGACCCATGTCCTGGGACGCACCATTCTGTCCTCCAGAGCAAAATGATAACTTTCGACCACATCTCATACTTAGCCTAGCTCAGAGGGCGCCGCTGGAGCCGGGCACCGAGGTGGAGCTCAGGTGTGCAGGCGAGTTCAGGGGCTGGACCAAGAATTCCTCTCGAACGTTAGAGCAATAGGACTCGGCCACGTTGGTGTGTGAGTGACATGACAGTGCAGTCGGTGACTGGTTTCCTGTCACAGAAGGGTCCCCGCAGCTCGCTGAAGTGTGTCTCAGCTGGAATGGAAGGAATGTGAGAGGGAACCTCAAGTCACTGTTTTACCCAGGGACACATCTGCTTTGGCTCCTGGTCAGCAGACATCAATCGATCAATCTGCTATGGAAAAGGAGAAGCAGAGGGACGCAGTTGGGAGCCAGAGATGGAACTTCAGGTTTTAAGTGCAAATCAAAGCAAAAAAAAAAAAAAACTTATATGGAAAAATTACAAGCTGTGAAAGCAAGTTTAGCCATGATACACCAAAGAGTGCCCAGGTCAGCCAGGAAAGATGCATGTTCTCGTGGGATTTCAGCGCGCATTACACAGGAACGTTGAATCATTCTTCCTTTTCATCCTTTCCCCACCGCACCCCAGGAAGTTGGCTAAGTATGCTTTATGGCGAGAAGTTAGGGATCTCTGGGTTTTCTCGTTTTTTTGTCCGAGCAGGTGTAGTTCCAAGAATAACCACCAGGTGGCAGAATGACTGCACACACCTGCTTCCAAGAATAACATGGTTCAGATCGGGAACTGCAGCAAGCCTTAGGGGAAATCTGGAAATGAAGTTTGTCTTTGGGACTCCTGCCTCCCTTTCTGACCTGTCTCCCATGCCCTCAGCCAGGTGCCCAGTGATCCACTGCTCCCAGGTCTCCAAGCCCTCCAACTCCCCCTCTGTGATATACCATCCATGTTTACTTCCCCTTCCCCCAAAACCACCACTCCCACCTTCCCACACCCATTCAATCCATAATCCTGTGGGGAGATAATTCCTCCAGGTTAGTTGCATCTCAAAAGAAAATGCTTACCCACGGGAACATATAACTCAGGGGTTCTTAATTGGGGGTTCATCACCCCAGAGGGTCCATGGTTGGACTCCAGAGGGTCTAGGAAACTCCTAAAACTGTCAGAATTGTGTGTGTGTGTTCCGTGTGTGTTTTCCAGAGGGTTAAAGCTTTCATTAGATTCTCAAAGGTCTCAGACTCTCAAAGGAATTGTAAAAAGCACTGTTTCAAATAGTGGGACTTCCACCCCGAGTTTCTGCAGTGCAGAGTGGAGTGAATCCTGGGCCGTCCACGTCAGATTTTAAATTGTAGGTGGTCTTCTCCAGTGTCCGTCAATCCACGGGGAAGGCTGACACCCACCAAGAAGTGGGAGTCCTCAGAAATTCTTGGCCCACCCTGCAGCATTGTACAACCCCCCACCCACGTGACTTGCCTCCCCCCCAAACCAGAGCAGGTGTGACGGCGCGGTAGGAGGAAACTGGAGATGGCTTTTCCAGCAATGGTCAGTGACTTTGGTGCACCCCCTGCCTGGCCCAGCCCAGCCTGAGGCTCCCAGTGCATGACTTCTCGTAGATGGCTCCACGCCTCCCCTGCCAACGCTGCCCTGGCCTGGTGGGAACAGGCCGAGCATCAGCCCTCGGTGCTGGATGCCCAGCCCAAACCAATAAGCGGGGTTCTGGGCGAGAACCGCCACCGAGCAGTCTTCTTGCCCGGCCGGCCCCTGCCCCTGGGGGCCGGCCTGGCCCGTCCTCCCTGCCCTCGCTCCGGTTCCCCGGGCCGCTAGGCTCAGGCGCCCCGGTTGCACCTCACCCATCCCTTTGCAGAACCCCTAAGGAGCCTGTCACCACTCCCCTCCCTCCTACCTACCGTCACCCCACAGAGATTTTCTTCAGGTTAAAAAAAAAAGTTTAAAAAAGAATTTTAAGATAAAGCATTTATGAAGACTCAAAGTGTAAATAATTTTTAAATAAAATGAAAATGCCTTTCCTGGAACGTGGCTATTTTCCTTGCCCTTGGAGTCTCAGAGTTTCAAAGGGGTTTCGTTTGAGACGCGGGTTGGGTGGTGCACGTGGCCTCATCTCGCCACGGCCCGCTGCCAGGTGACAGGAAGGCCAGCTCTCCACTTCAGGAGGCCGGCCAGATGGGTGAGATTCTGCGGGACTGAGCGAATGCCAGAAATGGGCAGTAAAACCTGAACGAGAAGCCGGAGTGTGAACGAGGACGAGGAGGGGCGCGACAGCAGTGATGAGAACCCCCATGATGGGTAAGACACAGGGGCCAAGCCCAGATGAGCCCCTGAGACAACGCACTGGCCACACAGGCTGGCTCCTGAGGGCCATCTGGAAAGCGGTCAAAATGGCAGGGCTCCCGCAGTTTAGCCGACGGCTAGTGAACGTCCCGAGAGAGTGGATCCGTGGGGGTCGGTTTTAAACTGGTACGAGAGGGAAGGACAGCTGGACGTGGAGGACATGTCCAGGACCTACTGCCTTTTAGAAGGAAGGTTGGAATTTGACACCTAAATTAATTTCTCAGACTGGCAAACAGGACGAGTGGCCTCCCCAGAACAACCTAAGATTCTTCCCAGGAACCTCAATGGAGGCCGTTGGGTTCATCGACCGAGTAACGCGATGACCTTGCTGAGGGCTGTGTGTGCAAGTGTGCCAAGCGCCCTCAGCTCCTCTCTCTCAAAACCCCCTGCACAGGTGCCAGGATGACCAGCACCGAGCAGCCACACGGCATGCTCCAGGTCACCACCCCAGAGCTGGCAGAGCCTGGGGTCTGCGCGCCCTGCTCATGGACGCCGAAATGCCGGGACCGGCCACACGCTGCGGTTTACAGAGCAGGTCAGGTGTCGGAGGCCCCCGAGTCCTGCTCCCAAGTACGTCGGCCCTTTCTTCATGTTCAGTCACGGAAGGGGCCGGCAGATGGCGCAGCGGTTAAGGCACTTGGACTCCCACACCGCCGACTGGTACGAGTCCCGGACCTGGTGGCTTGCTTTCTCGCTTCCTATTACTCTCTCTCTCTGGTGAGCACATGGGACTATAGCAAGTTTTTAATATAATAAAATTAAATAGGTAATTATTTAAAAAACTAGTCATGGGAAACTACAACATAGCAGGGGATATGCTGACCAAAATATATGTGAGAATGAACTCAAGTGGGTCAAAGTCCCGTTGTGAAGTAGGGCTTTCTTTTACATACACATATATGGATATACATATATACTTTTTGCTATAAGGTGCATTTGCACGTGACAGAGAAAGAGGGAGAAAACACTCCCCCGGGTGATGGCCATGCTACAATCCCTTCTCCATTTTCCTCTCCGGATTTTGGGCACACACACACATGCCTGGAGTGTTTTTCAACCTACCAGGTCCAGGGCTAGAACCACAGTCAATCCAGCCACCTTACCCACACAACCAGCTGGCCTGCTTTCTTTAAATGCTAAAACACTGATCACTGTGGTTCTGGCACCTAGGGCTCAAAGACATTTAATGGTGTTTACTTTTCATGGTTTAAAAAGCCTTCCCTCAAGAGAAAAATTTTAACTTTAACACAAGAAATTAGATACACCACTAAGAAGTAGGGTGTTGTTGGATACGACCACACTTTGGAGGGTCACAAACCACTTTATTATATCAAAACCTTTCTGCCCCAAGAACCAAGCTTTGCCCTGTGGAAGTACTTTCTTCCCCATGGAGAATGCGTGGTTCAACGCTGTTTGGAGAGAACAGAAGATTGTCAGAAGGGAGAATCCTGCGACTTTCCTAAATGAGCATCTTTTTCAAAAAACAAACAAAAAAAAGAATTATTTTATTTTGGGACCAGCAGTTAGCATAATGGCTATGTTGCTGGACACTCATGTAGTCGACTGTGGTTCAAGTCCCGGACCCGGTGGCTTAAACTCACACTGGGCGCGCGCGTGTGTGTGCCCAAGATCCCGAGAGGAGAATGGAGGAGAAGGGATTGCAGCATGGCCATCCCCACTGGGGGGTGATTTCTCACTTTCTGTCTTTCTGGTGAGCACAGGCACCCTTTAGCAAAAACCTCTCAAAAATTTTTTATTTTTATTTATTCATTCATTTTAATTTGAGCAGAGAGAGAGAGAAAGAGAGTGAGAAACCAAGCCACTAGGTCCAGGACTCAAAACCGTGGTCACTCATGTGGGAGTGTCCAGCACCTTAACTACCATGCCACCTGCTGGTCCCCAATAATGAGCATCTTTAAACTGGAAGAACAAATATTGATTTAAAAATAAATAATAAAAAGCAGAACAGAGAGCAGGGTGAGAGAAGACCATCTACTCGCCTCACTGTGTTCACACCCGCCAACCCAAAAACCCACTCGCAGACCCCGGGTCTCGGAGGACCGTGGAGGTGCTAGCCAGATGGTGAAGGATGTGGACACCATGTCCTGTGCTGCAGAAAACAGCGCAGAATCGGGGCAGGAGGCCAGGAGGTTCATGTGGAAAAGCATAAACTAGGAATAACCGCTGTTTCCAGTATCTGGAAGGCTGTCAGCAGAGCCAGGAGGGAGGAGGGCAGCAGGGGAGGAATGGAGAGCTAATCCTGCCTCAGGGTACGAGCTCTTTTCACTACCGGCTCGACGGGATGGGGGTGCCTGGACCACCACCCCCAGCAGAAAATGGGGTCAGGGATGAGGGAGAGACGGCCGCTGGGGGAGAGGGGCTGGGCCCGACGACTCCCAAGTCCCAATCACCCTTGGAGACGATGATTTTACAACCCAGAGGAATCCTAGGAAGGAGTGAGTCTTGTGAAAAGGAGGTAGCTCCAAATATTTCAACATTCCAAAGAGGAGCCTTCCTGTTTTAAATAAGATTCAGTCCCACGAAATTCTACACAAGTGCCATGCAAAGTCCCCGATCTATGTCTGAACGACGAACTGTCTCAATAGAAGGCTGGTGTTTCAGCACGCCCCGGCGGGCCAGCCGGTGGGATGGCGGTTACGGTGGCTGGATCCCACATGGCCATCTGCACGGTGTAAGTTCCAGATTCAGGGACTTGAAAAACCCACTGGGCGAGTGTGCGTGTGCCAAAATCCTGAAAAGGAACATGGAGGAGGGACTGCAGACTGACCATGCCCCATCGGGGTGCTCGCTTGCTTTCCCTTTCTCACTCTATGTCTCTCCAGAGAGTGCCCACACTTTCTAGCAAATAAAAAAGTAGAATTACCCTGAGCGATAGCGTCCCCGCCCTCCTCTGAGTCACTAAGGCCCAGTTCCTTAAGTAACAGAAGGTGGCCGGCCTCTGAATAAGCCCACAAAACCGACGCAGAGTACGGTACAATGAACTCACTCCCGGGGCTGTCCTGTGAGAACACGCATCGGTGTCTCCCTTAGCCACTAGGAGATCCCTCTGCGGCGTTCACTTCAACTGTAGGTCACAACCCGGGAGTGGATCACAAAATCGATTCCATGCGCCTCAGTCAACATTTTTGTTTTATTTTTCTTAGTGAAGTAGAACACAACAGACTAGAATGGACTAAAAAATACCAGAATGCACTTCACGTAACAAGGGCAAATAGTGTTCTGTGAGACTTTCATTTCAGAATGTGTATCTGTGTGTGTGTGTGTGAGAGAGAGAGAGATCATTTAATAGATTTATTACCACGGCTGCCCTAAAGACCTGAAGCATAGGACTAGGGACACAGCCATGCAGGAAGAGCACGGACACAAGACACTCTGGGTAGAGGTGAGTTTTAATGCCACGGTCGGTGCCCATAATCATGCCTGGCTCCTTCAGACGTGATCTTTGGGACCATGTGCAGAGTGGAGCGACACACAGAAATACACAAGCAACACGACACTCCTGCGTCTAGCAAGGGGACAAGATAGCTCTGTCTCATGATCACAATATTTTTTTACTCGTAAATAAAAACCTTAATTTTCTCTGGCCTCCAAAAGGCTCTAATCCCAAGCCCCCCCATTCTTTTCAAGGGATGATCTCTTCCCGTGGGGCCGGCTTTCACACAGGCCCCTGCGACCAGAGCAGCCCTTGCATCTTCCGGTGAGGCCTCTAATCCATGATTCGTTCATCTAGGTTTGTGCGGGTGGGGAACACGCGGGACGGAGAGCCGCTTTGGTGGAGCTGCACTGGACGGTGTTTCCTCACTGGACTTTGGTGACTGCTTCATGGATGGAGGTGGCCACGTAATCGATATTTTTGGTGGTTAAGCCACACATGTTGATCCGACCACTCGGCAACAGATAGATGTGCTTCTCGTTGATCAGATATTCAACCTGCTTGGCTGTTGAAAACCAAAAGAAGACACAGTCAGAGTAGCAGGGACCCTTTAAGGAGGGAAGGTTCTTGACATAGACAAGCAAAACTAAAGGAGCTATTTTGTCCAAATGACAAATAGAAAAATAGGCTCGCCGGGTTCTAAAAGGACTCACACTGGCTAACCTTCCAATCCTTGGGAAGGTCATCATGGCTACTTCTGGTAGGAATTTTAATCTAGGACTGCCTCCCAACCAAACCTCACACTTTACACGTACCAGGACATCCTATTAACTAAGTTCGACCACTAGGGACCAGTAGTTGGCGTAATGGCTATGTCGCTGGACTCCCATGTAGTCGACCGTGGTTTGAGTCCTGGACCCGGTGGTTTACACTCACACCAGGCGCGTATGTGTGCGTGCCCAAAATCCCAAGAGGAAAATGGATTGCAGCGTGGCCATCCCCCCTGGGGGTGATTTCTCGCTTTCTGTCTCTCTGTCTTTCTGGCGAGAGCACGTGCCCTATAGCAAAAACCTCTCAAAAAAAACAAAAACAAATCGACCATTAGACTTAAGAACATTCCGGTGGCATGAACACTGGTTAAGTACTCCATTAGCGCTTCCCTAACCTGCCCGCTCATCCCCAAGGACCTAGCAGCAACCATCCTTCGACACTTCTTTTTCCTTTTTTTGGGTTTTTGCCATAGAACACGTGCACTTGCCGGAGAGAGACGGAGGGAGGGACCGTGAGAAATCACTCCTCAGGGAGCACGACCATGCCACAGTCCCTCCTCTTCCATTCTGTTCTCGGGATCTTGGGCATGTGTGCACAGGCCCCTGGCATGAATTTCAAGCCACAAGGTCCTGGACTCAAACTGCAGTTGGCATGTGAGAGTCCAGAGCCTTAATCACCATGCCATCTGCTGGCCCTCGACATTTCATTTTTATTAAAGAATTACTTACTTGATTTTATTTACTAGTATTATCATTTAATTTGATCAGAGAGCGACACATAGAGAAAGTGAGATAGCAGGCCACCAGGTCCAAGATTCAAACCTTGTTGTCACGTGGGAGTCCGGCGCCTTAACTGCCACCTGCCATCCCCTTGACATTTCATTTTTACAGTACACTGGGCAAGGTCCCGTGCATTAGAAGTCGCTGATAAATGTGAATAAACCAACAGGCCGGAAAACTACACAGACTTCTCCACGCTGGCACCGTCAGACCTCCATTCATTTCTCAGTTCCCCCTTCAGATGCAGAGGGGCCCTGTGCTTGCAGAAATGTTCTGTGGATGAAACAGGAAGGGACTGCCTGTACTTCCTTTATGCCACAATCCCTAGGGAAGTTTTGCTTTTTTATAAAGCCATGACAGAATTTTAGCTGAAGGCTAGGCAGCGTTGTAGCAGTCATGCTACGGGATCCATGGGAAAAAAATCTAGGGTGCTTCCCTGAGCATGCTGGGAGTCACAGGCATGCCCGTGAGCCAACCTGGCTGAGACTAAGGGTTGGCTGCAGCATGGAGACCCTGATGGGGAACCTCTCTCTTTCTCTCTCTCTATAATAAGTAAACATGCCTTAAAAGAAAAAAAAAAAGACTCAACTTTAACAAAAATGTTTTAGCTGATTTTGACCTAGGTAAAACTATCAATCTGAGAGAACAGAAAAATGATAATAAAATCAAAATAATGAACGAAGAAAACACTAGGTGCGGGCAGGGTTCTAAGCACTCTACCTGAACCCAGCTAATGTGGGTAATAACCTTCCCACCCCATTTCAGAGGGAAGTCGGGCGGCCTTCCATGGTCACGCAGTTGGTGGAGGTGGATGTGGACAGGTGGCGTGACTCCTGACTCTGGGCTCTCCCCTGACCCATGACACCAGCTGCCTCCCTATGGAGGTGGAAAACCAGACTCTGGACTCGGTGCCGGCTGCATTGGGTCCCACAGACAAACAAAGCAGCTCCAGCAGCTGCCCTGACCAGCTCTCGCTGTGCGAACACACAGTCACCCAAGAGGAAGCAGAGCCTCGCAGTCCAGAGCTGCGGGGGTGGTGCTTACAGGGCTCTCAGCGCTTTTTAAATTTTTTTAATAAAAATGGTCTTCTAGGGCCGGCAGGTGTCATGGTGGTTAGGGCACTGGATCCCACATGGCCAACTCTGCAGCTCGAGTCCTAGATCCCCTGGCTTGAAATGCACCGTGCCAGGTGAGTGTGCATGCCCAAAATCCCAAGAGAATGGAGAAGGGTTTGTGGCGTGGCCATAATACCCCCAGGGGGTGATTTCTCGCTTTTCCCCTCTCTGTCTCTCTCAGGTGAGTGCACACCCTATGGCAAAAACTCTTAAAAGAAAAGCTAGTGTAAGTTCCGGGCTTTCCCTACAGAAATACCAATTACAGACATACACTATCTTTTTAAGTATAATTTCAGGGGCTTCACAGATCTCCTAAAGGCATCAGTAGACTCCAAATTCAAGACCATTCTGATGGATAAATGCTAATAAAGGAGCCACAGTAGCACGAGACTTGTAGAAACAGGTGGTCGGTATGTGGTGGTGGGCGGGAGGGGCCCCCGTACAGTCCTTTCGGCTTTTCCCTGTGTTTAAAACGTTCCATGGGCCAGCCAGTGGCACAGAGGTTAAGACATTGTAGCCCATATGGCTGACCTCACGGTTAGAGTCCCAGACCCGGTGGCTTGAAAAACTCACCAGGAGCATGTACGTGTGTGCCCAAAATGCTAAGACGCAAAGGGATTGCAGCCTGGCCATCCCCACGCTGGGGGTGACTTCTCACTCTCCCTGTCACTGTCTCTCTCCTGTAAGCATACACGCCCTATAGCAAAACTGGGGTGCAGGGGAGGAGAGAAGATGGGAAAACAAAAGAAAAAAGAGCCTTTTCTAATATAATGTTGAGAAGGGGAAAAAGTATTTTAAAACCATGTTTTTAAAGAGAGTAAATGATGTCAATTGTTAAAAATAAAAATATAACTTGTGTTATGAGCACATTTTCTCGTTCATAATAAAACAAACTTCCTGCTCCGGGTGGTGGGAGGGCTTGGCTATTTATGGGACCATATCCCCGTCTCGTGCTGTTGGATTACCACTAAGGACCATTCCCATTACGCTAAACGTTTTATGGCTGTATGAGGATGACTACACTTACCGAAGTGGACTAATTCTCTGTTCCAGGCACGGGACACCTACAGCCAGCTGACCCAGGCCTTTACTTACTTGGGTCGCTTCATTTCACCCCACGGTACTTTGAGAGATCCACAATACAATCTCCACTATCGCTCTCATTCATGTTTATTTCCTGTGGCTTTTCCTGAGCCCATTTCAAATTGGCACTCGGATGACCCAGTGGCCAGACACCTCCTGGTGCCTCAGCTGTCTCACCTGCACCTGAGCCCGCCACGTGTCCCTTCCTAGAGTCACTTAGACACAGTGAGTGGCTGCATCGCACTGCGTGACAGTGGCTTGACCAGCTGGTGCTCGGGAATTACTTATTAAACAAATGAGTTCTCCATGATCAGAAGGGACCCTTGAACACAGATACACCCTACTAACGGCTGATCAACAGATTTTCAATCCACTTTTAATCCCAAATACTAATGTAAATTCTTATCTATGAAATGGAGAACTTTGCAGCCTTATTATTATTATTATTATTATTATTACTATTGAGGCCAATATCTTGAAACTAGGAAAGGCCTATTAAGAAATTATCATAGGGGGAACCAGCAGTTAGCGTAATGGCTAAGTTGCTGGACTCCCACGTAGTCGACCGCAGTTCGCGTCCTGGACCTGGTGGCTTAAAACTCACGCCGGGCGCGTGTGCGTGCGTGCCCGAGATCCCGAGAGGAGAATGGAGGAGAAGGGATTGCGGCGTGACCATCCCCTCTGGGGGGTGATTTCTCGCTTTCTGTCTCTATGTTTCTCTCTGTCTGTCTGGCGAGCGCACGCGCCCTATAGCGAAAAAACCTCTCCAAAAAAAAAAAAAGAAAGAAATTATCATAGGATCAGCAGTTGGCGTAATGGCTGTGTCGCTGGACTCCCACGTAGTTGACCATGGCTCGAGTCCTGGACCCGGTGGCTTAAACTCACGCCGGGCGCGTGTGCGTGCGTGCCCAAGATCCCAAGAGAAGAATGGAGGAGAAGGGATTGTGGTGTGGCCATTCCCCTGGGGGGTGATTTCTCCCTTTCTGTCTCTCTGTCTCTCTCTGTCTTTCTGGCGAGTGCACGCGTCCTACAGCAAAAACCTCTCTAAAAAAAAAAAAAAAAATTATCATAAAAGTAGAGAAATGAAAAATGACTACTAGAGACTGAAAAAAGATGGCAGGGGAGGGAGAAATATAAGGATAGTGATTAATAGAAACAAAATTACAGATGGGTCAGAGGAACGATTTCTACTGTTATAAAATACAGTAGGGAGAATATAGTTAATGGCAACCTCTTATATCTCACAGTAACTAAAAAAAGAGAATTTGTTCCCAACACAAGGCTATGACACACGCGTAAGATGAGGGGCATGCTAATTATTTGATTTAGTCATTATGCACAGCAACCCTTTACAGAACAACCACACCGAATCCCTACAAGTCTGTAAAATGATGTCAATTTTTTTAAAAAAAATTAGGTTCCTGAATAATCTTATGCTTAGGACTAACATAAAACCAAAAGAACCAAAGTATTTATGAGAAACAGCTTCCCAATCAAGGCTGCAAGCTACAAACCCTGCTAATTCCCAGCTGGCTCCGAGCCACTTCCCAGCAAACGAAAATGAAATCTCTTGGCTATGGGTCAGCAGGGCAGACACGACACTCTCTCCCGAGACCCATGGGGTTCAGGAGGTGCCGGCTCACCCTGAGATAACCTGGCTTGCTCTGGTCCAAAGTCACAGCTGACCAACGAGGCAGCGACTACCAGAGGTGAGCTCGAGACCAATGACCGAGCAGGGCGCTGCGTGTCCGTGTGCTCCATGAGCGTGTCTGTGAGCACGAGCTCAGGGTGTGAGGGCCACTTACGGTTCAACCCGGTGAAGCTGAACATGCCAATCTGATCGGTGATGTGAGTCCAGGTCCCGGGGGTCTTGAGGGCTTCTAATCGTGCCCTGAGTTCTGATCTCATGGTCAGAATCCGGTCAGCCATTGTCTTCACGTTGCCTGTCCTGAAGCAGGGACAGCGATGATAAATACCAACCCGGCCAGGACACAGGTACCCGAGAACACGCAGGTTTTACAGCTGAACATAGGACCATGACCTGCCTGTTACAGGACATGGACACCTGGCTGGGACAAAACGGGGCAGGCAGAAGGAAAGGCCTGGATGCAGTGTCTTCAAAAAGTTCATGGAAAATGCATATTATGAAAAAACAATGCACAGATTTCAAAATTTTTTTTGCACCAAAATAAACTTGTACTTTAATTCCACTTTCACAAAGTTTCTGAAGTCCCCTGGTATTTATTGGTGGAATCTAGTGTTGTGCTGGGCCCACTGGGTCTGATACCACTAACATTTCAATCCGGGCCTCATCGAGGCACTGATACAGACAGGACTGTGGTTTCTCAGGCCTGCCCTCAGGCTGCAGACTTCCATCACTCTGCTCTAAAACAAGGGGAGATGTGTGTAAGTTAGGGGTGAGAACGGAGAGCCCCCAGATGGACATGCTACCTTAAAGTTGGGTATTTGATTCCATCAGGAATTCCTTCCTGTGATTTCCAACTTTATGGGGAAGAAAAGCAAGGACCGGGGCCTGGGGGAACTGCCACCCACCGAGTGCTCCGTCTTCTGTTGGGTGCTGTGTTACGCACAGGTGAGGTCGGGGTCAGCCCTACCACAGAAAAATCTGAGGTCCAAAGAGGTTCAACTGATTCTGTCCCGCCTGTGCCAGAAGCAAGAGCCCTATTAAGTGTAACGGGATGATTACGTTCTGCGTTCCTACCCTTGCCCCCCAGGCTTTGGGCCTCTTACCATTCCTTAAAGAGCTCAGGATTCGAGAGGGTACAGGCCACGATCCGAGCTCCCTGGGCGGGCGGGTTGGACCAAGTAATGCGCACGATCTTCTCCATCTGGGAAAGGACCCGCAGGATGCTATCAGCTTCTTTTCCGACCACGGTCAGATTCCCCACTCGCTCATCTGAAGAGGGAGGACAATCAGCCTCGGCTGCTCACGGGGGGCGGAGGGGGAGTGGCAGGGCTGTCCCTCGGGGAGCACTCACTGTAGAGCCCGAAGTTCTTAGAGAAGGACTGAGCACAGAAGAGCTCGAAGCCTTCAGACACAAAATAGCGAATGGCCCAGGCGTCTTTCTCTAGGTCTCCAGATGCAAAGCCTTGATAAGCTGAGTCAAAGAAGGGGAACAGAAACCGGCGCTGGGGGGGAAGGAGAGTGAGTCAGGGCGGGAAATTCTTCTGGAACCAACCTCAGACACTGGAAGTTCTAACACCATCCATTTCTCCACTTCTATTTCTCAGCTCTATGCCCCCAACCACCACTTCACATCTGTTTCTCTGTTCAGCTAAATACCAACCAACAACCGCATTAATCTCAGTAGACCCTGCACGTTAAAGTGTATGGCCCTAGAGTGTCACGAAGCAGCGTGGCTGACGGGGCTTAGTTTTGAGGCATGAAGGGACCATCCCATGCTGGTGTGTTCCTCTGCATGGATTCCTGGTGTGACAAGTTAGTCCAGCGCAGGCTCGACGTGCCCAGGCCTCGGCACCACCTCAGGGCTGTTCTATGGGACACTCAAGACGAGGAAGCCAGAGTGGCCTCTGTCCCTATCACCCCAGTCCCTCCAAGGGGCTTCCACACTGAGCCCGCTCCTTCTGTTGAACGCTTCCTCTGAGTGGACGCCACTTCTCTCCCCGAACTGTCCAGGGCAGACACCGGGGTGTTCCTTGACTCCTACCTCTGCAGCTCATCCCCCTTATCCACATGCATCCCAAGTCCTACTAGTCACGCACGCACACGTGTGGACACACACACACGCACATGCTTGTGCATGCACAAAAAGTCTGACATTCTACCTACCAAAACATTAACAGTGTCTTTTTCCTTAGGTCGTAACATTTAGAGTTCTTATTTATTTTCTTCTCTGGACTTTCCTCCATTTTTCAAACTCCTCAGTAAACAGTAATGCTTTTGAACACACGAAAGGATAATGCGTACCAGTTTTCTAGAGACGCTCGGGAAGAGCACTTACCTTCATGACAGAAGCAATCTGCTTCCACTGCTCCGGGGTCGGGTCGGTTCCCGTTGGGTTGTGCGCGCAGGCATGGAGGACAAAGATGGAGAACTCGGGCGCACTCTGAGGACAAAGCAGCTCTGTCAGTCCTCAAGCTAGTAGTAATGGCAGAGGCAGAGCCAGGAGCATGGGGGCCGGCGATGAAGGGCAAAGGGCAGCCGTACGCTCATCACCCTGTCATCTTTCCTTTGTGTCTTCCTCTACGCACTATTCCAGAAACCACCACCTGGTTCGGGGAAGGCGTCTCAGACTCTCACTTAACTGACCCGAAGACTTTCCCCACCGGTCCCGACACCATAGCATCCTCTCGTTTTTCTTTCCAATCACTCACCTCCAGATCATTCAGGAAACCCTGGAGGTCGAGTCCCCTCTTCTCAGCATCCCAGTAGTGATAGGACCGAATGTCTTTAAAACCAGCCGCAGAAAATACGCCATTGTGATTCTCTGCAAGCAAAGAGATAAAACATTAAACTGCTCTTACAGAGGAGAGGAGGCATCACTGGAAGGGCCACATTGGCCGCCAGCTCCCCAGACTTGATGTCCACTGGGTGCCAAGGCAGGGCCGAGACACAGAAGGATGACTGCGACCAAAAACAGGTTCGACCCTCACGTTAATTAACACTAGACCAACAACCCACTCCAGAGGCTCCTCGCTACATTTTACACCTCCTCTGGGCAGCTGCTACACGACTACAAGACAAGTCTCCTAGGAGTCCCGGGAACGGTATTCCTAATTTGAAACTGAGCACCAGGCTGCCTGTGTACTTCCATACCCACTGTTCGAGCCATTCCCAAGGTTCGCTGTTCCGGGGCTGGAGTACACATCCTGTGTAACCAGTGAGAATCTTGAGGGTAAACCTCTCTGGCTTCGCTGTTTCTCCTCACTAGAGCTCAGACTCACCCCAGGTCGGTGAGGACACATAGACAGGCGTGTCCTTGTTGTTTGTTCCATTGTACCATCGCGCCAGGAACTCCGCTCCAATTCGAAGTGCGCCTGTTCCCCCCAAAGACTGCACACCTCCTACCTGCAAGAGAAGAAGCAGGGTCATAGAAAAATGGTGAGGCTGGGTACTATTAGCAAAAATAAGATAATGATGAGTGCTTACTCCATGCCCTCTTCATGCTAAGCCCCTCAATGCATCATCTCATGCATTGAAAACTTCGTGACTCCATGAAGAAGGTGCCATGTTTATAAATGAGGAAACTGAGGCTAAGGTGAAGCACCTTGCTTGAAGCTACCAGCTATTCAGCAGGTGGGTCAGGTCTCCTACCTAGGAGGTGTGACTCCAAGGGGAGCGTCCCTTCTGAACTAGAAGTGGAGAACATACCTAGCCCACAGTAGTGTGTGCTGTGGGAGGAAACCCGCCTCTTCAGCATCCATCCCAAGGTCAAAATTTCCCTCCGGCAGAAGCCTGTGAAACAGAGCTTCTAGCTGGCTGCTGACATCACTCTGTGGTACCCCTCATCTTTGAAACTCAGCCTTATTATTCCTCAGAAACAAGCCAAAAATAAAAAAATAAAAAATAATAAAAATAATTTAAAAAATAATAATAAAACAAAACCTTTAAAAACCTAATAAAGGGGCCAGCAGGCAGTATGGTGGTTGGGGCGCTGGACGACCACATGGCTGACTGTGGTTCAAGACCCGGACCTGGTGGCTTGCCTTCTCACTTTTTTTCTCTCTCTCTGACAAGTGTGTGTGCCCTGTAGCAAATTTAAAAAATAATAGTAATGATAACAAATAAAATTAAATAAATAATTATTAAAAAAAAAACTAATAAAGCACTGACACTGAGATGACAATGGAAAAGAAGTAGGAAAAAGAGAGACCTAGCTTCTGTATGTATCTTTGATACTAACTTCCCAAATAAACATTAATGAATAGTATGAATCCAACAATACATTTGAAAACAAACACTGTTGATCAAGTGAGTCATCTCACAAATGCACAACTATTGGCGTGGTGGTTAAAGGCACTGGGCTCCCATATGGCTGACCACAGTTCAAGTCCCAGACCTGGTGGCTTGCTTTCTCATTTTCTCTATGTCTCTGTTTCTCTCTTGTAAATTAAATAATAAATAAAATTTAAAAAATGCTTTAAAATATCTGTGTGTGTGTGTGTGTGTGTGTGTGTGTATTATGCTCTAGAGAAAACTCCAAAGATCATCATAACAGATAAGAAAAACTTAGCCATTTCTGATATAAATGCTCGGTAAAATAGGAAATGATGAATACTTCATGAAAGTAAGTGGAAAAAAAAAATGTGTTTGTTTGACCTGTAAGTCAGCTTCATGATGAACCACGAATCATTAGCAGAAATCTCATTTAAGCCAGGAACAAGGCAATGATACCAATTATCACCACTGTTACTCACCAGTGTGCTATCTGCACTCAGGTCTGAGCGTCTGTGAAAGAGCACTACCTAAACGTGCAACGTGTGCAAAGCTGACATTCGAGATGAAGAACCGAGCCCAGCCGCATGGCCTGGGGGAGCCGGGGCAGTGGCGGGGTGAGCACCGCCAGCGTACTGGGCGCACCAGCTCCTCTGTTCTCTGCCGCGGTCCCTGCAGAGCCATGCTGTTCCCGTAAGGGTTCTGCCCCACGCTGTGGTCTCCTGAGGCACAACCAAGGTAATACAGCCCAAACAACTATTTGCTTCTCAAGAATTTGTCATCCAACCACATTGAATATCAATTTCAAATCTTGTTTTACATTTCAGACACCTAAGCAATTCTGCAAAGCTAATACTGCTGCGCAAACGTGCAAGATTTCCCTGGACAGGATTTTACGTCACCATGGAAACATGGCAGATGTAGTGCAGATAGTGAAAACATTGCCAAGCATAATTTTTCATCTCCTGTTCTCAACTTTTTTTAAAAAAGTTGATTAATTTCTTCCGTGAGTGAGAGAAACAGCCTGAGAGAAGGCGAGAGTGAGAGAGCACAGCCGAAAGGCTCTTGACACTGGGCTCCACAGCCAGCCCCAGCCAGCCCTGGATCACGGGCGTGCACGTAACCTCAGGCAGGTCTCCGATCATGAACCCGGGACCTTCCTGGGTTGGTCAGCCTAGACATCACATTCAAAGGCTACTCCACCGTCTGGCACCCCCAGTGACGAACTTTTAACTGCCCTTTCTCTCCCACGCCACAAAGCAAATTCCTTTAAAAAGAAAAAAAAACAAGAAGAAAATAGATTCAATAGGTAGTCAACAAACTAGATTGAACATGTCTTTAAAGACATAAGTCAGGTGTTGTGGTGGTTAAGGTACTGGACACTCCCACATGGCTGACCACGGTTCGAGTCCCGGACCTGGTGGCTTGCTTTCTCACTTTCCCTCTTGTTCTCTCTGGTCAAACTAAAATGAATGAAACAATAAATAAAATTTTAAAAAATAATTCTTTAAAAAGACATAAACTCACTTTACTAATATTAATCTTTGAGACTCATGATATATATGACACGTAAAATAAATCATCAAGGAATTATCTTTCTTTAAGTATATACTGATGGCAGGTCAGCAGATGGTGTAATGGTTACATCTGTGGACTCCCACATGGCTGACCACGGTTCAACCCCCAGACCCAGTGACTTGAAAATGACCCCTGGTGTGTGTGCGTGCATGTCCAAGATCCCAGAAGGAGGATGGAGGACAAGGGGTAGCATGGCATGGCCATCCCCCCTGGGGGGTGACTTCTCACTTTCTGTCTCTGTCTCTGTCTGTCTTTCTAGCAAGCGTACATGCCCTACAGCACACAAGAAGATAAAATCTCTCTCTAAAAAAAAAAAAAAAAAAAAAAAAAAAATATATATATATATATATATATATATATATATATATATATATATTCTGATGGCTTCAGTGAAACACAAGTTGCTCTAAACACCAGCAATTAATAGAAACAAGTTTTCAGTGAATCAGTAATTCAACAATTTGTCCATTTTGTGAACTGATGTTTGACAAATTGATCTAGAGCCCAAGAAAAGTCTCCGAGTTGGCACAAATGGAAATAATAACATCAAAGGAAAGAAAGGGTAGACTGCTTGAGGAGTTGGGCAACTAGATCTCAGTGGGCCTTAGAGTGGCCTAGACCTTAGAATCAGAACTCTGTGATTCTAAGATTAGACTAGACTCTGCACCTGCCACACTAGTCCCCGTACCGGTGGGGATACATTACAAGACCCGATAAAGTTTATTTACAAATTAGGCACAGTAAGATATTACCAACAATAAAAATAAAATAAGCCAATTGTAACTATATACTATATTAAAAAGTTACGTGGCTCCGCCCCATCCCTGCCCCAGGCAGCCTGGAGCAGCACTGTGACCCTCAGCACCCCTGCACTGCAAGCCGCGTGGAGAGCGGGCCGTGGCCATGTCCCGTAGCCTGCAGCCTGAGCACCATCTCGGTGCCCACGGGGCCCTGCTGGCCGTGGCCCTGGCAGCTGAGGCTGGGTGCAGTCTGGACCCTGAGCACAGACTGGCTCTGCTGTCCGTGCGTAAATTCACGGAGAAACATGAATGGATAGCAACAGAAAATGGTACTGGCAAGGTGGGAACCATCCATTTTGCACAGGAACCTGTGGGAGATATGGTTTACTGTGATCTGCCTGAAGCTGAGACAAAACTGCACACACACGATGATTTGGTGCTTTGGGAAGTGTGAGAGCTGCTGGTGAACTCTCTTCTCCTGTCAGAAGTCACTGATGTTAATGAAGCTCTTGCAGAAAATCCAGGACTTGCCAACAAATCTTGTCGCAAAGACGATTGGCCACAACACCGAGTCACCCTTAGAACTAGACGGACTAAGGAGTGAAGAAGCCTATAGAATCTACTGAAGAGTGGAAGCAGAACCCTTTAACAAAGTAACATAAAACAACTTAATCCAGGCATGGTTGTCTTAAATTAGTGGTTGATAAAAAAACGTAAAATAGCAACTTTTAGCAATATCAGCAGAAAAAGAAACTACTCTGAATACCACTACTAGAAATACCCCTTAACTTTCTAATGATCATATTTTTAATAAACATAAAATGCATCTTTTCACAGTACTCTATGGTTCTTAGGCTAGGTACAAGTATTCAGAATTCATGTAATTATCTGTGATTAAAAACTAGTTATAAAAATTACACAATTAGTGATAACACTGCTATCCTAAGTATTATAGAACACTGTATCGTACTTATAACAATCCCTGGATTTGGGTCAGAATATTGCATTTTCTCTCCATTGGAAATAACTGGGAACAGAGAAAAGTTTTTGTTAACTGTATACTGTTGAAGAACAGTTCTACTTTACTTATGCAATATACTACATTTGCTAGTGCTATTTTATACACTTGAAGCAATAACTTTACAGCAAAATAAGAAATAATAAAATATTCAATTTCTTATTAAAAAAAGGTTATAGAAATGGAGTCTCGTAAAATATCTTATAGTACCACACCAAGGGTAACAAACTGCAGAGTGTAGACACAGATAAAAGGGCCTGCTGTGCATAGGGTGTCACACGGTGGTCTGCGACCACAATTTGCTGAGGCTGTGACTTCGCTGTGAGGAGGAGGAGAGCTGATGGGGGTTGCTCATGGCCAGGGCCATGCCACATCCATCCGGGTGCCCCCAGCCGCTCTCCCAGAACTGGCACCGGCTTCAACATCAGCAGGTGCTGAGCTCCATGACTAAAGAAGATAGCGCTAAAAGGATCCGAACCACAGCAAAAGCCCCGTCTCCTAGAGGCAGCGATCCGAGTGAGGCTGGGGTGCCATACCAGCAGGGCGTTCCGGCCCATGGGCTTTCCCACCTACTCAGTACTGCAGCCATTTCAGAGGCAGAAACACGACTGTGCAGGAGACGAAAGTCAGACGTGTGGTCTGGCGCCTAAGATTTAAACAGCGACAAGTAGGAGGGAGTAAGGGGGTAAGTACTGAAGGGTTAAACAAATGAGTCTCCTCAAAATGAGCAAAGGGGAACCAGCAGTTAGCGTAATGGCTATGTCGCTGGACTCCCACGTAGTCGACTGCGGTTCGCGTCTCGGACCCGGTGGCTTACAACTCACGCCGGGCGCGTGTGCATGCGGCCCAAGATCCCGAGAGGAGAATGGAGGAGAAGGGATTGCGGCGTGACCATCCCCCCTGGGGGGTGATTTCTCGCTTTCTGTCTCTATGTCTCTCTCTGTCTGGCGAGCGCACGCGCCCTATAGCAAAAAACCTCTCCAAAAAAAAAAAAAAGAGCAAAGGACCTGCTAGTGTTAAATCTTGAGAAGAAAAAAAGTAATGTCCAAATGAGATGATGGAGGGCTGAGCTAAGAAGCAACCTGGGGGTGTGAGGACTTCCAAGGAAAGCAGATGAAAGACACGGATCAGAACCGAGAAGCAGCTGGTGCCCGGGGTGACGCAGATTCTGCGAGAGCACCCTCAACCAGTCTGAAAGCGGGCAGAGATTAGGGGCACGTTGGGAAACTGCTCTGAAGAGCCAGTGTTCCCCCCGGATATTTGCTGCCATGACTATCATTTAAAATTATTCTCTGATCAGACCAGCTGATGGTGTGGTAGTTAAGCCTGCTGGATTCCACATGGTGAAGAGCATGGTTCAAGTCCCAGACCAGGCAGCTTGAAACACACGCAAGATACATGTGGGTATGTGCACAAAATCCCAACAGCAGGGACAGATGGAGAAAGGATTCAGTGTGGCCATGCCCATTCACGGCGGGGGAATGCTTTTTCACTTTCCCTCTCCCTATCTCTCTTGCCAGCAAGCACGCAGGCTCCCTAGCAAAATTAATGAAAAAAAAAAATTGTCACATGATCACATGGCCAACTTGGGATGAACCAGATTAAGAGAAAAGGCTGTTCCCAGGTCAGGGCTACAAGCAATGGCTCCAAACCTTACGGTGCTACGTGATCAGAACAGGGATCAACAAGCATCTGCCCATCATTAGTAACTGTACACAGGGCCAGCATGTGGTGTAGAGGCTAAAGTGGCTGGATCCACATGGCATACTGTGTGGTACGTGTCCTGGGCCTGGCATCTTGAAAATCACAGTGTGTGTGTGTGTGTGTGTGCATGCCTAAAATCCCAAACGGAGAGGGAACTGTGGCATGGCTACCCCCCTGGGGGTGATTTCCTATTTTCTCTCTCTCCCTCTGCCTCTCTCTAGCAAGTAGACACACCCTATAGCCAAAAAAAAAAAAAAAAAAAAAAAAAAAAAAGGCTATTTAAAAATAAAAATTGGGGTCAGGAGGTGGCATGGTGGTTAAGGCGCTGGACTTCCCCATGGCTGACCACGGTTCGAGTTCCAGACCTGGAGGCTCTCTGTCTCTCTGGTGGGTGCACATGCCCTATAGCAAAAGTTAAACAAACAAATAAATAAATAAAATTGAATAATTCTTTTTTAAAAATAAACAAATAACAGTACATGAAATACAATGTTACAGGAAGTCATTCCCCAACATGAAATCTTAGTTTTCATTTGTCAACAACAGAATTCTAATTTATACAGCATCTCCAAAGATAGGCCCCCAGCTGCCAAAGCTCCCCATTTTCAAACTTCGTCTCCTTCTGTGGAAATACTGGCCTTTCAGAGCAACTTCCCAATGTGACCCCTAACCGCTACCCTCTCAACATTTCCACCAGATGCCTTCAGATCCTTGAGGTCAGTCACTTTTTCCTATCAATAAAGAAGCCCTAATTAAACTAACCACTTACCTAACCATTGACCTGCGTACCCAGACCTTCACCCAGAGCCTCCTGCTTCCTGATCTAACAATGTACATGCGTGCAGCCTTCTCCGCCCTGCCGTTCTGCTGATCGGGCAGCTTGCTAACGTGACATGTGAAGGGGAAAGCTGCTGCAAACACGTGGGGGAAGCAATCAGATGACTTCAAGATGCAGTTCCATCCAAGCGTGAGCCAAGGGCTGCACTACCACACCGGCCGGCGGAGCCAGAAGGGCGACTGGTGTGCGCTGCACAGGAACTGGACTACTGCGGGAACCTGAGCTCTTCCCTTCCCACACTCTGGCCAGGTTTATCTTCAAACGACATTTTTATTGGGTCATTCCTCTATCAGACCTTCCGTTGGCTTCCTCTGCCCTGGCTGCCAAAATCAGCCTGCCTGATCCACTGTGTTCCCAGCTCTAATCAGGTAGGTCTTACCCAACCACGACCTGCTTACCTCCTGCCTGTCCCTGGACTCCTAGCACTCAAGATGAAATGACCTCTCCTTTCCTTCCTCCCCTCTTCTGTACTTCGCTAAACTTTTTCTTTTTTCTTCTTCTTTTTTTTTTTTTTTTTTTTTGTCTGTACTTTAGAATCACCTAGGGAGCTTTTAAAAAATACACCTGTGGGGGAGAAAAACGGAGCCAAGGTGTAAAAAGGAGGAGGAAAGGCAGTACCCTCTTATATTCTGATTTAACTGGTCAGACATGGGGTCCACAGGGTCCAGCATTGGTATGTTGTTTTTTTTTTTTTTTTTGGTATAGAGATTTTTGGTATAGGGAACATGGAGTTGCCAGAGAGAGAGAGAGACAGAAAGTGAGAAATCACCTTCAGAGGGGATGGCCATGCCGCAATGCCTTCTCCTCCATTCTCTTCTCGGGATATTTTCGGGCTTGCACACAACATACGGTTGTGGTATGAGTTTCAAATCTTCGGATCTGGGACATGAACCATGGTTGGCCACATGGGAGCCCAATGCCTTAACCACTATGCCACCTACTGACCCAGTATGGTTTTAAAACTTCCCAGCCGATACCACCGTATGGCTCGAGCTGAGAACCAGTGTCCTGGCCTCATTCACACATTTTCCAAGGTTTAGCTCAAGTCCCATCTCCAGCTCTCACGGGTTTCCCTACCCTCTGAACTACAATCCTGAGACTCTGCCTGTATCACATAAGGTCTGTCTGGCTATGTCTGCTTCCAAGTGTGTCGTTCTTCTAAATTTATCTCTAGAGAATACATAGCAGGAAGCACTTAAATAAGAGAGGCTCGAGATGGAGGCTGGAATACTAAGGAATATTTGAACTGGTAGGAACTTCAGAGAACATCTGGACTTGTGGCTCGTAAACTCTTGGGAGCCACAGACATCTTCTGAAAATCTGATAGAAGGTATGAGCCTTCTTGCCAAAAATAAGTACACACAAAATTCTGCATACAATTTCAAGGAGTTCAGAAGTCCCTTAAGTGATCTCCTATGCAAGTGATTCTTCGGGACCACAAGCCACAAACAGGTCTTTTTCTGACACGTAGATGTAGGAGCCAGGTGGGAAAATGACTTGCCTATGGTCAAAAGTAGCGGCAGAGTGGGGTCTAGAACCTCTGTTTCTTATGATTCTGTTAAATCTCCTTTCCTTGGCTTCTCCACTGACTGCTTCAAACCCAGCAGCTGAAACCCGATCATCTGCTGGGCAAAACTGAACAAAAACACCATGCCACATTGCTTGTGCTAGCAGGTTCCTGAATTCGCACTACTTCCACTCTTATTTAATGACTATTCAATAGACTCAACATCTAATGCTTTAGAACAGACTGAAGTTTCAACATCTTTTTGCTTTTACAGTTTCTAAAGAGAAGATGCATCCTCATCCCGAACTTACCCGCTTCTCCTTGAGCGCTGGGCTGTCATCCCCCAGGGCAAGGCGAGAAGCACAGGACCGGAACTCCGCCAGGCCCAGGATGGGCAGATACTCGTGGTTCAGGCTGCTGTCATTAGCGAGCTTCTGCTCCACCTTCCTCACTACTGGCAAGACCCAGGGCTGGCTGTCATCTGTGCGATACGCTGGAGGGAGCACGGAAAAGAGTGAGACACAGACTCAGGCTTTGTCCACGCCAGGGTTTGTAACTCAACAGGTAAACAGCTGAAACAGAACAGTGGAGGAATCGAAGGCAAGTTCATTCAGTTACTAAATACCTGTCTGGACCAGGCACTTGGCCAAGCGCTGGGCAAACAGAAGGAAAGACACGCTTCCCACCTGTGTGGCATTTATGGCTCCCAAAAGGTAGAATGCTGAAATAGCAGTAGCTGACCGAGGGAGAGGGAGTGGCTCCGGGACCCACAGTGGGTGCGGCAATAAAATAAAGCACAACGCTCTGCAGGACTGACCCACATGGCAGGGTTCCAGGTTCGTGTCTGGAGACTTCCCTGAGTACTTTATTTACCCATACGACTGTGATGAAGTGCTGGCTGAGGGTGGGCTGCAGCATTAAGACCCTGATGGTGGTGGTGGTGGAGGGGTGTGTGTGTGTGTGTGTGTGTGTGTGTGCGCCTATCTCCCCTGATCATGGAAAAACTTTATTACTTAAAAAAAAAAAAAAAAAGTGAGAGTACATGGGAAAACACTCTGAAAACCAAAAATATCTAACAAACGTTATATCAACATTGCTACTACACTGAGGTCTCTACAGCCATTTTTCCTTCTGCATCTCCCCAAGAGATCTCCAGGAAAAGTCTAGTGCTACTTCACACGAACGCTGCTCCTTCAAACACAAGCACAAAGAAGAGAAGGGTGAAGGAAGGCCTACCTCCTTCTCTTGTCCTAGAAAAGCAGAAATAGGACCAATAATAATCAAACACCCTGTGACTGGATTCCAACCACTGGTTACACAATCACCCAAGGACCCACATAACACATCTTAGTCCTGTCTGTATCTGGACATCAGGCAGTGTTTACCATTTTGATGGTCCATCCCACTTCATCACCTCACCCTTTCACTGATGTAAATTCATCTATTCTACAATATTTAACCTTGTTTTGTAGTAAATTTCTAAGCATTTCTTCCAGCTTGGAAGTATTTGTAGGCCACTCTCAGTTATACTATTACTGATTTTTTTTTCTGTATGTCTCTATAATTTTGCTAGAATTACAGCTTTAGAGGGGCAGGTGCTTTGGCATGGGACCCAAGCCAATAATCTCCCAGAGCAGGATTCCTGCTTGGGCTCATCTACCTCTCTGCTCAAATATTTAGGTCTCCAACAATCCTACACTTGTGCAAGCAATTTGGAAACGGGAACAAAATTTTACAGTAATTCTTATTAAGTTTTATCTTGTTGATCTCTGTCTAACATCAGTCTCTGACTTAAAAAAGAAAAGAAAACTTTTTTAGGGTCATTATTATTGTTTACTGAATAAGACATGTTGCTTATAGGACATTTAGAAAAGTCCACAAAGAAAATAGTAAACATAATTAACTTGCAATCCCAGGACTCGAAGGCAAGGAACATTAAAACTCGTTAGTGTACAAGTTTCCAAGCTTTATTTCCTATAGGTAGTTTTCTAAAACATGAATCATACTTTATATAAAATTGTCAACACAGCTTTTCCCACCTTAATATTATTATAAGTATCTTTCTTTGGCAACCATTCTTCTAATAGATGACATGTTCACATGTCCCTATCTCACCTTTATTCTTCATCAACCTAGTTCCCAAATCCCTCTCCTTAAATAATAACTATAGTTAGTTTCTTAGGTATTCTTCCACAATTTCCCTATAAAATACAAGCAAATAGTTTTTTCACATCTGTTCTTTTTACACAAAAGGTTACATATAACATACCATACACTGCTTTGTTCCTTGCTTTTCTCAGTTGAAGATATTTTTAGATTGTGCTTGGAGCGTCCTTGTTCTCTTCTACAGCTGTTTAACTGATGAATGTACCATATTTTATTTTGCCAGTGTCTTGTTGATGGGCATTTGAGTTGTTTAAAATCTTTGGCTATTGGTACCAGCAGTTAGCGTAATGGCTATGTCGCTAGACTCCCATGTGGTCGACCGCGGTTCGCGTCCTGGACCCGGTAGCTTAAAACTCACACCGGGCGCGTGTGTGTGCGTGCCCAAGATCCCGAGAGGAGAACAGAGGAGAAGGGATTGCAGCGTAGCCCTCCCCCCTGGGGGGTGATTTCTCGCTTTCTGTCTCTCTGTCTGTGTCTGTCTGGCGAGTGCACGTGCCCTATAGCAAGGACCTCTCCAAAGAAAATTAAAAACAAAACCAAAATCTTTGGTATTACAATAATACTACAGTGAACAACCTTGTACGTCATCTCTCATTGCATGTAAATATCTGTAAGATGCAGGGTTGAAAATGGAAGGGTGTGCTAAGAAGTATATGTATTTGTGGGGTTTTTTTATTTTGTTTAAGAGATTTTTTACTACAGGGCACATGTGCTCACCAAAGAGACAGACAGAAAGTGAGAAATCACCTCTCAGGGGGATGGCCATGCCACAGTCCCTTCTCCTCCATTCTCCTCTTGAGATCTTGGACACGCATGCACACACACCTGGCATGACTTTTAAGCCACCAGGTCTGAGACTCAAACCACAGCTGACTACATGGGAGTCCAGTGACTTAACCATTATGCCATCTGCAGGTCCCTGTGTATTTATAGTTTGATAGGTATTTCCAAATTACCCGTCCCAAGATTCTATCAATTTACATCTTCTCCAGTACTGCATGAGAGTAGCCACCTCCCCACGACCTCACCCAAAGAGTGAATTTTTGCTATGATGAGAGTGCAAATGGTTTCTCAGGTTAGTATTAATTTATATTTCTCTTATTATGAACACACCTGAGTATTTTTCATATATACGACATTTTAGAGGTGAACTAATATTCCTTTGTAGGAATAATTTATTAACTACATTGCTTTCAATTTCTTACTATTATGAACATTGTGATGAATGCTCTTATTTCTTTACACATATCCATGAGTGTTTTCTTAGAAGAAATGTCTAAATGTGAAATTACTAGGTCAACAAATAAAAGGTTTTATATACATACGTTTTGAATTTTATGTCCATCTTCTATTCTATCTACTAACTCTACCCTCCAGGGCTATGTCATCTGCAAATCTGAGAAACCTACTAAACTGGTAATAAAGACATGAGTGGAGCTCCAGGCTGACACAGCCATTAACCAACAGTCTGGTGAGTCGAACTCACAGCGCTGTCCTACGGTTCATATTATACCACCAGCCGCCCAAACGAATTCCGTCTCAGCAAGTTCCAAAGGCTTACCAAAATATTTACTTCCAAGTAAGAGCTGTTCTTGAAGCTAATCGCACTATCTGTGATCACAATGCTACCACTGTTCACAATGTTCTGGGAACTCCTTTTGGAATTGAAATTGTTTCTCAAGACAACATCTCATTATTCGGAATATCATCAATGGTGCCAAATCTTTGTCCTTTAAAAGTTCATTTAATTGTTGGAGATGGACCTTGCCTCATTTCCAGAGAAGGGGGCAGGTGAACTGGGTAATATTCATAGAGAACAGAAATAAGAGATGTTGTGTGGGTCCTGCCTGCTTTTAAGGCCATTCCAAAAGAGGACTGGCTTCTAGACATCTTAGAGCAACAGCAGCATGTCTGAGCCACGCAGAAAGGATATACCGAAGCTTGGATGTAGACCCAGCAGGTGGCATGGTGGTTAGGGCACTGCACTCCCACATGGATGACTATGGTTTGAATCCTGGACCTGACAGCTTGTTTTCTCGCCTTCCCTCTCACTTTATCTCTCTCCGTCTCTATCTGGTAAGTGCATGTGTCCTACAGCAAATTAAAAAATAATAACAATTGGGACCAGCAGTTGGCATAATGGCTATGTCACTGAACTCCCATGTAGTCGACCGTGGTTAGAGTCCCAGACCTGGGGGCTTAAACTCATGGTGGGCTCGTGTACATGCGTGCGTGCCCAAGATCCTGAGAGGAGAAGGGATTGCAGTGTGGCCATCCCCCCAGGAAGTGATTTCTCGCTTTCTGTCTCTCTGTCTCTCTAGAAAGCGCATGTGCCCTATAGCAAAAACCTCTCCAAAATAATAATAACAATAATAAAATTAAATAAATCATTCTTTTTTAAAAAAGCTTTATTAAAAAAAAGTTTGGACATTTATAGAAAACCCAATCCCACTATGCTTCAGTTCTGTGTTTGGGTGTTACATATATAATTACGCTATATTGATGTCATTTGTAAGTAATCATAAATAAATAAATAAGAAAGAGGGCCAGTTGGTGGTGTGGTAGGTCGGGGCAGCTGGAACCCACATGGCAGACTGTGTGTCTTGAGTCCTGGACCCCATGACTTGAGAAACATAGGCCGTGTGTGAGAACAGAGGAGAAAGGACTGCAGTGTGGCCGTCCCCCTGGTGGGTGCTTTCTCACTTATTCTCTCTCTTTCTGGGGAGCACAGGCAATTTATGGCAAATTAGAAACTATTTTCTAAATTATTTTATTTAACTTTATTTATTATTATTATTATCATTTTCCAGTTTGATCAGAGAGAGAGAGAGAAAGGAAGTTGAGAAAGCAAGCCACCAGGTCCGAGACTTGAACCGTGGTCGGCTATGTGGGAGTCCAGCGCCTTTAACCACCATGCCACTTGCTGGCCCAGAAACTATTTTTTTTAATAAATATGAAAAAGAAAGAAAACACTGTAGTTCTACTGGTCTTATCACTCCTAAATACTCTGTGAACCTCTAAAAAATACTGTATTGCTGCTTCCGGGTGGAGATGGAAGGAGAGGTGCTGTGTCTGTAGTGTGACAAAAGAGAAACTGACCAATTTACAACTGCCCTTCCTTCTTCGTGGCCCGGATCCTTCCAGGTTCAGTTCTAGATTCCTTCCTAATGCCTCGTCCAACCGCTGGAATGAGGCAGACCTGCCGATTGCTCTTCGGTGGAGAGTGGAGCAGTGAGGCCAACTATCATCAACAACCACTGTCCCTGCTCACCCAAGGACAGTTATTTTACTCCAGTTTATTGGACCTAGGAGCTTCCTACTTTCATTCGCTCATTCATTTAAGAGAATTTACTACAACTTCTGTGAGGCAGGCACTAGCTAGAAAAAGCTACAGAGATGGATAAGATGCTGTCTGCTCTCTGGAAAAGCAGAGCACAGAGCCTGTTCTTGTCTTTTTGAGGGCCAGAGATTTTACAGAGAATCAAGCATGAACGCCGTGTAAGAGTTTAAAAGGTAGACAAGGGAAGGCCATTCCAGACAGAGGGAACACCTGGGCAAGGTCCCAGAGGCATGGAGAGTATGAGGTTGTTTAAGGATCCACATTTTCAGTCACATGTGGAATCCATGGAGGAGGAATAGCAGGGAGTGGCTTATAAAGAATCTTAGAATCTCTTCTCAGAACTTCCAGTTCAATGGGGAAACACTGAAAGCATTTAAGTGACAGACTGACGTGGACAGCTGGACATTTTAACAGGATCATTCAAGTGACATCATGAAAAATAAACTAGAAAGGAGAACAGATGCACAGTTAAGTCAGAATGCAACTGCAATAATCCAGAAGGGAAATAATGAGGTCTTGAATTAAGGCAGTGCCAATCGGTATAAAGAAAGGAGAGATATGGGACCAGCAGTTGGAGTAATGGCTAAGTCACTGGACTCCCATGTAGTTGACTGCGGTTTGAGTCCCGGACCCGGTGACCCGGTGGCTTAAACTCACGCAGGGCGCGTGTGCATGCGTGCCCAAGATCCCGAGAGGAGAATGGAGAAGGGACTGTGGCACGGCCATCTCCCCTGGGGGGTGATTTCTCACTTTCTGTCTCTCTGGTGAACACACACACGCCCTATAGCAAAACCTCTCCCCCCCAAAAAAAAAAGAGAGATAATAAAAATAGATTAATGAGATAGAAAAGATTGAACCTATGAACAAATAGCCGTAGGGTCACAGAAAGGGTTGGTGATGATTCTGCGATCTCCCTGCAGTAAATGGAGATGCTGGGGTCAAATAAGATATAGAACACGGTGGGGGGCGGGGGGGGAGGAGGAGAAAAGACCAAGGGGAAAGGTGGAAATGATGAATCGAATTTTAAGCATGCTGAATTTGGGGTGGTTGTAGAATTTGACCAGTCTGGGCCTCGCACTCAAAGAAGAGGTCTAGGAAAGAGAGAAAAATTTTATAATAGTTATCAACACTGATGGTAGCTGAAGCGACTGTAATAAGGATTTATTAAATACTTTGAACAGAAAGTGTGCTAAAGACTAGAATTCTTTAGTCTTAGATAATTATTCTAACAACCCACAAAATAGATATTGTGAGGTCTGTTCTGAGGATCTAGACACTGAGACCAAAAAAAAGTTAAATAATTTGCTCAAGATCATAAGTTCAATAAGAGCTATGGTAGGGGCCAACAGCTGGCATGGCGGTCAAGGTGTTGGATCCCATATGGCCAACTGTGCCAGCAGCTTAAACACACCAGGCAGGGGCCAGCAGGTGGCATGGCAGTTAAGGGTGCTGGACTCCCACATGGCCGACTGTGGTTCAAGTCCTGGACCTGGCAGCTTGCTTTCTCACTTTCCCTTTGTCTGTCTCTCTCTGGTCAAATTAAAAAATAATAACAAATATAATATATATATATATATATATATATATATATATATATATATATTGCTATAGGGCGCGTGCACTTGCCAAGAAGACAGAGAGAGACATAAAGACAGAAAGTGAGAAATCACCCCCCAGGGGGGATGGTCACGCTGCAATCCCTTCTCCTCCATTCTCCTCTCGGGATCTTGGGCACGCACGCACACATGCCTGGCGTGAGTTTAAGCCACCGGGTCCGGGACTTGAACCGTGGTTGAATACGTGGGAGTCCAGTGACATAGCCATTACACTAACTGCTGGTCCCTGGCCTGTGCTTTCTTTTAACTATAAGGAAATGATTAAAACAGAGCAAGAAGATCTCTGGGGAAACTACCTGCAAGTAGGAAGTGGCTAATGAGATTACAGCTACACATATATTGGAAACATGTCCAGCATCTCTAGAACATGAGCTGGATAATCTCCATTAGGTTTTTATCTTAGCTGGGGGTGGGGGGGAAAGTCAGAGATTAATTCCATTTCCTTCACAAAGAGTCTCCTTTGGGATGTGTGTCTATAAAGCCAGTGTATACAAAAGCTGGAAGGAGACCTTTTATTCTAATCAGACCCTATACCTGCCATCGACAACTATGATCCAAACTAGCATTTATGTATAACACTTTTCCTTTACATAACAAATTTCACACAGAATTATCTATTCATTCCCCAGTCCACTGATGAGGCTAGTAAAATTATCCTACATTATAGTCACGGTGTGCTCGTAAATTTTGAAGTAGACTTTTAGTAAAGTACAGTCTTATAGAGTAGAATTTTAGAGAGGTCGTTCAGTCCTGACTGCTCATGTAACAGACAGACGCAGTCTCCGGGGTGTTAAATAACCCTCCCAAGGTCATACTGCTGGACCGCGATGCTGACCCTATACCCTGGCTCTTCCCACGACAGGGCACTGGTTGCCCCAGACCACCTAACAGCACCAGGAATAAAGCAGTGTAGAGAACCTGGGGCCTGGGAGACCTGGCTTGGAATCCAGTTCTACCACCGAGTGGTGACATACCATTACAATAAAGCAAATTGCTTCATCCCGCTAGGCTTCAGCTTCCTTAGCTCTACCCGGTAATAGCTGCAAATAGCCCTTCTGAGCATTAAATGATATCACACGTATAACTCATTTGCTCATAGTCAGGAGCTGGAGTTCCCGGGTTCCTGGAACACATGACAAAGGACCCCACATAAGGTGGCCCTCTAGGCTAAAGACTATGATTCCAAGTTCATCATTTCTGGCCTGGGCAGGCAGGGTGATTTTTCTCTGCATGAACAGCTTCTTTCCGAGCCAATGGCAGAAATGATTTTATTTTGCAAATCTCGAGCTGAAAATTTTAATTCAATATTTTCTATGAAACCAACCTAGAGAAATGCCCTAACAATAGTCACATCTAACACTTACATAACTCTATTGTGTGTCAGATGTGGTTCTAAGCACTTTAAATGCTTTTAATCCTCACAAAACCCTGTAAGATTGTTCAAAGGTAACTGAGCCAATAAAATCTGAGGTTTAAAAAAAGATACAATTAGATTGACATTAATATTAGTTCTTCAGTATAGATTTAGCCCTAAAGAAACACTTAAAGAGATTTTGGGTTATATGTAAATTAAGACCTTGACTGATATCCACTCCAATTCAATTTCAGGCAATCTTTCAATATTTCTCCCACTCTGTTGCCTGCTAAAAACATCATTTTCCCTTTTTTAAATGCTTTATTATGAAAATTTTCTAACATACACAATATTTGAGAGAATGACATAATGTATGCCCACATACCCATCACCCAATTTCAACAAATTACCAGCTTCAATACAACATCACTTTTCAATGTCTTTATTCCCTCACTCCCGCCCCCCCCAACCCCATACTGCTTGGTAAAGATTTTTTCAAACAGTGGACAGTCATTCTGAATCTCCTTCAAATCATAATTCCATTTTCTCTTTACCATGTCTAATCCTTGTAAGTTTGTTCCCTAGCTTAGGATGTCTACTCATTTTCCTCTCTCTGCCTGGTCTCTGTAATACAACCCTGATCCGGAAGCTGCCTGTGGGACTTCAAACATTCAAATGATGGTGACAGAAATAACAAATTCACCAGGGAAGGCTGGAGTTCAAAGGAATTTCAGAGGCACGCTAGCACCAATCTTTTTCTTGGCAGATAAGGAATCTGAGGGCCATGCCCTGAGCTGTCAAAGGCCAGAGAAATACAATCAGGAAATGAAGACAAGTATGTGTGGAAGGTTCTTCTGTCCATACTTCTTGACACTTGTTCCCACTATCTCTACCCCTTCCTATTACATCTGTGAGGGCTAGAACCATCTTCCCTTAAGTTCCTTGAGGGCAAAAACCAAACCTTAGTCTTTCCCCAGAAGGCTTAATAAGCTACCTGATTAAAACCTGGTAGCCACTCAACTATCTACCGACCCAGGCCAGGGCTCCCTAGGGCTAACAGTTCTCCTCCTTTATCCGTTTCCCAGCAACAAAGACCCCCCGAGCCTACAGGATGCCTATTTCCCTCCCTCCGTTTATTATATAATCCCTGGCTGCCTCATTTCTGAGAAAAACACAGGTTGGGGAATCCTCAGGGCTGAGTTTTGTCCTGCCCAGTGTGACCTTGGACACATCTCCCCTTTCCAGGGATCCCCTATTCCCATGTGAGATATGGACAGACTGAAAGAAGTCTGCGTGGATCCTGCCGGCTCCCCGGGTCCCCCTCTCCAGGCTCCGCCAAGCTGAGCCTTGGCGGCCCCAGTCCCCTCCGCTCCCCGCCCCACGCGGCTCCCGCCTCACGCGGCTCACGCTCCAGGGCGTTGCATCCTTACCTCCGACTCCCAGGTTGACCTTGCGGGGGTCCGGGTCCTCCCGGAAGTCGGCAGTGAGCTTAAAGACAAGGACCGGCTGGGCCTGCGGAACTTCAGCAAAGACAGACGGAGGCGCCATGGCGAGAGAGCGGAAACCTGCCGAGACCCCTCCGCGCGCCTGGAGCTGCTCCGGCAGGTCTAGCCGCAGTGACTGGAGGAGACTCTCACCTTCACCTAGCCGGCGGGGGCGGGCCCGCGGCCTCCAATGGTCGAGCCGCGTCCGGAGCTTGGCAACGCGCTTAACCAATTGCCGGATTCTGACGAAGAAGAGACAGGAGGGCGGGGATGCTATTAGCCAATCTAAGAGGAGAATCTTATCGGAGGCCGGTAATAATGCAACCAATGCAATTTACGCGGCTGAGGTGTGGGCGGAGGCTAGGGTTGATTGGCAGTGCGTGCTCCTATCGCTGAGGCTGTTATTCTTTGGGTCTCCGGGACTGAGGGGTGGAGTCGCGCGGTGCGAGTCCCGGGAGGCCGCGTACTCGACCTTTGAAAGCTGGAGACTGGCGGGAGGGGGCGGGCGGGTCGGGGAGAAGGTCTTCTTGTACCCGCTGAGCAGGTGTCTCGGCGTCAGACCCGGCCGTGCGCGCGTTCCTGACCCGGTGGCCGACCCGGGCAGGCAGCCAAATCGCTGGGTCCGTGCTCCAGACGTGAGTTCTTGGCCAGGACGTGCAGCTCCAAAGCCGATGCAGTGACCTTGATCCTTCCCCTTCTCCGCTGGGTGCCTGCGTGAAGAGCGAGTGCGTTGCGTGCGTGGGTCTCCAGGAGGGATTAATCTTCCTAAAACTATCGCACCTCTAATTTGAGATTTTTTCCCCTCCCATTCTTTGTAAAGAGGGCCTGGTCCCCAAGGACCTTCAGGATCTGGGCGCGGCCACCCTTCCCAGCTCTCCTCCTATGCTCGCGCTTGGCCAGATCTTGCTGTCCTCAGCTGGCAGGTCCCCAAACTGCCTCTTCTTTTAGTCAGGCTGTTCCCACCACTGATATTCCTTCCTCCTCCGACCTCCTCTCCACTTGTTGACCTTAAGGACCCAGAGCAAATGCCAACTCCTCCATAAAGCCTTCCCTTAACCCTCAGTGGGGTCAAACTCTGCCCGTCTTTCCTGAGCTGTACCTTGTTGGCAAGAGTATCCCATTTTAGCAAATGCCCTTGTGGTTGAAAACCTAGCTCTGGGGTCAGGCTTCTAGATTTGGTTGTGGCTGCCATGTACTAACTCAAGCCGGTTTAGCCATGTTGTGTAACCTCTCTGCTCCTGTCCGTAAAGTGGAGATAACAGTACTTTCCTCAGGGTTGTTGCAGGGATTATGTGAGTTGACACATGTAAAGTGTTCAGGCGCACATGTAGTAAGCATGCCCTAAATGTTAGCTACTGCTCATTGCACAGCTGCCAACCGCTGCTTTTGGCTCAGGATCCTGCCCAGTGTAAGTCTTCCTCAGTGTCTTGTATTTACGCAATACTCAACAGCTGGGGAAAGGAGTCGATCCCCTTGGTGATTCAGAATAAAACAATAGGACAGCCTCTATTGATCAGATAATAAGACAAATCTCCGAATGAATTGTCCGTTCAAAGTGATAAACACAAGCCAAAGAGCCTGCATAACACCTGTCAAACTCTGTGTCACCTGTTTCTTTGAAGAAACTTTGCTCTGGTTTTAAAGGTAACCGTGTTTCATTAATGACAGGTTCTTCTAAGAATTGCAAGTTCAACACCCCAAAGGTCAAAGGACAATGAACTTCCAATACACCCAAAAGCAGAGGCAGAGGGCAGCTGCAGTGAGGTGTCCTGCAGCCCAGCCCTCCCAGAATTTGGTTTAAAAGTATTATCTTCCCAGCTTTGGCCAACAATATCATGGTCACTCCCTACGTCATTCCCCAGGGGAAAAACAACCCTAGTTACCTAAACACTGTCATCTTGGCTAAGACTAAATAAATATTTATTGACAGCCTGAGCAGCTTTATAAACCAGTGCCGATGAGGACAGAGAAAGTGACATGCAGTTTCTCTTCATGTGCCATCTCTGATCTGAATTTTAGAAAGGACCCTTGTGGGGAGTAGGTGGCAGCCGGCAGTGGGGGCGGAGGACAGTAGCTACGTGTTACGTGGGATCCGCATCTGAAACTCTTCCCCTCAGGAATGTGCGGCTTTGGGAGAGTAAGTTCAGTACCTTTCTGTCTTGAGCCCTGGAGGCTGCTCCTCTGAGTAAAATGCCAGTCGTCTTAAAATAAACAAGATGCTTTCCAGGTCACTGCTAATTTTAACACTTTGACTTAGAATTGACTCAACACTGCCTCCTTGTTGAATGGAGAATTAAGAAAAAGACTCTTGAGGGCCAAACACTGCCCAGACAAGCAGGCAGCCAGGTGACACGAATGAATGTCCAGGGAAAGAGCAGTGAGGGTCAGAAAGGAGGGGCTGGCGTCCTCACTGCCTCTTGACGGTCTGTTCTAGCATTCTCCCTACCGTCTCCCTTCTGTAACCTCCAAGCCACGTCTTTTCTTCAAAAGCGTTAGAAAAGAGGAGCTGGAAATGCACACAGCAGTATTCCTCTCTGGAACAAACTCCTTTAGAATATGCTCTCCTGGAAATTTGAAGCCTTCGGAACTGGACAACGCTGTCCTATAGCATAAGAGCCGGACAGGCAAGGACAGTGGGCACGGCGTGGACCTCTCAGCAGAGCCACATCTTCTTATTTTACTCCGGAATAGCCAGGTCTAAACTTAGGAACAAATCCGGGAAGAGGAGTGTACCACCCTTTGCACTGGTTACATTGAAATGTGTGCTGCCGCTCAGGGTAGGATCGTAGAAGCGGAATTATTTGCTGAACAAGTGTTTTTTTCCGAGCCAAAGCCTTGTAAAAGGAGTCAGGAGTCACAGTGTCACTACAGTGGCAAGAAGATAAGCGTGGAGGCCCTGCGGTGTAATGAGTGTACTCTTGTTAAAGACAGTGACTGCTTGTCAGCCTCTCTCCAGGGGAACCATCCCGTTTCCTGGGTGTGTCTTGGGGGCATCGAGTCTGCTTGCTTCTCTTCCCAAGCCCCTCCCCCACTCGCTCACGTATGACTGCTCCCCACCCTGCGAACACGGGTTGGACCACTGAAGAGAGCATGCTGCTTCCTGTCTCACTGGGCATGTCCAGCGAGGCCTGGAATGCACAGGGTCTGGCATTAGTTCTAGAACTGGACGCCACATGCACAGAACGTTAAAGCTGCTGAGAACTTTGTATAATGGATAACAATAGGACCAAGAACTATCGATGGTTTTATCTACTTGTTGAATATAATTAAACTCCATGGCACCATTTTAAAATTGTGCTGTAGGTGGGAACCAGCAGTTGCGTAATGGCTATGTCGCTGGACTCCCACGTCGTCAACCGCGGTTCGTGTCCGGACCTGGTGGCTTAAAACTCACGCCGGGCACGTGTGCGTGCATGCCCAAGATCCTGAGAGGAGAATGGAGGAGAAGGGATTGCGGCGTGACCATCCCCTCTGGGGGGTGATTTCTCGCTTTCTGTCTCTCTGTCTCTGTCTGTCTGGAGAGCGCACGCGCCCTATAGCAAAAACCTCTCCAAAAAAAAATTGTGCTGTAGGTTTGTGGCCTTGTGGTTGGGGAGCTGGAGCCTACAAAACTGACCACAGTTCAAGTCCTGGATCTGGTGGCTTACACAGGTGCATGTGCAGGTCTGCCCCAAATCCAGACAGGATGGAGAAATGGAGAAGAGAATGTGGTGTGACTGACCCACTGAGTGGTGCTTTCTCCCTCTCCTTCTCCTTCTCTTTCTCTCTCTGTCTCACTCTCTTGCTCTGGCAAGTTCCCCCACCCTTTAGCAAACGTTTTTTAAAAATTGTTGTACAGGGGCCAGCAAATTGTGTAGTGGTTACATCGCTGGACTCCCACATGGCTAACTGTGGTTGAAATCACACCTGGCACATGTGTAGGTGTGCTCAGGATCCCAGGAGGAAAACGGAGGAGAAGGGATTGTGACATAGCCATCCACCTGGGGGTAATTTCTCACTTTCCCTTTCACTGTTTTTGTCTCTGCCTCTCTCTCTGGCAAGTACACATTCCCTAAAGTAAAAACTTCTTTAGAAATATGTTGTGCTATCTGGGCCAGATAGGTTAAGGCGCTGGACTCCCACATGGCTGACTGTGGCTTAAGTCCTGGACATGGAAGCTTGAAAATCACGCTGAGCGCATGTGTGTGCATGCCCCAAATCCCAGGAGGAGATTGGAGAAGGGATTTTCGCATAGCTCTACTCCCTGGGAGGCGATTTCTCACTTTCTCCTTTCTCTGTCTCTGGCTAGTGCACTTGCCCTATGGCAAAAACATTTTTAAAAAGTCATACCATCGTTTTTGCATTTCAGAAATGGTGTAGCGTAACAGTTAAAAGCACTGCGTCTGGAACTAGATTCCTCTCTATGCCTTAGTCTCCTCGTCTGCATCATGAAGATAATAATATTGTGACCTTATGCAGTAGCTGTAAGGTCTAAACAATTTAATGTGATTAAAAAATTACACATAAAACCCTTTGAATTGTCCCTGACAGAAAGTACTTGATAAGTGGCAACAGAACAGTGGCACGGGTGTTGTTTATAAGCACTTGCCCTGGAGATTTTTAAAAATTAATTATTTATTTAATCCCATTTGTTATTATCATTATGATTTTTTTAATTTGACCAGACAGAGACAGAGAGAGAGAGAAAGGGAAAGTGAGAGAGCAAGCTACCAAGTCTGGGACTCCAACCATGGTCGGCCATGTGGCAACCAGTGCCTTTAACCACCATGCCACCTGCTGGCCCCAGGAGATTTGTTTGTTTTTCATTTAATGAGGAGCAGCATGATGGAACAATGCCTAGGTTTCAACCTAGAATCAAATTCTGGGTTCTCCTGTGAATTTTGAATGTTGGAGTAATAATTAATGTATCTGGGTTTTAGTGCTTTTCTCCATAAACTGTAAAAACATAGTAATAGAAGGTATTTGCTTAGTGTTGGTATACACACAGTTAATACAGTAGTAGAAATTACTCTTACTACTGTAATCAAGATTACACTTTGGTCCCTGGGTAGCTGTTAGGTAATGGTTAAACTAACTCTCTGTGAAGTCTGTCTGATCTGGCCTCTTGCAGTCATATACTCTGAAATGTATTTTAAATGTAAAAGAAAGCAGAGAACACAATTTTTAAAATTATCTAGAGCCCTCCAAGAAGTGTTTGTAGAGATCTATAAAATCCCCTAGCAATTGAAAGGTAACAAGATGGGGCCGGGAGGTGCTGTGGTGGTTAAGACGCTGGACTACCACAGTTGTGGTTCGAGTCCCAGACCTGGAGGCTTGCTTTCCTATTTTTCCTTTCTCTCTCTCTCTGTCTCTCTCTGGCCAAATGAAACAAATAATGACGAAAGGCAACATGACAATGTATTTAATAAATAATTAGGACATAAATACGTTAATGGCCCTTCATATCTTTGTATTATCTTTTCCTTGAAGAATAGAAAGTATTTTAGAAATATTGTTTTACTATTCTTTCAACATCTTGGGCAATTGTCACCTTCAGTCAAAAAAACAGCAAGTAGGAAACAGACTTTTTTTTTACAGTGAGATTTTTGCTATAGGGCATGTGTGCTCTCCAGGGACACGGAGAGACACAGAGAGAAACAACCCCCCAGGGGGCATGGTCATGCCACAATCCCTTCTTCTCCATTCTCCTGTCAGGATTTTGGGCACGCACACATATGTGTATGGCGTGAGTGTCAAGCCACCAAGTCCGGGGCTCAGACTGCAGTCAACCATGTGGGAGTCCAGTGCCTTAACCACTGTGCCACCACTACCTTATCAAAAAGTAATCGAAGACACTATAAATAACAGAGAATGGAAAGGCTACAATTTTTTAAAGAACTAGTTTATTTAACTTTATTTATTTATTTATTTTAATTTGACCAGGGCGGGGCAGAGTGAGAGAGAGAGAGAGGGAAAGTGAGAAAGCAAGCTGCAAGGTCTGGGACTTGAACCGCAGTGGGAGTCCAGCATCCTTAATCACCACGCCACCTACCGATCCCAGAAGGCTATGATTTTAAAATAAGAAGAAAATCTTCTTGCCCCATTTCTCCCCAAATGCATCACAAACACTATGGTCTTCCAGAATTTCATGAAAAATACATATTATGAAAAAACCATGCATGGATTTCCATTTTTTGCACCAAAAGAAGCCCATACTTGAATTTCATTCTTCCATGAACTTTCTGACCCCTAGAACAGTCACTTATCTCTAAGAGAGCAATGTTTCAGCCTTTCTTACCTCAAGTCGGATGTCTTTTGTTGTTACTGTTGGGTCATATCCTAAAATCCGATGCTTTGCTGCAAATGAAAGTGGATGAAGAGATCAGAAAGGAAGCAAATGGCCCAGGGGTGGCACTCCTCCATCAGGCAGTGAGCCGGCATGGGGAAGTGCAGTTGTGACATTTCAACATTCAGCAGTAGAGGGCAGCACTGCCCTTCTTTTGCCAAATGTTGAGCCCTCCTGAAGGGGGAAAAAGCCAAGTTCCTGACCATTCTGCATGTTTACTTTTACCATACACTTTTTTCTTTTAAGGTAGAGTATTTTTCTTCCTGTTTAGGTGGTTGTGTAAAATGAACGTCATAGTCTGTGTCGTCTTGAAGTAGTAGACCAGGTAGTTGGTGGAAAACAGAAGGTTTAGGAACCCCCACTCAGGGTCTGGGTCCTGTCCGGCACAGATAAGCAGTAGCTTGACCCTGGCTAATCAGATGGGGGTATTGTGTGGACAAAGCCAACTCTCCTGCACTGTCTGGATAGAAGTGATCCGCTGAAGTAGCAGGATGTGGTTTTCAAAATGTGCGTAACCCATATGATCTTAGCCCTGATAACTGTTTCTGAATTCTTTCTGACTGCCTTTACTCTGCTGTTTCAGGTTCCTCTCTGTCATACGTGGTTAGATCAGAGCTGTCTCCACCATAGCACGTGGAGTATGACTTTTCAGTGGTGTCACACGGCGGGTAAGGAATGTCTTTCAAAGGACTGCAGTTGGCTGAATGACTGTATGTAAATAGCAGTGAACTCAAAACCTCATACATTAATCATCATCTTATCACGATATAATCTGAGTTTTCCTATCTAGAAAATAGCAAGAAAGAAAATCTATTATTTTGCACTGAAAGTTACTTGATGCCCTTTGGCGAGATGACAAAGAGGAGAGAGTAGTTCTATTTTTAGAGAATCTGTAACCACAGTACTCCTCGCACATGTGGGTTCTTCTCTAACCCTTGAAGCTTTTCGGGCTGTAAACCTTCAGTGCCAACTTACGTAAATCCCACCAGGAATAAGAGCTGGAAGACACTGAGTCTGGTTCCCAGCTCTGCCACGTGAGGTTGGGCAAATGACAACCTCTGATACTTTTGTTTCCTCAACTCTTAAACGGAGGTAATACCTCCTAGTTTTGTTAAATAAGTCAATTTAGAAAACACTTACTAAAATGCTGTGAAATCTATTTAAATACCCAACAAATATTTCTCTCTCTTTAACCCAAAGAGATTCCTGACTGTTCTAAATTCCTGTAAGAATTTGTGTCTCCTCATTTGATATCATATTGCCCAACATTGTTCATTTTTATGTGTGCTTAACTTTTCCCCCAACTTGATTGCTAGTTAGTTTCTTGAGAACCAAAACCATCAGTTATACTCCTTGATAGCCTCCATAGCAACAAAGCATTTCATATATAATAAGAATTCAAATATTTGTTGATTGATTAAAAACATAAACTACAATGGAGAATTAACTTTTTAAAAAATTGTGATTAAGGCCCAGCAGATGACATGGTGCTTAGAGCACTGACTCCCTCATGGCCGACTGCACACTTGGGGTCCTGGACCCAAAGGCTTGAAAAACACACTGGGTTAAGCATGCCCAAATCCCATGAGGAGAATGGGGGAGAACGGATTACGGCATGGCTGTTCCCCCCTGAGGACAGGGGAGGTAATTTCTCACTTTCCTTGTCTTGCTCTTTCTCCATCTGTCTCTCTCTAGCAAACTCATGCACCCCATAGGGGGGAAAAGAAAATAAAAGAAAACTAAAAAAATAATTCTGGTACAGACGGCATAATGGTTATGTTGCTGGACTTCCACATGGCCAAACGCAGTTTTAGTCCTAGACCCAGTGGCTTAAAACTCTACCGGGCCGTGTGTGTGTGTGTGTGTGCACGTGTGCCAAAAATCCTGAGAGGAGAATGGAGTAGAAGGGATTGCAGTGTGACCATAGCCCCGGGGGGTGATTTCTCACTTTCTGTCTCTCTATCTCTCTCTGTCTCTCCAGTGAGCACACGTGCCCTATAGCAAAAATCTCTCTCTAAAAAAAAAGTGGTTAAAAAAACAGACCTTCCTATTTTAACCATTTTAAAAATATATAGTACAGTAGTGTTAGCTGTACAATATGTTATGCACATTGTTTTACAGGAGATCTCTAGAACTTTGCTCATCCAAAATTAACTTTTCACTTATTTAAAAAAATCTTTCGAGAGATTTTTGCTATGGGGCATGTGTGCTCACCAAAGACACAGGGAGAGTCTGTTTTAAGCTGTTGTGTCCGGGACTCAAACCGTGGTCAGCTAACATGGGAGTCTAGCAAAGCAACCATTATGCCATCTGCTGGTCCCCAGAATTAACTCTTAAAAACTGTCTTCCATATCACCAGTACGTGGCTTCCAAAGAACTTTCTTATTAATTGGGGGGGGGGGGGGAGAAAACAAACCTGAAAAGAATGTAAAACTTGCTCTGTGTGGTGAGAGATGTTTGGATCAAAGTAGTCACATGACTTCCACTCTGTTTTCAATTCCTTCTCCCCTCATGGAGGTTCTGCCCTGCCCTCTCTAACCTGTGGATTAAGCCATTCCCTATAAACCTGGGAATGGATGCCAGAGAGGGAGGGACCCCAATAAAGTGCTTTCATGAGGCACTTAGATCTACCATATAATTAAACATTTATGAGAAGGAAACGACCAGGTTTAAAATATAAACGTACTTGCCAATTATTTGATTTTCAGAATATCTGACTTTAGTTAATTGTTGAAAATAACATGCTATTTTTCATAACGACGGTATCACAGAAGCATTTTTCAATTAGCTGCTATGTGTGAGTTCTGGAGTATACAGAGAACTGGGGCAGCAGGACCCTGCTGTAGCTGTGGGTGTATGGGCTTCGAAACTCAGGACGGCTAGACTGTACTTAACTCAATGTGAGCTGTTAGAAACAATGCACCTGGGGACTAGCAGGTGGTGGAGTGGTTACATCACTGGACTGCTACACAGTCATTCGCAGTTTGAGTCCCAGACCCGGCAGCTTAAAATTCACGCCAGGAGCGTGTGAATGCATGCCCAAAATCCCAAGAGGAGAATGGGGGAGAACGGATTGCTGCATGGCCATCCACCCCTGGGGGGTGATTTCTTGCTTTCTGTCTCTCTCTCTCTTGCTGCTGAGCACATGTGCCCTATGACAAAAATCTCTCTTTAAATAAATAAATAAATAAATAAATAAAACTATGCACCTTTTCAACCACAGATTTTCATCTAACGTTGTGGCTGTCAATTATTATGTCAAATTCATTTGAGATAAAAATGTGGTTTTCTCCTTTCTACCATGTACAAAAATAAACTCTCAATGGATATATGATTTAATACTTTAAACAAAAATATAGGGAAAATTATGGAGATTTTTGAAATGTAGTATTAGGGCAGAGTAGAGTTTACTAATCATTTCATAATCTCAGAAGCCATAAAAATTTTTTTAAAAATCGGGGGCCTCCAGGTGGCATGGTGATTAAGGCTCTGGACTCCCACATGGCCAACCATGGTTTGAGTCCTGGACCTGGCAGCTTGCTTTCTTGCTTTCCTCTGTCTCTCTCTCTCTCTGGTCAAGTTTCAAAATAAAATTGACTTTGCAGGGTGGTAGTCACCATAGATAAGAATGTGACGACTTGGAAGAAATATGTGCGGCATGCAGGACCAGCAGATGATGTCTTTGTTACATCGCTGGACTCCCACGTAGTCCACCGTGGTTTGAGTCCCGGAACCGACAACTTAAAACTCATGCTGGGCACGTGTACGTGAGTGCCCAAGATCCCAAGAGAAGGGATTGTGGTGTGGTCATCCTCTGTGGAGGGTGATTTCTCAGTTTCTGTCTCTGTCTCTCCAGTGAGCACATGTACCCTATAGCAAACATCTGTCTCTTAACAAATAAATAAATAAAAGTATGTACATCATGCTTACCAGTGTATCTATTGTACAAGGGTCTTCAAAAAGCCATGGAAATATATATTATGGGGAAAAATACTCTGCATGGATTTTATAATTCTTTGCACCAAAATAAACATATTTCTTTTAAAGAATTATTTACTTAACTATTTATTCATATATTTTTTAATTTGACCAGAAAGAGACAGAGAGAGAGAGAGAAAGAGAGAGAGAGAGATGGTGAGAAAGCAAGTCACCAGGTCTGGGACTCGAACTGTGGTTGGCCATGTGGGAATGTCCAGCACCTTTCCCAAAATAAACACCACCTACTGGTCCCCAGAATAAACATATTTTAATTCCTTTTTCCACAAGCTTTTTTTTTTTTTTTTTTTAGAGAGGTTTTTGCTATAGGGCACGTGCACTGGCCAGACAGACAAAGACAGAGAGACAGAAAGCTAGAAATCACCCCCAGGGGGGGATGGTCACGCTGCAATCCCTTCTCCTCCATTCTCCTCTTGGGATCTCCGGCACGCACGCACATGCACCTGGCGTGAGTTTTTTTTAAGCCACCCGGTCCGGGACACGAACCGTGGTCGACTACATGGGAGTCCAGCGACATAGCCATTACGCTAACTGCTGGTCCCTCCACAAGCTTTTGAAATACCCTTTATATATTAATTTTGTTGGTACAAAAACAAGTTGAGGATATAAAGAAATCAGTCAAAAAAGAATAAATACAAATGGACAAATAAATACAAACACCATCCTCATTATTAATTTGAAGTCACACCAGTTTAATCAACTTTTACCCATTGAATTGATCTAAAATATTAATAAAATAGTGTTGAAGGGAAAGAACACTGACATGCACAATTGGTGAGCTTGTCAATTGGTAAAACCTTTTTTTTTTCCTTTAAATTTATTTTTTACATTAACTCACTATACATCATTACAACATACAAATGAATTTTCCATCCAAAATACACTGTATATTGGCTCAGTCAAGCACATAAACATACATGTTATCAGCAAATAATTTTCCATTTCTTATGTCTTGTGTACTTTTTTTTTTCCATCCTTGATTCCCTATCCCTCACCCTCTGCTATGTGCCCACCCTCCTCCCACATTGTCTCTGGTATCCATGGTTGCTTTCTATGCCTCCCCCCCCCCTCCCCCGTTTAATTGATTTGCTAATGAACTTAATTAGTCCAAATATATCCAATAGCTAGCACAGCTGATATATACCTATACATGAACCCAAGTCTGACTTTAGGCATAAACTCAGTGAGTAGAATGAATATACTATAAAGTAGTACCCAGCTGGGGCTATATAGCTTACTGCAGTCATCAAATATGCATTTTTTTAAATTTCGATAAGAACAGTTTTACTGTTTTTTTTTCCTCCTGAAACTTTTTTTTTTTCTAATTACTTAACATTCATTCCCTGAGCATCATCACAACATACTAAATGTGGTTTCCCATCTAGAATAAACTGTATAGTGGCTTAATCATGCATGTTATCATCAATAATATTCCATTTCTACTCTCATATATATGCATATGTATATATATGTTTTTTTACCCCATGTTTGACCCTCTGTCCTTTCCCACTCTCTTGTTACACTGTCTCTGCTATATACAGTTGTCTTCAATTCCTCTTGGTAAAATCTTTTTTTAAGAGTGCATTTGGCAGAACAGCAGGTAGGATGGTGGTTAAGGGACAGGATCCCACATGGCTGGTCATCTGGTTCAAGTCCCAGATCCAGCAGCTTGAAAATCAAGCAAACATTTGTGTCATTTTCATTAACCTAAAAAAAAAAAATCACATTTTTATTGAGAAAAATAACAAGTTTGAAAAAGACTGTATACGAATACAAAATTAAGATAGTTTTTAACAATGACAAATCAGTAGACTAGACAAAGGGAAAAGTAAAACAGTTCTTTAAAACACTCCACATGTATGATTTAAAACTTTAGAAGTTACAAGGAATTTTTAAACAATTATTTATTTTATTTAGTTATTTTTTATTTTTGAATTTGCTATAGGGCATGTGTACTCACCAGAGAGAGAGCATGAGAAAGAGGGAAAATGAGAAAGCAAGCCACCAGACCTGGGACTTGAACTTCAGTCAACCATGTGGGAGTCTAGCACCCAAACAAACACACCACCTGCCAGCCTCAAGAAACATTTTTTTTTTTTTGAGAGAGAGAGAGTTTTTGTTTGTTTGTTTGTTATAGGGCACTGTGTTCTCACTGTAGAGACAGAGAGTGACAGAGAGATAGAAAGTAAGAAATCACCCCCCAGAAGGATGGCCATGCCACTATCCCTTCTCCGTTCTCCTCTCAGGATTTTGTGCACGCACACACATGTACCCGGCATGAGTTTTAAACCACCAAATCCAGACTAAAACCGCAGTCGACTATATGGGAGCCCAGTGAAGTAACCATTACACCATCTGCTGGTCCTGAAACTATTTTTTAATAAAGAATAATGTGGTGTGCTATAATTTCGAGCTGATCTGGAAATCTAGGGTATTATCGAGAATCATTTTTGTTAATAAAAATAGTGATTTAAAAATATATTTGAATCCCAAGATCCTGTATCCCAAGACGACAGCAGCTCCTGACGTCTAACAAACATTCAGTAAGTATTGGCTGAAGGACGGAACGAGGAGGAGACCTCCACAGAGTCCTTACAAGAACTGGCGCCGATCCAGTTGCCTCGAGAGCAGAGCTTTATGAACGCTAAGTGTTCAGGAGATACCAGACCACGGACTTGTTGGGGCAGGGTTGGTCCTTCATACCCGGCCAGCATATTACTGTGGTTTATTTACCTAAAACCAGGGATGTTGCGCTTACTGTGTTTCTCCAGGTACTGTTTGCAGTGCCTTACAAACCCTCACTCATTCGAATCCTAACAACTGAAGTAAGGGGTCTTAGCATCCCATTTAACACATGAGACAAGGAACGAGTGAGCCATTTGCCCGAAATGCCACATGTAGACAGTGGTACGGACACGAAGGCAAGCAGGGGACTCCCGTATCCCTGCTCCACCACACCATGCTGTGTCCCGGGTGGTAAAAACTTAGTGAAACGAAGAATAATGTATTACCAGCCTTTGAAATTATGTTGTGCTTTCGTCCCAGGGAATTCAGAATATTTTATATGAAATTACTCCTGAAGGTTATTCCCACAACTTCCCTTTGAGATAAAGCGTCTTTTTAAAAAAGTGTTTCTAAGCGTAGTGCACTAGCTGATTACATTAATTGTATTTTAAAAAGAGTGTGGGAGGTCTCTGTTTTAGGATGAGCTCTCGTATTTGCTTTCTGACATGTATTAATTTTCATGGCAACAGTTGCAAGTTCTGAACAGAGCAGCACCCTGTTATAGAAATGGAAGAGGAAGGAGGGCATGCAAAGAATTACATTATGTGGGACCAGCAGTTAGCATAATGGCTATGTCGCTGGACTCCCATGTAGTCGTCTGCGGTTTGTGTCCTGGACCCGGTGGCTTAAAACTCACGCTGGGTGCGTGTGCGTGCGTGCCCAAGATCCCAAGAGGAGAAGGGATTGCAGGGTGGCCATCCCCCGGGGGAGGTGATTTCTTGCTTTCTGTCTCTTTGTCTCTCTCTGTCTGGCAAACGCACACGCCCTATAGCAAAAACCTCTCAAAAAAAAAAAAAAAAAAAAGAATTATATTATGTCAAAAATGATGTGAAGGAGTGGGGTGCTGTGTGTCCGTATGTGTGAGGGAGCACCTGGGTGTGTTTTAATTTTTCATATAAGTAAAGTAGCGAGCCTCCTACTTTCTCGTTTTAATTTTTTATTTTGTACCTGTGCTTCGTAGACTTCTTGAGAGCTTGCTTTTATTTATGTATTTAGTTTTACATTTCATTTTAACCCTAGTTTAACTAAATTCTATAACCATCACAGTGTCTTTTCTTCATGATTTATTCGTTCATTCTATAAATACTTATGGGCCATCTACTGGTATGTGCCAGGCATTGCACTAGATGCTAAATAACATGAACAAGGGACCAGCAGTTAGCGTAATGGCTATGTCGCTGAACTCCCATGTGGCTGACCGCAGTTCAAGTCCCAGACCGGTGGCTTAAACTCACGCCAGGCGTGTGTGCGTGCATGCCCAGGATCCCAAGAGGAAAATGGAGGAGAAGGGATTGCAGCGTGGCCATCCCCCTGGGAGATGATTTCTCGCTTTCTATCTCTCTGTCTCGCTCTGTCCTTCTGGCGAGTGCACGCGCTCTATAGCAAAAACCTCTCAAAAAAAAAAGAATAACATAAACAAAAACACAAAATCCCTATCCTCATGGACTCGCTCATCAAATGAGGAAGACAGATATGAAGAGCATGGAAAAAAAATAAAATCACTGAAATGCAGCCAGGATGCTACATATCTTAATGGCACAGGTAGATGGAGCAATACATGGGGGGAGTGAGTCTAGCTGAGGCCAGTTCTCCACCCTCAGAATGCTCCCTGCAGCAGGGCTGGCTTGCCTTTTCTAAGTCAGATCCACGCTGCGCCTCTTAGACCCGGTGGCTTTCACATATTAATCCTAAATTTCTGGAGTCCATTTTGGAAGCCAATGTTTCCAAGAGAAAATGGTTCATTAAGAATGCCTTTATTGGAGCCAGCAGGTGGCATGGTGGTGAAGGTGCTGCATTCCCACATGGCTGACAGCGGTTTGAGGCCCAGAGCTGGCAGCTTGATTTCTCAGTCTCCCTCCCTCTCTCTCTGGTCAAATTGAAGAATAATAGAAAATAAAATTAAATAATTCTTTACCAAAAAAAAGAAAAAATACCTTTTTTGGAGCCAGTAGGTTGCATGGTGGTTAAGGCTCTGGACTCCCATGTGGCTGACAGTAATTCATTTCCCAGACCTGGTGGCTAGAAAAACAGACCAAAATCCCTAGAGGAAAATGGAGGAGAAGAGCTTGTAGCAAGGCCATCGCCCTAGGGGGTGATTTCTCACTTGCCCTCTGTCTTTCTCTGGCAAGCTCATGTACCCTATGGCAAAAACCCTAAAAATAAAATAAAAATAAACCTTAATTATTTTGTTGTTATGTTATTGCTTCTAGTTCATTTGTTTTTTTAAAAAAGAAAAGGGACCAGCTGCTGGCGTGATGGCTATGTCACTGGACTCCCATGTAGTCAGTTGTGGTTCGAGTCATGGACTCAGTAGCTTAAATTCACGCTGGGGCATGTGTGCATATGTGTCCAAGGTCCCAGGAGAATGGAGGAGAAGGGATTGTGGCATGGCCATCCCCCTGGGAGGTGATTTCTTGCTTTCTGTCTCTCTGTCTCTGTCTTTCTAGCAGGTGCACACACCTTATAGCAAAAACCTCTTCAAAAACTAACTAACTAACTAACTAACTAACTAAATAAATAAATAAATAATAAAAAAAGAAAGAAAAGAAAAACACAAAAAATCATTTTAAAAAAATCTAATTTGGGGACCAGTAGTTGGCGTAATGGCTATGCCTCTGGACTCCCATGTAGTCAACCATGGTTTGAGTCCTGGACCCAGTGGCTTAAACTCATGCCGGGCGCGTGTGCGTGCCCAAGATCCCAGGAGGAGAATGAAGGAAAAGGGATTGCGGTGTGGCCATCCCCCCTGGGGGGTGATTTCTCGCTTTCTGTCTCTGTCTCTCTCTGTCTTTCTGGTGAACGCACACGCCCTGTAGCAAAAACCTCTCAAAAAAAAAAAAACTAATTTGCGGACTAGCTGACGGTTTGGTGGTTACGGCAGCAGGACCCCACGTGATCAGCTGTGCCGGCCGAGCCCCAGACTGGGTGGCTTGAAAACATAGAAGGCATGTGAGTGTGAGTGCTCAGAATCCCAAAAGGGAAATGGAGAAGAGATTACAGCATGGCCAGCCCCACTGGAGGGTGTTTTCTCATTTTCCATCTCTCTCTGTCTCTCTTACAAGTGCCCATGCCCTCTAGGGAAAAAAAGTAAAATAAATCTCATTTGTATTGGTAAAATACAGTAGTTTTATCTTTGTGATTCAATTGAGAAATGTGAAGCAAATAAAAAATGTACTCTAGGAGTAACACAGATCTGGGCCAGCTGGTGGCGTAGTGGTTGGGGAGTCGGACTTCCACATGGTCAACCACGGTGCGAGTCTTGGGCCCAGTGGCTTGAAACTCATGCTGAGTGCAGGTGGGTGGTGCCCCAAATCCTGAGAGGAGAATGGAGGAGAAAAGATCGCAGTGTGGCCATTCCCCCGAGGGGTGATTCCTCACTTTCTCTCTCTTCATCTTTCTCTGTCTCTTCAGTGAGCACACATGCCCTATAGCAAAAATCTCTCCAGGAAGAAAAAGAAAAGTAACACAGATCTTTACGAAGTTACAGAAACAAACATCGATGGAAAGGAGAAAGAAACATTTATTTATGTGTATTGGACTTTCCCACATAGGATAAGCATCCCTAAGGCATGAGGAAAACTGATGCCAGGCACTGCCGAAGAGGTGACCCTGTCGTCGGTGGTAAGCAGACCTCACTGAGGGGCAAGGTCTCCGTGTGTGACGGGCATGGGAGCCAGAGATGGGCTGCAGAATCTTCTGACAGGCACACGTGGCAGTGGGATGGGCGCTAAAGGGTCCATGGACCCCCCACCAGAATCCCCCAGAAGGAAAGGTTATAAAGAGACGAGAGACGCCCAGTTAGGGCGTGGGACTCAGCCATCTATCCTTCCCCACCTGTTTCCCCCGCCCTCCCGCCATGGCATTCTGTACCAGGTGTTTACTGTCCCCACGACCTCCAGCTTCTGCCCTTGCATTTCGTCTCCAACACCCTTGATCCAGGTGCTTGTTCGACACGCAGACTCTGCCCAGAGTAACCAATGACGTGACTTGGAGGTGAGAGACACCAGGCAGTGCTAAGTGTTCGAGATGGGAAGTATTTTCGTTTTCCGGATTTTATGATTGCACGCTGTGTACATGTTTCAGATAACTACAACGTTGTACAAGGATTATTTGTCATCAGAAATTACACTAAAAATGATTACAGGGGCCCAGTAGGTGGTATGGTGATTAAGGCCCTGGACTCTCACATGGCCAACTGCGGTTGGAGTCCTGGACCTGGTGGCTTGCTTTCTTGCCTTCTTGCTCTCTCTCTCTCTCTCTCTCTCTCTCTCTCTCTCTCTCTGTCTCTCTCTCCGTGAGCACGTGGGCCCTGTGGAAAATTTAAAAATAATAATAGTAAAAAAAAATAAATAAAGGGAACCGCCATCTTCTAGTAATTAGCCAAAATGACGAACACAAAGGGAAAGAGGAGAGGCACCGATATATGTTCTCTAGGCCTTTTAGAAAACATGGAGTGGTTCCTTTGGCGACATATATGCGAATCTACAAGAAAGGTGATATTGTAGACATTAAGGGAATGAGTACTGTTCAAAAAGGAATGCCCCACAAATGCTACCATGGCAAAACTGGAAGAGTCTACAATGTTACCCAGCATGCTGTTGGCATTGTTGCGAACACACAAGTTAAGGGCAAGATTCTTGCCAAGAGAATCAATGTGCGTATTGAGCATATTAAACATTCTAAGAGCAGAGATAGCTTCCTAAAACGTGTGAAGGAAAATGACCAGAAAAAGAAAGAAGCCAAAGAGAAAGGTACCTGGGTTCAACTGAAACGCCAGCCTGCTCCACCCAGAGAAGCACACTTTGTGAGAACCAATGGAAAGGAGCCTGAGCTACTGGAACCTATTCCCTATGAATTCATGGCATGATGGGTGTTAAAAATAAACTAATCTGTGGTCTATAAAAAATAAATAAATAAATAAAATAATAATAGTAATAGTAATAAATAAAATTAAATAAATATTTTTTAATTGTTAGGGAAAAAAGGAAATGAGAAATATTAGGTCCCACCCCAGGCCTATTAAATCAGAATCTGCATTTTAAGAAGATATTCAGACTTTTTTTTACTGAAGCACAAATAAATGAAGAGGCATCATTTAATCCCCATCAGTTTCCTGGACTATAAAATGAACAGGGTCATTCCTGGCTCACCTTGCTCACAGCCCTGGACTGAAGATGATCAGAGTTTTAAAAAGAAACAGAGTTGGGGCCAGCAGTTAGCGTAATGGCTATGTCACTGGACTCCCACGTAGTCGACCACGGTTTGAGTCCCGGACCCGGTGGCTTAAACTCACGCCGGGCGCCTGTGCGTGCGTGCCCAAGATCCCGAGAGGAGAATGGAGGAGAAGGGATTGCGGCGTGGCCATCCCCTCTGGGGGGTGATTTCTCGCTTTCTATCTCTCTGTCTCTCTCTGTCTGTCTGGCGAGCGCATGCGCCCTATAGCAAAAACCTCTCCAAAAAAAAAAAAAAAAAGAAACAGAGTTTTCAAAAGATTAAAGTGCTATTATAGTTATTAAACATCACATTTATTTTCACCTGGACAATGTGATTTACTCAAGCTATTTTCAGAGTAAATGATTAAAGATGAATCAGTGACTGTTTGACTGACTGTTTCCATAATAATTGGTTGTACCACCTTAAAATATTCTATGGTTCTGTTTTATTTGCTTAGTGTCTAAAATCAGTGATGAATCCTACACACTGGAATTTTCAGAATTTTCCTGAAAATCTAACACCTGTGTCTCTCAAAGATCTGACTCAGTCGGTCTGGATGCAGACTGTAATTGTTAAAGCTCTTCAGATGGGCCAACCACGTGGCTCAGTGTTCATGCCCAGCCCAGAGGAAGCCAGATCCCACATGCCAACCAGGCTTTGAGTCTCCATTCCTGGCCCAGTAGCTTGAAGAACACACACCAAGTGCATATGCACGCAAGCCCCTGCCCAGGATCCTGGTGAGATGAAGCATTGGAGAGAAAAGAATTGCAGTGTGACCAGGTCCCACTGGGGTGCTTGCCCACCTCTCTCTGGCTCTCCTTCAACCCCTCTTTCATGTATGTTTATATTCTCCCTACCATAAAAAAAAAAAAAAGAAAGAAAAAAAGTTCATCTTTTTTTCCCCCAATAGGCATTTTCCATGACCTCTTTGGAGGCTTTCTTACTTTCTCTCTCTCTCTCTCTCTCTCTCTCTCTATCTCTATCTCTATCTCTCTGTCTCCCCTCAGAAGTAGGGTCCATCCCCATAGTGCAAACAATGCTAACATTAAAAATGAATGAGGCGGGTCCAGCAGTTAGCGTAATGGCTATGTCACTGGACTCCCATGTAGTCAACCGCAGTTTGAGTCCCGGACCCAGTGGCTTAAAACTCACGCCGGGCGTGTGTGCGTGCGTGCCCAAGATCCTGAGAAGAGAACGGAGGAGAAGGGATTGCGGCGTGGCCATAACCCCTGGAGGGTGATTTCTCGCTTTCTGTCTCTCTGTCTCTCTCTGTCTGTCTGGGGAACACATGCGCCCTATAGCAAAAACCTCTCCAAAAAAAGAAAAAAAAAATGAATGCGGCGAGGCCAGCAGGTGGTGTGGTGGTTAGGGTGCTGGACTCCCACATGGCCGAATGCAGTTCAAGTCCCAGACCTAGTGGCTTTCTTTCTCTCTCTCTCTCTCTATGTGTCTCTCTGGTAAGTGCACATGCTCTCTAGCAAACTTAAATAATAATAAATCAAACAAATAATTCTTTAATAAAAAATACATAAAAGAGACAGAACTATAGGTACTGCCATGGAAACATTGCCAGGATTACGTACTAAGTAAAACAAAACAAAACACAGTTACATAACCATATGTGATATATGATCTTATTTCTGTAACAGCTAAGTGTGCATAGACACACGCATGTGTATGTAAATGTTTAGAAAGATCCCTGAAAGATTCTCGCTCACCCGACTAGTGACACGGATGACCTCTGGGAACAGGAACAGGAGGGAGAGGGACATTTTCTGTGTAAACTTCTAAACATTTCGCAACCAGAGCATAGTCACACGCTCGTGGAACCTTCAAAACATGTTTCAAGGCTGTCGACTGCCATACCAAAGGTAATCCTGGATAATAGACTATTTTAACTAATTATTATTTTAATATTATAACCTTGGATGAGTAACTTCATGGTAAATAGTGACTGACAACAATAAATCTGTAGTTGCTGGGACAGCTAGAGTTGCGGTTGTTAAACCTGCCGCTTCCCAGCGCGGATTACTGGGATCTCGTGCCCCGGCTCCTCCGTGTGCCCCCTCCCACCCAGAGGCACGCTTGGCACTGACGCTAACGGCCTTTCTGCTTTCCGGGATAACCCGCCCACGCGAGCAGGCCCCACTTCTGGAAGGACCTCAGTACTTTTATTTATTTATTTTTAAGGTTTTTGCCTTAGGATGCGTTGCTCACCTGAGAAAGACAGTGTGAGAGAGAGTGAGAAATCAACCCCAGGGGGGATGGCCATGCTGTGACCCTTTTCCTTCATTACTGCCTGAGATTTTGGGCACACATGCACACGCACACACACATGCACACGCACACGCACACCCACCCAGTATGATTTCCAAGTCTTCAGGTCTGGGATTCAAACAGCTCTTGGCCATGTGGGAGTCCAGCACCTTCACCACCGCGCCACCTGCTGGCCCCAGGATCTGGATTTTAGTACTCCGCACGTTCCCCCTTGGCCCAGCTCTAAAACCTCTGGGTACAAAAGGCCACGGGAACTGAGCCTCATGGATAGTAAGGTCTCCCCATCTTGGGCAGGCCAGGAAAGCAGCATTGGAAGTGTGGACGAGGGGCTGAGTCCTGTCGAGGCTCCACCCTGGCCTGGGGGAGAAGTGAAACACCCCAGGTGACTGTGGGGCAAAATTCTCCCAGGCTGCTGGGATAGCTCCTCCTCCTAGAAACATGGACTAGTTACTGAAAGTGTGTGAGAGGAATTACGGCCCCAGGCCGCCTTTCTCTCTGAGGGAAACTCAAGGATTTCCCTACTAGCACTGGAGGGCAGTCAGCAGGGAGGGAGGCCGCAGCCCTGGTGGGCCGCTGACAGCTCCTTAAAACCATCCCTCAGCAGCTCCGTGTCCACCCTTCAGGTTTCAGAGCCTGACCGAGCGACGGGAGCACCAAGGCAGTAGGTCCCCACGGCAGCTGTGCCCGTGCTCAGTTCTCCCTGTTTGACAGGTGAGGAGAGTAGATGTCACCTCTAACATGCTTTAGTCACCAGAACCAAGTGTGCCGGGACAGCTCTGTCACCCTCAAAGGACCCAACAAGAAGGATCTGGACTCAGGCTCATCCACCACAGTTGAGAGTTCTTGCAAAAGAAAATCATTTTTAGCAAGATAGCTCCTGAAAACCACATGCCTATTTCAGTTGTCATCACAAAAGTAGATATGATGCCTAATAATGAAAAAAAAAAAAAAGGTAGTCTTTGATTTATGGAAATCTCTTCTGGGTTGCACCCTCCAGCTGGGCTCTGAGGGTTAGGTGACCGTTTGTGATCTGAGAAGTCAGTCTGAAGTCCCATGCCGAGGGCCTGGGACTCCGACTTTGCCAGATTTCCAAGGAGAGAATGTGACAAAATAAAACATCGCCCCACTTCAGACAGCAGAGGCAGGACACTGGGATCCCAAGTGATTCTCTGACCTTCATATACCTTGAAAAATCTGTCACTTGTTTAAAAATGGAGACTCCCATGGGACCAGCAGTTAGCATAATGGCTATGTCGCTGGACTCCCACATAGTCGATGGAGGTTTGAGTCCCAGACCTGGTGGCTTGAACTTACGCCGGGCGCGTGTGCTTGTGTGCCCAAGATCCCCAGAGGAGAATGGAGGAGAAGGGATTGTGGCGTGGCCATCCCCCCAGGGGGTGATTTCTCGCTTTCTGTCTCTCTGTCTGTCTCTGTCTGTCTGGCGAGCGCATGCACCCTATAGCAAAAAAACTCTCTAAATAAATAAATTAATTAATTAATTAATTAATTAATTAAATAAAATAAAAATGGAGACTCCCAGGGACTAGCAGATGGTGTTCAACCATTGCTAGACTCCAATGTAGTCAACCATGGTTTGAGTCCCTGACCCAGTGCCTTAAAGCTCACGCCAGGCACATGTGCATGCACGTCCAGAAGCCTGAGAGGAGAAGGGAGGAGAAGAGGTTGCACTGTGGCCATCGTCCCTGGGGGGTGATTTCTCGTTTTCCGTCTTTCTGTCTTTTCAGTGAACACACACATCCTCTAGCAAAAATCTCTCTAAAAGATAAATAAATTAGTTAAAATAATATTAAAATAAAATAAAATGGAGACCCTGATTTCTAAGGTCTGGAGTGAGGAATCTGCACTGTAGCAAACTCTCTGAGTAATCCTGGTGCAGGGATCCGGGGACCAGGGCAGCACCTCCAGCGAGGACTCCTAGTGACACTTCCAGCAGCCCCTGCTGGTGACAGCTGCCTTCCCCCTTGGCTGCCAAGCCCACAGCTGGTTCTCGGCAGCTCCTCTCTTTAAAGATAGAGCCAGTTGTCTCCAGGATTCTCTTTTTTTAAGAGAGAGAAGGATTTTGCTTTAGGGCGTGTGCTCATCGGACAGAGAGAGACAGAAGAGAGAAAGTGAGAAATCACCCACCTGCCAGCCTCAAGAAACTTTTTTGGGGGGGTGGGGGGATTTTTGCTATAGGGCGCTCTGTACTTGCCGGAGAGACAAAGAGTGACAGAGAGACAGAAAGTGTGAAATCACTTCCCAAGGGGAATGGCCACACCACAGTCCCTTTTCCTCCAAAACCTCCTCTCGAGATTTTGGGCATGCATGCACATGCACCTGGTGTGAGTTTCCAGCCTTTGGGTCTGGGACTCAAACCATGGTGCACCATGTGGGAGTCCAGAGCCTTACCCATTATGCCATCTGCTGGCCTCCTGGGATTCTCTAGAAGGTAATAGTTCCCCGAGGTCATCCCCAACAGCAGAAGCATCGCCCAGAGCCCACTCAGTGTCAGCCTCCCAGAGCCTTCGCAGAAGGAAACCCCCAACAAAGACCTGCCAAGTGTGGTGTGGCCACCTGGTTTTGTCACTAGGAGCTGATTTTCCCCCCAAACGTGCTCACTGACGAGGAGAGAGACAGAGAGATTCAGAGAGAGGGAAAGTGAGAAGTCACACTCCTGGAGGCTGGCCACACTGCAATCCCTTCTCCTCTTGGGATTTTGGGCACGCATACACACATGCCCAGCAGGTCTGAGACTCAAACTGCAGACAGCCATGTGGGAGTCCAGCACCTTAACCACTACACCACCTGCTGGCCCCAGTTGCTGATTTTAATCAATTGGTTTTTATTAGTTTCTAGGTTCTTAACCCTTAGTGCGCATCAGAATCACCAGGAGAGTTTGGTAAAGGTCCACAGACCCAGCCCCATCCCAGGATCACCTCCAGAGAAGAAGCTGTTGATGAATAGTTTAATGGGATACCAGATAAAGCTCATGCACACCAAGTGTAAGAATTGCCAGGCCAGCCGGTGGCACGGTGGTTAAGACCATATGGTCGACTGCATGGTTCAAGTCCCAGACCGCTGACTTAAAAGACACACTGGGCTTGGAGCCAGCAGGTAACACATTGTTTAGGGCACTGGACTCTCATATGGCTGACTGCAGACTCAAACTGGTGGCTTGAAACTCATGCCAGACATATAAAGTGCATGCGCAAAATCCAGAGGGAAGAATAGAGGAGGGGATTGCAGTGTGGCCATTCCCCAGGGGGGATTTCTCACTTTCTCTCTCTCTGTCTCCCCTGTGAGCTCATGTGCCCTATAGCAAAAAATCTCTTTTAAAAAGAAAGAAAAAAGAAAGGAAGAAAGAAAGGAAGAAAAAGAAAGAAAGACACTCTGGGCGTGCGTGTGTGCCTGAAATCCAAAGAGGAGAATGGAGGAGAAAGGATTGCAGCATGGCCGTCCCCACCTGGGAGAGCCCCTCTATGCCTGTCTGTCTCTGGTGAGCATATGTGCCCTGTAGCAAACTTGAAATTTTTAAAAAATTATTGCCATATAGGGCAAAAGCAATCATCATAGAAACAAAACGAATTTTTTAAAGAATCATTTTTCCAATTTTATTTATTACTATTATTATTTTTCAATTTGTTACAGGGCATATGCGCTCACCAGAGAGAAAGCAAGCCGCCAAGTTTAGGACTTAAACCATCATTGGCCATGTGGGAGTCTAGCACCTTAACTACCACTTCACCTTAACTACCACACCACCTTAACCACCACACCACCTGCTGGTTTTTAAGGTCCAATCATTGTATTGCAAGGACTGAAATTTAAAACACTATTTTAAAAAACTTTTAATACTAAACACAATTGCTTCTTTTTTAATGTCCCCCACATTTTACAACTGAGTATTGAAATACTTTCCTAGACGGAAAAGCTGCTAGACTTCCTGACTGACCAAGTACAGATATGTTGTGGTTAAAGAAACTACAGAGTATTTTCACCATTACAAAAATTATGGTAGCAATAGCTAATACTTACTAAGGTCGTACTGTGTGGCAGACGCTGCTGCCATGGACACTTTACGTGGCTTAGCAGAGCAGAGAACTGACGCACAAAGAACTTACCTGTCAAAGGCTGCACAGCCATTAAGCAGAATTGAAGTCGGAGCCCAGCTCTTAGCCGCCATATCACCTTGCTCATGTTAATACTAGTAATACTGGGCCAGCCCCATCGCATGTCAGTTAGGCACTGCACAGAGGAAGCTGGAGCCTACACGGCTGACCAGGGTTCGAGTCCTAGGCCCACTGGTGTGAACACTACTGCAGGCACAGGTGCACTTAGGGTCCTAATGGGATCCCTATGGGGCACCTCTTTCTCCTTTCCCTCCCTCTCTCCTGTGTACATTCCCCATTCCCCGTGGCATAATAATAGTACTTATTGGTTAGCTAGATACAGTGGTGGTTAAGGTGGCTGGATCCCACATGACTGACTGCTGGTTCAAGTCCTAGACCTGGTGGCTTGAAAAACATGCCAGGTGCATGCACATGTGTGCCCAAAATCTAGAGAGGAAATAGGAGGAGAAGGGATTTAGGGATTTAGACATGGCCATGCCCCCTGGGGGGTGCTTTCTCACTTACCCTGTCTCCAGCGAGTGTACACACCCCATAGCCAACCTTATATAAATAAATACATAGTACTTCATTAAACAAATATCTATTATGAGAGTGTTAAATGGCAGTATTAAGGTTTATATGCTAAGTAAACAGTGATAAGACAAATGCGGCCCTTGCCTTTGGGCGGGGGCGGGGGGGGGGGGCCTTTGAGGAGCGCAGTCCCAGAAGCCACATGGTCCGGTGCTACCCACTAGCCTCTTTTTTTTTTTTTTTTTTTGAGAGGTTTTTGCTATAGGGCGCGTGCGCTCGCCAGACAGAGAGAGACAGAGAGACAGAAAGCGAGAAATCACCCCCCAGGGGGGATGGCCACGCCGCAATCCCTTCTCCTCCATTCTCCTCTCGGGATCTTGGGCACGCACGCACATGCGCCCGGTGTGAGTTCAAGCCACCGTGTCCAGGACACGAACCGTGGTCGGCTACATGGGAGTCCAGAGACATAGCCATTACGCCAACTGCCGGTCCCCCCATTAGCCTCCACGAGGAGAATCAAGAGGGAACTCTCAGAAAGAGTGAGGTGTAGGCTGAGACCTGAGGATGCGCTAAGTATGGGTAAGAGAAAAGGACGAGAAAGGGGGTTGGAGGCTGAGGATACAGCAGTTCCGAAGGGCCCAGAGTTAACCGCACATGCAACACAGCCAAAGTACTGAAAAACCGTGCGGTATGATTGAAGCAAAGAGGAGAGAGGGAAAGGTAAACTGGAACCAAAGTTTTTACAACTTTTTATTTATCATTATTATTATGTTTTAATTTGGTATAGGGGTGTGTGATCACCAGAGAGACAGAGAGAGAGAGGGAAGGTGGGAGAGCTAGCCATCAGGTCCAGGACTCAAACTGCATTCGGCCAATCACCACACCACTTGCTGACCCCTGGAATCAAATGTTGAAGGACTCCCCGGAGCACGTAAAGGGGTTTTAATGTGTGGGCAGCAGGGGTCCTCTAAGGCTTAAACATGAGGCCGAGTAGAGACCCGGCCTGGTCCACAGACTCATACGCCATGGCAGCAGCGGTAGCTGAAATCTGGGGAGAAACCACTACCAAGGAAGAGAGAAGGGGGCTTAGACAGCAGCCAGGACCGTTAGCCATTCAAGAACCGTCAGAGAAGAAGGAGCCCCCCAAACAGACACAGAAGAGGTCAGAGGAAAGCAATTACAGGGGACATAATTTGCCCCAAATCACAAAGCGAATAAGTAGCAAACTCAGGAAATGACATCTAACATCCCCAAGCCACACTCTTGACTTCAACGTCTCTTAAATGTTGTCCCTTACTGTTTAAAATTAGGGCTGATATTTTTTTTGTCTGTATATTTTTCTAGGAGTTTATTTATCTATTTATTTATTCTTCGCAGTCGAGACATGTGCATGCATGTGAGAGTGAGGGCAAGAGAGAGAGGTGAGCACCCGCCACTGAGTCTGATCACTCTGCCATCCTCTTCCTCTGGTCCTCCAGTCTGCGGGGTTCTGGGCACTCACACAGATGCCTCCGGTGCTTCAGCCTGGTCCGGCCAGAGATTCAAACCACAGCCATGGGCTTCTCTTGAGCAGCACATCACCACTGTGCCATGGAGCCAGCCCCAGGAGTTCAGTCATAGAACAAAAAAATTTCTCAGGGAATTTTTATCAGTGCATCCTTGAGTTGCATTAAGGAGGCAAACCTGGGTCGGCTCTATGGCCAAGTGGTTAATGGAGTCAGATCTCACATGGCCGACCATGGAGTTCGAATCCCAGACCTGGTAGCTTGAAAAACACACACCAGGCACATGTAGCATATGCCCCAAATCCCACCAGAAATGCAGGAGAAAGGATTGCAGCACGACCATGATCCATTAGGGGTGCTTTCTCCCTTTCTCTCTCTCTTTCTGGCAAATGCGCATGTCTCCTGGCACACGAGAAAAAGAAAAATGAAGCAAACTTGTGAAACATGCTTCCAGCTGCCTTCTCACCTCCCTCCTGTGTGTCCTGCTATGTCTTTCACTAGGATACTTGTGTTCTACTTACGAGTGTCCCCTAGGTAGCCATGTATAATCCATTGACAACAGTTTAGGAATTTCCTTCAGAAGTCCTCCCACAGGGGACAGACAGTGGAGTGTGCTGGTGCTACTGGACCCCCAGTTCTTGGTTCTCCTCCCCAGCCCTCCCCCAGTGCGTTGGCATGTCCATGCCTGTGATCTGGCTGGCTCAGGCTGAGAGTGAATTGTGGCATGGAGACCCTACTGGGCATGTCTGTCTCTCTCTCTCAGAAGAAGAAGAAGAAGAAATTAAATTTCAAAATAATTGTTTTAAGGAATACGAAGTCCTCATGTATGGATGGCATCAGGGTATCTATGTGCATCCAGGAACCACCCAGGATATCTACAGTTCTCCAAGGAGCAATCAAACCTTAGAAATGATCTTGTTCCCTACGACAACGTGTATGTCATCTCAAAAGACAGATTGATGAACGCTCTGGCTGCTTTGATGAAATGTTTATTATTTTATTTAAATTGTACATGCATATTCTAATAAAGGATAATATAATTAAATGCAGAATATATAACACTTTAATGTGCATAAAGTAAAAGTAAGTTACCATGGGACCAGCAGTTAGCGTAATGGCTATGTCGCTGGACTCCCACGTAGTTGACCGAGGTTCGCGTCCCGGACCCGATGACTTAAAACTCACGCCAGGCGCGTGTGCGTGCGTGCCCAAGATCCCAAGAGGAGAATGGAGGAGAAGGGACTGTGGCATGACCATCCCCCCTGGGGGGTGATTTCTCGCTTTCTGTCTCTATGTCTGTCTCTGTCTGTCTGGCGAGCGCACGCGCCCTATAGCGAAAACCTCTCCAAAAAAAAAAAAAAAAAGTTACCAAATTCCCATACCTGTTTGTCTTCTCCACCCCTTAGTCAACAGCCCCATTCCCAGAAATATCCATTGTTAACAATTTGGCATATATTCTAATATGCATTTTTCTACATATATATAATATATAGGCATAGTTTTAGATAAAAAAAGGATTGTATTATCTGTATTGTTCTGACACTTGCTTAAACTATGCTGAGTTTAACCAACTGTATTCTCTCTGCATACCAGCCCGGGGCATGACGGCGCCATTATTGCTCTAAGAAGCTTCAGCTGATGGCCATTTGCACTGTTTCTGGTTTTTACTTAGCTTGCTTTTACTCTGCAGAGAGTGAGGGGCCTGAGAGAATGTTGTTTGGGCTACATTTTGGACTAAGCTTTTCTCTGGATTTGCCTTTGTTCCCTCCCTCTTTGAGCCTGTTGGGTGTTTCTTTCCTGCTGTCTCTCTAATCTTGCTACTGCTCAGCTTAAGGTATGTTTGTTGTTTTAAAGGTCTTCTTACAGTCTAGGACTCTTGGGAGGATGTAAGTTCAACAAATAAACAAACTATTGTCCTGACTTTTTATTCTTGTTCTAGAGGATTTCAGAGGCACTGGACGAAGTGCTCTTGTTATCTGGGAATCAGCTTAAAAACCTGAGCTGTTTGAACTGTGCTTTCTGTTTCCCTTTAAAGAGCATCTCAGCTAGCTCTTGATTGAATACACTTAAATCGAAGGCATATCCCGTAACCTCAAAGAGCTCCCAGTCTTGCACAGTCTGTTAGAGAGGCCAAATTAGCATCAGGGAAACAATTAAGGAGCCCTTGAGCCCTAAATTATGTGGTACGATCCCCTGGGCATCTGTTCAGGGAAGACAGAGCTCAGAGGAATTCTCTGGGACTCGAGCTGTGTCAGGAGGCAGCAGGTAATCTAAGACGTCTAGGCTGACGGTGGCAGGATCTTCTCCTGTCTGGTTACTTTTCTTACCTTCATACACATGACATTTTGCAAGTTTTAGTTTAGGGTCTGCTTATCTCCATGAGAATGTAAGCTCGGTGAGAGTAAGAACCTTGCCTTGTGCATGACTGAATCCCCGGTGTGGGGAATTGTGCCAGGCACACAGTGGATGTTGTGGCTAGATGAATGAATGAATGAATGAATGAGCAATGAAGGAAGGGCCATGGTGTATGAGAGGGATGCTGCGAAGACTGGCGTGTGGAAAAAAGCCTCTGGGAGTGGGGGACTCTCCTGTGGGCCAGCAGGGGGACAGCCACATGATCCTGAGCGAGAGTCAAAATGTAGGAATGGGTGGAATCGGCAGAGAATGAGAGCTGCTCACAGCTGCCGCCGCGGGCCTCGTATAGATTGCAAGAGGGGCCGTGAGCCTGAAATGAAACAGGCACACACAAACCAAACCAAATTGTTTTTTGCAGCCTCCTGGACTCTGCATGCTTAGTCAGCCAATAGTTATGCTTCAAAGAAAAAAAAAAGAGCCAAAACCCAGTTTTCTGTCCCATCTTGCCCGTCCATTGTTAAAAGCATAGTGCATTATCTACGTGGTCACGACCCTTTCAGTACCATGATTGTAGTCGCTGTTCCCGTGGCTAGATCCCTGACTGTCTCACACTGGACCGATCGTCAACTCAGTGTTTTGTTTTCGCATACGCTGCTGTAGTTACAGTGCATTCCATCTGATGTTCTTGCCATTGGTTCTCAGACCTAAATGCAGTGCTGTATGTTTATTCCCGGCGCATCCTCTCTTATTGATTTGGGGCCATCTTTCTGCTCATGAAATTCATTTTAAACCTTGGTCCTGTCGTCAATCACAGCCAATGCCATCCACACATATGAGCTGTACCCCATCCCCCAAGGATTTGGATGCCTAGAGGTAATTTGGAGAGTTCTGAGGGGCTAGGAGTACTAGTATTTCCCAGCTGGAGACCAGCAGATGGCATGATGACTATGTCACTGGACTCCCACGTAGTCAACTGTGGTTCGAGTCCAGGATCCAGTGGCTTAAAACTCATGCCAAGGCACCAGCAGTTAGCATAATGGCTATTTCGCTGGACTCCCATGTAGTTGACCGCGGTTCGAGTCCCAGACCCGGCAACTTAAACTCACGCTGGGCGCGTGTGCGTGCGTGCTCAAGATCCCGAGAGGAGAATGGAGTAGAAGGGATTGTGGCGTGGCCATCCCCCCGGGGGGTGATTTCTCACTTTCTGTCTCTCTGTCTTTCTCTGTCTGGCGAACGCACGCGCCCTAGAGCAAAAACCTCTCCAAAAAAAAAAGAAAAAAAAAGAAAAACTCATGCCAGGTGTGTGTACCTGTGTGCCTAAGATCCCAAGAGGAGAATGGTGGAGAAGGGATTGTGACATGGCCATTCCCCCCTGGGAGTGATTTCTTGCTTTCTGTCTCTGTCTCTCTGGAGACCACACGCACCCTATAGCAAAAATATCTCTCTAAAAAAAACCTTAGTATTTTTCCAGCTGACATGCTGCCAGTCATGTAGGAAAAGAAATGATGCTTGGTGCTAGGACATGGCAGTGGGGCCGGGAAAGGAGTAACATTGGAATTCCAGGTTGAGGTGGGCCAGTCACGAGCTCTGGTATAAGCAGCCCCAAAAGACTTTTTTCTAGGAAGCTGCACTTTAAAAGTAAAGGTGGGGAGGAGGGATAGCTTGACAAATTCTGAGACAGGCAGGGAGGTGAGAGGCATGTGGTTCCGTTTCCCACCTCACCAGGGATGGCGAAGTTAGGACTTGGGTCTCCTCCCTGGTGGGCAAGGACTCGAACCACCGTGCATAGTCTTCCCCTCTAGCTTCTTTGCCATAGCCACTCCCCGTCTTTCGCCCAAATCCTGCCTGGCTTTCCTTTGTACCTTTCCTCTCGTTTCTTCTATTTCTGCTGCAAATTCAGTCACTGTCCATTCCATCTTCAGCCCTAAGTATGTTTTCCGTCTGCTCCAAGCACGCACTCCCCGGAAGGCTCCGGCTCCTCCGCCTCCCCCACCCCCGCTTGTCCCCATTAACTTTATCTTCTGAAGCAGTGCAGGGACACAGATGTTCTCACCCTGCTGCTCCAGCGCGAGCGTATTTTCCCAGTGTCTTTCTGTGTGTATGCTCCAGGCACCGTCTCTCTGGGGAGGGAGAGAGTAAATGTTTTCATTCCAAACCCTCAGGGTCAGGTCTTGTTTGTCTAAACTGTGTTTGTTGCTGTAATTATCAGATTAGCTGATCTCTGGCAGCAAAGAAGGGGGGGTATTAACCCTGTGTAGGATGGTCGCTGTGCTTTGTCATAGGAATACCTTCGGGAGGAGCTGTCATTTCTCTTCAACCTGGAGGATTTGGCTTGAATTCTTCTGGCCAAGCCTCCCGGGCCTTCCTCTCTGTCTGTTCTAAGTAAATCCAACCATCCAATGGGCTCGCGGCTGTGATCCAACAGGCATTTAGCAGAGATGGAGGGTTGAAAGGGCATCTCTCCAGGGATCGGCTGGGAAGAGAAAGAAATGGGGCTTACAGAGGATCTGGATAAGTCATTCTACAAGGGTATCCATGTCTCAGACTGAATAAGGGAAGCAGCGGCGTCCGCTGGCCATTGTAGCTTATTTGCATATGGCAATGAGGCTGCCAGGCCCTGTCAGCTTTGTTCGGGGATTTTCTGTTGTTTCCCAGAATATTAAGATTCTTTTTCACCACTGCTGTTTTAACAGAACTAATCGTCACCTCCGCTTCTCCCCGTTAACTTTATCTTCCTAAGGAATCTTCTAGATGTTTTCATCTGCCCTTTCTTCCTACCAGGCACATCTGAACTACCTGGTCTCCAAAGATAGGATAAAAGGTCACTTTCTCCTCTTAATACAGCAACAATTCTTTACATTTTAATGATCTCTTCTACACATGAGTAGTCTCTTCTCCTCCTATGGATTGTGGGCTCTCTATCCTTGAGTCCTGTAGATTGGCTACCTGAAGAGGGCCCTGAGTGCATGAGTAGGAGGTGCTTCAAATACTTGTTGACTGTGAGTTTCTAAAGTTCTTCTTCTATTTGGTCATTTTTGTCCCTTTACGGCTGTGTTTGGTCTGTAGATCGTATGATTGTTTATGGAGCCCTGATGTCAGGAATAGTCCTCCAGCTCACATTCACTAACTCAGCGCCTCCTCTTCACCTCAAACACACACCCACACATACGCAGTGTGGGGGTTCTAGAATTCACTGGACGTCTAAACACCTAGCACGGCGCAGACTTACGCCATGTGCAGCGTCTGGTTGAACCCCTCCATGCCTTCCGAGTTAAGCCCTATCAGATGTAAGGGCTCAGAGCGAAGTCACATACACAGCTTCCACAATGATAGCAAATTTAAAAATAATAGCAACAATAAAATTAAATAAATAATTATTTTTTTAAAAAGACTGAGCCTCGGGTGTGCGTGACTCTAAAACCCAAACAAATGCCATCTTTCTAGGTACTGCGGTTCAGAATAATTAGGGAAAGTACTATTTTCCCCCAAAATCTAACTAAAAATCAACCAATCTCTCTTCAGTGTATTTCCTAACTCTCTGCAGTATTATTTCCTAACTGCTATGATAATCTCTGTTAAAAAAAATAAATAAATAAAAGAGGGCCAGCCTGTGGCATGGTGGCTGGATAGCAGATGGTCAGCCCAGTAGTTTGAGTCCTAGACCCGGCTGCCTAAGAAACACGCTGGGCGCTTGTGCTTGCGGCCCCCAAATCCCAAAGGTTGGAGAAATGGAGAAGGGATTCCTGCATAGCCACTCCCCATGTCCCCATTTCGGAGGAGGAGGGGCGAGGCCGTGCTTTCTTGCTTTCCTTCTCTCTCTGTCCCTGGCAAGCACAGGCACCCTCTGTCAAATGAAAGAAAGAAACTTAAACCTAATAAACAATATTCTATGTAACAGTTTTTAAGTCAGCAAAGCATTATAAATTTCATTTCACTCAGTCATCCAGGTCCATGCTGTTTATAAATCATTGTTTGAAGGCAAATATGGTTTTTATAATATTTTATGTAATTCACCCTGTCCCTACTGGAAAGCTGCTGTTCACTTCAAATATTTCCGCATTCTGAGAAGACAAGAGTCTTTCCTCACTCCTGATGTTGCCAGACCTGGTTCCAGATGTGGGCAGGGCACAGACAAAGGATCATAGGAAGAAATGTTCAGAACCAGAATGGGGCAGGGCGTTTCCATGGTGTGGCCTGGGGCCATCCCAGAAGCAGAATTCAGACAGATTTCCACGGAAGCAAATAGCTGGGAAGCCCGCCCTTCTCCCTTGCCTGATAGGTGCTCTGTTCAGATTGCAGCTGGCACATATGCTACCCGCATTCCTGGTCTACCCAAGGTCCCTTTTTCCTGACACCTGCCCTCCCATTGCTCCTGACATCCCTCACCATAAGCTGCCTGGAGAAGGATCCACAGACCTCGAACAGGCCAACCGAATCATGTTCGTCGGTTTCCTGATTAGAGAGTCAATAGCAGAGAAGTTCAAATGACTGTCTTGTTCTCAACCCAGAAACATTGCCCTAACTTGAAGAAAAATTCCTTTGGCTACATTAGGAAGGTTCTTAAAAAGCCTGAGAAATGGAAAGAGGTATAATACAAGTCCCTAATTGGAATTCTAAGAATTATTTTTAAAGATAAAGAAGTGGGGACCAGCAGTTGGCATAATGGCTATGTTGCTGGACTCCTACGTAGTTGACTGCGGTTCAAGTCCTGGACCCGGTGGCTTAAACTACGCCGGGCGCGTGTGCGTGCATGCCCAAGATCCTGATAGGAGAATGGAGAAGAAGGGATTGCGGCGTGACCATCCCCCCTGGGGGGTGATTTCTCGCTTTCTGTCTCTCTGTCTGGGGAGCGCACGCACCCTATAGCAAAAACCTCTCCAAAAAAAAAAAAAAAAGAAGAAGTGGGGAAAATAGAAAGGTGAGTAACCAAGTCACACAGTCAGGGAAGAGCCAGAGTGCAGAATGCTGGCTTCCAGTCCGGGGCTGCGTCTCCAGCTTTTCCTCCCTATGAAGAGACGGTGTCATCGTGGGCTGGTGGTGCAGACCTGAGTATGACGGGACCCTCATGCACTGTTAGAGTAAGATGGGAAGGGCAAAAAAGCAGGAGATAGAGAGTTGGGGCAGCAAAAGGAGAGAAAATAAGGACGTTAAGGGGCTTTTAAAAAATTAATTAAATCTTTAAAAGGTTTTTTTGCCATAGGGTGTGCACACTCAACTGGAAAGGAGGAAAGTGAGAAATCATCCCCAAGAACGCTGGCCACACCGCAGTCCCTTCCCCTCCATTCTCCTCCTGAGACACGTGTGGCTGGCATGATTTTCAACCCTGTTGGATCAGGACTCAAACCGCAGTTGGCCATGTGAGAGTCCAGCACTTTAACCACCACACCACCTGCTGGCCCATGGAAGGACTTTTAAAGACGTGTATACTCTGAGTGCAAAAGACATGTAGACAGACTTCACATTTACCAAAGAAGGTGATCGAGACCAGCAGATGGCAAAATGGTTACATCACTTGACTCCCACATAATCAACCGCAGTTCGAGTCCCATACTTGGTGGCTTAAAACTCACGTAGGGAGAGGGCATACATGCCCAAAATTCCTAAAGGAGAATGGAGGAGAAGGGATTGCGGTATGGCCATCCCCCCCGGGGAGGTGATTTCTCGTTTTCTGTCTCTCTGGCAAGTGCACACGGCCCTATAGCAAAAAATCTCTCTCTAAAATAAAGAAATAAAGAAAGTGATTGTAAAGAAGGAAAGGTGGTAACGTGCATCAAGTACTAACAAAGCTATCTGAGAGAGAATAATTAGGGTTAAAAAATAGAATAAGTCTATTTTAATTTCACCAAGGTTATATAATGAGAATATACACAGAGGTGATAGCTGTGTCTTTGCAAAAGAGATTCTCAAGCAGAGGCTTCAGTATCTGGATAGGAAGTGAGCGGGCGGTGGTTGGCTACGTAGTGTACAGGAGCGCCCACTCCCTGGGCTGCAGACTGTGCAGCGTGTGGCCTGCAGGAAACCAGGCCGCAGACCTGTTGGACTGCCAAGCCCTGCAGCAGAGAGATTGGGCACACGAGCGAGTCTTCGTCTGTGTTTGTCACCACTCCCCATCGCTCGCATTGCTGTCTGGGCCCTGCGGATTGGCAGAGTGTTGGATTGTCACGGGAGCAGGCACGTTATGGTCGTGTGATCACTTCCTTGTGTACTGCAACATGGCGGTGGTGGAAACGGCGTGGATGTGGAGTGCTCGGGTCATCCCAGGACCACCCTCCCTCCTGCCCTCATCCAGGGAGGGATTGTCTTCCCCAAGGCTGGTCCCTGGTGCCGAGGAGCTTGGGAACCACCATATATAGAGGTACAGATAGAGATAATATAGATATATTATACATGCCAATTACATACAAATATAATTGGACCCTGTCTGTTTCCCAGGGTCTCAGCCCATCTGTGTTAAAGGAGAGCAGTTGGTAACATGGTTAGAAGCAAAGCTCCTGCTGAACCACTTAGAGCTTTTATGCTGTCTTTTCTTGAAGTCGCCCTTCCTTCCCCCCTTGCCCTCTCTCCACTCCCTTCTCGACGGCACCCATTACTCTTATTTTCACTGTGGGTGGGGGTTGGCCTAGAGGACCTCCCTTCCCACCCTGTCAATCAACTTTTCTACTTCTGCTTTTACATTTCCTTCTTTTTTGGCTGTTTCCCTTACTGGCATCTGAGGCTCAGGGAATATTGTACTGGTTTGTAATGGGCCCAGAGACGACTTGTGGTGACAGTGTAATTGTACCGCTGGGGCTCAGCTCTCTCTTTGCTGGCGGAAAACACCTGGAGGAGTTGGTTCCAGATCCACAGAGAGCTTGCTTGGTATCAGGCACTAGTCACCATCAGGAGCAGAAGCCATGTTTCGAAACCGCTGACTGTTCCTTTATTAGCAATGGTACAGGACCAGCAGTTGGCGTAATGGCTATGTTGCTGAACTCCCATGTAGTCAACTGTAGTTCGAGTCCTGGGCCCAGTGGCTTAAACTCACGCCGGGCGCGTGTGCATGTGTGCCCAAGATCTGGAGAGGCGAATGGAGGAGAAGGGATTGCGGCATGGCCATCCCCCCGGGGGGTGATTTCTTGCTTTCTGTCTCTCTGTCTCTCTCTGTCTTTCTGGTGAGCGCACGCGCCCTATAGCAAAAACCTCTAAAGAAAAAAGAAACAAAAACAACGATAATGATGATGAGCTGGGCAGTTTGATGAGTACTTACAGGTAACATCACAGGACGGCCCTTGAGGAGCACACACGGCACACGCGGCCGATCCGGGTCCTCCATGCTCAGTGACAGTCGTCGCTGCCTGGGTCGGGCACCACCTCGGCGCCAGGCACAAGGCTAAGCATGTGGTGCTCTCGCCACATCCCGGTGAGGCAGGTACTGTCACTGTCACTCCCCTGCACAGAGGAGCTCGTGGAAGCCCAGAGATGAGGACCTTCCCGACGTCACTGGGGTTGTGACACCTCGCTAGGCTGTTCTGCAGTGCCCCTCTGCACCAACCAGAATCCTTCTGATGCCCCGAGATTGACCGCAAGAGGAGTGAGGACCCAGGTTCATCTCGCCCCTCTCGTAACCCTCCTTCTGAGGACTCATGCTCTGGGGCTGCTCTGGGAGCCCTTCCTTCCCCTGTCATCTGTGACCCAGCCTGCTTTAACCTGCCTGTCCTCTTACCTGTCTGAACCTGCAGGTGCCCACACTGAGGAATTCCGGTCCTGGGCTCCTCCCGCTCCCCGCCCCCGAGTCCATCTCCCACTCTGCAGACAGCAAGGCTTCCCGGCAGAGGTGGCCCGGCTAACCTGCACACACACACGCCTCTGGCCTTTGGGATCCCTGCCTGTCCCGCTGCCCCCCTTCTTTAGTCAAACTAATTAATGACAGAGTCGAGGAGCATCAACTATCCTCAAGACAAGAGGGCCTGTTCTCTGGAACCCTGGCCTTCCACCCTAGGCATGGTGTCTTCTTTTCAACTGCTGTCTGCCCATACCAACAGTCCAGTAAAAACTTTCACGTGACCAGCTGCTAGCATGCCTTGTTCTGCAGGTTAGGACCACAAAGGAAATCCAGTTCTCGTCCCAGTGTGGTGGCACCTGCTTCTGATCCAAGTGACCAGGAAGGCCGAGGCAGGAGGAGCATGAGCTTGAGGTTGTCCTGGGCAACATAACAGGACGTTTTCTAAAAAAGTACTGAACTTGCAGGCATGGCCCTGCAGTCCCAGCTGGGAGGCCAAGGCTGGAAGGTCACAACATGGTGAGACTCGTCTTAAAAAAAAAATTCAGTTAGGCAGGGGAACAGCGGTTGGCGTAATGGCTATGTCGCTGAACTCCCATGTAGTCGACTGTGGTTTGAGTCCCAGACCCAGTAGCTTAAACTCACACTGGGCGCGTGTGCGTGCGTGCCCAAGATCCCGAGAGGAGAATGGAGGAGAAGGGATTGTGGTGTGGCCATCCCCCTGGGGGGTGATTTCTCACTTTCTGTCTCTCTGTCTCTCTCTGTCTTTCTGGCGAGCGCACGCGCCCTATAGCAAAAACCTCTCAAAAAAAAAAAAAAAAAAAAAAATTCAGTTAGGGCCAGATCCATGGTGTAGCAGTAATGCACTACTCAAGAGAAGACAGTGCCCACGTGGTGACTACAGCTTGAATCCCTGGGCCAGTCAGATTGGGATGCCAGGCACACACACGAATGCCCAGGAGCTCACAGGCTGGAGGACTGGAAAAAGGGGATCGAGGATCGAGGCCCGACCAGACCCAGTGGAGGGTGCTCATCTCTCTCTCTCTCTCTCACTCTCACATGTGTGTGTATGCTTTCTATCATGAATAAAGAAAAAATGTATGATCAAATCAAATCAAATATTGAGCTAGGTGGAGGTGCAGTGGTCATGCCACTGGGCCCACGTGGACAAGGTTCTGGATTTGCGTCCGGGGACCCGGCACACATGTACTCATGATTCAGGCTAGCTGAGGTGCCGGGTCACAGCATGCAGACCTGCTGGGGTGCCTTTCTCTCTTCTGCTCTCTCTGTCAGAGGAAATAAACTTTTAAAAAGAAAATAAAATGAACAAACCCTCACTTGAACTCTCCTTTAGAATTTCAAATCACCCGCTTAGTGAGACTATGCCAAGTATTCGTGGACTAGGATTTGGGGATAAAAGAGGACAGAAATGTTTTTGCAGGGCCTACACTCCGCGGCCTAGTGACAGCACCACACTGAAACACTGGAAGCCACATGGGGGACGGGGGTTCAGGTTCTAGGTTGATCTGTACACTCCAGCAGCTTGTAGGCTCCTGATCCTGGCTGGCTTGAAAATGGTGGGGGATTGCAGTGTCACGATGTTAAGATGCTCTGTCACTCTTTCTCTCTTTATTGTGGAAGGAATAAATAAATAAAGATTTTTTTTTTTTTTTTTTTTTTTTTTTTGCTATAGGGCACATGTGCCTGCCAAAGAGAGATGGGGGGAGGGAGGAGTGAGAAATCACCCCCTAGGGATGGCCATACCACAATCTCTTCTCCAGTCTCCTCCTGGCATTCTGGGCACACAGGCACATGTACCTGGCATGATTTTCAAGCCACCAGGTTCAGGTCTTGAACTATATAGCCAGCCATGTGGGATCCAGTACCTTAACCTCCATGCCACCTGCTGGTCCCAAAAAGAGAATTTTATATATATATTTATCAGTAAATATACTTACAGAAAAATCACATTACCATTTTTTTACTTAATCTAATAATATCTTAGCACTGTTTGATAATTACAACTACCCAAAAATAGTAAAACGTTAACAATCAGACTTTTTCTCTTCTGAGATCAACTTCCCATTCCTCCACCCTACCTTCCCCGCTCCCTCCGGGCATCTAAAGTGGTGGGATCTGTGTGAACAGGGCCAGGTAGCCTGTGAGTACTCAGTAAATATTAACTAACTGACTGTCTGAATGAATTACCCTCAGCCTCTGGTATAAGTGCTTTTGCTGTCTCTCAAATTCAGATCATTTCCTCTCCTTTTACTAACACGGGCATTCATGCATCCAATTCAAACAGTTGTGTACTTAGGGCTGTAACGGCCTCTACAAGTGCACAGTCTGGTGACGGCGCAGACAGTGTGAGAACAGGCGCTCAGGTGAGGGCTGCAGCAACAGGGACATGGAAAGAACATGGCCTTGGGGCCAGCAGATGGCATAATGTTTATGTCAGTGGACTCCCACGTAGTCGACTGCAGTTCGAGTCCCAGACCTGGTGACTTGCTTTCTCACTTTCCCTTTCTCTCTGTCTCTCTATGGTCAACATAAAAAATAATGACAAATAAAATAAAATAAATAAATATGAAAAAAAGAAGAAGAAGTAAAAGGCCAGGCTGGCCTAGTGGTCTGGTGGTTGAAGGAGCCAGGAACACGGAGGAGAAAGGATGTGGCTTGACCATGCCCCATGGAGGTGCTTTCTCCTCTGTCTCTGTCTCTCTGTCTCTCTCTGGCAAGTGCATGTGCTCTCTGGCAATTTTTTTAAGGGTCACTCAATGGGATGGAGATCAGTGAGAGACTTCCCACAGACGCGGAAGTGGGGAAGTACTCGTGCTATCGCTAGGCGGGCCTGGTTTATAGGTTCATGATGAGTCAGTTCTCAAAAACGCAGTAATTATTGAAAGCTGGAAAGTTTTCTCCAAAATAATCTCAAATGTGGGGGTTTCCATCCTTGGAGTCTTAGATCCCTGAGACATAGATTAAGTCAGCAATAGTGACATGTGTCTTATTTTTGAGAGTGTAACGTCTCGACTTCTCATCTGTGGCAGGGTTCACTAGGTGAGCTAAATGTCAAGTTGCTTCCCTTTCGGATAGAATAGTACCAACTCCATTCACCAACCCTGAGTGTGTCACGCCAGTCCCTGATTTACATGTGGGGAACTCACAGGCAGTTCTGGGATGCCACTGGTCAGCCTGACAGTCCAGCACGCCAACGGAACCCACGAGCAACTGCAGGCATAAATACAGGGTGGCTGATTGCAGGGAGCACTGCTGGGAAAAAGAATCTTGGTGATGAAGAGGTTGGCAATCATTCCCATGAAATCTGATGTCAGTCGACATAACTGCCTGAAATCCTGCCTCACATTTCTGAGAATTCCAGGGATTTCAGATCTGGATGAGTACAAATGAGCTTATTCCAAAGTGTCTATTTCCATTTCAGCACACTTGAGACTTAATACAAAAAAACAAAAAATAAATAGGGGCCAGTAGATGGTGTGGTGGTTAAGGATGCTGGACTCCCACATGACCGACTGCGGTTTGAGTCCCAGACCTGGTGGCTTTCTTTCTTTCTTTTTTTTTTTTTTTTTTTTTCCTCCTCTCTCTTACGCTGTCCCTCTTTGGTCAAATTAAAATAAATAAAGTTAAATAAAATAAGTCTTTTAAAAAATAGCACATATGGGAACCAGCAGTTAGCGTAATGGCTATGTTGCTGGACTCCCACGTAGTCGACCGCGGTTCGCGTCTCGGACCCGGTGGCTTACAACTCACGCCGGGCGCGTGTGCGTGTGTGCCCAAGATCCCGAGAGGAGAATGGAGGAGAAGGGATTGCGGCGTGACCATCCCCCCTGGGGGGTGATTTCTCGCTTTCTGTCTCTGTGTCTCTCTCTGTCTGTCTGGCGAGCGCATGCGCCCTATAGCAAAAACCTCTCCAAAAAAAAAAAAATAGCACATAGGTTCTATTAAATAATTAAATGATTTTGTTGTGGAGTTCTTTTTGTTTATTAGAGATTTTCGCTATAGGGTGCATGTGCTCATCAGAGAGACAGAGAGACAGAAAGCGAGAAAGCACCCCCCAGGAGTTTGGCCACGCCACAATCCCTTCTCCTCCACTCTCCTCTCGGGATCCTGGGCACGCACGCACACGCGCCCAGCATGAGTTTTAAACCTCCAGGTCCAGGACTCCAACCGTGATCAACCACGTGGGAGTCCAGTGACATAGCCATTACTCCATCTGCTGGTCCCTTTGTTGTTGTGGAATTCCAGCAGGTTTGTGCACTGTAGACATGCTCTGCATTTAAGCTTTTCGGAATTTATTTGAGCACTTTGGCACTTTCAGTTTGCTAGAAGGCAGGTCTCCCTGGGTGGAAGGCCCAGCCGGCTTAAAAGCTGTGCATTGCCTAGCCTGGTCTCCAGGTAGCAGGGCTTCCTGGCTGTGTAAGGGTGTCGGTTGTGCGTTGGTCCCATCGTACTGCCGTGCTTCAGGATAAAACTACGCAGCAAGTAAGAGACACAGTGTTGAATATTGTTGGAATTTCTCACTGCATATTTCATTTTTCCCAGGATTCTTTCTTTCTTTTCTAAGTTATGCTGTAGGGTGTGAGTCCTCACCAGAGAGAGAGAATGAGGGAAAGTGAGAAATTGCCCCCCACAGAGAGGTAGCCCTGCTGCAATCCTTTCTCCTCCATTCTCCTCTCAGGATTTTGGGCACAGGCACATGTGCCCAGCGGGCTTCTCAGGCTGCCAGGTCCAGGACTCGAACCATAGTCAGCCGTATGGGATCTAGTGCCGCAACCTTCATGCCACCTGCTGGCCCTCTCTGGGATTAAGGCCTGCCATTCATTTATGTTTTCTGAGCTTCCCTTGCAAATGAATTCTTGTAATTTATTAGCTGTTGAAGGGGCTGTGAGATGGGAACATTTAAAAACAAAACAAAACAAAAACAAATCCTGCCTAGGAGAGCGGCACCCGGAGCAATGAGCAGGAAGAGATTCCAGCCCCCAGGTCTCTCCTAAGGCAATGGGGAGCTGGCAGTCACCAGGGGCCTCTTTTCTTTTCCCCTTGGTGTTTCTCTCCTGTGCCATTGTTCTCATTTTCTTCCCATTCTCCTGCTTTTCCTCATCCTTCCTTTTTCTCTCCTCCATCCCTTCTTCCCGTCCTATTTCCCGTTTCCTGCCTGTTCGGTGAGAACTGCCTTCCCCTTAGGGCGCCAGGCTGTTTCTGAGTGTGCTCCACTAAGCACTGGATCCCTGAGATTCCTTGTGGAGGAAAAACCAAAGGCGGGGGGAGCGGCTGGCTCTGCGGTTACTGAGCTCAGGAAACACCCACCGCACTCGCCCCCCACCTTCCGCATGCGGCCAGCACCCCACAGTTCCTGAGAAACTCTGCGGTGAAGAAACCAGTCTCAGGGGGCTTCGCCCGCTGTTCCCCGAACCCCTGGGCCTCAGAGTCTCTTCCCTCCGAGTGCGGATCTCAGCATCTCAGCCAGAATACGTTGTAAGGGACCTCGTGGGAGGCCTCTGGTCCCGGCTTGCCTGGGCACTCCCGAGCACTTACCTCGTCCAAGCGTCCTCTCACGCTCCCAAGCCTTCCTGGAGGCCGTCACCACCAGGGTGTCCTCCCGGCCCACCCCCTCACGCCCGGTACTGCAGTGTCCACCACGCAGACTGGCACGCGCCATTTCTCTCCTCTCCTGGTAAATGGGTAAGGCTGGCTGACCTTTTATTTTTCTTCTTCTAACATCTAGTCAAAGGTGGAATAATAATGAGAGACCGAAGTTCACACAAGGGAGCGTTTCTGACTTCCTACCGCTGGTTAGGTAAATTGGTATATAATTATTACCGAGGGCAATTTGGCAATATATAGCGAAAGCCTTAAAATTCTATTTAAGGGACCAGAAGATGGCGTAATGGTTATGCCGCTGGACTCCCACATAGTCGACTACAGTTCTACTCCCTGACCTGGCGGCTTAAAACTCACCCCAGGCGTGTGTGCGTGTCTGCCCAAAATCCTCTTGCTCTCTATTTCTCTGTCCTTTCCATCTCTCCAGCAAGCACACGTGCCTTATAGCAAAAATCTCTCTCTAAAAAAAGGACTTAATCCTTAAAATAAAATAAGGTGTAAACAAAGACTTAGCTAGGATTTTTTTTACTGAATATTGTCATATAAAAATTTGGAAACAACCAACGATGGGAGACTGGTTGAGTACTCTGTGGCATAGTCATATGATCGGAATTATGCAGCCTTTCAGGGTAGGGTTTTGGGGGCCAACAGGTGGTGTGGTGGTTGAAGCACTAAACTCCCACAAGACTGACCACAGTTCAAGTCCTGGACCTGGTGGCTTGAAAATGGCACCAGAGGGCAGCAGGTGCTGTGGTGGTTAAGGTGCTGAACTCTGACAGGGCTGACCATGGTTCGAATCTCAGACATCTCGGCTTGCTTTCTCACTCTCCCTCTTTCCCTCTCTCTCTTCCTCTGGTCAAATTGAAGAATAATAGTAAATAAATAAAAATAAGTAAATAATTATTTTTTGAAAGAGAAAATTGCACCAGGCTCGTGTGAGTGGGTGCCCAAAATCCCAAAAGGAGGATGGAGGAGAAGGGGCTCGTGCCCGGTAGGAGGCTGAGCGGGTCACTGCGTGATTAGGCCCTGTCAGTAGTACCTCTCTTATTCTCCCCCTCACCCCCTTTCTCTCTCACGAAATAAATACATAAACTTAAACACATAAAAAGAATAGAGTTAGGGAGAGGATTTATTGGCACAAAATAGATGCTCCAAATCAATTGAAAAATAAATAAGATTCCTATGTGTAGTGTGAGTCCATTTTTATCAAATCAGCATAGACTGAGTGTGATTTATTCACACGCATATGTAAAAGCTGGGAAGCGCATCAGCCAAAGGTTAGCTGTGATCATCTTGACTGGCAGTTCATTTCAGCTTCTTCTGGTTTATCTGTGCTTTCTGATTTTTACTTAAAGAGCATATTTTTCCTGTATATTAAAAGGAAATAGTATTGGGATCAGCAGGTGGTTAGGGCTTTGGACTCCCACATGGCCAACTGTGGTTTGAGTCCTGGACCTGGACTCACTTTGCTTTCTCATTTTCTCTCTTTCTCTTTCTCTCTCTGGTACGTGTGCCCGATAGCAAAATTAAAAGTAACAAAAATAATAAATAAAATTAAATCAATAATTCTTATTTTTTTAAAAAAGGAAAGGAAATGGAGTTAGAAAAATTAACAAAAATGGTGGGTGATCCTTCACAAGCTTTGTTATCATTTGCAGCCCAGCTTACTCCACAGAGAGTCCCATCAACACCAACTGGGACTTTTCTGCCTCTCAGATGGTAAGTACTTCATAAGGGAAGTCAAAGCAAATGTCACCCTTCCTTCTGCTCTCTGAGGAAATCTAGATGCAAGGGCTGGCTTCTAGATTGTGATGCTGCAATTTACGGGGGGGAGGATGGGTGGGAGGAGGTCAACACACCCAACCATCTATTTATTTAATATTAAAAATAATATTTCACTGAGTTTGCCTGGCGTCAGCTTGAGCAGTTACTCATACAGGAATTCAAACAAAAGCAGCACTGGCCGTGGGCCAGCGGCTGGTGCTGGGTGGTCCACGTCGGTCCTCAGCTCAGAGTAGCTCCTAGGCTGCTTTCAGACCTGCTTTGAGTTGGGAAGATGATGTATTCATTTATTTATTAGAAATGTTTGAACAGGAAATGCTAATAGTTTGCATTGAGGGAGACTTGCCCTGGAGACAGCTGGAGGAACCAGCCGACGTTGCTGGGGGAGAGATTGCTGCTGTAGGCCTTGGAGTCAAATCAGGGCCTGCCGTGAGCGTCTACACTGGAACCCAGCACACACACTAGCCCCAGAGATCCTGTCTGCTCTGCTTCAGAGAGGACGGAGCGGGTCCATTCATCCAGCTGCCCCGGGTCCCTTCTCGGTGGCCTTCTCAGTTGCCATTTGTTTCTTAGGAGCCAAAAGGTGTGTTTTCGATGTGACTGTGAACAGAGGCCGGCTCTGCGGGGCAGAACCCGTGCTGGGTACAATCCCCTAGGTGGATTATGTGAGCAGCACACGGGAAACTCGAGCGCACTGTGGATTGTGTTACACGGGTAACTCGAGCGCACTGTGGATTGTGTTACACGGGTAACTCGAGCGCACTGTAGCGTGACGGGGCCTGGTGAGCCCGGTGCGAGTTCAGGGCTTACATGTGCATGTCCTTTATGAGCATGGGACAAGCGAAAGACAAGTGCTTGCAGGGGCTCCCAGGCGTGTCCTCAGCTCCAGGCACGAGCGTACGCGGATGAGAGGAACGTGAGCCAATGTGTGTGTTTTTAACCGTCTCCTTCCAGCTGTTTGGGAAGAACGCAGGGCTTTGCTCCTGGGGGACGGGCGTGATTACAGTGCGTGTGGGGGGGAATGAGAGCCAATGCCTGACCCGGTCTGGCACGACAAAAGGCCTGTTCCTGTGTTTCCAGATAACAATGGGGGTGAGGCCTGACCCTGGAAACCAGTCAAGATTCCCAGAGATAAACCTTCAGGCAGCAAGAACTCTGTCAATGAAAAGAAACTGACCTTTTGCCTCTTGAGTCACTGAATTCCCACAAATGCTATGTCCTCGTCAGCCCTGGCAGGACGTGCCACCACATCCCCAGACTGGTCACCACTCTGTAAACCGCATGGAGGGTGCCGCCGGAGTCCCTGTGCTGGAAGTCAGGGTACCTTTACTTCTACCATTTTCTTCTAGAGGTTGATCTACCTTCCAGACACCAGAGTTAGGAGAGGGCCCCTACAGTTTCCCAATGACGGCATGGTCTGCTGCGGCTGAAGGGACATTGCGTCTTCACCTGGCCGAGATAAATGAGCTCCAAAATCTGAACCAAGACCTTGGGAGGACTGTATGTCTTGGATCGAGAAGCAGAAAGTCTCCAGGTCAAGGTAGTTAAGAACTTGAGCTGGGGTGAGGAGGAGTGGCATGAAGAACACAGAGACGGGTTGTGTTCAAGTCCATAATACGTAGGCAGAATGCTGGAAATTCATCACGTCTTATTTAAGGGACAAAGTTAATTAATCCCTTTGAGCTTTGGGTTCTTCAACAAAATGAGGATGTTGGAATTTCTGGTTTTAAAATCCAATAAAAGAGGACTTTACTCCCTTACAACTGCTGCTTTTCCGTAAGACCCCTAAAACCATATCATCACATGGAACAAGGGTTCTCAATCTTGGCTGGGCATGGAGTCACTTGGGGAGCTTTAAACAATGTGACAAGAGGATTCAGGAAAGGAGAGAAAGATCCTGATGTCCAGGCCTCATCCAGACCAATTTCGTCAGGATCTCTAGAGGAGGGACTCATGTATTAACATTGTTTCCTGCCCTGAAATATAAGTATTTCCTAAAGTTCTGTTACCCTCATAATTCTCTGTATTTTTTCTCTATTAAATCTCCCCATTCATTCCTACAGCATTGACTATCACTCCTTTGGGGATGATGCTCAAATGGTCTAAATCCCTGACCTGTTGACCCAGCCTCTCACTCAACACTATCAAGTAAGTGCTGCACCTCCCTATCGTCAGACTTACAGAGTCACTTAACAGTTCCCACTGGTATCCAATAGAGGACATCATACGTGCGTGATCAGGACTTTGACTTAGAGAGATCCACTTCAGGCTGAAGTCTTCAGGGACACTTAATCTAAGAGCAGAGAGCACATGTTTATAAATCTTACCTTGGAGTTTCATCTTCTTCCTCGTAATGTCTTTGACATGTCCACTGTAACGCAAACCACAGACTGGCCTTACTTGAGTGAGGCAAAGATTTAATGCTGCCGCTGCACTTCAAGTGGCTATACCTTAAACTGGAGTTGTGTATTCTCAGTCATTGTGACATACACACACAGTGATTTAGTGCAGCGTGGTTTATATTCAGACACTGGTCTGTTCTAACATCTTGGAGTGAGCAGTGGGGTTGCTATTAAAGCAAAGGGCAGGCCAGAAGGTGGTATAGTGATTACTGTACTGGATTCTCATGTACCCATCCCTGGGTTGAGTCCTGGACCTGTAGGCCTGAAACTTGTCCGGCACGTGTGTGAGCATGCCCAAAATCCCAGGAAGAGAGTAATGGAGAAGGGATTGCAGTGTGGCCACCCCCCAGGAGTAATTTCTTATTTTCCCTCTCACTGTTTCTGTCTCTTTCCTCTCCAGTGAGTGTACACACCCTATGGCAAAAAATTAAAAAAAAAAAAAAAAGTAAAGGGCAACTCACTTGATCAGGTATCATTTTCAGGTGAACAAAATTATGTTTTTGTTTGAGAAATACACAAATCAATTATTTTTAATTCCACTAAATACATAAAAAACACTTTTAGGATAAAAATATGTTTTAAATGGAGCCGGATGGTGGCACGGTAGCTAAAAGCAACACTGCAAGGCTGACTGTATCGGAGAGTTCCAGGTTCAAATCCAGAAACCCTCCTGAGTGTTCTCAGCAAGCTCTGCGCCTTGGTCTGGGGCTGGCTGAAGTGGGTTGGATCAAGAGGAGGCACCCTGCTGGGGGTGCTGTTTCTCGTCTCTCTTGCTCATGGAAGAAATAAATGAATAAAAGAATTGTAAAGTACTTTGAAGTTTACACGTACACACTTCTGCTCCTGGCCAAAAGAGATGAACAGGGTTTGGCTTCCTTTCCCAACTGAACAAATTGACAAAACATATGAAATAATCATTTGAATGACACTTAATATCAGAAAGACAGTGGTCTCTGAGAGATGTGAAGCCAAGGAAATGAGATCTACAGTTGCCCCAGCTTACTACCTGGGGGGAGTCTCTAGACCACAGAACAAAGAGGAGGAACCCAGGCAGAGCTGGGCTAAATCCATGAGTTGAGAATGCAGAGCTGAGAGTCCAGGGTGACCGAGGTCATTATAGTTCTCAGGACAGAGTCCAAGAAAGGAGAGAGCTACACAGAGGGAAGTTCTGAAGGCTTATAGAAGGGTTCCACTTGAGTATGCAGCTGAGGACCGGTCAGCACATACATATAAGGAAACTATTTGGGGCCAGAGCAAAAACCATCCAAGATGATTAGAGGCAATGACTGACACTCACATAGGGCTAGGGATAGCGTATGTTCCCACCAGTCAGGTTGATGGGAAGTAAAGACAGAAAGATACTGGTCAGGAATAAGGCCTAGACTGAACATTGCTTCAGTCCTGCCTAGCAGATGTTAAAAACAGGCCAGAAGGTACAAACTGATTCCAAGAAATTTAACTAAATCCTAAAACAAAACTCCAGAATATTTATAGGAATACAGAAATACCTAGCACCCAACAAAATAAAATTTAAACCACTGGAATCTAGTAAAACAAAACAAACAAACCAACAAACAAAACAGGCACAGGACCAGCAGGTGGCGTGGTGATTGAGACTGTTATATGACTGACCGGTGCTCGAGACCTGGACCTGGCAGCTTGCTCTCTCACTTCCTCTCTCTCTCTCTCTCTCATGAGCACATGAGCCCTGAGCAAATTTTTAAAATAATAATAATGGGGGCCAGCGGGTGGTATGGTGGTTAAGGCACTGGACACTCCCAAATGGCTGACCATGGTTCGAGTCTCAGACCTGGTGGCTTGCTTTCTCACTTTCCCTTCTTTCTCTTTGTGTCTCTCTCTTCCATCTAAAATAAATAAATGGATAGATAAAATTAAGATAAATAATTCTTTTTAAAAAATAATGATGATGATAAATAAAATTAAATAAATAATTTGTTTTCTAAAAAATTACCAGGCACCAACAAAGCAGGAAAGTACAGTCCATAGCCTGGAGATAAGACACTTTAAATTGATACCAGAGACAGATTTTAGATTTAGCAAAGGAAGATGTTAAAATAGTTATTAAGTATGTTCCAAAGTTAAGTAGCGGCATAGAAGATACGTATTTTTTTTAAGAAAGAAATACTATTTGTTTTATTTATGGTGAGAAAGAACATATTTTGGGACCAGCAGTTAGCATAATGGCTATGTTGCTTGACTCCCATGTAGTCGACCTCAGTTCGAGTCCTGGACCCGGTGGCTTAAACTCACACTGGGCACGTGTGCATGCGTGCCCAAGATCCCGAGAGGAGAATGGAGGAGAAGAGATTGTGGCATGGCCATCCGCCCGTGGGGTGATTTCTCGCTTTCTGTCTCTCTGTCTCTCTTTCTGGCGAGCACATGTGCCCTATAGCAAAACCCTCTCCAAAAAAAAAAAAAAAAGAAAGAAAGAAAAACTATTTGTTTTATTTATGGTGAGAAGAACATTTTTAAAAATGAACCTTTTAGAAAGACAAACAATATGTTTCTCTTTCCAAAAACATTTTGGCATTATGTTATACTTCCTGTTTATTATCTTTCTGCTCTATAATCTATTCTGTGTTTTGTTATGGCTTTTTTATTGTGGTAAAAACAAACCTACTATAAAATTTACCATCAACTATTTTTAAGTGTATAATTCAGTAATGTTAAATATATTCACATTGTCATATAACCAGTGCAAAAGTGGTTTGCAAAAGTGAAATCCTATACTCTTTAAACAATTCTCCATTTACCCTTCCATCCAGGGCCTGGAAACTGTCATTCTACTCTCTGTCTCTATGAATTTGGCTGCTCTTAGTACTTCACATGAGTGGAATCATACAGTAGTTGTCTTTTTATGACTGCCTTATTTCACTTTGCATAATTTCCTCAAGGTTCATCATGTTGAGTGTGTGTCAAAGTTTCTTTCCCGTAAGGCTGAGTAATACTCTGTTGTGCGTGTGTGTGTGTGAGTGCCCCATTTTTGCCAATCATTCACCCATCGATGGACATTTGGATTGCTTCTGCCTCTTGGCTATTGTGAATAGTGCTGCTATGAACAGGGACATGAAAATATATTTTGAGACCCTGCTTTCAACTCTTTCATATATATATATATATATATGTCCAGAAGTTGAATTTCCATATCCTGTGGTGATTCTTTTTTAAAGTTTATTCTCTTTCATTCTTACTTTTTTTTAATGCCAGAGGATGAGAGAAAGAGAGGAAGCACCCCCCCCCCCCCCCAGGACCTGGTTATATCACAATTTTTTTGCTCCCAATTTTCTATCCCATCAGGACCCTGGGCAGATGCACACATTCTTGGCATGTTTTTCAAGCTAGTGGGGCCAGAACTCAAACCCTAGTTGGCCATGTGGGTATAGCTTCCTCTATTCTATGGCAATGGCCCTCATATGATAATTCTATTTTTAATGTTTTGAGAAATCACCATACTGTTTTCATAGTGGCTTCATCATTTTACATTCTCAGTCATGCAAGGGTCCAACTTCTCTGCATCTTCACCAAACATCCTTTGTTTGTTTTTTTTAGTACCCATCCTAATGGGTGTGAGGAGTTATCTCATTATGATTTTGATTTTCATTTCCCTAGTGATTATTGAAGTTTAGCATCTTTTCAAATGGTGGTTGGCTGTTCCTATATGATCTTCAAAGAAATGTCTATTCAGTTCCTTTGGTCATTTTTTAATTAGATTGTTTGGGTTTTTGTTGTTGTTGTTACTGCTGAGTTGGAGATATACTTTTTTAAAAAAGATCCAAATCATATTTGTAGACATGAATACAGTGCGTGAAATTAAAAATACACTAGATGAGATTAATGCCAAATTAGACACTGGAAGGGAAGACTGGTGACTATAAAGATATGGCAATAAAACTATTCAAAATGAAATATAAGGGGCTACTAGATGGATGGTGGGTTAAGGCGCTGGATTCTCACATGACTGACTATGTTTCTAGTCCCAGACCTGGCAGCTTGCTTTCTACTTTCTCTCTCTCTATCTGTCTGTCTCTGATGAGTACACGCACCCTATAGCAAATTTACAAGATAATAATAAATAAATAAAGTTAAATAAATAATTTTTTTAAAATGTAAAAAAGTAGCAACTTAAAATTAAAAAACAAAAATAGGGACCAGCAGTTGGCAAATGGCTATGTTGCTGGACTCCCATGTAGTCAACTGCAGTTCGAGTCCCAGACCCAGTGGCTTAAACTCACGCCAGGTGCATATGCATGCATGCCCAAAATCCTGAGAGGAGAATGGAGGAGAAGGGATAGTGGCATGGCCACCTCCCCCCCCCGGGGGTGATTTCTCACTTTCTGTCTCTCTATCTCTCTCCATCTTTCTGGCGAGCACATGCGCCCTATAGCAAAAACCTCTCCAAAAAAAAAATTTTTTTTTTAAACAGAAATAGAGGATCAGTAATATCTGGGACATCTTCAAGCAGCCTAATATAGATAGATGTATTGGGAGTTCTCTAAGGAAAAGAGAGAAGGAGGGTAAAAAATAAACTTAATAAATAATGGTAAAAAATAAAGCCACTTCCATACATCATGAAACCCATAGATTCAATAATCCCAATGAATCCCAAGCACAAGTCACATGAAAAGCTATACCAAGACACATCACAAACAAATTGGCCAGAAGCAGTGATAAATACTAAATGTTAAATGTAGCTGAGACAAAGAAAAAAAAAAAAAGGACTAAGGGTATACACATGGCATACAAAGGAAAAAAAATAGGCTGAAGATTGTTATCTTTAAGGAACAATGCGAAGAAGTGGAAAACATCGTTAAAGTATTGAAAGAAAAAACTATCAACCACGAATTTTATATCCTGTGAAAATATCTCTCTAAAGCACAGGATGAAAGAATTCATTACCAGCAGACCTACACTAAGAGAATCATTACAGAAAGTACTTCAGGGGATTGAACAGTGGCACAGTGGTGGAACACAATGCTCAGCAAGGCTGATGCCCTTGGGAGAATTGTGGGTTCATGTCTGGAGTCCTTCTTGAGTACATCAGGCATGTGTATGTCCACGATCCGGAGCTGGCTAAGGCTGTGGATAGATTCAAGTGTCAGGAACACTGTTGGGGGTGGTGTCTCTCAGTCTCTCTCTCTCTCTGACTCTCTCACTCATAAGAGAAAGAAATAAACTAAAAAGTTTTATAGAAAGAAGAAAAAATATGATGAAAATATGTATCTACAGAAAGGAATAAGGAATCTAAAAATGGTTATTACAAGATAAATGTGTATGTTTTATTATTATTAATTTCTTTTTAATGAATTGACTAAACAAAAATAATAACAATGTAGTATGGGGTTAATAACATTTTTTAAAAGTAAAATGTATAGCACAAAGGTCACAAGACAAGTAATAAAAGTATATCATTGGAGGTTTCTTATACCATACACGAAGTGGTATATCACTTGAAGTTAGAGTGTAATATGTTAGTGATGTATACTATAAACTCGAAAGCAACCACTAAAATAAAGCAAAGTTATAGGTAACAAGTCAACAAAGGAGACAAAATGGAATCATAAAAAATTAGTTTATTCCAAAATAAGGCAGAAAAAGAGGAAAGGGGTACAAAGAAAAAATGGAACAAATAGATAACACATAGCAGGATGATAGATTTAAACCTAACTATATAATTAACAACATTAAATGTAAATGGTCTAAATACCTTAATTAAAAATCAGAGATTATTGGCATGGTTATTGGGGCACTGGACAATCCCACATGGCTGGTTCAAGTCCTAGACCTGGTGGCTTGCTTTCTCACTCTCTCTCTCTCTCTCTCTCTGTCTCTTTCTGGTGAAATTAAAATAAATGAATGAATAAGTATAATTAAATAATGAAATTCTTTAAAAAAATAGATTATTGAATTGGATTAAAACAAAAAACAAGACACAACTCTATGCTGTCTATAAAACTGCACTTCAGATATAAAGACACAGGTAGGTTTAAAGTAAAAAGATGGGAAAAGATATTCCATGCAATAATTAGAAAAAGAAACATGAAGCAATTCTGTTCATTAAAGACAAGACAGAATTCAGTGCAATGTATAAAGATGTCAGTCATGAAAAAAATATAATGAAGCCTGGGACCAGCAGTTGGCATAATGGCTATGTTGCTGAACTCCCATGTAGTCGACCACGGTTCGAGTCCCAGACCTGGTGGCTTACACTCATACCAGGCATGTATGCGTGCATGCCCAAGATCCCAAGAGGAGAATGGAGGAAAAGGGGTTGCGGTGTGTCCATCACCCTGTGGGGTGATTTCTCACTTTTTGTCTCTCTTTCTTTCTGGCGAGCGCACGTACCCTATAGCCAAATATTATATATATGTACACACATATATATAATATATATGTGTATATATATATGTATGTGTGTACATATATATATATATATACTGAAGCCAAATTATGTATAGTGAGTATAAAATAATAATAATAAAATAAAGATAAGAACATAATTATCCTAAACATTTATGCACCTAATAACAGAATCCCAAAGCACATGAAAATAAACCAATAGAACACAAGAATATACAGACAAATCCACAATATAGCTTGACATTTAAGTACCCATCTCTCATCAATTTATAGAATAACTAGAAAGAAAATCAACATATAGAAAAGTTAAACACCACTGTACAACAACTTGACCTAAATACCATTTATAAAACACTCTACACTATGACAACAGAATCCATAGTCTTACTGTGCATGTGGGATATTTACCAAGATAAATCATACTCAATTACAAACCAGTCTAAATAAGTTTTTTTTTGTTTTTTTTTGTTTTGTTTTGTTTTGTTTTTTAGAGAGAGAGATTTTTGCTATCGGTTGTGTGTACTTGCCTGAGTAAAAGACAGAAAGTGAGAAATCACACCCCAGGGGGGATGGTCACACTGCAATCCCTTCTGCTCCATTTTCCTCTCTGGGTTTTGGGCACACACGCACAAGTACCCTGCATGAATTTTAAAAGCCACAGGGTTTGGTATTTGCACCACAGTCAGCTACGTGGAACTCCAGCGGCATAACCATTACACCATCTGCTGGTCCTCTAAATAATTTTTTTAATTTGCCAGTGGGCACACGTGCTTGCTGGAGACAGAGAGGGAAAGGAAAAGTGAAAAAGCATTCCCCACGGAGGATGGTCACACCACCTTCTCCTCCACTTCTCCCTCCTTTCAGGATTTTGGGCACACACACACATGCCTGGGGTGTTTTTCAAGCCACCAAGTTCGGAACGTGAACCTCACAGTCAGCCATATGGGATCCAGCTGCTTTAACCACCACGCCACCAGCTGGCCTCAGTCTAAATAAATTTAAAAGACTTCAAGTCATACAAAGTATGTTCTCTGACCACAATGGAATTAAGGTAGAAACAAACAAAAAATTCCCAAGTGTTTGGAAATTAAATCTCCAAGTATTTAGAAATTAAATGACAACTTCTAAATAAACCATGAATCAAATAAGTCAAAAGAGAAATTTCAAATATTTTAACTGAAAAAAAAGAAAATAAAAAGAAATAGGTTACCTAAAAAGCCCTTTATATATTAAAGAAATTTAATTTAATAGTTTAAAATCTTTTCGCCAAGAAAACTCTGGTCTCGGCCTCACTGGTGAATTCTACCAAATTTTTCTTTTCTTTAAGGAAGAAATAACACTAATTCTACACTAACTCTTCCCCAAAATTGAAAATGAGGGATTATATCTCAGCTCCTCCTATGAGGCCAGCATTACCTCAATACCAAACCAAAGAGCTTATCAGAAAACTACAGACCAATATTCCTTATGAACACAGGTGAAAAATTTTAAAACAAAATGTTATTAAATTAACTCAACAATATATATATAAAAGATAATACATTTTGACCAAGTAGGATTTATCCCAGAAATACAATGACAGCGATCAAAAATCAGTGCAATTCACCATATTGATAAAAAAAAGAAGAAAAAACATGTAATAATTTCAACAAATACAGGGAAATCATTTGACAAAATCCAATACCCATTCTTGACTGTTTTTTCTTAAAGAGAGACTTTTGCTATAGGGCACGTGCACTCACCTGAGAGAGAGAGAGAGAGACAGAAAGCAAGAAATCACCCCCCAGGAGGGATGTCCACACCACAATCCCTGCTCCTCTGTTCTCCTCTTGGAATTTTGGGCATGCATGCACATATGCCCAGAGTGTTTTAAGCCACCAAGTCCAGGACTTGAACTGCAGTTGACTATGTGGGAGTCCAGCAACGTAACCATTCTTGTTTTTTTTTTAAATGTCAAAAACTAGAAATCACTCAGAACATGATTTTTTTTTTTTTTGAGTGGTTTTTGCTATAGGGTGCATGCGCTCACCAGAAAGACAGAGACAGAGAGACAGAAAGCGAGAAATCACCCCCCAGGGGGGGATGGCCATGCTGCAATCTCTTCTCCTTCATTCTCCTCTTGGGATCTTGGGCACACACCACATGTGCCTGGCATGAGTTTAAGCCACCGGGACTCGAACCATAATCAACTGCATGGGAGTAGTCGACTCGAGTCCTGTGGCATAGCCATTACGCCAACTACTGGTCTCACACAACATGATTTTTTAAAATTCTTTTATTGAACTTTATTTTTGTATGTATTTTAGTTTGACCAGAGAGGAACAAAGCCAAAAGCAAGAATGAGTAAGAGGGAAAGTGAGAAAGCAAGCTGCCAGGTCCAGGACTTGAACCGTGGTCGGCCATGTGGGAGTCCAGTGTCCTTAAGTGTTGTAGAGTGCCACCGAATGAACAACCACCAAAGCCAATTAAGTTTAAAGGGAGTCTTTATTACCTGGCCAGCAATTACAGTCTGAGGCTTGAGGGGGCGAGGGGCGAAACCGAGAGTCAGAACTGTAGCCCCGACTGAAGTCTGAGTAGTCTTTGCATAGGGGTCAGTGACCAGGGGTTTCTATGCGAGCAGTTACAGAAGCTGAATCAAGCAGGTTAATTATTTCTTTTTGGAGGGGAGAGGTTTTTGCTATAGGGCGCGTGCACTTGTCAGACAGACAGAGAGAGACAGAGAGACAGAAAGCGAGAGATCACCCCCCAGGGGGGGATGGCCACGCCGCAATCCCTTCTCCTCCATTCTCCTCTCGGGATCTTGGGCACGCACGCACACACGCCCGGCATGAGTTTAAGCCACCGGGTCCAGGATGCAAACCGCGGTCGACTACATGGGAGTCCAGTGACATAGCCATTACGCTAACTGTTGGTCCCCAGGTTAATTATTTCTGAGGGGAGTGGGGTTTCCATGTAAGTGGTTACATTGCTAAACAAAAGGGTTTGGGGCTAGTTAGCAAAGACATAGCAGGTACAGGATGTCATCCCAGATACAGTTTTCTATATGGCTAGCACGAGCTGTTTTCTCTTGGGAAGAGCAAGCAGTTTACAGAAGCAGACAGCCATGTTAGGGTAACAGCCAACAGTTGTTCATGTGCAAGATCTGATATGCGGCCTTCCACATAACCACCATGCCATCTGCCTGCCCCACAGCATGATTTTTTTACATCTCTGAAAAGTATGCAGCTACCATTATATGCAATGGTGAAAGACTGAAAGCTTTCTTTCCATGATCGGAAACACAATGACCATATACATGCACTCTTACCACTCTTACTCAACTTTGTGCTGAGCGTCTAATCAAAGTGATAAAAAAAAAAAAAAAAACACTTTTTTTTTTTAGGTTTTTACCATAGCGCACATGTGCTCTCCAGAAAGCCAGTGAGAAAAAAAGTGAGGAATCATGGGGGTGATTCCTTTCTCTTCCATTCTCCTCCTGAGATTCTGTCAAGGCCAGTGGATGGCGTGGTGATTAAGATGCTGGAATACATATGGCTGACCGCACTGAGTCCTGGACCCAGAGGCTTGAAAATCATGCTGGGCATGACAGGCATGTGTGCCTAAAAGCCCGGGAGGAAAATAGAGGAGAAGGGATTGCAGTGTGGCCATTCCCCCAGAGGGTGATTTCTCACTTTTCCTCTCACTGTTTCTGGTGAATGTACATACCCTATGGCAAAAAACTACTAAAAAACAACAAAAAGACATAAAATTATCCAAATTGAAAAAGAAAGGTAAAACTGTCTTTATTCACGGATGACATGAATATATGGCATGTCTAGATGAAAAATTCTGTGGAATCCAAAAAACAAAAAAATTATAGAACTAATGAATGAATTTATCGATTGTATATAGAAAATCAATATGCAAAAATTAATAGTATTCCTACATATTGGCAATAAATCATTGGAAATTGAAACAAAATAATACTATTTACAAGAGCATCAAAATATCTGAACGGCTTAGGCATAAATCTGACAAACGATGTGAAAAAACTCTATGCTACAAACCACAAAGCAATACTGAGAAAATTAAAGACTGAAAAAACTAGAGAGATCCCATGTTCATGACTTGGAAGATATAATATTGTTAAGATGTCAGTTCTCCCCGATTTGATCTATAGACTCTATGCAACCCCAATCAAATCCCAAGAAGGGTTATTTTTTAGAATTTGCAAACACTTCTAAAATTCATATGGAGGGCTGGCCCTGTAGCAGAGTGGTTAAGTGCTGTGCATGGGGAGCCAGATGCCACATGGTCCCCTGTGGTTCACATCCTGGACCCAGTGCCTTGTAAAACACACCAGTCTCATATGTATTTATGCCCAAAGTCCCACAAGAAAAAGAAAAAGAAATTGCAGCATGACCATTTCTCATGGTGGGGATGCCTATTTATTTTCCCTGCTCTCTTTTTTTATTTGTCTCTCCAAACGTGCACATGCCCTCCTGCAAATTTAAAATAAAGAAAAATACAAAGGACCTCGCATTGTCCAAAACAACTTTGAAAAGCACAAAGGAGAGGACCAACATTTGAAGATAAAGCTATAGTAAACAATACACTGTATCAAAGTAGGACTAGATCCCTGTAGTCCAGTGCCTAAGGGAGTGGTATCTCACCAGGCTGACCTCATTTCCATTACTGGCCCCAGTAGCTTGAAAAGCACCTGGGTGTGTATGTGTGCATGCCCCCAATCCCAACAGGCTAGAGAAATGGAGAAGGGACTGCAGCGTGAGCATGCCCCAGTAGGGGTGCTTTCTCCCTCTCCCTTCTCTGTCTGTTTCTCTGGTGATGGCAATTTTAAAAAGGGGAGGAGTATCAGAGTGAAGATAGACAATCCATTTATAATACAGAACAGAGTCCAGAAATTGACCCACACATATATGGATAACTAAGTTTCAGCAAAAGTAGAAGGAAATTCAGTACATTGGTTTTTCAACAAATGATTAAAAAAAAAGGTATCTGTATGTAAACAATGGATTATAGATTTAAATGTAAGACCCAAATCTATACAATGTCTAGGAGAAAAAAATTGTGGCCCTGGGTTAGATAAAGATTTCTTAGACACTGGGACCAGCAGATGGCATAATGGTTACGTCGCTGGACTCCCACGTAATTGACCACAGTTCAAGTCCTGGACCTGGCAGTTTAAAACTCATGACGGGTACATGTGCATGTGTGCCCAAAATCCTGAGAGGATAATGGAGGGGAAAGAATTGCAGTGTGGCCATCCCCCCAGGAGATGATTTCTCGCTTTCTGTCTATATTTCTCCGGGCTACGAGCAAGAGAACACAGTGCCTCCGCAGAGGATGAAAATCCCAGCGAGAGGGCACTGGGCAGAGGCATTGGGAGCCCAGGTGAGGTTAGACGTGTAGAGGAGAGAGACATTGGAGAACTGTGGAGAGGTAGTGACGTCGTGGGTAGAGGTATGACTGACCTGAAATGAGGGTGGTACCAGAATGGCAGCTATGACCCATCTTAACAGTAGAAGACTGTTAAGAGTTATTTTGGGTGGAATCCAGCCAGGGAGGCCAGAAAATGAAAAGTAAAGTTGATTAAAGCTGGCACTTGGGGGCTTGGGGAAGGATAGGGTGAAATTACTGGGGCCAAAATTTTCTGGATTGGTCATGTAGGGGGCAGATGTGATAAACTTTAAGTATTTCTATGATACCCCCAGGGTCCAAACCCCAGGCATCTATTCAAATTCCTGCAGGTTGGGCTGACAGCCAGAGAGAGACAGACAGGTTCCTGATGGTAAATGTGACTGGATTACAGGTTGTGGGTGTGCAGCCCTGAGGGGGCCAAAGATTGACCAAAGGGCTGCTAGGCTACCCCGAATGGTCAAACTGCAGAGTGACTGACAAGGAGCGCCTGTCCCAAGCAGTCTTATTGATAATCCCTTGATCACCCCATGTGTGTTGTACCTGGAATTCCCACTCTGTAACTGTCAAGGCAGAGCCCATTCCAAAGGCTAAGAGGAGGAGGAGGAGGCCGGGCATGGCTAACCACGTGGGGAGGAGGCAGCCCCGGTTAGCCAGTCCAGACATCTTAGAGTTACTGTGATTCCCACGAGTAGGAGGTATAACACTGGTAGCAAAAGCCTTTTCCAGAACACCCATTCCTGTGGGGCCACTGCAGCCAGTCCAACAGAGAGAACTAGGGTAGTGTGATGGGGAGGGCCTGAACAGGTAATTATAGGGGCAGGGTTGAGATGACATAGGCTTCTGCTGAAAGGGAAAGAAGAGGGTTTCTCTAAGAGTTGGGACTATGGGGTTAACCTGGTCTGGAGAAATGGGTGGGGGAGGGGAATTGAGTCTGGGCGGGGGGGGGGGGGGGGGGGGGGAGGCGGCCTGGCAGAGGAAGCCAAGAAAGGGGGAGGAGTTAAATTGAAGGGTGCCGTGTAACTTTGCAAGGATGTCATGGCCTAGGAGGGATGGGAATGACAAGAAAAGAATGGGTGAAGTACGTTTTCCTGAGGCGGTAGGCTAAGGGTTCGGTAGAGAGAGGACATGAGGGGCGGCCAGCAATACCCACAATAGAGACCTGGGAGGGTAGTAAGGGGCCAGGGTATGTGGGAGGACGGAGTAGGTAGCCCCTGTGTCCACCAGGAAGGTGAACGACTTACCCGCTACCTGAAGCTGGACCCTGGGCTGGGCGAGGGTAATTGGGTTGGTCAAGTCGGTGCCTGTCAATCCTCAGCCAATCCCATCATGGCCAGGTCGAAATCGGGGTGGTGGGTCTCCTCTCAGCATGGAGGCGTCAAGAGTGGATCTTGTCTCCCTCTTTTGGGGCAGTCAGAGCCCCAGTGACCCATTTTACCACACCCTGAGCAGGGTTTAGTGGGTGGCCTGAGATCCGGGCATTCACGGGCCCAGTGGCCCGTCTTGCCACATTGGAAGCAGTTTCCCAGGGGGAGACTGCGTCTAGGGACCCCCTTCTCAGGTGCCAGCCACAGGGCAGCCATCGGGGCTTGGGCTTGCATGGCAGCCATCTGTTTGGCCTGTTTGTGACGGGCTATTTCAGCGTCCTCCTCTCAGGAATTGACAACGTTAATTGCCATACTCACCATGTCTCTTAATGGGGATTTGAGGGCCCTGTTCAGCCTTTATGAGTTTTGTTTTTGTTTTTGTTTTTTTCTTTTTTCCTGTTATCAGGGGCCGACTGGGTGATAAAAAGGGTGGCCAGAACTACTGCCCCAACAAGATCTTCCAGGAAGTGTGAGGAATGGAGTTGCATAGCTTCAGTGAGGCGGCTCAAAAACATGGCTGGATTTTCTTCTCGACCCTGGGTGACGTCTCACAATTTGTCATAATTTACTGCCTTTTGGGCTGCTTGTTCTATCACTGCTTTAAGGCATTTTAACATGTAGTCGAGTCAGAGGCGGTCAAGGTCACCTTCCTGACATCTCCAGCCAAGATTAACTGCGGGGATTGCCTCAGCAGTTACTGCAGTGGTGGCGTCCGCCATGTGGGCCCTGTCAGCGTACTCTCTTCTTCTTGCCGCCTGTACCTGGTCACGCTCGTCCGCCATCATGGTGGACGTCATGCCAGGTGAGGTCATAGGCCTGTGTGAGATATCTGAATTCCTTGATAAACTGGGTGGGGTTGGCAGAGAAGGAGCCCAAGCGCTTTTCAATGGCAGACAAATCCTCAAGGGAAAAAGGAACATGTACTCGAATGACTCCCTCAGCCCCTGCCACCTCCCGTAGGAGCCATGACCTGGGGTGGGGTGGGTCATTCAAGTGCGTAAATCCAGAAATGGGGGAGGACAGGGATTGTTGGCCGAGGGGGCTGGGGAAGATTTTCGGGGTAGGGAAGTGTGGGGGACAGAGGGTTTGGAAATGTTTAATGGGGGGGCAGGAAGGGGCCTCAGCGGAGAGGAGATTCTGGGGGAACAATGAGAGTAGAGGATTCAGGGGGTTCAGAAGTTTCCTTGGAAAGGCTAGGAGCCAATATTCAGCCCTCGCCCACCTTAGCAAGCAAAATCTGGGAGGAAGAGCAGCTAATACAGAGGTGGAGACGAGAGCGCGGATACCAAAGAGCCTGAACATAGGAGATTTCTGTCCATTTGCCGTTACTCTGACAAAAACTGGTAAGATCGGTCAAGACATTGAAATCAAAAGTGTCCTCGGGCAGCCAGATTGATCCTTTGTTTAGTAAATATTTGGGCCAAGCCAGGTCTACAGGAAGACCAGATGGCCTTTGGATTACAGAGGACACATCCTAAAGGTGTTTTTGGATCAGGTTTGGAGACAGCAGACCCCATGACGGATTAGACCTTGGGTAGAGAGAATGAGCCGAGAGGCGTCCCCTTTGGGTATAATCTCTCCACGGATAGGAGGGTGAAGGAAAGTGTTGACCAGGCGTCCCCGAGACCAGACGATCCTTAGGGTACCCCTGGAGCACCCAGAATGGATGGGAAGTGTTCCTGGCACGGCCGTGACTACAGACCAGAATACTCCGGAGGTCCGAAAAACAGGGCTAGGGTTGCTTACCTTCCCAGCCGGGTGACTGGGTGACCGTGTGAGGGGTCCAATAGAGGGGCTCTAACCGAGAGGCATCCAGCCCTTCCCGGGTTTCAGCACCAGATGTTAGGTTTGATTTGGGAGCGGTGGCAAAATCAGAGGCAGCAAAGACGAAAATACCAGAGTCAGGCCTTGGGGTTTAATAAAACCAGCATAATTTATTCTGCAAAAAGCTCTTGAGTGAGGTCCCTTGGAGTCACGCCCAGGGTGGGTGCTGCTCGTTCTTAAAGGGCCGTTGTCCAATAGGAGCTCGCTATGGGTCCTTATCTGGCCAATGAAGTTCGCTGTTTCTTTTTTTTTGGAGAGGTTTTTGCTATAGGGCACGTGTGCTCGCCAGACAGACAGAGAGAGACAGAGAGATAGAAAGCGAGAAATCACCCCCCAGGGGGGATGGCCACGCCGCAATCCCTTCTCCTCCATTCTCCTCTCGGGATCTTGGGCACGCACGTACAGGCACCTGGCATGAGTCTCAAGCCACCGGGTCTGGGATGCAAACCACGGTCAACTATGTGGGAGTCCAGCGACATAGCCATTACGCTAACTGCTGGTCCCAACGTTCACTGTTTCTGTTCAACTTTGGCAGGCGCGCCAAATGCTGAAGGGCGGGAAAGGCCGTTGGTGATGGCAGGCCAAATGTGGGAAACAAGAAAGTTCCTGCTGGCGGGAATGTTTCTGCCATGTTTCTTTTCCCTTCCCCCAGACCTTACAATAAGCACATGAAAACATGCTCCATGTCGTGCACCAATAACGAAATGGAAATCAAAGCCACGGTGAACTACCACCATGTGCCTATAAGAATGGTAAAAACCAGAATTCCAGCCCTACCAAGGGTCGATGCTAATGTGGGGGAACTAAAACTCCCATCCACTATTGGTAGGAACATAAAATGATCAAATCGCTCTGAAAAATATTTTAGCCGTTTCTTAAAAAACTAAACATATAACTCTCATATAATCCAGAAATTCCACTCCCAGATATTTGCCCAAAAGAAATGAAAGCTTATGTCCATGCAAGGATTTGTACCTGAGCAGGCACAGCAGCCTTACTTGTAACCGCCCAAAATCGTGATCTTGGAACCAGCATCACATCACCTGCAGAGTTGCTAGAAATACAAATTATTATACCCCACCCCGGACCTACTGAATGAGACAGGTTTACCAGTTCTCCTTGGGAATGGGAAATGTCCCAGCAATCTGTGATTAACAAAGCCTTCAGGAGACCAGCAGATGGCATATGCTTACGTTGTTGGAATCCCATGTAGTTGACTGCGCTTCGAGTTCTGGACCTGACAGCTTAAAACTCACACCGGGCATGTGTACATACATGCCCAAAATCCAGAGAGGAGAATGGAGAAGAAGGAATGGCAGCATGACCATCCCCTCTTGGGGGTGACTTCTTGCTTTCTGTCTCTCTATCTCTCCAGTGAGTGAGCACGCATGCTCTAGAGCAAAAATCTCTCTTTAAACACACACACAACACACACACACACACACACACACACACACACATCAGATAATTCTGATGGAGGCTACTATGTGAGAACCACAACCCAGTCCCAAGCCCACCCCAGTTGAGGCTGGCACCCCAACTACACTATGAGAACGACTGCTTCAGAGCAATGCTTCTCAGACATCGATGTGCACCTGAGTCATCTGGGGATCGCATATAAGTAGGTTCTGATTCGGTAGGTTTTGGCAGGGTTTGAGATTCCACATTGCTAATTAACCCTGAGTGTGCTCATTCTGCTGACCCTGGAAGTTACAGCAAAGACTGTTCTCGGAAGTGCCCTGACTTTTTCAAATCAGAGCACATCTGACTATCCCAGTTCTTGCAGGGAGGATCATTGAGTGTTAGGATAGAAGCTCCGCTTTCTTCATTCTCTTCCGCTCGCTCGACTACTTTGACAACTTTGGGAAAGAATGAAAGCCCTTCCCTCTCCAGTAGACAGAACTTTGTTCTGGAATGTTTTCTTGGCTGCTTGAGATTCCAACATTTCTTAAGAGCCTAGCCCAGAGCCTTACAACATTACGATTGCTTTTGGGATGTTTAAGAATACAGATGCCCATGGTTCTGACATAACATCCTTGTGCCTCCACCCCAGAAATCACTGTGGAATTTCATGATTGGCTTAAAGTGAAGGAAATAAAAGTTAAAAAAAAGAATACAGGTGCCTGGGCCCTGAGACTGTTTTGATTTGATGCAGAGCCCAGGCATCAGCATTTTTAAAGCTCCCCTGGTAACCTGATTGCCAGAGCTTAAAATCACCGTCTACCTGTACAGGTACCCCGACATTGCACCCTCCCACTATAATGTTCATTCAACAAATATCAACAAGCCTCCCTCCAGTCCCCAAACTTGGGGATACCAAGATGAATAAACCACAGCTCCTGCCCTCAGGAAGCACATAGGCCAGTAGGAGAGATGAACATGTCTAAACCCAATTTTTAAAAAAGAATAATTTATTTATTTAATTTTATTTGTTATTATTATTTTTTAATTTGACCAGAGAGAGAGAGAAAGGGAAAGTGAAAAAGTAAGCCACCAGGTCCAGGACTTGAACCACATTCAGCCATGTGGGAGTCCAGCGCCCTTAACCACCACACCACATGCTGGTCCCTCTAAACACAATTTTAATGCATGTGATAAATGCTACAACAGAGAGATTTCATTCAGTAAATAAACATTGATTACAATTGACAAATTTGGAGCACTGAGAGTATTACTATTACTACTCCTATCTTCATGGAGTTCTTGTCCTAGGGAACCCAAGTCACATGGAACAGAGAAGTGGGGCCCCTAATCCAGATTAAGAATGATCAGAAAAGATCTTATCGTCTTTACTTCTTTTTTCCTTTCTTTAAAGTTTATCCATTCATTTCCTTGGAGAAGGAGACAGGTACCCCCATTGGGTCCCTCATACCCTGATATACCCCCAGTTACAGCCAGCCCAGAGCACAGAAACTGGGGTGCTCTGGAAGGTCCCAGGAAGTGAGCCCAGGACTTTTGTGCCACCACCTGACCACCTCCTTCTGTGGTCTTGGTACTTCTGTAGAATCTTAAAACACATCATCCAAACTCAAGAAGAGAGGAGAGTATTCCAGGCAGAAAACAGCATAGGAAAGGCACAGAGGTAGGAAGGAACATGGTGTATTTAGGAACTGGCGGCATAAGAGCTGAGAAAGATCCCCAAGAGCCCGGTCCTTGGCATTGGTCTAACAGTTTCCCTCCTCTCTCTCCCCATGCCCTGGGCAGCATCTCCCTTCCACGTAGTAACACTGCCCAGGGTTAGGCCACACACCGTTCTCCAGGACATGCTGTCATCTCGGAATTCCACAATTCGACATCATTTATGAGGGAGTCTTGGGCCAAGAGCCCTCCTCCTCCTTTCTTTAGGCCCAAAACCACTGCCCAGACCCACCTGGTTTCCATTCCCCGCCACCCCCAACCCCTTTTCACTACTGGAGAAGGCCTCCAGGTGGAGCCCTTGTATTCAGCTCCTTGGCCTGCCGGACACACCCATTTTACATTTCCTACCTAATTTCCTCTCCAGTGAACTTCCTCCCCGCAGGCCCCAGGACTGGAACTATAATCATCTTTAGTCTGAGGAAGAGGCTCACAGGAAGCATTTCAGTACAAACCAGTTGAGTCACTCTGTTCAAGCCTTTGATTCCTAGTTCTCCCCTCGCCTCTCAACTCCCTTGAAGTCCCTGCACTCCTGCCTGTAAGACGTCCCCAATTCCCCCATAGGCTGGGGGTTCTCCACTCCTCAGTGAAGATGCCTGTTCACCCAAGCAAGATGTGCTCAAAGACTTGTTTCCCGGGGAGTTGGATCTGGGCATGAAAGAGGATACGTTTTGTAGAGGGAGGGGAATCAAGATCCAGTTTGCAGATCTCCAGCCCCTGCTCTCCACCTAAGAGAACAGGATGTTGGGGGCAAGCTGCCGATCCCCTCACTGGATAACCCCGGGAACCTGTTTCAACCATCTCCACAGGGCACTTGCTGGCCCTCACCACCTAGATTCTCTACATTTTCCCAGTCATGCTTAACTCTTGGACTAGAAAATAACACTTTTTTGGAGAGGTTTTTGCTATAGGGCGCGTGCGCTCGACAGACAGACAGAGAGAGACATAGAGACAGAAAGCAAGAAATTACCCCCCGAGGGGGATGGCCACGCTGCAATCCCTTCTCCTCCATTCTCCTCTTGGGATCTTGGGCACGCACGCACACGCGCCCGGCGTGAGTTTAAAGCCACCCGGTCCAGGACTCGAACCGCGGTCAACTACGTGGGAGTCCAGTGACATAGCCATTACGCTAACTGCTGGTTCCCAAAATTAGCACTTTTAATAAGAGAAATAAGGCTTGTAATAGAGGAATAAGATTTTTTTTTTTTTATTCAGAGAGATTTTTGCTGTAGGGCACGTCCATGAGACAGAGAGAGACAAAGAGATAGGAAGTGAGAAATCACCCTCCAGGGGATGGCCACTCTGCAATCTCTTCTCTCGTCTCCTCTTAGGATCTTGAGCATGCATGTACACATGCCCAGTGTGAGTTTTAAGCCACTGGGTCTAGGACTAGAACCACGTTCAACTACGTGGGCGTCCAGCAACATAACCATTACGCCATCTGCTGGTCCTGAGACTTTTAATAAGTGAAACTGTTATCAACACTCCTGAGCAGAAGAGCCACACTAAGTCATCTTCATTCCTACGCAGCACCTTGTTGCATATAGTGCCTTAGTCAGGCAGACTGCTTGGTAATTGGCAAAGCTATCTGAGGGATGAGGGATGGGGGATGGAAACTAGGGCAGTCAAGGCCAGTTCCAGGGTTTGCCCTAAAGTCTACAAAGATATCCACCGCCTTCCTGTTGGTTTCTACTTGTGGTTGATGTGACTTGATTGCTCTGTTAGACAACATTCATTGAACATATACATCCTACTGGTGCTGCAACACTCTGACTGGATGAAAATTCTCATAGGACCGATCAGACATAGGGACTCCTCCCGCTAATGACCTTGACAACAGCGTTAGTGATCTGTTCCTTAGTATGCTTGTCTGCCCACTGGATGGCCACCAAACTGCAGACTGAAGACAGCTGTCAGGTTTTATTTTCCCTACTTCTCCTATTGTAATTGTGAAGTCTAATTCCTCCTTTTGTGAACCTGGCTGGCCTTAGTGACTTACTTAACCAGTAGAATGTGATGGAAGTAATATCTGGGACTTTCAAGACTAGATCATAAGATGCCTTGGGGGGGTGCTGGCAGGTGGCATGGTGGATAACTTGCAGGACTCCCACATGGCCGGCTGTGGTTCGAATCCTGGACCTGATGGCTGGCTTTCTCACTTTCCCTCTGTCTGGTTAAATTTTAAAAATAATAAATAAAACTAAACAAATAATTCTAAAAAATTTTTTAAAAGTCTGCCACTTCCACCCAAGCCTCTTGAAATAATCATTCTTTAGTGACACCACGTGAGAAAGTTGATTGGGCTGCCTCATAGCTCAACATTTAAGGAAGCTGGCTATTACATGGCCAACTGCTGTTCAGATCCGAGCCCTGTGGCTTCAGAAACATACCAAAACCCTGACAGGAGGGAGAAATGGAGGGGAAAAGACTGCAGTGTGATCCCATTGCAGGATTCTCTCTCTCACACACTCTCTCTCACTCTCTCTGGTAAGCACAAGTACCCTCTGCCAAAAGAGAAAAATCTGGTCATGCTGAGATTGTCCTGCTGTTAGGAAGCCTGAGATACCTATCTGGGGAGGCCACAGAGAAAGAGATGTCCAACTAGCCTGGCTTCACCAGAGTAAAAAAAGCCTTCCAATGACTCTACTCTCAACAACTAGCTGACAGCCACCACCAAGGCATCTGGTAGACCCCATATGAGACCCATTCATCTGAGCTCACTAACACCCAGGACCGTAAATCATTTGTTTGTTCTTATTCTTAAATATCACTTCAAAACAAATAAACAGGGGCCAGTAGGTAGTATGGTGGTTAAGGTGTTGGACTCCCACATGGCTGACTACAGTTCAAGTCCTGGACCTGGTGGCTTGAGGATCACACAGGGCACACATGCATTCATGCCCAAATCGCAGAAGGCGAAGGGAAGGCAGCCTGGCCATTCTCCTTGGTTGGTGATTTCTCACTGTCTCTCTCTCCAGCGAGCGTACACACCTTATGGCATAAAACTATAAAAACAAACAACTATGGTTAGACAAGACATTATCATTGGGGGAAACTGGGTAAAGGGTGCATGAAATTCTCTGTGCTATTTTGCAACTTCTTGTGAATTATAAATTATTTTATTAAAGTTATTAAAAACCGAAACGCTATCCCTCCTGATCAGAAGATCTGGTTTGAAAAAACTAAAGGCACCTGAAGATCCTCCCTGGGCCGCAGCCCAGGTGCTGACAACACCAGCGTGGTGCGTGCAGCTACGGCCCTCAGCACCTGTGCTGGCTCTGAGAGCTCAGGAGGCAGCTCCGATCCCTCCGCTCCCACCCAGGGCCAGTGACTCAGCTCCAGTCCTGATGCCTCACTCATCACAGTCGGGTCTCCTCCTGGGGAAACACCCAGCTCTTCCCTTTGTCTAGTGAGAAGAGACTACTTTAGCTCTTCATTTTTCAAAGTCTGACATAACGATATGAACAGGCATGAAATGTCACTCACCCAAAGGAGAGAGATTTTCTCTGCTAGGGTTTTTTTTTTTTTTTTTTTTTTTTAATACCCTTTTTCTTTGGGGAAAAAAAAAAAAAAAAGAAAAAAAAAAAAAAACAACTCTCCTAACAAACAAGTGAAATCATGTCCTCACTCATTCTTCTGGGCTTTAGAGATACCCCCACCTCCAGCCCTTCAGAGAGACTGTGCCTCTCACAGTGTCCCTGGAGAATAGATTCCGCCCACCCCAGCCTCCCTCCCCATCACAGATGATGTCTGAAAAAGGCGGACTTTCCACCCCGGCGCGTCGCAGATTCTCACTTGTGTGCCCTCGTGGTCCATGGCAAGCAGAAGCAGCCATTGACTGGGGGGCAGGTGGGATGGAGGAAAAAACATGAATCTCTGACAAGGTCGAAGAGCAACCCACAGATAGTTACTAAAACGTCTGATTTTTCCCAACACTGAATTAGGCACTGCTGAGGCATAGAGGTGCGAGACAAAGTGGAAAAGCTTTGACCTGCCAAGACCTGGCTAAGATTCCAGTTTTGCCACTAACTTGCAATGTGACCTTGGGCTAGTTCATCTGCCTCTCTGAGGGGCAAGAAAACCCTCCTCGCCAAACTCAGGAGCCTGTGAAAATCAGTGAGTCCAGCGCTTTGTCAACCCCTAGGCCAAAGGAGGCTATTATCACATATCAGAGAAGGAAGGAGGAACTGAGCAGGAGCTGCCGGGAGGACATGATGGAGGATGTGGGTCTAAAGTGGACCTTGGAGGAAGGAAGGATTGGGAAAGGCAGAAAAGGCACTCCTCCCATGGGGAATGGAGGCAGGGATTTGTATCCTGTGGGGGAGGCAGGGGCTCAAGGAAACTTGACCTAACCTGTGAAAGGGGTTTTAATTAAGGAACCATATGGAAAATAGATTCAGGGAGATAAGGGAGTCCTTAATTGTGAAGAATCTGGAAAATGTAAGGGTGTAGATAAGGGCAAGATACTGGGCAAAGGATGCTCACCACCTTCTTACCCTTTCTGTAGCACAGAATATATCCAATATCCCCATTTTTCAGAAATACTATATACACCAGAAATATTTATTACTCTGATGTATAAAACTATAATACTATAATTTATAGTATAATACTATAAAACCACCATGATGGGGACCATGTCACTGGACTCCTATGTAGTCAACTGTGGTTCAAGTCCCAGACCCGGCAGCTTAAAATTCACGCCAGGCACGTGTGCGTGTGTGCTCAAAATCCCAAGAGGAGACTGGAGAGAAGGGGTGGTAGTGTGGCCATACCCCCGGGGAGTGAGAAATCACTCTCTGTCTCTCTTTGCCTCTGGTGAGTGCACATACCCTATAGCAAAAATCTCTCAAAAGAAAAAAAAGCACACCATGGTGAACTACTTTGGACAATAGAAATTGAACAATAATAATAATATAACCAAATGGGGTGGGGGACAGAGAAAGTAAGACTCACTCCCTAGTGAACCTCCTACATTCTCTCGGGATTTGGGGCGTGTGCACACACAAGCCCAGTTTGTTTTTCAGGTCTCCAGGTCCAAGACTCAAACCATGTAGTCAGCCATGTGTGATCCAGCTGCCTTAGCCACCTGGCCACCCAATGACCAGTTCTCTTCTAGGACTAATTTAAGAATTTATTTTTCTTCTTTTTAAAATTTGCTAGAGAGTTTCTGTGTTTGCCAGAGAGAAAGAGAGAAAGGGAGAGGGAGAAAGCACCCCCCAATGGGGCATGGTCATGCCTCAAACCCTTCTGTTTCTCCATTCTTTTGGGATTTGGGGCATACATGCACATGCACCCAGCATGTTTTTTAAACTGCTGGGTCCAGGATTTGAACCACACAGTCAGCCGAGTGGGATTTGGCTCCCTTAACCACCAGGCCTTGGGCTGGCCCAAGGACTTCTCAAACATAATTTTTATTACACATTATTTCTACCTTTAAAACTTAACTATCCCATGTGACAACTGACTCCACTGTTCCCAGTAAGACTGAGGGTAAAGGATGGAAACTGAATTCTAATTTCCCTCTAGGATATTTGCCAGCATATGTTCCTGGGGTCTTGACTCAGTTTATCAACTGCAACTAAGCCTGGCCCTCTCCGTTCTCTGATATAGATGTGTTTGCCTGTGTGTGTGTGTGTGTGTGTTCTCACAGTTAGTGACCTCGTCTTTCCCCCCAACTTAGAAACATCTTCAAGCTTCTGGAAGTGGGAGGTTATAGTCGTTTTTGCAATAGCACGCATATTTGCAGTGGCCTCTGGTTTCTTGATAAGTGTTTGTGGACCATTTGATTCCTTTTGCTTTTCTTTTTTCCTTCTTTCCTTTCTCCCTCCCCTTCTCCCTTCCTTACTATAGAGCACGTATGCTTGCCAGAGAAAGAGAGCGATACAGAGACAGAGAGAGACAGAGGGGGAAAGGAGAAAGCATTCACACAACAATCCCTTCTCCTTTATCTCTTCCTCCCTGGGAATTTTGGGCTTGCATGCACATCTGCCCAGGATGTTTCTCACCCGGCTGGGTCTGGGACTCCAACTGCATAGTTAGCCATGTAAGATCCGGCTACCTTAACCACCGGGCCACAGAGCTGGCCCAAGAGTCTGTCTTTCTTTTATGGGAGAGAGAACATGAGAGAGACATTTAGAGTCTTGCAATGCCACGATCTTCTCCACAGCCTTCCATTCTGCCAGGTCATAGACATGCCAGGTATGTTCAGGTTAACCTGGGATTTGAACCCTGGGCTTTCCCAGATGGCTCCAGTATCACAAAGCAGTGCCCTACTATCTGTGCCACTGTAATTGAGTCTCTCTCTGGTTTTCTAATCTCAAATTGTAATTGCAATTTTATGTTTAAGGGAATCAGTTAAACACCCTCAGTATGCAAAACCAAAGGCTCTCACAGAAGCCCCACAGAGCTGATGAAGCCACCTGCTGTGCTGTGAATGTGAGCAGAAAAAGCATGTGTTGGAACGTAATCCCCAGTTGGGAGGTGGGGCCTAATGGGAGGGATGTAGGTCACAAGGGCACCACCCTCTTGAGTGGATTAATGTTGGTTATAAAAGGCCTTGCATAAAAGGACTTAAAGCTGCAAGTTCAACCTCCCCCTCTTCTTATTCTTTCTCTCTCTCCCTCCCCTTCCACCAGGGATGACGCAGGCAGCACAAACGCCCTCACCAGATGTGGCCCCTTGATCTGGGACTTTCAGCCTCCAGTACGATGAGCTAAATAAACTTCTGTTGTTTATAAATTACCCAGTCTGTGGTATTCTGTTATACAGAGAAAAACGGACACACTAGCCCAGGGAGTTGGTGCAGTAATTAGTTCACTGAAGTGGGTGTTTCCCCAGTCTCACTCCACCCTCTGGGTGATGGACATTCCATTTTGGGGAATGATTCACATCGTACTTAGTTCATTAGAACTTAATCCTGGGACCAGCACTTGGTGTAATGGCTATGTCACTGGACTCCCATGTAGTCGACTGTGGTTCAAGTCCCAGATTCGGTGGCTTAAACTCACACTGGGCACGTGTGCGTGCGTGCCCAAGATCCTGAGGGGAGAATGAAGGAGAAGGGACTGTGGTGTGGCCATCCCCCCTAGGGAGTGATTTCTTGCTTTCTGTCTCTCTGTGTCCCTCTGTCTTTCTAGTGAGCGCACATGCCCTATAGAAAAAAACCTCTCAAAAAAAAAAAGGAAAGAAAGAAAGAAAGAACTTAATCCTAATCGTACCTTTAATTTTTCTGGGCACTCTGCATTTCATGGTACTTTCACATGCATTATCCTCATAACCAGCCTGGGAACTACATGCGGCAGATACTATCTCCCATCTCATTAATGAAGCTCAGGCCCTGGGTGGACATGAGATTTACCCACCGTGATATGGTGCATTATGGTGTTGGAACAAGGGCCAACAGCCATGGACACTTACTAGACAGCACAGAACAGAAAACCTTTAGAACTATCAGGAAGAGATTCAGCAAATACACGAGGGAGGCAGCCTCTACGTATTGACTCCTAGGTGCAAGTAATTATGTATATTCCCACATTCACAGTTACAGAAAATGCGTGGGGCTGGGATTGTGTGGGGGAAGTGGCCTTTTTTCTTGTTGCTGTTAGGGTTCTTGCCATAGGGTATGTGCGCTTATCAGAGACAGACAGAGACAGAGAGAGAGGAAACATGAGAAATCACTCCCCAGGGAGGATGGTTGCACCATAATCCCTTCTTTTCCATTCTCCTTTTGGGATTTTGGGCATGCATGCACACATGCCCACCCTGATTTTTAAGCCTCTGAGTCTGGGACTTGAACCCCTCATGGGAGATGGCCATGCTACAATCTTTTTCCTCCAATCTCCTCTGGAGACCTTGGGCATGCATGCACATGCACACGGTGTGAGTGTTAAGCTGCTGGATCCAAGACTCGAACCACGGTTGACTACATGGGAGTCCAGCAATGTAACCATTACTCCAACTGCTGGTCCTGATCTTATGGTAGTTCTATTTTTAGTTTTTTGAGGATTCTTCATACTGTTTTCCATAATGGCTATACTAATTTTCATTCCTGTCAACAGAACACGAAAGTTCCTTTTTCTCCATTAGTACCAATATTATCTTTTGTCTTTTGTTAAAAGCCATTCTAACAGGTGTGAGGTGATATCTCATTGTGTGTGTGTGCGTGTTTTAAGAATTAGTTATTTAGGGGGCCAAGAAGTGGCGTGGTGGTTAAAAGTGCTGGATTCCCACATGGTCGACTATGGTTCAAGTCCTGGACCTGACAGGTTGCTTTGTCACTTTCCCTTTCTCTCTCTCTCTGGTCAAATTTAAAAATAATAATAACAATACATTAAATAAAATAAACAAACAAATAATTATTTTAATAAATAATTGTATTTATCCTTATTGTTGTTTCTGAAAATTTGCCACAGAGCATGCATGCTCACCAGAGAGAGGGAAAGAAAGAGAGAAAGTGAGAAAGTCAGCTGCCAGGTCTGAAACTCGAACCAGGAGTCCAGTGCCTTAAACAACACACCACCTGCTGGCCCCTCAATGTGGTTTTATTTTGCATTTCTCTGATGATTAGTGATGTTGAGCATTTTTTCATATGCCTGTTGACCATTTGTATGTCTTCTTTTGATAACTGTCTATGCAGGTCCTTTGCCTATTTTTAAATTGGGTTACTTGCTATTGAATTGTTTGAATTCCTTTTGTATTTTGGGTATTATCTCATTATCAGATGTGTGGTTTGCAAATATTTTCTTCTATTCCGTAGACTGTCTCTTCATTCTGTTGATAACCAGTGCTTTTATGAGACTATCCCAGAATGCATAGCTAATTAAGTCCTGGTCCTCAGCTTCAGTCATGACTTCCTTCTTAGCCTTATCCTCATTATTGGTCTTCATTTTGTAATTAATTTCAAGTTTATTCTCAATTTCAACCTCGTTATCAGTCTTCGTTTTCTTCCCATTACATAAGTAGACAGAATCAATCTCAATAAATAGTAGTTGATTTTAAAATAGTATTTAAAAAATTCTTATTTATTATTTTTATATTTTATTTTATTTTATTTTATTTTGGGAGAGGTTTTTGCTATAGGGCACATGCACTCACCAGAAAGACAAAGAGACAGAGAGATAGAAAGCGAGAAATCACCCCCCAGGGGGAATGGCCACGCTGCAATCCCTTCTCCTCCACTCTCCTCTCGGGATCTTGGGCACGCATGCATAAGCGCCTGGCGTGAGTTTAAGCCACTGGGTCTGGGACGCGAACCACGGTCGACTACATAGGAGTCCAGCAACATAGCCATTATGCTAACTGCTGGTCCCTGCTTTTCTAGAATGTTCTAGAATGTCAATAAATGACATTTTCCTTTTCTAGAATTTCATATAATGGAATCATACAACATGTAGTCTTCCATTAAAATGTCCTATTTAAAAAGCATTTAATACATTTTAGAAATATAATGATTGCAGAAGATGGAAAAGCCTTTGAATGTAACTTAAAGGGAGGAAGAAATGTAATGTAGCAATAAACAATGATGTTCTATAAATATAAGACAAGTTATTCAGTCTTCGAGAACAGGAAAATCAAGCTTACGGGGTCTAAGTAAAGAGAGGGATACGGAGGCAAGAAGGATGGGGAAGCAGGAAGAGCCTGGAACTTGGTGCCCGACCTTATCTTCAGTCCTGCTGTTGTCGCTCACAAGCTGTGCGACTTCGGCAATTCCTGTGCCCAATCTGATCCTGCTTTCCTTATCAATATAACTTAAGGGCATCGGATGACATACATGATTTCCGAGTGGCTGCGTGACTCCATGTACGTTGCATGGAGGGGGAACTTTGCCTTGTACTGCCGTGACCCCAGCACTAGCAGAATGCTCGCATTCAATCAGTATCTGTGGAATAATGATGAGTCCAAGGTCTCTTCTAGCCCTGACATCCTATGACCTCTTTTTGTTGCTTTTTGAAGAGAGTTTTGCTGTAGGGTATGTGCACTCGCAGGAGAGACAGAGAAAGACAAGAGAAAGAAAGTGAGAAATCACCCTGGGGGGTGAGGTGAAAGCCACTCCACGATCCCTTCTCCTCCATTCTCCTATTGGGATTTTGGGCATGCACACACACCGGCAGGCCTGAGTTTTAAGCTGCCAGGTCCAAGACTCAAACCAGGTCGAGTACGCGGGAGTCCAGTGACATAACTATTACGATGTCTGCTGGTCCCAACTTTTGGCTGAATCACCTGATGTGATATTAGTTCCTCAGCCTCTGCTAGCCACCAATGAGTCTTTACCCAAATCAGCCTCTTCATCACACAACCCAGGTACCGTGAAGGCTAAAGGTTAATTTCGCTCACCCATTAAAAGCCATTGAGACAAATACTTCCCATTTTCTCAAAAAGACAAACAGCCTCCAGCCTTCCAGGAGAGCCAAAGGTGGAGGACAAAATGGAAATGATCTGACCCTGTAATTTGTGGCAGTAAAATTCATGACGTATGGGTCTTCTAATGGGTACACTTAGTGGACAAATGAAGCTGAAAGGTCAGGGGTGTGACCTTGTAGAGTTACCAAGATGCTCGTAAGCCTAGTGTTCCTTGGCTTAACAATTTTTATTCCAAAAATGCAGCAGCTTCTATCACATGACAAAAGACTCCCAAAGGCTACAAAGCCAATGCCTCCCAGGGCTGGATAAGAAAAGGATGAAGTGGGCTGGGAGTAAGCCGACAGAGAGTGCGAGACTGCGGTGAGCTGGAAGGCACTTCCTAAAAGTCAAAAATAATCTTCTGATTCCATGTTTAAGATGCTCTTCTGGGGGCCAGCAGGTGGCACAGTGATTAAGGGCGTTGGACTCCCACATAGATAACTGCAGTTCGAGTCCTGGAGTCTTCTTTCTCACTTTCTCTCTCTCTCTCTCTCTCTCTCTCTCTCTCTCTCTCTCTCTCTCCCTCTCTCATCAAATTAAAATAAAATAAAATAAATAAAAAAGTAAAATGAAATAATTCTTTTTAAAAAAGATGCTCTTCTGGCAAAAGTATTGCTTCAGAAATTAAGCCCCTAGCTTCTGGTCCGTGGCCAGTCATTCTGTCAGGATTGCACTTGTGAGGGGAGCCGCTCAGGGCGCCGCTCGGGAAGCCCTGCGCACCGGGTCAAAGTGCAGTGGATACTTCCTGAATCGATAGACTATGGTAATAGCAGGGGGTTATCAGGCTGGGAACCTGAACAGAGGGCGCCCCTTTATCCTCTTTTCTCTCCACCTTGATTCCCACAATGTGCCCGCTCCCATGCCTGGGTGTTTGTTCATTTTTGCATTGAAGTCTGGCAACCTTGATGCAAACCCGACTCCAGTGGAATGGCTTAAAACGACTCTGATTCTCTGGGACCAGCAGTTAGCGTAATGGCTCGGTCGCTGGACTCCCATATAGTCGACCACGGTTTGCGTCCCGGACCTGGTGGCTTAAAACTCACGCCGGGCGCGTGTGCGTGACTGCCCAAGATCCCAAGAGGAGAATGGAGGAGAAGGAATTGCAGCATGGCCATCCCCCCTGGGGGGTGACTTCTCGCTTTCTGTCTCTCTGTCTCTGTCTGTCTGTCTGGCGAGCATACGTGCCCTATAGCAAAAACCTCTTAAAAAGAAAAAAAGACTCTGATTCTCATCTGTCAAGCCCCCTCCCCACTTTCCTCTCTCGGTCTTTCTCTCCCCCTTAACCCCTTTCTTTTTTTTTGAGAGGTTTTCGCTATAGGGTGTGTGCCCTTGCCAGAAAGACAGAGAGAGACAGAGAGACAGAAAGCGAGAAATCACACCCCAGGGTGGATGGTCATGCCGCAATCCCTTCTCCTCCATTCTCCTCTCGGGATCTTGGGCACGCACGCACACGCGCCCGGTGTGAGTTTAAGCCACCAGGTCCGGGACTTGAACTGCGGTCGACTATGTGGGAGTCCAGCAACATAGCCATTACGCTAACTGCTGGTCCCTTTAGCCCCTTTCTTTCCATCACCTCTTCCTCTCAGGGCAGAAGCTGGGTCATTTTATTTCCTCTCTACCCTTTTCATAATTTTAAAAAAGAATTATTTATTTAATTTTATTTATTATTATTATTATTTTGCTATAGGGCACATGCACTCACCAGAAAGAGAGAAAGGGAAAGTGAGAAAGCAAACCACCAGATCCAGGACTCAAACCACAGTCTCCTATGTGGGAGTATGAAGCCTTAACCATCATGCCATCTGCTGACCCAATAATATTTGACCCTGGCATCCCTGCCTTCTCTTTCTTAACTCTTCAAGTTTGAGCTTCTAGTTCTATTCTAAAAACTATCCAGTAACCTACTCAGACAATGATATAATAACAATGTGTTATTCTTCCGAGAAGGATTAGTTTCAAAGGGGGCATGAGGGTAATACTGAATGCAAAGCCCACCAAGGCAATGGGGCAATAAAACGAAAAACAAAACAAAAACTAGTTATTTGGTCAGTTGACCTTCTAAGTGACCATCAAATCACAGTAGCACTTTCAGTCTGTCAGTGTAATAAGAATAATTGTCATATAAGACATCACTGGACTCCCACACAGTTGACAGCAGTTTGAGTTCCAGACCCGGGGCTTAAACTCACTCTGTGCGCATGTGCCTGTGTGCCCAAAATCCTGAGAGGAGAATGGAGAAGGGATTGCAGAGTGGCCATCCCCCTAGGAGGTGATTTCTTGCTTTATATCTCTCCGTTTCTCACTGTCTCTCTGGCGAGCACTCACGCCTTTTGGCAAAAAATCTCTCTCTAAAAAAAAAAAAAAGAATTGTCATGGGGGCTGACAAGTGGTATTATGTTTTAGACACTGGACTCCCACATGGATAACTGAGGTTCGAATCCCAGACCTGGCAGCTTATTTTCTAACTTTCTCTCTCTCTCTTTCTGTCTCTTGCATGTACCCTGTAGCAAATTTTTAAAATAATATTAGTAAACTAATTAAATAAATTAAATATTTCTTAAAAAATAGTAGAAGAATTGTCATAGTGTAAACTTTCTTCTTGGGAAATAAGAACAAAGTTGGACTGGCAGAAAGTGTGGTGGCTATATACAGAGTTCACATTCCGATTTTGCTTTTTACAAAAAGTTCTTGGGTAAGTTAATTAACCTCTCTATGTGTCAGTTTCTCTTTCTCTAAGACAGAAATAATAATAGTGCCTACCATTTAGGTTGCTGCAAGAACTAAAAGAGTGAATACATCCAAGAACAGAGGTTGGCCCATAATGAAACTAAGTGAGTATTAACTGTTATTGCCTGCAAATTAGGGGCAGGACTTACTTTTTAGGGTTGAAGAATTAAAAGGGCACCTGCATTAAGGAACTTAGCATAGTTCTTAGCACACAGTAAACGCTCAATAAATTCCTAGTTACCTGAGGGTGTCGAAGCTGAATAATGGCCCTTGTACTAGTCACTGTTGCTGGGGAAATCAACTCTTGGAGTCTCTACCTGGAATGTAAGGGTCCTTGGCTTCATGCAGGAAAGAATTCAAGGGCAAGCCATTGTGGGAGAGTGAAGCAAATTTATTAAGAAAGTGTGCAGAGAGGACCACTCCATGAATGGAGCAGCCACATAAAAGAAGACAAGTGAACTGTTTCCTTCCTCCTTCCAAGATGGAGGGAAGAACTGGTAGCCAAAAGGAAAGGTAGAAGGGCGACCCCATAGACAGGCAGCACCCAACTTCCATGGGTGTCTGGCTTATATGGCTTGACTTAATGCCAGGCTAATTAAGGGATGCCATTCCCCCCCATTTTCTGGTCTTATTAAGGTAGGCCCATAGTTAGGTTGCCATGGTTATTCTACACTGTCATAGGGTTGTTTGGGAGTGTCATCTAGTGTGCTGATACCACACAATGAGAGTAAAATAAGTCTGAAGGTTAGGCGGGTGGTTGCTCCAAGCGCCATCTTGGTTCCAACTGGTTCAAACTCAGTCTTTCAGCCACTTCATGTCTGTCATATTTTAGGACTTTAGAATGTCCCTTAACTTACTTTGGAATATCCCTCCTATCTTAAGAGTTCTCCAGAGAAATAGAACCAGTGGGATCTATGGAGATATAGAACATCTGTGGAGATCTATTGCAGAAATCGGCTCAGTTGTGGAGGCTAAGTCTCACAATCTGCCATCTGAACGCTGGAGAACCAGGAAAGCTGTTGGTGTAATTCAGTCCAAGTCCGAAAGCCCGAGAATCAGGGGCCAATGGCGTGAGTGCTGGTCTGAACCCTGAAGCCTGAGAACTAGAAATGCTGATGTCTTAGGGTAAGAGAAGATGATGTCTCAGTTCAAGAAGAGAAAGCAAATTCTCCCTCTTCCACCTTTTTGTTCTATCTGGGCCTGCATTGGTAAGGGCAGATCTTATCCACTCGGTCTACGAGTCAAATGCTAATCTCCTCCAGAAACACCCGGAAGTCCTGTGTTCCCAGCTATCTGGACATCCCTTGACCCAGTCAGGTTGACACATAAAATAAAACATTGCAGCCTCCAAAGACATCCCGTCCTACTCCCTAGAACCATTGACTGTCACTGTCTATGGGAAAAAGAACTGTGGGATCTTGAGATGGGGAGAGTATTCTGGATTATCGGGTGGGCGCTAAATTAATCATAAGTGCCCTATAATAGGGAGGCAGTGGGAGATTATACTGCAGAAATTAAGAAGGGCACATGACAGAAAAAGAGGGAAGCAGATGGAGAGGTAGAGGGCACCATGCTGCTGGTTTTGAAGATGGAGGAAGGTCCCTAAACCAAGCAATGCTGGTAGCCACCTAAAGCTGGAAGAGGCAAGGAACCAGTTCTCCCTCTGGCCTGCCGGTACCTCAGAAGACTCCACGGGGGGGTGGGGGGTGTAGAAGGGGGGCAGGTGGCGTGGTGGTTAAGCCTCTGGACACTCCCACATGACCAACCATGGTTTGAGTCCCAGACCTGGTGACTGGTGACTTGCTTCTCACTTTCCTTCCCTCTCTGTCTCTCTATGGTAAAAATTAAAATAAATGAATGAATAAATAAATAATTTTTTTTTTCTAAAAAAGAAGACTTCATGAAGACTTCTCATTTCCAGAACTACAAGAGAATACATTGGTGCTGTGTAAAGCCACCACATTTATGGTCATTTGTTACAGCCAGCCACGGGAAACGAACACACAGTCCTCATTTTACCCCAGTCTCCTTTGTGGCACCATAGGGTCTGTGAGGAAGTCAAAGGAACAAGAATCCGTAGGGATAAACAGTAACACTCTCTGCGGACAACACATTTGGGAATAACACCTCTCTTGTCCGTTGGGAGAGCCCAGTCCAGCCTTCTTTGTCCCTGAGCTTGGGGTAAAGAAGCTGAAGGTCCCAATCTCTTTGCAGCAAGTCAAGAGTCAGTGACCAAAGTTGTCGTTTTTGCAGTTTTCTGAAACAATGGAAGGTGTTTTTTCTTTTCTAAATGCATCAGCAGGGCCAGTGGAGAAGGTCTGAAAAGCAAGCTAAGATTAGCTGCCAGTTCCCCACCAAGACCTTGAGTGGCTGTCAGCTCTGCAAGGAACAGCAGCAAATCCTCACGCAAATGGCCTATAAAAAAGACCTTGTCAGAGGCACCTTGACCTGCCAGGGCTGCTCTGGTCCTCGGATTCCCAGCGGCCCTCCCAGGGTTATGCTCCCTCGCATGATGTATTTCCCTTGCCTTTTTTAGAGCTGCATTATGCTTGCTCCAGGAAACAGCCTCTTCCTTCTCATAAACACAGCCGTGGGTTCCTGACCAAGCACCCTGCCACTCACGGCGCCTCATCCATCCATCACACCTTGCTGTCACCCTGGCCCCAAGTGTGGAGACCTGCTCCAGCTCCAGCGTGAACTCAGGGTGGGGAGGAGGAAGGGGCCAGCCTGGGAGCAGCCGAGGGTCACACACACTCTGATTCCAGATCACTCATACATTCCTTGGAAACTGGCTGGCCCCTCCAGCGAACAAGACTTTCCGATGACCCAGTGAGTATGCTGGAAAATTTTTGATAAGGTCTCCACCAGAGCTATGTGTGGCATTTCCAGTCCCAGCTGCATGTGCAGGGCCCAGGCATAGGTTAGAACAGAGATGCTATGGAGAGACTGGATTCTGAAAATTGCGTGGACCCCTGCAAGAGGAGAGATGGAGGCAAAAGCCCTGGCTCCTTGTGAGCAAGATGGTTATCTCTGGCTTGTAGTCAACATGACCCACCCCCAAAAGCACGCTCCACTGGCTCTGACAGTACACCTGGAATTCCCACTAATGGCTTAGAAAGAGCCAACATTGGAACAAGCAGGTGGTGTGGTAGGTAAGGTGCTGGACTCCCACATGGCCAGCCATGGTTTGAGTCCTGGACCCAGCAGCTTGGAAACCATGCCCAGTGCATGCCCAAAACCCCAGAAGGAGAATGGAAGAGAAGGGATTGTGGTATGGCCATCCCCCATGAGGGGTCACTTCTCACTTTCCCTCTCACAGTCTCTCTCTCTGGTGAGCACACATGCTCTATGGTAAAAATTAAAAAAAAAAAAAAAAAAAAAAAAGCTAACATGCATCGAGTTGTTAAGTGCTTACTGTGTGCCAGGCACTCTTCTCAGTGTCTCATTCAACATTCTTCATCGCCTAATCAAGTAGGTACCATTATTGCCTCATTTTACAGGTGAGAAGATTGAGTACAGAAAAGTAAGTTACAAAAGGTCACAGGCCCAGTAAGTGGAAGAGCTGAGATTCAAACTCAGGTAGTAGCCCTGTGTCCACACTTTTCACCATCATGCTACTCTGCTTCTGGGAAGGAGCCATGCAGGTATTATCCAGGAGAGTGAGTGTATCAAACATTCCCTTCACTGATCCCAAAGGCTTGTGCCTTTCTTCTACCAACCATGAGTTCTTTTTAAGAATCATAGCTAAGGGCATCAAGGGATCCTTCTAGAATAGAATGCTGGAAATGCTCTATGTCCACGTCTAGATAGTGGTTACACACTGTATAAAAATTCATTAAGCTGGAAGACCAGCAGGTGGCATGGTGGTTGGGGCGCTGAACACTCCCACATGGCTGACCACAGTTTGAGTCCTGGACCTGGCAGCTTGCTTTCTCACTGTCTCTCTCTCTCTGTGTCTGTATCTCTCTGGTCAAATTAAAATAAAATGAATGAATAAATAAAATAAAATAAAATAAAATAAAATAAAACAATTCTTTAAAAATTTTTTTGTTAAGCTGTACACTTAAGATTTGTGCACTTTCCCAAATGTACACAGTATATCTTTCTTAAACACACACATTTACATACACACTTACATACATCTCTCTCATTTCCTCCCATCCTGCCTACCCCCCTCTCATTATGACCAGTATCTTCTGAATGGATATTTTGAGCAACACAGCTATGTAGGGTATAGAGTTGTGGAGGGCAAAGAGCTTTGTATCATGACCTCTTGTCAATATTTTTATATTTTAACCCTTTGTTATTATTTTTATTTTATTTAGGAAGAAGTTAGTTTAAATGAATGACAACAGGCCCAGCCTAGGTGGTGCAGTCCCAACATAGTGGATCTCAGTGCTAGGAATGACATGGTCAACTGAGTTCAGATCCCTGTGTCCACCTGAAATGTGCAGAGTTCCCAGGATTCTGAAGAGCAGGAGAACTGGGAAAAGAGAATCACGACACAACAAGAACAAGGGTTCTTAATCTTTCTTTCTCCTCTCCCTCTCTCTCTCTCTCTCTTTTTTTTTTTTAATTGTTATAGAGTAAGTGCACTCACTGAAGAGAAACAGAAAGAGAGAAAGCATCCCGCAGAGGTATGGCCATGCCACAATCCCTTCTCTATTCTCCTTTTGGGATTTTGATCACACATGCATATGAGCCTGGCATGTTTTTCAAGCAAGCCACTGGTTTCAAGACTCAAACTGTGCAGCCAGCCTTTTGGGGATAACACCAGTCACCTCCACACCACTGACTGGCCCCTTTCTCTCGTTCTCTTTCTCTTTCTTGTACATGCACATACATTCTATCAAATAAATCATAAGGAGCAGATTTGATACAATAATGTATTTTCAAAAGACTAGAAGCTTGGGTCAATCACCAAAGATCCTCTGCCCAGACTTCACCCTCCTGCTCCTCAGGTCTAGCCAGGAGCAGGTTAGAGAAACAGCCTACTTATTCTGTCTCTTTCCATCTCTCTCTATATATTTTTTAATTTTTAAACTTTAGCTCTCTGCTGCTCTTTTGTCTTTCTAATTCTTACCTTTTCCCCTACTCCCATAGGATAAGCCAATCAGCAGCCATCTATAGTTAAGTTCTGAGTGGCCCTATTCTAAACCTAGAGAGGCACTCAAATATCCATACCCAAGAAATACAAAGGACCCCACATAGAATCAACTCAAGAAGATCTTCCCCAAGGCACATCATAATCAGAATGACCAAAACCACAGACAGAGACAAGATATTAAAATTAGCAAGAGAGAAACATCAAGTTACTTTCAAAAGATATCCCATAAGGCTAACATCGGACCTCTCTTTGGAAACAATGCAAGCAAGGAAAGAATGGGAAAATATATTCAAAGTGTTAAGCGAAAAACAATTTCAACCAAGAATATTATACCCAGCAAAATTATCTTTCATATGGCGGGGGGGAAGACAAAAACATTCTCAGATAAACAAAACCTGAAAGAATTTACCAACATCATATCAGCTCTCCAAGAAGTGCCAAAGGGAGTGCTATATCATGAAAACTAAAGTCAGACACACAGAAATAAGAGTACAAGAAACAACCAAGAGAATGACTAGCCTAATGGTAGGGACAAATCCAGAGTTGAATGCTAACTTTCCAGAGTTTAAATGGAAAGATCAGACCACAGTAGCGCTGCAAATTCAATAGAAGAAAGATTAATTATGTGAGTCTGAATTAGTAAAATAGAATTTTTTGACTTTAAACTAAAACATTACTGATTTATTTGATGCTTTGATTTCCTTATTTAAGGATTTTTGTCTTCTCTTGAACTGTTGATAGGTTCATCTATCTATTATTTGAACTGAATCCTAACCTTTTCCCTGGCTTTAAGTTGTAAGCAAATTTCTCTTAACACTTTTTGATTTCGATCTATTAAAACAAAAGCTTTTTTTGAAATTAAAAAATGCATTAAAAATACACCTATTAATACCTATTTAATGACTGCAGTAAGCTATATAGCCCCAGTGAGGTACTACTTTATAGTATGTTCACTTTACTCACTGAGGTGTATGCCTAAAGTCAGACATGTGCTCATAAATATATAAATATCAGCTGTGCTTGCTATTGAAAGTCTTTAAATTAGTTAAGATCTTTAGTGAATCAATAAAATGTGAAAAAAAGGGCATGGAAAACAACTGTAGATATCAGAGACAGTGTGGGAGAAGGGGGGACTTGGCAGAGGATGAGAGGTAGGGAATCAAGGGGAGGATAAGTAAAATATATAAGAAACAAGAAGTAAGTGGACCATCAGTTGGCATAATGGCTATGTTGCTGGACTCCCATGTGGTCGAATGCGGTTCGTGTCCCGGACCCGGTGGCTTAAAACTCACGCTGGGCGCATGTGTGTGCGTGCCCAAGATCCCGAGAAGAGAAAGGAGGAGAAGGGGTTGCGACATGGCCATCTCCCCTGGGGGGTGATTTCTCGCTTTCTGTCTCTCTGTCTGTCTGGCGAACGCACGTGCCCTTTAGCAAAAAAAAAAAAAAAAAAAAAAAAAAAAACAAACAACAACAACAACAAAAAAAAAACACTCTCCAAAAAAAAGAAACAAGAAATAGGAAATTATTTGTTGATGATAACATGTATGTTTATATCCTTGACTGAGCCAATATACAATGAATACTGGATGGAAAATCTCCCTTTGTATACTGTATTGATGTATAATGAGTGACTGTAAATAAATAAATAAAAAGACTGGACGCTGGGACTTGAGAGCAGGAAGTGGGGGTGGGGATTCCCACTATTTAGCCTGGTCAGGAACCACAACTCCCCTAGAGAAGTCTAAGGTGATAAAGTGAGAAATGCTTGTTTTACCCTCACCTCACTCCATTCATAATCCCTCAACCTACTGTTTCCTCAGACCACTCAGTTCAGTGACACTCTCAGTTCTCCTGACATCCACTGGCCTTTCCTTCATTGTCATTCTTGCTGACATCCTGCAACCTTTGGTCTGTTGACAAGTCTGCCTTCTTTGTTCTTTGGTCTCTTCATCAGACTTTGATACTACTCCATTTTCCTTCTCCCTCTTCTCCCACCCCCCAGTGCTTCCCTGTCTTCTTTGTTTGTGTCACTTCCTTCTCCTGTCTTCTCTTTCTTCCTCCTTCTCCTTCTTCATAACTATACTTTAAGACCTCATCCTTGGGACTCTCCAGGTTTCACTCTCCATTCTCTGTCTCTATAAATCTCTTGCCATGGCCTCTACCTACCATGGCCTCTACCTCGACAACTCCTAACTCCACAGCCTTATAGATTCCTTTTCTCTTCTTTTACTTTTTGCTATAGGGTGTATACACTCACCAGAGAGAGCGAGAGAGAGAGAGAGAGACAGAGAGAGAGAGAGAGAGAACTTCCTTCTCCATCAGTCTCCTCTTGGGAGTTTGAAAATCACACATGCCTGGTGTGATTTTCAAACCTCTGTGTCTGGGACTTGAACTATGCATCCAGTCATGTGGGATCCAGAGTCTTAACTTCCACACCACCTACTGGCCCTAGATTCCTTTTCTGAACTGTAATCCTGAATCTCCAAATGACTACTTGACTCCTCTAGATGTTTGTCCAGAAGCACAATGTCAAAGTGGGTGGGTACTGTCATCCTTCCCCCCAAAACCAATTCCAAGCTTGAATTCTTCCTTTCATCCAGGATTAAACCTTGGCGTCCTCTGTGATGCTTCTTCCTCTTTGCTGGAGTCCAGCTAATCTCTAAATCCCATTAGTGCAGCCTTTGCAAAATTCTTCCAACTGGTTTCTTCTCCAGGACAGACCCTTATCAGCTTGCTCCAAACACCCAGGGGAGTAGACAGCAAGAGTAGAGTCTTTGGGAAGGTAATTTCTTCCCTAAATACCTTCTCTTCAGGGGCCAACAGGTGCCGTGGTGGTTAAAGGGCCAGACTCCCACGTGGCCAGCCACAGTTTGAGTTCTGGACCTGGCGGCTTGCTTTCTCAGTCTCTCTCTCATGAATTAAAAAATAATAATAATAAAAATAAATTAATTAAATTAAATATATAAAAATAAAATTAAAAAAATCTTCCCTCCAAAACCCAAAAAATCCCACACCAACAATTCATCACTTTTCCCCCAACCTCTCTGGCCATGAAGGTCTCTTTTTATTTATTTATTTATTTATTTATTTATTTATTTATTTATTTATTTTGGAGGTTTTTGCTATAGGGCCCGTGCGCTCGCCAGAAAGACACAGAGAGAGACAGAGAAACAGAAAGTGAGAAATCACCCCCTGGGGAGGATGGCCACGCTGCAATCCCTTCTCCTCCATTCTCCTCTCGGGATCTTGGGCACGCATGCATATGCACCCTGCATGAGTTTAAGTCACCGGGTCCAGGATTCAAACCACGGTCGACCACATGGGAGTCCAGCAACATAGCCATTACGCCAACTGCTGGACCCACTAAGGCCCCTTTTTAGATGGAAGATTCTGGGAGGACAAATACTTAGTTTGAAATCAGAAGGTAAGTGTGAATTCTATCTCTATTCACTACTGTGTGTCCTATAGTAAGAACTAATCTCATGGAAACTTGGTTTTCTGTCTTTATAAAAAGGGTATCAATGTCTTTCTTAGCTACCTCATGACTAATACTGCATTAAAGAGACATTTTAAAAGACTTATGTGCTCTTTAATATAGATTGTTTCATTATGTTCTCTGCTACCTTTTTTTTTTTTTTTGAGAGTTTTTCACTATAGGGTGCGTGCGCTTGCCAGACAGACAGAGAGAGACAGAGAGACAGAAAGCGAGAAATCATCCCCCAGGGGGGATAGCCACGCCGCAATCCCTTCTCCTCCATTCTCCTCTCGGGATCTTGGGCACACATGCACACGCGCCCGGCGTGGGTTTTAAGCCACCAGGTCCGGGACGCGAACCGCGGTCGACTACGTGGGAGTCCAGCGACATAGCCATTACACTAACTGCTGGTTCCCAGTTCTCTGCTACCTTTTAAAAACGCCAGTTCTTCGGGACCAGCAGTTGGCGTAATGGCTATATCACTGGCCTCCCATGTAGTTGACTGCGATTCGAGTCCCGGACCCGGTGGCTTAAACTCATGCCAGGTGTGTGTGTGTGTGTGTGTGTGTGCCCAAGATCCTGAGAGGAGAATGGAGGAGCAGGAATCGCAGTGTGGCCATCCCCCTGGGGGGGTGATTTCTCACTCTCTGTCTCTCTCTGTGTCTTTCTGGCAAGCACACATGCCGTATAGCAAAATCCTCTCCAAAAAAATTTCTTCTTTTTTTAAGTATATTTATTTATTTCTTCCATGAGAGAGAGAGAGACAGACACTCCTAAGGGTCTCCAACATCACCGTCTGCCCACTCCCCGCAGTCTCAGCCTGCCCTGATCACAGGCACACAGGGGCCGGGCATGCTCAGGAATGTCTCTGGACTTGAACCCAGGACCTTTCTTACGTAGGTCCAATCGTGTTACCACTTTACCATCATTTGGCACCTCCTTGCAACTTCATGTAAAAATTTTGCTGGCATCTATAAGAAAGCAGGGGCCAGCAAATACTGTAGTGGTTACATCACTGGACTCTCACATGGCCGAACAAGGTTCAAGTCCTGGACAGTGGCTCGAAACTCAGTCAGGTGTGTGCGTGCGTGCCCAAGATCGCCAGAGGAGAATGGAGGAGAAGGGATTGCAGCGTGACCATCCCCCACGGGGTGATTTCTCACTTTCCTTCTCACTGCCTCTCACCCTCTCTGGTGAGCACGTGCAACACAGGCAGAAAAGACTCTTAAAAAAAATCCAAAAAACAAAAAACAAAAAAAACCCAAGGTTGCTGAGCACCTATGGGTAAGAGCCTGTAATTCTATCACATAATACTATGTAATTTACATATAGATATACATTTATTACACATGTATATGTGAGGAGGGGCTGGCCCCATAGTGCAATGGTTAAATGCTATACTTCTCTCTCTCTCTCTCTCTCTCTCTCTCTCTCTCTCTCACTCTGCCCCTCACTGGTCAAATTAAAAATAAACAAATAAATAAAGTTAAATAAAATATAAATAAATAAATGCTGTCTATAAAAAGCCAGATCTTATATTATCAACCACAGTTCGAATCCCGGCCCTAGCAACTTGACAATCATGGCAGGTGGTTGTGTGTGCACATGCCCCAGTCCTGACGGGATGGAGAACAGGAGGGAAAGGCTAGCAGTGAGGCCACGCCCACTGGGGAGGTGCTTTCTTTCGCTCTTCGTGGTAGTGTACATACCCTCTGTCAAGAAAATGTTTCTTTCTCCAGTCCAACCATTCTTTCACTCTTTTTGGTAATTGTTAATTTATTGGTCCGAGGGCACCTACGCTTGCCAGAGAGAGAGAGAAAGCACTCCCCAATGGGGCATGATCATACCATACCACAATGCCTTCTCCTCCATTTCGCCATATAATTTACTATATATATATATATATATATATATATATATATATATACATGCATTGCATAATTACATATATTTCATAATGTTTATACACACACACACACACACACACACACACATATATATATAATTACTTGCAATAATATCATCTTAGGGAGTGAACCAAGAAAGACTGGTTTCACTGAAATCTAAAAAGACATATTTAGGGGACCAGCAGTTGGCATAATGGCTGTGTCGCTGGACTCCCATGTAGTCGACTGCGGTTCGAGTCTCAGACCCAGTGGCTTAAACTCAGAAGAGGCACATGTGCATGTGTGCCCGCCCAAGATCCCGAGAGGAGAATGGAGGAGAAGGGATTGTGGCGTGGCCATCCCCCCTGGGGGTGATTTCTCGCTTTCTGTCTCTATGTCTGTCTCTGTCTTTCTGACAGCACATGAGCTCTATAGCAAAAACCTCTCCAAAAAAATAAATAAATAAAAGAAGAAGAAGAAATATTTAGGATAAATGTCATGATAGCTGGAAAGTATGTAAAAATAGTAGGAAAGGAAAGAAAAAGGGCTAGCAGATGGTGTGGTGGTTAAAGCACAGGGCAGACCACAGTTCAAATCCTGAACCTGGAGGCTTAAAAATCACACCAGGCACATGTGTGTATGTGCCTGGAATCCCAGGAGGAGAATAGAGAAGGGATTGCATCATGGCCATTCCTCCAGGAGATGATTCCTCATTTCCCCTCTCACTGTATCTCTCTGTCTCTCTCTGGCGAGTGCATGTGCCCTATAGCAAAAACCTTAAAAAAAAAAAGAAAGAAAGAAAAAGAAAAAAAAAGAAAAGCAAGAGATGAAGTAAAATGGGGAAATGTTAATAATTTTAAATCTAAGTGGTATGTATATGGATGTTTATTACTATATTCTACTTTTAAATATGTTTCAAACTCTTTATACTGAAAATGTAATTAAACACAAATAACTAGTAATGTTAAAATGTTCTTCATATGGCTGACCCCATAGCCTAGTGGTTAAAGAAGTCAGATCCCACTGGGTTGAGTCCCAGTCCCACCAGTGGCTTGAAAAACATGATGGGCACATGCATGTGTGTGCCCCAAATCCCAACGGGATGGAGAAATGGAGAAGGATTGTGATATGACCATGCCCCATTGGGTGGTGCTTTCACCGTCTCCCTCTCTCTCTGATGAGTGCAGGCACTTTCTGACTAACAAATGAACAACCACAAAAAAGGAAAGAATGATCCAACTAGAATTTTTTTTTTTTTTTTTTTTTTTTTTTTTTTTTTTTTTTTTTTTTTTTTGTCAGAGGGTACTTGCAAGAGAGAGAGAGAGGGAGAGAAAGAGAAGGCATGAGGCATGGTAACACCAGGTCCTTTTTCCTCCATCTCTCCATCCCATCAGGATTGGGGGCGTGTGCACATACAACCACCTGTTGTGTTTTTCAAACTGCTGGGGCCAGGATTTGAACTGTGGATGACGTGTAGGATCTGGCTTCCTAAGTATAGGGCGTCACCACTGCATTACAGGTTTAGCTTCCCCCAGTTTTTAAGTTGATTTATTATTTGTTCCAAGAGCAAGAGACAGAAAGCCCAACAAGGTTTTGATGCCTGATCCCCTCCCAGCCTTCAGCCAGCCCAAGCATATCTGGCTTACCTCAGAGAGGTCTCTGGACTAGAACCATGAACCTTCTCATGTGAAACTGCCCTGCAGAGCATCAGGTTTTACTAATACATTCCCATCAGGCCCCTGCTATAACCTTTTTAATGTGCAATTCGGCAATACATATTAAAGTTGTAAATGTTGAGCCATCTGGTGGCTTGGTAGTTAAGGCAGCTGGATCTCACATAGCCAATTCTGTAGTTCAAGTCCTGGACCTGGGTGTGTGTGTATGCACGTCCAAAACCCTGAAAGGAGAGGGAGTTGCAGAAGGGATTTTGCTTGACCATTCCCCATGGGAGGTACTGTCTCACTTTCCCTTCTCTCTCTCTCTCTCTGTATTTTTCTGTCTTCTGTAAGTACACCTGCCTTGTGGACAAAATTAAAAAGAGAGAGAGAGAGAAGGACCAGCAGTTAGCGCAATGGCTATGTCGCTGAACTCCCATGTAGTCGACTGTAGTTCGAGTCCCAGACCTGGTGGCTTAAACTCACGCCGGGTGTGTGTGCGTGCGTGCCCAAGATCCCAAGAGGAGAATGGAGGAGAAGGGATTGTGGTGTGGCCATCCCCCTGGGGGGTGATTTCTCACTTTCTGTCTCTCTGTCTCTGTCTGTCTGGCGAGCACATGCGCCCTATAGAAAAAAACTCTCCAAAAAAAAAGAAAAGAGAAAGAGAGAAAAAAATTCTAAATGCTTATTTCCTGCTTTTTAAGAAAGAGATAAAAAGAAGAGTGGGAGAAAAGACTAGCAAATAAAGCCTTAGCAGAAAGCAGGCGAAGTAACCGAAGGGCTCACCAGTAGTGGAGGGGTTAACTGCTCCATGTTCCCCCCACACCATGGGCTCCTGTGCAGCGTGTGTTCGACCTCAGTGAGTGCTGCTCAGACGAGGCAGTTGCAGCACCTTACACAGAATGCTGCCGTCGCTGTCAAAGGCAGAAAGGAAGAAAACAGGAACACGTTCTCACGAGTAAACGCGCTCGTGTGTACAATGTTCCTGAACGTTTAAGAAACTGATAACAGGGATTACTGCTGAAAGGAAAACAGAGGCCGGCTACGTGGGGAAATAGGGAACTGGGGCCTTTTGAAATTCGAAAAACAAATCAACAGACTCACCATTAAACTTTAAAAATAATACGACGACTATGTGAAGATGTGGTTCAAGGCACTACATTTCCAGGTGAGAAAAAAACCAACTCAAATGACATCGAACAAGGTCTTAAAAACCTCTGCTTTCCAGTTTTTACTGCAATTCTAGCAATTGAGGCTGCTAGGAATAACGGTCCTTCTTACTGACTTGCCATGTGGCAGAGGTTTTAATGGTGAGTGTGGAAACCGGGCTCCTAGACTTGCACCATCCCTGGGAGAGTACTGCGCGGTGAAGCGTCCCTCTGTTATTCTTCCTATAATCACACGTCATGTCGGTCTTCTCCCCCAGGACCAAGTCCTTTTCTAACGTTCTTAACTTTACTGAAAGGGGCCAAACCTGAAGAGGCAACGTGTACAGAGCTTGGCGTGCTGCTGGTGTGAGTCCACTGGGTGGACGGTCTCAGAAGTCCCTTCCCCTCAAGATCCAGACTTCTGGGCTCCCTCCCTTCCCTTGGGAGAAGTGTGCTAACGATCTGGAGTGAGCCATGTGTTGGGCCAGGCAAAACAGAGCTTGGGCCAGACAAAATCTGGAACAAATGGGGGGAGGGGAGGGTTAGGGGCTTTAATGTGCGCGTGTCAGGCTTGAATTTGCCCCACCGTGCCTTCACGTTCTGACGTTTTGCTAGTCTCCAAATCTGGGATTCCTTCCATGACCCCAGGTGATTCAAAAGCTAGCTGAGGGCTGGCAGGCGGTGGGGTGGTGAAGGCACTGGACTCCCACCTGACTGACTGTGGTTCGAGTCCAGACCTGACAGCTGGTTACCTCATTGTCTTCCTCTCTCTGGTCAAATTATAAAATAGTAATAATAAATATTTTTTTAAAGCTAGCTGAGCAGCTAAGATATACACAATTTGCTTCATTTTCTAATCATCTTATGCAGGTTTGACTTCTTTTGGAAATAAAAATTTAACTAGAATTTAGCCTCATATTACAGACCTACTTTTTCCTGTTTGTTCAGGTTTTTCACCTCTCAATTATAAGAGTAAGGAGAGGTAGCAAAATCAAGAAGCTGAATTCTAAGCTAGCAACGGGGAAAGCTGAGAACCAATCTAGTGTATACCATGGAATCCTCAAAATCTCAGAACGGGCAGTACCAGGCAGTACCAGAAGAGCCTTCCTTGAGAACACGACTGACCCCAGAGGTTTCTGACATCAGGGTCGTACAGCGAACAGCTCACCCAAATCACAATACAGTGAAGCTTGAAGTAAAAAGCCTCACTCAAGACCAGCAGTTGGCATAATGGCTATGTCGCTGGATTCCCATGTAGTTGACCGTGGTTCGAGTCCCGGACCCGGTGGCTTAAACTCATGCCAGGCGCGCGTGCATGCGTACCCAGGATCCCGAGAGGAGAATGGAGGAGAAGGGATTGCAGCTGGCCATTCCCCCTGGGGAGTGATTTCTCACTTTCTGTCTCTCTGTCTGCCTCTGTCTTTCTGGCAAGTGCACGCGCCCTATAGCAAAAACCTCTTCAAAAAAAAAAAAAAAAAAGCCTCACTCTTTCTCAAAGGTTTCTATCAGCACATTTACAACCGCTCTTAGTCATGACAACACATTCAAGTGTCACCAGATATATGAGAAATGCCATGATCATGAAACAGTAGGTTATCGGGAAAGTCATGACAGTTCTCTATATTTTTCTATGCAAAAATATGTCATGACCCAATACAAAAAAATTTTAAGAAAGAAAAACGAGGGCCCATCAGGTGGCGTGGCGATTAAAGTGCTCACTCCCACATGGCTGACCGCCGTCTGAGTCCCAGACCTGGCGGCTTATTTTCTCACTTTCTCTCTCTCTGGTGAGCACACAGCACATGCCCTATAGCAAATTAAATAATAATAAGTAAAATTAAATAAATAATTCTTTAAAAAAAATAAAAAGAAAGAGCGTTTTTCAATCCACCATCTGCAGTGGGACCACCCCCAAGATGCAGATTTTTGTAAAAACCCTTCTGAGGAAGACCATCACCCTCGAGGCTGGAGCAGGACAAGGAAGGAATTCCTCCTGATCAGCAGAGACTGAGTTTTGCTGGCGAGCAGCTGGAAGATGGGTGTACTTTGACTGCAACACCCAAAGCTGTGTGATGGTTGCTGGTTCTTCATGCAGCATGAAAGCCTATTCGGTCCTTGTTGCATTAATCGGAGTCCACGCTCCATCTCTGTTGAGACCTGGTGGTGGTGCTAAGAAGAGAAAGCAAGCTTACACCGCTCCCAAGAAGAATAAGCAGAGGACAAAGAAGGCTCAGCTGTCTGTCCTGAAATACTATACGGTGGATGAAAATGGCAAAGTGAGTTGCCTTTGTCAGGAGTGCCCTTCAGATGAATGTGGTTCTGGAGTGTTTATGGCCAGCCATTTTGACAGACGCTATTGTGCCAAATGCATCTGACTTACTGCTTCAACAGACCAGAAGGCAAGTGATTGTTTATGAGTTAATAAAAGAAACGAAGTAACCTTAAAAAAGAAGAAGAAGAAGATGTAATTTGGAAGAGATAGCAATTACGCAAAGAGAACAAAACAAAACAACTCAATATAACCGTTAGAGAAATGAGAGGATACTGCAACCAAGAGACAAAACCAGGTGTTTTAGTTCAACAAAGTAGCCTTCAGAGGACAAAATTCAAAAAGAGCTCATGAAAATTAAAAATTTGAAAGCCAAACACGCATGCCTGCTTAGGCAAAAACATGAAAGTAACAACGAAAGATTCAGCCGTTGGGTAGGAAGACGTCAGCCAAGATGCTTCCCAGAAGACCGAGGAAAAACTCAAAGAGGTGAAAAAGAGGAATGAAAAACTAAGAAAAATAAAGGCTCAGCCCCAAAGAGCCAGCAAGCCGAATAAAAGAGAAAAAAAAAAAATAGAGGGGACAAAATTCAATGAACTAATCCAAGACAATTCTCAAACTGATAAGACTAAGGGTCCACCAGGTGCTTAGCACAAGAGACAACAGACGCCCAGAGAGGGACATTATTGTGGGCTTCACAACACTAGGGGAAAAGAAAAACTTCATGAAGTTTCAAAAGGCTCACAGGTGATTCAGAAAGGACTGGGACTTTTCAGCACTGACGTGGATAGCTAGAAGCCAATGAAGCAATTCTGAAGCAAAATTATTTTCTTTCTTTTATTTAATTTTTTTATAATTTTCTTTTTTTTAAAGAATTATTTTATTTAACTTTATTTATTATTATATCATTATTATTTTTCAGCTTGATCAGAGAGAGACAGAGAGAGAGAGAGAGAGAGGAAGTGAGAAAGCAAGCCACCAGGTCCGAGACTTGAACCGTGGTTGGCCATGTGGGAGTCCAGCGCCCCTAATCACCACGCCACTTGCCGGCCCCGCAAAATGATTTTCTGAACAAGAATTCTACATCCATCTATCAATCAAATATGAGGATAGAATAAAAGTAATCTCGAGATACTCAAAGTGCTGACTTTTCAGGCCCGCAGGAGGCATGGAGGTTAAGGCACTGGATCCCAGGCGTCTGACTGTGCAACTGGAGTCCCAGACCTGAAGGTGTGAAAATCACTCTGGGCATGTGTGCTTGAAACATCACTCTAGGCGCCCTCAATCCCAAGGAGAGACTGGAGGAGAAGGGATGTGGCACAGCCAGCCCGCCTGGGAGGTGATTTCTCATTTGTTTTCTGTCTCTCTCTGGCAAATGCATACACCTAGTAGCAAAAACTAAAACTATAATAAAATGAAATTTTAAATGTTGACCTTTCCTGCATGTTGACCTTTTTCAAAAACCTCTTGAAAGTAGCGCTCCTACAAAATAAGACAATAACCGTGAAAAGAACTGACCTAGGAGAAGTAAGCAGTCCCTTAGTGGGTGGTGGTGATTGAAGAGGACTCCGGTTCAGACCGTAGCAGTAGCAGTAAGGGACCAGACGTTCTGAGCATTGGCATCACCAGGATTTCCTCTGCCCAGGTAAGCCTGGCCCAGATTCTTCTCTATTTGCTTTGTCCTAACAATACACAGACTAGATCCTATTGTAGGTCTCTGTCCCATGCTAGCTAACTGGGCCATTTCACCCGTTTAGACCTCTCTGGTCTACTCTGCAGAGTTAGAGGAAATCTATAGTTGATTTGAAGCAAGACATATAAGGCAACCACTCCCCCTGCCCAAATATCTTCTGGATGTCAGTCCCTACCCCACACTGAGGCCCTACTGGTTCCCCGGCACAGGTTCTGAGCTTCCTCACTTAGTTATGCCAGCCCATTTTGACTTCTCCAAAATGGTTCCTGAAGATGGTTCAGGAAAGCTACCGCAGGACTGTGACTGTCCCTGAGATGGTCACCCTACCTCCTCCTGGAGTCATTATCTAAGACAACACTGTCCCTCACTTATGCAACTAGATTTATGTTTGCCACGCAGGGCTTTTCCCCAAAACTAAACAACAGGGCATTTAGGGAGACATGCATAGCTTGAACATTTCTTTTTTGGGGGGGAGGGGCGGGGAGAGATTTTTGCTCTTTCCAGTGCGTGTGTGCTCACTAGAATGACAGAGAGAGACAGAGACAGAAAGAGAGAAGTCACCCCTAAGAGGGATGGCCATGCTGCAATCCCTTCTCCCCCAGTCTCCTCTCAGGATTCTGGGCACTCACGCACACGCACCGGTGTGAGTTTCAAGCCTCTGGGTTTAGGACTTGAACCACAGTTGGCCATGTGGGAGTCCAGCTACGTAACCATTACACCATTTGCTGGTCCCAGGTTGAACATTTCTAAGGAAAAAATAAAGAAATTGCTAACAGAATATTTGGGGTTGGGGTAGAAAGGCATACAAGGGACTTTTAACTACAGCTGTTTTATTTCTTCACCTGGGTGGTGAGTTCATAAATGTTTATATTACTGTTGTTATTACATGTTGACACATAATTTATATACTTTTATGAGTATTTAAAATGCACACACAAAACGACTATATCGGAGAAAGAATTCAGGCTGGCCCCATAGCTCAGTGGTTAAGTGCTATGCATGGGCTCTGGACCCCATGTGGCTGACCGCAGTTCAAATTCTGGCCCCAGCAGCTTGGAAAACACACTGGGTGTGTGTACTTGTGTGCTCAAAATCTGGAAGGACAAGGAAATGAGAGGGAGGAAGGACTGCAGCATGACCATGCTTCACTGAGGCGGGGTTCCCTCCCTTTCTCTTTCTTTCTCTCTTTCTGGTGAGCGCATGTGCCCTCTGTCAATTAGAAACAAAACAAACCCAGGGGCCAGCAGATGTTGTAATGGCTATGTCGCTGGACTCCTATGTAGTCGACTGCAATTTGCGTCCCGGACCTGGTGGCTTAAACTCACGCCAGGCGCGTGTGCGTGCGTGCCCAAGATCCCGAGAGGAGAATGGAGGAGAAGGGATTGCGGTGTGGCCATCTCCCTGGGGGGTGATTTCTCACTTTCTGTTTCTCCATCTGTCTGTCTTTCTGGCGCACACACGCACGCTGTAGCAAAAACCTCTCAGAAACAAAACCAAAAAACAAACCTTAAAAGGAAAAAAGGTCCAGAGGCTAGCAAGTGGCATGATGGTTAAGGTGGTTGGATGCCTACATGGCCAACCATGGTTGGAGTCCTCGACCTGGTGGCTTGCTTTCTCATTTTCTCTCTCTTTCTCTCTCTCTCCCTCTGTCTCTCTCTATGGACTGCATGTGCCCTATAGCAAATTTTTAAAATAATAACAATAATAGGGACCAGCAGGTGGTGGTCTGGACACCCTCACATGGCCTACCATGGTTCGCGTTCTGGACCTGATGGCTTGCTTTCTCACTTTCTCTCTCTCTCTCTGGTCAAATAAAAATAAAGCAATGAATAAATAAAATTAAATAATAAATAATTATTTTAAAATAAATAAAATAATAACAATAATAAATAACATTAAATAAATCTTTTTTTTTTTTATAAAAAGGGGCCAGTTCCGTGGCCTGGTGGTTAAGGCAGCTGAATTCCACATGGCCAACCCAACAGTTCAAGTCCTGGTCCCAGTGCCTTGAGAAACACACTGGGTGCCAGTGTGCATGCCCAAAATCCTAAAAGGAGGGAGAGATGGAGGAGAAGGGATTGCAGCATGACTAGTCCCCATAAAAGAGCAGAGGGATACGTTCTCCTCTGTCTTTGTCTCTGCTTCTCTCTGGTGAGCACACAGGCCCTCTAGCAATTAAAAACAGTTTTTTAACCCATTATCTTGGGCCAGCTGGTGGCATGGTAGTTAAGACGGCTGAATTCCACATGGCCAACTATGTGGTTCGAGTCTCAGATCCAGCGGTTTGAAAAACACACCAGGCATGTGTGCGTGCATGCCAAATTCCTGAGAGGAAAAATGGAAGAGAAGGGATTGTCGCATGGCCACCTCCCAGGGTGTGATTTTTCATTTTTCCTCTGTGTTTCTTCCTGTCAAGCACACACGCCTCATAGCAAAAGTGAAAATACACAAGTGTTAACATTTGTAAGTATTTCGTTTCATCTTCTTTTTAAAGTTCATGTATTTATTTCTCCCATGAGAAAGAGAAAGTGAAAGAAAGAGACAGGTCCCCCCAGCAGGACCCCCGTGCACTACCACACCGTCTCAACCAAGCCAGATTACAGGCATGGACACAGGCCCTCGCATGCTCAGGGAGGGCCAGGACCTGAACCCAGGGCCTCTCCCATGTGGTCCAGTAGTGTTACCACTGCACCACTGCCTGGCTCTCCTTGCTTGCCCCCCCCCCCCCCACCACCACCACCAGAGGACACATGAGATCGCTGGAGAGAGACAGAGGGAAAAGGCGAGAAAGCCCCCGTGTGGGGGATGGCCACGCCACAATCCCTTTTCCTCCATTGTACTCTCGGGATTTGGGGCACACACACACACGCCCAGCACATGATTAAAGTCACCAGGTCCAAGACTCTTTTTTTTCTGTACACTTCATGTAATGGAGATGATACTATGTGGGCATTTTTGACATATTCTTTCTTAGAGACACTGTTTAATATAAGCATCTTACACTATTAAATTATTTGCATATTTATCCGTTTGGGAACCATGTAATATTGCATTGAAACTCTTCCCTATTTCAAAGAGCAGAACTCTAGGCAATAATATAGACTGTACCTTTGTGCTGGTGGGATCAGAAAATGCTTGTGGGGCACCTGCTCCACAACCTCGTGGTTAAGTGAGCTGGATCCCACGTGGCTGACCATGGTTTGAGTTCGTGTCAGTGTGTGTGTGTGTGTGCACGCGCGCATGCTCCAGATCCCCACGGGATGGAGAAAAGGAAGAGAGAAGATTGTGGTGAGACCACACCCTACTGGGCAGGTGCCGGCTCCCTCTCTCTGTCTTTCTGTCTCCCTCTCTGCCAAACACATGTACCCTCTGGCAATTAAAAAGAAAGAAAATGCTTATGGGGCCATTCAGAAGCCCTCTCGTAACCCCATCGTTCTGTCAAAACACCTTCCAAGTCGAGCCCAAACCCCACCTCTTCCATGAATCCTTCCTGACCACCTTCCAGAGAAATCCCCTTCTTTAACTCTCCAGGGTCTTCATTCTCGGTTCTGCCTCTTTTTATAGCCATTTGTGTTGATTTCTTTTCTACTCGACTACACTGTGAGTCCTTGGGAACAAAGACCTGTCTTTGGAGTGCTTGGCAAATCCTAAGTGCTCCGTAAGTAATAAATAAATAAATGTGAAAGGTGTTCTTTTTATTCCTTGCCTTAATATTCTGCATCACAGTTTGTCTATAGAATTAAGTCACTCGAATGGAAGAATCTCAAATGGAAACACGTTTTATGTGTCCACAATTGTCTATTCAGAAATTGGGAATGTGACCACCCCTGTCATTCCTGATCATAGATTTGACCTTTATTCTGAGGGGGGGACTGTGGAATGTTTGAGCTCTGAAAGTGACATTTATGTTTGCCATGGGCCTGCTGTGTGCCAGATACCAGCCTTAGAAGCTGGTATTTATCATTTACCTCTCACAGTAACACCATGGGGTAAAAGCTACCAATATTTAGTTTCCTCATTTCATAGCTGAGATATCTGAGTCACTTCCTCAGAGTCAACCATGTTGTTTATGAAGGAATGAAAATTCCAACCCATGCAACTGGACCCAGAGGGGACTGGTTCTGGGTTCACGTCCCCTGACCTCCCTGAGCAAGCTAGACATATGTGTTTGTGCCGGTGATCCAGGCTGAGACGGGGTGGGAAGATGGATTGTAGCAGGGGGATCCTGTTGAAGGTCTCTGTCTCTGTGTACTTCTCTCTCTGTCTCTCATGAAAGAAAGAAAGAAACTATTTTTTTAGAGAGAGATTTTTTTCTATAAGGCACGTGCACTCGCCAGAGAGAAAGAGAGACAGAGAGACAGAAAGCAAGAAATCACCCAACAGGGAGATGGCCAAGCTGCAATCCCTTCTCCTCCATTCTCCTGTTGGGGTTTTGGGCAGGCACACACATGCACTCAGCTTGAGTTTAAGCCACTAGGTCCAGGACTCAAACTGTGGTTGACTATGTGGGAGTCCAGCAATGTAACTATTACATCATCTGCTGGTCCCAAAATAAATAAACTTTAAAAAAAAATGTTTATAAAATCCCAAACTCAGAGCTAGCAGGTAATGTGGTGGTTATGGAGCTGGACTCCCACTTGGCCGACCATGGTTCAAGCCCCAGCCCTGGCCACTTGAAAATCATGCTGGGAGTGTGTGTGTGTGTGTGTGTGTGTGTGTGTGTGTATGTGTGTGTGTGCGCACACGTGCCCCAAATCCCAGGAGAGTGGAGAAGGGATTGCAGCATGGTCATACCCCAGGGGGATGATTTCTCATTTTTTCTCTCACTGTCTCTCTTTGGCAAGCACACACACCCTACGGCAAAAATCTTTTTAAAAAATAGAATAAAAATAAATAAAATCCCGAAGTAGCTATACCTAACTCTCATGTCCCTCACTTGTGACAAGGCTACCTCCTCAGGAATGAAAACATACCATCTAAATTTTGGTCAGTAACTCTCAGTTCCACACTGCGAAATTAATTCTCCATTGAATGGCTAACACTGATGAATATACACTTTTATTGGTAAATACAAAAAACATTAGGTAATGTTAGAAGAGAGGACCAGCAGGTGGCATGGTGGTTAAGGCACCAGACTTCCACATGGTCAACTATGGTTCAAGTCCTAGACCTGGTAGCTTGCTTTCTCTTTCTCCCCTCTCTCACTCTCTCTTCTGGTCAAATTAAATAATGATAATAAATAAATACGATAAGTAATTATTTAAAAGAAGAAGAGAAATAAGAGGAACTAGCCAGTGGCGTGGTAGTTAAGGTGCTGGACTCCATATGGCCCACTGTAGTTTGAGTCCCAGATCTGGTGACTTGCTTTCTCAATTTCTCTCTCTCTCTCCTCTCTCTCTCTCTCTCTCTCTCTCTCTCTCTCTCTCTCTCTCTCTCTCTCGCATATGTACCCTACAGCAAAATTTAATAATAATAAATAAAATGAAATATTTCTTTTAAAAAAAAGAAGAGAAAGAAAAGCACACCTTCACCAGTTAACTAACAGTCACTTTAGTTTCGGTCTCCCAGTCCCATATGTACCTTAGCAAAAAGAGAAAGAAGCCCTCAGCTGTGTGTGCCTCTCAGCAGAGGGTCCGTTTAGTGGTGGGTAGAGACAGGTAGCACCAAAGATGACCTCAGCTATTCCTCAGCGGGCCTGGGGCTCATCATGCATCAGATGGAAACCTGAAAATGAAACAAAGATTAAAGTGCAATTGGGACCAGCAGTTGGCGTAATGGCTATGACTCCCATGTAGTCGACCGCGGTTGGAGTCCTGGACCCGGTGACTTAAACTCATGCCGGGTGTGTGTGCGTGCGTGCCCAAGATCCTGAGAGGAAAAAGGAGAAGGGATTGCGGCGTGGACATCCCCTGTGGGGGGTGATTTCTCGCTTTTTGTCTCTCTCTCTCTCTCTGTCTCTCTGGCGAGTGCACGTGCCCTATAGCATAAACCTCTCCAAAAAAAAGAAAAAAACAAAGATTAAGGTGCAATTAAGAAGCTGCTTTCCTGCACACGCAAAGACAGCAGAAGACCCTTGAAGACGAAGGGCAGAGGGAACAGCACTGAACTGTGTGTCTCGAGTGTCTCCCGAATGTGCGGCAAAGGGTAAAATAAAATGTACTAGAAAATATTAACCTTTACCTGTATTCTTAATTCTTTTGTTTTGTTTTGTTTTTAGGATTTTGTCGTTATAGGGTACATGTGCTCACTGTAGAGAGACAGAGAGAAGGAAAGTGAGAAATCACCCCCCAGGGGTAAAGGCCCTGCCGCAATCCCTTCTCCATTCTCCTCTCTGGATTTTGGGCACACGTGCACATGTGCTGCGCCTGAGTTTCAGGCCACCAGGTCTAGGACTCGAACTGCAGTCAACCATCTGGGAGCCCAGCACCTTAAGCACCATGCCCCCAGCTGGCCCCACATTCTTAATTCTTAATTCCTCAGGTATTTGACAACCATTCTTCCGGGAAAGACACCAAGCAAGTATTTCTCCTCCTCTCTTCTCCTCTCCCCTCCTCTCTCCTCCCCCTCCCCTCCTGTCTTTTCTCTCTCTCTCTCTCTCTCTCTCTCTCTCTCTCTCTCCCCCCCCCCCTCCTGTCTTTTCTCTCTCTCTCTCTCTCTCCCTCCCTCCCTCCCTCCCTCCCTCCCTCACAAGTAGAATAATGGACCTCAAAGATGCCCACACGCTAATCTCTGCACATTGTAAATATTTCACCAGGCACGTAAGAGGGCGTCTGCGCTGTGGTAAAGGAACAAACCTTGATACGAGATTTTCCCGGATGATCACTTGAAGAGCAGAGAACCCTTCCCAGCTGTGGTCAGAGAGCGACGCGAGCACAGGAGAGGAGCCAGTGAGAGAACCAGCAAGATAAAAGTATGAGAAGGACTTGGTGTGTTGTGGCTGGCTTTGAAGATGGAGGAGGGAGGACACTAGCCAAGGAATGGGGGCAGCCTCCAGCTATTAACAGAAAATGCAAGGAAATGGGCTGTCCCCAGGACTTCCAGAAAGGCCAGTACCTTGGTTCTAGCCCTGGGAGATTTATGTCAGACTTCTGATTCTAAAACTACAAGGTTAAAAAACTGCCTTTCCAACAGAAGACTACATAAAGAAATTGTCGTTTATATGTACAGTGGAATATTGCGCAGCCATAAAAAGGCAAAAGTCACGGCATGTGCGACTATGGATGAACCTCGAGGGCATTGTGCTAAGTGAAGTAAGTCAGACAGAGAGAGACGGATACCCCGTGATTTCATGTACGTGTAGAATTGAAAGGTGAACTCACAGGGAAGGAGAACAGACTGGTTGCCAGGGGTGGAGGGGGCCTGGGGAGGTGTTGGTCGGAGGGTTGCAAGATGAAAAGCTCCTGGGCTCTGACGTCCGGCCTGCTGCCTGAAGTTAGCGGCGCTGTGCTGTTCGCTTGAAATCTGCTGAGAGAACAGGGCCTGAACGTTCTCACCACAGACACGCAGAGTGGGAGCAGGATCCCGAAGTCACCGTGGTTATTTAATACGGCAGCACAGAAACTAGCTTCTCCTTCTCTCTCTGAAAAAGAGACTTCTGTCCTTACTGACTTATTATGGGACTGCCACCTGCTTGGTTCTCCAGCTCCTTACACACCCTTAAATTCCTCAGAGACTGGGGCCAGCACGTGGCATGTGGTTGAGGCGCTGGACTCCCACGTGGCCAACTGCAGTTCAAGTCCTGGACCTGGCAGCTTGCTTTCTCGCTTTCTCTCTCTCTGGTGAGCACACATGCCCTATAGCAAAAATAATAATAGCAGTAAATAAAATTAAATAAATAATTTTTCAAAGAATTCCTCAGTGACTACCTCAATGGCTACAAATTTTCTGGGATTCAACCTCCAGGCCTTCAAATCCACTCATCCCAAAAAGAGAACAAGATAAGAAACAGGACCTCTCGGAGTCACTGTGCCGCTGACCTGTGGGAATGAGGACAGAAATCTCATCTGTGGGGCTGCCCCCCCCCCCCCCCCCGGCGTCCAGAACACACCTGTGCCCCACGTAGCTGGATTAGCAGTGACTGGCTGATATCTGGTTCCTCAGGCGCTGTGCCGTTACTCAGGCCACATGTCGGAGCGCTTTGCGACCACTGCCTCTGAGTGTCGTCATGGCTCTGCCTTCCTCCAAGGAGAGACAGAGATGCTCGCCCTGGGCCCTGGTGAAAGCAGCCTGGCAGGGAGGACCGTGTGTGAGCCTAGCGTATGCTGTGCCCGGGGATACGCACACGAAGCTTTCCCAGTATTCATTCATCGGAAATGAAGAGCCTACTCAGCTCAGCAGTCCACCGTCAGAGGACACAGAGACAGACAGGACAGTGATCGCCTCCCCGCGTCGACAACCGAGCAATGGCCGCCAACTGTCTTACAGTGTGGGGTGCTCTTTTACATACAACGATCACATTTAAATCTTAGAACGGGGGCTGGCAGGTGGCATGGTGGTTAGGGATGCTGGACTCTCACATGGCTGACCACGGTTCAAGTCCCGGATCTGGCAGCTTGCTTTCTTGCTTTCTCTTTCTCTCTCTTTCTCACTCTCACTTATACTCTGTCCCTCTCTGGTCAAATAAAATAATTCTTAAAAAAAAAAATTCTTAGAACAGTGATCATTAGTCCCATTTTATGGATGAAGAAATTGAAGCTCAGAAAACGAAAAACAATTATACAAATAGCAAGTAAGTGGTTCTCCTTTTTATTTTTAAAGAGAGATTTTTGCTATAGGGAGCATAGATGTTTGCTATAGGCTGCATTACTGGACTCCCACGTATTTGTCTCCAGTTATATCCCAGCCCTGTGACTTAAAACTCACGCTGAGTGCATGTGTGTGTGCCCAAAATCCAGAGAGGAGAGTGGAGGAGAAGGGACTGTGGCATGTCCATCCTCCCAGGGGATGATTTCTCACTTTCTGTCTCTCTGTCTCTCTCTCTCTCTGTCTCTCCAGTGAGTACACGGATCCTATAGCAAAAATCTCTCTAAAAAATAATAATTAATTGATTCCTTTTTTAAAAAATTATTATTTATTTAATTTTATTTATTCATTCATTTATTTTAATTTGACCAGAGAGAGAGACACACAGAGAGAGAGAGAGAGGGAGAGAGAGGGAAAGGGACAAAGGAAGCCGCCAGGTCCAGGACTCGAACCGTGGTTGCCCATGTGGGAGTGTCCAGCACCTTAACCACCACGCCACCTGCTGGTCCCCATAATTAATTGATTCTTAAAAAAAAAAACAAAAAGTTCTTAGGTGACAGACACAGAATTGGAATCCAGATCTTCTGACTCTAGACCTTCCCTTTCCGGTCTTCCCTGTTTTCATTAAACCCTGAATTCTGCACGTGGACCTGCTGGCTCTCCGTGAAGGCGCACTGGCAAATACACAGGAGGTGAACAGTGCCAAGACAGCCGAAGCTCACACCAGGTGAGGACACGCGGTGGACAGGCACTCTGCTGCCGATTGGTATCACTCGTAGGCAGCTTCGTGAACCCTTCTTAAGTGGCATATCGGGGGTATCTTGCTCATCTCTTAACTCGGAAACAAACCTCATGTTGTCGTTTAGCATTATAATGGTGCTCATCGAAGCTCGCGGTCTCATAGTTACCCATTACAATTTTCTGTTTTTTAGAGAGAGATTTTTATTATAGGGTATTTGTGCTCACCAGAGAGACAGAGAGAGAGAGAGAGAGAGAGAGAGAGAGAGAGAGAGAGAGAGACAGAAAGCTAGAAACCACCCCTCGGGGGATGGCCACACTGCAATCCCTTCTCCTCCATTACCTCTTAGGATTTTGGGCACACACACACATGTGCCTGGTGTGAGTTTAAGTCGCTGGGTCCAGGTCTTAAAATGCAGTCGACTCTGTGGGAGTCCAGTGACCTCACCATTACGCCATCTACTGGTCCCAGTTACCCATTACGATTAAAAAGGCAGACTTTCAGCTAACCAATCCACTAAAAGCTCCGTTTTTCTTTTTCTTCTTTTTTTTTAGGTTCTTGCCATAGGGCCTGTGTGTTTGCCAGAGAGAAACAGAGGGAACCAGTGGGAGGGAAAGTGAGAAATCACCCGCCATGGGGGTTGGGGGGGTCATGCCACAATCGCTTCTCCAATCTCCTCTTGGGATTTTGGGCACACTCATGCCCCCAACGTGATTTTTCAAGCCACCTGGTACAGGACTAGAACCATGGTGAACTAATGGGAGTCCAGCACCTTAAACCCATGCCACTTGCTGGCCCCCTCTTTTTGTCTTGTAATAATACTTCTTTGCCCTTGAAAATTGCACAAATATCAAACAGACTTGGGTCAAAACATGGTTGTGGGTATGGTTATCAGGGTTAAGATTATCAGTGAGGAGAGGGTATCTGTGCGAATTCCTTAAGGCAATTAGGAATTAATCACAGCCTTACTCATCTTCCATAGCATTCAGGTTGAGGCCCAGTCCGTGGCAAGTCGCTGGGTGAATGACGCTTCAAATGTGCCAACCTGGGGAGACCTTGTAAAGGGATTCAAAACTCAAGAGCACCAGAAAGCAGAGATGAAGCCTGGCTCAGCCACGGTGGTGGAAGTGGAGGCCTTGCTGCAGGGAAGCTGAAGCTGCCTGGGAGGCCCGCCTGATGCCCAGCCCAACCTCAGCAGGCAGTGTGCACTGGCACATGCCCGAACTGGGAGGCTAGGGCAAGAAAATTCCTCATGCAGAAACCTTGTCAAAAATACCTAAACTAGGGACCAGCAGTTAGTGTAATGGCTATGTCGCTGGACTCCCACGTAGTCGATCGCGGTTCGAGTCCTGGACCAGGTGGCTTAAAACTCACACTGGGCGCGTGTGTGTGCGTGCCCAAGATCCCAAGAGGAGAATGGAGGAGAAGGGATTGCGGCGTGGCCATACCCCCTGGGGGGTGATTTCTCGCTTTCTGTCTCTCTGTCTTTCTCTCTGTCTGGCGAGCACACGCGCCCTATAGCAAAAACCTCTCCAAAAATAGAGAAAAAAAAGAACTTAAACTAGCAGATGGCATGGTGGTTAAGGCTCTGGGTCCACATGGCCAAGAGCACAGCTTGAGTCCTGGGCCCAGCAGCTTGAAAAACACACTGCAGAATAATGTATGAGTAACCAACCAGTTTTAATATGTAATATGGGTGCAGAATTTAATTAAATTACATCAGAATATAATGCAGGAAAACTACATTACTGTCCAATTTGAAAGTACAAAACAAATATTGAGAATACTCAAATCAGAATAGTATTCTTACCTTCTAATTTTGGTTAATTGGTTCATGTTAATTTCTTACCTATTAGTCATTTAAATAGCAGTTAACTTTATTTCTATCTACTTTATAGTGGAAATGTTAAATTGTGATGCTGTTGCTACCAACTTTCAAACACTTAATTCTCTGAGCAGAATATTCATTTGGAGGAATATTTTGTGCTTCATTTGAGTTTAGACCGTCATGACAGGAAATGTTATAAGCATGTCCTTTTAAGAAAATAGAAGGTTTCTAATTGTCTTATCACCATGGCAATTCAAGTGAATTAGAAGTATTTTAACTGCAGTCTTGAATTATAAAGTTGAGATATATGTATCAAGATCTCAACTTGATGTAAAGTAAATGAGCAGTTACCTGGCGGATTTACATGTTTTTCAATAACCATTTAAATCCATAATCTCATAACAAAGTAGCTTTACTTCAACATTTACTTTATCTTTGTCCATTCAGCAGTGCTTCAGTAAGATGATAAGAGATAGCTGAAAATCACTAAAAGATTTTATTTCTATTGATCAGAAAAATGTTTTTATGGTCTTTGAATGCTGGATTATTTTTTGTCTTTCCCATCCGTGGCAGCTAAAAAAATAAAATCACTCAAAATGTTCAGGTTTACATGCTATCTCTCTCTCATAGGGAGTTGCCATACCTCACAGTTCAAAGTGTATTCTATAGATCAGTAACATTATACTGACATGTAATTGTAATTTACTATGCAGCAAAAATGATTCAAGAAGAAAAATAACCTACAGTGTCTACTTGCCTTTGTATAGGCAATTGCTTAAGTTACTCTGCTTTTAACATTTGTACTTGGATACAATGCTGATGTATGTATGTATAGGAATGTGTAAGATGCTGCTAGCCCAGGCACAGAGTATTAAAATTATTTTGTGAGGATTGGTGGTTGTATTAAAACTATTGTGCCATTATACCTCAAAAAAAAAAAAAAAAAAAAGAAAAATACACTGCGTATATGTGTGCCCAAAATCCTAAGAGGGGAATGAAAGAGAAGGGAGTGTAATGTAGTCATACCCCATAAGGGTGATTTCTCACTTTCAGTCTCTCTCTGTCTCCCTCTGCAGCGCACATGCCCTACAGCAAACAACAATGAATACCTATTCTTCCCCCCCACAACCTCCCTCTCTCACACATGTGTACATTAAAAAAAGAAAGAAAGGGGACCAGCAGTTGGTGTAATGGCTATGTTGCTGGACTCCCATGTAGCTGACTGTGGTTCAAGCCCCAGACTCGGTGGCTTAAACTCACGCCAGGCACATGTGCGTATGTGCCCAAGATCCCGAGAGGAGAATGGAGGAGAAGGGATTGTGGTGTGGCCATCACCCCTGGGGGGTGATTTCTTGCTTTCTGTCTCTCTGTCTCTCTGTCTTTCTGGCAATTGCACACACCCTATAGCAAAAATCTCTCCAAAAAGAAAAAGACAGAAAGGAGGGGCCAGCAAGTGGCGTGGTAGTTAAGGCACTGGATCCCACAGGACCGACTCTACGCAGTTTGAACCTCAGACTGGCAGCTTGAAAAACATGTGCATGCATGCCCAAGATCCCAAGAGGAGAATGGAGGAAGGAGGACTGCAGCATGGTCATCCCTGTGTGTGTGTGTGTGTGTGTGTGTGTGTGTGTGTGTGTGCTGGAGGGGGGGGGGGGGGGTTCTCACTCTGTCCCTCTCTGTATCTCTCCATTGAATGCACACATCCTACAGCAAAAAATCTAGAAAGCAAAGTTAAGATGGTACTTTTTTTTTTTTTTTAATTTTTGGAGAGGTTTTTGCTATAGGGCGCGTGCGCTTTCCAGAAAGACAGAGAGAGACAGAGAGACAGAAAGCGAGAAATCACCCCCCGGGGGGATGGCCACGCTGCAATCCCTTCTCCTCCATTCTCCTCTCAGGATCTTGGGCACGCACGCACACGTGCCCGGCGTGAGTTTAAGCCACCGGGTCCGGGACTTGAACTGGGGATGACTACGTGGGAGTCCAGTGACATAGCCATTATGCTAACTGCTGGTCCCAAGATGGTACATTTTTAAAAAGAAGGAAGGGAAGCCAGTGCTCAGCGCAGAGGGAGCAGTTATGTAAGAACACGGCTTGCCACTGACCACATGGTTTCGTTCTGAACTCACCATCAGCTGCAATAAAAACTAAACTTGGCATTCCAGTCTAGTGAACTGCCTCTGCCACTAACAATGTGGTCCTCAGCAAACTTCCCTTCTCACATGCCAGACTCTAGATAGTCAAGGTGGGGTCAGGAGCCAGTTCATTTCTGATGTTGGTGCAGAGTCTCTGCTGGCATTTCATGACCCTGCACCAAGATGCCAGTTCCAGCGTCATTGCCTGTGTTCCTGCATGCCGCAGCCCACCGTGCCCACCCAGTGCATGCATATCATCTCCAAGCAGCCCCCACAGAAAACCTCTGCCTGGGGGGACCAGCAGGTGGTATAGTAGTTAAGGCGCTGAACACTCCCACATGGCGGACCATGGTTCAAGTCCTGGAGCTGGTGGCTTGCTTTCTCACTTCCTCTCTCTCTCTCTGTCATATTAAAAATAAATGAATGTATAAATAAAATTTAATAAATACCTATTAAAAAAAAAGAAAAGAAAAGAAAAGAAAAGAAAAGAAAAGAAAAGAAAAGAAAAGAAAAGAAAAGAAAAGAAAAAAAAAAGAAAATCTCTGCCTGGAAGTCCTGCTCTCCCACCCCACCCCAGCTCTCCAAGGAGTTCTTCCTTTTATCATCCAAGAAGACAACGAAAGTGCTCGTGCAGATTCTCACACTGGTGTGAAAACGATGTTCTGAGAATGCAGTTTTCTGGGCCTGCCCACAGAGCAGATCTCAGAAGGGACCTTAGAGGGGCAAGCAGGTTGTGTGGTGATTAAATGTACTGGACTCCCACATGGCCGACTGTGGTTCAAGTCCCGGACTTGGTAGCTGGCATTCTCACTTTCTCTTTTTCTCTTTCTCTCTCTGATCAAACTGGAAGATAATAATAATAATAATAATAATAATAAAAAATAAAAATAATTCTTTTTTAGATTTATTTATTTATTTATATTAATTTATTTTAATTTGACCAGAGAGAGAGAGAAAGAGGGAAAGTGAGAAAGCAAGCCACCAGGTCCAGGACTTGAACGGTGATCAGCCATGTGGGAGTGTCCAGCACCTTAACCACCATGCCACCTGCTGGTCCCAAAAAAATAATTCTCTAAAAAAAAAAAGAAGAAGAAGAAGGGACCTTAGAAATACCCCTAGAACTTCCTAATGCAGATGACCCAAAGACCACGCTCTGAGATGCCATGGTCTAGGTTTTGACCTTAGACCAGAGGTTTTGGTTTTCGCTTTGTTTTGTTGTTAATTTTTGCTATAGGGAGCTTGCCAGAGAGAGACAAAGAGAAAGAGAGAGGGAAACCACCCCTGAGGGGGATGGCCACACCATAGTCCCTTCTGCTCCATTCTCTCCAGATCTGGGGCATGCACACATATGTATGTGCCCTGTGAGACTGTCTAGCCACTGGGTCTGGGATGCAAGCCACAAAGTTGGCCATGTGAATCCAGCCCTCTTAACTCCATGCCACCGGCTGTCCCACACCAGAGTTTCTTAACCTTTCTTAATCTTATGGATCCCCTAAAGATCTAAGGATCAAATATAGGGGGTTCATGAACTTGAATGGGAAAAAGAAATCACGTATTTATTTTTATTAGCTCTGACTGGAGCTTAGCATTTCCTTCTGCCATCAGCCTTTTGATGTAAGCAATGACTCCCGCAGTTTTAGTAGAACCTGCAGCTTGGTCACCAATGGAAACCACTGTTGTCATCTAGCACATTCATGCTACTGTAGATACCTAGAAACACACTTACGCCCATCACCGCTTTGAAATTACAGTTGTTGTTAGGACTGCCGCTAGATTTTTTTTTTTAATCACTATTTTTTTAAGTAGTTTTTGCCTCCAGGTTCAGGACTCAAACCACAGTAGACCATATGAGAGTCCAGCAACATAACTGCTACGCCATCTACTGGTCCCACTTTATTGCTATTTTTTTCAAGTTTTGGTGGGGCCAGGAGATGGCATTGTGGTTAAGGTGCTGGACCACAGTTCTAGACCCGGACATGGTGGCTTGAAAATCATGCCAGGCATGTGCGTGTATGTCCAAACTCCCAGGAGAGTGGAAGAGAAGGGATTGCAGCGTGGCCATCCCTCACGGGTGTGGGGATTGATTTTTCTCTCTCTCTCTCTCTCTCTCTCTCTCTCTCTCTCTCTCATGTCTCTCTCCAGTGAGTGCATGTGCTCTATGGCAAAAAATTTTTAAAAATTCAGTAATTGTATTTCAGTGTCATTGGTTCCTTTGTAATCCTATATATTTTATTTTACTTTACACAATAAAAAATATTATTCTGGGACCAGCAGGTGGCATGGTGGCTAAGGCACTGAACTCCTACATAGCTATCTGTTGTTCAAGTCCTGGAGCTGGTGGCTTGCTTTCTCACCTTCTCTTTCTCTCTCTCTGTCTCTCTGATCAAATTTTTAAAATAATAATAACAAATGGAATCAAATAATAATTCTTTTAAAAGGTATCTGTTATTCTAAGAGGAAGCCCTATAGATTTATCAGTCTACCAAAGGGGTCGTTGGTGCCGGTGCACACAGACACTCACAGAAGTTTAAAACTCCTGATCTAGACAGACCAGTTACGCCAGAGAGCCACCAACGAAAACAATTTCTGGCAATCTGCTCCATTTTCTCTCTCTTGCCCCTCCCCCAAAGCCAGTCCTTCAGCCAGATGGTGGTTCCACAGAAATCGCCGAGTTCCCAGCTAAGGAAGGAGCCTCTGCACGGAGGCTGCAGCACCGATCGCGTCCTGAAAGTGACCTTGGCAAGGGTTCGGAGAGGCTGGGTTCTCCAGCGGCTCCCTTTGACCTCGGGAATGAGTCTTTTGTTTTCCCAATCAAACCGAGCCACCCTCGTAGTTGAAAAATCCACTGTTGCATATAAATATTGACTGGAGGGGTTAAGGAAACCACACGCTGGCGCGCAGAAACTTCCTGGAGTAATTCGCAAAAGTATCGTCAGAAAGAGAAAACCCAAGCGGTGGGGAACCGGGCCCCGGCTCCGCTGTGCAGCGCCCTCATCTTAACATCCTGTTGGAGGCTGGTGCCAGACAAAATAGGGTGGGATATCATTTCGGAAAGAGAAACCAGCAGGCAAACTAAGCAAGCTGGCCAAACGCCTGGCCTAGATTAGGGGGTCAGGGTAGTGCCCACTGATCAGGAGGCCCGCGTACAGACTTCTAAGTAGCTGCTGAAAGCGTTATCCAGTTTACAAATGAGGAAGGCGCTTGGAACACCGGCGTCCTGGCCCCTGGGGGCGGGGTGCAGCGGGGGCAGGGGGCTCCGTCTACACCCGCTGCTCCCTGCTAAGAGTTTATCTGGGCACGCACAGCCGGAAAGGAATCAGCATTCCTGGGCTCATGACTTCAAGAAAATTAATGACTAGGCTACACTCGTCCCGAGGATTCCCTACCCTCAGTCTGAATACCCGGGCGGGATTTCTAGGCTGGGGGAATGCCCCACCTTCTGGCTTTGGCCAAGACTGGGATTTCTTAGGAGGTTGGGGGGCCAATCAGCGGCCATAAATCTTTAGAGAGCCTTCACCGTTTTACAAGGGAGTTCTCGGGGCTGCTCTTCTCCCTCTGCAGGTCTATTTACAACGCCACAATCTCTATGTTAATGGACCTGGAATAATGGTGTTTACTTTACCGCGATAAAGCGTTCAGCTTCTTGGGGGAGCGGCTGTGAAATGTCCTGTGGGTTGGGGCGGAAAGGGGCGCCGTAAAAGCGGGGCTGCAAGGGCGGGGGCACCAGCTTCTCTTCCAGGCCAGCCCTCGCCCTCCACCCTCGGGGCAAGCTCCGCTGCGCAGGCCTCGCGGGGACGGTTCCCACATAAATCACCCCCGCCTGAGTCTCGGGAAAAGGCGCATTTTTCATTGCTGGCTGCGGGGCAACTCCAGACAGCCAACGAGAAACAGAAGTTGCCTTTAGATAAACCGTTTACCGGAGCGCGCGTCCTGGCAGCGCGGCCCACAGAGCACAGGGCGACCTGGGCTGGATCTGGGCCCCGGCAAGCCTGCACCGCCCTCCGAAGAGCTGGCCCCAGTCCTCCGGCTGTAGAGAGAGGCACCCAAGAGAGAAGGAAGGGGAGAACTTCGGGGTCTGGGGAGACAGAAGTGGCGCCCAGGACGTCTGAGAGTCCAGTTTTGCATTTCCTGCTGTTTGGTCTCCGCAGGTGACTTTACCTCTCTGAATTTCCGGAGTCATCACTTGTAATACGGATATCAAAGTTATTTCTCCCTTCCTAGAGCTTGTTCAAAATTAACATGAAATCCAACATGATTTCATTCTCTATAAAGGCAAAGTTATTCATCAGAGGTCTTTGGATGCCATTCCGGGTGTCCGCGAAGCCCCTGAAATTGTTGGCAAAGGGTTGCACATGCTTGCTCGGCTCTTTCTGGGAGAGGGTCTACAGTTCACATCAGGACCCCAAACGAATAATCGAACCCGGAAACACGGAGCACCAGGCCATGATTCCCAGGACGGTCTGCATGGTTAGAATTCTGGCTCTGCCATTTACTAGCGGTGAGACTGCCCAAGTTCCTGAAGGTCCTGATTCCTCTTTTCTTAAGGAGTCATAGTAGGACTGCATGCAAGGACGGCAGTGTGGAGTAAGAGAGCTTGGCACGTGTCTGGCACCTCGTAAACCACTGAAACGTCAGCTATTTTATGCAGCCCCCTGCCCTGCACCAAAGATGCTTGTCTCCAAAGCCAGGGCTCCAGAACTAGTCTTTTCAAGATCTCCACGGCCCTCGGTCCTCCCTGAGGCCCCGCCTGCTGCCAGACCTCCGCCTTTCCACTGTGCCGGTCAGTCTGCGCCCAGGCACCGGTTTTGCGTGAGCGCACACAGTGGATGCACACCCAAGCTCTGATGCATCAGGACTTTGGGAACTGGGGGAGTTGCGGTTTGTGGGGCGTCCAGCCCTTTTAAATTTTTTTTGGAGAGGTTTTTGCTATAGGGCGTGCGCTGCCAGACAGAGAGAGACAGAGACAGAAAGCGAGAAATCACGCAATCCCTTCTCCTCCATTCTCCTCTCCCGATTTGGGGCACACACGCACCCGCATGCAGCGTGAGTTTTAAGCCACCAGTTCGGGACTCGACATAGTCATTACACTAACTGCTGGTCCCGGGTTTGTAGGGTGTCCCGCCCTTGGAAGACCACTCTAACCCTACTGGTTGCCAGGCAGCCAGGGATCCACAATAATCCAGAGTTGGAGGCGGAAACTCTAAACCAGCACCACCGACAAGGGGAAATCAAAGCGGTTGCGTCCGAGGAGATCAGGGTCTTGTTTACTTGTTGACTTGTGCGCACCCAAGCCAGACGACCTCGAGTTTGGAGTCGGCCTTGCGAGAAGAGGGGTGGGGCCCGAGACTAGCCACCTCCAGCCTCCACCCCGCAGAGGCTAAGGCTTCCTATCGCGGACAGACAGGTTTCCTTCCCTTCTAAGGTCAGAGGTCGAACTGGAGAGAGGCCCCCTTCCCTCCAAGCCCACCCGAGCGAGCGGCGTCCTGGAGCCCCGTTTCCATCCACGCCTCCTTCTCCCCTCCCAGCTCGCCATCCATTAGTGTAATCCCCTGTCCAAACACTGTGGCCAGCACGACCAGACGTTGGTGTAAACAGACCCGGGGACAATTCTAACGATATAAATAAAATAACCATTAATAGCACAAATTGTTCGATGAGCCAGAGGCCGAGCACCGGGACTCCCGCTTCCTTCGGGTTTGTGTACACAACGTGGACCACGCATCCCTCAGGTGAACCAGAGGATTTTGTTCGGCCAAAAGCCGAATCCGCTGCAGGTGAGGTCCCGCAAGCAGAGCAGCAGGAACTCAGCTCCGAACACGCTCAAGCTGCTACACGCAGGCACTGAAGCCCCGGCCTCAGCAGCAGCTCAGCTGGGATAACTAACGAAACGCCCGCCTGAGTCCGCCCCCAAATACAGAGTTAACCCTACCCTTCAAAAAGCCCCACACCTGCAGACTCAGTAAGCTCAAGGGTGCAGGGTTCATCCCCAGAATCTGCAAACGTCAGCCTCCACTTGTCCCAGGGTAGTAATAATAAACTAACGTTTACTGAGCGCTTATTGGGCCAAGCATACTGTGCTAAATGCTTCCCAGAGGTAATCTCCTTTAATCCTCTGGCAACCTATAAAGTAAGTACTTTTTATATTCCCAGTTGTAAAAATCAGAAAAGCAGGGCTTGGAGAGATTGAGACAATTGCCTGGAGACTGAATGGAAGTAGGATTTGAACTCACCACGACCCGAGGTACAGGTACTTGCTCAAGTCCGGACCTACAATGCTGGGCTTCCAAGGTCTGAGGCCTGGCTCCAGTGCCCCCCACCATTGCACACACACACACACACACACACACATACACACATACACACAAACACACATACACACTCCCCCACCGACCAGCAGGAGGTCTGCAGTGGTTTGGTTTCCAGCAGGAAGTTCTTACTGCTCCTGAGGGCTGGCAGAGTGGTGGGGACAGAGGCAGAAGGAGAGCTGCCTGTGCCTTGCTCCCTGATACCCGGCAGTGGGGACTCACCGTGTTCCCAGAGGCCTAGGCAGGCTCTGCTCTGGTGCTGAGGCTGCAGATGCCCAGGGATGGAGGCCTCCCAGACAGGGGATCAGTCTGGGAGCTCCGCACACTTGGGAAAAAGTCTCCCTGGAGTCGAGCGATGGTGGAGTCCTGGTCCCTGGTATCTGGCTAGGACAGTGCTGTTCTCTCCACCCCACCCAAAGCAGGAGTGGTAGCACCTAGCACACAGGCCTGGAAGTCTTGATCCACCCCAACCTCTGTGACGTTGCACAAGTACTTTCATTTCTGTGGGCCTCAATTTCCATGGCTCTGAAGTGGAGGAGGGCAGCTGGATGTTGGGATGATCAGAAGGGACCATGGGTGTGGAATGCTTTATTCACCAGCGAGAATTTTAAATACATACCTTTTTAAAAGAAATAATTATTTTTGTTTAACTTTATTTATTTTATTTATTTTAAATTTTGACCAGAGAGGAAGAGAGAGAGAGAGAGGTAATGAGAAAGCCAGCTGCCATGTCCAGGACTCAAACTGCGGTTGACCACATCGGAGTCCAGCGCCCTGAACCATGATGCCACATTATCATGATTGATACTAACTTAGGTGTCTCAAAAGGCGGGGTGAGAGCTGGCAGCCTAAAAGGAAGAGAAAGCAAAGACGGACAAATGAAGGAGGGGAGAAAGGAAACGCTGGGGGTGGGGTGCACTTAGGGAGTGGGGAGGTTCTAAGAGGCTCCTCCCCACCCTCCAGCCATGTTTATTTTCAAGGCAGCGCCCAGTCAATCCTGTCCTCTGGGTACATTCTTCTCTGAGGCTGTGAACCACTGCCTGGGCCCTCCAGGAAAATTTGGGGGGGGGGGGGTGCGATGGAGCATGGAGCAGAAATGATCTGGAGTGTTTGCTTAGTGTTTGCAGGAAAGCCTGGGCAGGCTGCAGCACTCAGCCTGGTAACTGCCACCTAGGCTGCTCCAGGAGGGAACAGAGCGAAAGGAAGCTGAGCATGCAAAGCCAGGAATCTCAACAACCTTTAGCAACTCATGGGCCTCTCTGAACCTCAGTTTTCTCCTCTGTGAAATGGTTATATGAATAGGACCAAAACCAAGAGGTATTTCAGGAAGCAAAAACAATAATATGGGACAAAAACCAGTAGATGGCAGAATAGCTAAGTCGCTGGACTCCAACGTAGTCAACCGTTGTTTGAGTCCGGGACCCTTGGCTTGAAATTCAGGCTGAGTGTGTGTGCACACATGCCCAAAATCCCAATAAGAGAATGGAGGAGAAGAGGTTGCGGTGTGGTCACCACCACCCCCACCCCCATGATTTCTTGCTTTCTGTTTCTCTGCCTCTCTCTGTCTCTCTGGCAAGGGCCTTATAGCAAAAATCTCTCTTAATAATAATAATAATAATAATAATATGAGACATTTAGCAAGGTTTACTGCAGCCTTTGGGGTCTTCATACCCATCAGTCAGTTAATTCTCCCAGCCTATAGAGGTCTCTGGCTCAGGTCTGGCCTCTGTGTGGGTTGGGGGCAAAGGACTCTTAACTTCTGAGCTGCGTAGTGTTTGCAGGAAAGCCATAAACAGCAGCTCCTATTATCCATATAGGTGGTGAGATGATTGTCGTATTATTTATATGATCACTGCTGCTCACTACCAACCCTAGAGGCAATCATTATTAACCCCTTTACGGAGAAGACAAAGACTCTTCCCTGCGGTCACACAGTCAGTCTAGGACCCAGCAGGGAGATCAGAAACCAGGCAACTCTGTAAACAAGACTTTCTCTGCCAAACCAGCGGGAAAGGGAGAGAAGCCAGCGGAAGGCGAAGGAGGAGGCCTGGGTGGGAGACAGACCCCCACCTTCGGGTAGGTCCCAGGCAGCTGATTTATTTGCATTCCAGTGGGACACTAATTGGCCAGATCTTTATCTAAACATGATAACAATGACTTGAGACCTCGGGATTTGTTTACAGCAACTGAAAATGATGCATTTGTGGGAGCAGAAAGCTCCATTGGGGGTGCGGGTTTTGTTTGCTGCCAGCTACAGCTACGGAGAAGGGAGGGGGTGCGGGGAGGGGCAGAGGCGGCTATTGGTGAACGGTATTTCTTAAAACTCCAGTGATTAGGAGAATGAGTCCCAGTTAGGGGAAAAAAAAAAACACCAATGTGATTGATAGCAATGCTTTTTTATTTTTCAAGTACCTGAGAATCCTGCTCTGGTCTCTGCTCAGCCCGGAAGAGCCACACGTTCCTGCCTTTGCCTCACTGCCCCTCATCCCTAGCCCGACAGCACCACAGGCACATGTTCTGCCCCCTGTCCAGTCCTGGGAGCTCTGGAAGTGCTGTTCTTCCATCATGTCTTTAATCCTGACCACAAGCCTGTGAAGTCCACACCATTATTGTTTCCTCTTCTAATAAAGATTAGGAAACAAGTGCCCAGCAAGGTTGAAGAACTGGCTCAAGAGACCACCAGGGCCCAGTGCTGGGGCCCAAGACAGAGGCGCACAAGGTGTGGCTATGACTTAGAGAAAGCCCCAGCTCCCTGGGCCACACCCCAGACTCAGCCTCCTCCGTGGGCTCTCCAGCAGAGGAGCGCCAGAGGTGCCAGTCCTCACACCCGCACTCTCATGAGGAAAGTGTGCATGCACCATTCACAGACATGCTTACTGGCTGGCAGGGTGTGGGTGTGAAATGGCCACACGTGTGCACACTGTGTGGGTGTGGGGCGCAGTGTGCGCACACTTACACACAGGTCACCCTCTACCGTACTGAGGCTGGGGCAGGCCCGGTGGAGGTTTTAAAAGCCCAAATTGCAGAACGTTTCAATTTGGTTTTATTGCTTAGGAGAACACACACAGTCATGACAACTCTGCTAATAAAATCTATTTCCTCTTCTCTGACTACAGCTTAGACAAGTCCTTATGGGGCCACTTCATATAAGACTAATTGTGATGGTCCCATAAATTGCTCCCATGGAAATGGTGCATCTGATTTTCATGGATGCTAGTTTTCATCTTGGCTCATATAAACATTTCTCTCCAAATCTCCTGTCACTACCAGGAATTCACGTTATTGTGAGAAAAAAAGGAGGGAGGAGGACTCAGGAATGCTGGCCCCGCCCGTCTGTGAGGACCATGCACTGAAGAGCAGAGCGTTCATGTGGCGTCTCTGTTCCCAGGGAACCCGGAGTGTCTTCCCCACCCCTACCCACAGGTGCACACACTAAAGCGCCCATGCAGGAGAGCAGCCCCCTCTGCACTCAAGGAGGAAGTCTGCAGAGACGTGTGTCAGGTCTGCATTCATCTGTTGGAAACCTTAGTTCTCAAGGTCGCGCAGCCACCGCTAACTTCAGGAACATGGTGCAGATGGAAGGTCAAAGGGCATGGGGGGCTGGTTGCCTACCATGCAATGGGGTAGGTGCTCACTGGGGTCTCACTCAGCTGGGAGGAGGCCTGAAGCCCCATGTCCTCTAGGGAGGCCAGTGGCTCAATGGCCCCACTACCCCATACCCAGCAGTTAGCCAGAGGGACGAGAGGATGGGTGGCAGGGAGCAGCTACAGAGAGCTCCTTCTTGCCCTTGCTGGCTAGCAGGAGAGGCCAGGGACCCCACTCTCCTCTCCCAATTTGATCTCTGCATTTTAAGGCAGTCCTTTCAAACCTCCCAGCTGAGGTGACCTCCAGGCTAAAGGACTCCAGTGTAAAGTGGAGCTGGAAAAGGAAAGAAAGGCCAGTCCTCTCTCACCTGTGTGTAGTGGGGTGAAGGTGGTCCTTCTGGGAGTCCCCCTCTGTTCTCAAGGGATGCCTGGGGCCCAGGCCTCATGGCTGCCCCCAGCCTGCTCTCTCTGGACTGCCACAATGGAAGGAAATGGAGGCTCCTCGGGATCTGCCTGGAGCGGGGATTTCCACGCAGAGAGCAGCCAGAGCCTCCACCCGGGCCCTGCAGGCTGCCTGGGCCAGTTCTGCGACAGGGTTGGGGGTGCTGGGAGGCGCAGAGGGCATCCCTTTCACCTGCTGAGGGTACAGGGCGTTTTCACAAGCAGTCTCCCAGGGCAGAAAGGGGGCAGGGGGGGCGCTCAGGGGAGGACTTCTTTCCCTGGTCCACCCCACCAGGTGCGCACTCCTGTGCAACCTTCAGGAGCCAGAACCAAAAAGCCTGAGTGCCACGGAGTGGAGGGGTGGGAGGGAGGGGGTAAGAGAAGTGAAGGAAATTGGGAAGTTGTGAGAGGAGTGAGAAAAGAGGAAGAGGGAAACAGGTGAGACGGAGAGGAGGAGTGAGAAAGGAAGCCCGAGAAGGGAGGAAGTTAGAAAGGAAGTGGGACTGGTAAGGAAAGGGGCGTGAGGGAGGGGAGGGGTGGGGGAGTGAGAGGTGGGACTCGGAGGGGGTGGGCTACTGGAGATCGGGGGTCCCGACTTGGAGGTTCCCTCGCGTCTCTGGTTGAGGCGACTTGGAGGTTCCCTCGCGTCTCTGGTTGAGGTGAGTCCCAGGGTAGCAAGGTCCTTTCCTCCGTTGGCAGGAGTGCGGAGAGGTGAGGGGAATTTGAGAACCTAGAAACCGGGCCAAGAACAAAGGCCCAATCTCCGCTGCCCTCTTTGCTGGGGCTCTGGCCCTCTAGGCCAGAGCGGGAGAGAGAAGCTCCCGGGGAAAAGTCCGCCCTTGCACCCCCAATAAATACCGACAAAGTGAACAGACCCGGGGCGCTGCAGTCGCGGTGGGCAGAGCAGAGCGAGCCCGGAGCCACGGAACTCTGACCTCCGCCCTGACAAATCGTCGTCCCTGCAGGGCGAGCCTGCCCTGTCCAGAACTTCCGAGCTGCGAGACCTGCCTGGCTTCTGGGACGCGCGCCCTGCGGTCTGACCGCAGTAGCCCTGGGCCCTGATGGCGCCGCGCCCGCTTGGGGTTCGGGTCCTCTCTACATGGACTCCCGGCCAACTCCGAGAAAGGCCAGCAGTCCGTGGGCCCATCTCATCTCCACAGTCCGCAGCCCCCAGGGGCCAGCCACCCGGGGCTGCCAAGGAGGTCGTGGTGACGGCTAAGGGCGCACTTGGAGCTTCGGGAGCCGCAGGCAAGCGCGCTGCTGGGCCGACAGACCCACAGACGCCCAGACCTACAGACGCCCAGACCCGCAGGCGCAGCAAAGGTCTCGCCGAGCGGTAGGAACAGCACGCCGGACGCGGACCAACTCCAGGCTGGGATAGCGAGGGGCGAATAAAACGCTCCAAGAGTAAGCAGACCTTTCTTTTCCTAGTGAAAACGATCTTTCTGTTCTTAAACTATTTGAAGATATTTGCTCCAACGTAACACTCAGGAAGATTTGAGGAGAGATGCCTTCGTCGGAAGAGGCAGAGGTCTCATGAAGCCAGCTAGCAGTTGCAAGCGGACAGCGTGAAGAAAGACTTCGCCAGAACAGACAGAAGAATCTGCTTCTTGGAACGCGATCACATTTCTCTCTTCCCCTCACTCCTCCAGGATCCACACTGGGCAGGCTGCAGCTCTTCCGAAGCCAGATTATGTTTTTAAAGGTCTATAGGCATTGAAATTTTGCTGCAGGAAGTTAAACTCATAGTAAAACAAAACAAAACAAAAGTTACGGAATGCGTTCAGAATTCCAATTTAATCCCCAAGGTAAAATTGCTCTCTGTGCTCCCAAATACCACGTTCGAATAATACAAATAAATGTCTGTATAAAGGCTTCTTTATTCAGATGTTTTGTTTGATAAAAACATTGAATTGGTTTTCGTTTAGCACAGGTACAGTTCATCTTTCTACTGTGAATGTTTTAGTGATAGACTAGAACTGATTCTGGTAATGAAAACTTAATTTACATTTTTATCTTTAAATGTTTCAGCGTGGGGTAGATACACATAAACGTGGTAAGTCCTCTGCCTGAGAAATCGAAACTCACTTTCCCAGCAAGTGCTTGTAAAACACAAAGAACTACAAAAATTGTGGAATTTAGGTAGATTTTCTCCCAAGGAAGAAAAATTGTGAGTTGCTTAGAAAACTAAATTCCAAACAAAATCTAAGACTATCTGGCATTTATGCAAACACATGCAGGACAAGCTAAATGCTCAAAAAAGCATTTAAAAATCTTACAAAACTAGTTCAAGGAAAAAAATACTTTCAAAAAGTCAGATCAGTTTAATGCTTTCTAGGCTGAACCAATTCAGAAGATGTTTCCTTAGAAGTAGAAAATATATTCGCCCATCTCGAATTAAAATGTGTTCTTTGTAGAATGCTCGAAAATTTTACATAGGTTTCTAAAATCTTTCATCTAAAAACAAAACCAAACCGACAAATTTAAAACTCATTTACTGCCGCTAAAAAGGAACAGACCTTTCTCTTTCTTTTATAAGATGTCATTGAAAATGAAATTTCTAGGAGAGCAGTAGATAACGAAGAAAAGTTCACCTGGTAAGTTATGTGGTTTTTGGTTATCTGAGTTCATCACAGGGTTTTTTTTTAAGCTTTAATAGAAAATCACTTCTGATTGTGGGAGTACATTTAGATTAAGAAACCACAGTAACTTTCCATTTTTTTGCAGCCTTGATTACATAATCAGATGATTATTTGAATAGCTGGGAGGCAACATGATAAGCAGCGGCATATATAACTAAAATTATCTATTACCTGCCTATACGCGCACCATTTAAACAATGTCTGTGTACGGGATAACAAGGGAACACTTTACAGTTTTCAAACAATCATCATATTCTTGTTTGATAATACACTTATTTTAATAGAGAGCATGCGTTTTTCCTCTAAAAAGGTACAATTTTATTTACCCTTTATGCATCTATATAGCGCTTCCCCGTTAGGGAATGTGCAACCATTTAAGGAAGATCTTTAATCCAATGTCCGATGGGGTGGGTTGTAAATGTGAGGAGGAGAGCGTCCCAAAGCAGATACACTCAATTAAAATAAAATCAAACTCTTTTATGGATGCAACTGTTATTTACTTTATGTGACAGTAATTAGCTAAACTGTCTGGAACGAAAACCTATTATTAGTCGAGCACAGCCCGAGGATTTCAAAGATCCCTTTTACAGACAAGAGAATGCAAATGCCCCAGAACGCGTTAGTAACTGGATACGCACCGGAGCCAGATCCCACACTCTGATAAGTGACTCCCGCGAAGCGACTGCTGCCGGAGAACGACAGCTCTCGAGAGATTTCCTGCCGCCAGCGGCTCACATCTGGCAGCGCGCAGGCCCGCGGCTGTCGGAGTTGCAGACTGCGGTGAAGGGAGCGCGCTACAGCCTGGAAGTGCAGCTGGAGGTGGGCAGAGAACAGAGATAGCTCATGTAGGGACGCGGGACCAGCCTGCAGTGCTGGGGACTGGGAGAGCAGAGACGCCTAGAGCATAAAAGCCGCCCGCGTAGGCTCCCTTGCCTGGGTTTCCCAGACTCAGAGTATTCCCTGGCCTCTAGCCCCGGGGGCTGAACCGAGGGAAGGAGGGGGTGTGTAGGCTTCCTCTGGGTGCAGCCGGCAGAGGAGAGAGCGGTTCAGGCCTGGCCCAACGGTACCTGGCCGGTAGTGGCCGCAGAGGAGTTTGGGGGAGGCACGCGTGGGCCTGCGGGGTGGGGGGGACACGGGTTTCTTCGTGGGCAGAGCGAGGGCGACCTGGTGGGCTCTGGAGGTGGCAACGGGTGTGTGGGTGTGTCTCCGCTTTCTGGGTCCAGGAGGGACGCTTTGTCCCCCTCGCAGTTGTAAGGCCCGGGTTCCCAGGCTAGGTTCAGGTGAGGCCTAGGGTCGAAGCGCCGGAGGGAATGCAGCCGGAGAAGGGCAGGCTTCGGGTGGAGGCGGGGAAGAGGCAGACAACGTGGCCAAGGTTGTCTTTTCCTTTTCCCCCCAATCTTCAAGCCACTCCAGAGGGGAACAAAATTGAGGACCAGAAGGGAACAGCGCGACGCTTTTACCCTGGAGTGGAGATGGGAGAGTGAGGCTGGACCACTCCAGGTCTCCCACCCCGCGAGCCCGTGCACTCACCCCCACCTCACTCGGGATCTCTGCGCCCAAGCGCTTGGAATCCCAGGAAAAACTGACGCATTCTTCTCTCCGCAGACTCCCGGCCTGGTTTGGAGACCGCAGCCTCCGCCTGAGGCGTCCATAGTTGCAGGATTTAAAGCAGAAAGGCACCAGGCGCCCCCGTGGCTGAGAGGGGTGGTAGTCCGGGCGCCTGGCCCTGCCCACAGAGGGTCTCTCCCCGCCGCCCGCCAGCCCTGGCCACCCTGAATACCCACTGGCGCACGTGGCTCGCGCGGCTTCACCGATCTGCAGGCTGTCCCCGGGCTGCCTCCCGCAACATTTCCGCTCCCTCCAGAGTCCCGCCTCTCCCCTCCCGCCCGGTCTTGGGCACGCACTACTCTGGTTGCCACGGGGTCCCGCTTGGCAGATCTGCCCGCTGTCCCCACTCCCACCTGGTGGCTGCAGCCGCCCGGGGGCGTTGTCCACAGTCTGGGCACCTTCCATCCGCCCTTTCCAGACGGAGCCGGTCTCTCCTAGCTTTTCCGTCCTGGCGGCCAAGAGATGCTTAGAGCGGTTGGGGCCGGTAGCAGGGAGCCATAGTTGGAACCGGTCAGTATTATTTTTTTTTCAAGGCCAGCGGTGCGCACGAGTCTTTCTGTGAGCCTCACCGCAGCGCGCGCTCCTCCCCTGGCTGGGTCAGGTGGCCTGCGAATGCCTACTGTGCGGAAAGAGACAGTTCCTGCCCGGGAGGAGTTTCCAGAATCCTCGAGGACCCCATAGATTCCCCCCAGAAATCAACTAGCACCTTAGGAGAGCGCCAAAAGGCGTGTGGGTAAAGAAATTAGAAAAACGCATTGCAGAGTCAAGGCCTAGAAAGGGTCATGATTCCAAAGTGGGGGTGGACAGTGCCACAGCTGGGTCACCTCCCTCCTCAGGACAGATCCTGCTCTCAAAACTATATGACGCCAGTGTGTGCAGCCTTCCAGCCGGGTCACTACCAGTGCAGTCAACAAACACTGCTAGACACCATACAGAAGTGCGGCCCTGACCCGTACTGAACACTTCCCACGCACAGGGGCCTGCCCTGAGCTCCGCCATGTTTTGCCTCACTCAACCCTAGCAACAACTCTAAGGAGGTACTACTGTCCCGGTGGAAACTGGGCAAGGAAGAAAGGTCAGCTCGAGGAAACTGAGCCTCAGAAATGCCCACGGCCACACACTGAGTAGGCCAAGATTTGAACCAAATGTCGGACACCAACATTTAATCAAAACTGCATCGCCCTGTTTTTCACATACCTGCTCTGCGCAGCCGCTGCAATCACTACAAGAGTACGTGTAACAGGGACCCTGTCCTCGGGAGGCTCACAGTCTAAGCGGCGACCAGGCAGGCACTTGCAGCTACAGAAAGAAGTGGGAAGTGACACGTGGCACTAATGTCCTTTGCTAACAGGAGCTACAAGTTCTCAGGCCGGAGAGACTTCCGGCTAGGCGATCAGGGAGAGTTTCCTTGGAGGAGGTGGTATTTGAGTAGAACCTTGGACAAAAATTTTCAACTCGTAGCGACAAGAGCGGGAAAGACGTTCCAGGTGTGCAGACAGCTGGAGCAAAAGCAGCAAGGGAGAAACGGACTCGTCGCCCATCCATAAGTAGATAAAACACCCCGTGTCTTGCGGCTCCAACACCCGGTATTTACCCGCCAGGAAGTTTTCCTGCCCGCCCCCGCAGCAGCTGGAAAAACCCACACTCTTTGGAGCATCCTTCCCAGACGTAGGTTGGTGAGCAGTGAGCCTCCCACAACTGGCCCAGGCCGGGAGAACGCAGCCAGGCGGGGCGGGAATCGGTGGTTTAGATCCCAGGTCATTGCAGCTTCGCCCGCAGCGACATGGACTTCACGACTCTATACTAGTCCCTGTCTATTTCTGGTAGCGCTGCCACTACCCACTCGGAGTAAGCGGGAGGCGTGGTCCATGTGTGCAGGAACCAATAGGAAGGGAGACCGGGGCGCGGGCCCCGCCCTTCGAGGTGACGCAAGGGCCCCGGACAGAGGCTTCGCAGCTCCGGCCCCAGTCCCTGCAGTGGCTGTAACAAAACCCAGACCCCCAGGTCCCGGCCAATGGAGGCGATTTAGACTGTAGCGGGTCTGCGTCTGTCAAAGCCCCACTCGGCAGCAGCAGCAGAGTCCAGAAGGAGAGCTGAGGCCGCTGCGCTCCCTCCCCGCCCCCGCCGGGATTTATTGAGTATTTGGACTGGACAATTAAGTGGCCCTGATGATGTTACCAAGCCCGGTCACCTCCACCCCTTTCTCAGTCAAAGACATTTTGAACCTGGAGCAGCAGCAGCACTTCCACGGCTTGCACTTGCAGGCGGACTTGGAGCACCGCTTCCACTCGGCGCCCTGCATGCTCGCCGCCGCAGAGGGGGCCCAATTTTCTGACGGAGGAGAGGAGGACGAGGAAGAAGAAGGCGAGAAATTGTCCTATTTGAACTCACTAGCCACAGCCGACGGCCACGGGGATTCAGGGCTCTGTCCTCAGAGCTATGTCCACACGGTCCTGCGAGACTCGTGCGGCGGGCCCAAGGAACATGAAGAGGAGCCTGAGGTCGTGAGGGACCGGAGCCAAAGTGAGTAGCGGGGGAAAGGAAACGCATCCGCACGCCTGGAGCAATGGTGGAGAGTCCGCAAACAGCCCACAAACCTTGCTATCGCGGCTGCCCCTTTACCCTTGGCTGGAGTCATGTCTCCACCAAAGTATCAGCGACAGCTCCGCAAAGCACAGGTACCTGCAGGGTACCTGGGTGGAGAGAGAAGGAATACAACTACCTCCCCCCCAAAAGCGGGAGCTGGGGAGACGTTGCAGTCGGGGAGGAAAGGGAAAGTGGTTTTTGGTGCCCTGATGCTAAGGAGCACACGGCCCAGCTGCTGGGTCTTAACAACTCGAAGTATTTTTGCTCTTACCCCCCAAAAGGGCAGGAAACAAAACCTTTATCTTTCCCTCTAGTTTGAGAGGAGTTCTTTGAGGCCAGCATAGCCATCCCCTTTTCTCCCAAAAGGCAGCCCCAAAGGTTGTGTCTTTATCATCAGCAGGGTGCAGGAACTCTGGAGAGGCCAGCTGGGTGGTTTCCTCACTTCTCTGCTTGGAGCTCAGAGTCCTGAATCCCACCACACAGAGAGGGAGAGGATTGTTAGAGAGCACATGGGAACACAGGCCATAGCTCTCCCATCTCTTGAGATGCGGGCCTGTTTTGAAAATTTGATACTGTTTTGCTTTGTGTCCCAGGGTGAGGACCCAATGGAAAACACTCCTCTTAGTCCAAGATCCTGGTGGAGCCCATTGGATGGGAGGTGAACTGGGTAGGGAAATCGAATAACTGAAAACAACCCCTAAGGAAGCATGTCTTAGGGGACAGAGTCAAAGAATATTTTCCAAGAGGTTTGCTGTGGTGGAGGCCATGACCTGTATCATGACAGTTCGTGGGGCATGAAATCAACAAGAAACTGTCTAAAAGCAGTCAAACTTCTTTCTCTCTACAACACTACATACATTTGCATGTAGTGTTTTATAAACAAGAAACAGTCCTGGGGAGTGCACAGCGTTATACTCAGACACTTCCATACAGAGAGATTGTAGCTCAGCAGGCCCCAGTCGCAACCCATCTCACACCTTCAGCTACCTGTCTTAGAGTGGAAGGAGAACGAGTTTGCAAATACTGCTGTTATTATGTAGTTGCAAGCTTGCATCCTGAAAATAGTCATTAGGAGTTGAGCCACCCATGTAATACAGGGTAATCTCTTCTCTCTTCTCTCGCAGATGCTCAAGTTCTAAATAAATGGGCACTAACTACTCCTCCCCACAGAGCGAGCCTCTGCCCGCTGGGGGAGTTCTTTGGGTACTCGAGTTGTCTCAGGGTCACATGGGGCCAGGGATCACAAACTCCCTCAAAGCCTAGGCATTGATTACCAGATGTTTCGTGCTGCCACCCAAAAGGGCCAGGGCGCCCCGGGAGAGGAGCCTGGGTGAGGCTGAGAAGAGCTAAGGGACGCTGTTGTGCTTCTTCCACAGAAAACTGCCAGCTGAAGAAGCCTCTGGAGGCCTCGGGAGACTGTAAGGCGGAGGAGAGCGAGAGGCCGAAGCCTCGCAGCCGCCGGAAGCCCCGCGTCCTCTTCTCGCAGGCGCAGGTATTCGAGCTGGAACGCAGGTTCAAGCAGCAGCGGTACCTGTCGGCGCCCGAGCGCGAGCACCTCGCCAGCAGCCTGAAGCTCACGTCCACGCAGGTGAAAATCTGGTTCCAGAATCGCAGGTACAAGTGCAAGAGACAGCGGCAGGACAAGTCCCTGGAGCTGGGCGCGCACGCTCCCCCGCCGCCGCCGCGCCGCGTGGCGGTTCCTGTGCTGGTGCGGGACGGCAAACCGTGCGTGACGCCGGGCACGCAGGCCTACGGCTCGCCCTACGGCGTGGGCGCCGGCGCCTACTCCTACAACAGCTTCCCTGCTTACGGCTACGGGAACTCGGCCGCGGCGGCTGCCGCTGCTGCAGCCGCTGCCGCCGCCGCGGCGGCCTACAGCGGCAGTTACGGCTGCGCTTACCCGGCCGGCGGCGGCGGCGGCAGCGGGGCCACCGCGGCGGCGACCGCCATGCAGCCCGCCTGCAGCGCAGCCGGAGGCGGCCCCTTTGTGAACATGAGCAACCTGGGAGGCTTCGGAGGCGGCGGCGGCGGCGGCGCACAGCCTTTGCACCAGGGTTCCGTCGCCGGGGCCGCGTGCGCTCAGGGCACTTTGCAGGGCATCCGGGCCTGGTAGGGACGAGGCGGGTCAGGCGGCAGGCGCCCCACCGCAGCCTGGCGCCGCGGAACTGAAGCGCGAGAAAGGCTGGCCCCAAGGGCCGAGTCCCCTCGTTAAAAAATGCACACGTCTTGCTCGCCAGGGCTCCAGATCGCGGCTCACTGAGGCCTGCGGAAAGGGCCCAGGGGCGAGGAAGACGCCTGGGTCTGGTCGCCTGGACTGTCTCAGAGGCAGAAACTCGGCCTGGGGCCAGGGAGGACGATGGCCCCGAACCTGGGGCCTGAGGGGAGAGCGGGAGGCTGGGACTCTGGCTGCCGCTCGATTCTCCCAGAGCGAGAAGAGCGCTCCCTGGGCCTTCCTGTGGCCTCCGCGAAGCGTTGGCAGGGCACCCGAGGACAGAAAAAGCATGAAGGAGAGAAAGATGGGGGTCGTGGCGTGAGAAACCCAGACCCCATCGATCCTCTGCGCCCTGTGCGGGCCGGAACGCTACACCACGTCTTCCTTTCCCACCGCCTCCCCTCCGCGGTGATGCCTCGCGCGGATCTCTGTGTTGGGGAAGGCAAGACTCTTGGAGGAAAACCAGCCCAGGGAGATCAAAAGTTTGGAAGGGGAGGGGGTGAACAAGTCCGGGACCTGGTGGCACCCCGGAGGTGTTACTGGGCTTTCTTTCTGTCTCGTATTCTGTATTCCGCACATAGTATCTATCTATATGTAACTATATCCACACGCCGTGTACACACCCGCTGTCATACACTACAGGTCAATAAACAGGTGCAATATTTCCAAACTGTCGGCCGGCTACAGACTCTGTTTAGCCCAGGAGAGGAGGAGGGGTCCTTTAAACAGGGCAGAAAAGGAAGGAAAAGGTGCGTAAGGGACAGAAACCCTGCCTAGGCGGATGCAGGCTTGGTCTCCCGAGCCAGGTCCCAGGCAGCAAGTCTGGTCTCTACACGGCTTTGTTCATTAATTTTCTTTACTCCTGTGGGGAGAACAGGTTGGAAACTCTCGGCCTTTGAGGACCCAGGCTTTGTAAGCCCTTCCAAGTTTTCCCCAGACGCTAGAGCGAGCCGTCTGGACCTGCAGAGGGTCAAAGCTTAGACTCTGCGCACCTGGAGGGTCTCCAGGGAAGAGGAAACCTCGACCCCAGGCCCAGCCGCAGGGGCGCGAAGGCGGCTCCGCCGTCGGCTGCCTCCCCGGCTTCCAGCGCACCCGGGGACGCTGCGTTGCGCCCCGCCGCGGCGCAGCTCTCCCCCTCGGCCGCCCTCCCTTCTCCCCCGGCGGCCGTGGCTTTATGCGGCTCCTTGTCACTTGCGGAGAATGCCTGTGCGAGGCCTGTGCTGCCACACGGCCGATTGTGAGCGTGCCAAGGCGGGTGAATGGGGAGGCCTCAGCGCGCCGCGCCATTGTGGGGCCGGGCCCCGCTGAAAGGCGGCTCCGGGCCGGGAAGGTGCGGAAAGAATGGCTTTTTATTGGAGTCCTGAACAAAAGGTGTGGTAGGAAGGCGAGGTCCCCTGCTTGAACAAAAACCCCAGCGCGTCGGATTGACGTCCTCCCCGCGCTCCCCATTGCTTCTCAGAGCGGGGGCTTTGTGCAGCAGTCTGCTCAACAGAGGGACGGAGAAATGCGCGGGGGTTTTGTTCCCCACATTTTGTGCGCTGGGGGAGGGGGCGGCGAGGGGGCCGGGGGCTGGGCGGGCAGCAGGGAGGGGCGCGCTGATTAGGCCCGGCCAGCCCGGGTGCGGAGACGTTCAGCGGGAGTCGGCGGCTTGAATGCCGGGTCATTATTGCTACAAGTTTAGCAATTTCGCCCTTGCAGAAGGGGGTGGGGGGCTGCTAGGCTGCGGCGGGGCGGCTCGGCTGGGGAGCTGGAGAGGCGCGCGGAGGAGGCGGAAGAAAAAGGAGGCGGGGTGGGGGGGGGGGGTAGGGAGAGAGAGAGGCAAGCCAGGGAGCCCTGGAAGCCCTCTGACCGCCCAGGATGCGACTTGCCCACATCCAGAAGGGCCTAGCGGGAGGCTGGAGAAGCGGCGCTGGAGCGGCAGACAGCCTTCCCGCGCGGCTTCTCAGGCTGCAGACACCCCTGAGCCAGGAGCCGAGAGAGTGCAACTGGGCGCTCAGCTCCTAGCCACCAATTCTCTCTCTCCAGCCGCCCTCAGGCTGGGACGCCGCCTCCGTCCCCACCACCTCTGTCACCGCCAAGCTGCTCCAAGCGCCATTCCTAGCAAGCCTCCTCTTCTTGAGCCATTGTCTTTCTATGGGTTGCCTAGGCTGAGGGCCTGGGAGGGGACTCCTGCCTCCTTCCAGCCTGTAGCTGCCAAAGACTCCTTGATTCATCCGCCCGTCAGTATATACACTGTGGGCCTACTACCTATTCACTCGCACTGTCCTAGATGCCCGCGACAGTGGGGTAAAAAAGCAGGGGAGGGGCCAGCAGTTGGCGCAATGGCTAAGTCGCTGGACTCCCATGTAGTCGACCGTGGTTCTAGTCCCGGACCCGGTGGTTTAAACTCACACCAGGCGCGTGTGCGTGGGTGCCCAAGATCCCAGAGAAGAATGGAGAAGGGATTGCAGTGTGGCCATCCCCCCTGCGGGGTTATTTCTTGCTTCCTTTCTCTCTGTCGCTCTCTTTCTGGCAAGTGCATGCGCCCTATAGCAAAAACCTCTCCAAAAAAAAAAAAAAAAAAGCAGGGGGCATAGACTCATGGAGTTTATTTTCAGGCGTGTGTGTGTGTGTGTGTGTGTGTATGTGTATGTGTATGAGGGAGGGGGTAGACAACAATAAATTTAAAAATAGTAGATTATAAAAAGGGAATAGACCCAAATGCTTGAAGAGGGTATCCTTTTGGAGTATGTGGCCAGGGAAAGCCTGTTGAGATGACACTTGGGCTGATGACCAGTGCCAGTCCCAGCAGCCACGCTGGTGTCGGCCTGTGTGCCTCATCCCCTTCCTCCTCCTCTTTCTTCTCCTCCAAGGCCAAGTTTCTTCCCTGAACCACCCAAGTGGAGATAATCATTCCCTAATTTGTGCCACCAGAGTCTTAGGTATTTTCCAATATTGTAGCACAGTGACACGAAGTGATTTGTGTGTGGCTCTCCCTCTGTGCAAGGCCACGGTGGGGCAGTGGAAGGCCAGGTTGGCGTCCTTTTCCTCTGGGGCCACAGTAAGAGCGCAGGAGTGAGGAGGCCAGAGATGCCCTCAGGCTCCTTCAGCTCGTTTTCCCCATGCTCCAGGGACATGCAGATGTCCTCGTGGTGTTTTGAGCTGTGGCCTTGAGAGTTTGCTGCCGGAGAGGTGTGGAGCCCCACTCTTGTCAACCCTAGACCCTAACCATAACTAGGTTGCCTGGCAACCCATCCTGAGCCCAGCGTTAGATCACTCAGCACTCCCTGGTGCTAGCTGGGTTCACAGTTTTCCCCTGGGGAAAACTTGCCTTGCCCTGCACCTTGAGCTAGGTTGTAAAACCTAGAAAGAGGCTGAGCAAGAACTCGGTGAAGACCTTGACACCAGGACACAAAGCTCAAGGATTAGGGAGGACTTGAACCCAGACGAGAGTCAAGACATAAGTCTGGGATGACTGAGATAAAATTAAGATCCACACCCCGGGACCCAATTAGACAGCTCCCCACATTCACAAGGTATAGAGGATCGTGGGTAAGCAAGACCAGGCCACGGGCTCTGGGAGCACTCACTCCAAAGGCAGGATTTCAGCACCTCGTTCTAGGAGCAGCTGTCCGCTCCCTTGGGACTTTCCTAACTAAGCCACTTCTTTTCCCCAACCCAGTTCCATATCCTGCTGAGCTGTGGCCTCCCAGTGCTCCCAGAGCCAGATCCCCTCCTTCTTTGCCTGCTTCCTCCCCACCCGAGTTGGTCTTCCTCCACTCTGCATCCCCTCCCCCGCCTTTCTGGAACTGAGATGTGTGTCCCTCCTAGAGGAAACAGAGCTGGTCACCCAGAGCAGCTTCTGCATGGTTTGCGTGCCTTGAGATACTTAAAGCCAGCCTGGACCAGCTTCCTCCAGCTCTTCTCTGGAACTCGACGTCTTCCAGTAAAAATAGCTCCCATCACTTCGCTGAAGGGTGTCCGTACTGCTCATTGCTGGGGTTCCAGACCCCACACATTGGAGGGTGAAATCCTTGGGCCAACACAGACAAAGCTAAGTCTTCCTTGAGTTTCTTCCCCAGGGGACAAGACCCCCTCTCAGCCCCAGATTTCTGTCACTGGATTGTCTGGTGATCCATGGGGGATCATAAAATCCAGGCAGGCTTCAAATGACTCCGAGACTCTGAGCAATCAAGTGGTCCTGGGTGCTAGATTCCAAGCACCCTACGGCAGGTAAGGATGCACGTCATGGTTTTGGAAGTCACTGCTGGCTCAAACCCTTCACTTCCCTGAATGAGGGTGCAACGCCTCTCCACCCAGCAGCTGGTGCCGCACTGGGGCTCAGGAGGTGAGTACGGTGGGAGAGGCAGAATGGGTTCTAGAGGGCTATAGCTTTTGTGCAGAGCCCAATCTGGAGGAGATATGAGGGTGTGCTCTAAAGTCAGGCTGCCTCTGTTCTAATCTCAGCACCACCGTGACCAGGGGTAAAGACCTTGAGTAAGTTAGGAGCACTCTGAACCTCAGCTTCCTGCTCTTGAACGGTATGCTTGGCCTCTCTCTCTCTCTCTCTCTCTCTCTCTCTCTCTCTCTCTCTCTCTCTCAGATTTGCCAGAGGGTGCATGCGCTTGCCAGAGAAGACAGAGAGAGAGGGAAAATGAGAAGGCATCCCCTATGGGACGCGGTCACACTGCAATCCCTTCTCTCCCATTTCTCTATCCTGTCACTATTTGAGGCTGTACCCCCCCCCCCACACACACACACACATACATGTTTTTCAACTGGCAGGGGCTGAGACTCAAGTTGTGGGGTTGGCCCTGTGAGATCTGGCTCCCTAACCACCGGGCCACAGGGCCGGCCCAGTTTTGCTTGTTTTATTTCTCCCATGACTAAGAGAGAGCCAGAGAGTCAGTGACACTAACATGATCCCCACACTGCCATCACCCCAGCCTCAGTCAGCACATCATCTGCCTTACAGGGAGAACCCAGAACCAAAGGGACCTGCCCACGTGGTCCGGTCTCACGGCACAGCGCCACCAGCTGGCCTTACGTTGTTCCATTTTCAGCCGACAGAAAAATGCACAAATAACTAAGCCTAGAACTCAGGGTGAATGCTTATACATAGAAACACTCCTGTACCAATCACCTCGGCTTTGGAATTAAGCCAGACGGACCGAACCTGTGGCCCAGGGTAGGGATGCGCCTGCAGAAACCGCATCAAGGTAGTAGGCCTGGTTGGTGCTAAGCAGTTTGGTTTGCAGGCAGAGGAGGCACTCCCAGGGCGCTAGGATGGGAGTTGGGGGTTGGGGGGAGGGGCGGGGCTAGCCGAAGGATTGGAGGATTAGGAACCCCAACACCTTGGGCAGACACCAGGCACAAGGCACCAAATATAACCTCAGAGCCATTACTGTTAGCCCAGGGCAGCCACAGAGGCGAGGCTGCAGGACTCAGAACACTTAGCAGAGGCTTCGACCTTGGCTGAGCCCGGTGGGGAATTCGACTGAAGGGGAAGGTGAAAAGACGTTCTAGACCTTCACTGCCAGGCGGAAAGGCTGGGAAGGGAAAATCCAGTCCCTCTCTGCAGGGCCTCTTCCGGTCCACAGGCCCCAGAGTGACCTGGGGCCCCACACCACTGCAGGGTGAGGTCGGTGGGGGGGGTGCTTCCCTGGAGACTTGTGCAGGGCGCGTGAGAGGGGGGCTGGTTCAGGGTCTCAGTCGCAGCTTTGCTCTGGCTTGACTGTGTGGTTCATGGTTCCAGAGGGACTTCCCGGCACCTTCTCTCAAATCGAGGGGCCAAGCCCTGGAAGGACCACTGCCCGTGACTAAACCGAGTCCAGTCCTCAGCTGAGCCTGGCTCCACATTAAGAGGAATGATCAGAATGATCTTCAGAATGGCCGGGACCAGGCCAGTGCAGGCGCCACCAGGCAGAAAACCTAGGGGCCAGGCTTGGCCTTCAGGCAAGGGAAGGCGGTCAGAGCCCGCTGGGCAGGAAGTGCACCTGCGAGCCCCGGGAGAACCTGGCCAAGTCGGTGAGAGCCCACACTGCAAGAGTCGGCAGCCCTGACCACTGCAGCCAAGCACAGAGGTAGGATGTCCTGAGTGGGGTTTGGTGAGTCTCTAAGGCCTCTGTAAAATGTCTTGGGGGAGGATCAGCAGTTGCATGATGGCTATGTCACTGGACTCCCACATAGTCGACCATGGTTCAAGTCCCAGACCCAGTGGCTTAAACTCACACCGGGCGTGTGTGTGTGTGTGTGTGTGTGTGCCCAAGATCCCGAGAGGAGAATGGAGGAGAAGGGATTGTGGCGTGGTCATCCCCCCGGGGGGTGATTTCTCACTTTCTGTCTCTCTGTCTCTCTGTCTTTCTGGTGAGCACACGCACCCAAAGCAAAAACCTCTCCAAAAAAAAAAGTCTTGGGGAGACCTCTGGGGGAAGGCACTAATCTCAAAAACACATTTACTTGGGTGAAAGGTCATTCCCCCCCCCCCCACACACACACACACAACCTAGACTGTAGGTAATAGATTAATAAAAGCTACATTTCTATTGGGGCATTTAGGAAACTTTCTGAACTAAAAGACACGTACAAAAAAAGCATTACGTGTACAGTTTGCTAAATGTCCATAATCTGAACACTCCTGTGCTACCAATACCCAGAGGAAGAAAGATTTCCAGTCCCCAAAGTCCCCTCCTGCTTCCTTCTGTCACTACAGCCACCAAGGGTCATCGTTATACTAGACTGGTTGTGCCCGTTTGGGGAACCCTGTAACTGGACTTGCAGTAGGTAGGCATATGCCCGAATTCCATTTGTGAGATTTCTCCACATCGCTACACGTAGAGGTAGGCCAGTCCTTTTAATTTCCTTAGAGTATTCCACCAAGTGCACATACCGCCATCGATTTATCCATCGATAAATCGTTATCCACTGATAAGTGCTGTTGGTAGGAATTTGGGGAGTTTCTAGTTTGGGGCTGTTGTGAGCAGTGCTGCGGTGAACGTTCTAGAACAATGTTCAGTAGGACTTTCTGCAGCAGTGGAAATGTCCTCTCTCTCTGCTGCCCAGTAGAGTAGCCACTAGTCATGTGTGGCTTCTGAGCCTTGAAATGTGATGGGTTTGACTGAGGAACTGAATTTTCAATGTTCTGAAATGATTGTTCGTTAAAATTTGCATATGGCCAGGACTTCCGTCTTGGATGGCATGGACAGCACGTCTGTCCACGACTGTGCCTCGCTTATCTATTCAGAATAAGGTAGGAGAGCAGGTGTGTCACAGAGCAAGAGTGTCGACTCTAGAGGTTTCTGCCAAGCAGTTTTCTTTTTCTTTTTTTGGAGAGGTTTTTGTTTTAGTTTTTGTTGTTGTTGTTGTTGTTTGTTTGTGGGGTTTTTTGTTTGTTTGTTTGTTTGTTTGTTTTTTGTTATAGGGTACACGTGCTCGCCAGAAAGACAGAAAGTGAGAAATCACCCCATGGGGGATGGCCATGCTGCAATCCCTTCTCCTCCATTCTCCTCTTGGGATTTTGGGCACGCACGCACGTGCGCCTGGCATGAGTTTAAGCCACCGGGTCTGGGACGCGAACCGCGGTCGACTACATGGGAGTCCAGCGACATAGCCATTACGCTAACTGCTGGTCCTCCAAGCAGTTTTCTGTTAGTTGCCTCAGTTTACACTCCCCTCAGCAGGAGCACCAGAGTTCCCAATACCTAGTATTTTCATTTTAGTTATTCGGGTGAGCATGTAGTTAATAGAGGCTTTTTAGAATTCACTTTTGTGTAAGAGTGTGAAGTTGTCCTTTAGTAAAGATGGTCGTGGCAATGCTGGTGGTAGTGGTGGTTTGGGGCTTTTCTGGGGGCCGAGAGACGTCAGACGAGTAAAACTTACCCTTTACCACCCTACCCTTGCAGTCAGGCTTCCTACCCAACCGGCCTTCTCTAGGGACCGGACCCAGGGCACCCGCCGGACAGTAGGAAAGGGACGCTGCAGTTGGAGGTTGTCCAGCCCACCGCCGTTCTTGCTACTCCAAACCTTTTTAAGATCGGTGTCTGCTCTTCCTTTACCTACAGGATCAGCTCGCCAGAGATGGTGCGATTGCCTGGCTAGCTGCACCCAGGGAGGAAAGTAGCTTCTGTTCCGGCTCTGTCTTCCTCGCGGCCTGGCTCTGCAGTATATAAAACAACAGGGACAATCCTTCGGTGTGCTGTCTCCCCGACTTGCTGAGAGACAAAGCCGGCCCTGGGGAGGGAGCATGTGTGCCGGCAGTGTGTGTGTGTATGTGTGTGTGTGTGTGTTGCTTTGTAGGCATTCTCTCTAATCCTCAGAATAACCATATCAGTTAAGTAGTCTTTGTTTATCTATGAAGAAACTGAGGCTCAGAGAGGTCACGTCACTGCCCCCAAAGGCCAACAGTTGGTAAACAGTAGCGATAACGCCAGTAGGACTTTTCACCCAACGCCGCTAAGAACATTGTTATGTTTCCTACTTCTCTTCTCTGGGTAAATGGTGCTCTGACTGGTGCAGATCCTGAAATTCTGAATCGAAAGAGATGCCCTCTGCTGGGTCTCCCTCTGGATGGACTTAGACCACTCATCTCCCGCTGTGTGTTGGCCATTAAGCAAAGGAAGTGTTTGCCGTGTTGTAACACCAGTGGAATTCGCTTTTGTGAAGGTTCTGTGCAAAGAGCTTTCTGCCTGGGGTTAAGGAGAAAACTGAGTATATGTTAAGTTCATCCTTGGAATTTTTTTATTTAAAATTAAGTATCCAGGGACCAGCAGTTAGCGTAATGGCTATGTCACTGGACTCCCACGTAGTCGACCGCGGTTTGCGTCCCAGACAGGTGGCTTAAAACTCACGCTGGGCGCGTGTGCATGCGTGCCCAAGATCCCGAGAGGAGAATGGAGGAGAAGGGATTGCGGCGTGGCCATCCCCCCTGGGGGTGATTTCTCGCTTTCTGTCTCTATGTCTCTCTCTGTCTGTCTGGCGAGCGCATGCGCCCTATAGTGAAAACCTCTCCAAAAATAAAATAAAATAAAATAAAAAATAAAATAAAATAAAATTAAGTATCCCAAAGTGAATTATTTTGTAAAGTGAAGGACCTGTTTGAAATATAAATAATAACCCAGTGTCTATTTTGTAAAGTTTAGGCAATAAACAAGAGGGATGAACCACTCCAAATTATATACGAATTATATATAAGATTATCAATATTTCATACAGACCCTCTAGCTTATTGAGAAGGGTTATGAAAGTGTCACCTGGACCCTCAACTCAGATGGCAACTGCCTGTAGCCATTGCGCCAGGGGCAGATGGTAGACTGATTTGCAAGGCTGCTTAGACTCAGGCATCAGATCAGTTGTTAGGTGAGACGACCTTTAAGATCTCTTACAGCGCTCAGATTCTTACAATTACATGGGTTACCTGCCTACGGATTCCACTATAGGTCTCAACCAGGAATCACCAAGGTCCAACTCTTTCTTTCCCTTCTTTGCTATATGGGGTATGTGCACTCGCCGCAGAGAGACAGAGAAAGTGAGAAGTCATCCCCCAGGGGGGTGGCCATCCCGCAATCTCTTCTCCTCTGTGCTCCTCTTGGGATTCGGGGCACACATGCATACACACCTGGTGTGATTTTCAAACCACTGGGTCTGGGACTCCACCTGTGCAGTTGGCCATGTGGGTTAAGGTGGCCAGCACCTTAACCTCCATGCCCCCTGCTGGGCCCCTCCTTCTCTTTATCTTTTAGAGAGGTTTTTGCTATAGGGTGCATGTGCTAACCAGAGACAGAGAGGCAGAAAGTGAGAAATCACCCCCCAAGAGGGTTGCCACGCCGCAATCCCTTCTCCTCCATTCTCCTCTCGGGATCTTGGGCACGCACGCCTATGTGCCTGGTGAGTTTTAAGCTACCGGTCTGGGACTGGAACCACTGTCGACTCTGTGGGAGTCCAGCAACATAGCCATTATACCACCTGCTGGAGTCCCCCTCCCTCTCCTCTTATTTAGTCCTTAAGGCTTCCTGCTCTCAGGCTGACCGTGTGAAGGAGAGGTGCCCGTAGTGTCCACTAGGTGACGGCTTTCTAAGGGTGAAGGACACTAGTCTCGGTCATCCAACTTTCTGTCCGCACCTGACGACAGTGCCTCGCACCTGCGGGATGTTCCATATGTGTCAATGGAGAATGAGCGACTGGGGCTACGACTTGGAGCAGCTGTTGGCACTGACCCATGTGGCTGAGGTTTTGAGGAGTCTCTTCTTTCCACATAGAATGAAAGAATGTCAGAGGTGGAAAGGACCCTTTTAAATCTCGTTTTAAAGATGAGAACGTAATCCCAGAGAGAAGCGCATCTGTCTCCAGGTGCTCTTGGGGGCCCGCGTGTTCTGAAGTCCACCCAGCGTTTTCCCTGCTGTCTTCGCTGCCTGCCTGTCCCCAAGGTTCTGTCCTTGCACCCATCCAGCCCTTCTTTTGCTGTGGCCAGTTTCCTTCCCACATCTCCTCTCCCAGCTCCACATGCATGTGTTCAATGGTGTGTGCACAGTGACCTTGGGAATATAAACAAAAATAGCTCCAAGGTTGTGAGCATACACACTTGAATAACATGATTATTTGGGAGGAGCACAACTTCCCCCAGGAAGACACAATTCCAAATCTCCTCAGGACCTCTCTCCAAGGCTGGAATAGCCCGTGAGGATTTCCCTGGGTTCAGAAACATAGTGGGGGTTTATGATAAACATGAGTCCAGCGGCTTAAAGTGCCAGGCAGTCATAGTAGACAGCTGGGAAGGCTCCCGGCAATTCTACAACCCCAAATCACAGAAGCTCCATTTCACAGGCCAGAAAACCGAGGCTCAGACAGGTCAAGCATCTTGCTCAAGATCACAGAGCTAGTATCAGAGCAAGAAATCGAGCTGATCTTTTTGCCTTCTCCAGGAAAAATTTTTTTTTTTTTTTGGAGAGGTTTTTGCTTTAGGGCACATGCGCTTGCCAGAAAGACAGAGAGACAGAAAGTGAGAAATCACCCCCCAGGGGGGATGGCCACACCGCAATCCCTTTTCCTCCATTGTCTTCTCGGGATCTTTGGCACACATGCACATGTGTCCGGCATGAGTTTAAGCCACCAGGTCTGGGACTCGAACCACAGTAAACTACATGAGAGTTCAGGGACATAGCCATTACGCTAACTGCTGGTCCCTATTTTTTTTTTTAAAGGTTTATTTTGTGGCAACCTGGTGGCATGGTGGTTAAGATGGCTACATCTCACATGGCCAACTAGGTAGTTTGAGACCCGGACCTGGTGACTTGCTTTCTCACTTTCCTTTGTCTCTCTTTGTCTCTCTCTAGTCAAATTAAAATAATAAATAAATAAATACATGAAATAACTCTTAAGAAAAGAAAAAGAAAAAGATGCTGGGGGGACCAGCAGATGGTATAATGATTATATTGCTGAGCTCCCACATAGTCAACTGTGGTTCAAGTCCCAGACCCAAAGACTTGAAACTCACACCAGGTGCATGTGCGTGCATGCCCAAAATCTTGAGAGGAGAATGGAGAAGAAGGGATTGCAGCATGGCCATCCCCCCGAGGGTGATTTCTCACTTTCTGTCTCTCTCAAAAGAAAAAAAAGGAAAACATGCTGGGCACATGTGCATGTGTGTACACACAATCCCAAGAGGAGAATGGGGGAGAAGGGATTACAGTGTGGCCATCCCCTCGGTGGGTGATTTTTCACTTTCCCTTTCTCTCCATCTATCTCTCTCTTGTCTGTCTCTGGCAAGTACATGCATCCTATAGCAAATTTAAAAAAGAAAAATGTGGAGCCAGCAGGTGGTATAAAGGTGGTTAAAGGTGCTGGTGTCCCACATGGTCAACCATAGTTCAAGTCCTGGACCTGACAGCTTGCTTTCTCACTTTCCCTTTGTCTCTGTCTGGTCAAATTGAAAAATAATAATAATTAACGGAATTAAATAAATAAATAACTATTTAAAAAAAAATGGAATTAAATAATTATTTAAAAGAAAAAGAAAAACGTTTACTTTATTCATTAGAGAGTGTGTGCAGGTATGCACCTGTGAGAGAGAAAGGCACCGGCTGCCAGGTCTGGGCACACCACAGGTCACAGTAGGCTCTTGCATGCCTATGCGCCCAGCAAGGTCTCCGCAGGGTCTGAACCTGCCGTGGGCCGTGGGCCAGCTGGCTACCATCTGAGCTGCTGAGGCCGGGCTTCCAGAAAACCTTGAGACACACTGACCAGCTGTCGGCCACTCCAGTTGGTGACCCACGTCCTCCTTAATGGCTGTTTTCTGTGATGTTTGTCAGCTAGGACCTGCCAGCATCTTGGTTCTATCAGTGATCACATCTGTTCAGCGTCTCCCTAGTGGCGAGAGGCAGTGCCCTGCCTGCGCCCTCTAGTGGTGATAAGGCAGACGCAGCGCCTCTGGCCCTGTCTCAGGACCTGTCAGCCTCTGGCCCTGGCCAGGTCCCAAGGCCATGCAGACTCTGGCTTCAAAGGAGTATGAGTCTCCCCAGGTCCCCTGGGCTCTTCCTCAAGGAAGGTCCTGGGTTCTCTGGGCCTCCCTTCTGCTAGTCCTTTAAGGAAAACCCACCTTGACAGTGACCAGAATCAGATAAGAGAGGGACTTGGTGACAGGGAGTCAGCAAGTGGGAGGGACTGAGAGCTAACAGCTGGCGCCCAGCCGCTCTCTCTCACGGCTCCTCTCCTCTGCCTTGCGCTGCACTAAGTTCCAGCACTGGCCTGTGGTCTCACAGTGTCCTCATCGGAAAGTGGAATGGGGCTCCTGCCTCACGCCCGATGGGGAGGCGATGAGGATGGAGCAAGGTGGGCGTGAAGTTTAGGCAGTTGTCCTTGTCCGTGCCGCCCCAGACCACTGTGGTCGCTGGGTGTGTTAGATGGGACCAGCAGTTAGTGTAATAGCTATGTCGCTGGACTCCCATGTAGTCGACCGCGGTTCACGTCCCGGACCCGGTGGCTTAAAACTCACGCCGGGCGCGTGTGCGTGCGTGCCCAAGATCCCGAGAGGAGATCGGAGGAGAAGGAATTGCAGCATGGCCATCCCCCCGGGGGGTGATTTCTCGCTTTCTGTCTCTCTGTCTCTCTCTGTCCATCTGGCAAGCACACGCGCCCTATGGAAAAAAAAAAAAAAAAAAAAAAAAAAAACCTCTCCAAAAAAAAAAAAGAATTAAAAAAAAGAAAGAGGCCTCCTTCCTACAACCAGACACATCTGCCGCCAGGTCCCTGGCACAGTGGCTGGAGGTGGCCTTCTCTCTGGCAGGCCCTTCTGCTCAGGGAGCAGCCCACCACCAGACATGGCGGCTTTGGTACTGTGGCACTGCGAGTCCCCTCTCTGCTCCCTGAACAACGTGACATGAAAGGGACATGCTGGCGACATTACAGGACCCCGGCTGCTTGAGGGAAACACAGCAGTAAGCGGCTCGGCCCTTGGGGAGGAGAGGCCCGGCTCTCTGCCTGCACGTGCTCCAGTCCTCAGCGGCCATCGGCTGTCATGGCCCTGAGCCTACAGCAGCGTTCCTCTCCCAACGGGCCCAGGCGGACAGTAGATGTGAGCCTGTCACTGCAAGGAGGGACTTGAACCTGAGGACCTGGGTGTGGAGGGGACGAAGTAGGCACTCGCGCTTTGAGGGCCAGTGAGAACAAATGACACCAGTGTGAGCAGGGAGCAGGGAGCAGGGCCTCTCAGGGCCTCTCAGCCTCCACTTTCTTCTGTCCCCCTCATGTTCATCTCTCTCTCTCCCCCCCCTTCCTTCCAGCTTTTTCTCCTCTCCCCTCCCCTTCCCTCCCTCTTCTCTTTTCCTATCTCCTCTCCCCTCCCCTCCCCTCCTTCCCTCTCCTCCCCTCCCTTCCTCTCCCCTTCCTCTCTCCTTTCTCCTTTCTCCTTTCTCCTCTCTCCTCTCCTCCCCTCTCCTCCTCTCCCCTTCCCACCTCTCCTCCCTTTCTCCTGTCTCGTCTTTCTCCATATAGTTGTAATCCTTGTAAACCTCTAGTTATCACTGTCTGCTCTCTCTCTTTCCTTCCCTCCTTCTTCTCCCATTTCTTCTTTTATCCACTAACAAGCTTGTAATATCAAATTTGTAAAAGTACTCCTGCAGGGGCGTGACAAGGACGCAGTGCTCTGTGATTCTGACCACCTGGGAGGGCCCCGGGTTCACTTTCCAAGGGCTCTCTGTGAACACCGGGCACCCGTGCACGTGCCTGTGGTTGGGGCTGCTCGGGGCTGGAGGTGGGCTACTGGGGTGCCCTCCCCCTCAGAAGAAATGGATGAGCTTTTCAAAATTACCGCATTCAGGGGCCAGCAGGGGACATGGCGGTTGAGGTTACTGAACTCTCACATAGATGATGGGTTTAAGTCTCAGAGTTGGCAGCTTGCTTTCTCACTTTTCCTCTTTTTCTCTCTGTCTCTCTCTGGTCAAATTGAAAAATAAAAATAATAAATAAAGGTAAATAAGATAATTCTTTAAAACATTACTGCTCAAGGGCTTTATGTATTCTATTATTTATACTTAAAAATCAGACAACTGAGGCCAGCAGGTGGTGTAGTGGTTAAGATGCTGGTCTCTGGGGACCAGCAGGTGGCGTGGTGGTTAAGGTGCTGGACATTCCCACATGGCCAACCATGGTTCAAATCCTGGACCTGGTGGCTTGCTTTCTCACTTTCTCTCTCTCTCTCTCTCTGGTCAAATTAAAATAAATGGATGAATAAATAAAATTAAATAAATAATTCTTTAAAAAAAAAAAAAAAAAGATGCTGGTCTCTCATATGACTGACCACAGTTCAAGTCCTGGACATTTTACTTTGAAAATCATGCCCGGGGTATGTGTGTGGGTTCCCAAAAATCCTGAGAGGAGGCTGAAGAAGGCATTGTGGTGTGGCCATCCCCTTTGGGGGGTGATTTCTCACCTCCTCTCTCTGTCTTTGGCAAATGCACGCACTTGATAGCAAAAACCTTAAAAAAATCAAAAATTAACCAAAAAATCAGACAACTTGGAAAAGAAATGTGGACAACTTAAATTAGCCATAATTCTCTCATTAAAATAACAGCCATTGGGGCCAGCAGGTGGCATGGTGGTTGAGGCACTCGACCCCCCACATAGTCGACCATGGTTCTAGTACCAGACCTGGTGATTTGCTTTCTCATTCTCTCTGTCTCTTTCTGGTTAAATTGAAGAATAGCAATAAATAAATAAAATTCAAATTCAAAAAAGCAACTATTTAAATTGCATTTTAGTTTGGGTATTAACATCTGTGCATCGGTGACCTTTGGTAGAGACAAGCTCCCCACTGCTTTGTAGGAAGCACAAGGGAGGGAGCGTGAGGAGGACTCGCGATGAGCACCGAGGGGAGACTCCTCCAAGGCAGATTCTCCACTCTGGACTTCTCGCTCTGTTTCCACGTTCTCCCCACATTCTAACGTCTACCCCATGAACCCCAGAGAGAAAATGGAGGTTCAGAGAAGTTACACGGTTTCTCCAAAGTCACCCAGCCAGGTCATGGCAAATCATTAGAACTTGTGGGAAGTCTTCAAAAAGTTCAGTGAAAATTTCTTTTGTTGTTATTGCTTTGTAGTTTCTGCTGTAGGGTGTTTGTGCTTGCCAGAGAGAGAAAAGTGAGAAATCACCCCCTGGAGGGATGGCTATGCTGCACTCCCTTCTTCATTTCTCTTGGGATTTTGGGCACCATGCACACGCACCCAGTGTGATTTTTCAAGCTTCCAGTCTGGGACTCGAACTGCAGTCAACCATGGGAGAGTCCCGCACCTTAACCACTATGCCACCTGCTGGCCCACCTGGTACACTTTCAGACCACCTGGTCTGGGATTCCAACAATGCAGTCAGTCATGTGGGGTCCAACCACGCAACCTCCATACTACCAACTGACCTGAAGATGTAGATTATGAAAAATCTATGCATGTATTTCAAACTTATTTTGCACCAAAATAAACTCATACTTTTGATTCTATTGTTCCAGAGACTTGGAAGTCCTCTCATGTTTGTCAAACGCTACAAATATACAACACAGGGGACCAGCAGTTAGTGTAATGGCTATGTCGCTGGACTCCCACGTAGTCGACCGCGGTTCGCATCCCGGACCCGGTGGCTTAAACTCACGCCGGGCATGTATGCGTGCATGCCCAAAATCCTGAGAGGAGAATGGAGGAGAAGGGATTGCGGCGTGGCCATCCCCCGTGGGGGGTGATTTCTCGCTTTCTATCTCTCTGTCTCTCTCTGTCTTTCTGGCAAGCACACGCGCCCTATAGCAAAAACCTCTCCAAAAAAGGAAAAAAAAAAATACAACACAGGATATACACTGTCCTCTTCTGTAGGAGCTGTAAGAATTCGAACAGCTTAATAAGACCCAGCCACTACTTAAGTGCAATTTACAACCTCCAGGGAGAAGAGAGATCATTTAACCACGTTCATTTACCAGGTGGACAAAATCAGATTCAACCCACAGCCTATAGATTAGTTGTCACATTTGCATCGCCCCACAATAGGTCACTCTAATGGAGGGTCAGGGAGACGGGCGTGTGTGCAGAGGATGGGTTTGCCCTTCCACAGTCAGCACATTCCTGGGCGTGCTCGCCCACAGGGTGGCCACGGCTGCTTCTGCTGCCGTGTGCCTTTCACGCCCCTCAAAGTCCTCTCCTGTCGTAAGCCATGGGAGGCCGCTTCCCGGTGGGCTGTGATCCCAGTCAGCAGGCGGTCTTGCCACCTGGCTGCGAGTTTAGTAAGTCCTGAGTTCCCAGAGCACTTTGTCCTTTTGGACGACACCTACTGCGCTCTCTTCAGCTGAAAAGATATTTATGGGATGTTTATTGTAACTGGCACTGTGCCGGGCACCAGGACAGCAAACACAGTAAGCCGGGGTCCCCCCGCCTCTCGCCAACAGCGTACAGTGTCACTGTCAGTGTATGTGTGTGGGGGGGGGGTGGCTGGGGACAGATGCAGAGGATGTTCTCTTCCTCTGCGATGGGCCATTGTCACCTGTGGGCTACACAGAGTGCTACTGGCCCATAGGCGGTTCAGAGCAGATCTCTGGGAGGAGGTGATGCGTGAACCAAGTCCTGAGGCAAGAATAAGGCGTTAGCCAGGCAAAGTGGAGAAAAGTAGAATCAGTTTCATAAGAAAGGTTGGAGGACCAGCCAGTGGCTTGGTAGTTGGGGCGACTGGATCCTACAGGGTTGATGGTGTGTTTTGAGTCCTGAACCCAGGAACTTGAGAGACATGCTGGGCGTGTGTGTGCGTGCCCAGAATCCCAGGAGGAATGTGGAGGAGGAGGGATTGTGGTGTGGCCTTCTCCCTGGGGGTGCTTCCTCACTTCTCTGTCTCTCTCTCTCTCTCTGTGCTTGGTGAGCATATGCACCTATAGAAAATATTAAAAATAATAATAAAGAAAAGAAAGACAAGCAGTTGGTGAGAGAGAGAGGTGGGGGCAGGTTGTGCTTATTCGCTGCATCACTGCGAAGTTTTCCCGCATTGACACAATCTCTCTGTGCTTAAGGAGAAACAAGTAGAAATGCATAGGTTTTCTCTTGACTCTAGAGACAATTAACTTTGGCTTTTTTTTAATTATTTTTAATTTTACTAGAGGGCATATGAGCTCAACCCAGAGAGACAGAGACAGAGAGGGGGAGACAGTGAGGAGAAAGCACCCCCTATGGGGCCTGGTCATGTCACAATTTCTTCTCTTCCATCTGTCCCTCCTTTCAGGATTTTGGGCATGCACACACATGTGCCCGGTGTGTTTCTCAAGCTGCCTGGTCTGGGACTTGAACTTTGTAGTTGACATGTGAGATCCAGCTGCCCTATCTTCCCACAGAGCTGGCTCCAATTAACTTTGGCTTTAAAATTTATGTTAAAGATGGGGCCACCAGGTGGCATGGTGGTTAAAGGCACTGGACTCCCACATGGCCGACTGCGGTTCAAGTTTCAAACCTGATGGCTTGCCTTCTCACCAACCCCCCGACCCCTGTCCCTCTCTGGTCAAACTAAAAATAAATAAATAAAAATAAAATAATTATTTTAAAAATTTATATTAAAGATAAAGACAAATACCACGTAATCTCACATATGTGGAATCTTAAACATGGACGTCAGCAGAATGGTGGTTACCAGGGGCTGCCGGGGGCAGGATTGAGAAGATTCTAGTCAAAGGACACAGTTTCGTGAAACAAGAGAGGTTCAGGAGAGCTGTTGTCTACTGTGGTGACTACAGTTCACGGGACGGGGCTGGCCCCGGGCGGGAGCTGTAATGTGCAGCTCAAGAGAAGCTGACTCCCAGGGACGAGACCTCACTGGCTCACTTGCTGTGTCACTACGAAGATTTCCATATTGATACAACCTCCGTTCGAATCCCTGGTCCAGTTGGCCTAAAACACACTGGGCATACAGGCAAATGCCCAAGATCTGATAGGCTGGAAGGCTGGAGGGAGGGCATTGTGGTGCAGCCAGGCCCTGTCACTCCTGCACATATGCATTCTGTCAGGAATAAAGAAAACATGTAAACAACAATGTATCAGATACTTGAAAACCGGTAAAAGAGTAGATATTAAATGTTCTCACCACACAAGAAAAGGCCAGCTGATGCATGTGCTGACCAGCTTGGGCTGGCCATTGCCCAGTGTCGACCTAGGCAGGACATCACGGTGAACATCATAAATACACACCACTCGCATTTGCCAATCTTTTTTTTTAAGAGAGATTTTCGCTATAGGGTATGCACACCTGCCAGAGAGACAGAGAGAGGCAGAAAGACAGAAAGCAAGAAATCACCCCCCAGGGGCGATGGCCACACTGCAATCCCTTCTCCTCCATTCTCCTCTTGGGAATGTGGGCATGCATGCACAAGCGCCCAGTGTGAGTTTTAAGCTGCCAGGTCCAGGACTTGAACTGCTGTCGACTACATGGGAGTCCAGCAACATAACCCTTATGCCGTCTGTTGATCCTGCATTTGCCAGTTAAAAAAAATTTAAAAATACTAACATTGGAGTAATTAGGGACACTGCAGAAGATACGAGCATATGAGAACTTTATGCTATCTGCTCACGTTTTCTATAACTCTAAAACTAGTCTAAGAAATATAGGGTTTTTTTTTTTAATGATTTGTCAAAGATGTTTTTTCCCATTTCCCGTCTTTTTTTTTTTTTTTTTTTTTTGGGGGGGGAGAGGTTTTTTGCTATAGGGCGCGTGCGCTCGCCAGACAGACAGAGAGAGACATAGAGACAGAAAGCGAGAAATCACCCCCCAGGGGGGATGGTCACGCCGCAATCCCTTCTCCTCCATTCTCTTTTTTTTTTTTTTTTTTTTTTTTGGAGAGGTTTTTCGCTATAGGGCGCGTGCGCTCGCCAGACAGACAGAGAAAGACAGAGAGACAGAAAGCGAGAAATCACCCCCCAGGGGGGATGGTCACGCCGCAATCCCTTCTCCTCCATTCTCCTCTCGGGATCTTGGGCACGCACGCACACGCGCCCGGCGTGAGTTTTAAGCCACCGGGTCCGAGATGCGAACCGCGGTCGACTACGTGGGAGTCCAGCGACATAGCCATTACGCTAACTGCTGGTTCCCCATTTCCCGTCTTTTAAAGTAAACACTGATTTGCTTAGAATGAAGCTGGTTTTAAGAGCACGGAAGTTAAGCACAGAGGACAAAATGGAACTCAGTGATCCAGAGGGATGAAGAGTAAAAGATCCTGAGAAGGCACCTTCAGCAGAAAACCAGTTGTCAAGGTGACTGGGCACCTGCAGTCAGAGGCCAACGTCACACACTGCAACAGCAGAGCTGGGGAGTGTGTGCGCCGTCACTGTAGTTTGTAGCTGAACCTGGGCTTCTATTCGTTACACAGAACAAGGAGTGAGGGCCAGCAGGTGGTGTGGTGGTTGAGACGTTGGACTCCCACATGGCCGACCGTGGTTTGAATCCCAGACCTGGTGGCTTGATTTCTCACTTTCTCTCTCTCTCTCTTTCTCTCTCGTACATGTGCCCTATAGCAAATTAAAAAAAATGATAATATAAATAAAATTAGATAAATAAGGTTTTTTTTTTTTTTTAAAAAAAAAAAAGAAGAAGAAATAGCATAGTGTAGTCTATAGTCAACCTCCATCCATTTAAAATTTTTTACAATAGCGTGTGAGTATAAGGCTACAATGTTTATTTTGGACAAATCCCTTAATGGCATGATTATGACATCTTTTCATTCTTTTGAAATATAAGGTGTTCTAACTAAATTAAGGTTATATGTAATTCTTAAATACTCCATATATTATGGCTAGCATATTAAAAGTATTTATACTTAGATATTTATAATTAATACCGAAATAAAATTGACTACCCAGTTGCTGAGAACACAGCATTTACAGAACACATGAGCACAATCGGAGAAGCCACCCAAGGCTCACGGTAGCGCTTCACTCTGCTGTGTTGCTAGCTCAGATATAAATCCTCCCTGAATTAACAGAGTTGGACTCCAATTCTTTTTTTAAAAAAGAATTATTTACTTCATTCCATTTGTTATTTGTATTATCATTTTAAAATTTGACCAGAGAGAGGAGAAAGGGAGAGTGAGGAAGCAAGTCGCCAGGTCCAGGACTCCAACCATGGTTGGCCACGTAGGAAGTCAGCCCCATTAACCACCACCCCACCTGCCGGCCCCAAGACTCCAGTTCTTCATCAAAAGGTGCTAGTGAGGTTGTCAGATGTCTTCCAAGACAGAGCCCCGATCTCATGGCCAGCAGCTGAGAGAGCAGCAGAGATGGAAGAAAGACCTTTAGAAATTCTGCTGAGAAAACGCCCCCTTTCTCCCTAACCCTCGTGTTTCTCACGCCGAGCAGCCGTGTGCGCTTCCGGTGCTTGAGGAGCTCTTCAGGGGCTATTTTCTGGCCGACTTGACGGATCCCATATCCAATCTGAGTTTTTCTTCAAGATGTTTCGCCCTCTTTCTGTCTCTCAGCATCATCTTCCCCAGACTGAGAGCCACCCCTTCCTCCAGCGCCTGGGGTCTCTGCCTCGGGAGCGCCGTTACTACCTGCGGGCGAGGCGGGCTGGCACAGCGGGAACGCTTGGAGCTACTGTCTCCAGAATCCTGCCGGGCATCAGCAGTACTTTCTCCAATCACCGTTACAGCTAGAAACGCTGTTCCCATTCGCATTACTACTGAAGTGCGATTCTACCCAGGAACCCTCCGGGTCCCCTCCTGCAGCCCAGGCCCTCCCCCCAACTCGACACAGCGCCAGTAAGCCACTGTGGCGACTGGGTCTGCGCAGGGCTGTGGCCATGGACCGGAGGTTGTGCAGTGCGCCATCGCCATCGGGGACAAGGGACACGAATGCAGCAGGCCCAGCAGCTCAGTGAGCCAAGTCCTCAAGCCCAGCTGGTAGAGACACAGACGGGACTTGGTTTGCTTTTGAGGGGCGAGAGCCTAGTTACTAACTTTTATTTTAGACAGAGATTTTTACTATAGGGTGTGTGCACTTGCCAAACAGACAGAGAAACCAAAAGCAAGAAATCACCCCCCACACACACATACACACAGGGGGCATGGCCATGCCATAATCCTTTCTCCTCCATTCTCCTCTCTGAATTTTGGCTTGCACACGCGCCACACCCAGCATGAGTTTGAAGCCCCCAGGTCTGGGGTCAAACCACAGTGGGCTATGTAGAGTCCAGCGATGTTACCATTATGCCATCTGCTGGTCCCCCTGCATCGGGTTTTAAAAGTTAATAGACTGGGACCTGCAGATGGTGAACCGTGGTTGACCATGTGGGAGTCCAGGACCTTAACCACCACGCCACCTGCTGACCAAGTGTAGGAATTTATGTTCTCACAAATCCACAGACAAGAAGGCGAAGGTCGAAGTGCCATCACCTTGTCGTTTTCTCCTGAACCTTTCTCCTTGGTCTGTAGATGGCCGTCTCCCCTGTGTGTCTGTGTGTCCTAACCCCCTGAACCTTTCTCCTTGGTCTGTAGACGGCTGTCTTCCCCCATGTGTCTGTGTGTCCTAACCCCCTGAACCTTTCTCCTTGGTCTGTAGATGGCCGTCTCCCCCGTGTGTCTGTGTGTCCTAACCCCCTGAACCTTTCTCCTTGGTCTGTAGACGGCTGTCTTCCCCCATGTGTCTGTGTGTCCTAACCCCCTGAACCTTTCTCCTTGGTCTGTAGATGGCCGTCTCCCCCGTGTGTCTGTGTGTCCTAAGCCCCTGAACCTTTCTCCTTGGTCTGTAGATGGCCGTCTCCCCTGTGTGTCTGTGTGTCCTAACCCCCTGAACCTTTCTCCTTGGTCTGTAGACGGCTGTCTTCCCCCATGTGTCTGTGTGTCCTAACCCCCTGAACCTTTCTCCTTGGTCTGTAGACGGCTGTCTTCCCCCATGTGTCTGTGTGTCCTAACCCCCTGAACCTTTCTCCTTGGTCTGTAGACGGCTGTCTTCCCCCATGTGTCTGTGTGTCCTAACCCCCTCTTCTTTTAATGACGTCAGTCATTTTGGATCTAGGCCCACCCTAATGACCTCAGCTCAACCTGATTTCCTCTTTAAAGACTCTCCTTCCAAATATAGTCACATTCTGAGGCACTGGGTGTGTAGACCTTGACCTGTGAATATTGGTGGGACACGGTTCAACGCCTAATATGATCCCACTCTGAGTCATTCTTCACACGGCCACCAAAGCGAGCTTCTAAGTGTAGGTCAGACTGAGTGATGTCCTCCCCGAAAGCCTTCAGGGACTTCCTCCTGTACTTAGAGTGGAACTCCGATTGTCCCCATGGCCTACGGAGCACCGGCTGACCCCTCCTCTCCCCCTCCATGAACTCTTAATGCCTCTCCCCTGCCCTGCCCGCTCTGTGCGGCCACCAGACCTTCCTTCTGTTTCTGAAACACCGTGAGCTCCTTTATGCTCCGCCCACCCCTCACCTGCACCCTCCTCCCCATCCTTCAGTTGTCAGAGACGCTTCCCGAATGTTGGTCCTGGGTGGTGCCGGCTGCTGTCTATCCATCTCCGTCCCAGGCCCCGGCTCCATTATTGGCAGCAGTGACCCTGATCCCGGACTGTATTCTTGTTTACTTGTTGTCTCTGCACCGAGCCTGCTCACTTCCCGAGGGCAGCGGCTGTCTGTGTCCTGGCTGGGCTGTGTCCTCCTGCATTCGTGGTCCTCGCAGAGAAAGCGCTCCTCAAGCATTTGCTGGGAGAGTGACAGGATGGACGGGGGCTCGGGCTGTATTCCCCGGGAGCTGGGAAGCTGCAGGAGGATTTCTAGCGTGACCAGGCATGCATTTTAGAGAGAGGTCTCTCCTGTGGGGAGGGCTGGGTGGAGGCACTCGGTCAGGGAAACTAGTGGGGAGTTTGCAATAGCCTAGGGGAGAGGTGATGGGACATTGACCCCGGGTCGCGGAAATGGAGAAGAAAAGGAAGCAAGGACGTGACAGTTGATCCGATGTCAGAGATGAAGGACAGGAGAGACTCCAGATCTTTCCCAGTTTCCTGAACTAGCTGAGAAGGTGAATGAGGGTGTTTTTCATGGAAACTGAAAATATGTGAGGACGAGAAGAAGAGGAAGGAGGAGGAGCAGTCTGAGTGTGATTGAAGGCCATTAGGGGAATCCCTACCTTGTCTCCCTACTACGAAGCTCCCCTCAAAGCCCAGGGACTGTGTTGAGGTTCTCATTTTCAAATGCCTCTTGCACACAGTTGGCCCTCAGTAATTCCAGCGGGGGACGGTGCACACAGGCCCTCAGTCACCTGCCCGATGTCAGCTGTGGAGACGCTCACACACACGTATCCACAAGTCCCGACACTCTGGGAATGTGGCTTTCTGAATTCCCCTGTCACTCACATCCTGCAGCCAGGCTCAGCTGTCCCACCCTGATGGCCCCCCATCCTTTGCTTGTTTTCAGCCCTGGCAGAAACAAAGCAAGCCCAGAATACACCAGCCAACTGGCAAGCGATGAGTGATTAGCCTGGCTCTAAAGGCTGGAATGAGGGGCCTTTCAGTGCTAAGTGCAGTAACCCTAGCCCTCGGCTGGCTGTAACTCTAGATGGAGCTGGTCTGGGTTTGCGTGTGGACAGGGCCACGTCAGCAGGCCTTGAGGTCCTCAGCCGGACCACAGGAAGAGAGTGCCTCTCTGCAGTCAATTGGAGGCATGGAATTAATGCTCAAATGGAGGTAAATTAGATGCCCTGGGATGACGTGAGAGGATGAGGGATGCTCATTGTGAAGGGAAGGCTCTCTGCAGAGAGGGGAGGCGGGCTGAGTGGGGCACACGCTCGGTCTTTTGCTCCTTATCTAAAGTGAGATCGATACGAATTTAGAAGATTCTTATTTCTTTTTTCTCCTTTATCTTTTCTGCCAAATATCCTGCAGCTCTATGACTTTAGGCAAGTTGCCTACCTTCTGCAGACCTCAGTTTCCTCACCAGTAAAGTGAGTCATGGGCCCAGCCGGGTGGAGCACACCAGACTGTGGGCACTGGAAGCCAAAGGCCGGCCCAAACTCAACACCGCCCCTCTCTGTAGGCCTGACAGCACCAGGAGTGCGTGCCAGGGGCCCCAGAGCCTGAGGAGCTGGGATGGTGGAGGGGACTGCAGCGTGATGAGACCCTGTGAGGGGTTCTCTCTCTCTCCTCTCTCTTGTGCACATACATATCACTTAAAAAAAAAAAAGTTTCGAGTCTGAGTCTGTACTTAAAGGGCTGTTGTGAGAACTTAAAGTAACTAAGGGATTTAAGGAAGACTGGCTCAGAGGCATTTCGTATGGTAATGGACTGTGGATCTAGGTGTTTTGCTTCTCCTTAGCATCCATTCTATTTCAGAAGTTCAGGCACTGGGACCAGCAGTTAACATAATGGCTATGTCGCTGGACTTCCATGTAGTTGACCGCGGTTCACGTCCTGGACCTGACAGCTTAAATTCACCTAGGGCGCGTGTGCGTGCATGCCCAAGATCCCGAGAGGAGAAGGGATTGCGGCGTGGCCATCCCCACGGGGGGAGGGGGGGGGGTGATTTCTCGCTTTCTGTCTCTCCGTCTCTCTGTCTTTCTGGTGAGTGCACGCGCCCTATAGCAAAAACCTCTCCAAAAAAAAGAAGAAGAAGTCCAGGGCACTGGAGAAACGCCTCAGACGTCTGCGGTGTGTACGTGCTCACTTACCACGCCCCAGTCAAGGGTTACACATAGCGCAGAAGCGAGGGCTAGCATAGACGCTCACTGTTACTAACAGGGCTACTGTCATTACCGTCTCCCATTAGCGCCAGAGCATAATGATTTTCACTGAGGGGAAGAGGTGGCCGGAGAGAGAGAAAGCGAGAAAGACCCTCAGGGAATGGCCATGCCGCAATCCCTTCCCTTCCATTCTCCTCTCAGGATTTTGATTCAAGCCACTAGTTCTGGGACTCGTACAGCAAAGGCAGCCGTGTGGGATCCAGCCACCTTAACCACTAAGCCACCTGACTGGCCTGATATGATTTTCTTTTCTCTCTTTCTTTTCTTTTCTTTCTTTTTTTTTGGAGAGATTTTTGCTACAGGGTGTGTGCACTTGCTGGAGAGATAGAGAGATAGAAAATGAGGAATCACCCCCAGTGGGAATGGCCATGCCACAATCCCTTCTCTCCCACTCTTCTCTCAGGATTTGAGACATGCATACACTCACCAGGCTGAGTTTCAAGCCATCAGGTCTGGGATTTGAACCATGGTCGACCACATGGGAGTCCAGCGCCTTAACCACTGCACCACCTGCTGGTCCCACTGTGGCCTTTAAATAAGCCCAGCTACAAATGAGTTTGCATGCGGATTGAAACTCACACCCAGTGTGTGCGTGTGTGTGCATGACCAAACTCCTGAGGAGAGTGGAGGAGAAACGACTGTGGCATGGCCATCCCCCTGGAGGGTAATTTCTTGTTTTCTGTCTTTGTCTCTCCCACAAGTGCAAGCACCCTGTAGCAAAAATCTCTCTCAAGAAAAGTGAGTTCTCATTGTAACAATTAGTGGTATTTGGGGTCGGCAGGTGGCATGGTGGTTAAGGTGCTGGACTCCCATGTGACTAACCATGGTTCAAGTCTTGGATGTGGTGGCTTGTTATCTCACGTTCTATCCCTCTCTCTCTCTCTCTCTCTCGTCAAATGACAAAATAATAATAATAAATAAAATTAAATAAATAATTCTTTTTAAAAAGATTAGTGGTATCTGGGGATAGCAGGCGGCATGGCAGTAAAAGCACTGGATTCTCTCGTACCGATGACCATGGTCCAAGCCCCAGACCTGGCGGCTTGAAAATCACACTGGACATCTGTGCGTGCGTGCCCAAATCCTGAGAAGAGAATGGAGGAGAAGGGACTGCAGCATGGCCATCTCCTGGGGGCGGGGGGGAGTTCTCACTTTCCCTCTCTTTGTCTCTCTCCTGTGAGTGCATGCACCTTATGGCAGAAACCAAATAAATAAATAAATAAATAAAGTGGCATTTAAGACATGCATATTAGCCAGAATAGTTAACAGTAACTACTCTTGCTCCCTTTTTTTCTTTTGCCATAGGGTATGTGGGTTCACTTGAGAAAGAGAAAGAGGGAGGGAGAGAAAGACAGAAAGCACCCTGATTTGGGGCTGGCAGGTGGCATGGTGGTTGAGGCGCTAAACTCCCACATGGCTGACTGGTTCCAATCCTGAACCCGGTGGCCAAAAAAACAGATAAATAAATAAATAAACAAACAAATGTCTCAAAAGGTTATTATTTTTGTTGTTGTTGTTGTTGTATTACTTTAATGTACTGGTCGATTACAAATCTACTCCGAAGGTCACGTTAATGAAGCAGAAAACAACTCTGATATGAACATACGGGCAAGGTTTTACTAACCTATGATATTTTATGCACTGGTTCTGAGAGAACCTGGGAAGATCTGGGCTTTTTTTTTAAAGAATTATTTTTATTTAAGTTCATCTGTTATTATTTTTTTCAAGTGGACCAGAGAGAGACAGAGAGAGAGAGAGAAAGTGAGAAAGCAAGTCCTACCAGTCTGGGTTTTCAAAAGGGCTCTGGACTCCCACATGTCAAAAGGTTATTTTTAAAAAATGATCCTGAACTGTCTCAGGGCTGTGGTGTCTCACTCAAGCAGATCTTTCATGCAAGGCATAGTTAGGGTACGTGAGAGAAAAGAGCCATAAAAATAGATTATTTTTGTACTTATACCTGAAAAAAGCAATGTCCAAAATGTAGCATAATTTCATTTGAAACATGTGTGATATGAAGTTATAGGAGGCGTGACTAGGCCTCAACAGCCCATAATGTTCAGGAGCTATCTCTATCTACCTGAAGTAATCTAATAGTTTGTGCATAATCGAGTTTGTTTAGGTGGGGGGGGGGAGCTATCATTAATACATTTTAGGGCTAAGGAAGTTATTTACATTGTTTCATTTAATCCCCAGAACAAATCTGTGCTGTAGGTCCTATGGCTGTTTCTATTTGTTTATGTTTATTCATTTCTTCCATGAGCAGGAGAGACACCGAGAGAGAAAGGGAGACAGGAAGACAGCACCTCCGACAGAATAGGGTCTTCATGCCGAGATCCACCCCAGCCTCAGCCAGCCGGGACCACGGGCGGGTCATTGTACTCAGGAAGAGCTCCAGATGCAAACCCAGAACCTTCCTCGTGAGTTGGCCTCACAGAGCATGGTGTCCCCACCCCAATTTATCATTTAACCAGGGGAAAAAGAGGCCCGGAGCCCTTAACGCATTGCCCTAGGTTATACAGCTACTAAGTGGTGGGGCCGGGGTTTGAGCGAAGGATTGGCTGAACACAAGCCCGTGCCCTCGATCCCTACGCGATACTTCCTGAGAGCAGTCAAGGTCCGAGTTAGAATAACTTCCCCTCCAACGAGGCAGTCTCTGGTCTGGCTCTGCTGACAGCTATGCCTTCCTCACCCCAGTGCCCATTTGCTCAGAAACAGCCACTTTCCAGCTCAGCAGGAGCTGCCCTACAGGGACCGTCACAGAGTCTGCCAATGGCCTCCTCTAAACCCTCCTTTCTCACCAGGTTCTCATTCCTCATTCTCCTCCCTCCTTCTTCATATGGACTCTCAGGGCCTCAGCCCCCTGCTGGTGACATACAGAATTACACAAGGTCCCAGGGGTGTTCTCTGGCTGGCTTGAGTGCAGCTGGGCTGGGCACTCGCACATGGGTCACCCCTGCTGTAGCTGGGTGGCTCTAGTGCCTTGGGACCCTTTGTTCTTACTGACCAGAGTGTGCTGTCTTGGCACTTCACCTACTGACCTATTTCTGCCCACGGGCGTCACTCAGAAGCCCGATCCTCTGTCACGTGATGGCCCTTCAGGTATGCTAGGATGGAGTCATGTGTCCCTCCGTGTGCTCCCTGGGAAGGACCTAGGATGCAGGTGCCTTGGACTACAGTGCCTGGGGGTCTCTCCACTCCCTGCAATCTCCCCCCTGCAGCCTGGGAACCCGAAGGACTCTGGCTTCACAGGAGTCAGTCCTGTCCTGTAACCAGAGTCAAAGAAGAAGCGCTAAAGTTTTCTCCCTTTTCAGTATTATTTTATTGGGGTGTTACATATGTAATTATTTATGTAACTCTTTTTTTGTTTTAAATTTTTGTTTTGTTTTGTTTTTGCCATAGGGTGCATGCACTCACCAGAGGCAGAGAGAGAGGGAAAGTGAGAAATTACCCCCAAGGAGGGAATGGCCATGCCACAGTCTGTTCTCCTCCATTCTTTTCTTGGGATCTTGGGCATGTACGCACACGTGCCCAGTGTGTTTTTCAAGCCGCCGGGACCAGAACTTGAACTTCAGAGTTGGCCATGTGGGATCCAGCTCCTTAACTTTTATGCCACTTGCTAGCCCTGTTTTAGAATTTTTTGTTGTTGGGACCAGCAGTTAGCGTAATGGCTATGTCGCTGGACTCCCATGTAGTCGACTGCGGTTCACGGCCCGGACCTGGTGGCTTAAAACTCATGCCTGGCACGTGTGCGTGCGTGCCCAAAATCCTGAGAGGAGAATGGATGAGAAGAGATTGCGGCGTGACCATCCCCCCTGGGGGGTGATTTCTCGCTTTCTGCCTCTCTGTATCTCTGTCTGTCTGGCAAGCACATGCGCCCTATAGCAAAAAAAAAAACCCTCTCAAAACAAAAAGAATTTTTTGTTGTTTTTTGGGACTGGCAGGTGGTTTGGTGGTTAAGGGCGCTGGACTCCCATGTGGTTGACCAAGGTTCGAGTCCCTGACTTGGTAGCTTTCTCACTCTCCCTTTCTCTCTCTCTCTTACTCACTCTGTCCCTCTCTAGTCAAAATGCAATAAATACATAAATAAATAGAGTTCAATAAAATAATTATTTTAAAAAATTTTAACTACAATTCACATATAAAATTTGCCTACTTGTGGTCAAGTTTATCTCTTCCATCAGAGAGAGCGAGAGTCAGGCATCCCCAGCAGGGTAGCCTGCAGTGATCCATCCCTGTGCCTGGCCAGCCTGGATCATGGCCCCATGTGCAGGTGTAGACAGAGACACCTCAGGATGTGAATCAGGACCTGTGTGGTTCAGCATCACAGAACACTGCGTTACCACTGACCACCAAGGCTGACCCAGTCCTTCCTCTCACAGTGCACGACTCTGTCATTTTTATTCTAGTCACGGAGTTCTACAACCATTACTGCACCCAATTCCAAAATAGTGTCATCATTCCAAAAGGAAACCCGTATTCACTAACAGTGATTCTCCGTCCACCATTCCCCAGCCCCTGGCAACCAGGAGCCTACTTCCCATCTCTGTGTATTTGCCTCTTGTCGACAGTTCATATAAACAGAATCACACAATGTGGCCCTTTGTGACTGACTTCTTCTTTTTAAAGAATTATTTTATTTAATTTTATTTATTCATTCATATATTTTAATTTGACCAGAGAGAGAGAGAGAATGAGAAAGCAAGCTGCAGGTCCAGGACTTGAACTGTGGTTAGTCACGTGGGAGTGTCCAATGCCTTAACCACCACGCCACTCGCTGGTCCCGTGACTGACTTCTTTTTTTTTTTTTTTTTTTTGGAGAGGTTTTTGCTATAGGGCGCGTGCGCTCGCCAGACAGACAGAGAGAGACAGAGAGACAGAAAGTGAGAAATCACCCCCCAGGGGGATGGTCACGCCGCAATCCCTTCTCCTCCAATCTCCTCTCGGGATCTTGGGCACGCACACACACGCGCCGGGCGTGAGTTTAAGCCACCGGGTCCGGGACGCGAACTGTGGTCGACTACGTGGGAGTCCAGCGACATAGCCATTACACTAACTGCTGGTCCTGTGACTGACTTCTTTACCTTTGACTGCTGCTTTCAAGGCTCTTCCATGTTGTAGCATGTATCCGTTCTTTATTCCTTTGTATGGCCACATGATATTCCATTGTGTGGATATATCACATTTTGTTTACTCATTTTACCCATTCATTGGCTGATAGATATTTGTGTTATCTCCAGTTATACACACACACATACATACACACACACACACACTTTTTTTTTTAAGAGAGAGGGTTTTTTTTGCTATAAGGCATGTGTACTTGCTGGAGAGACAGAAAGAGAGAGTGAGAAATCATCCCTCAGGGTGGATGGCCACATCTCAATAATTCTTGTCCATTCTCCTCTTGGGCTTTGGGGCATACATGCATCCACGCCTGATATGAGTTTCAAGCTGCCAGGTCCAGGGCTTGAACCACAGTCAGCCATGTAGGAATCCAGTGCCTTAACACTATGCCACCTTGCTGGCCTTTCCAGGTTTTTTTTTTTTTAATTATTTTATTTCTTTATTTTAATTTGACCAGAGAGGGCCACAGTGAGAGAGAGAGAGAGGGAAAGTGAGAAAGCAAGCCAAGTCCAGGACTTGAACTGTGGTCGTCCGTGTGAGAATTCAGCGCCCTTAATCACCACATCACCTGCCAGCCCCCCAGTGTTTTTTTTATTGTGAATAATCCTCTTATGAACATCAATGAACAAGTTTTTGTGTAAACATATGTTTTTAAATCTTCCTTTTATTTAAAGCATTTATTCAGGATCAGCCAATGCTGTAATGGTTCCGTTGCTGGACGTCCACATAGTTGGCCATGATTCAAGTCCCAGACCTGAGGGCTTAAACCTCACGCCGGGCGCGCGTGTGTGCGTCCAAGATCCTAGGAGGAGAATGGAGGAGAAGGGATTGCAGCATGGCCATCCCCCGGGGGCTGATTTCTCTCTTTTTAGCTATTGCTCTCTGCCTCTCCAGCGAGCACCTGCTCCTACAGCAAAACTCTCTCTAAAAAATATATAAATAAAACAATAATAAAATAAAACATCTGTTCCTTTATTTCTTCCATGAGACACAGGGAGGGGGGAAAGAGACAGGGTCTTCACGCCATGGTTCACGCCAAGCCTCAGCCAGCTTGCACGGAGTGTCCAGGATGCGAACTCAGCACCTTCCTGTGTGAGCTCAGCTGTATTATCACTGTGACGATGTGGCCCAGTTTCAGTTCTCTCGAGTGGGCCCAGGGGTGGAATCGCTGGTGCAGTTCTGAAGGACACATTCTGATGGGTTTCATAAGGAAAGGTTGCAGCCTGGGCTTAGGACTTACATAAGCAGCTGGAAGCCCGGTTCACCCACAGGGTCCTGGGGTCCCAGTCAGAAAGTCCAGCCCCATTCTCCCCAGTAATTCTGTTTCTAGTTTTTTCCCATAGAGGGTAAGCGCTTGTTGGAGAGGAGAGGAGAGAGACAGAGGGAGGGAAAGTGAAAAACTGCTTCCCTCCAGGAAGAGGATGGCCACACCAAAAGCCCATCTGGTCCTTTCTCCTCTTGGGATTTTGGGCACACACACATGTGCCCATTCTGAGTCCCAAACCACCAGTTCTGGGACTCAAACCACGGCGGACCCTGTGGGAACCCAGTCAAACTAACCACGATGCTACCGGACTGCTGCAGCACGCTGGGCCCCAGAGAGCAACCTGAAGGGAGCCGGTGGTGGGCAGCGGTGACGCACTGCTCTGCGGGAAGGTTTGGTTCACATCCGGGTCCTGCCTGAGCATGCTGGCCCCCCAGGGGCCATGATCAGACTGGCTGGGCTGGAGGCAGAGCTCGGCATCAAGACTCGGTGGGGAGTGCTTCTCTCTCTGGTCATGGAATAATAAACACGCTGACATACACTTAAACCACAAAAGGTATTGTGACACGGAAGTGACAGGGCTAGACGGTGGCCCAGCGATTGAGCCTCTCTGACCTGGCCTCCAGGGCCACCTGGTGGAGAGAAGTTACTCTGCGCCGAAGAGTAACTCCGCAGACGGGTCACACCTGGAGGGAGGCGTACCCGCTTCCTTTCCGGCGTTCGGCTCTCTGCTTCCCCCTAGCTGTGGCTGGGAAGCAAGGAGCATGGAAGTTTCTTCCGACCGTCCTATTTCTCTTCCGATGCTGTTATGTGTGCGTGTGTCGCGAGGTGCTGCAGCTCAAGCCTGGAGTGCGTGGCCTTGGAAAATCACTCCCTCGCGCTGAGCCTCCGCTCCTCCACCCTAAGTGGGCCGGCTCTGCACGCAGCAGCCACGCGCTGCCAGGAGGAGCTGGGTAGCACACAGTGGCCCTGGTTTGAATCCCCAGCTTCGGTCGGCCTGATGGAACATGGCACTCGTACCCCTGGGTGCTCAAGACCCCACGGGCTGGAGAATTGGAGGTGTGATCAGACTCCCCTCCCCTCACATTCACATACCTGTGCACAGGAATAAGGGAGATCATTGAACAGGAACAGTAGTGACAGCAAAACCCACCTCTCGGGTTGTGGCATGACGTGTGCACGGTCGAGAAACGCCGCTGCCGTCACTCTGTTACGTACTCACCCCCCGAGTGGGCGAGGAGAGTACTTTCACAGCCCTCCCCAGCGCAGCCGGCTGAACCTCCCAGCCCTCGCCCGTCCACTCACTCCTCCCTTGCCAGGGGCCGCTCTGTGACATGAACGTTAGAGAACGCCACTAGGGGGCACCCTTTCATCACTGGAAAGCCTGGGTCCTGTCTCCCCCGCTGCTTGCGGTGGGTTGTCTCCATCCGAAAGTCACCCGAACACAAGTCTGATGTCAGGGAGCTTCCAGGAGGGAAACCTGAGGTCTCAGGCACATGGTTCCCCCTTCTATGGTCTCTTCTCCTTTCTGCCCTGACATGAATTCACCTCTTTCATGGCGGCAGAGCCTCGCTCCTTACTCGGCTAGACGTTTCCAGACTGGAAGGGTTCCTCCATGGACTGTGTGGGTATATTCATCTGTTATTCCAGAGACGAGGAAAGGCTGCTGTGGGAGCTCTTTGGTTTGAAGGACCTCCTTCCTTGCTTTAGCCCAACTCAGGGTAGCTAAATAGTTTCACTGTTTCTCTTTCTTTCCGTTTAGTTTTTTTTATTTATTATTATTTTTTCCCCCCATAGGGAGGATGCACTTGACGGAGAGAGATACAGAGAGACAGTGAGAGGAAAAGCGAGAAATCACCCCTGGGGGGATGGCCACGTCTCAATCCCTTCTCCTCCACTCTCCTCCTGGGGTTTTGGGCACAAATGCTCACACATGCCTGGCGTGATTGTCCAAGAGGTCAGGTCAGCCATACGAGAGTCGGGAGCCTTACAACCACACCACCTGCTGACTCTCCCACTCCTTTTTTTTTTTTAATTTACCAGAGAATGTGTGTGCTCAACAGAAAGAGATAGAGGAAGAGGAAGAAAGCATTCCCAGGCCCAACTCCCAGCAAAGCGAGAATCCAGGTACATCTGAGGCAGGCCCAGCTCTGTCCCTTTACCCCGAAAGCCTAAGCCTCTGCCCCAGAGCTCTCTTTCTGGCCCAGGTCCTCGCGAAGCAAGGGAGGTCGGTCTCTAAATTCAATAATCCAATAGTATCTGTTGCCTTGCATCAGAAATTGAATTCTTGTGGGGCTTTGTGCAAATACCAAAGAGATTAACCTAATTTTTTTGCAGATAAGTTAGTAAAGTTATACCTCTCTTTACCAAAAGGGGGAATGCAGAGAAAAAAAATGTTTCAGAAGAAAATCACAGTGCACTTGTCAGTAGATTCTGGCTTTGTCCATATTTTTATTTAAGACATTTTGTGAATCAATAAAATGTGGGGAAAAAAGTTTAGTATGGAAGGGAGGGAAGGGAAAGGGGAAGGAAAAAACAAGTGAAAATATGCTTAATAAAAAAAATGAGAAGCTATTTGCTGATGATAAGGTGTATTGTAATATCTTTGTTTTGACTGACATGCATGGTATTTACGCTGGAAAAAGTAATGCTGTACGCTGTAAAGACATGTGATTAAATGTAAATAAATAAATAAACAAAAATTAAAAAAAAGAAAAGCAAGCATTCCCATGGAGAATGGCTGTGCTGCAATCCCGTCTCCCCTGGTCCTCCATCCTGCTGGGATTTGGGGCACACACGCACACACTCCTGGTATGTTTTTCGCACCACCAGCTATGGGACTAAAACCATGCATTTGGCCATGTGGGACCCAGGGCCCTTAACCTCCAGGCCACAGGCTAGCCCCAGAGTCTCCCCTTTTCACTTTCTCCATCTGCCGACTTCTTTATTGTTGGATGTAAGATCATTAACTGGACCAGCCAGGGGGTGTGGGGCTTAAGGCAGCTGGCTCTCATATGGCCGAATGCATGGTTCGAGTCCCAGATCTGGCAGCTTGAAGAACATGCCAGACATGGGCATGTGCATGCCCCAAATCCCCAGAGGAGAGGGAAAGAGAAGGGATTGCTCTGTGGTCATCCCCCCTGGGGGCTGCTTTCTCACTTTCTCTCTTTCTCTCTCTCTCTGGCAGAACACACATGTCCTTATTGAAAAAATTAAAAAAGACCATCAACTTAAATTCAAGAACATTAAATTTAGTGATTCACAATCATTCTTTTTTTTAATGGGGGAGTGGGATATATGTCAAAATTTTTCAATCTCCTGCTGATGACGACACTTGTGGCTAAATTCCTGCTTCACTTCTCAGACTTAGATGGCCTGCTATTCCTCCTGCTGCTAAGATTTCTAAAAGTAGCAGTCCTCAACCTTTAACCTGAATCAGAAGCATGCGGTAGGTGGTGGTAAACGGGCTAAGTAAAATAAGCCAGACACAAAAGGACAAATACTGTATGATTTCAGGCTTTTTTAAGCATTGCCAAAGGGCACATACACTCACCAGAGAGAGACAGAGAGAAAGAGAGAAACTGCCTCCCGTGGGGAATAGCATGCCACAATCCCTTCTCCTCCACTCGGTCTTCTCTCTGGATCTGGGGCACACAAGCACACCCAGATGATTTGTCTTTCAAGCTCCCAGGTCTCAGACTCGAACTATGCAGTCAGCGTGTGGGATCTAGGTGCCTTAACCACCATGCCACTGGCTGACCCCACCTTTCACCGTATGTGTATATATATATATATATATATATATATATATATATATATACACACACACACTTTTTTTTTTAATTGCCGGAGCGTGCCAGCACTCTCCAGCGAGAGAGAGAAACACCTGCCAATGGGGTGGGGTCACGGCACAATCCTTTCTCCTCCCTTCCTCCAATCTTTCAGGATTTGGGGGCATGCATGCGCGTGTACGTGGCATATTTTCAAGCTCCCAGGACAGAATTCAGACCACCGTCCACCACGTCGAGTCTCTCCCAAGACGCAGCGATGAACCACCGTGCTGAGGGGCCGACCCTGTGATTCCGCTTCTCGAAGTACCCAGACTGGCAGATTCAGAGGCAAGGAATGTAGAATAATGATCACCAAGAACTTGTGGGGAGAGGGCAACAGGAAGTTACGGTCTTTGGGCAGAGTTTCCGTCTGGGAAGATGGAAAAGTTCTGGAGATGAGTGGGGTTGGGGTGAAGGCATGGCAATGTGGGTGTGCTTCGTGCCACCGAAGGGCACATTTGGAAATTATTAAAATGGTAGACTTTTATGTTCTGAATATTTTACTACACACACACACAAAGTTCAATGAAAATTTAAGTTTCGATTTCTGGGTCGCAGACGGCTGATCCCACAACCCAGGACGAGGTCCCGGATCTGCATGGCTAAGCTACTGCTTCTCTGCAGGTGGGCCCGGACAAACCCTGACCCTCTGATGGTGGCCATCGGTGCTCCCCAAAGCGCTGCCTGAGGGCCACCCACCACAGGTGCTTCCGAGTACTGGGTGCCTCTTCCAGGGTGCGACAAGCCCCTGGACCGCCCTGTGCCTCAGAGTTTTCCTCTCTAAAATGCACAGGGTCTTTGTGAATGCTGTAGCAGCGACACATGCAAAGTGCTTTTTAAAATGGTTTCTCATAGCAGGTGACTGAAGATTATTACTTCCCTTAATTATTTTTTTAAAATAATTTATTTATTTAATTCCATTTGTTGCTATTATTATTTTTATTTTTTAATTTGAACAGAGAGAGACAGAAAGGGAGAGGGCGAAAGTAAGGCACCAGGTCTGGGACTTGAACCACGGTCAGCCATGTGGGAATCCAGCGCCCTTAACCACCACGCCACCTGCCGGCCCTCTACTTCCCTTAATTATTAAGGTTGCCCTCTGGCCTGCTCTCCAGAGACCTTATGCTCCAATGTAGCTAGTAATCAGTCCAAGCATTCTTCTTCTTCTTCTTCTTCTTCTTCTTCTTCTTCTTCTTCTTCTTCTTCTTCTTCTCCTTCTCCTTCTCCTTCTCCTTCTCCTTCTCCTTCTCCTTCTCCTTCTCCTTCTCCTTCTCCTTCTCCTTCTCCTTCTCCTTCTCCTTCTTCTTCTTCTTTTTTTGTAAATTATAGGATATGTGCACTCAGTGGAGAGAGACAGACGGAGAGAGATAAAGAGAGAGAGAGAAGGTGAGAAAGCACCCTCTAGGGAGGATGGCCATGCCACGATCCCGTCTCTCCCACTCTCCTCTGGGAATTGGGACACACACACGCATACATGTGCCTGGCATGTTTTTCAAGCTGCTGGGTCCAGCCTCAAGGCACGCAGTCAGCCGTGTGGGATCCAGCTGCCTTAACCTCCACACCATCGGCTGGTCCAAGAGTCCACTTTTTAAAATCAGTTTGTGAACATTCTCAATGACCAGTGGCATTGGGTGACTATCTTTTCTTTTTTCAAAGAATTATTCAGTAAACTTGATTTAGTATCTTTTTTTTAGTTGCCTTTTTTCCCCCTTAAGTGCGTGCACTTATCAGAGAAAGAGAGACAGAGACATTGAGAGGGAGAATGAGAAATCAACCCCCAGCGGAGACGGCCAAGTCGCAATCCCTTCTCCTCCGTTCTCCTCCCGGATCTCGGGCGTGCACAGGCCCTGGCACAAGTTTCAAGCCACAGATTCAGTTCACAGTCGGCCAAGTGGGAGTCCAGTGACGTAACTGCAGCACCACCTGCTGGTCCCATGATTACATTTAAAAAGAAAAAAAAGTTCACCAGACAGAGAGGGAAAGTGAGAAAGCAAGCTGCCAGGTCCAGAACTTGAACCACGGCTGGCCATGTGGGAGTGTCTAGCGCCTTAACCACCACACCACCTGCTGGCCCCGTGTTTTTCCCTTTACTTGTGATGGAGCGTGTGCGTGCACATGAGAGAGATGAGAACATGAACGGTCAGCTTATGCTGTGGTCCCCTCCCAGTCCTCCCAGGCTCGGGCACGTGTGTGTGCCTATCGGCGTTCAGGCTGACCGAGCCAAGGAATTAAACCCGGTCACGGTGCTGATTCGGGGTCTCTCGAGCAGCACGTTACCACGGTGCCGTGGACCTGGGGCAGCTAACCGGGCGAAGCAGGAGTGAGAGGTGGAGACTTCTCTGCCTCTGCGCACGGTCTAGTGGCGAGGCTCTGTCCCCATGAGAAGCACTGACATTCCCCTAAAGCTGGGGGCGTGTGGTGCATGTCGTAGTACTCTTTAGCTCCCTGTAGTTATTCAGATGCAGTTACAGACTGTCTGAATGCCCTCCTGAGTAACTGGCACTGTGCTAACGGAGGAGTAGGATTTGGCGGGAGGGTAAGCGGGACTTCCAATTTGCACCATATTTACTTGGGCTGTTTGTGTATTAGACCATGTGCAGCTGTATTACTTTTGTTACTTAGAAAAACGTTTTTTACGGGGATGGCAGGTGGCGTGGTGGTTAACGGCGCTAGATTCCCACATGGCCAGCCGCGGTTTAAGTCCTCGACCTGGCCGCTTGCTTTGTCACTTTCCCTTCTCTCTCTGATCAAATTAAAAAATAATAATAACAAATGGAATTAAGTAAATAAATAATTCTTAAAAAAAATAAAGGAAGAGAAGGAAAAAGAATTTTTAAACTTAATGTAATAGGGGCCAGCAGGTGGCTTGGTGGTTAAGGTGCTGGACTCCCACATGGCTGACCACAGCTGGAGTCCCAGACCTGGGAGCTTGAAGATCATGCTGTGTGTGTGTGTGTGTGTGTGTGTGTGTGTGTGTACGTGCATGCCAAAAATCCCAGGACGAGAATGGAGAAGGGATTGCTGCATGACCATCCCCCTGCAGGATGATTTCTCACTTTCCCTCTCACCACCTCTTTCTTTCTGTCTCACTCTTTCTCTCCAGTGAGTGCAAGCTTCCTATTGTAAAAACTTTAAAATAAATTAAAATTCTGGTTAACATCCTGGACCTAGCAGCTTGAAAATCACACTGGGCACATATCACGCATGCTCAAAATCCCGAGAGGAGGATGGAGGAGAAGGAATTGTGGTGTGGTCATTCCCCCCCAGAAGATGATTTCTCACTTTCCCTCTCTCTGTCTCTCTCTGGTGAGTGCATGCACCCGGTGGCCAAAGCCTATACAATTAAAAAAAAAAAATTAATGTGATAGAGGGCCGGCCAGTGGCATGGTGGTTAAAGGCATTGGACTCCCACATGGCCGACCACTGTTCAAGTCTCGGACCTGGTGGCTTGCTTTCTCACTTCCTCTCTCTTTCTCTGTCTCTCTCTGATCAAACTGGAAAATAATAATGATAATAATAATAAATAAAGTTAAATAAAATAATTCTTTTTTTTTTTTTTTTGGAGAGGTTTTTTGCTATAGGACGCGTGCGCTCACCAGACAGACAGAGAGAGACATAGAGACAGAAAGCGAGAAATCACCCCCCAGGGGGGATGGTCACGCCGCAATCCCTTCTCCTCCATTCTCCTCTCGGGATCTTGGGCACGCACGCACACGCGCCCGGCGTGAGTTGTAAGCCACCGGGTTCGAGACGCGAACCGCGGTCGACTATGTGGGAGTCCAGCGACATAGCCATTACGCTAACTGCTGGTTCCCAATAAAATAATTCTTTAAAAAAGATTAAAAAATTAAAAAAGAAAAAAATTTAAAAATTAAAAATTAAAAAAGAAAAAATTAATGTGATGGATATTACATGTGGCTGTCCCCTCCTATTGTAATTGGCACTGAAGAAAAAACAAAAATACCCACTCAAAACAGTAAACTTGCATATGAAGGCTGATACCTCAGTCACCAGCCATTACAAAGCGTGCTCAGACCCACAGCTCATTCAAGCCATTGCACGGCTCTGTGAAGCTGGGAGGGTTTTATCCGCTTTACAACTGGGAAGCTGCGGTGCAAGGAACACGTCGCTGCTATGGAAGCTGCCTCTTTCTTGCCTCCTTATTCTTTGAGGTTGTCTTTGGCCCACTCTGCTCTAGTTTTCTGGCACTTATTCTAGTCTTGTAACAAAATATATTTCTAGAACGTTAAGAGCGGAGAGAGTGAGGAGGCTGCGCCCGGCTCCTGCCCTTACAGCTTCTGCAGTGCACTGAGCGCCACACGGTCAGCGCCGGGCCAAGCGAAGGGCACTGGGCGACCCTGCGCCTCACCGAGAAAAGATAACTCCACATGGGCAAAGGACCCGAAGAAGGCGAGAGGCGAGATGTCGCCAGGTGAATTTTCTGTGCAAACTTGCTGGGGGGCACAAGAAGCAGCACCCGGTGGTTCAGTCACCTTCTCGGTTTTCTAAGAAGTGTTCAGAGAGGTGGGAGGCCATGTCTGCTAAAGAGAAAGGGAAGTTGAAGATATGGCAAAGGTGGAGAAGGCCCATTGTGAAAGGGAAATAAAAGCCTATATCTCTCCTAAAGGGGAAGAAAAAAGAAGTTCAAGGATCCCAATGCACCCAAGAGGTCCCCTTCAGCCTTTTTCTTGTTCTGTTCTGAGTATCATCCAAACACCAAAGGAGAACACCTGGCCTGTCCATTCGGGATGTTGCAAAGACACTGGGAGAGATGCGGAATAGCACAGCTGCGGGTGATACACAGCCTTATGAAAAGAAGGTTGTGTCCTTTAAACCGGAACCGCCATCTTCCAGTAATTCACCAAAATGACCAACGCAAAGGGGAAGAGGAGAGGCACCTGATGTATATTCTCTAGGCCTTTTAGAAAACATGGCACGGCTCCTTTGGCAACATGTATGGGAACCTACAAGAATGGTGATATTGTAGACATCAAGGGAATGGGTACTGTTCAAAAAGGAATGCCCCAAAAATGTCACCATGGCAAAACTGGAAGGGTCTACAATGTTACCCAGCATGCTGTTGGCATCGTTGTAAACAAACAACTTAAGGGCAAGATTCTTGCCAAGAGAGTTAATGTGTGAATTGAGCATATGAAGCATTCTAAGAGCAGAGACAGCTTCCTAAATGTGGAGGAAAGTGACCAGAAAAAGAAGGAAGCCAAAGAGAAACAGACCTGGGTTCCACTGCAGCGCCAGCTGCTCCACCCAGAGAAGCCGCTGTGTGAGAACTAACAGAAAGAAGCCTGAGCTTCGGGAGCCTATTCCCTATGAATCCATGGCATGATGGGTGGTAAAATAAACTAATCTATGGTCTAGTAAAAAGAAAAAAAGTTGCTAAGCTGAAGGGAAAATACCAAAAGGATATTGCTGCGTGCCAAGCTAAGGGAAAGCCTGATGCAGCAAAAGAGGGAGTTGTCAGGCTGAAAAGAGCAAGAAGGAGGAAGATGAAGATGATGAGGGAGGCTGGCAGGTGGCATAATGGTTTGGCTGCCGGACTCCCACAGGACCGACCACAGTTCAAGTCCTGAACTTGGCAGCTTGCTTTCTCACTTTTCCTCTCTCATTCTCTCTCTCTCTCTGTTTTTTTTTTTTTTTGGAGAGATTTTCGCTATAGGGCGCGTGCACTCGCCAGCCAGACAGAGAGAGACATAGAGACAGAAAGCGAGAAATCACCCCCCGGGGGGGATGGTCACGCCGCAATCCCTTTTCCTCCATTCTCCTCTCGGGATCTTGGGCATGCACGCACACGTGCCCGGCGTGAGTTTTAAGTCACTGGGTCCGGGATGCGAACCGCGGTCGACTACGTGGGAGTCCAGCGACATAGCCATTACGCTAACTGCTGGTTCCCTCTCTCTGTTGTTCTGTGGTCAAATTGAAAAAAAAATGATGATGAATAAAATTAATTAAAAATAATTCTTAAAAAAAAGGTGATGATGAATAAATTGCTTCTAGAGCAATTTTTTTCTCCTTGTCCATAAAGCATTTAACCCCCTTGTACACAACTCACTCCATTTAAAGAAAAAAAATTGAAATATAAGGCTGTGTAAGATTTGTTTTTAAACTGTACAGTGTCTTTTTTGTATAGTTAACACACTACTGAATGTGTCTTTAGATAGCCCTGTTCTGGTGGTATTTTCAATAGACACACTAACCTTGCCTGGTACAATACGGGGGTTGTAAATTGGCATGGGAATTTAAAGCAGGTTCTTGTTGGTGCACAGCACAAATTAGTTATACATGGGGATGGTAGATTTTTCAGTTGTCTATGATGCAGCTTATATGAAATAATTGTTCTATTAACTGAACTCTGTAATTGCAAAAAAAAAGAAGCTGCAGCGGTTTTGTTGACATTCTGAATGCTTCTAAGTAAATACAATTTTTAAAGTTAATCCATCCCTTTACAAATAATCATCCTTGGCTGAAGCTGCCCAAACAGAAAGAACTTTCGACGTGAGAGAGGCAGACCAGTGTGACCCTGGATAGGTAAGAGGCGATGCTCCTGTGTCTGCCTTCCAAGGTTATCACAACACAGTTTCTAAGAGCTAGATATCTCACGCATACATTTTTTTTTTTTTTAGAGATTTTTTGCTATAGGGTACATGCACTCACCAGAGAGACAGAGAGTGATAAATCATCCCCCAGGGGGAATGGCCATGCTGCAATCCCTTCTCCTCCTTTCTTCTCTTAGGATCTTGGGCACGCACACACATACATGCCCAGTGTGAATTTCAAGCCACCAGATCTGGGACTCGAACCACAGTCAGCCATGTGGGAGTCCAGCGATGTAACCACTACATCATTTGCTGGTCCCATGCATACATTTTAATGGAATTGTGGTTTTGTTTAGTTTGCTTGGCAGGCAGAGACCACGTGAGGTTTTTTTGTGCTGAGTTTTCTCTCAAAGAAAGTTGAAATGACTTGGGCCAGCAGGTGGCGTGGTAGTTGAGTCTCTGGACTCCCACATGGCCTGCAGAGGTTTGAGTCCCGGACCTGGCAGCTTGCTTTCTTACCTTCCCTCTCTCTCTGTCTCTCTCTGATGACCACACATGCCCTGTAGCAAATTTTTAAAATGATGATGATAATAGATAAAATTAAATAAATAATTCTAAAGGAAAAAAAGAAGGGCTAGCACTTGGCATGGTGGCTAAGGAGCTAGACTCTCACATGGGAAAGAAACTGCAGTTCAAGTCCCAGACCTGGCAGCTTGCTTTCTCACCTTCCATTTCTGTCTCTCTCTGGTCAAATAAAATAATAATAATAATAATAATAATAAAATAATTTGTTTTAAAAAAGATTTATTTAATTTTTTATTTTATTTTGACCAGAGAGGGACAGAGAGAGAGAAAGAGAGAGAGAAAGTGAGAAAGTGAGCTGCCAGGTCCAGGACTAAACCGTGGTTGGTCATGTGGGAGTCCAGCACCCTTAACCAATATGCCACCTGCCAGCCCAATAAATAAAATAATTCTAAAAAAAAAAAAAAAAGTAAGGAAGAAGGAAAAATAAAGCTGAAATGCAGATGGTTGTGGAAGAGCTGTCAGTGGGTGTTCCAGTTGGGTAGATGCCTCTTACCATTTCAGGGTAGATATTCCTGAGTGGTTTTACTGATCAGCAAATATCAACGATTTTGCTTACTTGTTCTGCTAATTGTAAATATTTATTTGGATATATATTTTTTTCTCTAAAATAATAACCATCAGTCACTCTTTTTTATAAAAAAAAAACAAAAACAAAGTTTATTTATTTCTTCCATGAGTGAGAGAGCTAAGGAGAGAGGGAAAGAGAGACAAAGAGAGAAAGAGAGAGAGACAAGTACCCCTAGCGGAGTCCTTACAGTGCCACCCACTCCAGCCTCCGCCAGCCCGGATCCCAGGCAGGCACACTAGACAAGGAGGTCATGGGATGCGAACACGGGACCTTCCGAGTGGGTCAGCCTTGCAGAGCACAGGGTTACCACAGGGACTCTGTCTGGCCTCCTGCATATTTACTTCTAAATACTCGAGTGGTTACAAGAAAATGAACCTGTATTTGAATTCCACAGATACCTCCTTTTAAATCAGAACTCAGTCTCAGACAGCATTTGTCAACGGAAGGATCTCTCTGGAACAGGCTAAATGATTTACGGGATGAAACCAAAGGGCTTCTTGTGCAAAATAATTAAGATTTGCAAGACGGCAGCACCAGAGCGTTAAGCCGACGGCAGGGCCCTGTGGAAGAGCACAGGGGTCGCACCCGCGGTGCCAGCCCACCGTCTTGCAGAGACTTAGAACTCTGAGCAGGCCCTGTGGCGGGGCTCTTTCTCTCTTGTAAGCATGTGCACACACAAGTTATCTGGCATGGAAAAAAGATCCTTACAGGTCATTTCTCACATGTGTATTTCTGTATAATTGTCAAATAAAAGATTATGGGGTTTTTAAAAAGAATTATTTTATTTTATTTGATTATTATTGTTATTTTTACTTTGCTATAGGGCACATGCCTTCACTAGAGGGGGGGTGGGGCGGGGAGTGAGAAAGCAAGCTGCCAAGTCTAGGACTCAAACCATGGCCAGCCATGTGGGAGTCCAGCACTTTAACCATCATGCCACCTGCTGGCCCAATTATGGTCTATTTTTAAAAGTGATAAACATTGTCAATTGCCTTCTAAAAAATTGCTCCAATTTACACCCTCCACCAATATAGAGTCGTCAGACTTTTTTTTTTTTTCTTTTTTTTGGAGAGGTTTCTGCTATAGGGCGCATGCGCTCGCCAGACAGACAGAGAGAGATAGAAAGCGAGAAATCACGCCCCAGGGGGGATGGCCACGCCGCAATCCCTTCTCCTCCATTCTCCTCTTGGGATCTTGGGCACGCACGCACACGTGCCCGACGTGAGTTTAAGCGCCGGGTCCGGGACTCGAGCCGCGGTCGACTATGTGGGAGTCCAGTGATGTAGCCATTTCGCTAACTGCTGGTCCCCAGAGTTGTCAGACTTTTTGACAGTCCAGTGGGTGGGATACAGTGACTCATTGTGGTCTTAATTTTCATTTTTCTCTCTCTTCTTTTTATTTTTAAAAATTTTGCCAGAGGGTACTTGCACTCAATGAAGAGAGACAGAGAGAGGGAAAGTGAGAAAGTACTCCGAAATCCCTTCTTCTCCATTTCCTTCTTTGAAAATTTTGTGCATGCATACACATGTGCCTGGCATGTTTTTCAAACTGCTGAATCTGGGACTCAAACTGCATAGTCAGTCACATGGAATCCAGCCACCTTAATCACCAGACCATGATCTGGCCCATCATTTCTCTTATTAGCAGTAAGGCTGAGTATCTTTTTTTTTTAAAGAATTATTTTATTTTATTTTTTATTTATTCATTTATGTTTTAATTTTACCAGGGAAGGGGGGGGAGAGAGAGAGAGAAAGTGAGAAAAGCAAGCCACCAGGTCCAGGACTTGAACCGTGGTAAGCCATGTGAGAGTGTCCAGCACCTTAACCACCACTCCACCTGCCAGTCTCCTGGGCTGAACATCTTTTCAAATACTCAGAAGTCAGCTCTTCTGTGAACTAACTATTCAGGTCCTCATTACTTTATTGTGTGGTGTTGTTTCTTTCTTTCTTTCTTTTCTTTCTTTCTTTCTTTTTTTTTTTTTTTTTTGGAGAGGTTTTTGCTATAGGGCATGTGCGCTTGCCAGAAAGAGAGAGAAAGAGAGACAGAAAGCAAGAAATCACCCCCAGGGGCGATGGCCACATAGCAGTCCCTTCTCCTCCATTCTCCTCTTGGGATCTTGGGCACGCACACACACACGCCCAGTGTGAGTTTTTTTTTTTTTTTTTTTTTTTTCTTTCTCTTTTTTTTTTATTATTATCCATTTTTTGTTACATTGAATTACATATAACTTTACAGTGTATTACATTGCTTTTTCAAAAGGGAATGCCATGCATGTCAGTCAGTACAGGGACATTAATCTCCCCACTTCAACATTCAATATCTTTCCTATGTATCCCCCAATCATTATTATTATTATTCTAATTATTTTTTATGATAAACATGATTTTTTTTTTTTCCTCCAATTATCAGATCATAAAGTTCCCAACAAGAGGGAACGCAGACTCCACTCAGGGCTGGACCAAGGGTGGGTCTCGTGCAGCCCCGCAAATGTAGGTGAATCTCCATGGAACACAGTTTCAGGAACGCGGCTCAGGGAAGCAGAGACGGCCATCAGCTGATGCAGCACGCGAGGCAGACCCCGGCCACGGCTCGCGGGACAGACCCCAGCCAAGGCTCGCGGGGCAGGCCCCGGCCACGGCACGCGGGGCAGGCCCCGGCCACGACTCGCGGGGCAGGCAGAGCCCCGGCCACGGCTCGCGGGGCAGGCCCCGGCCACGGCTCGCGGGGCAGGCCCGGGCCACGGCTCGCGGGGCAGACCCCGGCCACGGCTCGCGGTGCAGACCCCGGCCACGGCACGCGGGGCAGACCCGGGCCACGGAACGCGGGGCAGACCCCGGCCACGGCTCGCGGGGCAGACCCCGGCCACGGCACGCGGGGCAGACAGGCCCAGGCCACGGCTCGCGGGGCAGACCCCGGCCACGGCACGCGGGGCAGACCCCGGCCACGGCTCGCGGGGCAGACCCCGGCCACGGCACGCAGGGGCAGACCCCGGCCATGGCTCGCAGGGTCAGAGCCCCGGCCACGGCACGTGGGGGCAGGCCCTGGCCACGGCTCGCGGGGCAGACCCGGGCCACGGCACGCAGGGCAGACCCCGGCCACGGCTCGCGGGGCAGACCCGGGCCACGGCACGCGGGGCAGGCCCAGGCCACGGCTCGCGGGGCAGACCCCGGCCACGGCACGCGGGGCAGACCCCGGCCACGGCTCGCGGGGGCAGACCCCGGCCACGGCACGCAGGGGCAGACCCCGGCCACGGCATGCAGGGTCAGAGCCCCGGCCACGGCACGCGGCGGCAGGCCCCGGCCATGGCACACGGGGCAGGCCCAGGCCACGGCTCGCGGGGCAGGCCCCGGCCACGGCATGCAGGGTCAGAGCCCCGGCCACGGCACGCGGGGCAGGCCCCGGCCACGGCTCGCGGGGGCAGACCCCGGCCACGGCACGCAGGGTCAGAGCCCCGGCCACGGCACGCCGGGGGCAGGCCCCGGCCACGGCACGCGGGGGCAGAGCCCGGGCCACGGCACATGGGGCAGGCCCAGGCCACGGCTCGCGGGGCAGACCCCGGCCACGGCACGCGGGGCTGGCCCCAGCCACGGCTCGCGGGGCAGACCCCGGCCACGGCTCGCGGGGCAGACCCCGGCCACGGCTCGTGGGGCAGACCCCGGCCACGGCTCGCGGGGCTGACCCCGGCCACGGCACTCAGGGGCAGACCCCGGCCATGGCTCGCAGGGTCAGAGCCCCGGCCACGGCACGTGGGGGCAGGCCCCGGCCACGGCTCGCGGGGCAGACCCCGGCCACGGCACGCGGGGCAGACCCCGGCCACGGCTCGCGGGGCAGACCCCGGCCACGGCACGCAGGGGCAGACCCCGGCCACGGCACGCAGGGTCAGAGCCCCGGCCAAGGCACGCGGCGGCAGGCCCAGGCCACGGCTCGCGGGGCAGGCCCCGGCCACGGCACGCAGGGTCAGAGCCCCGGCCACGGCACGCGGGGCTGGCCCCGGCCCCGGCTCGCGGGGCAGACCCCGGCCACGGCACGCAGGGTCAGAGCCCCGGCCACGGCACGCG